>CP136054.1:387741479-388991479 GCA_032464435.1 Aegilops umbellulata | reverse complement strand
ATGTCGGCATCTGCCGCATCAAGTTGCCGCTTCAGTTCGGCAAACTCACCAGTCCGGCTGGCCACCGGACCTTCAGCCACCTGCACATGAAAGCGGCATGGTTATTACCTGGGACTATGATCCTCTATTTGCCGTCTCTTTCGACAGCAACCAGAGTCTCAGGGGCTACTATCTGCATAGGGCACACCTAGCATGTGCGGTACCGTCCAAAAATACATTACTTTGCGTACCTCAAAGCCTCTCAGCAGGCTCATAAAAGCTTCATGCAACCCGCTTTCGGCAGATGAAATCCTCTCAACCACCGTACCCATTAGCGTACGATGCATCTCTGAGATAGCCGCTTGCTCCAGAAGATTCATCAGTGCATCTCATCGCGTGCCGGACAATGCCGGACTCTTCCTGTTGCTCCCCTCAGGAGCTGAATACCTCGGACTTTGGGTGGCCGAAGGGTTACCTTCTGGCCTTGGCGGATCAGGAGAAATCCTCTGTGATGACACCTCTGGGTCGCCCACCTCATGAGGCGGGGAAGCATGGGGAGGTTTTTCGCTCTCCATCATCTCCCGAAGAATATCCCCCGAAGACAAACTCTGTCGAGAAGGGCTACGATCCGAACTACAAGACATACGTCTCGGTTAGTGTTCTCAGAAATGAAGCAGGATATATTTACTATAGAGTACTCTTGTTTACTTACAGCTCAGTGGAGGGCTGATCCCCTTGCGGGCACAGTGCGGTAAGGATACCCTCCGGGGTAGGGCCCCCTGACAAAGATTTCTTCCATTGTTTGGAAACCATTGTTTCCAAGTCTTTAGAGTCGACCCTCTTCCTTCCTTGGGGAGAGGGAATTTTAGATTATTCTCCCCGGTTATCCTCCTTCGCGGAGGCACTAATTCCCCCGGTTTGGATGAATAATGAGTGAGGCCCGCTTTCGGCTTCTTTATTCCTCCCTTTATCTTCCCATGATGGCGCTTGATAAGGCGAGAGCTCAAGCATTCTGGCCAGTACTCGGTCCGTTGAGCCTTCGGTAAGGGGGGCCGAACACCTGATCACCTTCGCCTTTTTTACCCAGTCATAGTCAAAGAGCGACTTTCTAGAATGACGTTGTGATAACTAAATAGACAGCATGTTCGGCCGAAGGATTACTTACTTGGGTATCTGGACGATTGCAGCTCAGACCCGCATCCTCGGTGGTGTCCGGGCACTCTACTTGTGATCCAAAGAACAATCGATACATCTCTTCGTGCGTCATGCCGAAGAAGTGCTGAATAGTTCGCGGTCCTTCCGGGTTGAACCCCCACATACGGAGAGGTCGACGCTTGCAAGGGAGGACTCGACGAACTAGCATGACTTGCATTACCTTGACGAGGTTGACATCTCTCTCGAGGAGATCTCGGATGCGACTCTACAATGTCGGCACATCATTTACTGGCCCCTAGTCCAGCCCCTTGTTGACCCATGACGCTAGTTGTGGCGGGGGGCCCGAGCGGAAGGCAGGGGCGGCAACCCATTTAGTACCTCGGGGAGCTGTGATGTAAAACCACTCCCGCTGCCATAACTTGGATGTCTCCGGGAAAGAACCCTTTGGCCATGGAGCATCGGCGCCTTTGTTTATTATGGCGCCTCCGCACTCTGTGTGTCGCCCCTCAATCATCTTCGGCTCTACATTGAAGGTCTTGAGCCATAAGCCGAAGTGTAGGGCATGCGTGTGAAGCCTGGATAATTAAGCTATAGTAATTCCACACTAATGATGCCACGTCACCTCGATTATTGTTGCTAGTCTCGTGTTAGTTCATAACTGATCCAAATTCAAATTTGAATTAAATGCAAACATCAAAAGTTTTCAAACATTAAAAATAAATTGTTCAAGCTAGGACAAATAAATCCTATGTAATAATGGTGGAGAAACCACACTTTTATGAAATGTTTAAATACTCTAAAATGAATAAAACAGGGGCTAAATCAATTATTCGAATGCTTTTAAAATAGTAAACAATGCAAGCTAATTAATTAATGTGCCAAATTATTTGTGGCAGTGGAATGTTTTGAAACACTATTTTAGGTGCTATTGTGCTATTTTATAAAACTAAGTTTATTAGAATATAAACAGACAACAATAAAAGGTAATAAACAAAAGAAAAAAATCAAAACTAAAATAAAAACAAAAGGTCCCCCTATCCCCACTACGCCTCTTGGCCCCGTCGGATAAGCCGACCAGGCCGGCCCAGCCGGCCCCTCATCGGTTCCCTTAACCCCACCCCGACCGGAAACCCTAGCTACACCCCCACTCCCTCCGAACCACTCGTCTCCACTTTCCCCCTCACTTCCCCCTGATCCCCCTTGGATCGGGATCGATCCCGTCGTCGACGCACGCCGCCCCGCCGCTGCGTCACCGCCTCGTCCCACCACCACCTTGCGGACGCCATCTCCCTCCCGGAAGCCACCGCGTCGAGCCCCGCGCCGCCTTCTTCTTCGTCCGCCCCGTCAAGCTTCGCCGTTGATTCCAGCACCTCTGAGCCTTACCCGAGCCCACTAAGCACATCTGCAGGCTCAATGTGAGCTCCACCACTTCCTCGTTTATTCCCGAGCTCGGATTCGAGCTCGAGCATCCTCGCCGCCGTTTCGTAGATGTGGTCGCCGCCGTGACCGAAGCTGCAGTCGCCCTCCGCCCACGCCCATGGCCGCCGTCGCCCAGGCGCTCGCCTGCACCCCCCGTGCAGCCTCCTTGGCTGCGGCTCTCCGCAGCCGCGCGTGCCCACACGCCGCCCGTGACCGCACCGCCCCTGCTTCTTCGGCCCGCGCGCTACCTGCGCCTCACCCTCGCCTACTTCTGCCGCCAGTTCCACCTCGCCCCTCTGCGCCGCCTCCGGCCACCGGTTCCCCCGCCCCCCGCGGCTCCAGCCGCGCCGTGGCCGCCGGCGCGCGCCCTCCTGGGCGCGCGGTTGTTCCCCGCCACTGGTGGCCTCGGGCACGAGCGCCCACAACCAGCGCCCGCCCCGTTAACCGCTGTCCGAATCCACTATGGCCCTTGTGCCTATGGCACATGGGGCCCGCCCCTGGAACATTAAAAAAAGATATTAAAAAAGGATAAAAAAATTAATTAATTAATTAATCAACCTAATTAATCCTGTTCAGTTAACCTAATTAACTATTGTTAATTAATTAAACAGTAATTAGATTAGTTAAACCTTAATTAGAATAAACAGAGTATGACATGCGGGACCCACACGTCAGATTGACCCAGTCAACGCCCTGTTGACTGCTGGCGTCATGATGACGTCATCATACACTATTCTGGATAATGTTAGAATTAAATAGATAAATAAATTCAGAAAATTGATTAAATCTTTAAAAATTAATATAAAATAAACTGTAGCTCGGATGAAAATACTTTGAACATGAAAGTTGCTTAGAACGAAAAGATGAATCCGAACACGTAGCCCGTTCATCCACCACACGTCCCTAGCATAGAGAACATGCAACTTTCCTCCTCCGGTCCATCTGTCCGAAAACGCGAAACACCGAGAATACTTTCCCTGATGTTTCCCCCCTTCGTCGGTATCACCTACTACCGCGTTAGGGCATACCTAGCACCGTGTATTGCCTCGTTATGTTTTGGGATGCTTTGTTTGCTCCGTATTTACTGTTTCTTCCCCCCTCTCTTCTTCTATGATAGACCCCGAGACCGGCGCTGATGCCACCGAGTACGACTACGTCACCGACGATCCTTCTTCCTGTACAACAGAGCTTCCAGCCAAGCCCCCCTTTGATCACCAGATATCGCCTATTCTTCTCTCTACTACTTGCATTAGAGTAGTGTAGCATGTTACTTCTTTCGGTTAATCCTATTCAACTGCATAGCCTGTCATTGTTGCTACAATTGTTACCCTTACCTGCATTTCTAACTGCTTAGTATAGGATGCTAGTGTTCCATCAGTGGCCCTACACTCTTGTCCGTCTGCCATGCTATACTACTGGGTCGTGATCACTTCGGGAGGTGATCACGGGCATATGTTATATACTTTATACTATTACATTACTTATGATACTGTTTGGAGATGGGGGCTGAAGGGGCAGGTGGCTCCCGACGGCCCCCGACTGTTACTTTGTGGCGGAGCAACAGGGCAGGTTGAGACCATCTAGGCGAGAGGTGGGCCTGGCCCTGGTCGGCATTCGCGGTTACTTCATAATAACATGCTTAACGAGATCTTGGTATTTGATATGAGTCTGGCCACTGGCCTATACGCACTAACCAACTACGCGGGAACAGTTATGGCCACTCGGCGTCGTGGTATCAGCCGAAGCCTTCGTGACGTCGGCGACGGAGCGGCGCGCGCCGGATTGGACTGGAACGCCTGCTAGGCTAAGTCTGCTTCCGGCCGCATGCACAACGTGGAGGTGTGCAATGGGCGATGGGCCCAGACCCCTGCATGCATAGGATTTAGACCGGCGTGCTGACTGCTCTGTGGTGCCTAGGTGGGGCTGCGACGTGTTGATCTTCTGAGGCCGGGAATGACCCAGGAAAGTGTGTCCGGCCAAATGGGATCAAGCGTGTTGGGTTATGTTGTGCACCCCTGTAGGGAAGTTTATCTATTCAAATAGCCGTGTCCCTCGGTAAAAGGACAACCCGGAGTTGTACCTTGACCTTATGACAACTAGAACCGGATACTTAATAAAACACGCCCTTTCAAGTGCCAGATACAACCCGATGATCACTCTCTCACAGGGCTACGAGGAGGGGATCGTCGGGTAGGATTATGCTATACGATGTTACTTGATGAACTTACCATCTACTCTCTTCTACATGCTGCAAGATGGAGGCTGCCAGAAGCGTAGTCTTCGACAGGACTAGCTATCCCTCTCTTAATTCTGGCATTCTGCAGTTCAGTCCACCGACATTCCCCCTTCACACAGATACCCATGCATATGTAGTGTAGTTCCTTGCTTGCGAGTACTTTGGATGAGTACTCATGGTTGCTTTTCCCCTCTTTTCCACCTTTCCATTCTACCTGGTTGTCGCAACCAGATGCTGGAGCTCAGGAGCCAGACGCCACTGTCGACAATGACTCCTACTACACCGGAGGTGCCTACTACTACGTGCAGGCCGCTGACGACAGCCAGGAGTAGTTTAGGAGGATCCCAAGCAGGAGGCCTGCGCCTCTTTCGATCTGTATCCCAGTTTGTGCTAGCCTTCTTAAGGCAAACTTGTTTAACATATGTCTGTACTGAGATATTGTTGCTTCCGCTGACTCTTCTATGATCGAGCACTTGTATTCGAGCACTCGAGGCCCCTGGCTTGTATTATGATGCTTGTATGACTTATTTATGTTTTTACAGTTGTGTTGTGATATCTTCCCGTGAGTCCCTGATCTTGATCGTACACGTTTGCGTGCATGATTAGTGTACGATTGAATCGGGGGCGTCACAATGCGGAGGAAGGCTTCACACACAATGATGAACGACGAGATGTGAAGGATGGAATCCGGAGCCAGATCATGGAAATCGAGCCCGTAGTAGAACATAAGCCCTCTGACGAAGGGATCTAGACTAAGGCCTAGCCCTCGGAGGAAGTGGGGGACGAATACGACACTCTTGCCGGGTTCGGGGGTGGGGATGACCTGCCCTCGAGCAGACAGCCTGTGCGAGATTTTGGTAGTCAGATATCTGGCATCTCTTAGCTTCTTGATGTCCTCCTCTGTGACAGAGGAGGGCATCCACCGACCTTGGAGGTTGGATCCGGACATGATTGAAGGTCCGAAGCGCCCGGCCTGAGCCTTGGGCGTTGGAACTCAAGGTGGGGGAAGGATTCAATTGAGCGCGAGAAGAAAGGGACAGGCCTTGGCCCCTTTATAAGGAGGGTGAATATCAAGCGTCCTCCGCGTGGCCGTTTGGGACTTCCTAAAATCGAGGAGTCGTACCAACAGGCACGATTGGGTTACCCACACCCGTATTGATGAGAATCCCATGAAAAGAGGGACACGATCTCTGCTTCGACAGGACATGCCAATAAAACCGCCTCGCAACACATGCAGTGGCAGGCACGGGAAAAACGGTTCGTCATGACCAGACCATGACACTGCGTCACGTTTTCAAAGGCTGTCAGCAGATTAGATTTGTGGAAATATTATTCTCTCAACGGTGGTATGTGGAATTTGTTTTGCAGAGCCAAACACTATCCTTGTGTTCAAAAATCTTCTATGGAGTATTCGGAGGAAGAACCCGCCTTGCAATGCCGAAGACAATCTGCACGCCGGACTCATCGTCATTGAAGCCTGGTTCAGGGGCTACTGAGGGAGTCCTCGATAAGGGGGTCCTCGGACAGTCGGACTATATGCTTTAGCCGGACTGTTGGACTATGAAGATACAAGATTGAAGACTTCGTCACGTGTCCGGATGGGACTCTCCTTGGCGTCGAAGGCAAGCTTGGCGATACAGATATGTAGATCTCCTCCCTTGTAACCGACTCTGTGTAACCCTAGCCCCCTTCGGTGCCTATATAAACCAGAGGGTTTAGTCCGTAGGAGTACAACAATCATACCATAGGCTAGCTTTCAGGGTTTAGCCTCTATGATCTCGTGGTAGATCAACTCTTGTAATACTCATATCATCAAGATCAATCAAGCAGGAAGTAGGGTATTACCTCCATCGAGATGGCCCGAACCTGGGTAAACATCGTGTCCCCCGCCTCCTGTTACCATCTGCCTTAGACGCAGAGTTCGGGACCCCCTACCCGAGATCATTCGGTTTTGACACCGACAATGCCCCGGAAGGCACCCCCTCTTTCGCCTTCGTCTATCGGTAACTTTACTTGAGGCTATATTTTTATTCACCACATGATATGTGTTTTGCTGGGAGCGTCTTTTATGATTTGAGTCTTTGATTTTTAGTTTACCAGAATCATCCTTGCTGTACACACCTTTTGGGAGAGACACACATGAATCGGAATTTATTAGAATACTCTATGTGCTTCACTTATATCTTTTGAGCTAGATAATTTTGTTCTAGTGCTTCACTTATATCTTTTTAGAGCACGGTGGTAGTTTTATTTTATAGAAATTATTGATCTCTCATGCTTCACTTATATTATGTTGAGAGTCTTTTAGAACAACATGGTTATTTGCTTTGGCTATAAGATAAGTCCTAATATGATGGGCATCCAAGATGGGTATAATAAAAACTTCCATATAGAGTGCATTGAATACTATGAGAAGTTTGATACTTCATGATTGTTTTGAGATATGAAAATGGTAATATTAGAGTTGTGCTAGTTGAGTAATTGTGAATTTTAGAAGTACTTGTGTTGGAGTTTTCAAGTCCCGTAGCATGCACGTATGGTAACCGTTGTGTAACAAATTTGAAGCATGAGGTGTTTCTTTGATTGTCCTCCTTATGAGTGGCGGTCGGGGATGAGCGATGGTCTTTTCCTACCAATCTATCCCCATAGGAGCATGCGCGTAGTGCTTGGTTTTGATGACTTGTAGATTTTTGCAATAAGTATGTGAGTTCATAATGACTAATGTTGAGTCCATGGATTATACACACACTCACCCTTCCATCATTGCTAGCCTCTTCGGTACCGTGCATTGCCGTTTCTCACCTCGAAAGTTGATGCAAACTTTGCCGGTGCATCCAAACCCCGTGATATGATACACTCTATCACACATAAGCCTCCTTATATCTTCCTCAAAAAACCACCATACCTACCTATTATGGCATTTCCATAGCCATTCCGAGATATATTGCCATGCAACTTTCCACCATTCCGTTTATTATGATACGCTTCATCATTCTCATATTGCCTTGCATGATCATGTAGTTGACATCGTATTTGTGGCAAGGCCACCATGCATAATTTTTCATACATGTCACTCTTGATTCATTGCCCATCCCGGTACACCGCCGGAGGCACTCATATAGAGTCATATTTTGTTATAGTATCGAGTTGTAATCCTTGAGTTGTAAATAAATAGAAGTGTGATGATCATCATTATTAGAGCATTGTCCCATGTGAGGAAAAAAATAGAAAGGCCAAAAAAGAGAAAGGCCAAATAAAAAAAGGAGAAGGCCCAAAAAATGAGAGAAAAGGAGAGAAGGACAATGCTACTATCCTTTTTTCACACTTGTGCTTCAAAGTACCACCATGATCTTCATGATAGAGAGTCTCTTATTTTGTCACTTTCATATACTAGTGGGAATTTTTCATTATAGAACTTGGCTTGTATATTCCAACAATGGGCTTCCTCAAATGCCCTAGGTCTTCATGAGCAAGCAAGTTGGATGCACACTGTAAGGTCATATTTATCCCTAAGGTGTTTTGGTGATTGATGACAATGCTTTTGCGGACTTATCGTGTGCCTTGAGTTTTTCAGACGTTTCATCGCTAGGCACAAGATGGTTTGGTGCCCCTCTAAGACTATTGAAGACGGCGTTTTTCTGCGTTTCTTTTCGGTGGATTTGAGTCATAGGAAAGCCGTACTATTAAGAGGGGGTCCGCTTCGGAAAGGTTCAGGTGGAATCATCACGTACACGTTATCTTCCTCTGCACCGCCTTTCCCCTTGCACTTTGGAGCATCCTCCGTTTTCTTCTTTTATATGCAAAGAGAAGGATTCCTAGTGTTGCTATTCTGGGGCATGCGGTAGTACTGCTCTTCGGAGTGGTAGTACCGCAGACCCCTGCGGTAGTACCGCAATCCCTTGCAGTAGTACCATAGGCGCCCATGATAGTACCGCTCCCAAGGAGTTGTAGTACCGTGGCCTCAGTCCAGACTCAGCCGCTCGTGCTGCTGTAGGGGCGGATGTAATTTTTTACATCCACGCCCTACGCGGTAGTACCGCCCCTCGCGCGCGGTAGTACCGTGAATCCTGGTCTGGCACAGCAACATGAGCGGAAGTAGGTGCGGTAGTACCGTGTCGGATTTTTGCATTGTTCGTTTTTCAGCGGAAGTTGGCGCGGATGTACCACAAGGGGGAGCGGTAGTACCGCGCCAGCGGCAGTACCGCCCTCAGCCTTTGCGCTTCACGCCTGGCCTAGCTCCTGCCGTAGCAGCGGTAGTACCGCGGTCAGTCGCGGTAGTACCGTGAGGTCTTGCGGTAGTACCGCTTTTCTTGGGCGGTAGTACCACAGGTCGCGGGCTGGTTAAGTGAATAACTGTTGGATTTGATTCTCCACTATATAAGGGGTGTCTTCTTCCTCTGGTTGACCACCTCTTCCAACCCTAAGCTCCATTGTTGCTCCAAGCTCCATTTTCACCCGATCTCTCTCCCTAGCCAATCAAACTTGTTGATTTGCTCGGGATTGGTTGAGAAGGCCCCGATCTACACTTCCACCAAGAGAAATTTGATTCCCCCCACTAATCCCATGCAGATCTTGTTACTCTTGGGTGTTTGAGCACCCTAGACGGTTGAGGTCACCACGGAGCCATAGTCCATTGTGGTGAAGCTTCGTGCTGTCGTCAGGAGCCTCCAGTTAAGTTGTGGAGATAGCCCCAATCTTGTTTGTAAAGGTTCGGTCGCCGCCTCCAAGGGCACCAATAGTGGAATCACGAGATCTCGCATTGTGTGAGGGCGTGAGGAGAATACGGTGGCCCTAGTGGCTTCTTGGGGAGCATTGTGCCTCCACACCACTCCAACGGAGACGTACTTCCCCTCAAAAGGAAGGAACTTCGGTAACACATCCTCGTCTTCACCGGCTCCACTCTTGGTTATCTCGTGCCTTTACTTGTGCAAGCTTATTTGTGTTATATCCCTTGCTTGCTTGTGTGATTGTTGTTGTTGCATCATATAGGTTGCTCACCTAGTTGCGTATCTAGACAATCTACTTTGATGCAAAGTTTAAATTGGTAAAGAAAAGCTAAAACTTGTTAGTTGCCTATTCACCCCCTGCCCTCTAGTCAACTATATCGATCCTTTCAATTGGTATCAGAGCCTCGTCTCTTTATTAAGGACTTTGCCGTCCGAAGAGTATGGTTGGCACCGTATACGGTGCGGAGGAGCACTCCGGTGTGAATCCATTCTCGTCTACGGCCGATGGTGGAACCGCGGTCTCTTGTAAGGAATTCAATGTGGCTTTGGACACATTGAAGACCTCCATGACGACCGAGGTTGAAAGCTGATACGTCTCCGTCGTATCTACTTTTGCAAACACTTTTGCCCTTGTTTTGGACTTTAACTTGCACGATTTGAATGGAACTAACCCCGGACTGACGCTGTTTTCAGAAGAATTGCCATAGTGTTATTTATGTGCAGAAACAAAAGTTCTCGAAATGACCTGAAACTTCACGGAACATCTTTTCGGAAATAATAAAAAATCGTTGCAAAAGATGAAGGCCAGGGGGGCCACCACCTGTCCACGAGGGTGGGGGGTGCCCCCTACCTCGTGGGCCCCCTGGAGCTCCTCCGTCGCCAACTCCAACTCTATATATTTGCTTTCGGGGAGAAAAAAATCAAGGAGAAGAAATCATCATGTTTTACGATACAAAGCCGCCGCCAAGCCCTAAAACCTCCCGGGAGGGCTGATCTGGAGTCCGTTCGGGGCTCCGGAGAGGGGGATTCGTCGCCGTCGTCATCATCAACCATCCTCCATCACCAATTTCATGATGCTGACCACCGTGCGTGAGTAATTCCATCGTAGGCTTGCTGGACGGTGATGGGTTGGATGAGATCTATCATGTAATCGAGTTAGTTTTGTTAGGGCTTGATCCCTAGTATCCACTATGTTTTGAGATTGATGTTGCTATGACTTTGCTATGCTTAATGCTTGTCACTAGGGCCCGAGTGCCATGATTTCAGATCTGAACCTATTATGTTTTCATGAATATATGTGTGTTCTTGATCCTATCTTGCAAGTCTATAGTCACCTACTATGTGTTACGATCCGGCAACCCCGAAGTGACAATAATCGGGACCACTCCCTGTGATGACCATAGTTTGAGGAGTTCATATATTCACTAAATGATAATGCTTTCACTACAAAAAAAGACACATCCGTGACATTTTGGGCCGAACGAATTTTTTTCCTGTCATACATATGACACTTCTATGACGATAATTGTGAAAAAACCCGGTATCATCATAGATGTGGTGGACTCCTACTTCTATGACAAAAAATCATGACAGAAAATGGGCTTTTCGTCCTGGGCGGACCGGAGACGCAGCTGCATGACATTCTTTGGGCCGTCCATGACGGAAAAACCGTGGTAGAAGCGAGGGCGAGGAAAATTTCGGGGAGTTCCCGGTTACGGTGGGAGGTCGGGGGTCGAGCGATGCGCGTTTCTCTCGTACACGTACGTGCGTGTGTGCAAGGAGTTGGCTCTAACTGAACCCGAGCGAGGCGTTGGGCTCTAACTGAACCCGAGCGATTGCACTGCAGGCTACGCGTTACTGAACCCGAGCGATCGATTGATGGCTGTTAACTGAACCCAATCGAGCGATTCCTTCTCTACTGCTGCTAACTGAAGCCGATCGATGGGATGAACAGTGAGCGTTGCGGGGGGGGGGGGGGTTGGATGAACAGTGAGCGGTGGCGTTGCCTCTGGATGAATAGGACCCCGTGGTGTGGTGGAGGGATGGATGAACAGTAGACGGTGGAGGGGTGCCCGTGGAGGGGTGGATGAACAGGGCCCTGTGGTGTGGAGGGCTAGATGAAAAGTAGACGGTGGAAGGGTGGTTGAATAGGACCCCGTGGTGTGGAGGGATGGATGAACAGTAGACGGTGGAGGGGTGCCTGTGGAGGGGTGGTTGAAGAGGACCCCGTGGTGTGGAGGGCTGGATGAACAGTAGACGGTGGAGGGGTGGTTGAACAGTAGCCGGTGGAGTAGCGCGCGGTTGAGGCTGGATGAACAGGAGCCCATGGAGGCTGGAGGAGGTCGATGGTGGAGATGAACAGTATCCCGTGGAGTCCCATTTTGCGGTACGCCACACCCCTCCCGATGAACAGGAGCCCCGTTTTGACCGTAGGAGGTCCATTTCCTCTGTTTTGCGGTACGCCACACCCCTCCCGATCAACAGGAACCCCATTTCGACCGTAGGAGGTCTGTTTCCTCCATTTTGCGGTATGCCAGACCCCTCCCGATCAACAGGACCCCGTTCCGAACGTAGGAGGTCTGTTTCCTCCATTGTGCGGTACGCCAGGCCTCGTTTCCATCGCCTGTCCCGTCCAAGCCCTCCCGATGAACACGACAACGCATTCCGTTCCGACCCAGCCGGTTGGCTCCCACGCGTTCCGTTGCCTCCCGATGAACACGACGCATTCCATTTCCTCCCCATGAACACGACGCATTCCGTTGCCTCCCCATGAACACGACGCATTCTGTTGCCTCCCCATGAACACGGCGACGTTGTTTCTCCGTTCCGACCCAACCATGTCAACGAGCCCTGGCCGTACGTATGAGCGAGTAGGCGTTTGAGACCCCACCCGTATGTACACATACGTGGCCGTATTTTATTTCTTGCACCTTGGCCGCCTCTACTACGACACGTGCGCGCCTCTACATCCACCAGTATATATGTACGTACACATTCGCGATCAGAATGACAACGCTACGTATGCTTCGATCAGGTGGGTCCCGACTGTCAGGCACTTCCTTGCCTGCGAAGATGTAGCTGGTGGGTCCCAGCAGTCAGGGGGGCGAATTGTTTTGGTTTTTTTCCGGACGCACTTCCTTGCGTGCGAAGATGTAGCTGGTGGGTCCTATCAGTCAGGGGGCGAATCATTTTTTTTTGCCCGGACGCACTTCCTTGCGTGCGAAGGTGTAGCTGGTGGGTCCCAGCAGTCAGGGGGAAACATTTTTTTCGCGAAATATGGTGGCCCGTACGGTGGGTCCCTGCTGTCAGGTGGAGGAATCATTATTTTTCGCGTAATAAGGAGGCACTTCCTTGCTGCCACCGTGGACCCAGCTGTCAGCCTCTGCACGTACAGTCCACGTCCGATGGAAGCCGTTCCTTGACCACGTTGACCACGCCGCGCCGAGAGCACCAGGGCGGTGGACGACGGCGAGGCCTAGGAAGGGGATGACGCGGAGCCGGTGAAGATGCGGCAGTGGATGCCCACGCGGAGAGGAGTATGAGGGTTCACTCGTTCGGCTGTGGTGTGAGGCTGCCGTCGCCGCAGGGCCTGACCAGCGGTAGGAATAGTAGGGGGCGGTGAGGCCTCCGCGGCAGCACAGCCGGCCACGAGAGGCAAGAGCAGGCGGCACGACCGGCGCTGCTTTGCGCGGCTGGAGCAAGAAAACCAGAGGTTGAAGAAGCACTACGGCCGTTGGATGGACATCGTACGGTCACTGCAGCTAGAATCATTTATATTGGCTAAGTTGACAAAGCCCTTGGTACGTCAACTTAGTAGGCCCACAGGTCAGCTTCCGAAACGGTGCGCCCCAGATGTCAGGGAGAGGAATCATTTTTTGGGCGGGTGAAGCTAGAATATCCGAGATTGAAGAAGAAGCACGGCATCCGTTGGATGGACATCCAACGGCCACTGCTGCTAGAACCGTGTGTTGACTATAAGTTGACAAAGCCTTGCATACGCGCCAACTCTGTTTTTTTAGGGGACACGTCAACTTAGTAAGGCCAGAAGTGTGTGGCAGAGAACTTATAGCCCATTTGAGATTTGTAAGAAGGTGTAGCCCATTTTTGAATTCTAATGGAATTTACTACAGCCCATTTACAGTTTGTTAAAAGTACAGCCCATTTCAACCAACCGTTCAAAACAGAATTCAATAAAATTTCCCACATTTTGATGGGATCCGAAATATTTTTATCCCGAAATTTCTAGTCAGATTAAATACAATTTCAATACAATTTTATATTACGTAAAAATCCAACGAAACATTGCGCTCGCAACAATTAATGAAATTAAAATTTTCAATATCCAGAAATAATATTTTATAAAGTAATCACGTGTTTGGTGCATTTTTTATAGTTCTTAAAGCCCATTTTCTTGTTAAGCCTAATGCATCCCTCCTAGGAAAGATTTGCTGCCCAGCGGGGCGAAGAATAACAACTTGACCTTGCCTGGGTACTCCTAAAAAAAGTATAGCTGGGCTAGACATTTCCAGCTTGAAAAAAAATTAATATCTGGGCTGGATATCTGGCCTGGGCTAGACGGGCCACAGCCCGCCCAGTTAATACCTGCAGCGATGTTTTCGTTGTTGTTCAGAGTAGAAAAATTAATATCTGGGCTAAACATCAAAAAACGCTGCGCTCACACCTCAAAAACACAAATACTGCTCGAGCTGCTTGGTCCCAGCTGTCGGCCGCTTCTTGTGCAATTCTCTCGTTTATTGACTACTACATAGGTTGACAATGGTGTGGGAGCGTGATGTCAGGAAACCAGGGGGAAGCAAAATAAATTACTCCAGCGAGCGCTTCCACCTCTGCTCGTTGTCTCCCGTGGAAACCCCTTTCCTCCTTTTTTTTGCTCGGGCAAGGACCAATGCATGCAGCACATCCATGCGGTTATTAGGCAAGAAATAAAAGTGCTTTGCATGCTATGAATTGTGATGGCCTGCATGGGTAGCTAATAAGGCATCCTCTTAACTGCTATGATTAAATGTTGTGTTTAGAAGAGAGAAATATTCTTCTTTTCCACCAATCTGCTTGCATCTAGGTCGTGATGCACCTTCTAATACGACTTATTCACCTAGACGGAGGGAGTATAGTTTTATACACACACATATATATATAATAAGGAGGCACTTGCGTACGTGAGGCTATGGACCTGCTGGGTCCCCATTGTCATCCTCTCTAAGTAAAGTCATCTCCTCGCCCGCGCGCGCTTTCCGCCCGAAACAGTCAGCGCCGCCCGCCCCGCTTCCCGGTGCAGGTGATTGCTCCGTCTTCAAACGACACAAGTGTCGTCCGTCCGTCCATCTGCCACCCACATTAATGATACGCGGTTGCCGAGGCGGCTACTCCGGCGCCACACGTCCGTCCCTCCGCCCGCCCACCATTGCTATATAAACTGCTGCGCCGGCCATAGCCGCAGTCATCCGCATCAGTTCCCTTTCTCCTGTCCACACCACTACTGCCCACCATGGCTTCCTCGCGCTCCAGCGCACTTCGGGACAGGCGGACGACGGACCATAAGGAGATGGCAGCCATTGCTGCCGACCGGCCGGCCGGCAGGCAGCTGAAGGACGACGATGTCCCAATGGAGAACATGGTAGTCGACGATCCGGCGCCAACCCCCTCCTCCGCGCCATCCTCGCCGGTGCATTGCACCATGACCATCGGCGAGGCCCGTGCCCAATATATGGACAGTGTGAGGCAGATGCGTCAGGAGCAGTTCCGAAGGCGCAGGCCAATGCCACCTACAACCACCATCTCCTCCAGGAGCACCTACAGGCGGAGGAGCAGATCGCCGCGGAGCGGGTGAAGCAGGAGGCGCTACTCGACTCGTACTGCTCTGCCCGCAAGGGCCGCCTCGAGCGCTGGCGGTACCGCATGCGTGTGGCGGAGGCTGCGGCCGCCTACAAAGAGGCTAGCAAAGAGGGCGATGAAGCGGGTGAGGAGTTGTTTGGCAAGACCGAGGACGAGGCAGAGGACAATGCCGGCTCCGACGAGTCCCCACTCCGCTGGCGTCGATGAAGCCCTGCTCCGCCGAGGCCCCGCGGCGCCAACAATGAGGCAGAGGACACCGTCGGCTCCGCCGAGGCCCCGCCCCGCCAACAACGAGGCAGAGGACATCACCGGCTCAGCCGAGGCTCCACCCTGCCGGCAACGCGGGGGAGGATTTCCACCGCTCTGCTGAGGCGCCACCCGCCGGCAACGAGACAGAGGACATCGCTGGCTCCGTCGAGGCCCCGCCCCGCTGCCAACGAGGCCGCGCCACACAGAAAACGAGGAAGAGTAGAACACGGTAGGTCGCCGCCGCTCGGGTCCAAGTAAGGCCACCGCTGCTACATTCCTTTTGAAGCCAAGCTAGGCGGGTTGACCATTGACGGCCGGTTAGCTTCTTGGCGGCGACGTGGAGTCGGGGAGTTCTGCTGGAGAACAACACTGCTTCTACTTAACTGCTGGTGGAGTTGGCTGACTGACACATGGGCCCAACAGGCCACATGTCAGTTACGCAACTGCACCTGCAGTTAAGTCACTGAAGCTTCTGTTCGGCTCAGCGGGACATAGGTGGGTAGCTTCGGTTAATTAATTATACCTCCAGCGCACCCCTTTTTAGTTGAAGAATGTATGAAATGCAATGAAATCTGGCATGTTTATATGAAATCCGACCGTGTATGAATGAATTTATTTCGATTAGTTCGAATTCCTGTATCACTGGCATTGGATGAACATGCAAAACAATACGTACTAGCATTATTCCTAGGGTGATCACCTCGTTTGCAGCAGTTTCACATGTACTCCCTCCGGTCCTTTCTAGTCTGCATACAAGTTTTGTCTGCAGTCAAAGTATCTCTACTTTGACCAATCTTATACAAAAAAAGTATGCAGTTTCACAACGTGCGAAGTAAAAAGGAACAAAAGGAGTACAAAGAGTTTGAGCAGCTTTTTAGCGTTTCTGTACATTGCAATCAAACACACAGGCCTGGCAATTCATAGAGAACATTCAAATCAATCAATGATTATGCATCTCAGCGACTCACATGTCAGAGGCAATATTTACTTCACAACTAAAGAATAAAGAAAAAAAATATCGACGCTGCTGACAGCAAAGGGCGTCCCATTCAAAAATATCAAACGCATGTCTTACTAAAATCAATGAGCAAAATTTGACAAGGTTGTCCCATTCCAAAATATCAAATGCCTACGATTGTGGAATGGGCAGGGTTTGCCATCAGTTCGGACATTGACATGGCACCTCGTGCTAAATAAACCAGCTGTTCTTTTTGTGCAGTTCCACCAAAATCAACAAAATTCGCGCGTAGCTTGTATGATTTTGCCCTTATATGTTGCAACGCCTTGAACTTATCGGCACCTCCTTTCTTGTGGTGGAAATGAATGATTCGATGTATTCATGAACATTTTGTGCAGTTCCCATTGAAATCAAGCTGAGCACCCCTGTTTGCACAAATACAAAAAAGTGATTAGTATAGAGCAAACTGTACTATGAATTTACAGTTTCAACATGCACATAGATGGTCCATGTAGAGCACACTTTTAGAAAAATGGAACTCACCAGAAAGAATCCTAGAACAACATTGTACTCGCGCATCACAACAAAAAAATGGAGATTTTGTTAGTCCTTCTGAGCTGAAGTTAGTTTGGTCTTGTGGGGAGTAATGTAACCATCCTTCAACTGCTGCTTCTGAGGATAAGATAGACAGGGCTTCTTCATCCTGGCATAATCGGAACTAGTCACTTCACATACTGCATATTCTTCTTCAGAGGAAGATGATCCTGTTGTGCAAAGACAAGAGGACTACTAAATGCTAGCATCACTGTTTGCTCGAAAAAAAGGAAAGGAAATATTTAAAACAACACAGATGAAGCACTTCTCAAGGACAATACCACTTTTTCATGACAGTATCTAAACAATAGCACAACACCAATAGAGATGATAAAGCTCAATCATATGGATGAAATCAGTGGGCGAGTACCAACCTTTGTTAGGAGGCTTATTATGTAGAGCATACAGATGAAGCAATTCTCCGGAACCATCTGTTGCTATTTACGGTGGTGGCCATGCTTACTATATACTCCTCGATTAGTTTAATGTTTCCAACATCTTCTTGTGCAGTTCCACTAAAATATATGGTATCTTCAAAGAAGACCCCTGTTTGCACAAGTAGAGATAATTACATATTACATTAAGAGTGGCATCAAATCAGTGGCAAAGCAATTGCTCGTTCCATCCATAGCAATAAATTAAGATGCAAAACTATATCATTACTTGTGGCATCACAGTTCCAGTGCTTCATTACAGCACTGGAGTTGATTTTTGTTTTTCTTCCCCTTGTTCTTCCCCTTCATCACTTGGTTCAATAACAAACAAGCTTCGCCTTTAATGTAAGATTTGGCATATCAATTAGGGAGCACAAGTATAGTACTAAACTTAATTTTCTGATGAAAGTGGCAAAATACAGCCAGCAGTTGTGAAATATCCTTATCTTACCTCAATGGGATATTACGGTGCACATACAGATTGGAAGTCTTGTCTCCATTTGTGCAGTTCACTAAAATCAAGCAACATTATCATACAAGTAGCACAACTTATGAATGCACACTGCAGAATCATGTGAAAGAAGGCTAGTACTGACCTCTCATGATGCGGAATTCAAACAACTCACGAGAAGAAGATCTGAACCAAATTCGCCTTAACGGATAGGAAGTAAGATCTCCTCTTGTGCAGTTCCACTAAGATCAAGCAATCAAGCAACATTGTCGGTGTGACATTTTGGTTGAACTGCACAAAACACTCTTAAAACAAAAGTGTTTTGTGCAGTGCAACAAAAGGTCACAATGGCAACGAGGTGAAGCAGATAACCCTGTTTACACAGAGGTGCAAAGGAAATAATTAGTGGTCAATAACGGTGGATGACACAGAAGCCAACAAGAAGAAGCACCTACCTTATCTAAATGGGAAAGAAAGCAAGACAGTAGCATTTCTCAAACGGTGGCATTGATTAATATTAACATAGAGATTATATTAACAATAAAATTCGTTAAACATGTAATTTGCTTTTAACTGTGGCATTGCATCAATTTTCCAGCGGCATTATTAGAGGGTGTTTGTTTACAGGGACATTTTGGTGTAGGGACTAAAAAAACTCCGTGTCAGTCCCATCTAAACCAAACAGGAGGGACTTTTAGGGACTAAAAGTGGGCATTTGGGACTAAAGAAAGAAGACCCCGAGGGAGTCTTTTTGGGACTTTTCCAACAGTTGCCCCTGCCACGCATCGCACCTTGTCTCTATTAGTTCATTACTAGGGGTAACATGGTCTTTTAGCATGTCATTTAATAACCTCTAGTCCATGTTTAGTCCCTGGAACCCAGCAGGTAGGGACTAGGGAGTTTTTAACCAAACAGGGCCTTAGATTAACAACGGCTAATTAGTTGCACGGGACAGTGGACGCACCAGCATCATGTGCATCTACCGATGTACTATGGTCATGCACATTCTGTTGCAACAAAGAACAAACAACCAAGGAGCATATTTGTGTTGATCCCAGTTTTGTTATCTTTAGACGCCTTTCCCTATGTGAGCGCAGCAAATCTAGTCCTGCTTAAACTCTACAGCCTTGTCCCTTCCTTTCCTTTTTGAACTAGTACTTGCGCCCCTTCCTTTCCTCTTTGAACCACGTCCTAGATTTATGCGATACAACTTTCCCCCATTCATTTCCTCTTTAAACCACGTCCTAGATTAATGCTATACAACTTTCCCCCTTCATTTCCTCTTTGAACCACGTCCTAGGTTCATGCTATATACAAATTTTCCCACTACTTTCCCCCACTCCTTTCCTCTTTGAACCACGTCCTAGATTCATGGTATACATGCAGCTAGAGCAATGCATGTGGAGTAACTAAATTATACCTTAAGGTTCTTGGGGCGTGGTTCGGTGGGCGACGGGACGGCGACGAAGAAGAAGGGGTCGGAGGCCCTCCCGCGCCGCCGCTGGGTGGAAAGTGAACAGCTGCGCCAGTAGTCCCTCGCCGACGGCGACAACGTTAAGCCTCCTTCCCTTCCCGACGGACGGATCCTGCCGGCTCTTTGAGCAGCAGTGAGGGGAGAGAGAGGCCAATGAAGTCTTGTTTAGATCTGGAGAGGGCGAGAGAGTGTGAAGAGAGCAACTACAAGCGCTGAGGCTCCAGCGGGAGAGGGCGAGAGAGTGTGAAGAGAGCAACTACAAGCGCTGAGGCTCCAGTGTGTATATATATACTGGAGAGAGAGTGTGAAGCGTGCAAACCCTAGAAAACATTTTGACCAGTCAAAGAATCCTCCTGGCACAAATTATGCTCAAGTGTAGTTATCGAACCCGAGACCTCAAGTTTGATGAGCGAACAGGCTAACCAGCTACACAACCCTCCCGTTATGTTCAACGAGAGGGAAATAACCTTTTATACATTCTTGAATCCTTATTATAACATGCACACAAATTTTGGGCACTTGTATTCGACTTAAGTTAGTGTGCCACCGTATCTCGTATACTTGCTACTCCCTCCGTCTAGGTGTAATAAGTCACGTTAGAAGGTGCAACGGGACCAAGGTGCGTGCGTGTGCGTGTGCGTGTGTGTGTGTGTGTTTAACACCATGTGTGTGTTAGAAAGAGCGACAGATCGACCTACTCCTACAGAGAGATGTTGTGTAGTGTATGATTTTAGCCGCGAGAGTCGGTGCATCCTCTCGTTTCCGGGCGTGTCCGGTAGGGACATGCGGACAGCTGCCACGCCCGCTCCTGACCAGCCTGGCCCACCCAAAGCCCCTCCATCGCCCGTGCGTGCTTCCCACCCGAAACGGTCAGCGCCGCTCCAAAGAATCGGTGCCGCATTCATGCCCGGGCAGAGCGGACGCGACCTCTCACTGGCTCAAGAGTGATGGTTGCTTCGTTCGTCCAACTTACTGCTGGGTCTATGTGATTTGACGGCTCATTGGTCTTTATTACTGAGGTCGTAGGACTGTTGGATGTCCCACGCTTTTGGCGAAAGGAGGTATACTACTACTAGATTACAATTTTCTCCACTCTTACAGCGGAGGTGTGCAAGAGCAGTGAAAACACGCAGGCTCAGTGATTACATGGCCCACCTCACACTATCACCGTGCAACACCTAACTCTTTACATAGTACTCCCTCCGTTCCTAAATATTACTACTAGATGAGTCCCCGCGCGTTGGCGCGGAACAGCGGTATATCTCTCTGCGCAAAATTATCGATTTCATAGAACAAAAAAAAACTCTATAACCGCATGACAAATGTGGTAGTCAAAATAATTAAACTCCCACCATCATTTAGATCATGCCACGTAAGGAAAAAAGATCAGCCAACTCCTACTGCATAATGGGATTATATTGTTCTTTTTGACATGTTAATGGGACTTAAAAGCTCACTTACATGCATGCAGACATGTTGATGTGATTTAGAACCCACTCACATGCATGTGGCACGGTATTTCTGCATGCTTGCCTATGGCCTAGTGCGGAGCCTCTCAACGCCTAGATCAGATGGCTATTATGGACTGATTTACTTCATCTAATGGCTACATCAATTTTAATGACATGGCTCAAGGAGAGGATAGAGAATTCCTAGTAGTGGGGGCTAGCTATTACTAGTAGATAGTAAGTCTTTGTAGAGATTCCACTACATACGGAACAAAATGAATGAATCCACACTTAAAATGCATCTATATACATCCGCATGTGGTTCATGGTGAAATCTCTACAAAGACTTATATTTAGGAACGGAGGAAGTACTGGTATAGTAAGTACTGTAATTTATCAGCGAGATAAATTTGTACAATGCTATGAAGCTTCCAGCTTCTGTTACATGTATCTTGCGTCCAAGGTTTCCCGTTGCAACATTCCATCAAATACAAAGGAGACTAACATGCATGCTATTTCATCTCAATGATTGACAGATCATAGCAAATATGTACTCCCTCCGTTCCAAAATAAGTTTCTCAACTTTGTGCAAACTTTGGTACAAAGTTGTACTACTACAAAAGTTGACACTTATTTTGGAACAGAGGCAGCTAAAGAAAAAACCGATCCATGCAGTCCCTAGCCCTTGAACCGTGAACCCTGACCAGGCTTCAATTTGCTGGCAACGTTTGAGCTTCCTAATAAATGAAGTTTGCAACCTTTTGACCATCGGATCATTTTGTGCAGTTTCACCAAAATCGAGATGAGCATCCCTGTGGCAAAGAAATTGAACGAGCGTGATTAGAATAAGATTACTGGGACTAGTTGATGAGACATAAACTCATCACAAATACAGTACGTAGAAGCCAGTAGAGGTATGTGCGGGGCAAAGAAGTAGAGAAATATCCACAGGGAGTGATGTGGGCAGCTGGAGCAGTGGTGCAAGCCAGCTGTAAAGGGAGTTGTACCTGAGGGACGTAGCTCAACCTTGAGGAGGGCGGCGGGAGGCGGCAACTGCCCACGTCACGGCAGGGAGCAAGGGACGAAGGCAACCTCACCGGCTTTGTGAGGGAGAACGGCGGGGACCCCTAATCGGGACGTGCCGACAGTGGGTTTTCACCGTCGGCGACGGCCACCGCATCTACACTAAGCATCCACCCCTTCCCCAAGCGGATGTGATCCGCCGGGATGTTAGAGATGTGGCCACAGTCGTTTTGTGCGAGAGAGTGTGAAGAGAGCAACCCCAGCAAGCAAACCGTGTAGGCTGGCCCGTCCTGACTATGTATATAGTGGAGCGGTTTCCTTTTCTCTCCATATGAACCTATCATATTGTGTACGTGCCACTGAAGAAAAAAACTTTATTTATAAATGACGCGGCACCTACTACTCGTTCTCCTATAACCTTGCGCTTGGCATCTCCAAAATATTAACCTTGCGATTGGATCTTCGCCTCTTCGGGAAGTCGAGCAATAATGGTAGTGCAGTATATATCGTTCTGGCTATATGAGACCGAATGAATTGCTGCACGTCCACCACGTGGGCGAGGGTCGAGGGGCGAGGGATAGTGCTACATACGGAGCAAAATGAGTGAATATACACTCTAAAATACGTCTATATACATCAGTGTTTGGAGTATGTACTAGTAGTTCATATTGAAATCTACTAAAGGACATATATATTCCAAACAATATGATATAATCTCTATAACCAAGGTAGTAGGGACGAGGAGTAAACGGAGGGAGTAGTAAATTTTTCTCCTCGTCCTGCGAGCCACCGCGCGCATGGGCGAGGGAGCGATCGTAAGGCGCAGTAAGCAAGCTTCACCTCATCCTGCGA
Source organism: Aegilops umbellulata (assembly GCA_032464435.1). NCBI lineage: Eukaryota > Viridiplantae > Streptophyta > Magnoliopsida > Poales > Poaceae > Aegilops > Aegilops umbellulata. Next base: position 388,968,627 of record CP136054.1, on the reverse strand, counting down.
GCCACCGCGCCCGTGGGTGGGGGAGACGGCGTACTAAGCAAGCTTCTCCTTGTTCTGCGAGTTGACGGGACACATCAAAAGTACTCCAGTGTATAGAGCCTTGCCTCTAAGGTAGGCCCCACATGGTTTGCCTCTTTTTTTAACATAACACGTCAAGTCGCAATTTGTTTGTTCACCCGTGGTAGACGATCCTCCCTCCACCAAGTGGACAACCAGTACACGTGCCAAATTACCACGTGGGCTAACTTTTTCGTACAGAAATGAGCTCCACTATGTACCCGCGCAGGTGTGGTTGGGAAAGAGACGGGAGTACGTGCGCCATGCATGCACCTCTTCTCTTCGTGCACGTCCCCCACCTACGTGGGTGTGTGTGAGAGATACAAACCGCGTTCGTGAGTGTTTTTTGTTTTGGGGTGGGGGTGGGGTGGGTGTTGATTTCATGAATTACTTGTGGGAATATGTGTCGATGACATCTCAAACAAAATTTTGCATGCAATGTGTGTGAAATGGAGGCCTATCCATATCATACAAAGAGGGTCGGGCAATCCACGAGAAGAGAGGGAGGGGTCATAGCTATCGATAGAGTCGAAGAGAGGATCAAGTGGGTGGGTGCGAGATCGATGAAGAGAGCCATCGAAATTGTGTGTGTGTGTCGGATTTTGGGTTCCGGCAGACCCTTAAGGTTCGAACTCTGGGGTGCGCGCGGAGATTCTGCCCTCTACCTCTCCGTCTCGCAAAGATCTAGCTACTGAAAGAACAACGCAAAAGACACAGGGTTTATACTGGTTCGGGCCACCGATGTGGTGTAATACCCTACTCCAGTGTGGTGGGTGGATTACCTCTTGGGCTGATGATGATGAACAGTACAAGGGAGAACAGCCTCGCGAGGGCGTGTTCTAGCTGGGACGATGAACTGCTGCGGGAGTTCAGCCGCCCTTCTCTCTCTCTCACTCTCTCTACTCTGGGTGCCTCGTGCCGGATTCTGGATACCAGATGCCTCTACCCTGGGGGTGGCTAGTCCTATTTATAGGCAAGGGCCCTGGGCCTCTTCCCAAATATTGAGCGGGAAGGGCGCCAACAATTGTCCAATTTGAAGGGGAACATCTAGTACACTTACCCTGACTAAAGTTGGTCCTCGCCTGCCAAAGGCCCTGTGGTGACGCCGTTCTGGGCTCCACGATGACCTCCTTCCCACCGTTGGACTGGCCTTGGTCTTGTTGCACCGAAATGGATGCCTTTGCTTGATCCTCTCGCCTGCGCTTGCCCCCTTTGCACCAAAGAGGAAAGGGAGGACACTGCGTGGGCTGGTGCCCGCCTGGCGCCCTTGGTCGTCATGGCTTGCGACATGGGCACATCGTGAGGTACCCTGCCTTGATCTCTCCGCCTCCTCATGAGCTAGCCTGACGAGGCCGCGCCTGAGGAAGCGTCGTGTCGTCCGCCCCGCGTGGGTCTTGGGTTTTGCGTTGATGAAGATGGGCCGCACTGGGCCCCCTTTGAGCCACGCCGCAGGCAGGCAAGTCTGGGGACCCCCATTCCCAGAACGCCGATAGTAGCTCCCGGGCCCAAGGCACGCCCGGACTTGGCCGTGCTGAGAGGCGAAGGGGCAAGGGCGAAGCGCCGCGGGCCCTAACAGCCTGCGGCCTTGGGCATCGTGTGGCGGTTGATTGGACGTGAACGCCTCCGCTTCCCCACGACGCCTCGATGATCGCGCAGATTGGGCAAGTCCCTGCATGCAAATCGTGTCATGATTACCTGTGATCGTGGAGGCCGACGGTTGGCCTTCGCCGGCTATAAGTATGGCACCGCGCGTGCCCTTCCAGTCCATCCCTCCTTGCTTTCTCCTTCGCCTTGATTCCTGCTCCTCCTTGCCGTGATGGCTCCGATTCGCCGGTTTTCTGCAGCGGAGAAGGGAAAGGCTCTTCAAGAGGGACCAGACCCGCTCCCGCCGAAGAAGCGACTTGCCCTTCGCGACCGAGAAGAAGGAGACCGTCAGGTGGTGTCGAGGCCTTGGTACGGGCGGCCTCTGTCGGGGTTTCCGCTTCCCTTGTTCGCCCATGTCGAGGGCCTCGGAGGGGGCGATGTTGATCCCCGCGGCCAGCGCCGCCACCGGCGCCGCCGGGTCATGAAGGTGTGGGTCGTTCCCCCTGGAGTCCACGCTAAGGGCTCCTCCCGCGAGCTCGTGCTCCACGCCGCCATGCCTCCGCGATCTTGGATTCTCTTTCCTCCCTTCTTCGCCTCTGTCTTCCCACAGGGAAGACTCCTGGAGTTATGGTTGCAGCACGCCGACTGCAGCACCCCCGCGACTGAGGCAGAGGTCGCGATCCTTGCCTCGGGCGAGGTCTTCATGACTCGCGGCTGGGGCGAGATCGCTCGGGGTTGCAGAGCAAGGGGCGCCCTCACGATCCACCTGGAGTACGATGGCGCTTCGGTGACGTTCTTCAAGGTCTTCGACGCGGATGGGCGCCGGCTAGAGTGCTGCCCCAGGAGAGGTGTCCAGGACCATGCCGCGGTGAGGGCTGGACCCGCCGACCGCTCCCTGGACAGCTCCACAAGCGACGGAAGCGCCGGAGGATCCAGCGACCCCAGCGAGATCTTGGCGACCCCGGAGACGAGCGACGACAGCTACGAGCCCGCGAGCCAGCGCCGCTCCCGGAGCAGGGCGGGCTCGCTCGGCCGCCGCCGACTCTGATCTGGATGGGGTTGGCGCCGGTGCCTGACGACCCAATGTTGATGATGGCATCGTTTTCAGGGGCGCGTGTAGATAGCATCCCTTAGGATCCGTTTCCTGCAAGGAATCATACTGCGCCCAATGGGGGCTTGTAAGGTGTATGTGATCCTTCCTGTCAATATGTGACTTTTGCTATGGAGCTGTGCAAGCCGTTAATTCCGTCGTAGCTTAGTCTTCCCTTTCGAACCTCGCGAGGGCTTGGTGCTCTGTGTCGACAGGTCCCAGTCCCCAGGCGGCGTCAGCCGTCGCTGGTATGCCAGGTTGCGATGCCGTGGTCAAGGCCAGGAGGTGAGCGACCCGGGGTCCGGTAAGAGCCCCTGAGTCGCGATGCTCAGGAGGTCCCCTTTGGCGCCCAAGCAGCCGTCGCTCGGTGAGAGAGGGGGATGACGTCACTAGTACGGAATTGCGTTAGGTGCGGGGGTGATGCTACGGTAGCCGGTGTCTTCGGGCGGTGACTTATCTTGTTAATCAGGGGTTACTCTTGGTGTATCGCCGGGTCTACGCGGCAGCTGGAGCGGAGTTGCTTGACGAGGTCCCCGCATGCCCCTTCCCCCTCGCCTTTGCTCCCCTTTCTGCTCTACGTCCTCGGGTCCCAGCCCTCGAGCTGGTCTCAGCCGTCGCTGGTATGCCAGGTCGCGATGCCGTGGACAAGGCCAGAGGGTGAGGGCTGGAGTGCCGGTAGGAGCCCTGAGTCGCGATGCTCAGGCGCCCCCCTTTAACGCGCAAGCGGTTCGCGCGGACGAGGATGAAGAGAGCTCCGCGAGGGCCTCGGCTTGCGCAATTCCCTCAAGGGATCCTGCAAGCTCATCACAGAAGGAGAAAAAGGGTTGCCACGATGGCTATCAGTCGGCAGTTAGTCGCTCTAGTTGGCGCAGGTGAGGTGTACTTGGGCACCCATGAGCCAGCGCGGGACTCACGAGGCCCTACCTCTAGCCGGGTTGCGCCTGGCACTGGGCCGTATCTTGAGATGCGTTCCTGCAGATTTGGTTAGATGCCGGCACTATACGTCCTCGGGTCCCGGCCCTCGAGCTTGTCTCAGCCGTCGCTGGTATGCCAGGTCGCGATGCCGTGGACAAGGCCAGAGGGTGAGGGCTGGAGAGCCAGTAAGAGCCCTGAGTCGCGATGCTTAGGTACCCCACCTTTAACGTGCAAGTGGTCGACATTGAGAAGAAGAGGTGTCGTGAACAGGCGTCAAGTAATCAAGCATGATAGGTGAATGCATAGTTGGAAATAAACGCAAGGAAGATACACGCCACTGGGCTTGGCCCGAGCGGCCTGGGGATGATGCAGCCCGAGGGGCGCCCCCAACAAAGCAAGCTAATGATCGAAAACTAAAAAGGATACATGCCGCAGGGACGGACCCATGCAGCCTGGGAATGAAGCAGCCCTGGGAGGGCGTTCCCAGCCAGAAATGAAGCTTGAAAGATGTCACCTGGAGTTGTTGCGGACGAAGTGGTGTTGGTGCAGCAGACTCGGTGGGCTGCGGGAGCCGATCCTCACGAGCCCCCAAGCCCAGGGGCCCTAGGAGGCTCCGGGGGCGCTGGTGGCTCCTCGCGAATCATCTCCATCTCTGCCAGGACTGCGGAACGCATGTCTTCCTGAGTCTCCATGATGCCCCTCATGAGGCGCTGGTACGCAGCAGCCACGCTCGGCAAGCCGTAAGGCATGCGAACATAGCTGTGGGGTGGACCTCCACAACGCCCCACTTGTGAGGGCCAGAGGCGTTCCGTCGTGGCGACTTGATTGAGCCTTGGTACGTCGATGCAGACACGCAGCCCACCATCCTCGCCTGGATGGGGAGCCACAGCCGGTAGGCGGCGGCAACCTCTCATGATTCTTGACTCCTGTAGTTCTTGAACGGTCTGGTTAACGAACTCCTGCTGGTCTGACTCTCCTTGCCTCGCTCCTTCTTGAGGGAAACGTGCTTCGAGGCACGCCTCCAAATGGTGCCCAAGCGCCTCCCTCGTGACCCTGGCCAGGTCGGTGGCCCTCCAAGTGAGAGCCCCCGAGCCCTGCCTGAGGAGGGTGCTGGGCGCGCTTTCCTATGCGATGGAAGGAGGGTCCCCCTGGGCAGACGCGGGCCTTGAGGGGCCTGCCTCCTGAGGGGCCGGTCCGGATGACGCCTTCTTCTTCTTGGGGGTGGTTTCGGGAAGCCTCGTGCCTCCGCGATCTGGGTCTTCTAGTGACGCGGCCTGAAAGGCTCGCTCCAGGGAGCACACTGCGTCCCTCTCTTCACACGGCACCGTGATGACTCCGCCACTTCTTGGCATCTTGAGGACGTTGTAGCCACGATGAGTTACGACCATGAACTTGGCCAGCGCTAGATACCCGTGGATGGCGTTGTACGGCAGGCGGATGTGAGCGACTTCGAAGTCGATGAGCTCGGTGCGTTAGTTGCTGCGGGCCCCGAAGGTGACAGGGAGGCGGACTTGCCCGATCGGGATCGTGGAACCGTTGGTGGTTCCGGAGAAAGGCTTGGTTGGCTGAAGCTGGTCATAGGGCACTTGGAGATTGTTGAATGTTTCCACGGACAGGACGTTGAGCCCTGCTCCACCATCGATGAGGGTCCTGGTGACCAGTACATTGCTGATGACTGGGGAACAGAGCATCGGGAGGACCCCGGCTGTGGCCGCGCACTTGAGCTGATCCGCTGAGCTGAACGTGATGGTGCACGCCGACCACCTGAGAGGGCGCGTTGCTTCGAGCCTGGGGAGGACTGCATTCACTTCGCGGGCAAACTGCTTGAAGATGCATTGGGAGGCTGGGGCTTGAGCTCCGCCCAGGATGCAGGCGATTGCGCGCGGCTCCTGGAACCCCCCAGCTCCCTCGTCTTGGTGGCGGTCCTCGTTCCTACTTGGGTGAGGCGGCAGCGGCGAAAGGCCTGCGTTGCCCTGCAGGTGATCCTCACGAGGCTGATCCCGCCAATCCCCCTCGCGAGGCAGGTCTCGCCAGCGGTCCTCGCGAGGTTGATCACGCCACCCTTGGCGCGGGCCGCGGTCTTCCCAGCGTCCTGGGTTTCTTCCTCCTCCTCGGCCGTAGCCCCGGTCAGCGCGGTCGGGGCGTCGGCCGATCCTTCCTTCTCGCACGGCGCGGAGCTCTTGGCATTCATTGGTGTTGTGGGTGTGGAGATCGTGGTACACGCAGTATCAGCTGCCCCTGGAGGATTCGGGCAGATCCTTGCCCCGCTTGGTATCAGGCTCTGCCGCGAGCACGGCAGCCCCCTTGCGCTTCACGTCCTTGGCCTTGGGTTTCTTCTCTTCTGGGTCCATGGCAGGCAGCTCGAGGAGGGAGAGATGCCCCTCCTCAGCCCTGGTGCACTTGGTCGCCAATTTGAACAGCTCCAGGGAGGTGCAACGGTCTTCATGCATCGCCAGCTCCTCCTTCATCTTGGCGTCGCGCACACCGTCGGAGAAGGCTGAGATGATGGCTTCCTCGGACACCTTGGGATCTTGAGACACGCGCTGTTGAAGCACTGGATGTACTTTTGCAGGGTTTCTCCGGGTTGTTGCTTGATGCGGCGCATGTCGCTCACGGCGGGCGGCCGGCCGCGAGTACCTTGGAAGTTGGCGATGAAGCGGGTGCGCATCTGGTCCCAGGAAGAGATCGTGCTCGGGGCCAGGTTCAAGAGCCAGGTACGAGCTCCTTCCTTGAGCGCCATGGGGAACCAGTTCGCCATGACCTTCTCGACCCGCTGGCGGCCTCGATGCCCAGCTCGTAAAGCTGGAGGAACTCGGCGGGGTCAGTCATGCCGTCGTAGCGAGGAGGCAGGTCTGGCTTGAACTTGCCGGGCCATGCAACGCTGCGCAGCTCGGTGGTGTAGGCGCGGCAGCCTGCAGTGGCCACGGGAGGCTTCGGTCGAGGGAGAGCTTGGCCTTGAGGGTCCCCATGCGCTGCAGCTAGAAGCAGCGCGGGGTCTTGACGTGCCGGAGCTGGAGCAGGGTCGCGGCGAGCCGGAGCAGGAAGCGCTCGGGCAGCCTCTTGCGGTCGAGGGACTTCTTGGCAGCTCCGTTCTAGCTGGGCTGGCGCCTGACGGAGCGGGTTCTGCCCAGGGTCCATGCTCCTTGGAGCCATGGCGTCTTCTTGGAGTGGAGGTGGCTGGTACGCCCCCGGAGCTTCATGACCTGCGCGGGGCGGGGTGCGGCACAGCGGAGCGGACGGTGCAGGAGAGCCCCCTGCGGCGCGGACGAGCTCGACGACGCGGTCGAGCCACTCTTCGTAGACGTCGTCGACGGGACGGTAGCGCAGGAGCTCGTTTGCCGCGATGAGTGCAACTCGAGCCTCCAAGGGCGCGCGGAGTGCGTGGGACGAAGAGCCAGCTGGCGTGAGCGACGGAGTAGCAGTGCGGCCATCTCACCGCACAGACGGGTGCTGAGACGACACTTGCTGCTCGTTCTCCGTCGGGCCGGTGGCGGCGTTGACGGCGAGCGACGGGGAACGACGAGGACGCCCATCGACGGGGGCCGTCTGGGCGACGCGGGAGGCGATGGCGGCCCGGCGCGGGCCCGACGAGCGTCAGACATGGACGCGACGGTCGGAGGAGAACGAAGCGGTGGAAGGAAAATTCCGGCGCACCCCTACCTGGCACGCCAAATGTCGGATTTCGGGTTCCGGCAGACCCTTAAGGTTCGAACTCTGGGGTGCGCGCGGAGATTCTGCCCTCTACCTCTCTGTCTCGCAAAGATCTAGCTACTGAAAGAACAACGCAAAAGACACAGGGTTTATACTGGTTCGGGCCACCGATGTGCTGTAATACCCTACTCCAGTGTGGTGGGTGGATTACCTCTTGGGCTGATGATGATGAACAGTACAAGGGAGAACAGCCTCGCGAGGGCGTGTTCTAGCTGGGACGATGAACTGTTGCGGGAGTTCAGCCGCCCTTCTCTCTCTCTCTCACTCTCTCTACTCTGGGTGCCGCGTGCCGGATTCTGGATACCAGATGCCTATACCCTGGGGGTGGCTAGTCCTATTTATAGGCAAGGGCCCTGGGCCTCTTCCCAAATATTGAGCGGGAAGGGCGCCAACAATTGTCCAATTTGAAGGGGAACATCCAGTACACTTATCCTGACTAAAGTTGGTCCTCGCCTGCCAAAGGCCCTGTGGTGACGCCGTTTTGGGCTCCACGATGACCTCCCTCCCACCGTTGGACTGGTCTTGGTCTTGTTGCACCGAAATGGATGCCTTTGCTTGATCCTCTCGCCTGCGCTTGCCCCCTTTGCACCAAAGAGGAAAGGGAGGACACTGCGCGGGCTGGTGCCCGCCTGGCACCCTTGATCGTCATGGCTTGCGTCATGGGCACCTCGTGAGGTACCCTGCCTTGATCTCTCCGCCTCCTCATGAGCCAGCCTGACGAGGCCGTGCCTGAGGAAGCGCCGTGTCGTCCGCCCCGCGAGGCTTGTCCCCTCGCGAGGGTCTTGGGTTTTGCGTTGATGAAGATGGGACGCACTGGGCCCCCTTTGAGCCACGCCGCAGGCCGCAGGAAGGCAAGTCTGGGGACCCCCGTTCCGAGAACGCCGACAGTGTGTACAAGTCAAAGATATAGGGCGACTGGCCTACCGAAACGTTAGAGGGCACACGTCAAGTTTGTGTGTGGCAAGGAGACATGACTAGAGCGCTCGATGTATCGGTGTGTGTGGGGGGGAGGGGGTGGTGGGATGGGTAGGCGGAGGCCTAACTATAGAGCTAGAACAACTCGTATATGTGTTGAGAAGGAGAGACCCAGCTATGTCTTGAGGGAGATCAGTCGACATCCATACATAACTGAAGGACGGGAAATATGATGGGAGAGAGAGAGAGAGAGAGGAGAGAGAGAGGTAGGGAGAGGGAGGGAGAAGGGTAGAGTGCTAGATGGGTGATGGAGTTGCTTCTCGAAGATGGTAGGAGAGGCCTACTAGACAAACTGAGGGTGGAACTGCAATGTTATCAATAAGAGTGGGGATGTGTTTCTGTGTGTGCCTGTGCGTGATAGATCTGTCGGGACGCATCCATGGATGATGAAGGGGAACCATGTGTTTGGTAAGAAAACCTAACTAGATTGGTAGATCAATTGTTGTTTGTCGGAGGAAGGGAGAGACACAACTAATGAGGTAGATCGATTGACGTGTGGGTAAAAACGAGTTATAAGGACCTAGCTAGCTATATGTATAGCGAGAGATCGGTCAGTGTACATCCATTTGTTTGAGGCAAATAAGGCCCAGCGAGACGGATAGACAGAGAGAGTGGAGCTAGGAGGTGGTGCGAGAGGCCCAACTACTAGCTAGATAGGGGGAGGAGTGTGCGGTTGTGAGAGCGATGAAAAGAGGGGCGGGAGTTTACACGTGTGTCCGACCGTATGAGAGACACGAGGCAAGGACACATAAAGGAGGAGATTGAAGGTGTGTTTGTATGTTGTAGGCAGCCATCGCTGGAGAGGTTTATCGATCGGTGTGTGTAGAAAAGGAGTTGTGGAGACTCTGGGAGAACGAACAAAAGAAAAAAATGAATGTGCCCGGTGGATAGAATGTCGAGGGAGGGGGGGCGAGGAGGGCGTGTGCATGCACGAGAGAAAGTTAGTGGTAGCTACAAAGGTTAGAGGATTGTGTGGGTGTAAGAGACTAACAAAGATCATAATGTGATATGAAAGCGGATTCATATATTTGAATAGGAGATCATAGTGTTTTAAACATTGCATGCATGAATATAGAGGTGATACACGTGTTGTGCACATGTTATACCATAATGTGATAATGCATGGCGTTTGCAACTCACAGCTAAATGTTGAACAATCTAAACCATTCTATACATCAAACAATCTCACATTTTATTTGAATTTGTGATAATGTGTGGCGTTTTCAGCTTACAACTAAATATCGAACAATCTAAACAATACTATATATCGAACATTCTCACATTTTATTTGAATTTGTGGTAATGTGTGGTGTTTGCAACTCACATCTAAATACTTGTAGGCGTAGGGGGCGGGGCACCATACATAATGTGATAAACACATTATACATATGAGACATGGTTTAGATTATGAAGATCTAGCTAGAGCTAGAAATGTAATGTGATTTAAAATCAAAATAAAGTGGATTCAAAAAATCTAGTTCGAGTTCATATAGAACACATAGTTCATATGTAACTCAAGACTAATCATGTCGTGTGCTATGAAGATAATTCACAAACGATGGTTTAACTTGACAATAATGATGATTGTAGATCTTATTAAAACAAAGAAACGAATTCAAATGCTTTGACTTCACAACAATAATTATTGTAGATCTTATTCAAATAGAGAAACGAATTCAAATTTAGTTCATATTGAAGCGGTAGTATATACGTTTGGAATGCACTAAAACGTTCATTTGAGTAGTAGGTTGCATGCATTATACACGTAGCGAAATATTTTAATTGAACATAACATGAATTCAAAGTTTTGAATGACATTTGTAGGGCGCATTGATTTGGTACAGTACATGTTAGGCTTGTCCAGAAATTTCAACCCGCGCCTTGTTAGCCCGAAATATTTATGATATATCTTTGTCTTGTTGTGCTCCGACAACTCCCTCCATCTCAACCCGCGCCTTGGTATTCCAAAATTACAACGCGCATGAAAACTCCCACCTCCTGTGAAATCCCGACACACGAAATGCCCGTGGTACCCCTGAACCGAAAGAACCGCCTCAAATCAGTGGGGGTACTGTCACACCCTGATTTTCATGCCACAACACTCAAGCTAATAAGTCATGATAAAATGTGGTTTGACAAAAACTTTTGAGTGTTTTGTCTTTGCTTTGATTGAATGTTTGGCTATTGTTGCAAGTGCTCTAAAAATCAAATAAATCCTCCAACTCTTATACTCCTTCTCCTTGATCCAAAACCTTTTCCCAATGATCATGCCATGTGTATAGTTCAATATAGTATTTTCTTACAAAAATAATTTGGCCAAATAGTATTTTCAAAAATTAGTTTTTCCAAAAACCCCTTGATTGAGGTTTGCACTGCAAGTACTTAATTAAGGGCAGTAAAAAATCTTTCAAAAAATATTTTTGACTCCTATTAGATATAGGTTACCTAGAAACCACAAAAATATAATTTTAAAAGTTATTTTCCTACTTTATTTAAAGGCTTTTTCTTAAGGCCAGAAATGGTCTTAAATAGGTTAAAATTATTTTAAAGCTTTAAAAATATTTGAGAAAAATTAGGGAGACTCAATGGACATATATTTTCCATATATATGAGTTTCAACATATGGTTATGATCAAAATATTGGACAAAACCTCCCAAAACCATTTCTGCTCAAATCAAGGATTTGAAATATTTCTACAGGAATTATTTTCATAAAAATCCAAGAAAATTCTAACATGTCACATATGACATTTTTTACGATCTTGCCAAGTACCATGTCATGGAGAGTAGTAGAACCCCATGAAACCCTCTCAAAACCACTTCTGTCCTTTTTCAAGTTTGAAAATGTTTGCACTGTCAAACATGTCCAAATGCTCTCAAACTTGGTGCACATGCTCAAATGGTGTAATAATGAATCTAGACCAAATGGCACAAGTTGGAGAGAATTTTATCTTGATCGAAGTACCCCAAAACCCTCTTTGACCAGAATCAAATTTGAACAAGTTTGTACTGCCAACTTTTCCTCCTTAACCCCAACTTTTGTGGACAAGTTCAAATCCTCAAATGATGACACTACACCAAGTGGTGTATCAAGGAGAATAGATTTGCATGACTAAATCTTGGTAAATCCATTTCTGCTGATTTCTAGGGTTTACCAAAGTTACATTGGCAACTTTTCCCAAATGAGCTCAAATTTGGTGGAACACCCTAATTATATGTGTCATTTCACCCTATAGAGTCTCATGGCAAATGGAAATCATCTACTTGCCCAAACCACTATCAAACACCTTCTGACACTTTTGCAAAATGCCATTTTTGACCTCTTCCACTAATCTCCATGGCCTCAACTTTTTACCACAGCCCCTCCTAGTCCCCTTGCACCTCCAGTAGCAATGGCAAATCCATAGCTCAATTATTGGAGGGGTAAAACCCCAATTTCTCCCTCTGGACAGCCACTGTTCACCTCTCTCTCCACCTCCCCTCTCATCTACTGGCTCTCTAGGGCATCCAATGCCACTCCTACATTGTTTACTCACCCCCAAAACCCCCAGACACTAAAGGACATGCTCATGGCACATAAACAATGCCAATGCATGCAGAGCTCACGCTCTCTGGAGCATGCTACAGTGCTCTCCCGCACTGTAGCTCACCCATGCCAAGGGCATACGACAGCCTTGGGCGTCGGGGTGATGTCTCCCGAGGTGGCCTCGGCGTCCGGGACACGGCAAGCTGTCGGCCCCCTCCTGAGCCTCTCTCCTCACTCCTCCTAGAGCTCACCCAAGCGCGTCCTGGACCGCGCCCATGGTGCACTAGTGCCCCCCTATATAGAGCCTTCCCCCGAGCTCTTCCTCTCCTCTGCTGGACCCCCATCACTCCCGTGAACCTCTAGGACATGCCCAATCTGCCCCTTGTGCCCTCTTCCCACCTCCATGGCCGGGGTACCGCCGCCGGCCTCCACTTTGGTACGGGCAAGGGCGGGCTTCTACCCTCCTCCTCTCCACACCAGAAGAGTCGCCAAGGTCCGACGATCCTTCTCCCCCTATCTCCCAGGCTTCCGGGGCGCTGCGCTCCCTGCACATCATCGCCCGGGCTTCCGCCCGCCTCTGCCGGTGCCGGGCACGGCTCGGCCATCTCCCTGCCGTCCCTGAGGGCGCCCCCTGGTGCGCCGCTTCCCGGCGACCCCTCTGGTGGCTAGGGCTTTGCCGGGTGTGGCTTGTGCCGCCGGGGGCAAGCACCGGCCACCACGCTGTCGGGCTCGATTCCCCTCTGTCCCGAGCACGCGAGGAGGGAGACGACCCTGCGGCCAGGGCCCGCAGGTCAGCGACCTCGTCGGCCAGCCACGTCATTAAGTGGAGACGCCCCCACCGGGTCTTCGCCTCTCTGCAGCGAAAGCGCCCATGGGGAATACGCCTTCGGCGTGGCCCTTCAGCACGCGTGCGGCCGAGTCTCTGGGCCGGCCCAGTGGCGCCCTACTACGAAACCTCGCCTAGTGCGCTGCCACCGCCCAGATCCGGCCCATTTAGGTAAATCCTTTGTCTTTTTCTTTTTCCAGTCAACTTCAAAAATCCATAAACAATTCAAATTAACTCCAAATTTGATGATTCAAATTTCTAGTAGTTTCTAAATTCATTCCCTATCACATGGTGCTATTTGCACATTTTTCAGAAACTTTCTGTTCACAAATAGTTATAAAAACCCATTTTTCCTATTTCTATGATGAACTTTGGAAAATCACAGAGAGCTCATATTTGATCCAAACCCCATGATTCAAATTCCTAGATTCATATAAGAGCAAAACTTAGTTTCTGAACATTTTTCCCAATACCATATGTGCCACATCAAATATTGGTCTATTTATCCATGTATAGCCAACTTTGCAAATTCATAGGAAATTCATTTGAACTCCAAATCCAGTGAAACCAACTCCTAGATGCTTCTAAAATCATGATTTGTTAAATGGGTACCTTTGCTCATTTTTCAAAATAATATTTCTGTACACTTCTTGCAAATCCACAAATCCCTTAATTCCATCATATGGAAATGTTCAGAGATATCCATTCATCAAGTCCCAATGAAACCACTTTGGTCACTCCTCATATGACCAAGGGGATTCTAGAAAAGTCCAACTCATATTTTTAGAGCACTTTCATTTCCTGCCTTGTTGTGTTGCTTATTATGGTTGCTTTCGACGATAGTTGACGAAGTAAACGAAATGCTCGGAGTTGGACCAGAGATATTTGAAGACCTCGAAGACTTTGTTAAAACAGGCAAGTGGCCCTTTGACCATGTCTATGAAACCCTTTTTATGCATGTCATGTAGCACTTTATTAGTGTTGCTTCGAAATCATGATGAGGTGGTAGCCACTTTGATGGGTTGCCTCCGTTACTTCCTCATTGATACTTGCATTGTGCATGACCCTACCTCCTTATGAGGGTTATGCCGGTGGGAGTAGATAGGATGCTAAGGTAGTGCTACGCAAAAAGGGACGGGAATACGCATGGTGATGGAGACAAAGTATTTTCAAAGGACTTTTCGAAAACCCCATCGGGTGCCACTTAAGCCCGAGGGAGATGATGAGATGGGTAGCCACTTGATGACGAAGTGGTGTACCGAGGCAAGCGTGTGTGTTGTTTTCGAAAACGGATTAGATTTAAGATTTGTTGACTGACCCAACCTTACATGCGCAACCACTCTACCCTTATATGGGAAAGGGCATTATTGATTACCTAGGCCGATACTAGCTTGGAGCCCGCATTACTAGTGATGGGGGAGAGTTGGTGCTCTCTCTCAGGACGGGGTCGTGCTAGGTAGGGCGGCCATGGCTGTCTTTACAGGGCACCAGATACACCGTTGTGTTCCCTCTCGGATGTTACGATCTCGAGTGAGTCTCGTATGATGTACATCGTGAGGATACGGAACAACGAGTGGACTCCTTGTTAGTGTCGTCTAGGGAAAGGTAGTGATCGGGTGCTTGCCCCGGGTACTTGAGGTATCGCGGGTCGTGGATGACACGGAAGTTCCCCGGATCTTGTGGGTAAAGTGTGCAACCTCTGCAGAGTGTTAAAATATTCGAATAGCCGTGTCCATGGTCAAGGACAGTTGGGCGGTGCTGCTTAAACTACGTCCACATGTTTTCAAACCAGTGTGTGTGGGAAGAACTACTTGGGTCAAGTCAAGGACTTGTCATGATTGAGTTGGGTTGGTGCCCACTCTATTTATGTTGATATCTGTAACCTATCCTCATGGTTACTTGAATTCTCCTGATGCATGTCTTACAAGTTGTTGAACATGTCATTGCACTCAAAACTAGCTTTCCGCAAAAATTTACCTATATCATGCATTGTTGTACCTTGAACCAAAACATGGGTTGCTTGCGAGTACATTCAAAGTACTCATTGGCTTGCCACTGGTTATTTTATTGGCCAGGCATGAAAGAACATGATATGCAGAAGAATACTATGGTGACGGACATGCGAGCTAGGACGCTTCCCAGTCAGAATGCCTGTAGGGTTAAGGCAGATGGCATGGGTCCAAGTTGTTATTGAAGATTTCCGCTGCGATGTTATACTCAAGACTTGACCATAATGGTCCTACTTGTGTAATACGGTATGTATGGATGTAAGACTCTTGTTATTCAGTTTCTGTGTGTTCAGTGAGCATTGATCTCTGGGGTCACTGTACACGTGCATTCGGTGATAACAACTTATGAGTCGGGGTCCCCATAGGTACTTTCGTAACTTACCCCACATTTCGGACAAGCACGTCTCTAAGCCATGGTTCCCCACTGCCATCCCATCCGCCCACCCATTCATACACCAAGGCCGCGAAAACCCGCGACGAAACCCCAGACCCTGCTTCGTCCGCCACCTAGCCAGAGCCTCTTCCCCGACGACGTCGTCCACAGCAACACCTCGACGTCCCTCATCCACCATAGCGGATGAGGATCCGTCGTTGATCTCATCATCCCGCCAGCTCAGCCACCCCGTCCTCCACCTCCAAGGAGCTGCCCCGACGTTTCCCTCGTCTTTCGTGCCACCTCCATTCCCACACCGTCGTCTTCACCTGCACCACCGGAAGAGCATCATCATCACCGTTTCCTTGGATGAAGTTGCCGGCGCTCGGTCCCGAGCCGATACGGCGCGGCTCCATCCACGGCGGCGTCGCCGGCCACTTCCTCCACGGCGTGGCTCCCTCAGCGGCGACGTCCACATCAATAGGACCTGCTGCTGCTTTAGCTCTCGCTCACGTTGCTGCTCTGCTCTTGCTCTCGGTCCCCTGCCTGGTCTGCTCTTGCTATTGCTCTTGCTCGCTCTGCTGCTCTCGCTCTTGCTCTTGCTTGCGATGCTGCTCCGATTTAGCTACACTTCAGTCAACTGAATCGACTTTTGGGTCAGTCGATTTTCAGGGGGTGGGGGGCTCACCGGGGTGAAGGAAGAACCAGCCGCAGCGGGAAGGGGGGCTCGCCGAAGAGGTACCCCACTATCTATCTTAGGGTTCAGGATGGGGGAGGTGGTCGCCGGCGGTGGCGGGGCGTTGGCGGGGCGGTGGCGTGGGGATCGCCGGAGAAAAAGCTCGGCACAGGGGGGGCCTAGAGGGATGGCCGGGGCGGCGGTGGACCGGCGGTGGGGAGTGTTTTCGGGGCGGGCGGGGCGGCGCACCGCCGGCCGCGGGTAGTGGGGGGCTGCTGTTTGGCCGGCTCAGGGGGGTGGAGGTTGAAGATGAACCGCAGGCCCTTGATTTCGTATCCAACGGCTGCAAAATCGACAGACCAGAGATGAAAAAGTCAGTCGACCGACGTGTAGCCTCACCTTGCTAGTGCGTTCAGTTTCGACAGCAAAATTCAGTTTTGACAGTTAAGTTCAGTTTCGACAGTTAAGTTTAGTTTTGACAGTTAAATTCAGTTTCGATAGTTAAGTTCAGAGATGAGCGGCTGACGTATTTTACATCTAGCACTTTGTCGTTATGTATTTTACGTCATGTATTGGAGATGCTATTAGAATTCCACTCATGTTAACGTTGGTCATTGTCTCTCTTGTCCTACTTCAGCCTCGGCGTCGTACAACTCACTGGAGCTGCTCCAATGACGAAACCCTCGATCACAGTTGTCGGCGTTCTGGGAATGGGGGTCCCCAGACTTGCCTGCCTGTGGCCTATGGCGTGGCTCAAAAGGGGGCCCAGCACGACCCATTTTCATCAACACAAGACCCAAGACCCTCGCGAGGGGCCAAGCCTCGCGGGGCGGACGACACGGCGCTTCCTCAGGCACGGCCTCGTCAGGTTGGCTCACGAGGAGGCAGAGAGATCAAGGCGGGGTACCTCGCGAGGTGCCCATGACGCAAGCCATGACGACCAAGGGTGCCAGGCGGGCGCCAGTCCGCGCAGTGTCTCCCTTTCCTCTTTGGTGCAAAGGGGGCAAGCGCAGGCGAGAGGATCGAGCAAAGGCATCCATTTCGGTGCAACGAGACCAAGACCAGTCCAACGGTGGGAAGGAGGTCATCGTGGAGCCCAGAACGGCGTCACCACAGGGCCTTTGGTAGGTGAGGACCAACTTTAGTCAGGATAAGTGTACCCGATGTTCCCCTTCGAATTGGCCAATTGTTGGCGCCCTTCCCGCTCAATATTTGGGAAGAGGCCCAGGGCCTTTGCCTATAAATAGGACTAGCCACCCCCAGGGTAGAGGCATCTAGCAATCTAGGGAAATCATCGAGAAACCAGTTAGAAAGACTCAGGCAGCAGAGAGAGAGAGAGAAGGGCGGCTGAACTCCCCTAGCAGTTCATCGTCCCAGCCAAGAACAGGCCCTCGCGAGGCTGTTCTTCCTTGTATTGTTCATCATCATCAGCCCAAGAGGCAATCCACCCACCACACCGGAGTAGGGTATTACACCACATCGGTGGCCCAAACCAGTATAAACCCTGTGTCTTTTGTGTTGTTGTTTCAGTAGTTAGATCTTAGCGAGACGGAGAGGTAGAGGGCATAATCTCCGCGTGCACCCTAGAGTTCGAACCTTAAGGGTCTGCCGGAACCCGAAATCCGATATTTGGCGCGCCAGGTAGGGGTGCGCCGGAATCCACCTTTCTACCGCTCCGCGTCTCGTCGCATCGTCATCACCATGTCCGGCGACCAGTCGGGCAACCAAGATCCATGGGTGGCGTGGCCCGCCCGCGCGGAGCCGCCCGCCTCGGGCGACCCCGCGCCCCAGGCAGCTCGTGGTCCGCAGGGTGCTGCGGGCCGCGGGCGGCGCGGACAGGCTTCAACAACCCTCATGCCGCGGCAAGCGCGGTCGGCGGCAAGGGCCTCCAATCACGCCGCGACCACGACACCGTACACCCGCCCGGAGCAAGCGAACTCGAGGGCCGCGCTCACGGTGGCCCGAGAGCTACTGCAGTGTAGGCTGCTGGAAGGCGGCCGCGACATGCTGCTAGAGCGGGTTGCCGAACTCCTAAGCTTTGCCGCTTCGGGGGCTCACCCCTTCTGCGTCCAGCTCCCGCCTCAAGCCCAGGGCGGCACGCGCGGGGGCCACGCACGCTTCCGCGGGCCCCAAGGCTACCCCAACACCAGCGAATCCGCCAGCGCCGGACTGACGGTGGCGCTGCCCCCTCCCCCGGCGCGAGAGGGAGAAGGGCTCGACGCGGCCCACGACGCCGGCGGGCAGCCGCACTACCACCCTGCGGTGGGCACATCAAGCAGTGCTGCATGGCACATGGAGCACTACAGCACGGCCTTCGGGATGACGGCGCCAGAAGAATACGTGCCCCACATGATGGACCAAGGGAACGCTCACGAGGGCGAACAGGGCACGCTTCTCAGCCCAAGCTGGGGAGACGAGACACCAGAAGCTGAGCTCTTCCAGGAGCCCCGGGACGGCTCCGTCGGCCACGCTGGAGGCGACAACTATCGGGTACCGCTAATTCCTCAGGAACAGGCATACGCTAATCATGGATCGCAGGAGATGCAGGTCGCCGCAGCGAGCAGCTGCCCCGCTCCCACAGTCTCCTACCCCTCGGGAGGAGGGCGCAGGGGGCTGCAGGAGAGGGGCAGAGATCCCACATCACCACCGCGGCGTTCGGAGCAAGGCGTTCCTAGGAGATAGGACCTCCGCTGGGGAGGCGCCTGAGGGCCTGCCCCTGGCGGAGGACCCGTGGTCGTCGGAGGAACCGCTGGCGACCGCTCTACCCCACCGGCGGCGTCCTGGTTTCCGGTCGTCGTTGGTGGCACTAGAGTGTGGCGCAAGGCGGGGCCCTCGTCTAGCGATATGAAGCAAGGCCGGTACCTGTGAAGAAGGCCCAGTGCCTGTGAAGCTCGCCGCCCCGTGACACTCTCACGTAATAATGAGTGGGGCTGTACACGCCCCGGAGTCTCAGGGGTGCCGGCCTCAGGCCCTGGGGCTCCCTCCCATGCCCAGTAGATAGCACTTAGCTCCGCGCTAGTGAGAAGACGTCCAAGACTAGATTAGGTGCCGGACGCGGCCTTTTGTCTGCTTTCATTGCCTTCTTCTTTTGGTTGTAACTTTTCCCCTGCTCGATTTAAGTTGGATTCTAATTTGAGATTTGCGTGCGTTTGGGGAAGGGGTGCTTAGTCTCGTTCGAGCCATTTCTTGCGTTCTGGTTACCGCTTCACCACAGCTGCCTCCCCTCGCGAGCCCCTCGCGAGTCGGGCCGGGCCAGGCTCGTGCGCAGCCCAGACTGCCGCTATTGCTCCTTCTCGGGAGGACTTTCCGGTACCTGCGGAGGATGTCCCTTCGGGAAAAGGCCCAGAGCATGTGAAGAAGGCGAACGCCTGTGAAGCTATCGCGTTCAGGAAAAGGCCCAGAGCCTGTGAAGAAGGCGAACGCCTGTGAAGCTATCGCGTTCAGGAAAAGGCCCAGAGCCTGTGAAGAAGGCGAACGCCTGTGAAGCTATCGCGTTTAGGAAAAGGCCCAGAGCCTGTGAAGAAGGCGAACGCCTGTGAAGCTATCGCGTTTAGGAAAAGGCCCAGATCCTGTGAAGAAGGCGAATGCCTGTGGAGCCATCACATGCAGGAAAAGGCCCGGAGCCTGTGAAGAAGGCCAGCGCCTGTGAAGCCCCGTGCCAGCGGCACGAATTCAACTAGAGAACACTCAGGACACCACGTCCTCCCACGGGCTGCCTCGGGGCCTGCGCGAAACAAAGGTAAACCAGCCAACCGCCAGGCACGTGTGCTCGCGCAATATAATACCTGCTAATGCGACGAATACAGGTTTTACATGAGGGGATTCCCCTCCCAAAATGCTCTCACAGTCATCAGGCCAAACACCTGAGTTCTACTCACGCAGGGCAAGGAGATATGAGCGATACATACTCACTCGGACAAATCCCCAATGCGTCCTCGGGAGCACCTCCCGAGCCGCCGCTAGCATCGCTGAACTCGCCATCGCTGCCTGCGTTGCCACCAGCGGCATCAGGGCCGTCCACCACACCGCCCTCGTCAGCAGCCACGATCATGTCATTGTCGTCCAAAGCGAAGGCTCTGACAAGGGCGTCCACGTTGTCTTCCAACCAGTGCGCCAGGTCGCCTCGGACGGCCTGGGGGACTGGGGCGATGGCGGCGTCAAAGTCGAAGTGGGGGTCCATGTTCCGGAGATGGCTGAAGACACGAGAAAAGGCGCGCCCGAGCAGGGCGTGGCTCCTCTCCTCCACCAACCTGTCGGCCCTGACCGACCGCGCCTCCAGTTGCGTCACCACGGCGGTGAAGAACTGCAGGTTGCCGGCGTAGTTGATCGTGTGCGGCTCGCCGACAGCCGCCTCGCAGATATTGCCCAAAGCTGTATTAGCCCTCTCCCTGAGCGTGGCAAGCATGGGGCCGTGCACGTGCTCCAGGACCTGCCGCTGGCGTATCTCATCAGCATTCTGGAGCTCGACGGCCTCAGCCTCCTCCACCCGCTGACGAAGACGGAGCACCTCAGCCTGGGAGGCAGCTAACTCCTTTTGCGCTTCCTCAAGGGAGGCCCGGGAAGCGTCGGCCTGCCGCGTTGCCTCATCCCGTTGGGCCCTCAGGGCTGTGGTTCTTCCCTCAGCCTCGACCCGGATCAACTCCAGCTTCCCCTCGAACTCGCGCTCGAGGCCTTGGCGTGCCGTCGCTACCCGACGACCAACCTCCTCCAGGATGCGTGCTTCTCGTGCGGCGACTTCATCTTCTGCCCGGGTCACCAGGCGCTCCCTCGTCTCCAGCGGCTCGTACTCGTGGGTGCGTTCGGTGGCTTCCAGCGTCAACGCTTCCTCACACTTCCGAAGCTCAGCTGGGTCGCCAGAGGCCACCTTCATTGATGCAAGGGCCGCCTCGCGCAGTTCCACCTGCTCCTCCAACGAGCGGCACCGGGCCAGGAGCTCCCGAGCATGTTCCTCCGCTGCTTCCCGCCGTCGGTCGGCCCCCGGGCCTCCTCAGCGGCCTGGGATCGAGCCGTCCGAGAGGCCTCCAGCGACGCCTTCGCCTCTTCATAGTTAAGGTCGCGCTGATGGCGCGCGAGGGCGACGGCGGCCTCCAGCTCGCACCGCCCTGCAGCCAGGCGCAGGCCCTCGGCCTCCAGGCGTGCGTCTTCAGCAGCGAGCTCCTCCCCAAGCAGGTCCACCGTGTGAGTTGCCCTTCGAAGGAACTCTTGACGACGAGCACGACGCTCCCGAGCGTGCTCGAGCATGTCTTCCGCACCATCATCTGCCCCAAGCAGGCGTCGGGGGCCACAAATCATCGCTCCCCCTCCGGGCAGGGGGCTGGGGGCTGGCGCCCTCACGACGGCCGGGCGCGCCGTACCAGAAGCCCGGCCTGGGGCCAACCCGTCTCCAGAAGAAGGGCGCAGGGGGCGCCTCAGCCAGTCGCAGCCCGCGGCTAGGCGGGGAGCCCACGGCAGGCTGGCCATGCCAAGAGGGGGCCCAGGAAGGAAGATCGCAGGAAGAGAAGGGCTGCGGGGCACCTCGGGACGATCCGCCCCTTCATTCGCCCTCACCACAAGAGCAGTGTTGCTCGGAGCGCTTTGGGACGACGGGGGAGGTGAAGCCAAAGCAGGCGGCGCCTCAGCGGCTCCCACGAGCTCGGCCGGAAGAGGCCTGTAGAGCAAGGATCAGTAGACGCAACAAGGGGATCAAGAGCCAGAAAAGGAGAA
This sequence comes from Aegilops umbellulata, assembly GCA_032464435.1. Lineage (NCBI taxonomy): Eukaryota > Viridiplantae > Streptophyta > Magnoliopsida > Poales > Poaceae > Aegilops > Aegilops umbellulata. Next base: position 388,947,182 of record CP136054.1, on the reverse strand, counting down.
GGCTTACTCGTCGGTAGCGAAGTACTTCCGGCGCTTCAGCAAGCGACAAGAGAAGTCATCACCCCGGGCCTCCCTTTTCCTCCAAAGGGCCTCGAAGTCCACACGGAAGCGGCCCAAGAGAAGGGCGCAAGGATCAACCTGCGACGAAGACGGAGCATCAAAGCGATCCGCGTCAGGGGCGTCCGCCTGACGCACGCTGTCAATCGCCTCGCCAGAAGACGCGGCCGGGGCCTCGGGGACCTCAGCCCCAGGTGCTTGGAGCGGCTGCTTGCCGCCCTCAGCCTCGGCAGCACGGGCCTCAAGAGCTGCCCCCTCGTGGGCATCACCAGGCGCAGTCACCCCATCGGGAGCCCTCTCGGCCTCAGCCGTCTCATGCCTCCCTGCTCCACCACTCGAGGAGGATTCGCCTTGACCGACCGGAAGGGCGGTCACCATCACGGGGTTCTCGCGAGGCCCTTGGAAGCCAGCAGGGCGCAACCCCCATTCATCAAAGGAGGGCATCTGCTTCACGAAGTCGTCCCTGTTCTGGCAGAGGTACAGCAGGGCCCCTCCCCGCTGAATGCTGCCCGGGTTGGGGTCACCAGTCAGGACCAAGAGCACTGTCCTTAGCGCCCCGGGCGTCAAGTCTTCTTCCTGGAGCCTCATGCGATCGTCATGCCCACTGAAGGCCCACATTCGGCTAGAATGGCGTTAGAGAGGGGCAATGCGGTGCAACAGGAACTCCTTCACCACCTTGGGCGCTGTCACGCCGAGCGACTTCAAGAACGCAAAGCGGTCCCAGACGAAGGCGAGATGGGGGCTCCCGAGCGTCTCCTGGCCCCAACCCGAATTGGGTACGACAGGCGAAGTTGGCTTCGCCAGCAGGGGACTGGGCACCCCGACATCAACGTACAACCACCGCTCGCGGAACCCAGCTGAAGGCAAAGGAAGCTTGAAATCGATCCCTGAGGCTGCAGTCTCAGGCGTGGCGACGAAGTTCACACACGCCGAGCGTTGAGTGGGGTCGGCGAGGCGCAGAGAGAAGAAGTGGCGCAGCAAGGAAACGGAAGGAGGGATGCCCATCATCGCCTCGCAAACAAAAGCGAAGACCGAAACAAGAGTGATGGATTCAGGACCCAGATGCATCATATGGATCTGGTAATGGGAGAGGACGACCTTGAAGAAATCGGAAAAGGGGGGAACCAGACCTGCCCACAAGGCGTCGGCGAAATAATGGACCTCAGTGATTATCCTATCAGTGGGGAAGTGAGACGTAGGCCAAGCCGTTGTCCTCCCACACTTGCTGAAGATGGTGGTCAGAGCTGGGCTGAGCTTATCCAGGCACTCTTGATTGAGTATGATCGACCGGCCGACGGCGGGGGCCACTACGGCGGCGGGCGAGACCGAGGCATGGGCTTCTTCCCTTTCTCTTTCTTCGTCGGAGCCATGGCGACGGAAAGGAGGGGGAAGGTGTGAGATGGGATTGGAGGCAAGAGTCGGAGTTCGAAGGGAGGAAGAACAGGGGACGGTCGAGCAACAAGAAGGAGAGCGGCTGTGTACAACTGCGAGTCCACCTAGCAGGGCGCAAAATAAGGAAGCGTGGGGGAACAGTGCCGCCCACGTCCAATCAACCGCCACGCGGCGCCCAAGGTCGCAGGCTGTTAGGGCCTGCGGTGCTTCTCCCTTTCCCTTTTGCTTCTCGGCACGGCCAAGTCCATGCGCGCCTTGGGCCCGGGGGCTACTGTCAGCGTTCTGGGAACGGGGGTCCCCAAACTTGCCTGCCTGCGGCCTGCGGCGTGGCACAAAAGGGGGCCCAGCACGACCCATCTTCATCAACACAAGACCCAAGACCCTCGCGAGGGGCCAAGCCTCGCGGGGCGGACGACACGGCGCTTCCTCAGGCATGACCTCGTCAGGCTGGCTCACGAGGAGGCGGAGAGATCAAGGCGGGGTACCTCGTGAGGTGCCCATGACGCAAGCCATGACGACCAAGGGTGCCAGGCGGGCGCCAGTCCACGCAGTGTCTCCCTTTCCTCTTTGGTGCAAAGGGGGCAAGCACAGGCGAGAGGATCGAGCAAATGCATCCATTTCGGGGCAACGAGACCAAGACTAGTCCAACGGTGGGAAGGAGGTCATCGTGGAGCCCAGAACGGCATCACCACAGGGCCTTTGGCAGGCGAGGACCAACTTTAGTCAGGATAAGTGTACCCGATGTTCCCCTTCGAATTGGCCAATTGTTGGCGCCCTTCCCGCTCAATATTTGGGAAGAGGCCCAGGGCCTTTGCCTATAAATAGGACTTGCCACCCCCAGGGTAGAGGCATCTAGCAATCTAGGGAGATCATCGAGAAACCAGTTAGAAAGACTCAGGCAGCAGAGAGAGAGAGAAGGGTGGCTGAACTCCCCTAGCAGTTCATCGTCCCAGCCAAGAACAGGCCCTCGCGAGGCTGTACTTCCTTGTATTGTTCATCATCATCAGCCCAAGAGGCAATCCACCCACCACACTGGAGTAGGGTATTACACCACATCGGTGGCCCGAACCAGTATAAACCCTCTGTCTTTTGTGTTGTTCTTTCAATAGTTAGATCTTAGCGAGACGGAGAGGTAGAGGGCATAATCTCCATGCGTACCCCAGAGTTCGAACCTTAAGGGTCTGCCGAAACCTGAAATCCGACAACAGTGGAGCAGTACCTCGGGCTCCATCTCCAGACGCCTAAGATCTTCTTCCCCTCCTCCGACAGCCAATTCAGCCGGAGCATCCTCACCGGCCAAACCAATCAAGCTGAGATCGACATGGCTTCGCCAAAGAGGTTGTACACTTTTTGCATCTCTTTTTTACTCTACATGTTATATATATTGTCCACTGAGCACACGGATTTGTTCCTTTAGTGTCTCCTTGAAAGAAAAAACATAGGAAATTTAATTTTCACTTGTCCTCCTTTTCAAATTCCTATTCATGAAGCACAAGACTAAGAGATAGTAGGATAATAGCATTATAATTGTACATTTTCTTGTGGTTTGACTTAATCTCACCATGCTTCTTTGCATCCTGTGATCTTCCAATTGTTGTGAATCAAACACCCAGATTGGCAGAAATCCTGTGTTTTTAAATTCTCTGTTTTGCACGTGCATTCCTATCCTATTCCTGTCTATTTCCTCCAATTCAAACGAGCCCTTGCATAATTACTTCTCTTACAGATACTTGTCAAAGAAAACCTTGCGTGGTTTGTCCCGCTCCTGCTGCGCCGTCGTCCACCCCAGCTCAGCTGCTCCAATGACAGAAGGGTCCAGCACAGCAGGGATCCGGCCTCCAGACTATCTTTCGCCGCCTCAGATCTTCTTCCCCGCCGCTGGCAGCCATGAAAACTGCACTACCATCATCAACCGAGCAGATGACCTCGAGGACTACACGGGTCCGCAAGAGAGGTCGCACTCTTTCGTGTCTACTTACGTTATGCATCGCTTAATATTACATGCTACTTTATCATCCTGTTCACCGATTAGACTCTGAGTCAGCTCCAAACTAATGGTCAAACTTGAGTTTTTAAATGGTTTTGGGGTACATATCGGGGCTGCTATCAATAGTATCTATCTACTATCTGGTTAATCTCTGGTGTCTACTATGAGTTTCATGTTGGGTGGGAAACAAACAGTAAAGAAGCCATTATCTGTATTTTTTAACTGAAGCCATTATTTGCCTGCTATTATTGGTTTTGGGTCTATCCACAGGTTGCTACCATCACTCTGGATTTTTGCATGCACTCCTTACATAATATCACTATGTTTTATTCCTATGCATGACAGTTATTGTAAACAATGGAACTGAACATGTAGAGCAAAAGAGACGAGCCTTGTGTGGCCATAAAATTTCATGCAGACCTCGCTCCATGGTAGGCACAAAGGCAGCCCCCCCGCCTCCACGCATTTCGGATTGTAATCGAGAGGAAGATATCTGTTCTGAGGGGGATTCAGAAGGAGAAGACAACTCCTATTTACCCCCTGAGGTCTTCGCTCTAACTTGGCATGCTGATGTTGGTTATATCATGCATATGGTGTCTTGCATTGCTTACTTTATACATCAAATATGTCATCTGCTTAGTTTAGACATCCTTTGTGCAAATGCTATCTGTTTAGTTTATTCATCGTTTATGTGAATTATGCAACGCCATCTTGTTTAGCCAGGCATCATATATGTGAATTTTGCAATGCCATCCTGCTTAGCCAGTCATCTTATATGTAAATTATATCAGGCCATCCTTTTTTTCGTTACATATTACATTTTTCAACAATGTTATTACATTCAACTGCTCTTCGTGTGCATCAGCCATTTGACACGGTGATGGCAAATTCTGGAGTGAAAACAAGGTCTTCAGAGCAGACTATGCTATCTGACGAAGCGCATATCTCGCTGGTTACGGATAGCTCCTCAGAGGAGGATTCAGAGACAGATGACCAGTCCTATCCCCCCCCCCCCGAGGTGTATGCTCTAACTTGGCTGGGTTATGTTGCTCATATCGTGCGTATGGTGTCTCGCATTGCTATGTCATTTGATTAGTTTAGACATGCTTTGTCTGAATGCCACCTGTTCAGTGTCTAATTACCATATATGTGAATTATGCATTGCCATCTTGTTGCAAGACATTATATATGTGAATTATACAATGCTATCTTGTTGCAAAGGCATTATATATGTGAATTATGCAATGCCATGTTGTTTAGCCAATCATCATGTATGTGAATTATATCATGCTATCATTTTTTTTGTATTACGTGTTCCATTTGTCAACAACGTTTGTATATTCAACTACTCTTCCTGTGCATCAGCCATTTGAAGCGGTGATGGAAGTATCTGGAGTGAAAACAAGGTATTCAGAGCAGACAATGCTACCTGCTGAAGCAGACATCTTGCTGGTTACAGAGAGCTCCTCAGAGGAGGATTCAGAGACTGATGACCAGTCCTATTTTCCCCCTGAGGTCTATGCTCAAACTTGGCAGGGTTATATTACCCATGTCATGCATGTTGTCTTGCATTGCTTAGTTTTTACATCATATATGGATTGCCATTTGCTTACTTGCTTACTATATAAATCATATATTTGAATTATATCATGCCATCATGTTTACATAGTACATACACATCATCTATATGAATTATGGCATGGCAACCCATTTAATAAAGACATCATATAGTTATATCATCTCATCCTGTTTAGTGCTTACAGTCATCATATTTTGAATTATGGCATTCTATCCGTGAATGTATGTGAATTATGGCATGCCAACCTATTTAATAAACACATTATATAGTTATGTCATGTCATCCTGTTTACATAGTCTCATATTTTGAACTATGTCTTTCCATCTTTTTTAGTTAGCCATCATAATGTGAAATTGTGTCATGCTATCCTATTTAGTTAGCCATCATATATGTGAAATTGTGTCATGCTATCCTGTTTGGTTAGACAACATAAATATGAATTATTTCATGCCCTCTTTTATTCCCCACTATCCATTGCACCTGTCTATCATACAATGTCTATACTTTCAATTACTTTTCTTGTTTATCAAGCCATTTGAATTGGAGAGCGTGATGGCAGTATCTAAGGGAGTAACAACACGGTATTCAGAAAAGATAGTGCTACCAGTTGATGCAGATAGAACCACGGCTGTACTTGCCCAAGGACCAGATCCACCACACACAACCCAGACTCTCGCAGATTGTACCCCTACCCAGTTGGACAGAGAACCAGCTACACCCCTTCTAACCCCAACCCCGACAGATAGTAACCCAATTCCAGTTGACACAACACCGTCTCCACCACAGAGCACCCAAACACGAGCAGTTAGTAAGGGAACTGCAGTGCCCAAAGCACGAGGACCACCACTCCGAATCCCAACTTAACGCTTAAAGGAGAAGAAGATTTGTTCTCAGGTCAGGTTCTATAGCTATGGTTCATACTCCTTTGCTCTTGCATGACTGTATTTACTCATACCAACTATTTTAAAATTTGAAGGATGGAATTGAAACTCCAATGGCGCAATAGGTATGTTTTAAACCTGTTTCTTTAACTGGTTTGCTGTTGTAACCTGCTCTATGTTGATTTCAGTTTCAATTGAATAAACAGTTATGTTCTCATGTCATGCACATTACAAGTGTTGTTATTGCTCTATGGTTACCCACACTTATATTTTGTCTATTCTGCTTTGTCTTGAACAAATATTATTTGAAATGTGTCTCTATCTTGATTTGGCAACAAAAACTAGAATGATATAGACCATAAAGTAGATATATGTTTGTTTCATGTTGTTATCCTGTCCACTTTACTACTGAACTCATTTACCAAAATGAGTTTCATATACAACATGGTAAACATGTGATGTGTCTGCTTGTTTCTCTTTTAGAATGCGGACAAAATATTGGAGAACAGTACCGCGTTATCCAACGGTAAAGGAAGTAATGCAGATAAGGTTCAAGATAGTGAGACATCCCTGTTGGTCTCCAAGAAAGATGATAAAAACTATCTTGACGACAGTGAGGGAACCCAAAGTCCTGTCTTGATGTAGTGTTCAAGTTACTGGCCACTACTGCTGGCACAAGTTCTTCGAACTCGCTGCCTGAATCAGTTCGTCTTCCTGAGTCTCAACTTCAAGTTGAAAGACATCGATCAGATGTGCTGCGACAGAAAGCTGAAGGACTGGGGAAGTCCCTGCAGAATTCAGATGCATATTTTCTGGTGCAACAGCAAGCGCTGGACGATTTAAGCGCCAAACAAGAGAAAGTTAATAAGCTTGCTAAGCATTTTGTCAGCATTATGGGTACCCAGGATATTGTTTCTTGAGATCTTCTGAAGTGGTTTCAATTCTGGATTTGTTTTGATGTGGCGTTTATTTGCGCTGGTCGCCAACTTTGACAACCAGTGTATATGATATGCTGCTTTGTTCCCTATATTTGCACTGGTGGCGAACTTTGATGCCCAGTGGATGTAATATGTGTAATAGTCGTGATAGCCTAGCGTTAGTTGCTTGCTTATTTATTTCCTTGTTGTCTTGTTTATTTGTTTTCTTTTAGTCATTGCAGTTCTTTTTCGGCGGTTAGCTAGTGGCTGCAATAACCTATTTTTTAAAACTAGGCCACAATAACCATGGGCTAATATTTACTATAGTGACACTGGGCCTCCTATTGGCCGTAGAAACAGTGGGCCTTCTACGGGCCGTAGAAACAATGGGCCATCTACGGGCCATAGAAACAATGGGCCTTCTGCGGGTCATATTATCAATGGGCCTTATACGGGCCGTATAATCGATTGGCCAAACATGGGCCAACAGACCGCATTATGGCCGTAAACGGGCTAGAGTTGGAATCAACAGTTCATGGGCCGACCATAACGGGCCATTGTTAATAGGCCGTATTTGATGACGCTATGAAATCGGCCCAACGTATTAACGGACCACAAACGGGCCGACTGTAACCACGGGCTGAATTTGGCCCACAAGCAGAAAATGACAGTAACGGGCCGTAAGTAAACGAATGCTGGAAATGAGCCCAAGAATAAATGGGATCTGAGAAGGCCGAAAGATAACATGGGCTGGAAACGGCCCAACGGAATAAAGGGTCGTTAATGGGTATAAAGTGATACACTGTTCATTACGGGCCAGTTTCACAACGGGTCGTTAATGGGTGTAAAGTGATACACTGTTCATTACGGGCCAGTTTCACCACGGGCCATTAGTAGGCCAAGAGTTACATAGGGCCTCATATGGGCCAAAAGACGTCATGGGCCATACATGGGCCAGAAGTGAAAACGGGTTGGAATCATATTGGATGGCCCAGATGACGCTACTGGGCCTAATTCGGATAGGGCGTAACGGGCCTTGGGTTAGCGGGCTGTAAATGGGCTATACGCGAACAGGCCATTAATAGGCTTTCCATGGGCCGGGCCGCCACCTTTTGACCAAGTCAAACGGGCCGGCCTTTTCACAGGAATGGGCCTCTGTTGGGCCGTGCCACGTGTCGACGTATCATAGGCGCCTATCTGACCCACTGACAAGCTGACATGTGTTTCGTCGGGCCAATAAGAATTTTACACGTGGAAATTTCCCATTGGTCGGGGCTGTTAACGAGTTATCGGATCCAAAACCCGACCCGATAGCTTAACGGCGTTCCGTTACGGTGGATGCCACGTGTCGGTCACCCTTGACGAAAGCACTTATGTGGCGCGCGATTTATCGTCATGGAAGTGGACACTTCTGTGATGATAATTTTGGTAATATCATGGAACACTTCTACGACAGCACAGGTATGACTATCTTGATTCTGTCTTAAATTTGTCATGGATGTACATGCATGACAAAAAATGCGACCTACTGTGACAAACACGTATCATCACGGAAGTGTATTTTTTTGTAGTGTTTGTTCCGGTTCTCTATGAAAATGAGGCCTTAATATCCCTTAGTTTCCATTAGGACCCCGCTGCCACGGGAGGGTAGGACAAAAGATGTCATGCAAGTTCTTTTCCATAAGCTCGTATGACTATATTCGGAATGCATGCCTACATTACATTGATGAATTGGAGCTAGTTCTGCGTTGTAAGTGCATCTAGTGCCCCTTAGTGATTTTGGTGTATTGAAGACTTATAGGTTAAGTATCTAATGTGTTTATGAGTGTACACAGGTCTATAAGTCTATGAGGAGTTTGATATTTACAGAGAAAGTCGACCCCTAAAAATGAAGTTCTTCGACTGAAGACTTTGATATTTTGAAGACCTTCTGAAGACTTTGAAAGTGAAGAAATTGGTGTGACCTTGAAGACTTGGTATTCATTTGAGGAACATGAAGCGTGAAGAATTTTGTTTTCGTAGTTTCATTTTCTCTTTCTTGAGTCATAGGAAACACCGTACTGTTAAAGGGGGTCGAGGAAATACTAAGGAGAAAATTTCCATGTGATGCTCAACTCAAATCCTACACCTACCAATCCCTTCGAGTGAAGCCATTGGAAATCTCATACAGTTCAGTCAATTTCTTCAGTGACAGAGACGCAGTTCTTATGGTCACTGAGGACTTTGCTCTGACTAAGGAGTTAGGAATTCGCCAGTGCGAATTGCCTACACAGTGAGGAACATGATAGCCCTGAGGAATTTGTACCTCAAATTTCCGACCATTGCTGTGCTGCGCGCCAGCTGTCCTAAAATATCTTGTCCACCTAACGGTCATATCATTGAAGGGCATTTATGTCTTATCATGTCGGGCTGCTCCCTAGGCTATAAATAGCCGCCCCCTACAACCACTAGCTGGTTGGCTGCTCCACGAGAACTTGACACTTGTCATTTGAGAGCAACCCATCCTCCGAGGACTTTGAGCAAAAATCATCAAGTGAGGAAAATCCAAACCCAAACCCAAAACACCTACAAACCCAAAGTGATTGAGCATCACTGAAGAGATTGATCCTGCGTGGATCCGACGCTTGTTACCTTTGAAGACTGTGCTTCTTCCATACGGTTAGGCGTCAAGGTCTAGAGCATCCAAGAGGAATTGTGGATCGCCGAGTGACCAAGTCTGTGAAGGTTTGGAAGTCACCTGAAGACTTACCACGAGTGATTGGGCGAGGACTGTGTGTCCTTAGCTCAAGGAGAATACGGTGAGGACTGTGTGTCCAGGACTAGGTGTCCTCGAGTTTAAATACTCAGCCGCTCCAACCAGATGTACAACTGAGACATCAGTTGGAACTGGTCTACCAAATCATTGTCTTCACCAAGCTTACTGGTTCCATTTCCTCAACTCTTTCATTTCCTCAGTAGTGTGCTGTTTGTTCATCATATCTGTGTTTGAAGACTTTGACTGAAGACTTTCTCAATTTCCTCAGTTCAATTTCCTCAGTCTGTTTGTCTTCATCTTGTGATATCCTGTGTTTACGCTTTCTGTACTCTGTGTTTGTCTTCATTTCATCATGATGACCATGCATGTATTCTGCTATGTTTACTTCTGAGTACTTATTCCGCTGCTAGTAGTTCTTCTCTAAGGAACTTCCTCACTAGCAAATTCCTCAGTGAAGAATTTCATAAAAATCGCCTATTCACCCCCCTCTAGTCGATATAACGCACTTTCAATTGGTATCAGAGCGAGGTACTCCCTTGTTCTGTGTGATTTTGGTTTAACCGCCTGGAGTTTTAGTTATGTCGACCGCAGGTATGATCAAGGTCTTTGCTGGGTGTCCTACCTTTGATGGGACGGACTACCCCTACTGGAAGAACAAAATGCACATGCATCTTGAGGCAATTGATAACGATCTCTGGTACGTTGTGGAAAATGGTGTTCCCTCCGTCACTCCCTCACTGAACGCTACCGATGTGAAGAGATTCAAGCAACTTGATTCACAAGCGAAGAATATCATATGTGGTCATCTGAGCAAAGGACGGTATGGTAGAGTGAGTGCTTTGGAAACTGCAAAGCTTATCTGGGATAGGCTATCCAAGGTCAATGAAGGAGTTTCAACTCAGCGTGACTCTCGAGTTGATGTTCTTCGCAATCTCTTCAACCGCTTCAAAAGACTCGACAATGAAAATGTTCGGCAAACCTTTGATCGCCTCACTGACATCTCAAATGAGCTTCAAGCACTTGGTGCCACTTACATCACCGACCATGAGGTGGTGAAGAAATTGTTGAGATCGCTTGATTCCTCATTTGACACTCTGGCGCTGATGATACAAGAGCGTGGTGATTACAAGTCACTTGACCCCGCTGATATCCTCAAGAGGCTAAACACTCATGAGTTCCAGCTTGCTGAGAAGAGAGATCACTACGGTTCGAGCTATAGCAGATCACGTGCACTGAAGGCCAAGGTAGTATCTGAGTCCGAAGATGAAGACTCTGGTAGCAGCCTTGGTGATCCTGAAGAACTGAGTCGTGATCTAGCACTGCTTGTGAAGAAATTCCAGAAGTTCTCAAGACGTGGTCGCTTTGGAAAACCCTCAAGGAGCAATGATTCCTCATCCAGTGACTATAAGAAGAGGCTATGTCACAAGTGCAAGAAACCAGGACATTACATTCAAGATTGTCCTCGGTGGGAAAAGGAATCAAAGAAGAAGAAATACAAGGATTACAATTCTGATGATGCGAAGAAAAAGAAGTCCTCAAAATCTTCATCATCAAAATCCTCAAAGTCTTCGTCTCACAAGAAGAGCAGCTCCAAGAAGGCTCGGGCATTCATTGGCAAGGAAATGGACTCTGAGGCTGAATCTGAAGAAAATGAGGAAGAGGAACAATCTGAAGATTCTGAGTCTGGTGTGGCAAGCCTAGCCCTCACTACTGCATTCGTCAGCAAATCCATCTTCAACACTGAAGAAAGTGATCTCACCAACAAGGCTGATGAAAACAGTGATGACTACGCTCCCACCTATTGCTTCATGGCAAAAGGTGCCAAGGTACTCAAATACGCCTCCTCTGAATCTAGTGATGATGAATCTGATGAAAATCTTAAGCCTAGCTACTCTAAACTTGCTAAGATTGCTGTGCAACAACAAAAGGCTTTTGAAAAGGTTCAAAACATGCTAGACAAAAGTGATGATATGTTGGGTGAAGAATTGGATCGCACTAAGGCCTTAACTAAAAATCTTCAGAGACTTCAGACCAGGTTTGACAACCTTCAAAATCATCATAACACTCTCTTATCTGATCATGAGAAGCTTTCTTATGAATATCTTCAAAAGAAGCAAGATCTTGAGAAGCTAAGAGTGAGTTATGAAGATCTTCAGAAGGAGCGTGATTCATTACTTGCTCAACAAATCAGCGCTGCTCAGGAAGAATTTATTCCTCCATGTTTAAAATGCATTGAACGAGAATCTGCTAATTCCTCACCTGAATGTTCAAATGCTTCAAATGTTACAAATTCTTCACCTGCCTCTGCTATCACTAATTCCTCATCTGAGGACATTGCTAGTATTACTGACGATGCAGGACTGAAGGAATTGTACATAACAGGCATGTACAAAAGCCTCAAAGGGCATCCGACTCTTTGTGATGTGCTTAAAAAGCAGATCCTCAACAGGAACCCTAGGAAAGAGGGTATTGCCTTTGAGAGGAAACTCAATGTTGATGGTACATATTGGAAGCCTGAGCAGTACCCCAAAACCTCATGGGTTGCTGCAAAGGGACCTCCAGTTGATCCATCTAATTTATCTGGTTATACATGTGAATCTTCTCATTCTTCTGATGAGTCATTTGACTCCAACTATAAACTGTTCAAAAATCAGAATGGTGAAGTATTTGCTAGATATGTTGGCAATAACTGCAGGAACGGTTCCCCTGTGAAGAAAATTTGGGTTCCCAAAAGGCGCCTTGAAAGTCTTCAGGTGAATGTCCTCATGACACCACCTGTGAAGAAAAGGAACCTCAGATCAAATTCTTCATATGGACCAAATTCCTCATATGGATCCAAGTCCTCATACGGACCAAATTCCTCAAGGGGATCAAATTCCTCACATGGATCAAAGTCCTCATATGAACATCATCGTGCTAACAACTCTGTTTCGCAGGGAAGAGCCAAGGGCTATGAATATGAGCATTATTCTTCAAATTATTATGTTCATAAGTCCTTGAAGAATTTCTCTGCTTATGCATATGCTTACCCTAACCCCTCTTATGTGAAACAAAATGGTTTGGCTGCTTTGCCACCATTCTCATATGGAGCTCGCAGAGTGATGAACTCTTTGCCACCCCTTCAGATGTGGGTGGTGAAGAAACAGAACTAATCTCTTCTGCAAGGTCAGGTCTCCAGACGTACGATAACGTCTGAAGAATTTGCTGGGGACCTGACAAAATTGCCTGAAAGGATGCAGGCTAACCATGATGAAATGAACTTTCATTTCACACGTCCTCCCTCTGTTTTATCTGTCTTACTCCTTGATGAAATTGATCTGATGAAATGTGATATCATATTCTTCACTGCTGAAGTATATGAGGTCGTAAGTTGCACTAATTCATCTGCAGGATGATCAACCCAAAGCCACTGAATGGGTACTTGATAGTGGATGTACAAATCACATGACTGGTGACAAGAATCTGTTGATGGATGCTCCCTTATCAGCGTCACACATGAAGCATATCATCTTCGCTGATAAAAGCAAAAGTCAGGTATTGGGTCTAGGTAAGGTTGCTATCACAAAGGATCGACACATGGACAAAGTCATGCTTGTTGAGTCCTTAGGATATAATCTTATGTCTGTCTCAATGCTTTGTGATCTTGATATGGTTGTTGTCTTTGGCAAGTACCGTTGCGTTGTGATTATGGAAGCTGACAATTCCAAAGTCTTCGAAGGCTTTAGGAGAGGAGACTTGTATATTGTTGATTTCTCTGCAGATTCACAACCAGCCGTGTGCCTACTTGCAAAAGCTTCAGAAGGATGGCTATGGCATCGACGACTTGGTCATGCAGGCATGAGGAATTTGAACACGCTTGCAAAGAAGAAGCATGTCATTGGCATTGAGAATGTCAAATTCCTCAAGGATCACTTGTGCAGTGCCTGTGAAGCTGGAAAGATGACAAAGGCCAAGCATCCAGCGAAGACTATCATGACCACTACTCGTCCATTTGAATTGCTTCACATGGATCTCTTTGGTCCTAATCATTATTCCTCTGTTTCGAATGAAGCATCTCAATATGGCTTTGTTATTGTTGATGATTACTCTCGTTACACATGGGTACACCTTGTCTCTTACAAAACTGAAGTGCAGGAAGTCTTCAAACGATTTTCCTCGAGGGCTTCAACCAACTTTGGTGTGAAGATTAAGCACATCAGAAGTGACAATGGCACTGAGTTCAAGAATTCGGGTCTCGATGACTATCTTGATGAACTTGGTATTACTCATGAGTTATCCGCTCCTTATACTCCTCAACAAAATGGCTTCGTGGAGCGCAAGAACAGGACTCTTGCTGAGATGGCTCGCACTATGCTCGATGAGTTCAAAACCCCTCGTCGTTTCTGGGTTGATGCAATTGATACTGCGTGCCATATCATCAACAGAGTATATCTTCACAAATTCTTCAAGAAGACTGTTTATGAACTCCTCACTGACAAGAAACCAAATGTGAGTTATTTCAAAGTCTTCGGTGCTAAATGCTGGATTAGAGATCCTCATCACAACTCTAAATTTGCACCGAAAGCACATGAAGGTTTTATGCTTGGTTACGGAAAGGACTCGCACACCTACAGAGTCTTCAACAATGTTCTTCACAAGATTGTTGAAACTGTAGATGTGCGGTTCGATGAAACTAATGGCTCGCAAACAGAGCACTTACCTTCTGTGTTAGATGAACCAGCACCTGAGGATTCTATCAAGCACAAGGCTACTGAAGATGTCATTCCTACTGAAGAATCTGCTGAAGAATTCATTCCAGAACGTGAAGAACGTCGAGCTGATGCACCTGAAGAAAATGCTGAGGAAATTGATGCTGAAGAAAATGCTGATCAAATTCCTCAACGACAACCAGCTCACCCTCGCGTTGCAAAAGAAGTGCAAGTGGAGAAGATCATCGACATTAGAGCACCAGGTCCTCTCACATGCTCAAAAGCTTCACATCTATCTAACTTTTGTGGGCACTTTGCTTTTGTCTCTATCACAGAGCCCACTAAGGTAGATGAAGCATTTCTGGAGCCTGAGTGGATTTAGGCCATGCAAGAAGAATTACATCAGTTCAAGCTCAACAACGTATGGGAATTAGTCGATCGTCCCGATCCTCGCAAGCATAACATCATTGGCACAAAGTGGATCTACCGCAACAAGCAAGATGAAAATGGTGTTGTGGTGAGGAATAAGGCACGACTAGTAGCTCAAGGCTACACACAGGTTGAAGGAATTGATTTCGATGAAACTTTTGCACCTGTTGCTAGACTTGAGGCTATTCGCATATTGCTTGCTTATGCTAACCATCATGATATCATCTTACACCAAATGGATGTGAAAAGTGCATTCCTCAATGGTAAGCTTGAGGAAGAAGTATATGTTGCTCAACCACCAGGTTTTGAAGATCCAAAGCATCCTGACAAAGTCTTCAGACTTAACAAGGCCCTCTATGGCCTCAAGCAGGCCCCACGGGCGTGAATATCAAATGTCTATGATGGGAGAGTTGAAATTCTTCTTAGGTCTTCAAATTCGTCAATAGCGAAATGGCATATTCATATCTCAGGAGAAATACCTCAAGGATGTCCTGAAGAAATTCGGCATGCAAGATTGCAAAGGCATCAAAATTCCTATGCCCACAAATGGTCATTTATGCACTGATGAAAATGGTACTGACTTCGATCATAAGGTATACCGCTCCATGATTGGTTCTTTATTGTACTTATGTGCATCTAGGCCAGATATAATGCTTAGTGTTTGCATGTGTGCACGATTTGAAGCTGCACCGAAGGAATCACACCATAAGGTTGTGAAGCATATTCTTCGATATCTAGCTCACACACCAACACTAGGATTATGGTATCCCAAGGGCTCGGATTTTGATCTCATTGGATATTCAGACTCTGACTATGCCGGTGACCGCGTGGACCGCAAGTCAACATCTGGTACTTGTCATTTCCTCGGACGATCCTTGGTCTGTTGGTCCTCGAAGAAACAGAACTGCGTATCACTATCTACTGCTGAAGCTGAGTATATTGTTGCTGGTTCTTGTTGTGCTCAACTGCTATGGATGAAGCAAACACTCAAGGACTATGGCATCAACGTGAAGAATGTGCCTCTCCTCTGTGACAATGAGAGTGCCATCAAGATTGCTCACAACCCAGTTCAGCACTCGAAGACAAAGCACATTCAAATTCGTCATCATTTTCTTCGTGATCATGTGTTGAAGGGCGACATTTCTATTGAGCATGTGAAGACTGAAGAACAGCTAGCCGATATCTTCACTAAGCCCTTGGATGAGAAGAGATTTAGCAAGTTGCGTTGTGAGCTAAATATCTTAGAGTTTTCGAATGTACTTTGAAAAGGCACTCATCCTAACACTTATGAAAAATTGATGACTTAGATGTGCAACACATGAAGAAAAGTTTTTCTTCAATCAATGAAGAATAACACTCTAAGTGTGAAGAAATTAATGAAGAATTTGATGCTCAGAACCCTACGACAATTGTATGCGGTGTCTGAAATCATCATTCTTACACGGTGGGTCACGCCACCACAAAAGTTGAAAATCTTCAATTTGAGTTTTTCCTCAACTTTTGAAATTCTTCAGTTTTTCAAATTCTTCAAACTTTACAAAGTCTTCACTTATGCCGTTGTTTTTCTTCATTGGCTATATATATATGAGTTTATGTCCTCTACAGCATTCACTTATAGCTATTTCTTCAAGTTGGATCTTTTCTGCTAAGTGAATGTGATCGGACCCTTCCCCTCTATGCTATACTCAATCCAATATGTTCACAAATTCTTCATGTGCGTTCTATTTGAAACTCGTTCAAATTCTTCACTGTGTCCTTGTCAGCTGAAGAAATTGCGAACGAAACGTTAAAACTAATCTTATCCAAACTTTCGGTTTTGCCGCTCAAACCGTTCCGCATCCCACGATGCATTATTTTATCCACCCACGATCTTACACGATCTCCACTACACAGTACGTGGGTGACACATGTCGCAAGAAGGAGAACGGCCAGGGGCACGTTCGTCCTAAATCTCCGGACGAGCAGTTTTTCACTGCGGCTATAAATACCCCTATCGCCATCCTCACTTCTTTTACCCCGCTCGATCTCACTCCCTCGCTCGAGCTTTCCAAACCCTAGCGCCGTCGCTACTCCATCGTCGCCGGTGAGGAAGAGCTTCACTGCCTCGACCTCGTCGCCGTCGTACTCACACCGACCGCGGAAATCTTCACCTCCGCCGCCGCCGTAGACGTCTTCCTCCGCCAAGTTAGGGCGTGGAAGATCTGCATCGACGAACTTCACTGTTCCAACTCCCAGTTCATCGTGTTCTTCGTTCAGGGTAATTAAAAGCTAATTTTACTGCCCACGTTGATTCGAAATTTTTCTACAAAATCTTCAAAGGTGTTTTATTCTTCAAATCCTCACACACAAAACACCTCACATATTATCTGTTCTTGATTCATTTCCCTAAGCCTCATTTTCTTCAAGATTCCTCAATTGTGTGGATCCTCGATCTATACAACTCTGGAACCTAAGACATAAAGCGCTTAGTGAAATTCCTCAAGACAAATCTGGTCAAATTCCTCAAACTTGTTCTTTATGAAAAACCCTCTGAGAACGCATATGACCTCTTCAAATTCCTCGCAACTATACTCTGTTCACAGGTACACATGTCCGCTGCTGAATCATTAGGTTCTCATCAACTTAACTCATTTGCAGTGTTCCTCGAAGAAAAGTTGCATACTTCTTCAGAGAATTCAATTGTTCAAATTCCTCATCTGAAGAAAATGGCTGAAGGTAAAAGGCCACAGAAAGGAGGAAAGAAGCCTGAGGTTATGACAGCTTTTGAAATACCTGAGGACATCTATGATGAGTACTGCACGCCTGATGAAGCCAAGTTTGGCAAAGAAGATAAAAATCAGCGCAAGGTGCGAATCCAGAGGATTGAACGGAGATGGGCACGTGAATGGAGGGAGTACAGATATGTTACTCCAAAGTACATGAAGAAATTCGCAGTAAACCCTCCATGCCAAAGACCTCCATTGGCACCTGGCCAATTGGCTGATCCCACCAGCATCAAGCATGGTGAGGAATTTCCTAAAGAATGGGCCAAGCGCCAAGCTAAACTGGCAAGGCAAGCCAGAGAAGCAGTGAGGAAATTCAATGAAGACTCTGCTGCTGCTGCTACTACCACTAAGGCCTCGGTCAAGCCGAAGAAAGCGATGCTCAAGAAGCCCGCTCGCAAGCCAAGTGCTTCAACATCAATGCCCTCACGGCCAAGTTCCTCAGTTGCACCCTCACGGCCAGAATCTTCAAAATCTTCAAAGCAAAGTCCTCATGCTGCTCCTGCTCCACCAAAGTCCTCAGCTGTCCCGACAAAGTCCTCAGCACCTGTGCATCTGACCTCGTGTCAAAGGACGACTGGCATCTCTATTGCCTCTGGTGTCTTAGCTAGTTCTTCAGCTGCACCACATTCCTCAGCTGGACCTTCTCTGCTGAAGAAAAAGGCTACTGCTGGACGCGGAAATCGCCCAAGTCCCAACAAGAAGCAGGTAGTCTTCGCTGTGCCATCTGATGATGATGAAGCTGATGAAGAAGAACTTACTGAAATCATCAGGGATCGACAAGAACGGGCTGCTAAAGCCAAAGGCACACCTGTGCCCCTGCTATTGGATCCAAGGGCGATCCTAGATTATATTGATCTCTGGCATAAGGATCCTAACACACCTATGCCTGATTTCAAGCTGACACTTGGTCAAAGTCACATGTTGACTCACTTCATCCAAGAGGAGAAGTGGAAATATGATAAGGCCAGAGAGATCAAGAAATCGCAGTACCGCAAAGAGAAGCTACTGAGGAAAAACGTTCTCACAATGAAGCCTGAGGAACTCGTCAAAATACAGGCTGAGATCAAAGCCCTCAGCGACAACTTTGACTCGTACTATGCTGATTAGCAAGGAGCCAAGGTCAGATTTGTGAGGCTGACTGATGCCTTCACCAAGGGTGCAGCCTCAACGCCACAAATTCCTCAAGCTGAAGCATCTGTTCAGCAAACTGAAGAACATGCCAGCACCGCTGATGAAGTTCAGGCTGCTGAAGAACATGCCAGTTCCAGGGCTGATGAATCTGCTCCAGCCGCTGATGAAATTGCCAGGGCATCCACTAGTGGTGCGCCTGAAGAAATTGAAGAAACCAGGGCAACTGCATCAGTTGCGCCTGAGGAAAATCAACCAGATTCCTCAGCTCCACCTGCGCCTACGCCAACTCCAATTCTTCCATCTGCATTAGATGTGAAGAAAACCAAGGCTGCAGAGCAAGCTGCTGTGAAGAAAAGGAAAGCGTCAACTGCTTCAGAATCTTCAGCTCCCAAGAAGATGAAGCTAATGACCAGCTCGTTTGCAAATCCCATTGATGCCATTCCTATCTCCTCCGTGCCATCAAAGGACCTTGTTCCTTTTGGTGAAGATTATGAGATCCCAAGTGGATCAGATGAAGAAACTCAATCTGCTGCTTCGTCAGAGCAGATTGATGAAGAAATTGAAGCGGATGCAATCCCTTCAACCCCAATGGTCTCATCACCAATGCCTCAGTTTGATGCTGAAGAGGCTGGTGTTGAAGAAATTGATGAAGATGTGGATATTGGAAGCACCACTCCAGTGATGATTGACGACTTTTGGGAAAGTCAGCATCCCAATTCCCCACTCTTCACTCCCCTGCAGCAAATTCCTCACTCTCCTTCACCAACAGTAAAATTGGGCTCTGAAGAAACTCATCCCACTGCATCTGTGAATGAAGAAATTCCAGCCACTAGTGCTGAAGAAACTGCTGCTGAAACAAACAAGGTGACTGCACCTGAGGAAAATCCTGAAATTCCTCAGCCTGAGGAGCCTGAGATCGTGATTCCTGAGGTCGTGATGTAACTCACTGACACTCCTCTGCCAAGGCCAAAGGATCCGTTCTCACGAAAACAGAAATTCAAGGCTGAAGACTTCTATGGCGAGCACGTGTTCTTCACTAAATACAACCCATATGACTCTGCTCGCATAAGGAAGAGGCATTTCTGGACTGCCAGCCAAGCAAATTTCTATTCCTCAGTGCTTTACAACAAAGACAAAGTCTTCGACCATGCTCATATTCCTCACGTGGATATGGAGTCTTTGTCGTGCTTCACGCCAGTCCTCAGTGTTCTTCACGACGTTGGGCTGCTCAATTTCTGCACAGACATATGCGATTGGAATGAAGAACTTATTCTTCAATTGTATGCAACGTTACACATCACCGGCAACTCTGAAGATGTCAACTCATGGGTTTTGGACTGGATGACTGAAAACACCCATTATAAGGCCCCAGCATCTGAATTGCTTCGGGTCCTTCCTCTGAGTCCACCCACTGAAGATGCTTGCTGTGTGTACAACGAACCTGAGCCTTCAAATCACTATATGCAAGTGCTGATGAAGCCTTTGAAGCCAGGGCAAGCTCCTAGAACAAAATTCCTCGTCAAGGAATTGTTGTATGTGCCAAGGACTGTCTATCGCATTCTGACGAAGACAATGAGTCCCATCAAAGGCCACGACTCGACTGATGAAGAAGTCGTTGGCATCATGAAGAATCTGCTTTTCAACATCATTCATGGCATTCCCGTCAACTTCCATGATTTCTTCATGAGGACTCTGGCCAACATTGCTATGTCACCATTTGAGCTGAAGCCTTATGCACCTTGGATAATGAAATTCATCAGGACAAGGTCTTCACTCAACTACAAAGCTGAAACGCTCAACCATTGCAGCTACTTGCCTCCCATTGAAGTCCTCAAACGGACATTTTCCTCAGCTGATGAAAAGGGCAAGGCCACTGCTGTGATAGATGAAGGCATTCGTCCATTGGATGGTCAATTTCGCAAAGTTGCATCTTACTCCACCAATGATGACTCTGCCACACATGACTCTGCTGCTAACACTGCCAAGCCAAATCCTCAAGCCACAGCACCCAGGGTGATGACTGACCGTGAGTTACTTCTCAGTCTTCATCAAAAAGTTGATCGCAATCACAAATGGGTCAAGCGTCAGTTTGGTTCAATTCTTCACAACATGACTTCCACACACAATGCAGTGAAGAAAAACCACTACTACCTTCATGAAACCCTCAACCGCACCTGGGCTGTTCTATCTCAAGTGTACAGTGCTGAAGACTTGGAGAAAATGGGTCTCAAAGAAGACTTTGACTAGTTTGCACCTCCTCCGAAGAAATACAAGAAGGTCAAGGTTCCTTCTTTGGTGGCCAGTTCATATTCTTCATCGCGTGCGACTGATGAAAATGAAGATTTGAACGACACTGCAGCAGGCCCTACTTCAACGACCGACCCCAACAACGCTGGCGCTCCTTCATCAACTTGAAAATCTTCAGGGGCGTTAGTCCTCAGTTTCGATCCTTTTGGTCAATTGATGACAAAGGGGGAGAAATTTGAGTTAGTCTTCAAGCGGGTCTATAATAAGGGCATATTCATTTTTTTAAGTTACAACTCTCGTTCTTCCGAAACTTTTATTGGATCGAGTTGTAATCTTAAGTCCGATGGTGCGCTGATACTTTTGTTGCACTATACCTTGATACTTTGATGCGCTATTCTGCATGCTTATTCCTCACTAATATTATTGCACGCATGCTGAATTACATCAGGCACCATATTTCATCATGCATTTCAAATTCTTCATATTATATATCAACTGCGTGTATGAATTACAAGATATAGGGGGAGATCTCCATGATTCAACTCTTCAAGTGTGCATTGCTTCAAAAGCAAATTCCTCACTATGCACATCTTCAGGGGGAGTTCTTCTATATATTGCAATCAAATTCCTCAATATCAGTAGTTACACTTCATATATTTATCCTCATTGAAAACTTAACCTATGTTGTCATCAATCACCAAAAAGCGGGA
Organism: Aegilops umbellulata; assembly: GCA_032464435.1. Classification (NCBI taxonomy): domain Eukaryota; kingdom Viridiplantae; phylum Streptophyta; class Magnoliopsida; order Poales; family Poaceae; genus Aegilops; species Aegilops umbellulata. Next base: position 388,925,644 of record CP136054.1, on the reverse strand, counting down.
GATTGTAAGTGCATCTAGTGCCCCTTAGTGATTTTGGTGTATTGAAGACTTATAGGTTAAGTATCTAATGTGTTTATGAGTGTACACAGGTCTATAAGTCTATGAGGAGTTTGATATTTACAGAGAAAGTCGACCCCTAAAAATGAAGTTCTTTGACTGAAGACTTTGATATTTTGAAGACCTTCTGAAGACTTTGAAAGTGAAGAAATTGGTGTGACCTTGAAGACTTGGTATTCATTTGAGGAACATGAAGCGTGAAGACTTTTGTTTTCGTAGTTTCATTCTATCTTTCTTGAGTCATAGGAAACACCGTACTGTTAAAGGGGGTCGAGGAAATACTAAGGAGAAAATTTCCATGTGATACTCAACTCAAATCCTACACCTACCAATCCCTTCGAGTGAAGCCATTGGAAATCTCATACAGTTCAGTCAATTTCTTCAGTGACAGAGACGCAGTTCTTCTGGTCACTGAGGACTTTGCTCTGACTAAGGAGTTAGGAATTCACCAGTGCGAATTGCCTACACAGTGAGGAACATGATAGCCCTGAGGAATTTGTACCTCAAATTTCCGACCGTTGCTGTGCTGCGCGCCAGCTGTCCTAAAATATCTTGTCCACCTAACGGTCATATCATTGAAGGGCATTTATGTCTTATCATGTCGGGCTGCTCCCTAGGCTATAAATAGCCGCCCCCTACAACCACTAGCTGGTTGGCTGCTTCACGAGAACTTGACACTTGTCATTTGAGAGCAACCCATCCTCCGAGGACTTTGAGCGAAAATCATCAAGTGAGGAAAATCCAAACCCAAACCCAAAACACCTACAAACCCAAAGTGATTGAGCATCACTGAAGAGATTGATCCTGCGTGGATCCGACGCTTGTTACCTTTGAAGACTGTGCTTCTTCCAGACGGTTAGGCGTCAAGGTCTAGAGCATCCAAGAGGAATTGTGGATCGCCGAGTGACCAAGTCTGTGAAGGTTTGGAAGTCACCTGAAGACTTACCACGAGTGATTGGGCGAGGACTGTGTGTCCTTAGCTCAAGGAGAATACGGTGAGGACTGTGTGTCCGGGACTAGGTGTCCTCGAGTTTAAATACTCAGCCGCTCCAACCAGATGTACAACTGAGACATCAGTTGGAACTGGTCTACCAAATCATTGTCTTCACCAAGCTTACTGGTTCCATTTCCTCAACTCTTTCATTTCCTCGGTAGTGTGCTGTTTGTTCATCATATATGTGTTTGAAGACTTTGACTGAAGACTTTCTCAATTTCCTTCGTTCAATTTCCTCAGTCTGTTTGTCTTCATCTTGTGCTATCCTATGTTTACGCTTTCTGTACTCTGTGTTTGTCTTCATTTCATCATGATGACCATGCATGTATTCTGCTATGTTTACTTCCGAGTACTTATTCCGCTGCTAGTAGTTCTTCGCCAAGGAATTTCCTCACTAGCAAATTCCTCAGTGAAGAATTTCATAAAAATCGCCTATTCAACCCCCTCTAGTCGATATAACGCACTTTCATGTGTCACCCTAGGTTATGACTGTTACATGGTGAACCGCATCCGGCATAATTATCCATCACCGATCCAATGCCTATGAGCTTTCCATATAGTGGTTTACGCTTATTTACTTTTCCATTGCTACTGTTACAATCACTACAAAACACCAAAAATATTACTTTTGCTGCTGTTACTTATGTTACCGTTGCCACCACTATCATATACTTTGCTACTAAACACTTTGCTGCAGATACTAAGTTATCCAGGTGTGGTTGAATTGACAACTCAACTGCTAATACTTGAGAATATTCTTTGGCTCCCCTTGTGTCGAATCAATAAATTTGGGTTGAATACTCTATCCTCGAAAGCTGTTGCGATCCCCTATACTTGTGGGTTACTTGTGGGTTATCAAAAGCATGTTCAATAAATTCTTAGAAGGGCTTAAACTATCCACCGCACCGTTGAAAGTGGGTGATCCCGCTAACAAGGTGACGGATGCTACCTCCGACAAGGGGGAGGCTACTAGCGAGAAAGCTCCTTCTTCTAGTGGTAAAAATGGCATCGGCATCTTTGCCCATGTGGAACCTCCACTTGTCTATGGTGGACCGCTTCCTTCCACTCATTTGAATCATGCCGGCCCTGCCCCTGAGATTGAAAAGAATGTGGAATTTGATTCTTGGGTCTATCGCTTTAAGCGTCATTTAAATCATGTGAATACTAATCTTTGGAGAATCATTGATGAAGGTTTCTATCCGCATGACCGAAGCAACTTCACTCCTAAAGAAGCCGTGGATAATCAATTCAATGAGAATGCTCTCTTCATCATCCAAGAAGCAATTCCACCCAAAGATCTTCCTCATCTCCGGCCCTACTCCATGGCCAAAGATGCTTGGCACCAAGTTGTTTCTCTCTACCGGGAAAGTGCAAGCATTCAACACTCAAACTATGAAGTGGTGCAAGATGAAGCCGAAGAGTTTGCAATGAAAGAAGATGAAGAACCTCATGAGCTTTATCGGAGGGTAACCAAACTCGCGATTTCACTCCGAGATCATGGAAGCAAGGACACGGATGACAATTGGATCAAGTGCAAATTCCTCAAGGCAATGATGCCTTACCACAAAGCCATGTCCTCTATCATTCGTCAAAGGTTGGACTTCCACACCTTGTCCTCAAGTGAAGTGTTGGATGAGTTCGTTGCTATGAGCATCTTGGACAAGACCGCCGATAATGCGGTGCTACGGTCTCAAAGAGTAAAGAAGCCCAACCTTGCACTAAAGGCCAAGGTTAATGTGGAGGAGGAGGACGAAGAGGAAGAATAGGAGAGCAACCCCGAAGATACAAAGTATGCCTATCATGAACACATGGCTCTTGCTTCAAGGCAATTTTGGAGCAAGAAGAACTCAAGGCCCAACTTCAACAAGAACAATTCAAGTGGCACAAAGGTCAAGCAACGTGTGAGGACTTGCTATAATTGTGGCAATGTGAGCCACTTTGTTGCGGAGTGACCTTATGATAAGAGGAAATACAATGGTGGCAAGCTCATCCTAAAGGACAAATCCAAGTCTTTCCCCAACAAGAGCAACTTCACCAAGAAGACTCCTCCCAAGGCATTGGTGGTACAAGAAGAGTACAATGAGGATGATGATGATGATGATGAAGATGGTGAGTCAGTTGCCATGGCCTCTGTTGCCATTGCGACGACTTCACAGGTGTCACTCTTCGACTCACCCAATGAGAGCATCACCACCAAGTGCCTCATAGCTAAAGCCACCAACAAGGTAACCCCCAACATCAAAACTACCATCATTAATCATCCTTCTTTGACGGATTGCATTGATGAACATGAGGGATCTATTGTGGAGGACAATGAGTTTGAGTCCTTTATGAGTAAACTCAAGGGTAAATCCAAGAAGCACTTCATTGCTCTCTTGGAACAACTTGGTGAAGCCAATGACATGATCAAGGCTCACGAAGATACCATCTCTAGGATGGAGGGGCATAGTCGTGACTATGCCGATGAGATTTCGGATCTTTCAAATGCTCTTGAGGAAGAGCATGGTCTTCGTTTGGCTCTTGAGGAGTCACACAACGATGATCATGCTAAGTTAAAGAAAGATCTTGATCATGCACTTGTTGTTTCTCGTGTGCTAAATTCTGAGAAGGCCAAACTTGGGGTTGATCTTGCTAGACTCAAGGAGGAGTTTGATATACTTGACAAGGATCACAAGGCCTTGAAAGGTGTTCATGCTAGCCTCAAGGAGTCTCATGATCAACTCTAAGTGAAGCTAACTAATACGTCTCCAACGTATCTATAATTTTTGATTGCTCCATGCTATATTATCTACTATTTTGGACTATATTGGGCTTTATTTTCCACTTATATATTATTTTTGGGACTAACCTATTAACCGGAGGCCCATCCCAGAATTGTTGTTTTTGCCTATTTCAGTGTTTCGAACAAACAGAATATCAAACGGAGTCCAAACGGAATGAAATCTTCGGGAACGTGATTTTCTCACCGAACGTGATCCAGGAGACTTGGACCCTACTCCAAGGAACAAAATAGGCGGTCACGAGGGTGGGGGGCGCCCCCCTAGGGCGCGCTCCCCTGCCTCGTGGGACCCCTGTTGCTCCACCGACGTACTCCTTCCTCCTATATATACCTACGTACCCCCCAAACAATCAGATACGGAGCCAAAAACCTAATTCCACCGCCGCAAGTTTCTGTATCCATGAGATCCCATCTTGGGGCCTGTTCCAGAGCTCCGCCGGAGAGGGCCGTCATCACGGAGGGCTTCTACATCATCATAGTCTCTCCGATGAAGTGTGAGTAGTTTACCTTAGACCTTCGGGTCCATAGTTAGTAGCTAGATGGCTTCTTCTCTCTTTTTGGATCTCAATACAAAGTTCTCCCCCTCTCTCGTGGAGATCTATTCGATGTAATCTTCTTTTTGCGGTGTGTTTGTTGAGACCGATGAATTGTGGGTTTATGATCAAGTCTATCTATGAATAATATTTGAATCTTCTCTGAATTCTTTTATGTATGATTGGTTATCTTTGTAAGTCTCTTCGAATTATCAGTTTGGTTTGGCCTACTAGATTTGTTTTTCTTGCCATGGGAGAAGTGCTTAGCTTTGGGTTCAATCTTGCGGTGTCCTTTCCCAGTGACAGAAGGGGCAGCAAGGCACGTATTGTATTGTTGCCATCGAGGATAACAAGATGGGGTTTTTATCATATTGCATGAAATTATCCCTCTACATCATGTCACCTTGCTTAAGGCGTTACTCTATTTTTAACTTAATACTCTAGATGCATGCTGGATAGCGGTCGATGAGTGGAGAATAGTAGTAGATGCAGGCAGGAGTCGGTCTACTTGTCTCGGACGTGATGACAATATACATGATCATACCTAGATATTCTCATAACTATGCTCAATTCTGTCAATTGCTCAGTAATTTGTTCACCCACCGTAGAATACTTATGCTCTTGAGAGAAGCCACTAGTGAAACCTATGGCCCCTGGGTCTATTCTCATCATATCAATCTCCGTCACTTTATTATTGTTTTGCTTTTTACTTTGCCTTTTACTTTTCACTTTGCATCTCTATACCAAAAATACCAAAAATATTATCTATCATCTCTATCAGATCTCACTCCCGTAAGTGACCGTGAAGGGATTGACAACCCCTAATCGCGTTGGTTGCGTTGAGCTATTGTTTTGTGTAGGTACAAGGGACTTGCGTGTAGCCTCCTACTGGATTGATACCTTGGTTCTCAAAAACTGAGGGAAATACTTACGCTACTTTGCTGCATCATCCTCTCCTCTTCGGGGAAATCCAACGCAGTGCTCAAGAGGTAGCAAGAAGAATTTTTGGTGCTGTTGCCGGGGAGTCTACGCAAAAGTCAACATACCAACTACCCATCGAAATCCCTATCTCCCGCACTACATTATTTGCCATTTGCCTCTCGTTTTCCTCTCCCCCACTTCACCCTTGCCGTTTTATTCGTCCTCTCTTTTCCGTTCGTCTTTTTGTTTGCCTTGATGTCTTACTTGGCTCGTTTGCTTGTTTGGATGAAATAGTTGGGTATTTATTCCTAAACAGAGTAGCTAAAATCTATGGATCCTCATCCGCTTGCCAATCTTTTTAAGAGATCCAATTATGATGAACCAATTCCTAGTGATGTGGATGCACTAGATTATCTTTATAAGCTTTTGCCTGAAATCCATAAATCCGAAAATTGTGATGAAGTGCTTCACAATAGATCTTTGAATATAAAGCATGATTGCAATGATTTTATTATAAATTCTATTGATGTAAATTATGCTAATGATATGCAAAACCCTAAGCTTGGGGTTGCTAGTTTTGCTATGTCCAATAGTCATGATTGGGGAGATTCTTCTTATGATCTTGAAAATTTATTTAAGCCCCATGATGAATATAAGATTGATAATAGTGTTTGTAACAATATTGAAAGTGGGTTTGGAAGAGTGTCAACTTTATAGCCCACATATTTGGATAACATTCAATCTTATGAAAATTGTTATAAAAGTGGGCTTGGAGATATCATGACTTTAGTTAATGATAATCCCACTATTTTGGAAGAGTGTCAACTTCGCATGCATGTGGATCGTGTCGAGAATATGTTATGTGATAGCTATATCGTTGAATTTTCTTATGATCCTACATGCATGTAATTATTATGAGAGAGGATAATATGGTTATAGAAATTTTCATGTTACTAAATTACCTCTCGTTATGTTGAGATTGCTATTGTTCCTTTCCGCTTCCTTGCATATGCTAGTTTTTGCTTGCTACAATAATTTGTTTGCCTATAATATGCCTATGCATAGGAACTATGTTAGACTTAAGTGTGTTTGTCACATGTTTTATGATGCTCTCTTTGTGCCTCAATTCTTGTCTCTCTTGTGAGCATCATTGAAATCTCAATGCCTAGCTAAAAAGACTTTAAAGAAAAGAGCTTGTTGGGAGACAACCCAACATTTTTCCTTCCTGCTTAGTAATAAATAATCCATCTACCTTCTGTTTGGATGTGGTTTTGTGTTTTAATTAGTGTTTGTGCCAAGTTAGACCTATAGGATCTTCTTGGATGATAGTTATTTGATCTTGCTGTAATTTCCAGAAACTTTGCGCTCAATGCCCGAATTATTAAAAATCACCAGAACGTGATAAAATACTGATTCCAATTGCTTATGATCAATAAAGAAATTGTCTAGGTCGTCCTATTTTGGTAGATTTTTTGGAGTTCCAGAAGTTTGCGTTAGTTACAGATTACTACAGACTGTTCTGTTTTTGACAGATTCTGTTTTTCGTGTGTTGTTTGCTTATTTTGATGAATCTATGGCTAGTAAATAGTTTATAATCCATACAGAAGTAGGAATACAGTAGATTTAACACCAATATAAATAAATAATAAGTTTATTACAGTACCTTGAAGTGGTCTTTTGTTTTCTTTCTCTAACGGAGCTCACGAGATTTCTATTGAGTTTTGTGTTGTGAAGTTTTCAAGTTTTGGGTGAAATCTTTTGATGGATTATGGAACAAGGAGTGGCAAGAGCCTAAGCTTGGGGATGCCCATGGAACCCCCAAGATAATCCAAGGACACCAAAAAGTCAAAGCTTGGGGATGCCCTGGAAGGCATCCCCTCTTTCGTCTACTTCCATCGGTAATTTTACTTGGAGCTATATTTTTATTCACCACATGATATGTGTTTTGCTTGGAGCGTCTTGTATTATTTGTATCTTTGTTTGTTAGTGTGCCACAATCATCCTTTCTGTACACACCTTTTGAGAGAGCTATACATGAACTGGAATTTGATAGAATACTCTATGTGCTTCACTTATATCTTTTGAGCTATGTAGTTTTGCTCTATGTGCTTCACTTATATCTTTTGAGCGTTATAATTTTGCTCTATGTGCTTCACTTAGATTATTTTGAGAGTCTTTAATAGCATGGTAATTTTCTTAATAATAATATGCTTGGTATTCAATATTTGTAAAACTTTCTTTTGAGTGCGTTGAATACTAAGAAAAGATTGATGCTTGATAATTGTTTTGAGATATGAAGATGGTGATATTAGAGTCATGCTAGTTGAGTAGTTGTGAATTTGAGAAATACTTGTGTTAATTTTTGTGATTCCTGTAGCATGCACATATGGTGAACCGTTATGTGATGAAGTAGGAGCATGATTTATTTATTGATTGTCTTCCTTATGAGTGGCGGTCGGGGACGAGCGATGGTCTTTTCCTACCAATCTATCCCCCTAGGAGCATGCGTGTAATACTTTGCTTTGATAACTTCTAGATTTTTGCAATAAGTATATGAGTTATTTATGACTAATGTTGAGTCCATGGATTATACGCACTTTTTCCCATCCTTCCACCATTGCTAGCCTCTCTAATACCGCGCACTTTTCGCCGGTATCATACACCCACCATATACCTTCCTCAAAACAGCCACCATACCTACCTATCATGGCATTTCCATAGCCATTCCGAGATATATTGTCATGCAACTTTCCACCGTTCCATTATTATGACACGCTCCATCATTGTCATATTGCTAGCATGATCATGTAGTTGACATCGTATTCGTGGCAAAGCCACCGTTCATAATTCTTTCATACATGTCACTCTTGATTCATTGCATATCCCGATACACCGCCGGAGGCATTCATATAGAGTCATATTTTGTTCTAAGTATTCAGTTGTAATTGTTGAGTTGTAAGAAAAATAAAAGTGTGATGATCATTTCTTAGAGCATTGTCCCAAGTGAGGAAAGGATGATGGAGACTATGATCCCCCCACAAGTCGGGATGAGACTCCGGACGAAAAATAAATAAAAAAGAAAAAAAGAGGCCATAAAAAAAGAGAAGGCCCAAATAAAAAATGAGAGAAAAAGAGAGAAGGGACAATGTTACTATCCTTTTACCACACTTGTGCTTCAAAGTACCACCATGATCTTCATGATAGAGAGTCTCTCATTTTGTCACTTTCATATACTAGTGGGAAATTTTCATTATAGAACTTGGCTTGTATATTCCAATGATGGGCTTCCTCAAATTGCCCTAGGTCTTCGTGAGCAAGCGAGTTGGATGCACACCCACTTAGTTTTTTTGTTGAGCTTTCATATACTTATAGCTCTAGTGCATCCATTGCATGGAAATCCCTACTCACTCACATTGATATCTATTGATGAGCATCTCCATAGCCCGTTGATACGCCTAGTTGATGTGAGACTATCTTCCCCTCTTTTTGTCTTCTCCACAACCACCATTCTATTCCACATATAGTGCTATATCCATGGCTCACGCTCATGTATTGCGTGAAGATCGAAAAAGTTTTGAAAATGTTAAAGTATGAAACAAATGCTTGGCTTGTCATCGGGGTTGTGCATGATTTACATACTTTGTGTGGTGAAGATAGAGCATAGCCAGACTATATGATTTTATAGGGATAACTTTCTTTTGCCATGTTATTTTGAGAAGACATAATTGCTTTGTTAGTATGCTTGAAGTATTATTATTTTTATGTCAATACGAACTTTTGTCTTGAATCTTTCGAATCTGAATATTCATACCACAATTAAGAAGATTTGCATTGAAATTATGCCAAGTAGCACTCCACATCAAAAATTCTCTTTTTATCATTTACCTACTCAAGGACAAGCAGGAATTAAGCTTGGGGATGCCTGATATGTCTCCAAAGTATCTATAATTTTTGATTGCTCCATGTTATATTATCTACTGTTTTGGACTATAGTGGGCTTTATTTTCCACTTTTATATTATTTTTGGGACTAACCTATTAACCAGAGGCCCAGCCCAGAATTGCTGTTTTTTGCCTATTTCAGTGTTTCGAAGAAACAGAATATCAAACGGAGTCCAAACGGAATGAAACCTTCGGGAACGTGATTTTCTCACCGAACGTGATCCAGGAGACTTGGACCCTACTCCAAGGAAGAAAAGAGGCGGCCACGAGGGTGGGGGCACCCCCCTAGGGCGCACCCCCCTGCCTCGTGGGCCCCCTGTTGCTCCACCGACGTACTCCTTCCTCCTATATATACCTACGTACCCACAAACGATCAGATACGGAGCCAGAGACCTAATTCCACCGCCGCAACTTTCTGTATCCACGAGATCCCATCTTGGGGCATGTTCCGGAGCTCCGCCGGAGAGGGCCGTCATCACGGGGGGCTTCTACATCATCATAGTCTCTCCGATGAAGTGTGAGTAGTTTACCTTAGGCCTTCGGGTCCATAGTTAGTAGCTAGATGGCTTCTTCTCTCTTTTTGGATCTCAATACAAAGTTCTCCCCCTCTCTCGTGGAGATCTATTCGATGTAATCTTCTTTTTGCGGTGTGTTTGTTGAGATCAATGAGTTGTGGGTTTATGATCAAGTCTATCTATGAATAATATTTGAATCTTCTCAGGATTCTTTTATGTATGATTGGTTATCTTTGCAAGTCTCTTCGAATTATCACTTTGGTTTGGCCTACTAGATTGGTTTTTCTTGCCATGGGAGAAGTGCTTAGCTTTGGGTTCAATCTTGCGGTGTCCTTTCCCAGTGATAGAAGGGGCAGCAAGGTACGTATTGTATTGTTGCCATCGAGGATAACAAGATGGGGTTTTTATCATATTGCATGAAATTATCCCTCTACATCATGTCATCTTGCTTAAGGCGTTACTCTGTTTTTAACTTAATACTCTAGATGCATGCTGGATAGCGGTCGGTGAGTGGAGAATAGTAGTAGATGCAGGCAGGAGTCGGTCTACTTGTCTCGGATGTGACGCCTATATATATGATCATACCTAGATATTCTCATAACTATGCTCAATTATGTCAATTGCTCAACAGTAATTTGTTCACCCACCGTAGAATACTTATGCTCTTGAGAGAAGCCACTAGTGAAACCTATGGCCCCCGGGTCTATTCTCATGATATCAATCTCCATCACTTTATTATTGCTTTGATTTTTTACTTTGCCTTTTACTTTTAACTTTGCATCTCTATACCAAAAATATTGTCTATCATCTCTATCAGATCTCACTCCCGTAAGTGACCGTGAAGGGATTGACAACCCCTAATCGCGTTGGTTGCATTGAGCTATTGTTTTGTGTAGGTACAAGGGACTTGCGTGTAGCCTCCTACTGGATTGATACCTTGGTTCTCAAAAACTGAGGGAAATACTTACGCTACTTTGCTGCATCATCCTCTCCTCTTCGGGGAAATCCAACGCAGTGCTCAAGAGGTAGCACTAACCAAGGAGAAAGCCACCTTTCCTCATATGGTGTTAATTGATAATGCAAATGCTACTAACCCTTGTTGTGAGCATGTGCATCTTGTTGAGGAGAATGCTAAGTTGAAGGAGCAACTTGAGAAAGGCCTTGTGTCATGCATTCAAGTGAAGGAAATATGCCCTAGAGGAATTAATAAAGTTATTATTTATTTCCTTATTTCATGATAAATGTTTATTATTCATGCTAGAATTGTATTAACCGGAAACATAATACATGTGTGAATACATAGACAAACAGAGTGTCACTAGTATGCCTCTACTTGACTAGCTCGTTGATCAAAGATGGTTAAGTTTCCTAGCCATAGGCATGAGTTGTCATTTGATTAACGGGATCACATCATTAGGATAATGATGTGATTGACATGACCCATTCGTTAGCTTAGCACCCGATCGTTTAGTATGTTGCTATTGCTTTCTTCATGACTTATACATGTTCCTATGACTATGAGATTATGCAACTCCTGTTTGCCGGAGGAACACTTTGTGTGCTACCAAACGTCACAACGTAACTGGGTGATTATAAAGGAGCTCTACAGGTGTCTCCAAAGTTAGATGTTGGGTTGGCGTATTTCGAGATTAGGATTTGTCACTCCGATTGTCGGAGAGGTATCTCTGGGCCCTCTCGGTAATGCACATCACATAAGCCTTGCAAGCATTGCAACTAATGAGTTAGTTGCGAGATGATGTATTACGGAACGAGTAAAGAGACTTGCCGGTAACGAGATTGAACTAGGTATTGAGATACCGACGATCGAATCTCGGGCAAGTAACATACCGATGACAAAGGGAACAACGTATGTTGTTATGCGGTCTGACCGATAAAGATCTTCGTAGAATATGTAGGAGCCAATATGGGCATCTAGGTCCCACTATTGGTTATTGACCGGAGATGTGTCTCGGTCATGTCTACATTGTTCTCGAACCGTAGGGTCCGCACGCTTAAGGTTTCGATGACAGTTATATTATGAGTTTATGAGTTTTGATGTACCGAAGGAGTTCGGAGTCCCGGATGAGATCGGGAACATGACGAGGAGTCTCGAAATGGTCGAGACATAAAGATCGATATATTGGACGACTATATTCGGACATCGGAAAGGTTCTGAGTGATTCAGGTATTTTCGGGAGTACCGGGGTGTCGGTGTACTAAAGTAGGGGTACCTTAGTACCCCAGACTTGTGCACGGGCAGTTGTAGCACCCTGCGGCAAGGCCCGCCCCGGAAGCGCCAAGAGAAGACCGAGCATTCAAGACAAGGCCCCCGGCAAGAGGAGCTTGCCGGGTCAAGAAGACAAGGCCCCCGGCAAGAGGAGCTTGCCGGGCCGAGAAGACAAGACCCCGGCAAGAGGAGCTTGCCGGGACGACTGCGCCCATGAAGGGCCATCCAAGAACAAAGTATAACGAGACAGAAGATCGAGCCCCCGACAAGAGGAGCTTGTCGGGAAGGCCGAACCCAGGCATCACAAGAGAAGCCCGCCGTGGCGCGCCAAGCGCCCCGGCAAGGCCTGATAGCTGGCACGCTATCAGGCACAGGAAGACGACCCCCGCGGCAAGCCACTTGCCGCGGCAAGATCGCCACCTCAAGGCTGCGCTCCAGCTCGCCCGCCACGCGTCGCTCCGGGGCTTCCCCCGAGGGCACGTGGCGAGGCACCGCGCAGCCTGGGGCATGCGGCGGCATGCAGCCGCCATCGTGGCGAGCGGTGGCGCACCTAACGGCCCGCCTCGGTGCTGTCCGAGCGACCGTGACGGGCATTTAATGCCCTTGTCCCCTACCGTCAGAAGTAGGTATGATAACACTGTGCCGCACTGTAGCGCCACCGTTCCCGCACTATTACAGCTACCACCCCTTTTACACTTTTGCCCCTTTCTCCTACGTTGACACCTGTCGGTGACCCCTTTGCGCTATAAAAGGAGGCCCGTGTGCGACGTAGAAGGGGTTCCGGGGTTCGGAGAATCGGCACCCAGACAGCCATACGCTCGGTGCAGCTAGCTCCCCAAGCTCCCGAGCTCCCCAGTTCAATACAACTAAGCAGGAGTAGGGTTTTACGCGTCCATCGCGGCCCGAACCTGGGTAAACCGCCCGTGTGCTCGCTTCGATCTGCTCTCCGCGCCCCCTCCGCCCCCCTCCGGACAACGAAAGGGGCTCCGGCCCCATAGGTGCCCGCGGGGGACAGCCCGTCCGCCCCGACATCTTTGGCGCGCCAGGTAGGGGGCTGCGTCGAGGTTGTGCGGATCAGATCCTGCGTTCACGCGAGCGCGCTCTTCGTCAGCTTCTCCGAACTCGCTAGCTTCATCAACACCATGGCCCCGAAGAAGAAGGCTTCGGAGGCCGCGGGCCCGTCCGCGTCACTCCCACCGCTACCGGAGCCAACGGTGGGCGGGGAAGACGCCGTCGGGGGGGTGGCCACCGGCGAGAACACTCGCGGTGCCACCAAATCCAAGAACAGGGCGGACGACCGAGCCTCGGCCTCCGAGGACGCGCCGCATCCGTCCCTTCAAACGACGACCCAGCAGCGCCATGCCACGGGAGGTGGCATCCGCTTGCTGGAACAAGGGCAAACAGGAGGTTCGCGGGACGCCACGGGCCCCCGTCCGGACACGGGCAAGGCGAAGGCGCCGGGGAGGGACCCCGCTCCTTCTAACATTGTTAGGAGTCCGAGCGCATCCCGCTCCTCGCGCCACTCGCCCCCGCTCCCCTCCACTCCGGCAGAAGCGCTCGCGAGAGCGCAACTGCTCCTCGACTACCCTCCAGCGGCTGGCAAGGCCGAAAGCTGGAGGGCCACCATCCAGAGCCTGATCGCCTTCGCCAACAACGACACGCCGCAGCAGCCGGCGACCTCGCGGCCCCGGCAGGTCGGGAAGACGAAGGCCGACGGCGACAGGACCGCCGGAGGTGCGACCACCATGCACTCCCCGGCGCAGAAGCAGAAGACGCCGCCCCGCTGGAACAACGACGACGACGGCTCCACAGCGTCGTCGGACCCGCGGACTCGCCGGGACCAGCGCCAAGTCCTCGACGAGCGACAGCAAGAAGACGCTCGAACAAGGATTGAGCGCCGCCGAGAAACTCGGCGACAATCAGACCGGCGGGCTGGGGACGCTGTCGACGCGTACGCGCCCGGTGAACCAGGTGACTTACCATACGCGGCAGGTTGCCCTGCGTTCACCCGCGAGCTGCGACGCGTCCGGTGGCCCAGTACGAAGAACTTCAAGCCCGACGTACCGGAGAAGTACGACGGCAGGACGCACCCCTCGGAGTTTCTCAGCATCTACACAATCGCTGTACAAGCTGCCGGGGGGCGCGATGAGAGGATACTGGCGAACTACTTCCCGCTCGTGCTTAAGCCGAACGTTCGTTCGTGGCTTATGCACTTGCCGGAAGGCTCCATTTCTTCCTGGGCGGATCTTTGCCATCAGTTTGTTGGCGCCTTCACAGGCGGCCACAAACCTCATGGCCAGGATAGCGACCTCCACATCCTAGCCCAGAAGGAAGGAGAACCCCTGCGCAAATACATCCAGCGTTTCAGCCGCGTGCATCGCAACATCCCCGACGTTCACCCTGCCGCGGTTATCAGCGCGTTCCACCAGAACGTGCGTAACCGCCGCATGCGTGAAGAGATGGCCATGACCAAGATCCGGGACGTCAGCGAGCTATATGCCTTGGCTGACAAGTGCGCGCGCGCGGAGGAGGGGAGGAAACTCCCCGGAGAGGATGCTGGCGCAGGGGAAAGCGATAGCGACGACACCGCCCCGGCGAAGAGGAGCCAGCGGCGGAATAATAGGAGGAGGAATAGGAAAGAGGTGCTTGCCGTCGAGGGGTCCGGCAAGGAGGCTCCCGCCAAGCAAACGCAGGCTGGCGGCTCCGGCAAGGAGCCTGCCCCCGTGGCGGCAGCCGACAAGCAGGACGGCTCCGACAAGCAATACTGCAAGATCCACCGCACCAAGGGCCACGATCTCTCCAACTGCAAAAGCGTCGAGTACCTCGTCGTGCAGCAGAAGGCCGAGTACGAGAGGCGAGACAAGGGGAAGGCCCAGGGTGGGGGAGGCGAACCAAGCAAGAAGCGGCCGCCCGTCGGCCGGGGAGGACGCCGCGGCAAGGCCAAGCAGCGGCAAGGCGATCGGCCTCCCCGGGGCCGCGACGAGGATGAAGAGGACGACGACGAAGACGTGGAAGACGAAGATAACAGCGAGCAGGAGTTCCAGAAGGCCACGGAGGTCCTATGCGTTGACGGCGGCGCCTCTCTGCACACCTCCCACCGCCAGCTTAAGCGGTGGGCGCGAGAGGTGAACGCAGCAGAGCCGCCCGTGGAGTCGCGCAGGCTCCTCAAATGGTCCAGCACGCCCATCATTTTCGATCTTGAGGATCACCCCGACCGCACAACCGCGGTCGGGTGCTTGCCAATGCTGGTCTCACCCACCATCCGCAACCTCAAGGTCACCAAAATGTTGGTAGACGGCGGGGCCGGGCTGAACTTGATCTCCTCCGCTGTGATCAAGAAACTCCAGATCCCAGACGGCGAGCTCGAAGAGACCGGATCCTTCCAAGGAATCAACCCGGGGAGGAGCAAGCCCAAGGGGAAGATTACTCTGCCGGTGACCTTTGGCGGCGAGCTTAACTTTAGGACTGAGCGTATCACGTTCGACGTCGCCGATATCCCGTTACCATACAATGGGATCCTCGGCCGTCCCGCTCTCGCCAAGTTCATGGCGGCTTCCCACCACGCCTACAACGTACTCAAGATGCCGGGGCCGATAAGCGTCATCACTGTCCATGGCGACAAAAAGGACGCGCTTATCTGCGCCGACAAGATCTACCGGGACGTAGCAGCCGCGGCAGAGAAGGACACACTTGCCGCTGAAGCCCCCGGGGGGAAGAAGACAAAGACCAAGCCCGGTAAGTGCTCTGGGGCCCACTCCGGCAACCGCACCTCTTCGGAGTGCTGCGCCGCCGTCGAGGACGTTCCATCGAGCTCCGCCGGCAAGTACAGGAAGGGAATGACCGCTCCCCCGGCAACCAAGAAGGTGTCCGCCAAGGAGGACGGCACTGGCGGTACCTTCACCATCAGTGCCACGCTTGACAGCAAATAGGAAAGCGTGCTCGTCGCCTTCCTGCGGGCGAATGACGACGTGTTTGCATGGCAACCGTCCGACATCCCCGGTGTTCCCAGGAGGGTGATTGAGCACAAGCTCGCTGTCTGTCCTCACGCGCGACCCGTCAAGCAGAAAGTAAGAAAGCAAGCCGTGGAGCGCCAGGAATTCATCAGCGAAGAGATCAAGAAGCTAGAGGCAGCAGGCCTAGTGAGAGGTGTGATCCATCCAACGTGGCTGGCCAATCCGGTCGTCGTGCGCAAGGCCAATGGGAAGTGGAGACTGTGCATAGATTTCACCGACGTGAATAAAGCATGTCCCAAAGATCCATTTCCCTTGCCGCGCATTGACCAGATTGTTGACTCCACTGCCGGATGTGAGCTACTCTCTTTTCTTGATGCATATTCAGGATACCACCAAGTCTTTATGGCCAAGGAAGATGAAGAGAAGACCGCATTTATCACTCCGTGCGGCACCTATTGCTTCATACGCATGCCGTTTGGACTGAAGAATGCGGGATCAACGTTTGCAAGGGTAGTGCACTCTGCCTTCGAGCCGCAGATCCATAGGAACGTGGAGGCCTATATGGATGACATCGTGGTGAAGAGCAGGAGCAAGGAAACCCTGGTCCAAGATCTGGAAGAGACATTTCAGAACTTGCGCAAGATACAGCTCAAGCTGAACCCCGAGAAGTGCGTTTTCGGAGTCCCCTCCGGCAAGCTTCTCGGGTTCTTTGTGTCATAGAGGGGGATTGAAGCTAATCCCGACAAGATCAAAGCCATCGAGCAGGTCGAAGCCCCAAAGCGCGTCAAGGACGTCAGAAAGCTCGCAGGTTGTGTGGCCGCCCTCAATCGGTTCATTTCAAGGTCTGCAGAACGCGCCCTGCCTTTCTTTAAAATCTTGAAGAAGGTAGGTCCCATGCAGTGGACTCCAGAAGCGGAGGCAGCGCTGCAAGATTTGAAAAGGTACCTATCCTCCACTCCAATACTTGTCGCACCTAGACCACAGGAGAAGTTGTTGCTATACCTAGCGGCAACCAACCAGGTGGTTAGTGCTGCGTTAGTGGCGGAGAGGGAGGCCGACGAGGAGCCTATACCACCTACAAGCGAGTCCAGCGACGAGCGGGGGGCTGCTCCACCAAGCTCTGGCCCCGACAAGAGCCACCCTGCGCAGGAACAGGATGGAGCGCGGAAGAAGATGGTGCAGCGCCCGGTGTATTTTGTAAGTTCCCTCTTGCAGGGGGCTAGATCAAGATACTCCGGGGTGCAGAAATTGCTTTTCGGCCTCCTCATGGCCTCGAGAAAGCTGCGCCATTACTTCCAAGCGCATGAGATAACAGTAGTCACTCGCTTTCCGCTGAAGAGGATATTGCACAATCCAGAGGCAACGGGCAGGATCGTCGAGTGGGCACTGGAGCTGTCGAGCTTTGGGCTCAAGTTTGAAAGTACTTCAACCATACAGAGCCGAGCTTTGGCAGAATTCATAGCTGAGTGGACCCCGACGCCAGATGGAGAAGGCCAAGAAACAAGCGCGCCCGTACAAGGAGCAACAAGCGAGTGGGTAATGTACTTCGATGGTGCCTTTTCGCTGCAAGGCGCCGGTGCTGGCGTGGTACTCATCGCGCCCACCGGAGAGCACCTCAAGTACGTTATCCAGATGCACTTCCCAAGAGAGCAAGCTACCAACAATACTGCTGAGTATGAAGGCTTGCTCGCCGGCCTCAGGATTGCGGCCGAACTTGGGATCAGAAAGCTGATCGTGCGGGGAGATTCTCAACTGGTGGTCCGGCAAGTCAACAAGAGCTACCAGAGCCCTCTGATGGAAGCTTACGTCGATGAAGTGAGGAAGCTGGAAGAACACTTTGAAGGGCTGCAAATGGAGCACGTCGCGAGAGCTCAGAATGAGATAGCAGACGGCCTTTCGAAATGTGCTTCGCTGAAGTTACCTGTGGAACCAGGGACCTTCTTGCTCAAGCTGACTCAACCATCCGTTACACCATCAGTTGGGCAGTCCAAGAAAAGGAAGTTGGTCTCCGGCGACTACTCGCAGGCGGGCCTCCCTGAGACCGCCGCCAAGGTCCCCAAGATCAACAACCAGAACGCCGGGGGACAGCCCGCTCCTGCGGATCCCAGGATCCGTCCAGTCGAAGCCGGTGTCCCCGGTAAGCCTCGCTCCAGCGAGCCGATCAGCAGCCTGAACTCCGAGGGACAGCCCGCTCCTGCGGATCCGAGGATCCGTCCAGTCAAAGCAGGTGTCCCCGATGAGCCTTGCTCCGGCGAGCGGATCAGCGATCCGAACGCTGAGGAACAGTCCGCTCCTGCGGGTCCGAGGGTCCGTCCAGTGGAAGCAGAGGTTCCCGACAAGCTTTGCCCCGGCAAGCTTGCCGGGGGATCACCGGCTCCGGCTGAACCAGAGGTTCTTGCCGTAGAAGCCGGGGTCCCCGCAGCGGCCTTCATGCCTTTAGCCCTTGCCGTCGAGCCCCGGGCTCCGGCATGGGCACGGCAGATCGTCCGTTTTCTGCAAACTGGAGAACTTCCCGACGACCCAGAAGAGGTGGAGAAGATCACCAGGCAGTCAAGTATGTACCAGTTCGTGGACAACGAGCTGTACAGAAGGAGACTCAACGGTGTCAGATTGAAGTGCATCTCCAGGGAAGACGGACAGAAGCTGTTGGCAGAGATACACGGAGGCATATGCGGCCATCACATCGGCGCAAGAGCACTTGTCGGGAAAGCCTTCCGGCAAGGATTCTTCTGGCAAGAAGCCCTCCAAGATGCAACTGCACTAGTAACCAAGTGTGAAGCGTGCCAGTTCCATGCAAAACAGATTCACCAGCCAGCTCAAGCTCTCCAAACAATCCCTTTGTCCTGGCCCTTCTCGGTCTGGGGGCTCGATATCCTCGGCCCTTTTCCCCGGGCTGTCGGGGGCTTCGAGTACTTGTACGTTGCAATCGACAAGTTCGCGAAGTGGCCGGAAGTGGAGCCAGTGAGGAAGGTGACCGCGCAGTCAGCAGTCAAGTTCTTCCGGTCGATCGTCTGCCGTTTCGGAGTCCCCAACAGAGTCATCACCGACAATGGGACGCAATTTACAAGTCGCGCCTTCATGCAATACGCCCAGGATCTCGGCGCCAAGGTCTGTTTCGCTTCAGTTGCTCACCCCAGGAGCAGCGGTCAAGCGGAAAGGGCCAACGCTGAAGTGCTGCGCGGACTCAAGACCAGGACCTTCGACAGGCTGCACAAGTGCGGGAGAAATTGGATTGAGGAGCTGCCGGCGGCTCTTTGGTCAATCAGGACGACACCAAGCCGAGCCACCGGACAGACACCTTTCGCTCTGGTCTATGGAGCGGAAGCGGTTATCCCCACGGAACTCGTATACGGATCTCCTCGGGTGCTCGCTTATGACGAGCTCGAGCAAGAGCGGCTGCGCGAAGATGACGCGCTGCTCCTTGAGGAAGGACGTCTCCAGGCTGCGGTACGAGCTGCTCGGTATCAGCAAGCCTTGCGTCGCTACCATAGCCGCAAGGTCAAGGCCAGGAGTCTCGAGGAGGGCGACCTTGTTCTTCGGCGAACTCAGTCGGCCAAGAATTCCAACAAGTTGACGCCGAAGTGGGAAGGACCTTATCGGGTGAGACAAGTCACGAGGCCCGGCGCTGTCCGCCTCGAGACCGAAGAAGGCGTACCAGTGAGCAACTCCTGGAACATAGAGCATCTTCGCAAGTTTCACCCATAAGGCGCGGTTGCCGTGACCCGTTCCGGCAACCATCGGTTTGTACAGGCCTTGCCGCTGTTGCATGTAACCCCTCGTACAAAGCCAGGCGAAGCCCCTGGCACCAGATCAAGTTGCCCTGTTAGGCGACCTTGTTCTCTGGCGCGTTCAGTCGGCCAAGAATTATAACAAGTTGACGCCGAAGCAGGAAGGCCCTTGTTGGGTGGAACGAGTCGCGAGGCCCGGCGCTGTCCGCCTCAAGACCGAAGAGGGCCTACCAGTGAGCAACTCCTGGGAACATAGAGCATCTTCGCAAGTTCCGCCCACTAGGCGCGGTTGCCGTGATCCGCTCCGGCAACCACCGGTTTGTACAGGCCTTGCCGCTGCTGCATGTAACCCCTTGTACAAAGCCAGGCGAAGCCCCTGGCACCAGATAAAGTTGCCCTGTTAGGCGACCTTGTTCTCTGGCACGTTCAGTCGGCCAAGAATTATAACAAGTCGACGCCGAAGCAGGAAGGCCCTTATCGGGTGAGACGAGTCGCGAGGCCCGGCGCTGTCCGCCTCAAGACCGAAGAGGGCCTACCAGTGAGCAACTCCTGGGAGCATAGAGCATCTTCGCAAGTCTCGCCCATAAGGCGCGGTTGCCGTGATCCGCTCCGGCAACCACCGGTTTGTGCAGGCCTTGCCGATGTTGCATTTAAGCCCTCGTACAAAGCCAGGCGAAGCCCCTGGCCGAAAAAAGAGAAGCGCTGGCGCCCTAGATTTTAGCATGCATGCTGAGTCAGAGTCTCGTCCTTGGTTAGGGTTGTCAGTTCCTGACTGTCGCTAACCCCTAACTTAGAGGTCGAGTCCGCGTCTTTTTCCCGTCCTTTCCCTTTGGCTCGCAGGAATTGAACGTCCTTGCCGGGCCGCTCAAGGACAAGGAAGAGGAGAAGGACGAGCCAACACCTACGCCCCGGCGAGCCAGAGTCGCCGGGGGCTGCAACCTCAGATAAGTTTTTTGCATCCCTCATCATGCATTCTCTTATGGACTGTGGGATTCGAAAGCCTCCTTTCCTCCTGGAAAGCTACCGTGCTCTCTTAGCGGCAAGCCCCGGAGCGCGTTCCTGGGGCCCGTTTCGATAGCAGCCGCGGCAGCAAGAGGGAGGGAAGCGAGGGGCCGGAACCCGCCTGCTCCCCGCCTCCGCCAAGGGCGTGAGAAAGGTCGAGCAGTGCGGGGGGCGGCTGGGCCTGTTGCCGGGCGAGAACTGTCTATCTTAACGATGTAAAGGATTCGTTCCTTACCGCGGTTTCCACCCGCGAGACAAATGATCCGGCAAACATCCCCTTTTTTTCATTAAAAACATTCCACTCAGGTACAGTTCAGAGAGAATGAAAAACATGAAAAGAGGGATTACAAGGCTTAAACGCAACTAAAGCCCGAAGGCTTACAAGCTGAAAAGAGATAAGGTGCCCGTAATCCCTTTCTTGTCTCTCTCCACAGGAGGTAGGGCAAGTAGGCGAAGAGGGCGAAAGGGGCGCCTAGATGAGCTACGGGTGGCAGAAGGCACCAAGAGAAGATCCGGGGGCTCCGCCCGGGGGTCTCCGGAGGCTGAAGAAGACGGAGGCGCCGGAGGCAGAGCTGGAAGATGAGGCAGCGGCCGTGCCGCCAGCCTCTTCCTCTTCCGCAGCCTCGCCACTCCGGACGCCCGAGGAGATCAAGCCCCCCCCGGCAAGAGGAGCTTGCCGGGCCAAAGAGAAGACCCCGGTGGTCGTCACCGAGAGCAAGGGCGATGACGGCGTCTGGGGCGCATCTGGAACACGAGGCGCCGGAGCGTCAGCCAGCTGTCGAAGTCGGCCCGTACTCCGACTTCGCGGCCTTCGACGTCCGCCCTCTGTCCTCCTCAGCAGCCCCCCCTACGCCAGTCGCCCAAGGAGACGACCCCGGAGAGTTCACGGAGCCCGGCGCGGTCGATGGGGCCGCCGGCGCCACCCGGAGCCGCGGCCGACGCCTAGTCGTACCCGTCATCCCGGCGGCTGCTCCCCTCGTCGTCGCTGTCGCTCCCCTCCTCGTCACTCTCGCTCGAGGAGGAGCCTTCGCTGTCGGAGGAGCTATCTTCGCAGCACCGGGCCCGGATACCGAAGCCCCAGAAGGCCTTGACGGAGAGGAGGTCCTCCCCCACTAGCTTGAAGTGGAGGGTGAACCCCTCCGTCAAGCTGTGTATCCGGGCGAACGTCTTCCACCCGCGGCCCAGACACACCACGCCGGGGGCTCGGGACTCGACATGGACTCGCGTCCCGCTGATCCCGCAGCCCCTCATGCGCAGGTTTAGCGTCTCGGGCTGCTCCACCTCCAACACGTTCGCGAATGGAGCGGGGAGCCGGAGGTGGCGACGAGGCGCCCGGCGCAGCCTGATAATGAACTCACAGGGGTCGTCCCCGAGATGGACCGCAGGAAGGAACGGAGCCGCTGGCGGGGGCGAGGGCGGCGCACCGATCCGTCCGCCCCGAGCGCCTCGGCCCCGTCCACGACCTCGCCCGCGACCTCGCCCTCTCCCTCTTCCCCCGACGATCGGCTCCGCCGCCGCGGGCGCAAGGGGAGGAGGGGCGCGTTGCCGAGCAGACACCCTCGCGGCGATCGAAGAAGAATCAGGGTTCCCCCCCTCCATCGCAGATGGGGGAAGGAAACCAGAAGCGGAAGGAGGAAGGAGATGGAGTGCGTATTTCCGTCGCCCCCTCTCGCTCCTTATAAAGGAGCGGAGTGGGACCGCGGCCGCCCCACTCCTCCAATAGAAGCGGAGGAAGGGCAGGCGACTGGGGCCGACCCACTACATCGGCCCGCGCCGGCCCGACTCCCTGCCTCCGCCGCCGCGACTCCGAGTGCATGAGGACCGCGTGGTGGGCGCACAGAACCGAGGCGACGGGTGGGACGACCTCTCCCCGTCCCGTGACTATGGGGAACGGGCGCCTCGAAAACCGCGCCCCACCACCGTTCATTTATTTAGCCGCGCCTCCGCGCCTCCCTCCACTTAAAGAGGGAACGGGCGTTTTCGCCCCCACGACGCCGCGGTAAGCGCGCGCCGCCTGGGGAAGGCGCGGCGGATGCGGAGTTAAGGAGCAGCGCGACCAAGGCCACGCGTGCCCGTGCACTGTTAGGGCCTGGCCCAACGACGCTCGGCACCGTGTGTGGCCCAGGCCCGGGGGCTCCTGTCGGTGTACTAAAGTAGGGGTACCTTAGTACCCCAGACTTGTGCACGGGCAGTTGTAGCACCCTGCGGCAAGGCCCGCCCCGGAAGCGCCAAGAGAAGACCGAGCATTCAAGACAAGGCCCCCGGCAAGAGGAGCTTGCCGGGTCAAGAAGACAAGGCCCCCGGCAAGAGGAGCTTGCCGGGCCGAGAAGACAAGACCCCGGCAAGAGGAGCTTGCCGGGACGACTGCGCCCATGAAGGGCCATCCAAGAACAAAGTATAACGAGACAGAAGATCGAGCCCCCGACAAGAGGAGCTTGTCGGGAAGGCCGAACCCAGGCATCACAAGAGAAGCCCGCCGTGGCGCGCCAAGCGCCCCGGCAAGGCCTGATAGCTGGCACGCTATCAGGCACAGGAAGACGACCCCCGCGGCAAGCCACTTGCCGCGGCAAGATCGCCACCTCAAGGCTGCGCTCCAGCTCGCCCGCCACGCGTCGCTCCGGGGCTTCCCCCGAGGGCACGTGGCGAGGCACCGCGCAGCCTGGGGCATGCGGCGGCATGCAGCCGCCATCGTGGCGAGCGGTGGCGCACCTAACGGCCCGCCTCGGTGCTGTCCGAGCGACCGTGACGGGCATTTAATGCCCTTGTCCCCTACCGTCAGAAGTAGGTATGATAACACTGTGCCGCACTGTAGCGCCACCGTTCCCGCACTATTACAGCTACCACCCCTTTTACACTTTTGCCCCTTTCTCCTACGTTGACACCTGTCGGTGACCCCTTTGCGCTATAAAAGGAGGCCCGTGTGCGACGTAGAAGGGGTTCCGGGGTTCGGAGAATCGGCACCCAGACAGCCATACGCTCGGTGCAGCTAGCTCCCCAAGCTCCCGAGCTCCCCAGTTCAATACAACTAAGCAGGAGTAGGGTTTTACGCGTCCATCGCGGCCCGAACCTGGGTAAACCGCCCGTGTGCTCGCTTCGATCTGCTCTCCGCGCCCCCTCCGCCCCCCTCCGGACAACGAAAGGGGCTCCGGCCCCATAGGTGCCCGCGGGGGACAGCCCGTCCGCCCCGACACGGGGAGTTACGGGAATACGGGGGAAGAAGTATATGGGCCTTATTGGGCTTTAGGGGAGAGGGAGAGGCAGGCCGCGCGCCCCCCCATTGGCTAGTCCGAATTGGACTAGGGGGAGGGGCGGCGCCCCCCTCCTTCCTTCTCTTCCCTCTTCCCCTTCCTTGTCTCCTACTCCTAATACATGGAAGGACTCCTAGTTGGACTAGGAAAGGGGGAATCCTACTCCCGGTGGGAGTAGGACTCCCCTAGGGCGCGCCATAGAGAGGGCCGGCCCTCCCCTCCTCCACTCCTTTATATACGGGGGCAGGGGGCACCCCATAGACACACAAGTTGATCTTCATGATCGTTCCTTAGCCGTGTGCGGTGCCCCCCTCCACCATATTCCACCTCGGTCATATCGTTGTGGTGCTTAGGTGTAGCCCTGCGTCGGTAGAACATCATCATCGTCATCACGCCGTCGTGCTGGCGGAACTCATCCCCGAAGCTTTGCTGGATCGGAGCCCGCGGAGCATCATCGAGCTGAACGTGTGCTAAGAACTCGGAGGTGCCGGAGTAACGGTGCTTGGATCGGTTGGACCGGGAAGACGTACGACTACTTCCTCTATGTTGTGTCAACGCTTCCGCTTCAATCTACGAGGGTACGTAGACAACACTCTCCTCTCTGATTGCTATGCATCACCATGATCTTGTGTGTGTGTAGCAATTTTTTTGAAATTACTACGTTCCCCAACAGTGGTATCAGAGCCTAGGTTTTATGTGCTGATGTTATATGCACGAGTAGAACACAAGTGAGTTGTGGACGATATAAGTCATACTACTTACCAGCATGTCATACTTTGGTTCGGCGGTATTGTTGGATGAAGCGGCCCGGACCGACATTACGCGTACGCTTACGCGAGACTGGTTTTACCGCCGTGCTATGCACACAGGTGACTACCGGGTGTTAGTTTCTCCAACTTTAGTTGAACCGAGTGTGGCTACGCCCGGTCCTTGCGAAGGTTAAAACAGCACCAACTTGACAAACTATCGTTGTGGTTTTGATGCGTAGGTAAGAACGGTTCTTGCTAAGCCCAGTAGCAGCCACGTAAAACTTGCAACAACAAAGTAGAGGACGTCTAACTTGTTTTTGCAGGGCATGTTGTGATGTGGTATGGTCAAGACGTGATGAGATGTAAGTTGTTGTATGAGATGATCATGTTTTGTTGAAGTTATCGGCAACTGGCAAAAGCCTTATGGTTGTCTCTCTATGCATAAGATGCAAGCGCCAAATAATTGCTTTACTTTATCGCTATGCGATAGCAATAGTTGCAAGAGAAATAGTTGGCGAGACAACCATGTGACGACACATTGATATAGATCAAGATGATGGAGATCATGGTGTCATGCCGGTGACGATGGAGATCATGACGATGCTTTGGAGATGGAGATCAAAGGCACAAGATGATGATGGCCATATCATGTCACATATTATGGATTGCATGTGATGTTTATCTTTTATACATCTTATTTTGCTTAGTTCGACGGTAGCTATATAAGATGATCTCTCACTAAATTTCAAGATAAAAGTGTTCTCCCTGAGTATGCACCGTTGCCAAAGTTCGTCGTGCCCAGACACCACGTGATGATCGGGTGTGATAAGCTCTACGTCCGTCTACAACGGGTGCAAGCCAGTTTTTGCACACGCGGAATACTCAGGTTAAACTTGACGAGCCTAGCATATGCAGATATGGCCTCAGAACGCTGAGACCGAAAGGTCGAGCGTGAATCATATAGTAGATATGATCAACATAGTGATGTTCACCATTGAAAGCTACTCCATTTCACGTGATGATCGGTTATGGTTTAGTTGATTTGGATCACGTGATCACTTAGAGGATTAGAGGGATGTCTATCTAAGTGGGAGTTCTTAAGTAATATGATTAATTGAACTTTAATTTATCATGAACTTAGTCCTGGTAGTATTAGCATATCTATGTTGTAGATCAATAGCTCGCCTTGTTGCTTTCCTGTGTTTATTTTGATATGTTCCTAGAGAAAATTGTGTTGAAAGATGTTAGTAGCAATGATGCGGATTGGATCCGTGATCTGAGGTTTATCCTCATTGCTACATAGAAGAATTATGTCCTTGATGCACTGCTAGGTGACGGACCTATTGCAGGAGCAGATGCAGATGTTATGAACGTTCGGCTAGCTCAATATGATGACTACTTGATAGTTTAAGTGCACCATGCTTAACGGCTTAGAATCGGGACTTCAAAGACGTTTTGAACATCATGGACCATATGAGATGTTCCAGGAGTTGAAGTTAATATTTCAAGCAAATACCCGAGTTGAGAGATATGAAGTCTCCAACAAGTTCTATAGCTAAAAGATGGAGGAGAATCGCTCAACTAGTGACCATGTGCTCAGATTGTCTGGGTACTACAATCGCTTGAATCAACTGGGAGTTAATCTTCCAGATAAAATAGTGATTGACAGAATTCTCTAGTCACCATCACCAAGTTAGTAGAACTTCGTGATGAACTATGATATGCAAGGGATAACGGAAACGATTCCCAAGCTCTTCGTGATGCTAAAATCGACGAAGGTAGAAATCAAGAAAAACATCAAGTATTGATGCTTAACAAGATCACTAGTTTCAAGAAAAGGGCAAAGGGAAAGAAGGAGAACTTCAAGAAGAACGGCAAGCAAGTTGCTGCTCAAGTGAAGAAACCCAAGTCTGGTCTTAAGCCTAAGACTAAGTGCTTCTACTGCAAAGGGACTGGTCATTGGAAGCAAAACTGCCCCAAGTATTTGGCGGATAAGAAAGGATGGCAAAGTAAACAAAAGTATATTTGATATACATGATATTGATGTGTACTTTACTAGTGTTTATAGCAACCCCTCGGCATTTGATGCTGGTTCAGTTGCTAAGATTAGTAACTCAAAACGGGAGTTGCAGAATGAATAGAGACTAGTTAAGGGTGAAGTGATGATGTGAGTTGGAAGTGGTTCCAAGATTGATATGATCATCATCGCACGCTTCCTACACTTTCGGGATTAGTGTTGAACCTAAATAAGTGTTATTTGGTGTTGAGCATGAATATGATTTGATCATATTTATTGCAATACGGTTATTCATTTAAGTAAGAGAATAAATTGTTGTTCTGTTTACATGAATAAAACCTTATATGATTACACACCCAATGAAAATGGTTCGTTGGATCTCGATCATAGTGATACACATATTCATAATATTGAAACCAAAAGATGCAAAGTTAATACTGATAGTGCAACTTATTTGTGGCACTGCCGTTTAGGTCATATTGGTGTAAAGCGCATGAAGAAACTCCATGCTGATGGGCTTTTGGGATCACTTGATTATGAATCACTTGATGCTTGCGTACCATGCCTTATGTGCAAGATGACTAAAACTCCGTTCTCCGGAACATTGGAGCGAGCAACAAATTTGTTGGAAATCATACATACTGATGTATGTGGTCCGATGAATATTAAAGCTCGCGACAAGTATCATTGTTTTCTAACCTTCACAGTTTAAGCAGATATGAGTATATCTACTTGATGAAACATAAGTCTGAAACGTTTGAAAAGTTCAAAGAATTTCAGAGTGAAGTGGAAAATCATCGTGACAAGAAAATAAAGTTTCTACGATCTGATCACGGAGACGAATATTTGAGTTACGAGTTTGGCCTTCAATTAAAACAATGTGGAATAGTTTCACAAAATCATGCCACCTGGACACCTCAGCATAATGGTATGTCCGAACATCATAACCGTACTTTATTGGATATAGTGCAATCTATGATGTCTCTTACTGATCTACCACTATCGTTTTTGGGGTTATGCATTAAAGACAGTTGCATTCACGTTAAAAAAGGGCACCATCTAAGTCCGTTGAGACGACACAGTCTGAACTGTGGTTTGGCAAGAAACCAAAGTTGTCGTTTCTTAAAGTTTGGCGTTGTGATGCATATATGAAAAAGTTTCATCCTGATAAGCTCAAATCCAAATCGGAGAAATATTTCTTCATAGGATACCCAAAGGAGACAGTTGGGTACACCTTCTATCACAGATCCTAAGGCAAGACATTCGTTGCTTATAATGGATCCTTTCTAGAGAAGGAGTTTCTCTCGAAAGAAGTGAGTGGGAGGAAAGTAGAACTTGATAAGGTAATTGTACCTTCTCCCTTATTGGAAAGTAGTTCATCACAGAAATCTGTTCCTGTGACTACTACACCAATTAGTAAGGAAGCTAATGATGATGATCATGTAACTTCAGATCAAGTTGCTACCGAATCTCGTAGGTAAACCAGAGTGAGATCCGCACCAGAGTGGTACGGTAATCCTATTCTGGAGGTCATGTTACTTGACCATGATGAACCTACGAACTATGAGGAAGCGATGATGAGCCCAGATTCCGTGAAATTGCTTGTGGCCATGAAATCTGAGATGGGATCCATGTATAAGAACAAAGTATGGACTTTGATGGATTTGCCCGATGATCGGCAAGCCATAGAAAATAAATGGATCTTCAAGAGGAAGACAAACATTGATAGTAGTGTTACTATCTACAAAGCTAGAATTGTCACAAAAGGTTTTCGAAAAGTTCAAAGTATTGACTACGATGAGAGTTTCTCACTCGTATCTATGCTTAAGTCTGTCCGAATCATGTTAGCAATTGCCGCATTTTATGAAATCCGACAAATGGATAAACAAAACTGCATTCCTTAATGGATTTATTAAAGAAGAGTTGTATACGATGCAACTAGAAGGTTTTGTCGATCCTAAAGGTGTTAACAAAATATTCAAGCTCCAGCGATCCATCTATGGACTGGTGCAAGCATCTCGGAGTTGAAATATACACTTTGATAAATAGATCAAAGCATATGGTTTTATACAGACTTGCGGTGAAGCCTGTATTTACAAGAAAGTGAGTGGGAGCACTACAGCATTTCTGATAAGTATATGTAAATGACATATTGTTGATCGGAAATAATGTAGAATTATTCTGCGAAGCATAAAGGAGTATTTGAAAGGAGTTTTTTCGAAGAAGGACCTCGGTGAAGTTGCTTACAAATTAAGCATCAAGATCTATAGAGATAGATCAAGACGCTTGATAATTTTTCAATGAGTACATACCTTGACAAGATTTTGAAGTAGTTCAAAATGGAACAGTCAAAGAAAGAGTTCTTGCCTGTGTTACAAGGTGTGAAATTGAGTAAGACTCAAAACCCGACCACGGCAGAAGATAGAAAGAGAATGAAAGTCATTCCCTATGCCTTGGCCATAGGTTCTATAAAGTATGCCATGCTGTGTACCAGATCTATTGTATACCCTACACTGATTTTGGCAAGGGAGTACAATAATGATCTAGGAGTAGATCATTGGACAGCGGTCAAAATTATCCTTAGTGGAATAAGGATATGTTTCTCGATTATGGACGTGACAAAAAGGTTCGTCGTAAAAGGTTACGTCGATGCAAGTTTTGACACTAATCTAGATGACTCTAAGTCTCAATCTAGATACATATTGAAAGTGGGAGCAATTAGCTAAAGTAGCTCCGTGCAGAGCATTGTAGACATAGAAATTTGCAAAATACATACAGATCTGAATTTTGACAGACCCGTTGACTAAGCTTCTCTCACAAGCAAAACATGACCACACCTGAGTACTCTTTGGGTGTTAATCACATAGCGATGTGAACTAGATTACTGACTCTAGTAAACCCTTTTGGTGTTGGTCACATATCGATGTGAACTATGGGTGTTAATCACATGGTGATGTGAACTATTGCTGTTAAATCACATGACAATGTGAACTAGATTATTGACTCTAGTGCAAGTGGGAGACTGAAGGAAATATGCCCTAGAGGCAATAATAAAGTTATTATTTATTTCCTTATTTCATGATAAATGTTTATTATTCATGCTAGAATTGTATTAACCGGAAACATAATACATGTGTGAATACATAGACAAACAGAGTGTCACTAGTATGCCTCTACTTGACTAGCTCGTTGATCAAAGATGGTTAAGTTTCCTAGCCATAGGCATGAGTTGTCATTTGATTAACGGGATCACATCATTAGGAGAATGATGTGATTGACATGACCCATTCGTTAGCTTAGCACCCGATCGTTTAGTATGTTGCTATTGCTTTCTTCATGACTTATACATGTTCCTATGACTATGAGATTATGCAACTCCCGTTTGCCGGAGGAACACTTTGTGTGCTACCAAACGTCATAACGTAACTGGGTGATTATAAAGGAGCTCTACAGGTGTCTCCAAAGGTAGATGTTGGGTTGGCGTATTTCGAGATTAGGATTTGTCACTCCGATTGTCGGACAGGTATCTCTGGGCCCTCTCGGTAATGCACATCACATAAGCCTTGCAAGCATTGCAACTAATGAGTTAGTTGCGAGATGATGTATTACGGAACGAGTAAAGAGACTTGCCGGTAACGAGATTGAACTAGGTATTGAGATACCGACGATCGAATCTCGGGCAAGTAACATACCGATGACAAAGGGAACAACGTATGTTGTTATGCGGTCTGACCGATAAAGATCTTCGTAGAATATGTAGGAGCCAATATGGGCATCTAGGTCCCGCTATTGGTTATTGACCGGAGACGTGTCTCGGTCATGTCTACATTGTTCTCGAACCGTAGGGTCCGCACGCTTAAGGTTTCGATGACAGTTATATTATGAGTTTATGAGTTTTGATGTACCGAAGGAGTTCGGAGTCCCGGATGAGATCGGGAACATGACGAGGAGTCTCGAAATGGTCGAGATGTAAAGATTGATATATTGGATGACTATATTCGGACATCGGAAAGGTTCTGAGTGATTCGGGTATTTTCGGGAGTACAGGGGAGTTACGGGAATACGGGGGAAGAAGTATATGGGCCTTATTGGACTTTAGGGGAGAGGGAGAGGCAGGCCGCGCGCCCCCCCATTGGCTAGTCCGAATTGGACTAGGGGGAGGGGCGGCGCCCCCCTCCTTCCTTCTCTTCCCTCTTCCCCTTCCTTGTCTCCTACTCCTAATACATGGAAGGACTCCTAGTTGGACTAGGAAAGGGGGAATCCTACTCCCGGTGGGAGTAGGACTCCCCTAGGGCGCGCCATAGAGAGGGCCGGCCCTCCCCTCCTCCACTCCTTTATATACGGGGGCAGGGGCACCCCATAGACAAACAAGTTGATCTTCGTGATCGTTCCTTAGCCGTGTGCGGTGCCCCCCTCCACCATATTCCACCTCGGTCATATCGTTGCGGTGCTTAGGTGAAGCCCTGCGTCGGTAGAACATCATCATCGTCATCACGCCGTCGTGCTGGCGGAAATCATCCCCGAAGCTTTGCTGGATCGGAGCCCGGGGAGCGTCATCGAGCTGAACGTGTGCTAAGAACTCGGAGGTGCCGGAGTAACGGTGCTTGGATCGGTTGGACCGGGAAGACGTATGACTACTTCCTCTATGTTGCGTCAACGCTTCTGCTTCAGTCTACGAGGGTACGTAGACAACACTCTCCTCTCTCATTGCTATGCATCACCATGATCTTGTGTGTGCGTAGCAAAAATTTTGAAATTACTATGTTCCCCAACATCAAGGTGATAAGAACCTCAATGACCTTTTGAGCAATCAAAAGGAAGTTGTGGCCAAGGAAGGGATTGGATTCGCACCCATGCCCAAGAATAATAAGAAGAATGACAAGACCAAAGGACCTCCCCCTCTCAAGCAAACCTTTGTGAAGGAGGGAGAGGGTGCTTCTAAGGAGAAGAAGTAGAACATTGTGAAGAGTAGTGATGCCAAGAAAGGCAACGCTATCCTTCCCAACAAAACCGGCGACTTTAACCCTTCTTATGTGTTGTGCCGTGCTAGTGATGGACATTGAGGGAGTCCTGGATTAGGGGGTGTCCGGGTAGCCGGACTATACCTTCAGCCGGACTCCTGGACTATGAAGATACAAGATTGAAGACTTCGTCCCGTGTCCGGATGGGACTTTCCTTGGCGTGGAAGGCAAGCTTGGCGATGCGGATATTCAGATCTCCTACCATTGTAACCGACTTTGTGTAACCCTAACCCTCTCCGGTGTCTATATAAACCGGAGGGTTTTAGTCCGTAGGACAACAACTCCAACATACAACAAACATACCATAGGCTAGCTTCTAGGGTTTAGCCTCCTTGATCTCGTGGTAGATCTACTCTTGTACTACCCATATCATCAATATTAATCAAGCAGGACGTAGGGTTTTACCTCCATCAAGAGGGCCCGAACCTGGGTAAAACATCGTGTCCCTTGTCTCCTGTTACCATCCGCCTAGATGCACAGTTCGGGACCCCCTACCCGAGATCCGCCGGTTTTGACACCGACATTGGCGCTTTCATTGAGAGTTCCTCTATGTCGTCACTTTTAGGCCCGATGGCTCCTTTGATCATCAACAACGATGCGGTCCAGGGTGAGACTTTTCTCCCCGGACAGATCTTCGTCTTCGGCGGCTTCGCACTGCGGGCCAATTCGCTTGGCCTCCTGGAGCAGATCGAAAGCTACGCCCCTGGCCATCAGGTCAGATTTGGAAGTTTAAACTACACGGCTGATATCCGCGGGGACTTGATCTTCGACGGATTCGAGCCACAGCCAAGCGCGCCGCACTATCTCGATGGGCATGATCTAGCTCTACCGCCGAACAGTGTCCTGGAGGCCGCACACGCTTCGGTTCCGACCCTTAATTCAAAGCCTACTGCGCCAATTGAGGATGAGTGGTTGGACGCCGCCTGGGGGCTGCGATCTCAAAGGCGATCGAGCCGAATACTAGACCCGCACTCCGCAAGGCCTGTGACTCCGAGGGGCCGGATTCCTCTCCGGACTCCGAGCCCTCCGCGCGCTTGTCGATCGAATCCGATTGGGCGCCGATCATGGAGTTCACCGCTGCGGACATCTTTCAGCACTCGCCCTTCGGCGACATTCTGAAATCGCTAAAGTCTCTGTCTTTATCAGGAGAGCCCTGGCCGGACTACGGTCAGCAAGGTTGGGATACGGACGATGAAGAAATTCAAAGCCCACCCACCACCCACTTCATAGCCACTGTCGACGACTTAACCGACATGCTCGACTTCGACTCCGAAGACATCGACGGTATGGACGACAATGCAGGAGACGACCAAGAACCAGCGCCTGTAGGGTGCTGGAAGGCCACCTCGTCATACGACATATATATGGTGGACACTCCAAAAGATGGAGATGGCGATGGAACAGCGGGGGATGACACATCCAAGAAACACCCCAAGCACCGGCGTCAGCGGCGCCGCTCTAAATCCCGCCAAAGCAAAAACGGTGATTCCGGCACGGGAGATAATAATACTCCGGATAGCGCCGAAGAACACCCCCTCCAGCAGGAGGATGGAGAAGCTAGCCCTCACGAGAGAGCGGCAAACAGAGAGGTTGAGGATGATAATTACATGCCTCCCTCCGAAGACGAGGCAAGCCTCGACGACGACGAATTCGTCGTGCCAGAGGATCCAGCCGAACAAGAGCGTTTTAAACGCAGGCTTATGGCCACGGCAAGCAGCCTCAAGAAAAAGCAGCAACAGCTTAGAGCTGATCAAGATTTGCTAGCTGACAGATGGACTGAAGTCCTTACGGCCGAAGAGTATGAACTCGAACGCCCCTCCAAGATTTACCCAAAGCGCAGGCTACTACCCCGATTAGAGGAGGAAGCACCTACATCACCAGCGCATAATATGGCCGACCGGCCACCTCGTGGCCGTGACAGAGAGGCCTCTCGGCCCTCCACTCAAGCCATGCCCCGGCGCCGCCCAAAACATGCTAAGGCACGGGAAAACGCACCAGACCTACGAGAGATACTGGAGGACAAGGCAAGACAAACAAGATCGATCTACGGATCGCGTGGGCGCCCCACGGCACATGACGGGGATCGTCACTCCGGACATAATAAATCCGATCGGGCCGAACACAGTAGACAAAGCTCATTCGAGCTGCGTCGCAATATAGCCCAATACAGAGGCGCCGCACACCCACTATGCTTCACAGATGAAGTAATGGATCATAAAATCCCTGAGGGTTTCAAACCCGTGAACATCGAATCATATTATGGCACAACAGATCCTGCGGTATGGATCGAGGATTATCTCCTTC
Organism: Aegilops umbellulata; assembly: GCA_032464435.1. Classification (NCBI taxonomy): domain Eukaryota; kingdom Viridiplantae; phylum Streptophyta; class Magnoliopsida; order Poales; family Poaceae; genus Aegilops; species Aegilops umbellulata. The sequence continues at coordinate 388,891,655 of CP136054.1, read as the reverse complement.
ATATCCACATGGGCCGCTGCGATGACCTACACGCCATCAAATACCTCCCACTCAAACTTAAGGGACCAGCCCGGCTTTGGCTTAACAGCTTGCCAGCAGATTCGATCGGTTCTTGGGAGGACCTGGAAGCCGCATTCCTCGACAATTTCCAGGGTACCTATGTGCGACCACCGGACGCTGATGACCTAAGCCACATAATTCAGCAGCGAGAGGAATCGGCCAGGCAATTCTGGACACGGTTCGTAACAAAGAAAAACCAAATAGTCGATTGTCCGGACGCACAGGCCCTAGCAGCCTTCAAGCATAATATTCGCGACGAGTGACTTGCCCGGCACCTTGGACAGGAAAAGCCAAAATCTATGGCAGCCCTCACGACACTCATGACCCGCTTTTGCGCGGGAGAACACAACTGGCTAGCTCGCAGCAACAACTTAACCAAAAACCTTGGTAGTTCGGTACCAAGGACAAAAGTGGCAGGTCGCGCCGGAACAAGCAAAAACGCCGCGTTAACAGCGACAGCAACGAGGATACGACAGTCAATGCCGGATTCCGAGGCTGCAAATCCGGTCAACGGAAAAATCCATTCAAAAGAAATACTCAGGGCCCGTCCAGTTTGGACCGAATACTCGACCGCTTGTGCCAGATACATGGCACCCCCGAAAGACCAGCCAATCACACCAACAGGGATTGTTGGGTGTTCAAGCAGGCAGGCAAGTTAAATGCCAAAAATAGAGACAAGGGGCTGCGTAGCGACGACGAGGAGGAGCCCAGGCCGCCGAACAACAGTGGACAGAAGGGTTTTCCCCCACAAGTGTGGACGGTGAACATGATATACACAACCCACATCCCCAAGAGGGAGCGGAAGCGTGCATTGCGGGACGTATATGCGCTGGATCCAGTCGCCCCAAAGTTCAACCCATGGTCCTCCTGCCCGATCACTTTTGATCGAAGGGACCACCCCACTAGCATCCGTCATGGCGGGTTCGCCACATTGGTTCTAGACCCAATTATTGACGGATTTCATCTCACAAGAGTCCTTATGGACGGCGGCAGCAGCCTGAACCTGCTTTACCAGGATACAGTGCGGAAAATGGGCATAGATCCCTCGAGGATTAAACCCACCAAAACGACCTTTAAAGGCGTCATACCAGGTGTAGAGACCAACTGTACAGGTTAAGTCACACTTGAAGTGGTCTTCGGATCTCCGGATAACTTCCGAAGCGAGGAGTTAATCTTCGACATAGTCCCGTTCTGCAGTGGCTATCACGCACTGCTCGGACGAACCGCATTCGCAAAATTCAATGTGGTACCGCATTATGCATACCTCAAGCTCAAGATGCCAGGCCCTCGAGGAGTAATCACGGTCAACGGAAACATCGAACGCTCTCTCCGAATGGAGGAGCATACAGCAGCGCTCGCAGCAGAAGTACAAAGAAGCCTCTCCAGGCAATTCTCCAGTCCAGCCTTCAAAATGCCGGACACTGTCAAGCGCGCCCGGAGTAACCTACAACAAGACCGCCTGGCACGTTCCGAGCAGGCGTAGCAATGCGGCCCCAACCCCAGCCCCCGCGAAATAGCGAAACCAGCACTTCGCGTACATAACTACGCTCTCAAAATACCATGGGCACAGGGGAAGGGGCACCATCACGGCGCGCCCAAAACACGGCTTAAACCGTACTAGGGGCTGCCGAATTCTTTCTTTATTTTCTCTTACTTTCAGGACTCCATACTTCGGACGACCTGTTCAGCAATTCAACTGCCGCACAAACGATGCAAGAACCAGGGAAGCAGACAATCCATGCCACACTATGAAACTCCCAGGTGGTCTCTATTACGAGCAGTATACCTGTTTTAAATACAATTCCGCAGCCTGCTCCTGGACAGGACATGTTAAATAGTCCAATTTCTTTTGCTTATCGCACTATTTGTATCGTTCTGCTTGGATAGCAGCCTTCTTATAAACAATGCATAGCTTTTTGTCTATTTTTTGCATTACTCTCTTTTTATATATATGTTCATTAATGACATGTTGCACCCGTACACTGTGGTACGGCAAATACGCCAGGGTCTCCAGTACCCCTTAATATGGTGTGAGAAGTCCGAACACTTTCACAAGTGCGACACCCCGAACTTATAGCATTATATGCATCGGCTCCGAATCATGATTTGGGTCAATAGTTGGGTTTGCCCGGCTCCTATGTTATGATGCCTTACGTTCCGCTATATCGGCTAAGGTAGCACTAGGAGAACTAATGCGATTGTGCCCCAGTTGAGCTGGGCTGAGCACCTCAGTAGAGAAAGCTAAAACTGACTGTCATGATAAGGCGAGAGACCGGTCGCTGTTCGAGAGGTTTTTCGAGTCCTTAAAGACTTATGCCGCTTAGAGCGAGGAACCGGATTTTGTCCGGCCAAGGCGTGGATAGCGCCCCGAACTCGGTCTTCCGAGTACTAGGGGCTTCGGCGAAATTTAAAATTATAGAGTTCTATGGCTAAGTGAGAGTGTTCAAGCATTATAGTCCGATTGCCTTGTTTGTTTTGCTGAGCGCCTCCCTCGAAGGACCCAAACATGGGAAAAAGAGCGCTCAGGTTTATCCCGAACACCCCAGCACTAGTGGCATGGGGGCAGAAGCCGACGACTGGCCATCTCTCAATTTTTGATAAACGGCCGCACAGAAAGTAATATTTTAAATTCAACAAGCATTGCTTAGCGCAAATGAACAAGTTTTCAGCGCACAGGATAACATGAGCGAGTTCATTCAAAAATTACATCCTTGGTACATTCATCCGCCACCAGGCGGGCACCCTTCAGAACATCCTTATAATAGTTCTCGGGTTTGCGATGCTCTTTCCCCGGCGGAGGCCCGTCCTTCACAAGCTTCTCGCCGTCCAGCTTGCCCCAGTGCACCTTAGCGCGGGCAAGGGCCCTCCGGGCTCCTTCTATGCAGACGGAGCGCTTGATGACCTCGAGCCTTGGACAGGCCTCCACCAGCCGACGCACCAGTCCGAAGTAGCTCCCAGGTAGGGCCTCTCCAGGCCACAGCCGAACTATGAAGCCCTTCATGGCCTATTCGGCCGCCTTGTGGAGCTCGACCAGCTGCTTCAGCTGGTCGCTCAAGGGCACAGGGTGTCCGGCCTCAGCATACTGAGACCAGAACACCTTCTCCGTCGAGCTGCCTTCTTCGGCTCGATAGAATGCGGCGGCATTGGATACGCTACGAGGAAGATCTGTGAACGCCCCTGGAGAGCTCCGGATTCGGGTAAGTAACAAGTAGCTTACTTTTATATGTCTGCTTTGCATAAAAAATGCCTTACCCACCACTATCTTTTTCACCGCATCCAATTCCTGGAGGGCCTTCTGGGCTTCGGCCTTGGCAGACTTGGCAGTCTCGATGGCCGCGGCGAGCTCGGACGCTCGCGTCTTCGAGTCAAGCTCCAAACTCTCATGTTTTTTCATGAGAGCCTGAAACTCTTGTCGCGCCTCGCCGACCTGCGCCTCAAATTTCTCCCGCTCGGTGCACTCCGAGGCCACTCTCTTCTCGGCCTTGGACAGCGCCTGCTTGAGGGTTGCCACCTCAGTTGTGGCCCCTGCAATAAGTAGCATAATCCTGTCATTTTTTGCAATTGCATCTTTTTATATATTTCTATTAGGTATCTCTTACCTTCTTTCTCCTCGAGCTGCCGCTTGGCCAGGCCGAGATCTTGCTCGGACCGCTCGAGACCCTGCTTCAGGGTGCCTACCTCCGCACTCAGTGCGGCGGTTGCAAGCAGCGAAGCCTGCATACACATATTTGACTCCTTTTTGTTAGACTCCTGCGAAATTTATTTGATCCTCTATTCGGCTTTTCTTTCCGAACGCCAAACAGAGCATCAGGGGCTACTGTCTATGCGGTAATATTTTTACATATTTTTACTTACCTCGAAGCTTGTTAGAAGGCTGGCACAAGCTTCAGTTAGTCCGCTCTTGGCGGACTGAACCTTCTGGATCACCGTACTCATAATAGTACGGTGCTCCTCGTTGATGGAGGCGCCGTTAAGCACCTCCAGCAGATTGTCCGGCACCTCCGGTTGGACGGAGGCCGCCGGCTCAGAAGGCTTGCTCCTCTTGGAAGGAGTTCGCCTACCGCGGTCCGGAACTGTTGAAGATTCCGGTGCGGTGTCCGGCTCAAAGCCGGACTTGGAGCCCTGGGGGGTCTTGTCCCCTTTGCCCCTGGAGTCCGGAAAGTCGCCTTGTGGCGCCTCCAGGACCACCTCCTCTTGGCTTGGAACCTGTTGGGACAACACTTCGGCGTCGTCCATATGGCGGGGGAGGTAGCCGTCGGAAGTGAATTCACATTCGACGAATCCAGGGAGCCGCTCGACGATTCGTCGAGCCCAGCCTTGGGCGGGCTGCATAATTATATTCGACATAAGGAAAAGTTGTGCAACTAGGGAACGCTATGAGTTACTCTGGTACCCGAATACTTACGATCCCGCGGGGCGCCTGGCCCTTTGCAGCCACTCCTCTTCGCCCTTGTCGGCGTCGGTGGAGTAGTCCGGAGGAAGGGTTTTCCCCTTCTTGGACCCTTCGGCCTCCGCTGTTGGGGTGGCCTTCCTCTTCTTTCCTCCCCCTGCTGGAGGGGGAGAGGTTTCTTCTTCCTCCTCCTCGTTTTCACGGGAGGAGCACGTCTCAGAGTCGTCGGATGAAGAATCCGACACCTCCTGGCGCCGGGAACTCTTTCGAGTCCCCGTGGCCCTCTTCTTGGCCTTCTTCTCCGGCACCACGTAAGGTGCTGGAGCCAGCAGCTTCGATAAACGAGCATCTGTTGGGTCTTCGGGCAAAGGAGCCGCACAGTTGATCTGTCCGGACTTCGCCTGCCATTCCTGTCAAAGGTAAGGGAGTTTAGATCCCGCATAGAGTCAAACTATGAAAAACTAACATCCTGTAAAAGGTGAAAATAGCTTACCTCGCCAGCGTGACGCTGCGAGTTGAATCCGCGGTCCTCGGAGGTGGATGCAGGAGCCTCGGCGCCTTTGGTTAGAACCTTCCAGACTTCTTCGTACGTCGTGTCGAAAAGCCTGCTAAGGGTTGTGTGCTGCCCCGGGTCGAACTCCCACAGATTGAAGTCCCGTTGTTGGCACGGGAGGATCCGGCGGACGAGCATAACCTGGACTACATTGACAAGCTTTAGCTGCTTGTTCACCAGGGTTTGGATGCATTTTTGCAGTCCGGTCACCTCGTCTTGGTAGCCCCACGACAGGCCCGTCTCTTTCCAGGACGTGAGCCGCATGGGGGGTCCGGACCGGAACTCAAGGGCGGCGATCCATTCCGGATCGCGCGGCTCGGTGATGTAAACCACCCTCACTGCCACCCCTTCAAGGTCTCCACGAAGGAGCCCTCGAGCCATAGGACGTTGGCCATCTTGCCCGCCATGGCGCCTCCGCACTCCGCCTGGTTGCCGCGCACCACCTTTGGCTTGACGTTGAAGGTCTTGAGCCAAAGGCCGAAATGGGGGCCGATGCAGAGGAAAGCCTCGCACACGACGATAAACGCCGAGATGTTGAGGACAAAGTTCGGGGCCAGATCGTGGAAATCCAGGCCATAGTAGAACATGAGCCCCCGGACAAATGGGTGGAGAGGAAAACCCAGTGTTGGATCTCGGGTTCCGGCAGACCCTTAAGGTTCGAACTCTGGGGTGCGCACGGAGATTATGCCCTCTACCTCTCCGTCTCGCAAAGATCTAACTACTGAAAGAACAACACAAGAGACACAGGGTTTATACTAGTTCGGGCCACCATTGTGGTGTAATACCCTACTCTAGTTTGTGGTGGGTGGATTGCCTCTTGGGCTGATGATGATGAACAATACAAGGAAGAACAGCCTCGCGAGGGTCTGCTCTTAGCTAGGACGATGAACTGCTAGGGGGAGTTCAGCCGCCCTTCTCTCTCTCTCTCACTTGTTCTCTGCTTGCTCAGATTCTAGATACCCGATCCTCTCGGTGTCCCACTGGGGCTGGCTAGTCCTATTTATAGGCAAAGGCCCTGGGCCTCTTCCTAAATATTGAGCGGGAAGGGCACCAACAATTGGCCAATTTGAAGGGGAACATCTGGTACACTTATCCTGACTAAAGTTGGTCCTCGCCTGCCAAAGGCCCTGTTGTGACGCCGTTCTGGGCTCCACTATGACCTCTTTCCCACCGTTGGACTGGTCTTGGTCTCGTTGCACCGAAATGGGTGCCTTTGCTTGATCCTCTCGCCTGCGCTTGCCCCCTTTGCACCAAAGAGGAAAGGGAGACACTGCGCGGGCTGGCGCTCGCCTGGCACCCTTGGTCGTCATGGCTTGCGTCATGGGCACCTCGTGAGGTACCCCGCCTTGATCTCTCCGCCTCCTCGTGAGCCAGCCTGACGAGGCCATGCCTGAGGAAGTGCCGTGTCGTCCGCCCCGCGAGGCTTGGCCCCTCGCGAGGGTCTTGGGTCTCGTGTTGATGAAGATGGGCCGTACTGGGCCCCCCTTCGAGCCATGCCGCAGGCCGCAGGCAGGCAAGTCTGGGGACCCCCGTTCCTAGAACGCCGACACCTAGTCTGCGGAGGAAATGGGGAAGGAATACTACCCTCTCATGGGGCCTTGGGGTGGGAAGGAGCTGCCCCTCTTCAGGAAGCCGGTGCGCGATGTTGTTGGACAAGTATCCGGCCTTCCTTAGTTTTTCGAGATGGCCCTCCGTAACGGAGGAGACCATCCACTTGCCTCCCACTCCAGACATGGCTGGAGAAGGTTGAGGTGGGAAGTGCGGACTTGGGCGCTGGAGCTCGGGTGCGCAGGAGATGGATAGGTAAAGGAGGAAGAAGGCGTATGTAAAAGGGTGGATCCTTATCCCCTTATATGGGCGGATGCAGCTATGCGTCCCCACCAGCCTGGTAAAACTCGCTTATCTCCCAAGCGCCGTGATGAATGGCGCGGTTGGGTTACCCACGTCCGTATTCATGAGGATCTCGTAAATGGGGGACACGATCTCTGCTTTGACAAGACGTGCCAAGGAAACCGCCTCGCAAAATGTGCTGAGGTGGGGAAGTAAAAATGATTCGACTAAAAGCTTGGTCGTAGTGTGATGTCACGCTACGGAATACGTCAGCAGATTAGATTTGTGTTAATATTATTCTCTCTATGGCAATATGTGGAAACTTATTTTGCAGAGCCGGACACTACCCTTAGTGTTTATAAACTTTTATGAAGAACTTGGAGGAGGAAGCCGCCTTGCAATGCCGAAGACAATCTGCGCGCCGGACTCGTCGTCATTGAAGCCTGGTTTAGGGGCTACTGAGGGAGTCCTGGATTAGGGGGTGTCCGGGTAGCCGGACTATACCTTCAGCCAGACTCCTGGACTATGAAGATATAAGATTGAATACTTCGTCCCGTGTCCGGATGGGACTTTCCTTGGCGTGGAAGGCAAGCTTGGCGATGCGTATATTCAGATCTCCTACCATTGTAACTGACTTTGTGTAACCCTAACCCTCTCCGGTGTCTATATAAACCGGAGGGTTTTAGTCTGTAGGACAACAACTCCAACATACAACAAACATACCATAGGCTAGCTTCTAGGGTTTAGCCTCCTTGATCTCGTGGTAGATCTACTCTTGTACTACCCATATCATCAATATTAATCAAGCAGGACATAGGGTTTTACCTCCATCAAGAGGGCCCGAACCTGGGTAAAACATCGTGTCCCTTGTCTCCTGTTACCATCCGCCTAGATGCACAGTTCGGGACCCCCTACCCGAGATCCGCCGGTTTTGACACCGACAGACATGTTTATGCCAAATTTGTTGGTTCTCCTTATGACTACATTGAATGGTCTATTTGGGTTCCTAAGACCCTTGTTACTAACATCAAAGGACCCATTACAAAATGGGTACCTAAAACCAAGCATTGATCTCTTGTAGGTGTTTGCTTCCGGTGGGGGATCATGGTTGCTCGATAGTGGAGCAACTAATCATATGACCGGGAGCAAGGATTTGGTGGTGGACATTCACAAGATTCCATCTATGCCCACCAATGTCGAGTGGGGCGATTTCTCGTCCTCTAAGGTATTGGGGATTGGCAAGGTTGTCATTTCTCATGATCTCACGGTCGAGAAGGTCATGCTTGTTGAGTCCCTTGCATACAATTTACTTTCCGTTCGTCAACTTGCACTCATGGGCTTTGTTACCTTCTTTGATGTTGATACCATGGCCCTCTTGTGGAGCAAGACTCTTAAAGTAGCCTTCATTGGGCATGTCGAGAACGGTCTCTATGTGATTAACTTTTCGGAGCGACCCACTAAGACCACGACATGCCTAATGCCTAAAGTTCATGTGGGTTGGCTTTGGCATCGCCGTTTAGCCCATGTCAATATGAGATCTTTGCAAAGTCTTCTCAAGGGGGACCATGTCCGTGGACTAACAAATGTTAGTTTTGCTAAAGATTGTGCTTGCAGTGCTTGTATCGAAGGAAAGCTACATGAGACGGCTCACCCTCCCACGACTATCATTTACTCGAAGAGGCCTTTGGAGCTCCTTCATTTGGATCTCTTTGGGCCTCCATCCTTTGATAGTCTTGGGGGTAGAAAGTATTGCTTGGTGAGTGTGGATGACTATTCAAGATACACTTGGGTATATTTCTTCAAGAGGAAGAGCGAGACCCAACAAACCGCCATTGACTTTGCAAATGAAGCCCAACGTCAACACAATGCAAAGATCTTAATAATAAGAAGTGACAACGGCACCGAGTTCAAGAACTACACCTTGGATGAGTTTCTTAGTGATGAGAGGATCAAGCATCAATATTCCGCACCATATACCCCTCAACAAAATGGTGTAGCGGAGAGGAAGAACCAGACGTTGATGGATGCGGCAAGGACCATGATGGCGGAGTTCAAGTCTCCTTACAACTTTTGGGCCGAACCCATCAACACCACATGTCATGCATCCAATCAGCTCTATCTCCGCAAAGGCTTGAACAAGACTCCATATGAGATCCTCACCGGTAACAAGCCCAACCTCAAGTACTTCCGGGTGTTCGGGTGTAAGTGTTTCATTCTCAAGAAAGGTGTTCAGTTGTCTAAATTTGAGGTTAGAGCTTATGAGAGCATATTTGTTGGTTATGCTACAAACTCTCATGCTTACCGTGTCCTCAATAAATCCACGGGACTTATTGAGGAGACGTGTAACGTGGAGTTTGATGAGAATAACGGCTCCCAAGTGGAGCAAAGTGGCACTTGTGATGTAGGTGATGAAATTCCTCCCCAAGCCATAAGAAGAATGGGAGTTGGTTTTATCCTACCCATTGAGGAACCCCTTGTGGCCGAAGGAGAAGGACAATGCTCCACTCAAGTGGAGCCATCACCAACCCAAGTCCCACACACTTCCGAAGAACAAAATGAAGGCCCTCAACCTCAAGAACAAGTCCAAGGGCAAGAACAATCTCAAGATGGTGTTGTAACATCATGTAACGCCCTCGATGCGGCTATATCTCCCACGTGTCGAGGCACGACTTAGAGGCATAACCGCATTGAAAGCAATGTCGCAAGTGAGGTAATCTTCACACAATCCATGTAATAAATAAGGGAAAAGATACATAGTTGGCTTACAATCGCCACTTCACACAAGTACATAAATAACAACCATCATACAGATTACACTCAAGGTCCGACTACGGTACCAAAAGAAAGAAGACTACCCCAAATGCTAAATAGATCCCCAGATCACCCAACTGGGCTCCACTACTGATCATCTGGAAAAGAAACATAGTAACGGCCACGTTCCTCGTCGAACTCCCAAGTGAGCTCGGACGCGTCATCTGCACTGGCATCGTTGGTACCTGCAACTGAGGTGATAATATCTGTGAGTCACGGGGACTCAGCAATCTCACACCCGCGAGATCAAGACTATTTAAGCTTAAAGGTGGGAAAGGGGTTTGTGAGGTGGAGCTGCAGCAAGCGACTAGCATATGGTGGCTACAGCGCAAAAGAGAGCGAGAAGAGAAGGCAAGGCACGGTCGAGAAACTAGAAGTGATCAAGAAGTGATCCTGAACAACCTACGTCAGGCATAACTCCAACAACCGTGTTCACTTCCCGGACCCCGCCGAGAAGAGACCATCACGGTTACATACGCGGTTGATGTGTTTTTAGTTAAGGTCAACTTCGGGTTTTCTACAACCGGACATCAACAAATTCCCATCTGCCTCATAACCGCGGGCACGGCTTTCGAAAGATAATACCCTGCAGGGGTGTCCCAACTTAGCCCATGATAAGCTCTCACGGTCAACGAAGGATATTCCTTCTACCGGGAAGACCCGATCAATCTCGGAATCCCGGACTACAAGACATTTCGGCAGCAGCAAAACAAGTCCAGCAAAACCTCCCAGATGTGCCGACAAATCCCGATAGGAGCCACACATATCTCATTCTCAGGGCACACCGGATGAGCAAGACGTCGGGTTGGCATAGACCCTGGTTGCCCAAGGGGCGCCGGACATCGCTCGGTTTGGACCAGCAATCGAAGGAGAACTGGCCCGGGGGTTTAAAATAAAGATGACCCTTGAGTCTGCAGAACCCAAGGGAAAAAGGCTTAGGTGGCAAATGGTAAAACCAATGTTGGGCCTTGCTGGAAAAGTCTCATTCAAAGCGAACTGTCAAGGGGGTCCCATAAATCACCCAACCGTGTAAGGAACGCAAACTCCGGGAACATAACACCGGTATGACGGAAACTAGGGTGGCAAGAGTGGAACAAAACACCAGGCATAAGGCCGAGCCTTCCACCCTTTACCAAGTATATAGATGCATTAATTAAATAAGAGGTATTGTGATATCCCAACAAGTAAACATGTTCCAAACAAGGAACAACAAGTCCATGTTCCAACAAGGAACAAACTTCATCTTCACCTGCAACTAGCAACGCTATAAGAGGGGCTGAGCAAAGCGGTAACATAGCCAAACAACGGTTTGCTAGGACATGGATGGTTAGGGGCTGACAAGGCAATATAGGAGGCATGATATAGCAAGTGGTAGGTATCGCAGCATAGGCATAGCAACAGAGCGAGCAATCTAGCAAGCAAAGATAAAAGTGATTTCGAGGGTATGGTCATCTTGCCTGCAAGGTTCTTAGAGTTGTCGAAAGCTTGGTCCTCGTAAGCGTTCTCAACAGGTTCCTCGTTCACGTACTCGTCTCCCGGCTCTACCCAAGACAAGAGAACAAGCAAAGGAACCAAAATCAACCACGATGCAATGCGCAAGCAACATGATGCAAAACATGGCATGATATGCGAGAGGTGATATGCAATGCGTATGCATGCTCCGGAAGGACAAGGATGAACAGGGCATAATCTTGGCAAACCAAGCATTCCACTGGATAGGTGAGGTGATTTCGGTTGAAATCGATATAAAGCACACCGGAACCGGATGCACGGTTTGCAAATGGCAAGCAAAACAAGAATGACACGAAACTGCCACAAACAGCATGATGCTACTTAGCAAGCAACAAATAATTAAGCTACTGCACCCAAACATGGCAACAAAGCATATGACAGTAATATACACAAGAAGCACGATAAAAGATGAACACTGAGCTACGGCTCAATCCCATCATAACAGGTCCAAACAATCAGGGCAAAAGTGCACAAGATAACAGGTTCTCAGACTTAGTGAAATTAACAACATAGCAGAAAACTAACATCAGGATGGCATGTTCAGAGCAATGAAACAACATGCTACAGGTTCAGAACATAGCAAAGTAAGGCATGGCATGAATCTACTCAAGGCACTTGACAAAAGTCCCTTACTGACCATAAGTCAAAAAGGATCAGAAAATATGATTACACCCATGTCAAATAAGCAAGTTTTGTTACAGGTTTCAGACTTAGTAGAAAACTGGACATGTCAAAACAGATAACGACTAGGCATGTTCGTGAGCTAGATGCACTCACTACAGAGCATTTCATGATAAAGTAAGCATACATACATCAAGAAGACATGGCATAGTAGCAATACATGGCAAGAACAACATCATATCATGTAAGGATCAACTACACCAAGCTTGGCAAAATCGAATAACATGTAAACAATCTGCCAGCAACATTTTGAAGCAAAAATAGAGCTCGATTGACTCAAGCTATGGCACTCCATAATTGCAAACAAAAGCATGGATGGATAGATAAAATACTCAAGTTCAAAACTCCCTTACTGATCATGCTCAAATTATGCATAGATCTCTCGGAAACAACATGAACACATGGCATAAAATAACAGCAGTCAGGGACTTAGTGAAATCACTAAGTCTCTGAAATCAGCAACATCAAGTGACCTAGTTTGCATGCTTGTACTAGTCACCACAAGTATCACAAAAATACATGGCAAAATACTCTGGAAAGGTAACATAGCATATTACAAAACTCATGTAGGACTCAACTTCGTAGGAGGTACACATCAATCATTGCAAAAATGACAAAAGTGCATGTTCAGATAATATCCAGCAACTAACATCAACTAGCCCTCTTCTAACAGCATTTCGGGCATCAAGATGACTCCACATGAAAATGATGCAATGGAACAAAATGATGTACTCTTCGAAGCGAACAATTCGACATATTATACGCACGAATCGGATCTACGGATGCAAAGTTATGGCACTGGGAACATTGGATGATGATGCAAATACCTAAGGACTTAGAAAAAAACGAGGGGGGAAGCGAAGTCAACCCTGCCGGCGCGGAAACCGAGGTCCGCCGCGGATCTCGTCGGAGATCGCGGGGGGAGGCGGCGGCGAGGCGAGGGGCGGCCGGATCCGGGCCGGGGCGGCCGGATCCGGGCCGGGGCGGCCGGATCTGGCGTCGGGAGGGCGCGGGGCGCCGGGCGGAGGTCGTCGGCGGAGGAGGCGGCGAGGACGGCGGAGGCGGCGACCGTCGGCGGCGGGGCGAGGCGGCGCCGGCGCGGTGGCGGCGGAGAGGCGCGGCGCGGGCGGGCGGTCGGGCGCGGAGGGGCGCGGGCCAGGACGGCGGCGCGGCTCGGGCTCGGGGGCCCGCGGTGGGCCGCGGCGGGCCGGCGGGCGGGCGCGTGGTGGGGCGGCCACGTGGCAGGCGGCCACTGGCTGCGGGCGGCGGCAGCGGCGCGTCCGGCCGTCGCGGACACGTCCGGCGGCGGCGGATGGATTTTTTTTAGGGTTAGGGGTGTTTTAGCCCGCAAATGGAGGAGGGGGAGGCCTTTTTATAGATAGGAGGAGCTAGGGAGCTCCAAATGGAGTGCGGTTTTCGCCCACGCGATCGTGATCGAACGGCGGAGGACATGGGAGTGGCTTAGATGGGTTATTGGGCTGTTTTGAAGGGGTGTTGGGCTGCAACACACACGAGGCCTTCACGGTTACCCGGTTAACCGTTGGAGTACCAAACGAACTCCGATTGACCCGAAACTTGACAGGCGGTCTTCCGGTGCTATACCGAGGCCACATGTCAAACCTCGGTCCATTACGAGAATGTTTAATACCCGCTCACGAAGAAATGTAAAAGGGGACGCCGGGAGACATAGGAGCGCCAGATTGCAAAACGGACAACGGGAAAGATGCTCGGATTTATGAGACGAACACGTATGCGAATGCGATGCACATGATGACATGATATGAAATGCATGACATGACCAAAATGCAAAACGGAGAGAACCCAACCACGGAGGGAATATCATAACACATAGCCGGAAATGGCAAGAGTTGGATTACAATTATGGCAAGTTACATCTGGGGCGTTACACATCAAGTGATGACCAAGGTCAAGTTCTCTCCTCCGAGCAAGTTCAAGATCAAGAGCCTCCTCGAGATCAAGGTCAAGCTCAAGACGGCGCTCAGGATGATCAAGTGACCGCTCCTCGACTCACCCCCGAGGAGGAATTGGAGCGTCGTGTCGCCAAGATTGCATCCAAGCTCTCCACCAAGGGTCATCTCATGAAGAATGTGCTTGGGAGCATTCAAAAGGGGGTAAGCACTCGTAGACAATTGGCAAACTATTGTGAACATCACACGTTTGTCTCTTGTGTTGAACCCCAAAAGGTATATGAGGCACTCGAAGATCCGGATTGGCTTAATGCCATGCATGAAGAACTCAACAACTTCGAGTACAACAAGGTGTGGAGATTGGTGCCAAGGCCAACGGGGAACCACAATGTCATTGGAACCAAGTGGATTTTCAAGAACAAGCAAGATGCTCATGGGACCATTGTTCGCAACAAGGCAAGGTTGGTGGCACAAGGTTACTCCCAAGTCGAGGGTATCGACTATGGTGAAACCTTTGCTCCCGTTGCTCGCCTTGAATCCATTCGTTTGTTGATTGCTTATGCTTCTCATCACAACTTTAAGTTGCAACAAATGGATGTGAAAAGTGCTTTCCTTAATGTTCCTATTAATGAGTTGGTATATGTCAAGCAACCCCCCGGGTTTGAGGATCCCTACTTTCCCGATCATGTGTATCAACTCGATAAGGCACTCTATGGCCTTAAACAAGCCCCATGTGTGTGGTATGACCACCTTACCGAGTTGTTACAAGACCGTGGATTTGAAGTTGGGCTAATCGACCCCACTCTTTTTTACTAAGAAGGTCAAAGGGGAGTTGTTTGTGTGCCAACTATATGTTGATGCTATTATCTTTGGTTCCCCTAACAAAGCTTTCAATGAGGAATTTGTCGCTCTCATGACCTCAAAGTTCAAGATGTCTTCCATGGGAGAGTTGAAGTTCTTTCTCAGGTTTGAAGTGAAGCAAAGAAGAGAAGGAACCTTCATCAACCAAGACAAATACACTCAAGACATGCTCAAGAGATTCAAGCTAAGTGATGTCAAGCCGGCTTCCACTCCAATGCCCATCAAGTGCCAACTTGACATTGGTCCCAATGGTAAAGAGGTGGATCAAAAGGTATATCGTTCCATGATTGGATCGTTGCTTTACCTTTGTGCATCTAGACCGGATATCATGTTGAGTGTGGGAATTTGTGCACGGTTTCAAGCCGCACCTAAGGAAAGCCACTTTGTGGCAGTCAAGCGAATCTTTCGATATTTGGCTCATACCCCAAACTTTGGCTTATGGTACCCAAGAGGAGCAAACTTCAATCTTGTAGGGTATTCGGACTCCGACTGGGCGGGAGAAAAAGTGGATAGGAAGTCCACTTCTGGAGGGTGACAATTTCTTGGTTGCTCTTTGGTGAGTTGGTCTTCCAAGAAGCAAAGTTGTGTGTCTCTCTCGTCCACTGAAGTGGAGTATGTGGCCGCCGGCAGTTGTTGTGCACAACTTCTTTGGATGAGGCAAACTTTAAAGGATTACGGTGTCACTTGTGACAAAGTGCCTCTTTGGTGTGACAATGAAAGTGCCATCAAGATTTCTCTCAACCCGGTGCAACACTTCAAGACGAAGCATATTGAGATTTGGTATCACTTCATCCGGGATCACATTAGGCGAGGGGAGATCGAGCTCAACTATGTCAACACTCATGATAACCTTGCAGATATTTTTACGAAGCCTTTGGATGAAGCAAGAGTTTGCGAGTTAAGGCATGAGCTAAATATCATTGATTCGAGCAATGTTGCTTGAACCCTTGCACACCCCACCATACTTAACTTGTTATCTTGTTTAGGTGTAGGCATGGACATAGGGGGAGTGTTGTTCTCTCAATGAACTCTCCCTCCCTCCATTATGCATAAATTGATCAACTCTTTCACATTAGCCATTTTTTATGGTACTTGTGCTTCAAAGACGAGTTTTGGTCATGGGCCCAAGGATAATTCTTCGTGGTGCCATACCAATTGACTCAAACATAGGTGGCTCCGGCCACCGCCCTCTCCTTGGAGAGGTTGTGTCTCGTGGTTCGTCCTTGTTGTCTCTTGCCTTGCTTTCTTCATGTTGAGCGTGTTCTTGTGGTGTCTCGTTCGCTTGAAGTTTCCTTGCGAAGACCCTTTCTCTTTTGTTTGAAACTTGCATCTTCTTGAGCTCACGGTACTACCGCGGCCTGCCACGGTACTACCGCATGTGGAGCGCACGGTACTTCCGCAACCAGCGCGGCAGTAATTTTTTACTGCCGCCTGGGGGAGCGGTACTACTGCTTCAGTGCGGCACTTCCGCCCGAGCGGTACTACCGCGATGAGGTGCGGTACTACCGCACTGCCGAGGGCGCGTGGGGTTAAGACCCGGGCAGGGGGAGTTCCAACTCCCCCATACCCATTCGTCTGTCTCTCTCCCCGTCGCCTCTCTCTCTCCTTCTCAAGAATGGCGCCGGAGACCCTCGTCGGATCTCTGCCTCCGGCTGCTCTCCTCGGATTCCGACCGGTGGGATCATTCCCCGCCACTTCCTCTTGCCATGGAACAAGGTTTCTCCCCAAATCCCTCTCTCTCTCTCTCTCTCTTGTTTGTTCTTTTGCCTCTAGGTTTTTGGGGAGATGCATGTGTTCTTGAGATTTTAGGCCAAATCTATGCAAGAGTAGTTTGTAGGAGAGTAGTGTTGCATAGAAATTGTACTTGATATGTTGCCCCGTGGTAGGTTTGATCAACTGTAGTACCGCCTCATTTTCGCGGTTGTTCTCAGATTCAATTGGTTCGGAATCTGACGACATGTGGTACTACCGCATCTCTGGTGCGGTACTACCGCTTGTACGGTACTACTGCCCCTCAGGTGCGGTACTACTGCACGAGCCGTGGTACTAAGGTCCTACTACCGCTCCGAGCCCCGGTACTATCGTGCCTTCACGCGGTACTACCGCGACTAGGAGCAGTACTAAAATTTTAGTACCGCGCGAATTGGCAGTACTACCGTTGTTGTCCAATCTTCTTCTTGGAAATTACCAAGTATGCTTTATACATGTTTCCCTTGTTTTGCTGAGGTCTTTGCATTGATTCTTCTCGCTTTTCATGTGTGCTTTGTGCTTTGTGTCTTAGGTGGTGGCTCCGGTGCTCCTGCTCGCCGCTCCAATCCCAGTCGTGACACTAGCTCCAAGCGTCTGCGCAATCAAGATGAAGCTCCAGAGGGCTCCAATGCCCCCAAGCGCAATGTCAAGACCACCGCTAGAAAGTACAAGGAACCCGCAAAGGGCATGGACGAGATACCCCTTGCTGAGTTTATCTCTCGAAGGCAGATCAACCCGTATGTGAATGCCCGTGCTACCTTCAGAGGGAATGACTTGTTTTGGACCAAGCAGCAGACTCTCATTTATCTGGATGTGATCAAGGCCAAGCAGAACACCTATGTGGATGTGCACTGGATTGACATGAATCACATGAGGCAGGACAAGCACCGTACTTACTTTGGGGAGGCTCTGGACCTGGTGGAGCAGTTTGACATTGAACATGTGGTCTCTTTCCACCTGGATTGTTACCCTAGAATCATTGCCCAGTTCTTTGCCTTAGTTCACTTTCACACTGGGGAGAACCGAAGGATGACTTGGATGACCAATGGACGTCAATTATCTGCTACCTGGAAGGATTTCATGGATTTGCTCCACGTACCTGATGAGGGGCTCACCACGCCCGTTGGTGTTCGCCCTCATGCCAACCCTGAGTCAGCCAGCAAGAACAGGCTCCAGCAGTATTATGTTGAGAAGTCGCTTCCCAGTGGCAAGTCGACATGGGTGCTGAACCCATTTCTGGACATCATGTATCGCATCTTCCGCAACTCTCTCTTTCCTCACATTGGTGACAAGGACAAGGTGCATGCCTATCTAGTGGATATGATGCTCCTGTGTGAGGAGGCGTGTGTGTCTCAGTCTCAACCACTTGATGTCTCACATATCATGTGGTGTGAGCTTCGGTTCGCTGTGTTCAACCGCAAGGTACCCATCTATGGACCATACCTGTTTCTGTTGATCTCCAAGACTTGGGAGAAGCTATTCTCCGGTGATGAGTTCCTTGCTCCGGACTGGATTCGTCATGAGTCCATCAGGCTCTGTGTCAAGCCCAAGTGGGCCAACACTACTACTCGTGCTGAGGCGATGGCTGCTAAGAGGGCTATTGATGGGGAGGAGAGTGAGGTGGAGGATGCTGATGAGGACTGCGCTGTTGGGTATGCCCCTCGCTCCTCTGAGCCCTCGTGGGTCAAGAAGCTGAAGGACAAGATGAAGACTCTGTTCTGCATGCAGGCAAAGGGGCAATACAGGACTCACGTTGCCTCCAAGGAGAGTCTCCGCCGCGACAAGAAGATTATGAGGGTCTTTGGAGAGGAAGTCTTTGGCGGTTCTGAGGAGGTTATCACTCCAGAGGCTGAGTGGATGGCTAAGCAAGGCTTCAAGTGGACTGATTTTGAGGAGGACATCGAGGAGACCGTCCCCGCGGCCGAGTCTGATGAGGAGCGTGCGAGTGATTACTCCACTTGAGCCACCCCTTGTGTGTAGGTGTCCTCTCTGCCTTTTTGGCATCTCGATGCCAAAGGGGGAGAGAGTGTAGGATTTGTGAGTCGTTTTATCGTGTTGTTTCGTTTGTGTTTGTTCAGTTGAGCCTCGTTTGCTTTGGTTTGGTTTGCGTTTGTGAGACTTATCCTTCATATTGTGTAAGACATATGCACTCTATCGTATCTTAGTGAGCTTATGATATATTGTGCTACTTATGTTATGCTCTTGTTTGCTATCTTGCTTAGTGTTAGCCTTATTATTGCAAGATATGCCTTGTCTATAAAATATAGGGGGAGTGTTGATCCTAGTATGTGTGACATGCAGTCCAAAGCACCTATCTAGATTGCACACATCTAGGGGGAGCCCGTCTATATTTTAGAGAGGAGGGGTTTGCTTATGCTCTATATTATTTCCCTTTGTGCAAATCCCGTATTGTCATCAGTCCACCAAAAAGGGGGATATTGTAAGGGCATATATATCCCTAAGGTGTTTTGGTGATTGATGACAATGCTTTTGCGGACTAATCATGTGCCTTGAGTTTTTCAGACATTTCATCACTAGGCACAAGACGGTTTGGTGCCCCTCGAAGGCTATTGAAGACGGCGTTTTTATATGTTTCTTTTCGGTGGATTTGAGTCGTAGGAAAGCCGTACTATTAAGAGGGGGGTCCGCTTCGGAAAGGTTCGGGTGGAATCATCACGTACACGTTTTCTTCCTCTGCACCGCCTTTCCCCTTGCGCTTTGGAGCATCCTCCGTTTTCTTCTTTTATATGCAAAGAGAAGGATTCCTAGTGTTGCTATTCTGGGGCATGCGGTAGTACTGCTCTTCGGAGCGGTAGTACTGCTCTTCGAAGCGGTAGTACCGCGGGCCCCTGCGGTAGTACCGCAAGCCCTTGCGGTAGTACCGTAGGCGCCCACGGTAGTACCGCTCCCAAGGAGCTGTAGTACCGTGGCCTCAGTCCAGACTCCGCCGCTCGTGCGGCTGTAGGGGCGGATGTAATTTCTTACATCAGCGCCCTACGCGGTAATACCGCCCCTTGTGCGCGGTAGTACCGTGAATCCTGGTCTGGCACAGCAACATGAGCGGAAGTAGGTGCGGTAACCGTGTCGGATTTTTGCATTGTTTGTTTTTCAGCGAAAGTTGGCGCGGATGTATTTTTATTCATCCGTGCCCTTCCCAGGCTAGCCCAATACTGCCTTGCGGCAGTACCGCAAGGGGGAGCGGTAGTTCCGCGCCAGCGGCAGTACCGCCCTCAGCCTTTGCGCTTCCAGCCTGGCCTACCTCCTGCCGTAGCAGTGGTAGTACCGCGGTCAGTCGCGGTAGTACCATGAGGTCTTGCGGTAGTACCGCTTGTCTTGGGCAGTAGTACCGCAGTCGCGAGCTGGTTAAGTGAATAACGGTTGGATTTGGTTCTCCACTATATAAGGGGTATCTTCTTCCTCTTGTTGGCCACCTCTTCCAACCCTAAGCTCCAGTGTTGCTCCAAGCTCCATTTTCACTCGATCTCTCTCCCTAGCCAATCAAACTTGTTGATTTGCTCGGGATTGGTTGAGAAGGCCCCGATCTACACTTTCACCAAGAGAAATTTGATTCCCCCCACTAATCCCTTGCGGATCTTGTTACTCTTGGGTGTTTGAGCACCCTAGACGGTTGAGGTCACCGCAGAGCCATAGTCCATTGTGGTGAAGCTTCGTGGTGTCATTGGGAGCCTCCAATTAAGTTGTGGAGATAGCCCCAATCTTGTTTGTAAAGGTTCGGTCGCCGCCTCCAAGGGCACCAATAGTGGAATCGCGGCATCTCGCATTGTGTGAGGGCGTGAGGAGAATACGGTGGCCCTAGTGGCTTCTTGGGGAGCATTGTGCCTCCACGCCACTTCAACGGAGACGTACTTCCCCTCAAAAGGAAGGAACTTCGGTAACACATCCTCGTCTTCACCGGCTCCACTCTTGGTTATCTCGTGCCTTTACTTGTGCAAGCTTATTTGTGTTATATCCCTTGCTTGATTGTGTGCTTGTTGTTGTTGCATCATATAGGTTGCTCACGTAGTTGCATATCTAGACAATCTACTTTGATGCAAAGTTTAAATTGGTAAAGAAAAGCTAAAAATTACTAGTTGCCTATTCACCCCCCCCCCTTTAGTCAACTATATCGATCCTTTCACACACCCATTTAGTTTCTTTTGTTGAGCTTTCATACATTTATAGCTCTAGTGCATCCGTTACATGGCAATACCTACTCCTCGCATTGACATCAATTGATGGGCATCTCCATAGCCCATTGATTAGCTGCGTCGATGTGAGACTTTCTCCTTTTTTGTCTTCTCCACACAACCTCCATCATCATATTCTATTCCACCCATAGTGCTATGTCCATGGCTCGCGCTCATGTATTGCGTGAAAGTTGAAAATGTTTGAGAATACTAAAGTATGAAACAATTGCTTGACTTGTCATCAGGGTTGTGCATGATGAGAGCATTTTGTGTGACGAAAATGAACCATGGCCAAACTATATGATTTTTGTAGGGATGAGCTTTCTTTGGATGTTATTTTGAGAAGACATAATTGCTTAGTTAGTATGCTTGAAGTATTATTATTTTTATGTCAATATAAAACTTTTATCTTGAATCTTTCGGATCTAAACATTCATGCCACAATAAAGAAAATTACATTGACAATTCCACGACAGATAGCATTCCACATCAAAAATTATGTTTTCATCATTTACCTACTCGAGGACGAGCGGGAATTAAGCTTGGGGATGCTGATACGTCTCCAACGTATATCTATAATTTTTTATTGTTCCATGCTATTATATTATCTGTTTTGGATGTTTAATGGGCTTTATTGTGCTCTTTTATATTATTTTTGGGACTAACCTATTAACCCGAGGCCCGGTGCTAGTTGCTGTTTTTTGCCTAGTTCAGTGTTTCGCAGAAAAGGAATATCAAACGGAATCCAAACGGAACGAAACCTTCGCGAGGATCTTTCTTGGAACAAACGCAATCCAGGAGACTTGGAGTTGAAGTCAGAGGCGCAACTAGGCGGCCACGAGGCAAGAGGGCGCGCCCAGGGGGTATGCGCACCCCCACCCTCGTGGGCCCCTCGTAGCTCCACTGACCTACTTCTTTCGCCTACATATACTCTTATACCCTGAAAACATCCGGGGGAGCCACGAAACCACTTTTCCACCGCCGCAACCTTCTTTACCCGTGAGATCCCATCTTGGGGCCTTTTCCGGCGATCTGCCAGAGGGGGATCCGGTCACGGAGGGCTTCTACATCAACACCATAGCCTCTCCGATGATGTGTGAGTAGTTTACCACAGACCTTCGGGTCCATAGTTATTAGCTAGATGGCTTCTTCTCTCTCTTTGGTTCTCAATACAAAGTACTCCTCGATGTTCTTGGAGATCTATTCGATGTAATACTTTTTGCGGTGTGTTTGCCGAGATCCGATCAATTGTGGGTTTATGATCAAGATTATCTATGAACAATATTTGATTCTTCTCTGAATTCTTATATGCATGATTTGGTATCTTTGCAAGTCTCTTCGAATTATCGGTTTAGTTTGGCCTACTAGATTGATCTTTCTTGCAATGGGAGAAGTGCTTAGCTTTGGGTTCAATCTTGCGGTGCTCGATCCCAGTGACAGAAAGGGAACCAACACGTATTGTATTGTTGCAATCGAGGATAAAAAGATGGGGTTTATATCATATTGCTTGAGTTTATCCCTCTACATCATGTCATCTTGCTTAATGTGTTACTGTGTTCTTATGAACTTAATACTCTAGATGCATGCTGGACAGTGGTCGATGTGTGGAGTAATAGTAGTAGATGCAGAATCGTTTCGGACTACTTGACTCGGACGTGATGCCTATGTTTATGATCATGCCTATATATTCTCATAACTATGCGCTTTTCTATCGATTGCTCGGCAGTAATTTTTTCACCCACCGTAATATATGCTATCTTGAGAGAAGCCACTAGTGAAACTTATGGCCCCCGGGTCTATTTTACATCATATTAGATTATCGTCAACTTGCCAATTTCTATCGCCGTTTATTTTGCAATCTTTACTTACCAATCTATACAATAAAAATACCAAAAATATTTATCTTATTATCTCTATCAGATCTCACTTTTGCAAGTGGCCGTGAAGGGATTGACAACCCCTTTATCGCATTGGTTGCAAGGTTCTTGATTGTTTGTGCAGGTACTAGGCGATTTGCGTGTAGTCTCCTACTGGATTGATACCTTGGTTCTCAAAAACTGAAGGAAATACTTATGCTACTTTGTTGCATCACCCTTTCCTCTTCAAGGGAAAACCAACGCATGCTCAAGAGGTAGCAGTTGCCACTTCATTGGCTATCCGGACAGATCAAAGGGTTTTCGTTTCTACTGCCCAGACAGATATACAAAGTTTGTAGAAACAAGACATGCAGTCTTCTTAGAGGACGAAATGATGAGGGGGAGCTTGGTAGCTCGGAAAATTGATCTTGAGGAGAAGAGGGTGCATGCACCTAATCCGATGATTCAGGAGCCATTTTTCTCACTACCAGTTGCAACTCCACCCATGACAACTATGGGGGTAGACCCGGAACCTGTCCGTCAGGAGCCAACTGAACCCGTTATTGAGCATGAAAGGGAGGTGCAACAGCAAATTTTAGAAGAAGTGCCAGAAGTTGACGCACGGAATGTGCCAGAAACTGAGGCCCTTAGAAGGTCTACAAGACACAAAAAGTCAACTATTTCTACTAATTATAAATTTTATAACACGGAAATAGTTCATACAGAAAAAGATCCCGCCTCATATGAAGAAGCCACGAGAAGCCCTCATTCATAAAAGTGGATGAAGGCAATGGAAGACTGAAAGCACAAGTGCTCCCTGGGTGATTTTGGTAATTAATGTCAACATATCTCTTGTTGGACTAATGCTTCTACCTAGTACTCCCTCCGTTTCTTTTTACTCCGCGTATAAAATTTGGTCAAAATCAAACTACACGATGTTTGACCAAATTTATATGAAAAAATATGAACATCTATAATATTAAAACTATATAATATGAAATACATTTCATGGTGCATCTGATAATATTTATTTCATATTGTGAATGATGATATTTTTAATATAAAGTTGGTCAAATTTTACAAAGCTTGACTTTGACCAAACCTTATATGCAGACTAAAAAGAAATGGAGGGAGTATGTTTCAGATAAGTGTTGGGGAACGTAGTAATTTCAAAAAAAATCCTACGCACACGCAAGATCATGGTGATGCATAGCAACGAGAGGAGAGTATGATCTATGTACCCTTGTAGATCGCAACGGAAGCGTTTGACACAACGTAGAGGAAGTAGTCGTACGTCTTCTTCCCGGTCCGACCGATCCAAGCACCGTTACTCCGGCACCTCCGAGTTCTTAGCACACGTTCAGCTCGATGATGATCCTCGTGCTCCGATCCAGCAAAGCGTCGAGGAAGAGTTCCGTCAGCACGACGGCGTGGTGACGATCTTGATGTACTACTGACGTAGGGCTTCGCCTAAGCACTGCGACAATATGACCGAGGTGGAATTTTGTGGCAGGGGGCACCGCACACGGCTAAGGAAAGATCTCAATGATTAATTGTGTGTCTAGAGGTGCCCCCTGCCCCCGTATATAAAGGGGCAAAGGGGGAGGGGCGCGGCAGCCATAGGAGGAGTCCTACTCCCGCTGGGAGTAGGACTCCCCTCCAATCCTATTCCTAATAGAACTCCCCAAGTGGGGAAAGAGAGAGGGGCTGGCCGGCCACCTTCCCTAGTCCTAATAGGACTAGGGGAAGGGGGGAGGCGCGCAGCCCATGAGGTCAGCCCTTTCACCTTTCCACCAAGGCCCATGTTGGCCCATTTGGCTCCCGGGGGGTTCCGGTAACCCTCCCGGTATTCCGGTAAAATCCTTATTTCACCCGGAACACTTCTGATGTCCAAACATAGGCTTCCAATATATCAATCTTTACGTCTCGACCATTTCGAGACTCCTCGTCATGTCCGTGATCACATCCGGGACTCCGAACAACCTTCGGTACATCAAAATGCATAAACTCATAATAACTATCATCGTAACGTTAAGCGTGCGGACCCTACGGTTCGAGAACAATGTAGACATGACCGAGACACATCTCTGGTCAATAACCAATAGCGGGACCGGGATGCCCATATTGGCTCCTACATATTCTACGAAGATCTTTATCGGTCAGACCGCATAACAACATACGTTGTTCCCTTTGTCATCGGTATGTTACTTGCCCGAGATTCGATCGTCAGTATCCAATACTTAGTTCAATCTCGTTACCGGCAAGTCTCTTTACTCGTTCCGTAATACATCATCCCGCAACTAATTCATTAGTTGCAATGCTTGCAAGGCTTAAGTGATGTGCATTACCGAGAGGGCCCAGAGATACCTCTCCGACGATCGGAGTGACAAATCCTAATCTCGAAATACGCCAACCCAACATCTACCATTGGAGACACCTATAGTACTCCTTTATAATCACCCAGTTACGTTGTGACGTTTGGTAGTACCCAAAGTGTTCCTCCGGCAAACGGGAGTTGCATAATCTCATAGTCATAGGAACATGTATAAGTCATTGATAAAGCAATAGCAACATACTAAACAATCGGGTGCTAAGCTAATATAATGGGTCATGTCAATCAGATCATGCAACTAATGATGTGACCTCGTTAATCAAATAACAACTCTTTGTTCATGGTTAGGAAACATAACCATCTTTGATTAACGAGCTAGTCTAGTAGAAGCATACTAGTGACACTCTGTTTGTCTATGTATTCACACATGTATTATGTTTCCCGTTAATACAATTCTAGCATGAATAATAAACCTTTATCATGATATAAGGAAATAAATAATAACTTTATTATTGCCTCTAGGGCATATTTCCTTCAGTCTCCCACTTGCACTAGAGTCAATAATCTAGATTACACTGTAATGATCCTAACACCCATGGAGTCTTGGTGCTGATCATGTTTTGCTCGTGGAAGAGGCTTAGTCAACGGGTCTGCAACATTCATATCCGTATGTATCTTGCAAATCTCTATGTCTCCCACCTGGACTAGATCCCGGATGGAGTTGAAGCGTCTCTTGATGTGTTTGGTCCTTTTGTGAAATCTGGATTCCTTTGCCAAGGCAATTGCACCAGTATTGTCACAAAAGATTTTCATTGGACCCGATGCACTAGGTATGACACCTAGATTGGATATGAACTCCTTCATCCAGACTCCTTCGTTTGCTGCTTCCGAAGCAGCTATGTACTCCGCTTCACATGTAGATCCCGCTACGACGCTTTGTTTTAGAACTGCACCAACTGACAGCTCCACCGTTTAATGTAAACACGTATCCGGTTTGCGATTTAGAATCGTCCGGATCAGTGTCAAAGCTTGCATCAACGTAACCTCTTATGGTGAGCTCTTTGTCACCTCCATATATGAGAAACATATCCTTAGTCCTTTTCAGGTATTTCAGGATGTTCTTGACCGCTGTCCAGTGATCCACTCCTGGATTACTTTGGTACCTCCCTGCTAAACTTATAGCAAGGCACACATCAGGTCTGGTACACAGCATTGCATACATGATAGAGCCTATGGTTGAAGCATAGGGAACATCTTTCATTTTCTCTCTATCTTCTGCAGTGGTCGGGCTTTGAGTCTTACTCAATCTCACACCTTGTAACATAGGCAAGAACCCTTTCTTTGCTTGATCCATTTTGAACTTCTTCAAAATCTTGTCAAGGTATGTGCTTTGTGAAAGTCCAATTAAGCGTCTTGATCTATCTCTATAGATCTTTATGCCTAATATGTAAGCAGCTTCTCCGAGGTCTTTCATTGAAAAACTTTTATTCAAGTATCCCTTTATGCTATCCAGAAATTCTATATCATTTCCAATCAGTAATATGTCATCCACATATAATATTAGAAATGCTACAGAGCTCCCACTCACTTTCTTGTAAATACAGGCTTCTCCGAAAGTCTGCATAAAACCAAATGCTTTGATCACACTATCAAAGCGTTTATTCCAACTCCGAGAGGCTTGCACCAGTCCATAAATGGATCGCTGGAGCTTGCACACTTTGTCAGCTCCCTTTGGATCGACAAAACCTTCCGGTTGTATCATATACAACTCTTCTTCCAGAAATCCATTCAGGAATGCAGTTTTGACATCCATCTGCCAAATTTCATAATCATAAAATGCGGCAATTGCTAACATGATTCGGACAGACTTAAGCATCGCTACGGGTGAGAAAGTCTCATCGTAGTCAATCCTTTGAACTTGTCGAAAACCTTTTGCGACAAGTCGAGCTTTGTAGACAGTAACATTACCATCAGCGTCAGTCTTCTTCTTAAAGATCCATTTGTTCTCAATTGCTTGCCGATCATCGGGCAAGTCAACCAAAGTCCATACTTTGTTCTCATACATGGATCCCATCTCAGATTTCATGGCTTCAAGCCACTTTGCGGAATCTGGGCTCACCATCGTTTCTTCATAGTTCGTAGGTTCATCATGATCTAATATCATGACCTCCAGAACAGGATTACCGTACCACTCTGGTGTGGATCTCATTCTGGTTGATCTACGAGGTTCAGTAGTATCTTGATCTAAAGTTTCATGATCATCATCATTAGCTTCCTCACTTATTGGTGTAGGTGTCGCAGAAACAGTTTTCTGTGATGTACTACTTCTCAATAAAGGAGTAGGTACAGTTACCTCGTCAAGTTCTACTTTCCTCCCACTCACTTCTTTCGAAAGAAACTCCTTCTCTAGAAAGTTTCTGAACTTAGCAACAAAAGTCTTGCCTTTGGATCTGTGATAGAAGGTGTATCCAACAGTTTCCTTTGGATATCCTATGAAGACACATTTCTCCGATTTGGGTTCGAGCTTATCAGGTTGAAGCTTTTTCACATAAGCATCGCAGCCCCAAACTTTAAGAAACGACAACTTTGGTTTCTTGCCAAACCATAGTTCATAAGGCGTCGTCTCAACGGATTTAAATGGTGCCCTATTTAACGTGAATGCGGCCGTCTCTAGAGCGTATCCCCAAAACGATAGCGGTAGATCAGTAAGAGACATCATAGATCGCACCATATCTAGTAAAGTATGATTACGACGTTCGGACACACCATTACGCTGTGGTGTTCCGGGTGGCGTGAGTTGCGAAACTATTCCACAATTTTTCAAATGTACACCAAACTCGTAACTCAAATATTCTCCTCCACGATCAGATCGTAGAAACTTTATTTTCTTGTTACGATGATTTTCAACTTCACTCTGAAATTCTCTGAACTTTTCAAATGTTTCAGACTTGTGTTTCATTAAGTAGATATACACATATCTGCTTAAGTCATCTGTGAAGGTGAGAAAATAACGATATCCGCCACGAGCCTCAATATTCATCGGTCCACATACATCGGTATGTATGATTTCCAACAAATCTGTTGCTCTCTCCATCGTACCGGAGAATGGTGTTTTAGTCATCTTGCCCATGAGGCACGGTTCGCAAGTACCAAGTGATTCATAATCAAGTGGTTCCAAAAGTCCATCAGTATGGAGTTTCTTCATGCGCTTTACACCGATATGACCTAAACGACAGTGCCACAAATAAGTTGCACTTTCATTATCAACTCTGCATCTTTTGGTTTCAACATTATGAATATGTGTATCACTACTATCGAGATTCATCAAAAAAAGACCACTCTTCAAAGGTGCATGACCATAAAAGATATTACTCATATAAATAGAACAACCATTATTCTCTGATTTAAATGAATAACCGTCTCGCATTAAACAAGATCCAGATATAATGTTCATGCTCAACGCTGGCACCAAATAACAATTATTTAGGTCTAATATTAATCCCGAAGGTAGATGTAGAGGTAGCGTGCCGACCGCGATCACATCGACTTTGGAACCGTTTCCCACGCGCATCGTCACCTCGTCCTTTGCTAGTGTCCTCTTATTCTGTAGTCCCTGTTTCGAGTTGCAAATATTAGCAACAGAACCAGTATCAAATACCCAGGTGCTACTGCGAGCATTAGTAAGGTACACATCAATAACATGTATATCACATATACCTTTGTTCACCTTGCCATCCTTCTTATCCGCCAAATACTTGGGGCAGTTCCGCTTCCAGTGACCAGTCTGCTTGCAGTAGAAGCACTCAGTTTCAGGCTTAGGTCCAGACTTGGGTTTCTTCTCTTGAGCAGCAACCTGCTTGCCGTTCTTCTTGAAGTTCCCCTTTTTCTTCCCTTTGCCCTTTTTCTTGAAACTAGTGATTTTGTTAACCATCAACACTTGATGCTCCTTCTTGATTTCTACCTCCGCAGCTTTTAGCATTGCGAAGAGCTCGGGAATAGTCTTGTTCATCCCTTGCATATTATAGTTCATCACGAAGCTCTTGTAGCTTGGTGGCAGTGATTGGAGAATTCTGTCAATGACGCAATCATCTGGAAGAGTAACTCCCAATTGAATCAAGTGATTATTATACCCAGACATTTTGAGTATATGCTCACTGACAGAACTGTTCTCCTCCATCTTGCAGCTATAGAACTTATTGGAGACTTCATATCTCTCAATCCGGGCATTTGCTTGAAATATTAACTTCAACTCCTGGAACATCTCATATGCTCCATGACGTTCAAAACGTCGTTGAAGTCCCGGTTCTAAGCCGTAAAGCATGGCACACTGAACTATCGAGTAGTCATCAGCTTTGCTCTGCCAGACGTTCATAACTTCTGGTGTTGCTCTAGCAGCAGGCCTGGCACCTAGCGGTGCTTCCAGGACGTAATTCTTCTGTGCAGCAATGAGGATAATCCTCAAGTTACGGACCCAGTCCGTGTAATTGCTACCATCATCTTTCAACTTTGCTTTCTCAAGGAACGCATTAAAATTTAACGGAACAACAGCACGAGCCATCTATCTACAATCAACATAAACAAGCAAGATACTATCAGGTACTAAGTTCATGATAAGTTTATGTTCAGTTAATCAAATTAATTAAGAACTCCCACTTAGATAGACATCCCTCTAATCCTCTAAGTGATCACGTGATCCAAATCAACTAAACCATAACCGATCATCACGTGATATGGAGTAGTTTTCAATGGTGAACATCGTTATGTTGATCATATCTACTATATGATTCACGCTCGACCTTTCGGTCTCTGTGTTCCGAGGTCATATCTTATATGCATAGCTCGTCAAGTATAACCTGAGTATTCCGCGTGTGCAACTGTTTTGCACCCGTTGTATTTGAACGTAGAGCCTATCACACCCGATCATCACGTGGTGTCTCAGCACGAAGAACTTTTGCAACGGTGCATACTCAGGGAGAACACTTCTTGATAATTTAGTGAGAGATCATCTTATAATGCTACCGTCAATCAAAGCAAGATAAGATGCATAAAAAGATAAACATCACATGCAATCAATATAAGTGATATGATATGGTCATCATCATCTTGTGCTTGTGATCTCCATCTCCGAAGCACCGTCATGATCACCATCGTCACCGGCGCGACACCTTGATCTCCATCGTAGCATCGTTGTCGTCTCGCCAATCTTATGCTTCCACGACTATCACTACCGCTTAGTAATAAAGTAAAGCATTACATCGCGATTGCATTGCATACAATAAAGCGACAACCATATGGCTCCTGCCAGTTGCCGATAACTTGGTTACAAAAACATGATCATCTCATACAATAAAATTTAGCATCATGTCTTGACCATATCACATCACAACATGCCCTGCAAAAACAAGTTAGACATCCTCTACTTTGTTGTTGCAAGTTTTACGTGGCTGCTACGGGTTTAAGCAAGAACTCATCTTACCTACGCATCAAAACCACAACGATAGTTTGTCAAATAGACTCCGTTTTAACCTTCTCAAGGACCGGGCGTAGCCACACTCGGTTCAACTAAAGTTGGAGAGACAGTCTTCCGCAAGCCATCTATGTGCAAAGCACGTCGAGGGAACCGGTCTCGCGTAAGAGTATGCGTAAGGTTGGTCCGGATCGTCTCATCCAACAATACCGCCGAACCAAAGTATGACATGCTGGTAGGCAGTATGACTTATATCGCCCACAACTCACTTGTGTTCTACTCGTGCAAATAACATCAAACCATAAAACCTGGCTCGGATGCCACTGTTGGGGAACGTAGTAATTTCAAAAAAAATCCTACGCACACGCAAGATCATGGTGATGCATAGCAACAGAGGAGAGTATGATCTACGTACCCTTGTAGATCGCAACGGAAGCGTTTGACACAACGTAGAGGAAGTAGTCGTACGTCTTCTTCCCGGTCCGACCGATCCAAGCACCGTTACTCCGGCACCTCCGAGTTCTTAGCACACGTTCAGCTCGATGATGATCCTCGTGCTCCGATCCAGCAAAGCGTCGAGGAAGAGTTCCGTCAGCACGACGGCGTGGTGATGATCTTGATGTACTACTGACGCAGGGCTTCGCCTAAGCACTGCGACAATATGACCGAGGCGGAATTTGGTGGCAGAGGGCACCGCACATGGCTAAGGAAAGATCTCAATGATCAATTGTGTGTCTAGAGGTGCCCCCTGCCCCCGTATATAAAGGGGCAAAGGGGGAGGGCGCGGCAGCCATAGGAGGAGTCCTACTCCCGCTGGGAGTAGGACTCCCCTCCAATCCTATTCCTAATAGGACTCCCCAAGTGGGGAAAGAGAGAGGGGCTGGCCGGCCACCTTCCCTAGTCCTAATAGGACTAGGGGAAGGGGGGAGGCGTGCAGCCCATGAGGGCAGCCCTTTCACCTTTCCACCAAGGCCCATGTTGGCCCATTTGGCTCCCGGGGGGTTCCGGTAACCCTCCCGGTATTCCGGTAAAATCCCTATTTCACCCGGAACACTTCTGATGTCCAAACATAGGCTTCCAATATATCAATCTTTACGTCTCGACCATTTCGAGACTCCTCGTCATGTCCGTGATCACATCCGGGACTCCGAACAACCTTCGGTACATCAAAATGCATAAACTCATAATAACTGTCATCGTAACGTTAAGCGTGCGGACCCTACGGTTCGAGAACAATGTAGACATGACCGAGACACATCTCCGGTCAATAACCATTAGTGGGACCTAGATGCCCATATTGGCTCCTACATATTCTACGAAGATCTTTATCGGTCAGACCGCATAACAACATACGTTGTTCCCTTTGTCATCGGTATGTTACTTGCCCGAGATTCGATCGTCAGTATCCAATACTTAGTTCAATCTCGTTACCGGCAAGTCTGTTTACTCGTTCCGTAATACATCATCCTGCAACTAATTCATTAGTTGCAATGCTTGCAAGGCTTAAGTGATGTGCATTACCGAGAGGGCCCAGAGATACCTCTCCGACGATCGGAGTGACAAATCCTAATCCCAAAATACGCCAACCCAACATCTACCATTGGAGACACCTGTAGTACTCCTTTATAATCACCCAGTTACGTTGTGACGTTTGGTAGTACCCAAAGTGTTCCTCTGGCAAACGGGAGTTGCATAATCTCATAGTCATAGGAACATGTATAAGTCATGGATAAAGCAATAGCAACATACTAAACAATCGGGTGCTAAGCTAATATAATGGGTCATGTCAATCAGATCATTCAAC
The DNA here is from genome assembly GCA_032464435.1 of Aegilops umbellulata. Classification (NCBI taxonomy): domain Eukaryota; kingdom Viridiplantae; phylum Streptophyta; class Magnoliopsida; order Poales; family Poaceae; genus Aegilops; species Aegilops umbellulata. Next base: position 388,859,634 of record CP136054.1, on the reverse strand, counting down.
TAATGATGTGACCTCGTTAATCAAATAACAACTCTTTGTTCATGGTTAGGAAACATAACCATCTTTGGTTAACGAGCTAGTCTAGTAGAGGCATACTAGTGACACTCTGTTTGTCTATGTATTCACACATGTATTATGTTTCCGGTTAATACAATTCTAGCATGAATAATAAACCTTTATCATGATATAAGGAAATAAATAATAACTTTATTATTGCCTCTAGGGCATATTTCCTTCAATAAGTTCAACAATGGAGTGGCATGGACAAGAGGATGTGGAACCCCTTTCAATATGCTAAGGACAAAGGATTGGCTCAAGCTCAAAGCACAAGACTCTACATTTTCTATTTTAGTGATCCAAGATCACATTGAGTCCATAGGAAAAGCCAATACTATTAAGAAGGGATGAGGTGTTGCTTAATGAGGATCTTGCTCAAAATGCTTAGTGATATGCTCCAAAACCCTCCACTACTTTCTCATATCCACATATGTCCTAAACCAAAAGGTCCAACTCGGCCCAACCGAAATTTCATATTTGGAGCCACCGAGTTTAGTTGACATAGCCACTGCCAGAAACCCTAATCAATTCGGTCTCACCGATAGGTATCTCGGTCCCACCGAGATGGGGTTGCAATCTCTCTGTTTCCTTTTCGTAAAATTTCGGTCAAACCAACATGAGCGATCAGTCCCACCGAGATTGCAATGCAAACACTCTGTTTCCTTTTCGTAACGTTTCGGTCCAACCGAGATGAGCGAATCGGTCCCACCGAGTTTGCCTCACCAACTCTCTGTTTGTCTATTACCAAAATCGGTCCCACCGAGTTTGTGTAATCGGTCTCACCGAGATTAGGTTATGCCCTAACCCTAATGACATCGGTCCCACCGAGTTGACATGTCGGTCCCACCGAAACACCTAACGGTCACATTATGAACTAAATCGGTCTGACCGAGTTCTCTGAATCGGTCCCACCAAGTTTGGTGATTTGTGTGTAACGGTTAGATTTTGTGTGGAGGCTATAAATACCCCTCCACCCACTCTTCATTCATGGAGAGAGCCATCAGAACATGCCTACACTTCCAACACATATTTTGTGAGAGGGAACCACCTACACTTGTGTTGAGGTCAAGATATTCCATTCCAACCACATGAAACTTGATCTCTAGACTTCCCCAAGTTGCTTTCCACTCAAATCTTCTTTCTACCAAATCCTATCCTGTGAGAGAGAGTTGAGTGTTGGGGAGACTATCATTTGAAGCACAAGAGCAAGGAGTTCATCATCAACACACCATTTGTTACTTCTTGGAGAGTGGTGTCTCCTAGATTGGCTAGGTGTCACTTGGGAGCCTCCGTCAAGATTGTGGAGTTGAACCAAGGAGTTTGTAAGGGCAAGGAGATCGCCTACTTCGTGAAGATCTACCCGAGTGAGGCAAGTCCTTCATGGGCGACAGCCATGGTGGGATAGACAAGGTTGCTTCTTCGTGGACCCTTCGCGGGTGGAGCCCTCCGTGGACTCGCGCAACCGTTACCCTTCGTGGGTTGAAGTCTCCATCAACGTGGATGTACGATAGCACCACCCATTGGAACCACGGATAAAAAATCTCCGTGTCTCCAAATTGCGTTTGCACACTCCAATCCCTTCTTTTTACATTCTTGCAACTTGCATGCCTTACTTTCCGCTGCTCATATACTCTTTGTATGCTTGCATGCTTGCTTGATATGTATTGTGAATGTTTAAACTTGTGCTAATACTCCACTTCAACTCAAGAGATTAAAAACTGTAACTTTTCTTGATTAAAGTCTATTCACCCCCCCCCCTCTAGACACCTCTTCTCGATCCTTTCAAAGACGAGATGAAATTGATGAGTTCCAAAGATGTTTGGGACTTAGAGGAAATTCCAAAAGGAGCCAAGACAGTAGGCGGCATATGGGTCTACAAAATTAAGTATGACTCCAAAGGGAATGTAGAAAAGTATAAAGCAAGACTTGTGGCAAAAGGATTTACACAAAGAGAAGGGATAGATTACAATGAGACATTTTCTCCAGTCTCATGTAAGGATTCGTTCAGAATCATAATGGCATTAGTTGCTCATTTTGATTTAGAGTTACATCAAATGGATGTTAAGATGGCATTTCTGAATGGTGATTTAAAAGAAAAGGTCTACATGAAACAACCCAAGGGTTTTATCATGGAAGGCAAGGAAAGTATGGGAAGCCGCCTGAAGAAATCCATTTATGGATTAAGACAAGCCTCTAGACAGTGGTATCTAAAGTTTAATGAAACAATTAAAAGTTTTGGGCTTAAAGAAAATATTGAGGATAAATGCATTTATGCAAAGTTTAAAAATGGGAAATATATTTTCCTAATCTTGTATGTGGATGATATTCTGCTTGCTAGCAGTGATGTTAGTCTACTACAAGAAACAAAGAAGTTCTTATCCTCAAATTTTGACATAACAGATCTTGGTGAAGCATCATATGTTTTGGGCATAGAGATTCACCGAGATAGGAACAATGGAGTCTTAGGACTATCGCAGAAAGCAAGAAAATATTGAGGATAAATGCATTTATGCAAAGCTTAAAAATGGGAAATATATTTTCCTAATCTTGTATGTGGATGATATTCTGCTTGCTAGCAGTGATGTTAGTCTACTACAAGAAACAAAGAAGTTCTTATCCTCAAATTTTGACATAACAGATCTTGGTGAAGCATCATATGTTTTGGGCATAGAAATTCACCGAGATAGGAACAATGGAGTCTTAGGACTATCGCAGAAAGCATGTTTAGAAAAGCTTCTTAAAAAGTATAATATGCATGCGAGTAAAGCGACACCTGCTCCTATAGTTAAGGGCGATAGTTTTGGGAAATTCCAATGCCCCAAGAACACGAGATCGATCAAATGAAAGTAGTACCATATGCTTCGGCAGTTGGTAGCTTACAGTATGCACAAGTGTGCACTCGCCCTGACTTAGCCTTTATCACTGGGGTACTCGGTAGATATCAAGAGAATCCAGGCATAGATGACTGGAAGATGATAAAGAAAGCATTACGTTATGCGCAAGGCACGAAGGACTACATGCTAATATACAAGAGAAGTGATTCCCTAGAGATAAAAGGGTATTCAGACGCAGATTTTGCGGGGGACAAAGATGATAGAAAATCCACGTCAGGATACGTATTCACCCTCGCCGGGGGAGCTATTTTGTGGAAAAGCTCCAGACAGTCGATAGTTGCATCATCCACGATGTATGCAGAATTTATAGCATGCTTCGAGGCCACGGGGCAGGCGATATGGCTAAAGAAATTTATACCCGACTTGAAAGTGATAGATTGTATTCATAAACCACTAAAGATGTACTGTGACAACCAGCCCGCAGTATTCTATGCTCACAACAACAAGTCGAGTAATGCTACCAAAACAATAGAGATAAGGTATTATGTAGTGAAAGACAAAATCCAGGATCAAACTATAAGTCTCGAGCATATAGGGACAAAAGATATGCTTGCGGATCCGCTAACGAAAGGCTTACCACCCAGTGTATTCAAGGAACACTTAGCCAGCATGGGTTTAAGGGAAAGCCTTATGGTTTCTGGATAGACCCAAAAGGAATAAAATTTGTTTCTGAACAAAACGTATGTTGTAGCTGTATGATTCTATCGGCGGTTAAGCTGTGACGATGAAACATGCTCTATGCACCAATATGCGATGAAACAAATAAATTAGAAAGTATAAGGTTAAAAGTAAAGTTGAGATCAAGGGGGAGAATGTTAGGATGATCTCCTCCGTGTGGGCCCAACGGCCCACCGGACCCTTAGATCCGCACCCTGATCGGGGGCGCCCAGCCCACTATGGCTGGCAGGCCCCTGTCACACTGCGCCATATAAAGAGGTGGCGGCCGGCGCCTCACAACACAAGGTTCGCCGCAAGCCGCACACCCCACCGACAATCCCTTCCGATCTAGGGTTTCTGCAGTAGCGACGGGAAGCATCGCCACCACCTCGCCCACTCTCCGCCATCACCGTGCGCAACAGCACCACGATGGCCTCTCGATCGAGCTCGTCAGTACAAGGAGAAGGTAGGACTACCGATTGATCTGGCCTAATCGATCTCAAGGTCTATCAGATAGGTCTCCCAATTGCTAAGCTTCAAGGGAAGAACAAAGTCTCATGACCACACGTCAAGACGTGCGTGTCATGCAGAACCCAGATGATCTCTGTTATCTGCGCAAATTTTAAACAGAACAAGCCAGAACACAGGAACATACTTGCGCGACAGAAACGACTGCAAAACCATCGTCTGAAACGAACCGAGTTCTAACAGGACAAAACTCACAAGCCACCAAATAGAATCCAAGCGCTTGTTCTTGGGAATTCGACAAATTACCATTTCTCTGCACACATCTTTCGTTTCCAACAAAAGCAATCGACCTCTGTCATTAGTGTCTCCAATGAAGGTAGATGAGTCAGGATAGGAAGCACGGTAAGGGTACGGCGTAGCGACGTATCGACGTTGCGGATGATTTGTGCAATTCTAGGTCTGTCTTCAACTTATTGTATGCCTATAAACTTGGCATAGTCAACCCACCTGCAAAGGCAAAATGTTCAGCCAGTAAGTGACCACATCGGAATTTCATGTTTAAATTCAGAGTTAACATCCTGCAGACTACAGATTACTCACAGTAGAGAACCCAAGAATGTGTTCCCCGTCCGAACCGCAAAGCACAGTGCACTCAATGCTAGTTTGTGGCGGTGTAGTAACGGCTCGAGCATCCGCTGTTCGATCACTCCAGCCAGAACCTGGTACCTGTTATAGAAGAAGTTCAGTTGCCTTAGTTTTCGTTAATTTTTGTCAGCACAAATTTTCAGGTTTCCATATCCTAGTGTGTCCTACTTTTGTATAATTATTTACTAGACGGTTTTTGGAGCCTTCATAATGTCCCAATCGGAACGGAAGCGAAATATAAACATAACATAATCATTAGAAATGTTCATCTTAACCTCTTAGGAAATATTAAATCACTTCATGCAAATTAAACATATCACATAGAGTAATAATTGCAATATTGCATGGTACCTGAGGTTACTAGAAACTGCCATGTATACACCATAGGCAATGCTAGTTGAAACAATCGGGATATCCTCAACTTCGCCAGCATCATCCTTGTTAACAGTCTTTCTTGCCTTTATAATTGCGTTGGTCACACCCGTGCCAATCTGAAAAAAGATTTTGCGCCATTTAGCTAGCAAGCCCGTCGATATTGAAGTTCCCCAAGCTGTGCTTTGGAAAAGGGATGTGGCGCATAGCTTGGTAGCGTGTTTGTAGTGGGTACAAAATGTCAATTGATACTTGTAAGAATTTGGAACCCAACTCAAGCTGAAGAAACTTATTCAATGGTCACTGCTAACCACTGTTGGTCCCAAATCTTTTTAAGCTTTTCATAAGGACTTGAGTAGTATTTGAAGAGTAAAAATGGCACTGACTAGGTGTTACTATGTCATTATCTGCAAAAAATGTTATTCCTATGTGGAACCAAAACAAATTGTATCATCACTTCACCATGTTCCTTAGCTTTTCAAATGTTCCCTTCACCTAATACAAGATCAGTGGCACTCTGCAAGGCATGCTTGTTCTTTATTTAAGAATTAACCATCATATCCGATTGAGGCTTCAAGGTCGTAATATACAGTTGCAGTGCTAACATATCAACTTAACAATTACCATTAAATTTATTAAGTTGCACACTACCAGGCCTCGAGATTTTCAGTTAAACAACTGAGTAGTGCATGACATAACAAGTGCTTACATGAAAAATAACAGCCTCGTCAAACTAAATATTACTTTTTGCATGTTTTCGTGTGAGTACTAAATGGTTACTTCTTCCTATGAGAACAGAGTACTTGAGAAAAGGAAAATAATTGTTCTCCTCGTGCTATTCAAGATTAAACAAAACAAAAAGCTGATAGAAACATCTATCGATTCCTCGCATAGCATTAAGGCAATGCAATTACAATTGAATAAAAACACAATGCTAGTACTGTTTGTCAGAAACATCAAAATTACAGCATAACAAACTTACCAAAGATGCACTCGTTCCTACTGCAAAAAGTTTTGCACCGTTCCTCTGAAAGAAGACAAATCATTAGTTTGTAACAAACACACTCTAAACAAGTCACAACAGAGCACAGATAGTTAATCTTTACCATAATAGCTCCAAATCTCTGCAAAAATGTATATGACCTTCCAGCCAAAGCAACCTGCAGAAGAAGTCACATAAGTTCCCTTGCAAGTTTCAAGGAAAAGATAAATATTTTCCCTTTCAGAAAGGGGGAAGTAAGTTGAGATCATGTTACCTGGAATGCATTATCCGGGCAGTTGTGGAAGAATTTAGCAATAGCTCCAGCATTCACTGATAGTGCTGGTTGCAGAGACACAGTTGGAGCAGGAAGCCAAACAAGCATGAAGTCTGCAACTATTGCCATGACCTAGAAAGTATTGCAACAAGATTTTAAGACTAGTAATCAGAAGAGTTCTAAAAATCATTTGTGCGCTTCAAATCAAGTAGTGTATTTTTAGATAAATGCAACTTTTTTGGACTACAAGATCACCTGCATGAAAGCGAGCATGCAAGTGGCTACTCAGTTGTCAAGCTCGCCCACCGTGTATTTCAAACACTAGCCCTGCTAAATTAGAGCAGCGCGATTTCCGGTAAAAAAATTAGAGTGGCAGAACACCTCTCTTCTTTTCAGTAAAAAAAATGCAAAAGAACTTTGTAAAGCTTGGCAGGTGGAGAAGGAAAGGGGTCAGGTCTGTGCTGTTAGGTCTGCGCTGTTAGGACTGGGTCTAAAATGCAGGTTATATATATTGAAGATCAATCTGTTTATTTATTTTGGCAACAAATCTAAAAAAGGTTCATTTGGGAATCATAACACATTAACAACCTCTAGCACAGCTTCGCAGGGTCAACAAAAAGTGCGTATTAATTCTTTGTTCAGATTTCTGAAAGGAAAAAAAATGATGACCAAAATCTCGAATCAAAAGTAAATTGCTTTATTCACTCCCTAATGTGAAGCCAGTTGCACAATTTACTGGGGTTTGCAAATGTTTGCACAAAATACTAGCTAAGTAAGAAAACCTTGTGCCTTTTATCAAGAGAAGTTTGATTGCATGCTTTTATTAGCATCATCTGTTTTTGGAACATAGGTAGTAATTCCGAGTATACGAAATCAAAGGCAAACTCTCGCCAGTTTGTAAAGGATATCCCAAAAAATAATAGACACATACCACATCGGCAATCACAAAATCAAGCTCCTTGACAAAGTTCTCCCTCCTTCGTTCATATTCTGCCGCAGTCTAGCAACATTAAAAAAAATATGTCAAATAAGCTGTACAGAACTTAATTATGCGTTGCAAACTGAATCACATAATAATGCAATTGCCTCAAATAAAAGCAAGTGCAGATATAGAATAGGTTTCGGGCATACAACTTGAGACAAAATATCTTGATGTTTCTAACAACAATGCACCCAAGTACACTGTATTGCATTGCATGTAGTTTCTCAATTCTCAACTCTGGAGATGAACAAATGTTCTCCATGCCCTGTATTAACTACTCCCTCCCATCCAAAATAGGCACACAAGAATTAACGGTGTAGAAAAATGTTAACGCTACCCTTCAATTGTTTGTATAACTTTCTGTTTTCCCTCCCGGTAGAGTTCTTTTTTTTGATAAAGGGTGGATTTTATTGGCTCAAAATGGAGCATCAAGAAGATACAAACACAATGAGGACACACCCGGCCTGTGCATAGCTAGGATGCACACAGCCAACACCAACGCACGCACACAAAAACACGCCGGCAAATAGCAAAGTCATACAAGACCAAAGCTATGCGTAGGCGAGGAAAAAAGTAAAAAGCCCCAAAGCGATCACATCACGATCGGCAAACTATAACAATGACCATATCTGCACCGACAATCTCATGACACCACGCGGACGACGAGGTTATTCAACAGCAACGCCTTAAGGAAGGGAGTAACATTCAAGTGCCACCGTCACCGGATCCAGCCACCCAAGGCAAGAACCTCGCGCTGCCACTGCGTCGCCCCATCGGGCCGTAGCGAGTGTGGCACGCGGTCCTTGCCGCCGTCTTGAGGTCTTCCCTGTCGTCTTCGGGCCGTAGGGCCGCGGCACACAGTCCACTTCGCCGTCCACGTGCATCGACTTCTGTGTGGTATGCACCTCGCCGCCTTCCTAGACGCGGGAACGCCACTGTCCGAGCCAGTCTTCGTCACGCGCTTCCTCGCCATTTCGAGCAACGCCGCCGCGCTCCAAACCTAGCCGCCGCCGCCGTCGCCGCCACTCTTCTTCCCGGTCCACGGCGACTACCTCGACACCGGCCACCCCGACCCGACATCGACCACGGCGTCTCTCGCACGGCTACCTCGACCACGGCTACACCACCCACGCTCTCGGCTACCTCGACAAACGGCACAAAGGGCTACCACCTTGCTTGAGCAACCTCGTCGGTTTCCACTCCAGCCCACGACTTCCACGATGCATCGACCGTTACAACTGTGGGGGGATGTCCGTCGGCTTGCCTTCGGATTCTTCTACAGTCTCACTGTCTGCATCGCTACCGTTGTGACTGCGGGGGGATGTTGAGTATTATGATTATTAGGAATTATAGGATAGACTAGGATTTGGTCCTGCCTTGTCTTGTACTCCAAGTTGGTCATCGTACTCCTATATATATGCCCATGAGGCTCAAGCAATAAACATCAATTCCACCAATCCCTCTCTATTCCTTCTAACAACGACGTCAAAACATCGCCATTGTTAGGTATAACCAACTCGGGCCAGACCAAGGGTTTCACCCCAGAGCTCAAGACCAGGTGCTCAAGTAGCACCACCATCGAGGTCATTCATGTGTTGTTGCCACCACTTTTCCATGATCCCAGCAGCTACAAGCGATATGACCGCCGCCACTACACAACAATCCCACTGCATCAAGACATCATCCATAGTTTGCCTCTCGCCGCCGAAGTCAACCACCATATCTGCAGAGATGAAACTCTCACAAAATCTTTTGATGGCTACCACAATCCGCGGCGAGGCCGCCGCCGTCCCGGATCCAATCCACCATGATGTAGTCAAAAGCCAGAAAGAAGATCCGCCACACTGGGACCGTTAACCGCCAAACGCTGGCGCACTCAGCCAGGAACACCGCCTAGCTGTGCCACTCGGCCATGCAGCTGGCCACCAAGACCTAGATGGATGGCAACAGCCAGTACCATCTACCATGGGTTGCAGCTAGCCGGCAGTCTGGGCGGCCGCCGATCATCTGCATGCATGTCCACGCATGTGCATTTGTATGCATATGCATTCATGCACCAGCACCACGTGCTTCCCGTGATCGTACTCCCAGCCATGGACATCATCCAGCTCCCGGTAGAGTTCTAGGCTCAGTTCTCAATGAAATCAATGAGGGACTAAATAGGAACAACATGAGCAAAAGTGCAGTAGGACTGTGGGAGTATATATTCAACTAGAAAATGCTAAAAGGACATAGTGTGGATCGGAGGGAGTACATATTCTTAGGGTACAGAGTTTCCATTCGGCTGCCAGTGGGATTGTATTTGAAGGATATGTCCACGAAGAGTCAACTGAAGGTGACTAGTGCATACTTTGTTTTACTGGAAAAACTAATGCATACTGGCCAGCAAAACAAAGTATGCACTAGTCAAACAAAGTATACACGATGAGAGAAGTTCTAGTGCTACCAAACAAGTTTTGTGGTTCCTATGCTAAGCTACCAACACACGATAGCACTACTAAAGAGTTATGAAAAGAAAAATAGTATTGCCATAAGATGTACTCCCTAAGTGATCTAAACGATCTTATATTAGTTTACAGAGGGAGTGTCTATCATCATGTCATAAATTTAGTAATACACATTGAGATTATTTTTTTACCGTGCACCGTAGCCCGTAGACCAGCAAGAGATAAATGGTGAAGCCACCATTCGTACGTTGTGCTGAATCATTTTTTTGTAGTATGCTAGATTGTACGATCTATTATGACATTTTAGTGGTGCTACGGCACCACAAAGCTTGGTAGCTCTGGAGCTTTGTGGCTGATGTGACCGAATAATGCTACTCAGAGAAAGGCAAGAAGACCAACATTTGCCTTTGTTGTTTGCCAGCAACAGAGTATACCGTAGAAAGGCTTCTTTTATTCTGTATTCCTTTCTTCATCTAGCAAAGCGACATTTGCCTTTGTTGTATTAGAGAAAATAAAAAGCACTTAGTAGACTGTCCAATTATATTATGGAATAACATCTGATTTAGTGAAGAATCGGCATCTTGTCACAGCAGAGAAATATTCCTGCCCCATTTCTCACCGAAGCGCTCGTCCAAACAACGCACCCGACAACCCTGAAGCGACGTCGACAACAAGCCAGAGTCGGGCAGGCATCGCCATCGGGCCAAAGCCCGACTCATACGACAATCTACCACCCACATCAGAGCTGGGCCTTTGAACTCTGGACCACAGAAATTTCTACAGTGAAGCCAGTCAAAGCAGAGCAAACCAAACCACATCTCACGATCTGAATCGCAAACCACAGAAACGAGATGCTGCTATGTGGAAAATACACGGAGTGGGCTTCATTTTCACACGGACCTTGGTGAAGATGCCGACGCCGCACTCCATGGCGACCTTGGCGAGGAAGAGGTCGTCGGCGAGGAGGCGCTCCCTGAAGCCGCCGAACTGGAGCAGCCAGCGGAACATGGGCGACTTCTCGAGATCGGCGAACCGGCGCACGATCTCGCCGGGGAGGCGCCCGCCTTCCACGGCCGCGGCCATGTCGGCCGGGAGGCTCTCGAGCTTGCGCCCCAGCTGCGCCAGCACGAACAGCGCCTCCCTCCTGTTGACTGCCGCGTCGTCGTCGCCGCCCTCGTCCTCGTCTCCTCCGCCGCCGGAGGGGAGGTCTTCATCGCCGCCGTCACCGCCGCCGGAGCCGATGTTGCTGCCGCCGCCCGAGGAGGCGAGCGGGAGGGGAGGGAGGAGGGGCCGGGTGAGGCGGAGGGAGGGGAGGTGGAGCGGGAGGGAACGGTGGAAGGGGAGGGCGGGGAGGCGGAGGAAGGGCTGCGGCTGGAGGCGGAGGTGGAACGGGGAGGCCGGGCCGGAAGCGGAAGCGGAGAGGGCGTTGTTGGGGGTGGAAAACGCCATGGCGGGGGATGCGGGAGGTGGTCGGAAGGGAGGCCGGGGCCGGGGATTGTGGGCGGGCGTGGACCTCCCGGAGGAGAGGAGACGAGAGGAGTGTGGTTGGTGAAGGAGTGGAAGCCCGCGAGACCGCAGCCGCGACAGTCGTGTCGACACGAGTGGGCAACGGTGCTTTATAACTGTGCCACCTACGACGAGTCTATGAGGCCGCCGGAGGTCATGCCCATTGCCCGGAGTCAAAGCTGACGAAAAGATGATACATTTTCCAAAAGTCCTTGTCTTGGCTTTTATATTACCCATATAAGAATTTCAAGTTTGCAAGCATCTCCCCAAATTAATGCTAGTAGATACGTAAAGTTCCATATGCTCAAAAAAAAAGATACGTAAAGTTCCATTTACCTTTTTTTAATCGACTTACTGTACTAAATAAAATTATTTTTTAGTTGGATAATAAAATTATGTTTTATTTGGTAGGTTAATACGTTGATTCATTGACAGCTAAAATATATTTTTGGTGCATGATTACACCAACAATAAAAATACATGTAAATCAAAGTGATTGCATGCTAAATAGTTGTATTCCAGCTGCAACGGACAGACAATTATCTAGTGAGAAAACAAATATAGTGCCATTCTATAGAGGGGGTAGGAAAGGCCACATAGCACTCGTGTTATAAATACATTCTGCATGCTAGCATATATTTTGAGATCCTTTCGTACAAAAGATCTTGATAGAACGTCAGCAGATCTTCTCTACTCCCACCCCCCACAAAGAGTAGAAGCATAGGTAACATGATTAGTTATGTGTTAGGTATGAGTATAATTTCTTGCTCATGGTTCCCGATTAGTAGTTAAATATATACTCCCTTCTTTCCGGTTTATAAGGCTTAAATCTGAAATCTCATCAACCAAGGCACCTGGTGAGTGGAGGAATATATCTTGTACTTTACAAAGCTACCCAAATTAAAATGATGCATTCATTTGGATTAATTGCAATGCATGTATGCTTGCCCACTAGATGAGTACAAAAGTTGCATGCATTGATGAGTTCCTTTTAATTATTACATGCAAATATTTAATGCGTCTTGAAATCTCAATAGAAGATGGAGTTGAGCCCTTTAAATCGGAAAAACAAAAAAGTTAAGATAAGGCCTATAAACCGGAAAGGAGGGAGTAATTAAGTAAATGATATTTGTTCCACATAACATGTGAGCTGTCAAAGATCCATTGGTATATAATTGTAAACTCTAACTTTCCTAATCATAATATATGTTGCGTTTTTGTATCAAAAGAGTTATCATATTTTTTTCCTTTTTTATGATATTATTTGTACATTTAGTGAAGCCACGGCATATGGATACACATCCTATCCTATATATTTATGTAAGTGATCCCATTTTAATGTACATCATGAAATGCATGTAACCCTTTCACTTTTCACTTTCCATTATATGCAAGCCCTCCACATAATCAAGCACATGCAATCCCTCCCACATCATCAATTTTTATTTCATTTTTCAGCAACAAATAATTGAACTTCAATGTTCACTTTCTACCACATGCAAGTCTCCACATTGTCAAACACACGCAAGACCTCCACATCATCGATTTCCTTCTAAATTTTCAACAAAAAATGAACTTGAATGTCATAAGGCAATATAACATGCATACATCCTTCAATTACCTGTATATTTTTTACCGTTCATATGGCATGAATGTGGTGCAGTATTACTCATATATTTTAATTTTATTATTGATAATTTATTGCTATAAATTTCCGTAATAATGCATGGGGTATTATCTAATTGTATATGGATGTGACCGTATGGGCATGATCTTCTTTGCAGAGCACCATAATAGGCATAGACATCAGTATGACATTGTTCGACGTTCGACGTGTACAAAGCCCGACCTTATAGATTTTAGTCAGTATGGAAAATCAGATAAGCAACAGAAAAATCAGGAAATGCAATATAAATCTTCCCTCTGATCATCTGAAGTTGAGGTTTTAGGTGAGACTAAAGACACATTTTAAAATTCTGACTACTAATATTTACAAAAGATGGACTGAATATTTCAAAAACAATGAGAAAATGTGAAACATGCTTCCACAATATAAACAAAATCCGATTTCGTAAATATACTGATACTGTAATACAAACTAATAGGTTGTATTGAGAAAAAGTACTATATTATTCAAAATTTTGTTGTTTTGAGTCTCACGACCAAATTGTAGCAGTCAAGGGACAAAAACATAATTTTGCTTTAATCAAATCTGAGGGTCTTTGTAGAAACTTATGCGTTGATCTGTCTAATTTATGTGTTTCCTCTAGTGCCTATAAGAAATACAACCTATATGCTCAACTGTAATACAAACTAATAGGTTGTATTGAGAAAATGTACTATATTATTCAAATTTTTGTTCTTTTGAGTCTCACAACCAAATCGTGTCAGCAGTCAAGGGACAAAAGCATAATTTTGCTTTAATCAAATCTGAGGGACTTTGTAGAAACTTACGCGTTGGTCTGTCTAATTTATGTGTTTCCTTTTGCAGATCATTCAGAAATAACTTATACTATAGTTGAGAAAAATCTTTGGAATCACAAAAAATATACTGAATCTAGGGGCTCATTTGACTCAAAGCATTCCAAAAACGCTGAAATAGAGAATGTAGGATTGTGACGACATGTGCACTTATATCTTGCATGATTGAAATTGCCCCAATGATTGATTTTACATCGTCGGAGAAACAAAGGATGATCCCAAGAAGTTTGAGTCAATTAAAAAATTCTTATGAAAAGTGTAGTACGAATGTACAATCATTAGGAAAAGTTTCTATGGGTATAGTCCTACAAAACTAAACAACCTCATAGAAAATAAATTCTAAATCCCTAAAAAAAATATAAAAATTCCAGTCCTCCATAATTATTTATGAAAATCTTTTGATTCAAAGAGGCCATTATACATAATTGTATGATTACCTAGACTACTCACTACACACTAAAAACATGTAGAAGCATCTTACCACTTTGTTAGAGCAACTCCAACAGACCGACCCAAACGGAGGGCGATTTCGTCCGCTTTTTGTCCATTTGGGTCGGCCGCCCGCCCTGCGTCCGCCCTCTTTTAGATTTGGGATGGCAGCGCGCCCAACGCGCCGACCCATATGTGCTGGCGTGGCCGGCTGGCCGCCCAATATTTACATTGATTTGCATTCAAACATATTGTCAAATAACATAGTTTTACCGAATAAAAATATTATAGTTTTACAAGCCAGATACAAATAAAAATGTGTGACATAGTTTTGCAAACGAATAAAAAAAGATACATCTATTAATTGTCAACATGAGTCCACATATGCTCAACCAAATCATTTTGCAGCTGCACGTGAGTTTCTCAATCACGCATGTCTTCATGAAATTGGGTGAACTGTTCAAATGTTGCCGCTACTCCATGCTCAGGCACAACATTGTCACCCTGAAACTGAAACCCTTGATCGTACAGACGTTCCGGGCGCTCGTTTTCTACGATCATATTGTGCATGATCACACAAGCAGTCATCACCTCCCACAGTTTCTGCGTGCTCCAGGTATTAGCAGGATACCGAACGATGCCCCATCGAGATTGCAAAACACCAAAGGCACGCTCGACATCCTTTCTGGCACTCTCTTGCTCTTGGCCAAATCTTTTCCTCTTCTCTCCGACAGGGTTGGGTATTGTCTTGACAATAGTGGTCCACTGAGGATAGATACCGTCACCCAGGTAGTATCCTTTGTCGCAGGTGTGTCCGTTGACAATAAAGTTCACCGGTGGGTTGTTGCCTTCGGCAAGCCTAGCAAACACCGGCGAGCGCTAAAGCACGCTGATATCATTGTGTGATCCAGCCATGCCAAAGAAAGAGTGCCAGATCCAGAGATCTTGAGACGCCACGGCCTCTAATATGACAGTGCAAGCCCTGACATGTCCCTTATACTGCCCTTGCCAAGCAGAAGGACAGTTATTCCACTCCCAGTGCATGCAGTCTATGCTGCCAAGCATTCCTGGGAAGCCCCTTCTGGCATTCATCGCCAACAAACGGGCTGTAACTTCAGTTGTCGGCTCTCTCAAATACTCAGGGCCAAACACAACAATAACAGCCTTGCAGAACTTATACAGGGACTCTAGGCATGTAGACTCACTCATACGGACGTACTCGTCAATGAGATCACCGGGCACTCCGTATGCAAGCATTCGGATGGCGGCAGTGCATTTCTGATAAGAGGAGAAACCGATCTTGCCGACGGCATCCTCTTTGCACTCGAAATAGTCATCATAGTCGACCACCCCCTCTCTAATACGGTTGAAAAGATGCCTACTCGTACGAAAACGGCGGCGGAATTTTTGATGTTTGAACAAAGGATTTGTTGTATCAAAGTAGTCCTTCCAAAGAAGGAAATGTCCGCTCTCTCGGTTGCGATTCAGTGCCGGAAGGTGGCCCGGAATGGAGCCACGAAACAACAGCCGATGGCTGTTGAGGTGGTGATGGACCAACACTGCAACCAATATCTCCTCCTCCTCGTCGGACGACGAATCGTCGGAGTCGCAAAGGAAATTGTGGAAAAAGAACTCATCGGCGGAGTCCATTTTCGTACCTTGACAAACTGTCGAACAGCTTGCAGGCGTCGAAGAAGGAGACGACCGGCGAGGGGAGTCGCGACGCGCACGGACCAGCTAGCTGCCCTGCCGGCGTCCGACGAGTGGGCCGGCGTCCGACGAGTGGGTCGGCGTCCGACGAGCGTGCCGGTGAGGATCTGGCCGGGACGGCGAGGCGGCCTCTTGGTCGCGGGCGGTGGGAAACAGTTTGCTCCCCGGCGGCAAGACGGCAGTGGCGGGGCAATGAGGGGAGTGAGCGGCGTTGCTAGGCGGATGTATAGCGGCGGCAGCTGGCAGAGTCGCCGACAAAAAAGGGCGGCGGCGTCAGTGGTGAAGGAGGCGGGCGAGGGTTGCTGTTGGCTGGGGATGGGGGAGGCCAATGAGCCACCGACCAACGGGCCCAGGAAGAGGAGAAAGCGAGTGTGCGCACGTCCGTCGCGTGTCCGTGCCGACGCAAATCCGGCTCAAAAATGGGCCAGGAATCGATCGCCCGCGAACAAAAAGCGGACGCGCGTCCGTTTGGGTCGGCGCGTTGGGCCGGCTTTTCTGTCCACGCCGACCAAACGGACGGCGGCGGGCGAAATGGGTCGCCCCATTGGAGTTGCTCTTACTGCTGGACCTTCAGATAAATTACCAGTCACTAGCATTTTACCTAAGTATCCCCTGTAGGTTCCAGTACCAATACGACCTCATTCAGTTTGCAGGAGAAAATTCTTACCAAAGTTTTCGCTTTAGGTTTCAGACCGTGCAACTAGGAAAATGACTGATCCCAAGTTTGCTGTTAAAATGAAATTCACATAGCGAAGAATACTCATTTTAACTTTTCTTTTACACAAATTTTACTCCTCTAATCATTTGTATGGTCCAAGAACAGCAGCATCTTAACGATGACGCGGGTGAGGACATGATATTGGCTGAAGCTCAAGGATGACTATTGACAAAATGATGAACATTACAACAAACATCAGACAAAATACATCTATAAGTGCATGCATAATTCACTCATAAATACAAACGACCAACAATACCTCCTGTTTGTTGATCAGGGCACTGTTTAACTGCCGATGTCGGATGTCCGTGAAACTAAAAAAACTGTACCTAAGCACCTCCCAGTGTTCCCCCACAGTCGTGTTTCTTAGTGTGTATTATCACAAGGGATGGATGGTCAAGCCTGTGAAGTTGGTAGCAAATGCCTGATGACTTAATTGGTCGTGGTGACATCTAGTTAGACGAATCTGCGCCATAGTCGAGCATTTCTTTTATGTTCAGCTTGATTGAAGGTCCCATTGATGAGCATACATATGCCGTTTTCCAGTATATTCCCTTTGCACCAGATGGCTTGTTCCTCTCAATAGAGCGCTGGGAAGATATGGCAAAAAGTAAGTAACCAAAAACTCTGGGAGTGACAACAAAGGGGTGTTTATAAGAGCGGATATCTTACAACAACAGCCATGAAGTTTGCAATAAGGTCTTCTTCAGGGAAGTTAACCTTGCCAAAAGGAATGTGAGCAATCCCTGTCTTATCAACTCTGAATTCAACTTTACCTTTCTTGAACTCATCGATAGCCTGGAACCATTTGCACAGTTAGCATAATCAAGCTCACCACTCTCCATTGACAGTATAAAACTTTAACTGCTGCTCCCTCCGTAACTTAATATAAGAAAAAAAATTGATACTGTCATAGACTCTAAAAACATCTTATAAAATGTTACATAGGTAGTACAAGATTGGGGCTGATTGGCTCAATTTTAAGTTGGTACAGCATAAACAGATCAAATAATACTCTCAACTATTAGGTCGTTCTCGATGCCAACATGAGCTTCAAGGTAATCCATACCACTTCAACAACTAATTTATCTCATACTATGTTGCTGCCACAAATCATACAACTATACAGTATGGAAATATATTTAAAATGATGAATCTAGTGATACCAAATTCCTGTGACCAGTTTACATTAGTTTTTATACACTGAAGGCCAACCCAACTTTTTTTTTGACTGGCACGAATTCTAGAATGACTTATATTCACGATCAGCAAAAGTAAAAGGCAACTTCTGCATAGGAAAGCCTGCAGACAGGATACCACCAGAAGTTCAGCTGCAAACTTACTCCAGAGATGAGGAAAAAAATCACACGGCAGACCATAGCCAGATGGATGTCGCAATATCACGAAAAAAGAGACTTTATGAATACAATGTGTGAATAAGATCATTTATCAGTGTCAACAACTTATATCAAGGTTGTATTGTATGTGTTTCTGCAGTACGGTATAGCTGCATTGTATCATGATAGTCTTGCCAGGATGAATATTGATTAACATTCAGGTATTCAAGAAGAAATGCTACCTATTTACTATTAAAAAAAATGATGTGTTAGTCCTACTTATGCAATCCTAAGTGGTTTCAGGTACTCAAGGCTTTGAGACTAGGTGCTAAAATCCATCAACTCAAATGTCAGTAACAATGCTAGACTTGGTAGTCCTACCTTACAGTCAACTAATCCACTCTGCCTTAAGTTGATTATCATTGTTACTATACTTCAAGCCTTAACAAGGCAACTTGCGGGTTAAAAAGTATTAGCAGTTCACTGCCACATCAACATCTTCTACTTTCCTCTTCCACTGCCTTGACTTTCCCTAGCACAACCAAACTACACATTCGAGTTGCACAATACATATCTCTAAGTAGTCTTCAGAGATGGAAATATATGCAATTAGCCAAGGAAGCAACCTATGAATATCTGGGTACTGAAGTTGGACGGGCAACTCCCTACTTTTCACCCACTGTCACCGTCACAATACCCAGTCCAAACAACATAGACATGATTGATGATTCACAAGCAATATTTACGGGAAGCCAAATAAAGTCTGCACAGTACCTGCGTAATGTTTGGAGAAACAGTACCAGCTTTGGGGTTGGGCATCAATCCTCTTGGTCCTAGAATCTTACCCAAGCTGGCAACCTGAGAAAGGGAATGTTTGAGTAAAGGGAATACAATACAACAAAAGGAAAAATATATTCCAATGGAATATATTTGACAATCATCACAAATAAAAAGGCATCACTGTATTATTTCCTAGTAAAATCTGTTTCCTTGAAGTGTCCGACAGATTGATTAGCTAAATATACCCAACAACCTTGCATGTGGATAGGGAAAACTTCATCAAACAAGAAAGAATTCAAAGATGATCCGCACACAGCTAGTTCCACTGCCATACCTTAGGCATCATATCAGGTGACGCAATCAATTTGTCAAACTCCATGAATCCTCCTTTAATTTGTTCAATCAAGTCATCTGAGCCAACAATATCAGCGCCTGCAGCCCTTGCCTCATCTATCTTCTCACCTGCAAGACATCAGAGAATCGCTATATAAGGCAGCCAATTTTCTGAGCATAACAAGGTAACAATAACACAGTATAACAAAAGACTGTGAAATGGAAGTTTAGATTATTCAACAAGTCTATGCATCATAGCCATCAAGAAAATGAAACCAAAGTGGTATGCCCAACTGACTTCTACGTGTATGAACAGAACGAGGAACACCATGAACATAATGTGTACTGATTGAGAGCTTCTGCTGAGTTACCCCTAAGAAACAATTTTGATCAACCCAGTATGAACATTCAATTCTGATACATTTATGGCTTTTCAACTCCAAAAGAAGAGCAAAGATAACTGTAAGCATAATATTCATCAATTGAATGAGACATGAACCGTAGATAAACAAGCCTAGGTGGAATGCAAGTTCATGGGTTGTCACTACTTGAAACTAACAGCCAACGGGGGTTCCCTCTGGCACACTCATTTTTACCATATCGACCACATTGTTCAACAAAACATCCATTGGTGCTTTACATAGAGATAACATATTGACCAATTAAATTGAAGTCAGCATGCTCTGAACTCGATCAACTCCATGCATCATATAACTCTGTCGAACACATGCATCATAGAGTGCAATTTGCATCGGATTGGGCGATAACCATCTCCAAACATCATGCAACCGGTGGGCACTCACCTTGGGTGAGAACTGCAATTTTCACGGTCTGTCCCGTCCCCTTGGGCAAATTGACCTGCGGCCATAAGCAAAAACACAAATCAAACAACGGAAGAGAGAGAGAGAGAGAGAGAGAGAGAGAGAGAGAGAGAGAGAGAGAGAGAGAGCAAACAAGAGAAAGAAGAAATGAAACGGTACCGTGGCCCGGAGCTGCTGGTCGTTGTACTTGGGGTCGAGGTTCATGCGGAAATGCGCCTCGGCGGACTCGACGAAGCGGGTGTTGGCGACCTGCTTCATGAGCGAGATGGCCATGGGCACGTCGTACTCCTTCTTGCTCTCCCTCAGCTTCTGTATCTCGAGGTATCTCTTGGACCTCGTCTGCACGCATTCGAGACCAACATCATCACCCAGCCGTCCAAAACGAGACGCGTACACAGAAGATAAAATGATGAGCGCGCGGGGTTCCGTGGCGTACGCGGTCGCGCTTGAGCGGGAGAGCGGCCTTGCCGGTGCGCGGGCGGGTGGGGGCCGTGAACGCGGGGCCGCGCCCGCCGTAGCCGTCCTCGTAGTCCTCGTCGATGTCGTCGAACTGTACGGGCGCCTCGTCCTCCTCCTCTAGCACGGCGGCGCCCTGCGGGTCGGCGACGGCGGCCGCGGCGGGGCGGCGGAAGGCGAGGAGCAGCCGCGGGTAGGCGCGCAGCGAGGGCACGAAGGTGGGGAAGAGCGCGCCCGGCGCGGCCGGCCCCGCCGCGCAGGGGGCGGAGGGCGGCGCGAGGAGGGAGGACGCGCAGGCCGCGGCTGTGGCCATGGCGGGGGTGGTGGGGGGGAGGGAGGGAGGAGGAAGAGGAGATAAGAGCGGGTGGATGATTATATCCCGAGTGCGGGCGCGTGGAGTGTTATAACGAAGGAGGCGAACCGATGGCCGATGGGTATCTCGGGTCGGGTGAGGTGGACGCGCACCGGATAGGGCTTCGTCCGTCGCTCGGACCGGCCCGACGGAAGGAGGGAGGGAGGGAGGGGACGAACTCGGCGCCTGATTTGGCTCGGCCGAGACCCGTGCCGACGCCGAGGGGGGCGCGAAAAGTGTGCGGTGGACGGGGGCTTCGTCGTCGTGTGGGGGCGAGGCCGTGTGTGGCCGCGCTCCCTCCTCTCCTGTGATGCCAGTTTTCCTACGAGGGTTGCCGTGGCCTGCAGTCGGCGGAAGCAGCTACGTACGCTCTCGCTCCTTCTGGAGTTGTGGGTTTCTGGCACAGTGCCAGTGACACGAATGGTTTACTTCGGTCTTTCAGCGGCCAGGCGAGAGCGAGACCGTCAGTCCGACTGACGGGTTGATTGATTTTTGGTGTTCATCGTTTTGCATCCAGATTTTTTTAGGGAGGTGGCTATATCATTTAACTGAGACTTAACAAGTCCTAGTCAAGTGACACAACATATAAAAAAGAAGAAAGAGAAATAAAAAAATGCAAGGATCTCCACGTAAGATCTCACGCATATAGCATCGACTAAGACTGTTACGGTCCCTGCCACCTTGGCCTCACCTGCAGCAACTACTACGGGCCAGGCTGCCGCACCACCCGACGGCCCGGAACGGCCGCGACGCGAAGTGAAGCCCAACAGCAAGTTCCCAGCCCACATTTGGGAAACGAGGGGTAGGGTTAAGTAGGTCTTGGGGCTCCTGCGTGAGGTGTGGACAAAGTAATAGGCTGGCGGCGGCACTCTTCTCTCTCGATCCCCCTTCCTCCTCCCTAGAACCCTAGATCGATTGAGACTTGTATCCTTAATTCCTCTGTGTGTTGCTAAGAATTGAGTGGGAGCATAACAATTGGCATCAGAGCCCATCCGATCCACCCAAAAAAAAATTCTCCACCCTTCCCAATCTGGCTGGGCGATTCCCATCTATCATCCAGACGCGGAAAGGCAAGGCCACGACGATGGAGGAGCACACCAAGGCAATCGTTGATCTGACCGCGACAATCGCGGCCCTCACCACCAAAATCAAAGACATCCACCCCGTCGTCCACGAGCTGCAAGGATGGCGCCCCTTGATCGAGCAGTCCGTGGAGGAGATCCGATCGGAGGTGGGTCACTTGCGGACTCAGATCGACAAGGCCACGACCACAGCGCCAGGACAAGGCCGCGGCGCCCGCTCCACCACCTCCTCCCCTGCGGCTCAGCGAGGTCCCGCCGTTGCTTCCCCAACTCGCGGACGGGTTGCGGTCGCGACTTCCGCCACTGACGGCCGACGCGTCCAATCCGCGCGCCGTCGACACTGGTCACGGGCCCGGTGGCCACGGCGTTTTCACTGATCTTCGGGGGAAATCGTCAGGGGAGATCCGCACCCCTCGATTACCTCCGGCCACTGGTACGTCTGACTTCTATCACCATGGCGAGCAGTCGTTTTCCGGGGACCGTGGGTACCTTCGAATGCCACCACCACCACGGTTTGATTTTCCTCTGTTTGATGGGAATAACCCGAGGGTGTGGCGTCTCAAATGCGAGGCCTACTTTCGAGTTTGCACGCTTAGCCCTGATACTTGGGTTAGTTGTGCCGCTATGTACTTTACAGAGAGCGCTCTCACTTGGTTGCAATCATCGCAAGCGCATTTGCATTATCAGGATTGGGGCGATTTTGCCACTGCTATATGCACCCAGTTTGGTCGTGAGGAGTTTCAGAACCTCCTGAGGCAGTTTAGTAGGCTGAAACAAACTGGCACCATAGCAGAGTATGCTGAACAATTCACACAAATCATGCATAACCTGTTAGCGCATCACACTTCATGGGATCCTGCATTTTTTGTTACTCAATCCCTTGATGGCTTGCAACGTGATATCCGTGCTGCTGTCGTGCTTCACCGCCCCCAAAACCTGGATACTGCTGTGGATCTTGCTTGTTTACAGGAAGAGGTGGTGGACACATTTCGATGCGATGAACCTGCGTCCTTCTCCACGTCTGCAGGAGGGCGGGCGATTCCTCGCACAGCTTTGCCGCTTCCTCCTCCACCAACGAAGGCAGGTGGCGCACCCGGCGACATGCGCCAAGACGACCGCCACACGCTTGACACGTCTCGACCACCAGCAAGTGACGACCGGCTGGCGGCGCTGCGGGTGTATCGCCGCGCCAAGGGCCTCTGCTTCACTTGCGGCGAGCGTTGGGGGCGCGATCATCGATGTGCTTCCACAGTGCAGCTCCACGTGGTCGAGGAGCTTATCGAGATGCTTCACCAACCATCATCTGACACAACAACCGTGGAGGCATCGACCAATGAGGCTGATTGTTGTGTCCTCTTTATGGAAGCAATTGAAGGGGATGAATCATCGACGACGATGCGCTTGCACGGTTGGGTACAGCAGCGGGAAGTGCTCATGCTTGTGGACTCTGGATCCTCACACAGTTTTGTCAGCTCATCTTTGGCTCAACACCTTCAAGGGGTGCAGCAAGCTAAACATGCTCTTTCGGTGCGCGTGGCCAATGGTGGGGTTCTGCATTGTGATCAAGAAATACCAGCGTGTGCTTGGCATTCTCAGGGAGTTGATTTCGCCACGGATCTCAAGGTTCTGCCTCTCGGGTGCTATGATGTAATCTTGGGCATTGATTGGCTGGCGTGCCATAGCCCAATGGAAGTAGATTGGTTACAAAAGACCATGGATTTTGTGTACAAGGACAGGCAAGTGCATCTCACCGGTGTTCGAGCGGATGTCACCCGTTGTGATTTGATTTCAGGGGCTGAATCGCACAATTTGTTGGAACAAGAGGCAGTGGCTCGTGTCATGCAACTTTGTGCAACAAATGAAGACATGGAAAGACCACCCATTCCGTCAGCTATTGGGGAACTGATTGAGCAGTACGGGGTATTGTTTGAGGAACCGCGAGGATTGCCACCACAACGAGCTTTTGATCATGCTATTCCTCTAGTGCCCAGGGCACGACCTGTCAACCTGCGCCTGTACCGACACAGTCGAGCGCAAAAAGACGAAATCGAATGGCAAGTAGCTGATATGTTAGCTCAAGGCATCATTCAACCTAGCACGAGTCCTTTTGCTTCTCCGGTCTTGCTGGTTCACAAGAAGGACCTGATACGTCTCCAACGTATCTATAATTTTTTATTGTTCCATGCTATATTATATTCTGTTTTGGATGTTTAATGGGCTTTATTATACACTTTTATATTATTTTTTAGACTAACCTATTAACCAGAGGCCCAACCCAGTATTGATGTTTTAGCCTATTTCAGAATTTCGCAGAAAAAGAATATCAAACGGAGTCCAAACGGAATGAAACCTTCGGGAACGTGATTTTCGGAACGAACGTGATCCAGAGGACTTGGACCCTACATCAAGAAAGCAACCAGGAGGGCACGAGGTAGGGGGGCGCGCCTTCCACCCTCGTGGGGCCCACGTTGCTCCACCGATGTACTTCTTCCTCCTATATATACCTACGTACCCCTAAACTACCAGATGCGGAGCCAAAAACCTAATTCCACCGCCGCAACCTTCTGTACCCGTGAGATCTGATACGTCTTCAATGTATCTATAATTTATAAAGTATTCATGCTATTATATTATCCATCTTGGATGTTTAATGGGCTTTAATATGCACTTTTATATTATTTTTGGGACTAACCTATTAACCCAGAGCCCAGTGCCAGTTCCTATTTTTTCCTCGTTTCAGTGTTTCGCAGAAAAGGAATATCAAACGGAGTCCAAACGGAATGAAACCTTCAGGAGAGTTATTTTTGGAACGGAAGCAATCCAGAAGACTTGGTGTCGGTGTCAAAACCGGCGGATCTCGGGTAGGGGGTCCCGAACTGTGCGTCTAGGTGGATGGTAATAGGAGACAGAGGACACAATGTTTTTACCCAGGTTCGGGCCCTCTCGATGGAGGTAAAACCCTACTCCTGCTTGATTGATATTGATGATATGAGTATTACAAGAGTTGATCTACCACGAGATCGAAGAGGCTAAACCCTAGAAGCTAGCCTATGGTATGATTGTTGTTCTTGGTCCTACGGACTAAACCCTCCGGTTTATATAGACACCAGAGGGGGCTAAGAAGCCCTGAAAATAGGAATAAACCAGGAGGTGATCCTGTCAGTATGATGACTTTCAATAATACTATTGTCAATTTGGATCTAGTTGAAATCCCACTCAAAGGAAGATCCTTCACTTGGAGCAATAAACAAGATTAGCCTCTTTTGGAAAAGCTTGATTGGATTTTCACTAACCCCCACTGGACTACTGCTCATCCATCTACTATGGCCATTCCCTTGGCTAAAATCACATCTGACCATGTGCCTATCAAAATTATAATTGACAGCAACATCCCCAAAAGCCAGATATTCAGATTTGAAGAATATTGGACTGAATTTTAGTGGATTTCTTGAACAGTGGAGAAGCACTGGTTGAATTCAACCCATTACTCTGATTCTGCTAAAAATATAAGCTCAAAATTCAAGGCTGTCAGAAGAGGACTGAAAGCATGGAGTAAACAATACTCCCATCTGAATAAAATAATTGATAATTGTTGTTTCTATGTGAAAATTATGGATGGCATTGAGGAACAAAGACTGCTATCTAGGATTGAAATGAATTTTAGAGCTTTACTTGTCAAACATACAAACAAGTTATTGGAGGCTAAGAGAATATATTGGAGAATTAGGGCAAATATAAGATGGGCTAACTTGGGGGATGAAAATACCAAATTCTTTCATGCCATTGCTACTTATGTATTCAGGCACAACTACATCACATATCTTATGACTATGGATGGTCAACAAGTATTTGAACATGACCATAAAGCTGCTATTATATGGGAATCCTTCAAAAATAGAATATGCACTGTTTCCACATATTCACAAAACTTTGATATATCACATCTTGCTATGGAAGAGGATTTACATGATCTTAATAGACCTTTTTCCAATGAAGAAATAGATGATATCATTAATAAAATGCCCAATGATAAATCCCCTGGTCCTGATGGTTTCAATGGACTATTCATGAAGAAATGTTGGCACATCATCAAACAATATTTCTACAAATTCATTAATGATTTTTATAATGAAGTTGTATCACTTGCTCCTGTCAACAATGCCTATATAACTCTGATACCTAAGAAAGATAATCCTAAATCACCTGATGATTATAGGCCAATTTGTCTTGTAAGTATGCCAATCAAAATACTTACAAAACTCCTTGCCAATAGAGCCCAGCAGATTATTATTTCCAGAGTTAGCAAGAATCAATATGGATTCATCAAGACAAGGAATATACAGGACTGCCTTGCTTGGAGTTTTGAATACATACATATGTGTCACAAATTGTCGGAGGAAATCGGCCTCCACGAGCACCTATGGGGACGGAGCCCCTTTTCGGTTCGGCGGGGGGCGGAGGTTGCACAAAGAGCAGATCGAGGCGACACACACACAACGATTTTATCCAGCTTCGGGCCACACGGATGCGTAAAACCCTACTGCTGCTTGTCTGGTTGATTCGAGTTCTTGCTCTGGAGCGCAAGAAGCTACAGTAAGTCGGAGCTGGACGTAGACGAGGGTCTACCGGGTCTTTTCCTTTGGGGTCCCCCCTACGTGCGCATGGGCCTCCTTTTATATGCTAAGGGGTTTCCCACAGGTAGCGACGCAGGTGAGGGTAAAAATGGCAAGGAACTGTGCGAACAGTGGCCGCACAGTGCTATCGCACCTAACTTTGACGGCGGGGGACAAAGGCATTAAATGCCCGTCTGGATCGCCCGAACAGTACCGAGGCGGACCGTTGGGGGCGCCTCCGCTTGCCACGGGGGCAACTCTGCCAACGTCGCATGTCACCGCGCGCCTCAGGTTGCGCGGCGCCCCGCCACGTGCCTCTGGGGAAGCTCCAGAGTGACACGTGGTCAGGTGAGCTGGAGCGCAGGCCTGAGGTGGTGGTTTGCCGCGGCAAGTGGCTTGCTGCGGTGGTTGTCTTGCCGCACCTGGAAGCTTGCCGCTCGTCAGGCCTTGCCGGGGCGCGCGGCGCGCCGCGGCGGGCTTTTCTTGGGGTGCCTTGGCTTGGCCGTCCCGGCGAGCTCCTCCCGCCGGGGCCTTGGTGCTTCGGCTTAGTCGTCCCGGCAAGCTCCTCTTGCCGGGGCCTTGTCGCCTTGGCCCGGCAAGCTCCTCTTGCCGGACCTCGCCTCCTTGGCCCGGCAAGCTCCTCTTGCCGGGGCCTGGTCTTCTAGGCTCGATCACTTGGCCTTCGTCCGGCCCAGAAAGGGCCGTGGAGACTCTTGTCGCTCCCCTGGCAAGCCTTGCCGCGGGACGCTACTACTGCCCGTGCACAAGTTCGGGGTACTAAGGTACCCCTACTTTAGTACACCGACAGGAGCCCCCGGGTCTGGGCCATACACGATGCCGAGCGTTGTTGGGCCAGGCCCTAACAGTGCACGAGCACGCGTGGCCTGGGTTGCGCTGCTCCTTAACTCCGTGCCCGTCGCGCCCTCCCCAAGTGGCGCGCGCTTATCGCGGCGTCGTGGGGGGCGAGGCATGCGAGGCGTGCGTGACGTGGGTGGCGTGCCGGGGCTTGAGGCCCGCAGGCATGCGTCACGTCGGGCACGATTCCTTTATTTGGAAAGGCGAAACGTCCGCCCCCACTTTCAAGTGGGGGGGAGACATGGAGGCGCGGCTTGGTGAACGAAC
Source organism: Aegilops umbellulata (assembly GCA_032464435.1). Classification (NCBI taxonomy): domain Eukaryota; kingdom Viridiplantae; phylum Streptophyta; class Magnoliopsida; order Poales; family Poaceae; genus Aegilops; species Aegilops umbellulata. The sequence continues at coordinate 388,832,116 of CP136054.1, read as the reverse complement.
GGGGTCGAGGCACGGCTTTCGGGGCGCCCGCCCCCACGATCACGGGGTGGGGAGAGGTCGCCTCATCCGTCGCCTCGGCCGTGCTCGCCCGCCACGCGTCCTCCATGCGCTTGGGGTTGCGGTGGTGGAGGCAGGAAACCGGGCCGACGCAGGTCGAAGTAGAGGGTCGGCCCCGTCGCCTGCCCTTCCTCTGCTTTGATTGGTTGGGCGGGGCGGCCGAGCCCCCACTCCGCCCCTTTATAAGGAGCGGAAGGGGGTGATGAGGGTCCGCACTCCTTCCTTCTTTCTTCTCTTAGATCCCTGGTCCCCTCTCCCCAACTGTCATGGAGAAAGGGAACCCTGGTCCTTCTTCGGTGGCGGCAAGGGTTGCCGCCAGGCAGCGCGCCCCTCCTCCCCTTGCACCCGTGGTGACGGAGCCAACCGTAAGGGGAAGGGGGAGGGGGCGAGGTCGTGGACGAGGCCGTGGACGGGGCCGAGGCGCTCGAGGCGGGCGGGGCGGCGCGCCGGCCTCGCCTCCGCCGGCGGCTCCGTTTCTCCCGGCGGTTCATCTCGGGGACGACCCCTGCGAGTTCATCATCAAGCTGCGTCGGGCGCCTCGCCGTCGCCTCCGCCTCCCGGCTCCCTTCGTGGACGTCCTGGAAGCGAAGCAACACGAGACGCTGAGACTGCGCATGAGGGGCTGCAGGATCAGTGGTACGCGAGTCCACGTCGAATCCCGAGCCCCCGGCGTGATGTATCTTGGCCGAGGGTGGAAGTCGTTCGCCCAGATCCACAGCTTGATGGAGGGGTTCACCCTCCATTTTAAGCTGATGGAGGGTGATCTCCTCTCCGTCAAGGTCTTCGGGGACCTCGGCACCCGGGCCCGGTGCTGCGTGGATAGCTCCTCCGACAGCGAAGGCTCCTCCTCGAGCGAGAGTGACGAGGAGGGGAGCGACAGCGACGACGAGGGGAGCGGTCGCCGGGATGACGGGTCCGACTAGGTGCCGGTCGCAGCTCCGCGTGGCACCGGCGACCCCCATCGTCCGCGTCGCTGGCGCCGTGAACTCCCCGGGGTCGTCTCCTTGGGCGGCTGGCGTAGGGAGGCTGCGGAAGAGGAAGAGGGCGGGCAGCAAGGCCGCTGCCTCGTCTTCCAGCTTCGCCCCAGACGCCGTCACCACCCCTGCTCGCGGCGACGACCACCGGGGTCTTCTCTCCGGCCCGGCAAGCTCCTCTTGCCGGGGCTTCGTCTTCTCGGGCGGACGGAGTGGCGAGGCTGCGGAAGAGGCCGGCGGCAAGGCCGTCAACTCGAAGTACGAGGGCTAGATGCCCTCGACAGCGTGTTGACGTCCCGCGGCCTCCTTTTCGAGCTCCGCTTCCGGCGTCGCCGTCTCCATCCGGCCTCCGGAGCCCCCGGGCGGAGCCCCGGATGCTCTCTTGGCGTCTTCTGCCACCCGTAGCTCGTCTAGGCGCCCCTTTTGCCCTTCTCGCCTCCTTGCCCTACCTCCTGAGGAGAGAGACAAGAAAGGGATCACGGGCACCTTATCTCTTTTTATCTTGTAAGCCCTCGGGCCTTAATTGTGTTTAAATCTTGTAATCCCATCTTTCATGTTTTTCATTCTCTCTGAGATGTACCTGAGTGGAATGTTTTTAATGAAAAGGGAGTGTTTGCCGGACCATTTGTCTCGCGGGTACATCCCGCGGCAAGGAGCGAACCCTTTGCATCGTTAAGATAGACACTTCCCCGCCCGGCAACGGACCCTGCCGTCTCCCCGCGCCCCTTGGCCCTCCTCACGCTCTTGGCGGAGGCAGGGAGAAGGTGGGTTCTGGCCCTTCGCTTCCTCCTCTTGCCGCCGCGGCTACTATCAGAAGCGGGCCCCGGGAACGCGCTCCGGGGTTTGCCGCTTAAGAGAGCACGGCAGCTTTTAGGAGGAAGCAAGGTTTTCGCATTCCGCAGCTCACGAGAGAATGCATGATAAGGGATGTAAAGACTTATCTGAGGTTGCAACCCCCGGCAACTCCGGCTTGCCGGGGCGTGGGTGCTGGCTCGCCCTTCTCCCCTTCTTCGTCCTTGAGCGGCTCGGCAAGGGTATGCAATTCCTGCGAGCCAAAGGGGAAGGACGGGAAAAAGACGCGGACTCGACCTCTAAGTTAGGGGTTAGCGACTGTTAGGCACTACCAACCCTAACCAAGGACGAGACTCGACTCAGCATGCATGCTAAAACTTGGGGGCGCCAACGCTTCATTATCTGCTGCCAGGGTCTGCGCCTGGCTTTGTACAAAGGATTACATGCAACTGCGGCAAGACTTTGTACAAAGAGTTGGTTGCCGGACGGGGTCCGACAACCGCGCCTTACGGGTAAAACTTGCGAAGATGCTCAATGTTCCAGGAATTGCTCACCGGAGTACCATCTTCGGTCTCGAGGCGGACGGCGCCGGGCCTCGTGACTCGTTTCACCCGGTAAGGGCCTTCCCACTTTGGCGTCAACTTGTTGTGTATCTTGGCCGACTGAACGCGCCGAAGAACAAGGTCGCCTTCCTCGAGGCTCCTGGCTTTAACTTTGCGGCTATGATAGCGACGCAGAGCTTGCTGGTAGCGAGCGGATCGCACAGCAGCCTGGAGATGATCCTCCTCGAGGAGCAGTGCGTCATCTTCACGCGACCGCTCTTGCTCAAGCTCATCATAAGCGAGCACTCGAGGTGACCCGTATACGAGTTCCGTGGGGGTAACTGCTTCTGCTCCATAGACTAGAGCAAATGGTGTCTGGCCGGTGGCTCGATTTGGCGTCGTTCTGACCGACCAAAGAACCGCCGGCAGCTCCTCGATCCAGTTCCGTCCGTGCTTGAGCAGCCTGTCAAAACTTTTGGTCTTGAGCCCGCGCAGTACCTCGGCGTCGGCCCTTTCCGCTTGACCGTTGCTCCGAGGATGAGCAACAGAAGCGAAGCAGACCTTGGTGCCGAGGTCTTGGGTGTACTGCATGAAAGCGTGGCTTGTGAACTGCGTACCGTTGTCGGTGATGATCCTGTTGGGGACCCCGAAGCGGCAAACAATCAACCTGAAGAATTTGATCGTGGACTGGGCTGTCACCTTCCTCACCGGTTCCACTTCTGGCCACTTTGTGAACTTGTCGATGGCAACGAACAAGTACTCAAAGCCCCCGACGGCTCGGGGGAAGGGGCCGAGGATATCGAGCCCCCAGACCGAGAAGGGCCAGGACAAAGGGATCGTCTGGAGAGCTTGAGCTGGCTGGTGTATCTTCTTGGAATGGAACAGGCACGCTTCACACTTGGTTACTTGTGCAGTTGCATCCTGGAGGGCTGTTGGCCAGAAGAAACCTTGCCGGAACGCTTTGCCGGCAAGTGCTCTGGCGCCAATGTGGTGTCCACATATGCCTCCGTGTATCTCCGCCAACAGCTCCTGTCCGTCTTCCAGGTGAATGCACTTCAATTTCACCCCATTGCGTCCTCTTCTGTACAGTGCGCCATCGACGAACTGGTACATACTGGACTGCCGGGCTACTCTTTCCGCTTCTTCTTGTTCTTCGGGAAGTTCTCCTGTCTGGAGGAAACGGACGATCTGCTGTGCCCACGTTGGAGCCTGTGGCTCGACGACGAGGACTAAAGGCATGTCGGCGGCTGCGGGAACATCAGCTTCTACGGCGAGGACTTGGGGCTCAGCCGGAGCTTGACGTTCCCCGGCAAGCTTGCCGGGGCATGGCTTGCCGGGAGAGCCTGCTTCGTCGGGACAAACCCTGGGGCTTGCCGGAGCGGGCAGCTCCTCAGCACTCTTGGCGTCGATCTTGGGGACTCTCTTGGCGGCGGCTTCGGGAAGCTCTGCCGGGAGATAGTCACCGGAGACCGATTTTCTCTTCTTGCTTGGCCCAGTCGATGGTGTCACGGATGGCTGAGTCAGCTTGAGCACAAAAGTCCCTGGTTCCACAGGTAGCTTTAGTGCGGCGCATTTTGACAGGCCGTTGGTGATGTCGTTCTCTGCTCTTGGAACGTATTCCATTTGTAGGCCGTCAAAGCGCTCTTCCAGCTTCCTCACTTCATCAACGTAAGCCTCCATCAACGGGCACTGGTAATCCTTGTTCACTTGGCGGACGACGAGCTGCGAGTCACCCCTGACAATGAGCTTCTTGATCCCAAGTTCTGCCGCGATCCTGAGACCGGCGAGCAAACCTTCATACTCTGCCGTATTGTTGGTTGCTTGCTCCTTGGGAAAGTGCATCTGGATGATGTACTTGAGGTGCTCTCCGGTGGGCGCGATGAGCAGCACGCCGGCACCGGCGCCTTCCAGCGAAAAGGCACCATCAAAGTACATCAGCCACTCTTTGGTTGCTTCCTTGCCGGGGATGCTCGTCTCTGGAATTTCTTCGTCCGGTGTCGGCGTCCACTCTGCTATGAACTCTGCCAATGCTCTGCTTTGGATGGTCGATGTGCTCTCGAACTTGAGGCCAAAGCTTGACAGTTCTAGTGCCCACTCGACAATCCTGCCTGTTGCTTCGGGATTCTGCAGTATCCTCTTAAGCGGAAAGCGAGTGACCACCGTGATCTCGTGTGCTTGGAAGTAATGGCGCAGCTTCCTCGAGGCCATGAGGAGGCCAAAGAGCAATTTCTGCACACCAGAGTACCTCGACCTAGCCCCCTGCAGGAGGGAACTGACGAAGTAAACTGGGCGCTGCACCATCCTCTTCTTCTGCACTTCCCCTTGCGCTTGCGCGGATTCGCCTTTGCCGGGGCCAGAGCTTGTCGGGGAAGCCCCCTGCTTGTCGTCGGACGCGCTTGCCGTGGTTGCTGGCTCGTCATCAGCTTCCCTCTCCGCTACTAACGCAGCACTAACCACTTGATTGGTTGCCGCTAGGTAGAGCAGCAACTTCTCTTGCGGTCTAGGCGCGACAAGTATAGGAGCGGAGGACAGGTATTTCTTCAAGTCTTGCAGCGCAGCCTCCGCTTCCGGAGTCCATTTTACTGGACCTGCCTTTTTTAAGATTTTGAAAAACGGCAAGGCGCATTCCGCAGACCTGGAAATAAACCTGCTGAGAGACGCCACGCAGCCGGCAAGTCTTCGCACGTCCTTGACACGTGTTGGTGCTTCAATCTGCTCGATGGCCTTGATCTTGTCGGGGTTGGCTTCGATCCCACGCTGAGACACGAAGAACCTGAGAAGCTTGCCGGAGGGGACTCCGAACACGCACTTCTCGGGGTTGAGCTTGAGGCTGATCTTGCGCAAGTTCGCAAAGGTCTCTTCCAAGTCTTGAACCAAGGTTGCCTTGTCTCTGCTCTTGACCACAATGTCGTCCATGTAGGCCTCCACATTTCTATGGATCTGTGGCTCGAAAGCAGTGTGGACAACCCTCGCAAACGTCGAGCCTGTGTTCTTCAGTCCAAAAGGCATCCGCACAAAACAGTACGTGCCGCATGGAGTGATGAACGCAGTCTTCTCTTCATCTTCTTTGGTCATGAAAATCTGGTGGTACCCGGAGTAGGCGTCGAGGAATGAAAGCAGGCCACATCCGGCCGTGGAGTCAACAATTTGGTCGATGCGCGGCAAGGGAAATGGATCTTTAGGGCAAGCTCTGTTGACATCGGTGAAATCGATGCAAAGCCTCCACTTCCCGTTTGCTTTGCGCACGACAACAGGATTGGCCAACCACGTCGGATGGAGCACGCCTCTGACGAGGCCTGCCGCTTCCAACTTCCTGATCTCCTCCGCGATAAACTCTTGGCGCTCCACCGCTTGTTTCCTGACTTTTTGCTTGACGGGCCACGCATGAGGACAGGCGGCAAGGTGGTGCTCAATCACTTCCCTGGGAACGCCGGGGATGTCAGATGGTTGCCAGGCAAACACATCGACATTCGCCCGCAGGAAAGCAACGAGCGCGCTTTCCTATTTGGGGTCGAGAGTGGCACTGATGGTGAAGGTACCACCAGTGCCGTCCTCCTTGGCGGGCACCTTCTTGGTCGCTGGTGGAGCAGCCGTCGTCTTCTTGTGTTTACCGGCGGGGCTCGATGGTGCGTCCTCAACGGTAGCGCAGCGCTCCGAAGAGGCGCGCTTGCCGGAGTGGGCGCCAGAGCATTCGCCGGGCTTGGCCTTCTTGCCGGGAGAGCTCGATGGCACGTCCTCGACGGCAGCGCAGCACTCCGAGGAGGCGCGCTCGCCGGAGTGGGCGCCAGAGCACTTGCCGGGCTTGGTCTTCTTGCCGGCGGGGCTCGATGGCACGTCCTCGAAGGCAACGCAGCACTCCGAGGAGGCGCGCTCGCCGGAGTGGGCGCCAGAGCACTTGTCGGGCTTGGTCTTCTTGCCGGCGGGGCTCGATGGCACGTCCTCGACGGCAGCGCAGCACTCCGAGGAGGCGCGCTCGCCGGAGTGGGCGCCAGAGCACTTGCCGGACTTCTTCTTTCCCCCGGAAGCTCCAGCGGCAAGTGGGCCGCGGGCTGTTGCTGCTGTTGCGTCCCGGTATATTTGGTCGGCGCAGATAAGGGCATCCTTCTTGTCGCCGGGGACAGAAATGACGCTTATCGGGCCAGGCATCTTGAGCATGTTATACGCGTAGTGAGAGGCCGCCATGAACTTGGCGAGCGCTGGTCGGCCGAGGATCCCGTTGTAAGGCAACGGAAAGTCGGCGACGTCAAAGGTGACCTTCTCAGTCCTGAAATTCAGCTCGCTGCCAAATGTTACCGGCAGCGTGATCTTTCCCTTCGGCTTGCTCCTTCCCGGGTTGATTCCTTGGAATGTGCCGGTTTCTTCGAGCTCGTTGTCGGGAACTTGGAGTCTCCGGAGAACAGCAGAGGAGATCAGATTCAAGCCGGCCCCGCCGTCAACTAGCATCTTAGTGACCTTGAGGTTGCGGACCGTTGGGGAAACCAACATCGGCAAGCACCCGACCGCGGTTGTGCGATCAGGGTGGTCCTCAATGTCGAAGATGATAGGCGTGCTGGACCATCTCAGGGGTCTGCGTGACTCGACGGGTGGCTCTGCTGCATTGACCTCCCGCACCCATCGTTTAAGCTGGTGGTGGGAAGCGTGCAGGGAGGCACCGCCGTCCACACACAAGACCTCAGTGGCTTTCTGAAACTCCTGCTCGCTGGTCTCGGGGTCTTCCATGTCTTCGTCGTCGTCATCGTCTTCGTCCTTGTCGCGTCCCCGGGGAGGTCTGTCTGCTTGCCGCTGCTTGTCCTTGCCGCGGCGCTCCCCCGGGCCGGGACGCTTCGTGCCGGATCCCCCGCCGCCTGCTTGGGCTCTCTTCTTGTCGCGTCGTGCGTACTCGGCCTTCTGCAGCTCGACGAGTCGCTTGACTTGCTTGCAACTCCGGAGGTCGTGGCCCCTGGTACGGTGGATCTTGCAGTACTTCTTGTCGGTACCGTCCCGCTTATCGGCAGCAGCCACCGCCCGGCAGTTGGCGCACCCGACAACCTCCTTGCCGGGGCCTCCCGCCTGGGCTTTCTTGGCGGAGCCCTCGCTGCCGGACTTCTCGACAACCAGCACCTCTGGGTTTTTCTTCTTTTTGCCGTTCCGCCGCCGGCCTCTCCTTGACGGGGCGGTACCTTCACTGTCGGATTCTCCTTCTCCAACACTTTCTCCGGGGAGCTTCCTCCCCTCCTCAGTGCGTGCACACTTGTCGGCCAGGGCATAAAGCTCGCTGACCTCCTTGATTTTGCACATCGCCATCTCCTCCCGCATCCTGCGGTTGCGCATGTTCTGGTGGAACGCGCTGATCACCGCGGCGGGGTGGACGTCTGGGATGTTGTAGTGCACACGGCTGAACCTCTGGATGAACTTGCGCAAAGGCTCCCCCTCCTTCTGAACAAGCAGATGAAGGTCGCTTGCCTAGCCATGGGGTTTGTGGCCGCCCGTGAAGGCGCCAATGAACTGATGGCATAGATCTGGCCAGGAGGAGATGGAGCCGTCCGGCAAGTGCATGAGCCAGGATCTGACGTTGGGCTTGAGTACCAGCGGGAAGTAGTTGGCAAGGATCTTGTCGTCCCGTCCCCCGGCAGCCTGCACCGCAATGGTGTAGATGCTGAGGAACTCCGACGGGTGCGACTTGCCGTCGTACTTCTCGGGCATGTCGGGCTTGAAGTTCTTCGTGCTGGGCCACCGGACTTGCCGCAGCTCGCGGGTGAACGCGGGGCAGCCTACCGAATACGGCAGTTCGCCTGGTTCCCCCGGTGCGTGCATGTTTCTAGAGGGCTCAACGCGCTGGTCTGATTGACGCCGCGCCTCTCTTCTGCGCTCGATGCGGGTTCGAGCGTCTTCTTCCCTTCGTTCGTGAAGGACTTGGCGTTGGTCGCGGCGAGTTCGCGGGTTCGACGACGCGGTGGAGTCGTTGTCGAGGTGAGCCCGGCGAGTCGGCGACCGCGACTTCTGGGGCGGGGAGTGCACGGTGGTCGCACCCCCGCCATTCTTGGCGCCATCGGTTCTCGCCTGGGTGACTGGCCGCGGCTGCGACGCGCTGTGCTGCCGCGGAGTGTCACCGTTGGCGAAATCGATGAGGCTCTGGATGGTTGCCCTCCAGTCGTCGAGCTTGTCCGCCGTTGGAGGGTAGTCTAGGAGTAGCTGAGCTCGCGCGAGAGCTTCCGCTGGGGTGGCGGGCAGAGGCGGCGAACGACGCGAGGAGCGGGATGTGCTCGAACTCCTAACTATGTTAGAAGGAGCAGCACCCGGTCCAGGCAGCCGCGCGACGCTCGTTCCGGCACGCTGGATCGCATGCTGGTCCTGAGCGCCTTGGGACCCACCAGCACGGTCTGGGTCCAGCGAGCGTATGGTACCATGGGTACCATGACGCTGCTGGTTTCGCGCCTCCTGAGAGGGGCGCGGGGCGAGCTCGGACGTCGCGGGACCAAGAACTGGTTCGACGGCGCCCGTTCCTCCGCCGGCGTCCTCCCCACCACCCATCTGCTCCATGGGCGGTGGGTTCGACGCTGACGGACCGGTCACCTCCGGAGCTTTCTTCTTCGGCGCCATGCCGGCGCAAACAATGAGAGTCTGGCTCGCGCGGACGCCGGATCTGGTTCACACAACCTCGACGCACCCCCTACCTGGCGCGCCAAGGATGTTGGGGGAAATCGGCCTCCACGAGCACCTATGGGGACGGAGCCCCTTTTCGATTCGGCGGGGGGCGGAGGTTGCACAAAGAGCAGATCGAGGTGACACACACACAACGATTTTACCCAGCTTCGGGCCGCACGGATGCGTAAAACCCTACTGCTGCTTGTCTGGTTGATTCGAGTTCTTGCTCTGGAGCGCAAGAAGCTACAGTAAGTCGGAGCTGGACGTAGACGAGGGTCTACCGGGTCTTTTCCTTTGGGGTCCCCCCCTACGTGCGCATGGGCCTCCTTTTATATTCTAAGGGGTTTCCCACAGGTAGCGACGCAGGTGAGGGTAAAAATGGCAAGGAACTGTGCGAACAGTGGCCGCACAGTGCTATCGCACCTAACTTTGACGGCGGGGGACAAAGGCATTAAATGCCCGTCTGGATCGCCCGAACAGTACCGAGGCGGACCGTTGGGGGCGCCTCCGCTTGCCACGGGGGCGACTCTGCCAACGTCGCATGTCACCGCGCGCCTCAGGTTGCGCGGCGCCCCGCCACGTGCCTCTGGGGAAGCTCCAGAGTGACGCGTGGTCAGGTGAGCTGGAGCGCAGGCCTGAGGTGGTGGTTTGCCGCGGCAAGTGGCTTGCCGCGGTGGTTGTCTTGCCGCACCTGGAAGCTTGCCGCTCGTCAGGCCTTGCCGGGGCGCGCGGCGCGCCGCGGCGGGCTTTTCTTGGGGTGCCTTGGCTTGGTCGTCCCGGCGAGCTCCTCCCGCCGGGGCCTTGGTGCTTCGGCTTAGTCGTCCCGGCAAGCTCCTCTTGCCGGGGCCTTGTCGCCTTGGCCCGGCAAGCTCCTCTTGCCGGACCTCGCCTCCTTGGCCCGGCAAGCTCCTCTTGCCGGGGCCTGGTCTTCTAGGCTCGATCACTTGGCCTTCGTCCGGCCCAGAAAGGGCCGTGGAGACTCTTGTCGCTCCCCTGGCAAGCCTTGCCGCGGGACGCTACTACTGCCCGTGCACAAGTTCGGGGTACTAAGGTACCCCTACTTTAGTACACCGACAGGAGCCCCCGGGTCTGGGCCATACACGGTGCCGAGCGTTGTTGGGCCAGGCCCTAACAGTGCACGAGCACGCGTGGCCTGGGTTGCGCTGCTCCTTAACTCCGTGCCCGTCGCGCCCTCCCCAAGTGGCGCGCGCTTATCGCGGCGTCGTGGGGGGCGAGGCGTGCGAGGCGTGCGTGACGTGGGTGGCGTGCCGGGGCTTGAGGCCCGCAGGCATGCGTCACGTCGGGCACGATTCCTTTATTTGGAAAGGCGAAACGTCCGCCCCCACTTTCAAGTGGGGGGGAGACATGGAGGCGCGACTTGGTGAACGAACGGGGTCGAGGCACGGCTTTCAGGGCGCCCGCCCCCACGATCACGGGGTGGGGAGAGGCTTTTGATAAAGTAAATTATATGGCCATCTTGTTCATGATGAAGCATCTGGGATTCATCAGCAAATGGATTAGATGGGTAACTGCTATACTATCCACTGCTACTACTTCTTTCCTTCTAAATGGTGTTCCTGGTAAGTGCATACAATGCAAATGTGGAGTCAGACAAGGAGATCCTTTCTCCCCTTTACTATATGTTATGGTTGGAGAATTATTACAAATTTTGGTAAATGAAGCATGGAGGAATGGCCTACTTTCTTTGCCCATTGAAACAAACTATACTGAATGCTACCCTATTGTTGGGGAACGTAGTAATTTCAAAAAATTTCCTACGCACACGCAAGATCATGGTGATGCATAGCAACGAGAGGGGAGAGTGTTGTCTACGTACCCTCGTAGACCGAAGCGGAAGCGTTGACACAACGTAGAGGAAGTAGTCGTACGTTCTCCTCGCGATCCAACCGATCACAACACCGTTACTCCGGCACCTCCGAGTTCTTGGCACACGTTCAGCTCGATGACGATCCCCGGGCTTCGATCCAGCAAAGTGTCGGGGAAGAGTTCCGTCAGCACGGCGGCGTGGTGACGATCTTGATGTGTTACCGGCGCAGGGCTTTGCCTAAGCACTGCAACGATATGACCGAGGTGGAATTTGGTGGAAGGGGGCACCGCACACGGCTAAGGAAAGATCTCAATGATCAATTGTGTGTCTATGGGGTGCCCCCTGCCCCCGTATATAAAGGAGCCAAGGGGGAGGGGCTGGCCGGCCAAGCCTGGCGCGCCAGGAGAGTCCTACTCCCTCTGGGAGTAGGATTCCCCCCCCCCAATCCTAGTTGGACTAGGTTTCTTCAAGGGGGAAAGAGAGAGAGGGGGGCCGGCCACCTCTCCTAGTCCTAATAGGACTAGGGGAAGGGGGGGAGGCGCGCAGCCCATGAGGGCAGCCCTCTCTCCTCTCCACCAAGGCCCATGTTGGCCCATTATGCTCCCGGGGGGTTCCGGTAACCCTCCCGGTATTCCGGTAAAATCCTGATTTCACCTGGAACACATTCGATGTCCAAACATAGGCTTCCAATATATCATTCTTTACGTCTCGACCATTTCGAGACTCCTCGTCATGTCCGTGATCACATCCAGGACTCCGAACTCCTTCGGTACATCAAAACTCATAAACTCATAATATAACTGTCATCGAAACCTTAAGCGTGCGGACCCTACGGTTCGAGAACAATGTAGACATGACCGAGACACATCTCTGGTCAATAACCAATAGCGGGACCTGGATGCCCATATTGGCTCCTACATATTCTGCGAAGATCTTTATCGATCAGACCGCATAACAACATACGTTGTTCCCTTTGTCATCGGTATGTTACTTGCCCGAGATTCGATCGTCGGTATCCAATACCTAGTTCAATCTCGTTACCGGCAAGTCTCTTTACTCGTTCCGTAATACATCATCTCGCAACTAAATCATTGGTTGCAATGCTTGCAAGGCTTATGTGATGTGTATTACCGAGAGGGCCCAGAGATACCTCTCCGACAATCGGAGTGACAAATCCTAATCTCGAAATACGCCAACCCAACATCTACCTTTGGTGACACCTGAAGTACTCCTTTATAATCACCCAGTTACGTTGTGACGTTTGGTAGCACCCAAAGTGTCCCTCCGGCAAACGGGAGTTGCATAATCTCATAGTCATAGGAACATGTATAAGTCATGGATAAAAGCAATAGCAACATACTAAACGATCGGGTGCTAAGCTAATGGAATGGGTCATGTCAATCAGATCATTCAACTAATTATGTGACCTCGTTAATCAAATAACAACTCTTTGTTCATGGTTAGGAAACATAACCATCTTTGATTAACGAGCTAGTCAGATAGAGGCATACTAGTGACACTCTGTTTGTCTATGTATTCACACATGTATTATGTTTCCGGTTAATACAATTCTAGCATGAATAATAAACATTTATCATAATATAAGGAAATAAATAATAACTTTATTATTGCCTCTAGGGCATATTTCCTTCAGTCTCCCACTTGCACTAGAGTCAATAATCTAGATCACATCACCATGTGATTAACATCAATAGTTCACATCATCATGTGATTAACACCCATAGTTCACATCGATATGTGACCAACACCCAAAGGGTTTACTAGATTCAGTAATCTAGTTCACATCGCTATGTGATTAACACCCAAAGAGTACTACGGTGTGATCATGTTTTGCTTGTGAGAGAAATTTAGTCAACGGGTCTGCCACATTCAGATCCGTTATGTATTTTGCAATTTTCTATGTCTACAATGCTCTGCACGGAGCTACTTTAGCTAATTGCTCCCACTTTCAATATGTATCTAGATTGAGACTTAGAGTCATCCAGATTAGTGTCAAAACTTGCATCGACGTAACCTTTTACGACGAACCTTTTTGTCACCTCCATAATCGAGAAACATATCCTTATTCCACTAAGGATAATTTTGACCGCCGTCCAGTGATCTACTCCTAGATCACTATTGTACTCCCGTGCCAATCTCAGGGTAGGGTATACAATAGGTCTGGTACACAGCATGGCATACTTTATAGAACCTATGGCCAAAGCATAGGGAATGACTTTCATTCTCTTTCTATCTTCTGCCGTGGTCGGGCTTTGAGTCTTACTCAATTTCACACCTTGTAATACAGGCAAGAACTCTTTCTTTGACTGTTCCATTTTGAACTACTTCAAAATCTTTTCAAGGTATGTACTTATTGAAAAACTTATCAAGCGTCTTGATCTATCTCTATAGATCTTGATGCTCAATATGTAAGCAGCTTCACCGAGGTCTTTCATCGAAAAACTCTTATTCAAGTATCCCTTTATGCTATCCAGAAATTCTATATTATTTCCGATCAGTAATATGTCATCCACATATAATATCAGAAATGCTACAGAGCTCCCACTCACTTTCTTGTAAATACAGGCTTCTCCAAAAGTCTGTATAAAACCAAATGCTTTGATCACACTATCAAAGCGTTTATTCCAACTCCGAGAGGCTTGCACCAGTCCATAAATGGATCGCTGGAGCTTGCACACTTTGTTAGCTCCCTTTGGATCGACAAAACCTTCTGGTTGCATCATATACAACTCTTCTTCCAGAAATCCATTCAGGAATGCAGTTTTGACATCCATTTGCCAAATTTCATAATCATAAAATGCGGCAACTGCTAACATGATTCGGACAGACTTAAGCATCGCTACGGGTGAGAAAGTCTCATCGTAGTCAATCCCTTGAACTTGTCGAAGACCTTTTGCAACAAGTCGAGCTTTATAGACAGTAACATTACCATCAGCGTCAGTCTTCTTCTTAAAAATCCATTTATTCTCAATTGCTTGCCGATCATCGGGCAAGTCAACCAAAGTCCACACTTTGTTCTCATACATGGATCCCATCTCAGATTTCATGGCCTCAAGCCACTTTGCGGAATCTGGGCTCACCATCGCTTCTTCATAGTTCGTAGGTTCATCATGGTCTAGTAACATGACTTCCAAAATAGGATTACCGTACCACTCTGGTGCGGATCTTACTCTGGTTGATCTACGAAGTTCAGTAGAAACTTGATCTGAAGTTTCATGATCATTATCATTAGCTTCCTCCCTATTTGGTGTAGGTGTCACAGAAACTGATTTCTGTGACGTACTACTTCTCAATAAGGGAGTTGATACAGTTATCTCATCAAGTTCTACTTTCCTCCCACTCACTTCTTTCGAGAGAAACTCCTTCTCTAGAAAGGATCCATTCTTAGCAACGAATGTCTTGCATTCGGATCTGTGATAGAAGGTGTACCCAACTGTCTCCTTTGGGTATCCTATGAAGACACATTTCTCCGATTTGGGTTTGAGCTTATCATGTTGAAACTTTTTCACATAAGCATCGCAACCCCAAACTTTAAGAAACGACAATTTTTGGTTTCTTGCCAAACCATAGTTCTGATTGTGTCGTCTCAACGGACTTAGATGGTGCCCTTTTTTAACGTGAATGCAGCTGTCTCTAATGCATGATCCCAAAACGATATTGGTAAATCGGTAAGAAACATCATAGATTGTACTATATCCAATAAAGTACGGTTATGATGTTCGGATACACCATTACACTGTGGTGTTCCAGGTGGCACGATTTTGTGAAACTATTCCACATTGTTTTAACTGAAGACCAAACTCGTAACTCAAATATTTGTCTTTGCGATCAGATCGTAGAAACCTTATTTTCTTGTCACGATGATTTTTTCACTTCACTCTGAAATCCTTTTGAACTTTTCAAATGTTTCAGACTTATGTTTCATCAAGTAGATATACCCATATCTGCTCAAATCATCTGTGAAGGTCAGAAAATAATGATACCTGCTGCAAGCCTTAATATTCATTGGACCACATACATCAGTATGTATGATTTCCAACAAATCTGTTGCTTGCTTCATTGTTCCGGAGAACGGCGTTTTAGTCATCTTGCCCATGAGGTACGGTTCGCAAGCATCAAGTGATTCATAATCAAGTGATTCCAAAAATCCATCAGCATGGAGTTTCTTCATGCGCTTTACACCAATATGACCTAAACGGCAGTGCCACAAATAAGTTGCACTATCATTATTAACTTTGCATCTTTTGGCTTCAATATTATGAATATGTGTATCACTGCGATCGAGATCCAATGAACTATTTTCATTGGTGTGTATGACCATAGAAGGTTTTATTCATGTAAACAGAACAACAATTTATTCTCTTACTTAAATGAATAACCGTATTGCAATTAACATGATCAAATCATATTCATGCTCAACGCAAACACCAAATAACACTTATTTAGTTTCAACACTAATCCCGAAAGTATAGGGAGTGTGTGATGATGATCATATCAATCTTGGAACCACTTCCAACACACATCGTCACCTTGCCCTTTAACTAGTCTTTGTTCATTCTGCAACTCCCGTTTCGAGTTACTAATCTTAGCAACTTGAACTAGTACCAAATACTGAGGGGTTGCTATGAACACTAGTAAAGTACACATCAATAACATGTATATCAAATATACTTATGTTCACTTTGCCATCCTTCTTATCCACCAATCACTTGGGGTAGTTCCGCTTCCAGTGACCAGTCCCTTTGCAGTAGAAGCACTTAGTCTCAGGCTTAGGACCAGACTTGGGCTTTTTCACTTGAGCAGCAACTTGCTTGCCGTTCTTCTTGAAGTTCCCCTTCTTTCCTTTTGCCCTTTTTGAAACTAGTGATCTTGTCAACCATCAACACTTGATGTTTTTCTTTGATTTCTACCTTCGCCGATTTTAGCATCGCGAAGAGCTTGGGAATATTTTCCGTTATCCCTTGCATATTATAGTTCATCACGAAGTTCTACTAACTTGGTGATGGTGACTAGAGAATTCTGTCAATCACTATCTTATCTGGAAGATTAACTCCCACTTGATTCAAGCGATTGTAGTACCCAGACAATCTGAGCACATGCTCACTAGTTGAGCGATTCTCTTCCATCTTTTAGCTATAGAACTTGTTGGAGACTTCATATCTCTCAACTCGGGTATTTGCTTGAAATATTAACTTCAACTCCTAGAACATCTCATATGCTCCATGACGTTCAAAACGTCTTTGAAGTCCCGATTCTAAGCAGTTAAGCATGGTGCACTAAACTATTAAGTAGTCATCATATTGAGCTAGCAAAACGTTCATAATGTCTGCATCTGCTCCTGCAATAGGTCCGTCACCTAGCGGTGCATCAAGGACATAATTCTTCTGTGCAGCAATGAGGATAAACCTCAGATCACGGATCCAATCCGCATCATTGCTACTAACATTTTTCAACACAATTTTCTCTAGGAACATATCAAAATAAACACAGGGAAGCAACAACGCGAGCTACTGATCTACAACATAGATATGCTAATACTACCAGGACTAAGTTCATGATAAATTAAAGTTCAATTAATCATATTACTTAAGAACTCCCACTTAGATAGACATCCCTCTAATCCTCTAAGTGATCACGTGATCCAAATCAACTAAACCATGTCTGATCATCACGTGAGATGGAGTAGTTTCAATGGTGAACATCACTATGTTGATCATATCTACTATATGATTCACGCTCGACCTTTCGGTCTCCGTGTTCCGAGGCCATATCTGTTATATGCTAGACTCGTCAAGTTAAACCTGAGTATTCCGCGTGTGCAACTGTTTTGCACCCGTTGTATTTGAACGTAGAGCCTATCACACCCGATCATCACGTGGTGTCTCAGCACGAAGAACTTTCGCAACGGTGCATACTCAGGGAGAACACTTCTTTATAATTAGTGAGAGATCATCTTATAATGCTACCGTCAATCAAAGCAAGATAAGATGCATAAAAGATAAACATCACATGCAATCAATATAAGTGATATGATATGGCCATCATCATCTCGTGCTTGTGATCTCCATCTTCGAAGCACCGTCATGATCACCATCGTCACCGGCGCGACACCTTGATCTCCATTGTAGCATCGTTGTCGTCTCGCCAATCTTATGCTTCCACGACTATCACTACCGCTTAGTAATAAAGTAAAGCATTACATCGCGATTGCATTGCATACAATAAAGCGACAACCATATGGCTCCTGCCAGTTGCCGATAACTCGGTTACAAAACATGATCATCTCATACAATAAAATTTAGCATCATGTCTTGACCATATCACATCACAACATGCCCTGCAAAAACAAGTTAGACGTCCTCTACTTTGTTGTTGCAAGTTTTACGTGGCTGCTACGGGCTTAAGCAAGAACTCATCTTACCTACGCATCAAAACCACAACGATAGTTTGTCAAATAGACTCCGTTTTAACCTTCTCAAGGACCGGGCGTAGCCACACTCGGTTCAACTAAAGTTGGAGAGACAGTCTTCCGCAAGCCATCTATGTGCAAAGCACGTCGAGGGAACCGGTCTCGCGTAAGAGTACGCGTAAGGTTGGTCCGGATCGTCTCGTCCAACAATACCGCTGAACCAAAGTATGACATGCTGGTAGGCAGTATGACTTGTATCGTCCACAACTCACTTGTGTTCTACTCGTGCAAATAACATCAAACCATAAAAAACTAGGCTCGGATGCCACTGTTGGGGAACGTAGTAATTTCAAAAAAATTCCTACGCACACGCAAGATCATGGTGATGCATAGCAACGAGAGGGGAGAGTGTTGTCTACGTACCCTCGTAGACCGAAGCGGAAGCGTTGACACAATGTAGAGGAAGTAGTCATACGTTCTCCTCGCGATCCAACCGATCACAGCACCGTTACTCCGGCACCTCCGAGTTCTTGGCACACGTTCAGCTCGATGACGATCCCCGGGCTTCGATCCAGCAAAGCGTCGGGGAAGAGTTCCGTCAGCACGACGGCGTGGTGACGATCTTGATGTGTTACCGGCGCAGGGCTTCGCCTAAGCACTGCAACGATATGACCGAGGTGGAATTTGGTGGAAGGGGGCACCGCACACGGCTAAGGAAAGATCTCAATGATCAATTGTGTGTCTATGGGGTGCCCCCTGCCCCCGTATATAAAGGAGCCAAGGGGGAGGGGCTGGCCGGCCAAGCCTGGCGCGCCAGGAGAGTCCTACTCCCTCTGGGAGTAGGATTCCCCCCCCCCCAATCCTAGTTGGACTAGGTTTCTTCAAGGGGGAAAGAGAGAGAGGGGGGCCGGCCACCTCTCCTAGTCCTAATAGGACTAGGGGAAGGGGGGAGGCGCGCAGCCCATGAGGGCAGCCCTCTCTCCTCTCCACCAAGGCCCATGTTGGCCCATTATGCTCCCGGGGGGTTCCGGTAACCCTCCCGGTATTCCGGTAAAATCCTGATTTCACCTGGAACACATTCGATGTCCAAACATAGGCTTCCAATATATCATTCTTTACGTCTCGACCATTTCGAGACTCCTCGTCATGTCCGTGATCACATCCGGGACTCCGAACTCCTTCGGTACATCAAAACTCATAAACTCATAATATAACTGTCATCGAAACCTTAAGCGTGCGGACCCTACGGTTCGAGAACAATGTAGACATGACCGAGACACATCTCTGGTCAATAACCAATAGCGGGACCTGGATGCCCATATTGGCTCCTACATATTCTGCGAAGATCTTTATCGGTCAGACCGCATAACAACATACGTTGTTCCCTTTGTCATCGGTATGTTACTTGCCCGAGATTCGATCGTCGGTATCCAATACCTAGTTCAATCTCGTTACCGGCAAGTCTCTTTACTCATTCCGTAATACATCATCTCGCAACTAACTCATTGGTTGCAATGCTTGCAAGGCTTATGTGATGTGTATTACCGAGAGGGCCCAGAGATACCTCTCCGACAATCGGAGTGACAAATCCTAATCTCGAAATACGCCAACCCAACATCTACCTTTGGTGACACCTGAAGTACTCCTTTATAATCACCCAGTTACGTTGTGACGTTTGGTAGCACCCAAAGTGTTCCTCCGGCAAACGGGAGTTGCATAATCTCATAGTCATAGGAACAGTATAAGTCACGGATAAAAGCAATAGCAACATACTAAACGATCGGGTGCTAAGCTAATGGAATGGGTCATGTCAATCAGATCATTCAACTAATGATGTGACCTCGTTAATCAAATAACAACTCTTTGTTCATGGTTAGGAAACATAACCATCTTTGATTAACGAGCTAGTCAGATAGAGGCATACTAGTGACACTCTGTTTGTCTATGTATTCACACATGTATTATGTTTCCGGTTAATACAATTCTAGCATGAATAATAAACATTTATCATGATATAAGGAAATAAATAATAACTTTATTATTGCCTCTAGGGTATATTTCCTTCACCTATCATACAATATGCTGATGATACGCTTGTTATTCTTCCAGCTGATGAGATACAAATCAGGAAGTTTATTGAGATCCTTGATAAGTTTTATAATTTTACTGGGCTTGTAGTAAACTACAGTAAATCCTCTATGGTACCTATCAATATCTCTGATGACAAAGCTATGGATCTGGCCAACACCTTTAACTGCAAAAAAGAAACTATGCCATTTACATATCTTTGCCTGCCTATGGGATCTACTAGGCCTAAAGTATCTGACTTGATGCCCATGGTATCTAGGCTTGATCACAGGCTTGCTGGTATTGCCACCATGATGTCATACTCAGGGAGACTTGTTCACCTGAAATCCATTGTTGCAGCTCTGCCTATCTTTGCTATGTGCTGCATCAGAGTTCCATTCACCATTCTGGACCATTTTGAAAAATCAGGTAGGAACTTCCTATGGTATGGCAAAGATATCAATAAAAAAGGGAACTGCCTTGTAAAATGGGATAATGTATGCTTGCCAAAAAAAGCAGGTGGCCTGGGAGTGCTAGATCTAAGAGTTCAAAACAAAACTCTGCTTACTAAATTCCTATTCAAGTTCTTTAACAGGCAAGATATTCCCTGGGTTAACCTTATTTGGAACAATTACTATGACAATGGTGAGGTACCCAGTTTCCCTACCAAGGTGGGCTCTTTCTGGTGGAGAGACTGCTGCTCTATTTTGAGAGAATTTAAAGACATGACCATAGGCTATGTTGGGAATGGTAATACAATCAAGCTATGGTCAGATAAATGGTGTTCTCAAATACTCTCTCAGGCCATGCCTCAACTATTCTCCTATGTAAAAAAATTTGAGATCACACTTGCATGTGCCAGCAATATGGAAGAGGATGAATTCTATGACTTATTCCATCTGCCAATGTCTACTATTGCAGTACAACAGAGCATCAACCTAAGAATGTTGATAAATAACAGAGATAACCAGCAAATACCTGATTCATGGAAGTTTTATTGGGGTGGAACAAAATACTCTAATAAGAGAATATATCTTGAATACATGGGAAAACCTGCTGATGCTCCTAAACCCTTCCAATGGATTTGGAAATCCTGTACCTTACCCAGACAGAAATTCTTTTTTTGGCTTCTATTGCAAGATAGATTGAATACTAGAGATCTATTAAACAGGAAGAATTTCTACATTGAGACAAGTAAGTGTGAGTTATGTGATGACGAGCCTAATGAACATCTAATGCACCTATTTTTTAGTTGTGATTTCAACCAAAACTTCTGGATGAACATTGGTTACCAATGGGATACTGATCATAATCTGATGGAGACGCTAATGGAAGGAAGAAAACAAGATACTTATGGATGTTTCAAAGAGTGCTTAATTGCTGGTTGCTGGAGCTTATGGAAGCACAGAAATAGCATAATTTTTTATCACAAAGCTAAGAATATGGCTTTCTGTATAGCCATGTTTAAGAAGCACTTTAGCATGATCATAAAGAAGGCCAAACCTGGTTTGAAGGAGGGCATGCAGAGCTGGCTTGACACTTTGTAGATTTATCTTTTATGTTTCCTTCATGATCCACCCTGTAAATCCACATGTATTTGTCCCACCTTATTAATGAAAATGAGAATTACAGTGGGGGTCTTCCCCAGTGTTTGTTTCTCAAAAAAGAGATCTACATATCCATATTGCCAAGCTTGCCTTCCACGCCAAGGAGAGTCCCATCCGGACACGGGACGGAGTCTTCAATCTTGTATCTTCATAGTCCAACAATCCGGCCAAAGGATATAGTCCGGCTGTCCGGATACCCCCTAATCCAGGACTCCCTCAGTAGCCCCCGAATCAGGCTTCAATGACGATGAGTTCGGTGCACAGATTGTCTTCGGCATTGCAAGGCGGGTTCTCCTCCAAACTCTGAGTACCTGTTAAATAGTGTCCAGCTTCTCGTAAATGTTGCGCTTCTCGGCTTCTGTGCCCAATAATGGCCATCTTCCACGTGTCAAGCGAATGCGAGGAGCCAGGTTGTTTTTACATTTACCACCCTAGCTATGTGAATGGACTGTCTATTAAAGAGACGAGGATTCTCAGATCCAAACCACACCATCCTCCCTCAGCGAGCATTCATCGGAGCGCGCCCGAAAAAATCCATCCCAACATGGCCGGCCAGCGCAGCTCCTCTTCTCGCCCCTGCAGCCCTACACTACAAAAAAAAGACACATCCATGACATTTTGGGCCGAACAAATTTTTTTTTGTCATACATATGACACTTCTATGACGATAATTGTGACAAAATCCGGTATCATCATAGATGTGGTGGGCTCCTACTTCTATGACAAAAAATCATGACAGAAAATGGGCTTTTCGTCCTGGGCGGGCCAGAGACGCAGCTGCATGACATTCTTTGAGCTGTCCATGACAGAAAAAACCGTGGTAGAAGCGAGGGGGAGGAAAATTTCGGGGAGTTCCCGGTTACGGTGGGAGGTCGGGGGCCGAGCGATGCGCGCTTCTCTCGTACACGTACGCGCGTGTGTGCGAGGCGTTGGCTCTAATTGAACCCGAGCGAGGCGTTGGGCTCTAACTGAACCCGAGCGATTGCACTGCAGGCTACGCGTTACTAAACCCGAGCGATCGATCGATGGCTATTAACTGAACCCGATCGAGTGATTCCTTCGCTACTGCTGCTAACTGAAGCCGATCGATTGGATGAACTATGAGCGCTGCGGGGGGGGGGGGGGGGTTGGATGAACAGTGAGCGGTGGCGTTGCCTCTGGATGAACAGGACTCCGTGGTGTGGTGGAGAGCTGGATGAACAGTAGATGGTGGAGGGGTTCCCGTGGAGGGGTGGATGAACAGGACCCCGTGGTGTGGAGGGCTGGATGAACAGTAGACGGTGGAGGGGTGCCCGTGGAGGGGTGGTTGAACAGGACCCTGTGGTGTGGAGGGCTGGATGAACAGTAGACGGTGGAGGGGTGCCCGTGGAGGGGTGGTTGAACGGGACCCCTTGGTGTGGAGGGCTGGATGAACAGTAGACGGTGGAGGGGTGGTTGAACAGTAGCCGGTGGAGTAGCGCGCGGTGGAGGCTGGATGAACAGGAGCCCGTGGAGGCTGGAGGAGGTCGACGGTGGAGATGAACAATATCCCGTGGAGTCCCGTTTTGCAGTACGCCACACCCCTCCCAATGAACAGGACCCCTGTTTCGACCGTAGCGCTCCAACACAAGTCCGTTTCGTCCGTTTTGCGGTACGCCACACCCCTCCCGATCAACAAGACCCTCGTTTCGATCGTAGGAGGTCCGTTTCCTCCGTTTTGCGGTACGCCAGACCCCTTCCGATGAACAGGATCCCGTTTCGAACGTGGCCGGTCAAACACTAGGCCGTTTCTTCCGTTCTGCGGTACGCCAGGCCTCGTTTCCATCGCCTATTTTGTCCAAGTCCTCCCGATGAACACGACGCATTCCGTTGCCTCCCCATGAACACGACGCATTCCGTTGCCTCCCCATGAACACGACGCATTCCGTTGCCTCCCCATGAACACGACGACGACGTTGTTTCTCCGTTCCGACCCAGCCATGTACACGAGCCCTGGCCGTACGTATGCGCGAGTAGGCGTTCGAGACCCCGCCCGTATGTACACATACGTGGCCGTATTTTCTTTCTTGCACCCTGACCGATGTATGTACGTGTACATGCTACGTGCGCGCCTCTACTACGACACATGCGCGCCTCTACATCAACCAGTATATATGTACGTACACGTTCGTGACCAGAATGACAACGCTACGTACGCTTCGACCAGGTGGGTCCCGACTGTCAGGCACTTCCTTGCTTGCGAAGAAGTAGCTGGTGGGTCCCAGCAGTCAGGGGCAAACGTTTTTTTCGCGAAATACGGTGGCCCGTCCGGTGGGTCCCCGCTGTCAGGTGGAGGAATAATTGTTTTGCACGTAATAAGGAGGCACTTCCTTGCTGCGACCATGGACCCAGCTGTCAGCCTCTCCACGTACAGTCCACGTCTGATGGAAGCTGTTCCTTGACCATGTTGACCACGCCGCGCCGAGAGCACCAGGGTGTTGGATGATGGTGAGGCCTAGGAAGGAGACGACGCGGAGCCGGGGAAGACGCGGCAGTGGATGCCCACGCGTAGAGGAGTATGAGGGTTCACTGGTTCGCTGCGGTGTGAGGCTGCTGTCGCCGCAAAATAACAGGGGATGTGGGTGAGTAGAGGGATGGCCTGGCTAGAGGTGGAAGTAGTAGGGGCGGTGAGGCCTCCGCCGCATCGCAGACGGCCACGGGAGGCAGGAGCATGAGGCACGGCCGGCGCTGGTTTGGGCGGCTGGAGCAAGAAGACCAGGGGTTGAAGAAGCACTAAGGCCGTTGGATGGACATCGTACGGTCACTGGAGCTAGAATCGTTCATATTGACTAAGTTGACAAAGCCCTCCATCCTCGTCAACTTAGTAGGCCCACAAGTCAGCCTCCCACCATGGTGGGTCCCAGCTAGCAGGGGGAGTATTCATTTTTTGTGCGTAATAAGGAGGCACTTCCGATGGGTCCGAGCTGACAACGGGGGGATCGTTTTTTTCGCGAAATACGGTGGTCCGTCCGGTGGGTCCCAGAAGTCAGGGGCAAACGTTTTTTTCGCGAAATACAGTGGCCCGTCCAGTGGGTCCCAGCAGTCAGGGGGGAAACGTTTTTTCCGCGAAATACTGGTGGCCCGTCCGGTGGGTCCCTGCTATCAGGTGGAGGAATAATTATTTTGCGCGTAATAAGGAGGCACTTCCTTGCGGCTACCGTGGACCCAGCTGTCAGCCTCTCCACGTACAGTACTCTTTCGATGGAAGTCGGTCATTGACCACATTGACCACGCCGCGTCGAGAGCACCACGGCGGTGGACGACGGCAAGGCCTAGGAAGGGGACGACGCGGAGCCGGGGAAGACGCAGCAGTGGATGCCCACACGGAGAGGAGTACGAGGGTTCACTGGTTCGGCTACGGTGTGTGGCTGCCGTCGCCGCAGAATAACAGGGGGAGTGGGTGAGTGGAAGGATGGCATGGCCAACGGTGGGAGTAGTATGGGGACGGTGAGGCCTCCACGGCAGCATAGCCGGCCACGGGAGGCAGGAGCATGCGGCACGACCGACGTTGCTTTGGGCGGCTGGGGCAAGAAGACCAGAGGTTGAAGAAGCACTACGGCCGTTGGATGGACATTGTTGACCACGCCGCGTCGAGAGCACCAGGGCGGTGGACGACGGCGAGGCCTATGAAGGGAACGACACGGAGCCGGGGAAGACACGGCAGTGGCTTCCCACGCGATGGAGAGTACGAGGGTTGACTGGTTCGGCTGTCATCGCCGAAAAATAACAGGAGGTGTGGGTGAGTAGAGGGATAGACAGGCCAGGGATGCGAGTATGATGGGGCCGTGAGGCCTTCCCGGCAGCACTTCCGGCCACAGGAGGCGGGAGCAGGCGGTTCCGACGGCGTTGGTTTAGGCGGCTGGGGCAGGAAGATCAGAGACTGAAGAAGCACGATTGCCGTTAGATTGACATCTAACGGTCTGACGCTGGTAGAGTCGATTGTTTACTAATTTTCTTTTTTGATAAACCTTGTGTACGCATGAACTTAGTAGGCCCACAAGTCAACCTCCAAATCTGTGGCAGATAACATAAAGCCCATTTGCTATTTTTTTATAATTTGCAACTCATTTGCTAATTCTTAAGTAATTTATTACAACCCATTTTCTGCCCAGGACCATGGTCAAAAAGTCCAACCTTATTTTGCATATTTCGGTGGAGTCCGAACTGTTGTAATCCCGAAATGATAAACATTTTTTTAAGAACTTATTGATTTGCCAAAAAAATCGTTTTGTTTTTGTAAGCAAATAAGACATGTGACTATTTAGTTGGTTTAAGGGAAAACCAGTGGTAAAAAAATCAGCGCTGGGTGGGAAAAAACAACAAAAATAAGGATGTAAATATGAAAAGGGAATTTTATGTGTTTTCAATATAATGATACATGTATATGAACTAGTAAAACTATATGTAGTGATTAGAAAACGGATGTAGGACATGCGTTTCAAGAGGAAAATAGAACTGGGTTGTGTGTTTGATTCAGTAAAAAAACTGCCTGTGGATGTTGTAAGACAAAATATAACTAACGCTGGTGGGCCAGAGGCCAGTAGATACCTGCTGGATCTTTGTGCCCAGTTGTCGTCATGGGTTGGGCCTGTTAAAAACAAAACAACCCTGGGCAATCTACAACCCAATTGAAACTTGCTCGACCTGAATAAACAATATACGTACTCAATATACGAGGGAATTCTGCAAGTACAGACTGATAACTGGGATGCAGCACGGATATTGTTTTTTATCGTGATAATAAGTGCATGCACTTGTTTCGAAAAAAATGGAGAACTGGGAATTCGAACGGCGGGTGCTTATGCTACCCATCAAATAAAAATCAGGTGCCTGAAAATTCGTTTCGAAACAAATGATTCAGCTTTATATCCACGTCGACCCTTGGCATGATGGTTGGAAGCAAATGCAAGTTCATACCAAAAGATCGTTAACAACAATACCAACTTGCGGACGACAAGGTAGTACAACTACCAATACCAATCTAACTTATAATCTTTTTACTCCTGGCCCTAGTGTTCGTCTGGTAGAAAATCTTGCAGAGGACCAGCTCCCGCTCCTTCTCTTGCTCCAGGTCCCCGAGGTGGTACTGGTGCATCACCCAGTTGGTCCTCTGCTGGTCGAAGTTCTTGTTGGTGTGCAGCACCAGAACCTTTTTTGTTGCCCGTTTTCCGGCCGTTGACCATCACCGGCAAGGTATTGTCGGTCTTGTGCCACATCGCGTGCATGCAGCACTCCGACTGTATCTTGCGACGCGTCCATGCACCCCTTTTGAACGCCCTGGAATTGCGCTGGAAGAAATGCTTCCTTAGGCCACTCAGTGTGATACCTGCAGTATTGTGGAATACAGGTTTTAGTGTACCTAGTTGGCATTTTCATAACATCATTAGCATGTTGCAGTCACTTGTTTCAGTTTTTATTAACTGCCAAATTGTAATTGCTTCACCAGGTCTGCATCTAAAAAGAAAAATAGAGCTATAAACAAAGGAATATGTTTGTGCAAGTAGACAGCTGATCGGTGTCTTACCTGGAAGTTTCTCAGGTTGGGTGTAACATATGCCGTGCTCGCTGTCGATGGTTGGTATGAACAAATCGATGAGAGACTGAAATCTCGCGCTGTCAGCACTCACTTTGGCCTCAAGGTGCTCAATCAGCTCCTGATCCGTGGGATCAAACTTGATGCCAGCCGGTAGCACGGGCCAATCCTTCTTCGACTTGCATCGGTAATTCCAGTTATATGGTACTCAATATATGATCAATCGACTGTTTTAAGTGAATGATGAAAGATTTCGACAGATAAGTGGTACTCCAAATCTGAAGTCTAGAATACCTGAACAGGCCGCCGGGATTCTTGTGTCACCTCACGCGCAGCGTGTTGTCACATCAATTCAATGCGTGGACATGATGAATAATTTGACCGACGTATACTAGTACTGCTACTGTACTACTTACTAGTCGTATTTAGTGTCACGATTTATACATAGGTTTAACTAACAAGTACGCACTTGAAGCCTAACTGATATATATATATATATATATATATATATATATATATATATATATATATATATATATATATATATATATATATATATATATATATATGGCTTCTGCACATCATCTCCATCATTATTATCAGTACATCCTACGCAGGTGAGTTAGGATGCACTTGATCCCAGGAAGGTATCTATCCTTCAAACCAGAGGAGTGCTTCAAACTAACAACAGTACATAATATCCAACAAAAGAGGATCGTGCTACAACAGCAGAATACATGGCTCAGTCTAGATATCAGCACGAATCAAGTTGTGCATATTTGTTGTTGGCATGAACCACATCGCCGCATGTCGGATTTGCAAAAGTCATCCATCGCATGGAAGCTTGATGCCTTTCACACACTGAAGATTATCTGGCAACAAGCTATGTCGACGAATCTCTGGATATGGTGATTCATGAAACCCATGGTATGATGTGTAAACACAGCCCCCCCTCGCGAATGGAAGTTGCATAGCACAGTAATCATCGCCGGTGATATGATCGATGATTGGTTGGATGATCGGATAATTGAGCCCGAGGAACAAGGAGTGGTTGCCGAGGTTGTAAACCCGCCTCCAGTTGAATACGCATGGCCCAACGGAGCTGGGATCTTTCTCGAACACGAAGCAGCCATAGCCATCAATGTCACGAACGCCCCACGCATTGTACTGCATGTGGTTTGATGTAATGGTTTGGTCAATTTGGTACATGCGAATGAGCATCAAATGACCGCCGTCAGCTGAACAAGCGATAAACCACCACCCATCGGCTGGTATGAATCCAGGTCCTAGAATCATGAAGGCCAGCGCATTTGCGTCTGCTGCAACAATTCAAATTGGAGACCAAAAGGACAAAAATGAACAATCATGTTCAGAGTATGTGTGGAATTAAGATTATTATAACAGTGACACATATCATAGACAGAGAATTGCAATGCCGTGGTCATAATCATACCCCAAGTTAAAAAAATAAGCCAATGGCGTTCATATTCTAGCAATATGTCATGGTTCAAACATCATGTAACAATGAGAGGAAAACAGCTATGACAACGCCTACTCATATTCTACCATAGCACTTACTACTACTGTTCTCATATCAACTCTAAGCAATAACATGCGTTGTTATAAAAATCTTGTAAATGAGAGCAACATATAACAATCATGATGTTATGCTCATAATATGTATTCTAACAATCATTAGATGCCAATTGTTCTCATATCAACTCTAACAATAACATGTGTGGTCATAAAAATCTAGGAAATGAGAGGAACATATAGCAATGATGTGGTTATAGACATGCTATGCATTCTAAATTTGTAACAAATGAACATGCAGTCATATTCATAAGGTAAAGATGAGATGAGATAGAACAATTACACGACGATAGATTCCACCAATATAGGTAGCCAATCTGTGCGTCGACCGCGTAAACGATGCCATCATGCACTATAGCATCAGACAGAAATGTTTCCTCAACAGGATTGATGATGAGCCATAACCATGTATGGCGACTGGATTCCAAATAGACTAATCCCTTGTTGAACAAGGCAATGAGCTTTTAATCCATGTAGTCTTCTGATGGTGTGATCACTTTGCAGATTACAACTTTATGCAAACAGAGGTCGAGCCAAAAGCTTGACGCATCTCGTGCGTAGTGGGCAGGAGTGTCCGGCGGGCCGCGAGGCTCGATGGCGGCGGTATCCAATGATGGAAGGGTGATTTTTCACTGGGTGTAGATATCCACGAGACGCCACGGACTACCGGTGTGGTGGATGAGGACGATCCGGTTGGCCTTCATGCCCGCCCAGTGGTGGCCGCGCATGAACGACAGGTGGACGGGTAGTGGTAGCATGTCGAGGGGCACCACGATAACCTCCGTAGGATCGTCAAGTCGGTGTCTAGGCCACCTGCGAGGATCGGGCATCAGCAAGCAGGGTGTCTTGAAAAGAGCCGGCCGATTGCAGACGAGTAGACGGTACAAAGACACCGAGCATGCGGCCAGACGGACGGTGCTGAGTAGGTCCATACGACTACAGATCTGCTCCAAGAGAACATCGGGAAGGGAATTCCAATCGCGGCTCTGCGTGTCAGTCGGTTCTGCCATTGGGGTTTTCGGTGCCTGCGAGCCAGCAGGGAAGTGGATTCGGGCGGGCGAGCGAAGAAGCTTCTCCTCGTGTGGCCGAGCAGTGAGCGGGGGGATATGGTACGCGCGAGCTACCAAGGAAGATGGCACGGGCGGGCGAGCAGTGAGCGGGGGTAAATGGTGTGCGGCTGACGATGGGGAAGAGAGGAGGAAGAAGAAGAGAGGAGGAAGAAGAGTGGAAGACGGGGAAGAAAGTGCATTCAATCTCAATTCTACTAGTACTACTACCAGGATATACCGTCCTTCGGAGTGTAAATAGTTACACCGATGACATGTGGGTCTACCACAACAGGGCCCATATGTCAGTTAATGGAGGACAGAGGTGCGTAGGTGTATTTGCGGAAGCGTGCTCTACTGGCAAACATGATGACAATACTGGGTAAGGCTGATTTAGTAACACCAACACGCTGGTTCAGCTTATTAATTATGTGTCTCATCTGCTGCAGCGTGTATTGTCACTTCACTGCGAAGACTAGTTGAATAGTTCTCTCTGACCGAGATGGGGAATAAATGGATCGCGAGGACTTCCTTTCTACAATATCCCTATGCATCTACGCTCACTTCACTCATTTTGCTCCGTACCTAGTCACTTGTTGAAATCTGTAGAAGGAAAAATACTCTGTATTTGGGAACAGAGGGAGGCTTTTACTCCGTACTATTTGGGAACAGAGGGAGTATCACCATATGGAGGGAACAGAGGAAGCTTGAAATATGAACATGTCAATGGGAGGGAGTAAGCCCCATGCATGCAACATGCAACACTCTCACGTACACATGGACGCACGCAACACTCACGCACCCATGCGACACATAGCACATGACGCAACACACACGCTCACGCTCAAGTGCTCAACCTACTCCCTACGTCCGTGAAAGACTATACATTTAGAGATTTGCACATTGACCAGGGCATAATTAACGCCCAAAAGTAGCAGACTTATGTGTGCATGCGACCATTGAGATAGGAAGAATAAATGAAGGCCGTTGCATGCTGTAATTAAGGATAGACATGTAGCCTATACCTACAACACAAGTTGGTGCATTGGTCAATCAATATCGATTTAGATTAAAGGCTAAATGCATTGGAAGTGTAGATGTACATCATGTAGTACACTCTTTGTTGGAAGACCGAGGGAGGACACGTGCATGCACTCACATACACAGCCAGGGCAGTTCGCGCGCAAGGGTTGGACTAGTGTCGCGCCTGCGTAAAGTTTTGTTTAACTGATTTCTTTGCTCTGCCAACTAACAGGTGGGACCCAGAAACCAGGTGACAATTTAACCAGTCAACAAAGTGCCACGTCGACTATGTGGCCGGTCAGTAGGGTGCAATACGGTGCTCTATGATGAGCTAGTGATCGCATAATCGCCGCAAAACTATATATAGTGACCGTAAAGAGCGTACTGTTACATACGTTGACCGCCAGTGTATTTTTCTCGTTTCAAATTAAACCATATTAATCGGAAAGGACGTGGTATGGACTACTACTACTAGTACTAGTACTGCTTTGATGTGTCCTGTCAACTCGCCGAACGAGGAGAAGCTTGCTTACTACGCCTCTCCCTCGCCCACGCGCGCGGTGGTTCGCAGGACGAGGAGAGGGTTTTGACTACAACGCCCTCTCCCTCTCCCTCTCCCTCTCCCTCGCCCTCGCCCTCGCGGTGGACGTGCAGCAGTTCAATCGGTGTCAGATTGCCAGAAGCATATTGTACTGTAGTATCATCATTGTTGGACCTTCCGAAGAGGCGAAGAGCCAAGTGCAAGGTTCACACGAGTACGAACTATTGAACCTCCCGAAGAGGCAAAGAGCCAAGCGCAAGGTTTTATAGGAGTTGTCATCCTAGTAGGAGTGTACTAGTACAACTATAGCGAACGATGCTACTGTATGATACCGCCACGTCACGTATATCCAAAGTTGTGCCACCTTTTTTCTCAAAGAGTGTGTTGGAGCCCGTGCAACAACCACACAAGTTGCACGTACACATAACACATCTACTAGTAATAAATTCTAAAGGACAAATGCCAGTATGCCACACAAATTCATCTCCAACTCATGTGATAAATTTGTGCACGACTAGTCTACATATATTCACAGCGCTACCGTTCACAATTACCGTACTCCACTTACAAGTTATAGATGGGCTACATGTCCTCCTCCAGGTTCCAGTCCTAGGTGTTCTTCATGGATGGCACGATCCATAGCGGTGGGCAACGGAAATCATTGTCGCAGCTTTCTAGTACAGTTCCACACGATGGAGACTCATCCGGCGGTGTGCACTGAAGACACAACCATGCTTCATGAACGACAGGCCTTCCGTGTCGTGCACGGAAGGTGGCATCCGCTTCACAATGGGGTAGCTGTCCCCGATGAAAAGCGAGTACTCTCCAAGAGTGTTCCTCGGCACCCACGTAGCATCACGGGGGTCGAACTCGGCGCCGTTCATCTGGTACACGCGGCATCCTAGATCTGGACACATGGTGACGTACATAGTCAAGGTCCATGCATAATAATGTTGTGCTCAAATGTGGCGGTCAGTAATACTGTGCAGCAAATAGTACTACTCCGGTATAGAGGAAGTAAAATAACCGGCTTATTATATATAGCCACTCTTGGCTACATGGATGAGATAGTAAGACATGGAAAAACAAAAATGGTGGCAGCTAGTGGGTTCAAGTCTTCAAGGGCCTAGCTAGCTATACGCGTCCTCCAAGGTAAAAACTACTCCTACTAGTACTACAAAGTATACTACTAGTACAACAATGAAAGAGAAGGCGAGAGGGTTAAAAATGGAATACCTGGGTAGATGGTGACGGTCCGATCGTGGTAGATTATGTGATCATGTTGCACATCAGTGGTACCATGGGTAACGACTGCTAAGATAGTTGATCCCAATATGCCAAAGTCAGCTACAAGGTTCCAGGTTAGACCGAGTCGCGGATGCAAATGCACATCCAGGATCGGCGATCTTATTTTGATCGGGGGATGACTGGTCCCTGCAAAATAATGGAGTACCGTTAGGGATGCAAATGATGGTTTGTGCATTCCGTTTGTAATCTCCCGTACCGTAGGATGTCAACCAGATGAAACAAGTCCCCTGGCTTGTCACCGCGAAGATGCGGCCTAGATGGCGCACGACGTCTTCGAACGTGTAGGGGTACAAATCTGCTGCCGCCAACATGCGCCAGCCTCTGCCATTACTGCCTCCTGCATTGATGGCAATCCTTATGTCGAACACCGCGATGAGATAGTAATCGTCGTAGCCGCATCGCTTTGTCGGCGGGTCCGCAATTGCTATCTTCTTGAATCTCATGTAGGCATCATCGTACGTATTCTTGCCCAGCTAGTCCGGAAGGCCGATCCCAATGGTGGAGAAGGGGTCTACCGGAACGCCGCACAGCTGTGGATGTTGTGCAAAATCATGGTGGTATCCGGCCGGAGGTATGCAAGCCAATATTCGTTGGCACCAACCCAGACCTATATATAAGACGGTGGGCAGCGGAGAAATTACGGGATGGAAATTGAATAACTAAGTACTACATGATCAAACTCCATTACTGACCTGCTCATCGGACAAAATCCGACTACCTCTCAACGTCGTCAACTCTAGCGGAGTGAACGTGCAACCATGGCCAGGGAGCAATGGACTGTTCGAAGAATTGTCCCATAGAAGAACCTTCTCCTCGAGGACGCATGGAAGACCAACAAGCATGGCCTTTTCCCAAGCCTGTTTAAGCAACGTCTTGAAAAAGTTGGTGCAGGAAGCACCGAGTCTTGCGGCGGTGAGGACGTCGGAGTGGCATGCGATTTCTCCCAGAGAATCGTCGTCCAAGGTCTCCCAGCCCCGACGAGGAGGAGAACCGCCTGGCGAATCCATGGGAGCAGCGACGAACTGCCTTCTCTTCGGGGGGACGAGAACTGGCGAGGAGGAGATAAGAGCGTAGTAACCGCATGGCCTCGTCCCTTCCAACTGTAGATCGTTCCTCAGTGAAGGGGTGAGGCTATTATTTACTACTCTAAATAATAGCACTAGTAAGAAATTTTTGGCACTAGGTAGTAGTTTTTGGTAACATGGAGTACTAGTACTGGCATTATGGAACGTTATGGGATTGCATTATGCTGTAAATAATAGCAGTAGTAAGAAATTTTTGGCACTAGATAGTAGTTTTTGGCGTGGATTAAGAAATTTTGGGTATGTTTTTGCCATTTTTGTACATGCCAACTAGTGTCAAAAAACGTCGTACATTATGTGACGAAGGAGTACGTACTCGTACTCTAGCAGTACTAGTACTACTTTTCTCAACTACTAGTGTGATGTACTATACTTCTAGTCTAGTCTTGTATAGTGCACCAGTTTTGAACTCTTGAATCTCAGGGCCAAGGAGCTACAGTTGGAAGTGGAGGGTACTACTGTTTTCTAGAACCATCGCTGTACTATCAATGCAGGGGAAGTACACCTGCGTAGTGGCCTAGTGGGTACTCTCGGTGCTCTGTTCAGCCGCTCCTCTCATGTAGCTGGCCTACTCAGCCACTCCTCTCACGCACACACTAGCAGCCTGTTTATCAGCGACGGTTACTGCGGGGGCAGAACATTTGAGTTATTTGATACAGCAAGACTAGGCTTTTCGCTTCCATTTGTGGAGGTGTAATGGATCTCGTCGAACTTTGTTAGTAGTTCCTTCTTTATGAATGAGACGAAGCAAAGCTTTTGCCTTCGTTTCAAAAAAACACGGTCAAGAGGAATTTCTTTTATAGTAGAGCCGATAATGGAGTGAAGTCCATGCATGCAACGCCACAAGCTACAGAGTAGTAGTAGAGCACTTTACGTACAGAGCCATATTGCACAGTTCCCAATGCCCCACCAGGCTTTTTCGGCTCCTCGAGCTTAATTGGGAGGCGCTAGTTTAAATATGCTACTAGCTGGAAGCTGCAAGCGAGGTGCGGCTAGGGCGAGCATGCGAGCCACGGGATGCTGGGAAGGAAAACCCGTTCACGTGGCTAGGCTGTCTAGTGCACCCAGATTGTGGGGACGCACGTCCGTTTGACTTCAAAACTCAAACTACCCGTGTAAAATATTGGCTTGCAGCGAAGTGTAGTAGTACTATTTTAAAAAAAAGGCCGCCGTGCGTTCGGCCGGGATCGAACCTACAAAACAAGGTATACACTCCCGCGACCACTAGTAGTACTCGTTGGAGTACAACGCAACCTAGAATCGCCTTTTGTCGCTAGTAGTACGTACATTGTTCCTTACAAGAAACCCCTAAGAGCATGGTTAATAGTATTGCCACCTGCTGGCTATTAGCCAGTGCCATGTCATCTACATCCCATCTTATAGCCAACATGTAGTAGTAGTTTATTTCTTATAGCCCGCTGACTCGGCTCTATTGTACTTGCTCTAATAATGCAAGAAACCACTAAAATGCCAAGAAACTACTACCACTTGCATACGTGGCAGACTTAAGATAATACTACCTTATCAACCATTGTACATGCTCTTACCAACAAAAATCCTTGAGTGACCTCCTACCTCCGGCCCGTCCACCTAGTCATCCTCGGCCATGGGACGCAGCTACCGCCGCCGGCAGAAGGCGAGGTCAAAACCGCCGGCGGTGCGGAGCCCATGTTGCAGCAACCCAGATGCCAGCTCCGTCCGACGCTCGCGGCCGCTAGCTAGCCAAGATAGCTCCGTCCAGCTGCTTGTCTGCAAGGTTTGCTAGCTAGATTGGCATGGCAGCGCGGCGGCTTGCTCGCGCGCGCCGCGCTAAGGCCAGCCATCTGGCTCGAGCGAAGGCCAGCGTGGCGGCTTGCTCGCTCGTGAGTCACGCTCGGGCCAGCCTGCCAACCCGTGCGGAGGCCAGCGCGGCGTTCCGCCTGTCCGGTGGAGCGGCGGCCAACTCGCTCATCACCGGCGCCACTAACGAACACGCATCAGTACTGTTTGAAGTAATGTTCAGGAAAAATAATGATTTGAGGGGGAATAATAGGATAGAAGGTTAGATGTGGGCCCCTCGTGTCAACGGTCAAATAAAATGTGTTGGTTTAAGCTGCCTCGTCAGCACGGACATGTGGGCCAACGCTATCATAAATGGGTTTAAACGAACCTAATCGGTAGGAGTACTAGGTAGTTTTTGGCGTGGATTAAGAAATTTTGGGTATGTTTTTGCTATTTTTTGTACAATAGATTCCTTCTAGGGATGGTTGAAAGTGGTAGTTTTTTGTTAAATACTCTACATATTGTAAGTAGGAGTGAAAGTTAAGCTTTGGAAGCCAATAAGCAAGGCTAGTTACATAGTGCATATGTGTACATGATTGAAAGTAAATATCAACCATGAGTGACTAATATCTTGATGGAAAACTCGAAACTATGGAATACTAGGAAAAGAAATGCATGGTTGGAAATACTAGCAATGTTCATGTCCGTTGCAACGAATCATAATTAGAATAATACTTATTCACAAACTTGGTACAAAACACTCTAATTTTGATATACATATGTCTCTAGAGATATATTATGTTTCAATTAGAATATATTCTTTGGGCTGTTTTGGTGAGGTCAGGGAGGGATGTGGTTGGTTTTAAGATACTAATTATGGGTTTTTCTGCAAATTGGTAGACAAGTGGGATGTTGGTGAGAAAAGGCAACAACTTACCTCACAATCGTTGGATGTAGATCTAATGGTCAGAAACGACGGATGGCAAACACACCAGCATCACCAACTTAGTCTTGTGTAGGAGTACTAGCAAGATCCGTGCATTGCACGGAACATCAAGATGCATTTTTTATAAAACACTTGTTGTGATTGACCCTTGCGGGAGTAATCCCATGTGTAAAAACTAATGATATCTCGAGAAATATGAGATAAGGTGAAGAGGAGTGGGGTGTGGTGGTGGTTGGTGGTCGGACTGAGCGGAGGCATGGGGATTGACAACGCCGGCAGCGGCCACCAGGCCAGTTTGTTCCAGAGGTTTCCTTTCTTAATTGCTCAACAATGAGGTTTGTTGGAGTTAAGGATGAACGAGGGAAGGCCTTGTGTGCAAATGTGGAGAGGGGTGTGGGTATCTTTTAGTTTAATTTCGATCCGTCCGATATAGATCGGACTGTCTATATTGCAAGATGGCACACGTACCATCATCACCAACTCGGTTTTTTATAAGAGAAGAAATATAAGTATGCAGATACAAACGTATTATCGATACTTGCTTCCGTAAACTAGCATCTACATTCTATTCAACGCCTCGGCATGTGGGGCCTTAGCACAATGACTTCTCGACTGTGTAAAACAAAGATTTTCCCGTCGCCGATAAGGATGGGGTGACGGCAGCGCGCTTTTTGGCTTGCTCTAGTCCTATTAGTCATACTAGGTGGTCTAAGCACGTGTAGATTTATTCTTTTTCACATCTCGTGTTTGTCGTACTGCCACGACTGTTCATGAATA
Organism: Aegilops umbellulata; assembly: GCA_032464435.1. Classification (NCBI taxonomy): domain Eukaryota; kingdom Viridiplantae; phylum Streptophyta; class Magnoliopsida; order Poales; family Poaceae; genus Aegilops; species Aegilops umbellulata. The sequence continues at coordinate 388,795,567 of CP136054.1, read as the reverse complement.
GACATAAGTTATTCACGGGGAAACCCTTGTTGAGCGTGTTTGCGAGAGAGAGAGAGAGAGAGAGAGAGAGAGAGAGAGAGAGAGAGAGAGAGATATCTTGGAGACTGAGGCAATGATAATAGATTCTTTGTGTCTATGTGTGTGGAGGATAGAGAGAGACATGTACATGGGGCTTTGTGTTGTGTAACATGGAGACACATATACATAATTAGAGAGTGAGTGTGTGAGATACACATGCAGACATGAGGAGAGATGAGGATCCAGGTAAATGGGTGTTTGTGCGTGTCTGTGTGTGTTTGTGCACGCGTTTGTGTGTGAGAGGGAGAGAGTGTATGTGGAGTAGAGAGACCATTGATGATGTAAACCTAGTATAAGGGAAGGGGGAATGGTGTGACATGTGTAGAAGCGAGATAGCACGGGTGCGGGCGGGGGGAGCAGACTATTTGGAAGAGACATCGAGTGTGTGTGTGGGAGAGAGAGAGAGAGAGAGGAAGAGAGGGGGCGAGAGGGGTCGTTTGTGTCCATAAATGGCGTATAGATAGGGAGACAATGTTGATGTTGTCCGAAATTGGCCTATGAACGGAGACGCAAGGGAAGCGAGTCATCGTGTGTGTGATAGGGACTTCATGAGAGATCTGGAATAGATGGTGTAGAGAACAATGTGTAAAATTGAGAACGATTATACATTAGGGAGCTATGCAAAGAGTCACGACATATATGTATACAGGGAAGGAGCTGGGGCGGGTCCGCATGTGGGAGAGATAGAAAGAGGAGAGTGGTGCACAAGGAGACAAAGTGTGCTTGTTTGCAGTGGGGGTGGTGTGTGAGGTGAGTGCGCGAGAACCACATAACTAGGGAGATAGACGTTTGGGGGCGACGTTTTGTGTGTATGGGAAATATACACTCTACATAGTGCGTGTGCTTGGGTAAGAGAGATAGCGGGAGACCTAGAGAGTGAGGGAAGAGATGTGTGCATGCCCGAGAGACAAAGTGATAGAGACCTATGTTGGGGTCCGGACTTTACAAGAGAGAGGGGTGTTAATGTGCTCGTGTGTTGGTGTTTGGGGGAGAGAACGACTTCTCTCTCTCTCTCTCTCTCTCTCTGTGTGTGTGTGTGTGTGGGGGGGGGTTAACTTCAGATAAAGAGTGAGGTGTCTATATTTGAGGGACTTTAGTGTAATTGAGGTATTGTGCACTCATGGTTGATCAATTTGTTTAACAGTTTGTACTATGAGATAACGATACTTTTGAACATGCGTGATATACCTTGATGTACCAGAATTAAAAACCTAAGATTGGAATTTTGGAATTCGACTCCATCATTATCTTTTGTAATTCATTTAAATGGAGGTACATTTTTTAAGCTGGGATTTCGTGATTTCAAATTCATATATCAAACCTAGAGATATACACATACGGGCATGCTAAAACTTTATAATCATCCACTTTATTCATACACATACACATTTTTGCTTTTGTCATCATATTTAGGATAAACACATTTGGAATTTCATTTGAATTGGACTGTATGATGGTATTTGCTTGTAGTAGCTCAAAGATCCATATTTGAATTAAATGGACAGTCTAAGTTTCGAGTTGGAGACATTGATTTTCAAAACTTGCACATTTTTTTGCGTGCAAAACAAACAAATTGTCGGCCATGATATCATAGTCGGCCGTACGAGAGCAGAATACTTATAATTTTAGGCGCCAAAAGCTTTCAAACTTCCCGCTCACATCGAAATATCACACGCCCGAAAGTTTAGCCCTGCGATATTCCTGTTTTACCCCTGCCACATGAACCGAAAAGGGCTGCTTTGGTAACTCCATTGTTTTCCCCTCTTTGCCCCCAACATTCTTCCCCAGAGCCCCTCCCCTTCCCCTCCCCGACCCCCCCAACCATGACAAGCCGCCAAATCTAGTCCTCCGCTGCAGCGGGGGACCTCACACCCCGCCGGATCTACCTTCCGCACCTTGGAACCCCCAACTGCCAACTCACCACTTCACCGGAGCCGCTTCAGCGACTGGCTTGTCCACCGCTCCAGATCTCCTTGACCGCCATCATGGTCCACCGCACCGGATCTGCTTAACCGGTGCCCTCGTCCACCACAACATAGGCCCTTCACTGACTCCCTCGTCCGCCCCTTCGCTGGCCCTTCATACAAGCCCTCGTCCGCCGCAACAGATCCGCCTCACTGAAAGCACTGTACAACGCACCCGCCGAAGCCTTCGTCCACTGCACCGGACCCGCTCCATGGACGCCATATTCAACTCCACCGGCCCTGCTTTACCAACGCCGCAGCCTCATCAGGTTATTTTGATTTGTACTCCTTCAGTTTTTCTCTTTATCGTGCAACTGTTCACTTACCACGGATGAGCTTTCTTTTATGTCGACAGGTGCCGCAACCGTAGCACCGGAGCCGCTTCAGCGACGGCGACAGCCGGCCCAAACTCAACCGCAACACGAGCACCATCGACGATCCTTAGCTATCAAGTATGACAACGATACCCATACGCCGCCGAGAATCAGGTACTATTATCCAACGGTCGGCGCCTACGTTCACTTTCCTAGCATAAGCACCACACCTTTGAATTTCTTCAGGGCATCATTCAGTTTTTCATGAGACGCGTTATTCTGCTTGCACCTGTAGGACCATACTTCTGGCAGTGAACATGTTACATGTGCTAAATTACATACTAGTGCACATATAGTTAATATGCTTTAGTTTTGTTCTGATGCCACCTGTTGGTTCCATTAGACTGCTTAATGTTCTCTATGCTTAATTACACATCGGCAAACTAGCATGTGGTTCCGCTACTTTTTGTTCATTTTACCCTACATTTTCTGTTGCTAGCTATTACATCACTGCTCCGAGCCTCTGCTCATTACTTGTTTGTGTGTTCTTGATCTTCCCAAGTTGCATGACTAATTTGATGCTTCTATTAATTATGGAGCTGCCAACCCCATCAAGCAAAATATTTGTTCTTTTGGGGCTGGCACCTCGAACAAGCATAAAAATAGAGGGAAGCAGATATACTCCCTCCGATTCTATTTACTCTGCGCATAACTCTTGACCCGCTTACCAAGGAGGGCACTGGTTTAATTTTTCTGGACTAATTTGCCAATTAATTAGGGCAGAGGCGGATGGGGCAGGGCACAAAAGGAAACCAGCGCTAGGAATCGGCAACGCGTAGACTAATACGAGAAAACTGAGAAAAAGTTATACACAAAGTAAAAAGAATCAGAGGGAGTATTGTCGTGTATGCACACACCCTTCTTTCATTAGTTTAGATGAACCATTGATGATCTATTTGGACCAGTGCATGCGATTAAAATTAATTTTGCCTAAATAGATGGTGCAGAATAAACTAAAACAACTAGATTTGCATCCACGGGATGCTGACGATATCTTCAAAGAACATTGCAACAGCAGCTAGGCTTCACAGCAACATATGGTAAGCCAGTGGGTTTAGTACATGTAAAATTTAATGCGAGTGGGCTGCTTTCTTGGCTTGTGCCCTCAACGTGTAATCCTATCGAATTACAAATAGTTCAGTTGTCTGCTTTGCTGTATTGCTTGATTCGAATGCTTATTTGTTGTTACGCTATACATGAGTTGGCCAATATGTCAGCAGTGCCTGCTGTACTATCGTAAAGAAATGCATGCCTATTTCATTTGAGTCCTTAACTTTTCCTCTCAACTTCATCACAAGACTGTCTTCGTAGTTTATATGAGGCCACACTGTTAAGTGCTTTCTCAGATTATTTCAACTGCTTAGATGCCTTGGCAACTTAAATATAGCGGTTGTACACTCCCTTTCAACTAGGGATGTCAACTGGGTCTGGTTTAATCCCGATTAAAGTCCACTAGTGGTATGATAGTTCAAAAGAGTTTTTGTTTTTTTGAGGAAAATGAACTAGGGAGGTAGCAAAAACTAACTAGATGGGACTGGCGGATTTCGTTTATTTGCCACTTACATCCCTAGTTTCATCTTACCATTTTAATTTCTTTTAGGCTGATGCTGCTTCGAACCATTTAAATATAGTTTGCCATGCTCGGCAATAATTTGTCCGTCGTTTACCATGTAAGCTTACTGCCTGGATCATACGATAACTATCTCTTACTGATGTCCAGCGAAAACCTTTCAGGATGCCGTTCACACTAGGACACAATGTACAACCCCAGAATCTATTTGTGGAAGCAGTGTGCCACCATGTTACCAGATGGCAGTAGTTCAGAGGCAACACCGCCGGAGAGCAGTTTGAGCACAGATATTATAGTGCTTGAGGCTCTACTAGAGGAAGAAAGAGATGGTGTGGCTGCCATGAATGAGGTAATATTTATCTTGAGGCTGGGAATTATGGAATTAGCTGCACGCATTATGCAAGCAACCCAAGAATTGGAGGAAGTAAGAATGTTGCATTTGAAGATGGAGGAGGTCCTGCTGTTTCTGCTATCTAAAGCCCAAGATAATCCCAGTTCTTCTTTAGATACCAGTTGAAATTTTCATTAGATTATTGTACTTGCATGTTGTGTCATGTCTCTGAATGGATTATGTTGCAAGACCCCCTATGTTGTCCATGTGTTGTAATGATCCGAATTTTTTAGGCAAGGTAATCCTCAGTACTTGTATGATTGACATAAGGTGAACTGTTTGTCGTGTGAGCATATTGTATTGGATGAAATAACTGTTTGACTCAGAGTGTATCCAACCTACTGAATTCGAAGATCATGACATTTCTAAATCATAATCATATATAAAGGTGGAATAAATCTTTGTTGTAGTTTTTAAGAAATAAATAACAAAACGTATAATTATCTGTGGATATTCGTAATCGAATACATATTGGATTTGAATTTAGTTTGCCAGGTCCCAGGGCAAACGTGAATGCTAATTCTCCCAAGTTTTGAACGAAGCGGCTAAACACCCACTATAATTTGTGGGCTGCTCGAAGCAAGTGTTTGCGAGATGGAAATTACTGTCTACCCCTGACACTTGACATCCTTATCGACGGGATTTACACTACTGTCGATAGGGGTAGACTAGTAACTTCAATCAGACGTGACATGACGGCCTCTGAGCCCATTCAGACACGGTGGGCGCCAAACGTGGGCGGCAAAACACATTTGATTCAAGCTCGTCCGAAAGACATGTGTCTCTTCCTCCATTTCCCCATTCATACACGGTGGGCGGCAAAACAAACTCTCCTCGTCCAAAACTGATGTAGGCTTATATTTTAAATAGGGGCAGATGTTTAACTTCCATGAGACGTGACACAACCGCCCTACCTGTCAGCCCCGTTCATACACTGTGGGCGCCAACCGTGGGCGGCAAAACACCCTCTCCTCGCCCGAAATCGATGTAGGCTAATATTTTAAATAGAGGCAGATGTGTAACTTCCATCAGACGTGACACAACTGCCCTACCTGTCAGCCCCGTTCATACACCGTGGGCGCCAACCGTGGGCGGCAAAACACCCTCTCCTCGCCCAAAATAGTTACCGGCAAATATTTGGGAGATGCGAGATTACTGTCCTATCCCCAACCGACGCGATGTCCGAAATTTTAAACGGGGGATAAGTTCGTAACTTTCCCCCATTTCAGAGAAGCGCATCCCAAAGTTTGAGATCCCCCTCCCCTCCATTTCCCCATTCATACACCGTCGGCGGCACGATAACCTCCGCACTGCGGCCAGCCTCCTCCGTCCGCCACCCCATCCTCCACCTTGCCGGAGCCGCTACCCCTACCCCGTCGTCCACTGCAAGAGATGGACGTCTCTCATCCACGACGCTGGACCAGGATCCTTTCATCGCCTCCTCTCGCTTCATCGGTGCCGTCGTCCACCTTGACGTTGCCGCTCCTACGAGCGCCTCGTCCACGGCAACAGGATATATCCCCCGACCCGGCCGTCTGCCGTCTAAAGTTTTCTTCCCCGTTGCCGACAACCATCGCACCCGAAGCACCCTCAACGTATCAGCATAGGCCTACATGGCGTCACAAGAGAGGTGGTACTCTTCCATATTGCTTAAGTTATTGATCTCACCCGGAAAATAGATCGTAATTTGTTTACTGTACTTTTCTTGTCCGTACCAAATCGTAGTGGCTAGTTGAAAGCAAACATTGGTTGCTAAGTAGCTTTGTCCGGTTTGCAACCTTCAGATCCGCCATGGCACGGGCACTATACTCATAAAGATTATGGTTTCCCCCTTTATATTCACTACCATCATCGTAGGTGCTTCGTGTCGTGCTAGCACTGCTCCTCAAGACCTCAACCAAAAGCTTACGTGTTGAAATACGAATCTGATATGATGCTCATATCACTAAAACAGAGAACATTTAATTGTTCACCTAATGTTCCTATATTCGTTTCGCAAAGCATGTGCGCCACCCACTGGTCTAGCTAGTTCCACTTTCCTGATTTTTCTCTTGATGCTTAGGGTTTTCCCCTTTTATCTACTCTACTATGATCTGCTTAGGTGCTTTCTGTCGTACTAGCATTACTCCACCCTTCAAGCTAAATAACACAACACTCAGATTTCGAAAGCTTAGTTGTTCAAATATGATTGTGATATGATACTGATATTAGTTAACCGGCACATTTAATTGGTTAGCTAAAGGTCCCACTTGAGTTTCCAAATGCATGTCGCGACATATAGAGAGACAGCATAATTGCATTTCTTTGTCACTTTTTGACCGTACTTTCTTGTCCATACCAAATCTTAGTTGTTATTTCAAAGCAAACACCGGTTGCTAACTACCCTTTGCACGGTTTGCAGCTTCAGATTTGCCATCCCACTGCCACGGTCAACATTGTACTCATCATGCTTATGTTTTCCCCATTTTATGATGACCACAATCAGCCTACGTGGTTCGTGTCGTAATAGCACTGCTCCACCATCGAGCTAAACAAGCTTAGTTGTACAAATTCATATTTGATATTATTGTTGATATTAGTAAAACTGAGAGATGTTTAATTGGTTAGCTAAATGTTCCTACTTTAGTTTCTAAATGCATGTGAGCCACATATGGAGAGACCGGAAAGAATAGTATTTCTCTGTGCGCTCTGGTTCATCATGGGTGGCCAACCGACATTGTATTAAAAGACTTGTAATATCTTCAATCTGCTTGCTCTTCTGCTCTTCTTTAAGATGATACTCTTCTCTTCCGGTCGACTGGTCAGGTCGAGTTGTTCTCCCTTAGTATATTTTGAATCTGTCAGGTCAGGTCGACTTGTTCTTCTTTACTATATGTTGAAGCTATCATCTGCGAAGTGTCATCACTTCTGGAGCTCTCATATTTTGAGTAGTAGGCCACATTATATTAATGCACACAACAAATTACAACATGCATGGCATCTTTTAAAAGAATTGCAGAGATATCACAAAGGGGTTTACACGGAGGCTGTATTGGAATCACTTCTGCATTACAAAGAAAATCTCACTTGTTTTTATGTTTTCATGCATGTCAGATATTGAACATTATCAAAATGAATATGAGAATGGGCACACGAGAGGAATATTGCGGAACGATCCACTGGCTAACAAACTTGGCATGGTGGAGGATGGCCTATCTTATTCACCCATCAAGGTGCTTGCTCTAACTTTGCAAAGTTGTATTGGTCGCACATATTTTGCTTCTGACCTCTTGCATTACTTCTACTTTGTTACACCATCTGCTTAGTTTAAGCATCATATATGAGTATATGCCATACCTATCCATTTTCTGTACCTATTCCATGTGTCGTCACACTATGTTTTTCCAGTCAAATGTTGTTCTTTTGTAATAGATGTCCAAAAGGAAGAGGGTGAGTGCAGATCCTCAAGGAGTACAAACTAGGTATTTGGAAAAGGTAGTGATACCTGTTAAATCAGATAGATCAGTAGCCACAGAAAACACAAGCCCAACTGTACCACACTTTACCCCTACTCCAGTGGCCAAACCCCTATTAGAACTGCTGGGAGCCCAGCGTCAGGTACTGTCTATGATATCAATTCAAAATTTGAACTCCTAAATTTCTGCTTGTGCCTTACCTTCTCTCTTGTATGAAAACTAATTTTAGATGAATCTCCTTGCTCAAAGGATCATACGATTTCAAAACAATAATGGGCTCTGCATTGCTCTTGTCAGTACCTCTCTACCTTTTGCCTTGTAATGCTGTACTTAATTAATTGATATTTGATTATGTATCATCAGTCTGCACCTGAGCTTTATTATCCTCTGTTTCTTCCAATATTATTTGATCTATATTTACTCTTTGCAAAATGTAGAATAATGGCAATGCTTATAAAGAATTTTCTTTGGGGAATTTATTGAATTATCCTTCCATCAACATGGAGAAGGGCTTTGTCCAGCCCGTGTTAACATGTAATGTAAGTTCATCCTTCTCAAGCCTTCAAACTTTGTTCTAGTATAGATTAGGATAGGTATCATCTCCTCCACTACTGTTTGCTTCGCTGTTTACATATGATTGGATGTTTGCAACAACTACCAGTTTCAAATTGTAGTTGTAGAAACATGTTCCTTATGCAGAACAGATCCATTTATTTGCTTATATAATTGTGAAACCTGTTACGTGTCTCCTTGTTTCTCTTTCAGACTCGTATCTCTTACGCCAGGCAGAACTTTAGGGAAGATAGTGAGCCAAACCATCTTGAGGAGAGCGAGATGACCCCAAGGTCCTGTCTTGATGAAGACAGTGAGTTGAAGCTACTCACCAGCAGGTGTGAGACAACCTCTGTGCAGTCACTGCCTCAATCAGTTCGAGTTCTTCAGTCTCAACTTAAAGCGGAAAGGCTTGCTTCAGCTCAGCTCTGACTTGAAGTCAAAGATGCAATGAAGATGTCAGAGGACTGTCGTGCGCATCATCATGCCTTAAATCTAGTGTTGATGCATCTATTGTTGACACAACTGAGGTCTACTCAGCTTCTTCAGCTGTTTGGGGGGGCCCGACCTGGCCAGGCCTAGTGCCTTCTGAAGTGCTCTCAGTTTTGTACTTCCTCCGTCCCATAATGTAAGATGTTTTTCGACACTAGTCTAGTGTCAAAAAACATCCTACATTATGGGACAGATGGAGTATATTCTTTTGTCGGCGCGTTTATTTGCACTGGTGGCGAACTTTGATGGCCAATGGATGTAATATGTGTGATAGCCGTGATAGCCTAGCGTAAGTTGCTTGCTTATTTATTTCCTTGTTGTCTTGTTTATTTGTTTGCTTATAGTCATTGTAGTTCTTTTTCCGCGGTTTGCTAGTGGCTGCAATAACCTATTTTTTAAAACTAGGCCACAATAACCATGGGCTAATATTTACTGTAGTGACACTGGGCCTCCTACGGGCCGTAGAAACAGTGGGCCTTCTACGGGCCGTAGAAACAATGGGCCCTCTATGGGCCGTAGAAACAATGGGCCTTCTACGGGTCGTATCATCAATGGGCCTTATACGGGCAGTATGATCGATGGCCAAACATGGGCCAATAATAGGCCGCATTATGGCCGTAAACGGGCTAGAGTTGGAATCGTCCGTTCATGGGCTGACCATAATGGGCCATCGTTAATAGGCCGTATTTGATGACGCTATGAAAACGGCTCAACGTATTAACGGACCACAAACGGGCCGACTGTAACCACGGGCTGAATTTGGCCCACAAGCAGAAAATGACAGTGACAAGACGTAAGTAAACGGATGCTGGAAATGAGCCCAAGAATAAATGGGCTCTGAGAAGGCCGAAAGATAACATGGGCTGGAAACGGCCCAACGGAATAATGGGCCGTTAATGGGTATAAAGTGATACACTGTTCATCACGGGCCAGTTTCACCATGGGCCGTTAATGGGTGCAAAGTGATACACTGTTCATTACGGGCCAGTTTCACCACGGGCCGTTAGTAGGCCAAGAGTTACATAGGGCCTCATATGGGCTGAAAGATGTCATGGGCCATACATGGGCCAGAAGTGAAAAACGGGCTGGAATCACATTGGATGGCCCAGATGACGCTACTGGGCCTAATTCGGATAGGGCGTAACGGGCCTTGGGTTAGCGGGCTGTAAATGGGCTATATTCGAACAGGCTGTTAACAGGCTTTCCATGGGCCGGCCCACCAGCTTTTGACCAAATCAAACGGGCCGGCCTTTTCACAGGAATGGGCCTCTGTTGGGCCGTGCCACGTGTTGACGTATCATAGGCGCCTTCCGTCCAATGAGTGGTTGACATCTGTCCCAACGATGAGCCGACACGTGTTTCCTCTAGCCAATGATGATTTTACACATGGAAAATCCCCATTGGTCGGGGCTGTTAATGGGTTATCGGATCCAAAACCCGACCCGATAGCTTAACGGCATTCCGTTACGGTGGATGCCACATGTCGGTCACCCTTGACAAAAGCACTTCTGTGACGCGCGATTTATCGTCATGGAAGTGGACACTTCCATGATGATAATTTTGGTAATGTCATGGAACACTTCTACGACAGCACAGGTATGACTATCTTGATTCTGTCATAAATTTGTCATGGATGTACATGCATGACAAAAAACGCGACCTACTGTGACAAACACGTATCATCACGGAAGTGTATTTTTTTGTAGTGCTAAGCCCGGAGATTGGGAGAAGTGTTCCGTCCCGCACAGCCAATTGGTGAAGCTGCAGACCCAGGGATTTCTCCCCCCCAGCGTATATGGTCCCGGTTCGAGCCGGGCTCGCCACCTATAATGGCGGGGAGCAAGCGGAGAGCTTTCCCAACCCCTCTAAGGGAGAGCGGGTATGCCTTGTCCCTTATTTGTTAAGGGGACTCGGATTTCTAATCCATCAGTTTCTCCGAGGGCTCCTGGAGTTCTACGGCCTCCAGTTGCACAACCTCACCCCTGCCTCCATACTGCATATCGCTGGCTACGTAGCCCTTTGCGAGTTGTTTCTGGGCTGCGAAGCTCATTTCGCGCTGTGGAAGAAGTTGTTCTGCCTTGTGCCCCGTACTCAGAGGGGGTCAATATATCAAGTGGGTGGAGCCGAAGTATGGCGCATCGCCGGGACCGGATACCTATCCGGTACCCCGAAGAAGACGTCCGAAGACTGGCCTTCAGAGTGGTTTTATATGGAGGACGTCCCCCTTCCAGATCCTATTCGAATCGGCCTTCCCGAGTTTGATAATGCTCCCTTGAAGAAGCGCCTGAGCTGGCGGCCACGAAGCCCTCAGGAAGAAGATGATAGAGACGTTCTTTACCTGATGGGACGGATAAAGGTATTGGCTCAATCAGGACTGACCATAACCGAGGTTATGTCAATATGCATTATGCGGGGGGTGCAGCCACTTCAATATCGAGGCCACCCTATGTGGGGTTTCAACGGGGAAGATGATGCCACCCGCTGCGGCCGCAAGGGGCCGGACTCGACTGCTGCCCTAGCAAAAATCTTGTCCGGTCTGTACAAGGGAGAGGAAGAGGAGTTCCTCCGTATCAACCCACAGGATGGATTCTCCATGTACAACCCTCCGAGCTGTGTAGGCCGCCACTTTTTATGCCCATTCATTCCGTATTTCTGCAGTTAAATATTTTATCTTGCAATTACATCACAGGAGCTGCGTAAGGCTATAAGGGAGATCAACAGCCCACCTCCACAACCAGAGGACCCTGAACGGGCCCTCGACCCCGGCCTCAGGGAGGATCCGGACATATTCGTGGAGCTGATCGATAGGATTTTCTATCAGTTAAGCTGTGATGACGCCATGGTGGCCATTACAGCCGATTACCCTGGGCTACTCCCAGCCTCGCAGGTAAATGAGACCAGAGTCCCCAACCTTTGAAAAGGATTTTCTTTTACGCACTTCACCTACCGTATTCAAATGGCGTTTTATAGGGAAGGCCCTCGGGACGGCATGCCGAGCCCACGACGATTCGCCAATAAGGGGCTCCAAAGCCGAAAAGGCTAAAAAGGAAGGCAGTCCGGACGGAGACGCCGGCGCAGAGGTATGATGCAACACCTCACTCCGCGGTTGTCGTCTTTAAAAACATAATAACACTCATGTTTCCTAGAAGGAAGAATGCTCTCCGGATCATATCCGGAGATGTCGCCGATCACGCTTCTACCAGTCGGGCTCCACGGCCGGACACAGAGGCGGAAGCTAACATGAGGCATACGCCGGATGCTCCGTCTATAGAGGATGCGGATAAGATATCCGCTACAAATTCCGAAGTGGAGAGCGCCATGAACCACAGGCGTCGCCGAGCTGTACTCTGTGACGCTTGTTTCTCCCAGGAGGCTTTTAATGCCTTCAACTCAGGAGATCCGTATATCCGTGTAGCTCAAAATGGTCTAGCCAGAGCCACGGACCAGTATGTAAAGGATATACGGTAAGAAAATTTGATGATTATATATCAGTAGCCCCTGAGACTTGAAACAGTTAGAGTAATTGATTTAAGGATCATGACTTATACAGGTTTTGACCGAGAAGAATACCCGATTATCCCAGGAGCTGGAAGAGTGCAAAGCCGAGCTTCAGGCCGCACTTGCCGCAGAAGAGGAGTCCAAGAAGACCCTCGCTAGTAACTATTGGGTTTATGCTGCGAATCGGCAGGTACCAGATATTTGTGCGGCGTGCCTGCAAGTCTAACAACAGCTTTTGCAGATGAATCCGGAGTAAATCCAGAGGCCGTGCCGGGGAATGCGAAACGTGCTGAACGACAACTAAATGCTGGCGAGCGCATGCTATCGTGCGTCATTGAAGAGAAAAATAATCTCCGAGATGCTAATACTCAGCTGAGCGTGGAACTGAAAGATGTTCGGGCCCAGCTTGCGGACTCCGTGAAGGAGAATAAGCGGCTTCGACGTGACATTTTTAGTAAGTGCTTAAACGAACCCTTGAAAGAGTTCGGCGAAGAGGCCGGCTAACAGAGTTATGTCTGCAGGTATGCTGACGGGTTGTCCTGCGGAGGAGATGCCCGGGTCTACGGGTGATCTTCTACCCGAGCTTTCACAACTACACGAACAAGTTCGGCAGGCGATGCAGGGAATTGCCCAAGCCTTGTGGCCATCCGTCTCCCTGCTCGCAGGCATTGGAGAGCTTGCGGAGAAGCTCAAGGGAGCGCGGCGGTGCTTCTGCTTATGGAAGATATCGGCCTGCCGTCAAGGTGCCAGGAAAGCCTGGGCCATGATGAAGACGCGGTATACCAAGGCTGACCCAAACCACATGGCCGAGGTCGGACCTGTGGGGCCCGATGGGAAAGAGATCCCTGTTAGCTTAGTGTACGGGCAAGTAGAATTAGCCGCAAAGTATTCCCAACAGGATTGTAGGCTAGACAGCCTGTTGGATGGTATAGAAGAGGAATTTAGTTAGTCTAAGTGACTATGTAAATAAAGTGACATGTATAATGCCCTCTAGCCGGACTGTAAATCATTTGTCATGGCGGACCTTTTCGCTTCAACCTCGGGATCCGATAGTCTGGAGTGTATCCGAATACCCTCTTGGTTATATAAGAACCAGGGTATGCGTGGAAACCAGGCGTAGGGGCCATTAGTGCTTGAACAGACAAGTATCCAACTAGTTATGTTATATTACATGGGTAGTAAGAAACATCTTCCAGGGAGAATAGTTCCGTTAAGGGTTCCTTTCCCTGGGTACACATGCCCTAAAGTGCATGTCCGAACTGCGAGAAGAGACGCAGGAAAAACATCTGGGGGCACATATGGAAAATAAATAAAAATCATCTTTCGGCTTCACCTAGTCTGAGGTACACATCCGGCTGACCCGGCAGTAACAATCGCAGAGGTGCTCCCCTTATGCCCTAGCCGAATTAACGGGAACGTAGGGCATAAATACAAGAGCCAGGCAGCCCAGCTTGGCCAAAACTTAAGTCATATCGATGCATATAATGGCGAAGAAAAGGTACATGTGGTAGAATTAACACATGTGCGGGGCATGAAGCCCAGATAAATAATTAAGCTTCTGTGTAAGAACCCCCAGGTATAATGAGTGCGGTTAGCGCGTCAATAGTGTGCAAGCAAGGCACAAGTTGGCCACTGAAGGTTTTGAGAAAAAAAAGAAAGAAAGAAAGAAAGGAAGAAAAGACAGATAATGTATATGCAAAAATGGACAGAGGAAGGAGACGAACATATAGTCCGGCACTAGGCATAGAATCTTCGGAGCCTGGCTGCGTTCCATGGGTTCGGCTCAAGTCGATTATCCGAAGCATCCCGCAGACGGTATGCTCCACTGGTCAGAACTTGGTCAATAATGAAGGTACCTTCCCATTTGGGATCGAGCTTGGTCCTTTTCTTCTCCGGCAGGCGTAGAACTAGTTCGCCAACGTTATAAGTTTTGGCCCGTACTTCTCTGCTTTGGTATCTTCGAGCCTGTTGCTGATAGAATGCGGAACGGTATTTGGCCACGTCGCGCTCCTCCTCCAGGGTGTCCAGACTGTCCTGCCGATCGAGCTCGGCTTCTCTTTCTTCGTACATGCGCACTCGAGGTGAGTCATGAATTATGTCGTAGGGCAGAACCGCTTCAACGCCGTACACCATAAAGAAGGGTGTGTATCCGGTAGTACGATTCGGCGTGGTCTGCAACCCCCAGAGTACGTCATCGAGCTCCTCTACCCAGTGCGTGTTAGATTCCTTTAAGGACCGCACTAATCTGGGTTTGATGCCGCTCATGATAAGACCATTTGCTCGTTCAACTTGACCGTTAGTTTGTGGGTGATAGACAGAAGCATAATCGAGCTTGATGCACATGTTGCTGCACTAGAGTTTTACCTCGTCGGCCGTGAAGTTCGTGCCGTTGTCAGTGATGATGCTGTGGGGGACGCAAAATGGTGTACAACCCCGGATATGAAGTCTATCACCGGTCCGGATTCGGCCGTTTTAACAGGTTTGGCTTCTATCCATTTGGTGAATTTATCCACCATGACCAGTAAGTATTTTTTCTTATGGGTTCCCCCTTTAAGGGGTCCAACCATGTCAAGCCCCCAGACCGCAAAGGGCCATGTAATGGGGATTGTTTGGAGGGCGGTAGGTGGCATATGGCTTTGGTTTGCAAAAAGCTGGCAACCGACGCAGCGTTGGACCAAGTCCTGTGCATCTACTCGGGACGTCGGCCAATAAAAACCAGTATGGAAGGCCTTGCTTACAAAGGCCCGGGCTGCGGCGTGGTGGCCGCCAAGTCCGGCATGAATTTCTGCCAGAAACTTCCGCCCTTCCTCTTCAGAGATGCACCTTTGAAGGACTCCGGTAGTGCTTTTATTGTAAAGCTCTCCCTCATGGACCCTGTAGGATTTAGATCGCCGCACTATGCAGCGTGCCTCATTTTGGTCCTTGGGAAGTTCCTGCCTAGTTAGGTAGGCCAGGAATGGTTCTGTCCGCGGGGCGATGATGGCCATTATTACGTGGGCTGAAGGTGTTATTTCGGTGGCAGGGCCTCCAATTATGTCAGAGTTTTCAGTATCGGGCATTGTGGCTGGGTCCGGATTATTTTTACCGGCATCCCCTTCCCATACCACGGATGGCTTAAAGAGCTTCTCCAAGAAGATGTTGGGTGGGACCGCATCGCGTTTTGCGCCGATGCGAGCGAGGATATCCGCCGCCTGATTGTTTTCCCAAGCCACATGGTGGAATTCGAGCCCCTCGAACCGAGCTGACATCTTGAGTACGGTGTCGCGATAGGCCGCCATTTTCGGATCCTTAGCATCGAAGTCTCCATTTAGTTGGGATATTGCAAGGTTCGAATCCCCACGCACCTCCAGGCGTTGAATGCCCATGGAAACTGCCATCCGAAGACCATGTAACAGGGCCTCGTATTCGGTTGCGTTGTTGGAGTCTGTATACATTATCTGGAGTACGTATTGAACTGTATCTCCAGTTGGGGATGTCAGGACGACGCCAGCCCCCAGACCAGCCAACATTTTGGAGCCGTCAAAGTTCATGATCCAATTGGAGTATGCGCTGTACTCTTTAGGGAGTTCGGCTTCCGTCCATTCGGCGACAAAGTCGGCCAATACTTGCGACTTAATGGCTCGCCGGGGTTTGTATGTTATGTCGAACAGAAGGAGCTCAATGGCCCATTTGGCAATCCGGCCCGTGGCGTCGCGGTTGTTTATAATATCGTTAAGTGGCACTTCCGAGGCTACTGTAATTGAACACTCTTGGAAGTAGTGTCGCAGCTTCCGGGATGCCATGAATACCGTGTAGGCTATATTTTGATAATGTGGGTACCGTGATTTGCATGGAGTGAGAACAATGGATACATAATATACCGGCTTTGAAGGGGGAATTTATGTCTGTCCATTTCTTGTTCGACGACGAGCACTGCGCTTACAACCTGATGAGTTGCCGCGATGTATAACAACATTGGTTCGCCGATGTTTGGCGCGGCCAGGATTGGGTTGGTTGCCAGTATGGCTTTTATTTCCTCCAATCCGGCTGTGGCGGCATCCATCCACTCGAAGTGTTCGGTGCGCCGAAGGAGGCGATAAAGAGGTAATGCATTTTCTCCTAAGCGGGAGATAAAGCGACTTAGAGCCGCCACACATCCGGTCAATTTCTGGATTTGTTTGAGGTCTGTTGGGATAGCCAACTGTGATAGAGCTCGGATTTTGGCCGGATTTGCTTCAATTCCTCTATTGGAGACAATGAAGCCCAGGAGCTTTCCGGCCGGTACACCGAAGACGCATTTTTTCGGATTGAGCTTGATGTCGTATGTTCGGAGGTTGTCGAATGTGAGCCTCAAGTCGGCTATTAGAGAGTCGACGTGTTTGGTTTTAACGACCACATCATCTACGTATGCCTCTACTGTTTTGCCGATCCATTTTTCCAGACAGGTCTGGATCATGCATTGATATGTTGCGCCGACGTTTTTGAGCCCAAAAGGCATTGTGTTGAAACAGAAGGGTCCGTATGGCGTGATGAATGCCGTTGCGGCTTGGTCGGACTCCGCCATCTTGACTTGGTGGTAGCTGGAGTATGCGTCGAGGAAACACAATGAATCGTGTCCTGCGGTAGCATCGATAATTTGATCGATGCGGGGGAGGGCGAAGGGATCCTTTGGGCAGGCCTTGTTGAGGTCCTTGAAATCGACACATAGGCGCCAGGATTTGTCCTTCTTTGGTACCATCACCCGGTTTGCTAGCCAATCCAGGTGTTTTATTTCTTTAATGAATCCGACTTCCAATAACTTGGCTAGTTCCTCTCCCATAGCTTGTCTCTTGGGTTTGGAGAAACGCCGAAGAGTCTGCTTGACCGACTTGAATCCTTTTAGGATATTAAGGCTGTGCTCGGCCAGCCTGCATGGGATCCCTGGCATATCTGAGGGATGCTAGGCGAATATGTCCCAATTCTCGCGCAGGAACTCTCGTAGTGCGGCGTCCACGGCAGGGTTTAACTGTGCCCTGATGGAGGCTGTTTTTGTAGCATCCGTTGGATGGACTTGGAATTTGACTATTTCATTCGCTGGTTTAAAAGAGGTGGACTTGGATCTCTTGTCAAGTATCACGTCGTCCCTGTCCACTATGGAGCATAGTGCAGTTAATTCCTTGGCCGCAAGGGCTTTGGATAATGCCTCGAGGGCCAATGTGGTTGTTTTCTTTTCGGTGCAGAGTGCTGTGTCCGGATCACTAGCGAGAGTGATGATCCCGTTGGGTCCGGGCATTTTGAGCTTCATATACCCGTAATGGGGTATGACTTGGAAGATCGTGAATGCCTCCCACCCTAAAAGGGCGTGGTATCCGCTACTGAACGGGGCCACTTGGAATGTAATTTCTTTGGACCTATAGTTCTCCGGCGTGCCGAATACCACATCTAGTGTGATTTTTCCAGCACAGCGTGCTTCCCGACTAGGGATGATTCCTCTGAATGTTGTGCTGCTTTGCTCAATGCGGTTCCAGTCTATTTCCATTTTGAAGAGTTTCCTCATAGATGAGGTTTAATCCACTGCCGCCATCCATGAGTACTTTGGGAGTCAAAAGCCGTCCACAATTGGGCTGAGGACTAGTGCAGCTGGTGCCCGGGCTGTTCGGAATTTAGGTTCATCACTGGCATTGAAGGTAATGGCCGTGTCACTCCATGGATTTATTGTTGCCACATGGCAGATTTCAGCAAGGCTGTGGAGGGTTCGCTTGCGCCTATTATTTGATGCGAAGGTCTCAAAGACTGTTAATACCGTATTGTTATCCCCGGGATGGTGCTCTGTGGCATCTGGGATGAGAAGATCCTCACCACTTTTGGCCACCTGCCGGAGTACCCAACATGCTCTAAGGCTGTGTGCTGGTATGGTATCCGTTGTACTATGAATTTTGCAGGGTCCGTTGAGCCATCCCTCCAATACAGTTCCGCGCCCTGTAGAGGGTTTTTGTTTCTTTGTAATTAACTCGGGTGTCTTATGATAGTGCACCCTTTTACTTCGGACTGGGTGTATATTTAGAGCCGGATTATCCCAAAATTTCGTTTCGGTTTTCCAAGCGCTTTCCATCGCACAGTATTTTCGTATTATGGACGCCAAGTCAGCAAAGCGTGATATGTCACGGTGACTTATGGCATTAAGGATTCCCTTGTCCGTGCAATTATTGCATAAAAATGAGACTGCGTCTTCCTCGCGACAGTCCTTAACGTTGTTCATCGCAAGGAGGAATCTGGCCCAATAATGGGGCTCTTGGCCGATGTTGGAAAGATCGCTTATGTTTGGGTGGGTGGGTGGAATTGAGTCCGAACCCTTACCCGATCTGAGACCCAGGGGCCGAGGAGTTTCCAATCTTGGAAGTTCGGGTTCCGGGATGTTGCCCGGTAAGTCTGGCCCGCTGCCTGACTCTAGGTCCAGGGCTTGGGTGATGTCCTCCCGTAAACGGGTGTCCGGCTCGGAGAGCTCAGGAATCCGGACATAATTAGTCCTCAAGATAGAGGAAGAATCACGGCATTGTTCCTCCACCACCGCAATGTGATGGGTGACCGGTGGAGAGTTAATCTCCCTTTGATCGGGTTTAAGCCCATTCCGATCATAGTCCGTAGCGACTCCCAAGGCGGCGATGCGATCCAAGAGCTCGTTTAGGGAAGAGAGCTCCATTGGATCCATCTGCTCGGCAAGTTCCGAGTTGACGTGGAGGCTGTTTTTGATGACCCGAGAAGTCATCGTCGATGCAGCAGCCGAACAGGCGGTCATGATGAAACTGCCTAGCCAGAGAGTTTGGCCGACAGCCAAGGCTCCCTCGGCGGTAATGTTGTCTTTAAAGACGAGACCAGACATCCTTCCTTGCGGTGACGGCACAGTGGAACTCTCAATGAAAGCACCAATGTCGGTGTCAAAACCGGCGAATCTATGGTAGGGGGTACCGAACTGTGCGTCTAGGTGGATGGTAACCGGAGACAGGGGACACGATGTTTTTACCCAGGTTCAGGCCCTCTCGATGGAGGTAAAACCCTACTCCTGCTTGATTGATATTTATGATATGGGTATTACAAGAGCTGATCTACCACGAGATCGAAGAGGCTAAACCCTAGAAGCTAGCCTGTGGTATGATTGTTGTTCTTGGTCCTACGGACTAAACCCTCCGATTTATATAGACACCGGAGGGGGCTAGGGTTACACAGAGTCGGTTACATGGAGGGAGATCTACATATCCGTATTGCCAAGCTTGCCTTCCATGCCAAGGAGAGTCCCATCTGGACACGGGACGAAGTCTTCAATCTTGTATCTTCATAGTCCAACAATCCGGCCAAAGGATATAGTCCGGCTGTCCGGATACCCCCTAATCCAGGACTCCCTCACTTGGAGTATACGTAAGGGAAGCAACGAGGAATGCACAAGGCAGGGGGCGCGCCCACCCCCTGGGCGCGCCCTCCACCCTCGTGGGCCCCTCGTGGCTCCCCTGACCGACTTCTTTCGCCTATATATATCAAAATACCCTAACACCATCGGGGAACAGAATAGATCGGGAGTTCCGCCACCGCAAGCCTGTGTAGCCACCAAAAACCAATCGGGACCCTGTTCCGGCACCCTGCCGGAGGGGGGAACCCTCACTGGTGGCCATCTTCATCATCCCGACGCTCTCCATGACGAGGAGGGAGTAGTTCACCCTCGGGGCTGAGGGTATGTACCAGTAGCTATGTGTTTGATCTCTCTCTCTCTCTCTCTCTCTCTCTCTCTCTCGTGTTCTTGAGGTGATACGATCTTGATGTATCACGAGCTTTGCTATTATAGTTGGATCTTATGATGTTTCTCCCCCTCTACTCTCTTGTAATGGATTAAGTTTTCCCTTTGAAGTAATCTTATCGGATTTAGTCTTTAAGGATTTGAGAACACTTGATGTATGTCTTGCCGTGCTTATCTGTGGTGACAATGGGATATCACATGATCCACTTGATGTATGTTTTGGGGATCAACTTGGGGGTACCGCCCATGAACCTATGCATAGGGGTTGGCAGACGTTTTCGTCTTGACTCTCCGGTAGAAACTTTGGAGCACTCTTTGAAGTACTTTGTGTTGGTTTGAATAGATGAATCTGAGATTGTGTGATGCATATCGTATAATCATACCCACGGATACTTGAGGTGACATTGGAGTATCTAGGTGACATTAGGGTTTTGGTTGATTTGTGTGTTAAGGTGTTATTCTAGTACGAACTCTTGAATAGATCGATCCGAACGAATAACTTTGAGGTGGTTTCGTACCCTACCATAATCTCTTTGTTTGTTCTCCGCTATTAGTGGCTTTGGAGTGACTCTTTGTTGCATGTTGAGGGATATTTATATGATCCAATTATGTTATTATTGTTGAGAGAACTTGCACTAGTGAAAGTATGAACCCTAGGCCTTGTTTTCTAGCATTGCAATACCGTTTACGCTCACTTTTACCACTTGTTACCTTGTTGTTTTATATTTTCAGATTATAAATACCTATATCTACCATCCATATTGCACTTGTATCACCATCTCTTCGCCGAACTAGTGCACCTATACAATTTACCATTGTATTGGGTGTGTTGGGGACACAAGAGACTCTTTGTTATTTGGTTGCAGGGTTGTTTGAGAGAGACCATCTTCATCCTACGCCTCCCACGGATTGATAAACCTTAGGTCATCCACTTGAGGGAAATTTGCTACTGTCCTACAAACCTCTGCACTTGGAGGCCCAACAATGTCTACAAGAAGAAGGTTGTGTAGTAGACATCAAGCTCCCATCTTGGGGCCTTTTCCGAAGCTCCGCCGGAGGATGCATCGATCATGTAGGGCTTCTACATCAACACCATAGCATCTCCGATGATGTGTGAGTAGTTTACCTCAGACCTTCAGGTCCATAGTTATGAGCTAGACGGCTGCTACCTCTTGAGCACTGTGTTGGATTTCCCCGAATAGGAAAGGGTGATACAGCAAAGTAGCATAAGTATTTCCCTCTGTTTTTGAGAACCAAGGTATCAATCCAGTAGGAGGCTACGCGCGAGTCCCTCGTACCTACACAAAGCAAATAACTCCTCGCAACCAACGCGAATAGGGGTTGTCAATCCCTTCACGGTCACTTACGAGAGTGAGATCTGATAGAGATGATAGATAATATTTTTGGTATTTTTGGTATAGAGATGCAAGGTAAAATAAAAGGCAAAGTAAAAAAGCAAAACAATAATAAAGTGATGGAAGATTAATATGATAAAGATAGACCTGGGGGCCATAGATTTCACTAGTGGCTTCTCTCAAGAGCATAAGTTTTCTACGGTGGGTGAACAAATTACTGTTGAGCAATTAACAGAATTGCGCATAGTTATGAGAATATCTAGGTATGATCATGTATATAGGCATCACGTCCGAGACAAGTACACTGACTCCTGCCTGCATCTACTACTATTACTCCACTCACCGACCGCTATCCAGCACGCATCTAGAGTATTGAGTTAAAAACAGAGTAACGCCTTAAGCAAGATGACATGATGTAGAGGGATAGTTTCATGCAATATGATAAAACCCCATCTTGTTATCCTCGATGGCAACAATACAATACGTGCCTTGCTACCCCTACTGTCACTGGGAAAGGACACCGCAATATTGAACCCAAAGCTAAGCACTTCTTCCATTGCAAGAAAAACCAATCTAGTAGGCCAAACCAAACTGATAATTCGAAGAGACTTGCAAAGATAACCAATCATACATAAAAGAATTCAGAGAAGATTCAAATATTGTTCATAGATAATCTTGATCATAAACCCACAATTCATTGGTCTCAACAAACACACCGCAAAAATAAGATTACATCAAATAGATCTCCACGAGAAAGGGGGAGAACATTGTATTGAGATCCAAAAAGAGAGAAGAAGCCATCTAGCTACTAACTATGGACCCGAAGGTCTGAGGTAAACTACTCACACTTCATCGGAGGGGCTATGATGATGTAGAAGTCCTCCGTGGTGGATGCCCTCTCCGGCGGAGCTCCGGAACATGCCCCAAGATGGGATCTCGTGGGTACAGAAGGTTGCGGCGGTGGAATTAGGTTTTTGGCTCCGTATCTGATCGTTTGGGGGTACGTAGGTATATATAGGAGGAAGAAGTATGTCGGTGGAGCAAGCTGGGGACCACAAGGGTGGGGGCGCGCCTGGGGGGTAGGGCGCGCCCCCTACCTCGTGCCCACCTTGGAGCTTTCTTGACGTATGCTCCAAGTCTCCTAGATCATGTTCGGTGAGAAAATCACGTTCCCGAAGGTTTCATTACGTTTGGACTCCGTTTGATATTCCGTTTCTTCGAAACACTGAAATAGGCAAAAAACAGCAATTCTGAGCAGGGCCTCCGGTTAATAGGTTAGTCCCAAAAATAATATAAAAGTGGAAAATAAAGCCCAATATGGTCCAAAACAGTAGATAATATAGCATGGAGCAATAAAAAAATTATAGATACGTTGGAGATGTATCAATGGCTTCTTCTCTCTCTTTGGATCTCAATACAAAGTTCTCCACGATTCTCGTGGAGATCTATTCTATGTAAAAGAAACGGTGCCAGGGCAGAATCCCAGAACGCAGAAACAGAGAGATAGATCCAATCTCGGAGGGGCTCTCGCCCCTTACATGCCATGGAGGCCAAGGACCAGAGGGAAAACCTTCTCCCGTATAGGGAGGAGGTTAAGGAAGAAGAAGACGAAGGGCCCCCCCTCTCCCCTTCTCTTCCGATGGCGCCGGAACGCTGTCGTGGCCATCATCATCATCACCGCGATCTACACAACCAGCTCCGCCATCTTCACCAACATTTCCATCACCTTCCCCCCTCTATCTACAGCGGTCCACTCTCCCGCAATCCGATGTGCCCTCTACTTGAACATGGTGCTTTATGCTTCATATTATTATCCAATGATGTGTTGCCATCCTAGGATGTCTGAGTAGATTTTTGTTGTCCTATCGGTGGTTGATGAATTGCTATGATTGATTTAAATTGCTTGTGGTTATGTTGCTGTCCTTTGGTGCCCATCATATGAGCGCGCGCGTGGATCACACCTTAGGGTTAGTTGTATGTTGATAGGACTATGTATTGGAGGGCAAGGATGACAGAAGCTTCAGCCTAGCATAGAAATTGATGCATACGGGATCGAAGGGGGACCAATATATCTTAATGCTATGGTTGGGTTTTACCTTAATGAACGTTAGTAGTTGCGGATGCTTGCTAATAGTTCCAATCATAAGTGCATAGAATTCCAAGTAAGGGATGACATGCTAGCAGTGGCCTCTCCCACATAAAACTTGCTATCGGTCTAGTAAAGTAGTCAATTGCTTAAGGGACAATTTCGCAACTCCTACCACCACTTTTCCACACTCGCTATATTTACTTTATTGCTTCTTTACTTACAACAGCCCCTAGCTTTTATTTACGCTCTCTTTATATTCTTGTAAACCTATCCAAAAACACCTACAAAGTACTTCTAGTTTCATACTTGTTCTAGGTAAAGCGAACGGCAAGCGTGCGTAGAGTTGTATCGGTGGTCGATAGAACTTGAGGGAATATTTATTCTACCTTTAGCTCCTCGTTGGGTTCAACACTCTTACTTATCGAAAACTGTTGCGATCCCCTATACTTGTGGGTTATCAAGCGACTCCTTTCGAGGTTCTCTATGGTCATGCTCTACGTTTCTTCGGCATTGTTGACCGAGTAGCCTGCGCATCGCCAGACCTCGCGGAGTGGCTACAAGATCGAGCCCAGATGGAGGCGCTGATCAGGCAACACCTCCTACGTGTCGTCAGCAAATGAAGAACTCAGCCGACAAGCGCCGCTCCGACCGTGTCTTCGCCGTCGATGACAGGGTATTCCTCAAGCTACAACCCTATGTGCAGCGCTCGGTGCCCACCCGCACCAACCAGAAGCTGGCCTTCAAGTACTTTGGCCCATACAAGATACTTCAACACGTGGGAGCAGTGGCCTACAAGCTTCAGCTCCCAGACTCCAGCACTGTGCACCCGGTGTTTCATGTCTCCCAGCTTCGTCAAGCACTACCTCCAACGGAGCAAGCCCTTGAGCACCTTCCAATAGCAGCAGTGGCAAGTACGGTACCGGAGGAGATCCTGGAGCACTGAGTCGTCCAGTGAGGGGGCAACAGCACGCCACAAGTCCGAGCTCGCTAGACAGACCAGCCTCCGGAGTTGGCGATTTGGGAAGACGTCGCCGAGCTCCAGCACCACTTCACGGACGCACCAGCTTGGGGGCAAGCTGTGTCTCGAGGGGAAGGGGATGTTATGGTCCCTGCCACCCTGGCCCGACCTGCAGCAACTACTACGGGCCAGGCTGCCGCACCACCCGACGCCCGAAATGGCCGCGACGCAAAGTGAAGCCCAACAGCAAGTTCCCAACCCACACTTGGGAAACGAGGGGTAGGGTTAAGTAGGTCTCGAGGCCTCTTGCGTGAGGTGTGGAGAAAATAATAGGATGGCGGTGATGACCCATAGTATAGGGGATCTATCGTAGTCCTTTCGATAAGTAAGAGTGTCGAACCCAACGAGGAGCAGAAGGAAATGATAAGCGGTTTTCAGCAAGGTATTCTCTGCAAGCACTGAAATTATAGGTAACAGATAGTTTCGTGATAAGATAATTTGTAACGAGCAACAAGTAACAAAAGTAAATAAAGTGCAGCAAGCTGGACCAATCCTTTTTGTAGCAAAGGACAAGCATGGACAAACTCTTATATAGAGAAAAGCGCTCACGAGGACACATGGGAATTATCGTCAAGCTAGTTTTCATCACGTTCATATGATTCGCGTTCGGTACTTTGATAATTTGATATGTGGGTGGACCGGTGCTTTGGTGCTGTCCATACTTGGACAAGCATCCCACTTAGGATTAACCCCTATTGCAAGCATCCGCAACTACAAAAGAAGTATTAAGGTAAAACTAACCATAGAATGAAACATATGGATCCAAATCAGCCCCTTACGAAGCAACGCATAGACTAGGGTTTAAGCTTCTGTCACTCTAGCAACCCATCATCTACTTATTACTTCCCAATGCCTTCCTCTAGGCCCAAATAATGGTGAGGTGTCATGTAGTCGACGTTCACATAACACCACTAGAGGAGAGACATCATACATCTCATCAAAATATCAAACGAATACCAAATTCACATGACTACTAATAGCAAGACTTCTCCCATGTCCTCGGTAACAAACGTAACTATTCACAAAGCATATTCATGTTCATAATCAGAGGGGTATTAATATGCATATAGGATCTGAACATATGATCTTCCACCAAATAAACCAACCAGCATCAACTACAAGGAGTAATCAACACTACTAGCAACCTACAAGTACCAATCCCAGACTTAGAGACAAGAATTGGATACAAGATATGAACTAGGGTTTGAGAGGAGATGGTGCTGGTGAAGATGTTGATGGAGATTGGCCCCCTCCCGATGAGAGGAGCGTTGGTGATGACGATGGCGATGATTTCCCCTCCTGGAGGGAAGTGTCCCTGGCAGAACAGCTCCGCCAGAGCCCTAGATTGGTTCCGCCTCATGGCGGCGGAGTCTCGTCCCGAAAGCTTGCTTATGATTTTTCTTCGGACGAAAGACTTCATATAGCAGAAGATGGACACCGGAGGGCCACCAGGGGGCCCACGAGGCAGGGGGCACGCCCAGGGGTAGGGCACGCCCCCACCCTCGTGGCCAGGGTGTGGGCCCCTCTGGTATTTCTTCCGCTCAATATTTTTTATTATTTCCAAAAATAACTTCTGTGGAGTTTCAGGACTTTTGGAGTTGTGCAGAATAGGTCTCTAATATTTGCTCCTTTTCCAGCCTAGAATTCCAGCTGCCGGCATTCTCCCCCCTTATGTAAACCTTGTAAAATAAGAGAGAATAGGCATAAATATTGTGACATAATGTGTAATAACATCCCATAATGCAATGAATATCGATATAAAAGCATGATGCAAAATGGACGTATCAACTCCCCCAAGCTTAGACCTCGCTTGTCCTCAAGAGGAAGCCGATAACGATAAATATGTCCACATGTTTAGAGGTAGAGGTGTCGATAAAATAAAATACGGACATGAGGGCATCATGATTATTCTCATAGAAGCAACATATATGGATAAAGTCATATGATTTCTTATGCTCAAGTAATAATCTATTCTCAATGTCAATTATGAATCAGAAACTTTACTGAGAACTAACAAACGATAATCTCAGTCATTGAGGTAATTGCAATTTATCATAACATCGGAAAGAGTCTATGTTAGAGCTTTTTAGCAAGTCCACATACTCAACTATCATTTAGTCTTTCACAATTGCTAACACTCACGCAATACTTGTGGTTACGGAGTTTTAATCAGACACAGAGAAAGATAGGGACTTATAGTTCCGCCTCCCAACCTTTTACCTCAAGGGTAATGTCAACAATATGTTGGGTTCTATGGTAGGGTGCGTCGACTGCAAATTAAAATTCCTATGCGCAGAACAACCAGGAACGTGCTACGGGAGATGGATCACAGATCGTTACCACTAGACGTGCAGTGTCGTGCAGCGGAAGAAGAGTTGGGGCAGCGTGTCCGCGTGGATCATCTCCTCCTCGTCCGATCTCCCTCGAACAGCCGGTCGTCGGATCCCTCGTACAGGTTCGCCGCAGCGGCGCAGGTGCACCGCCTCTAACGGTATCCGCGTGTGCAGGAGAAACATCGTGTTGCGGACTGCTAGGTCCGATCACACAGTCGGCGGCGAGTGGAGGTGTCTATTAGCAACACATGCAAACCCTAGTGACAACGCCAAAGAGATCAACCGCATGACTGTGCCGCACCTCCACTATATATAGGCGTCCGTCGCGGGCTCAACACTTGGGCCTCGCACGAACCCTAAAGCCCACAAGTCTACTCGGCCACAATCCGAATACAGCTCGGATCACATCCGACTAGCATCCTCGGATTCGACCTCGTAGGTTCCTTCCCTTAAGCGCGTGACCCCTTAGGTTGGCAGCGGCCTCTAGCAAGGCATGTCGAACACCAAGCAGACTATGAAGCTGGTTAGGCGAACCTATACATCACACTTCCAATCCTTTTGCCACACGATATATATTGTCGGGCTCAAGGCGAGTCTGTCATCCTTGTGCTAGCCCGACCTCTTTCTCGTTCCAGTCATGCCGACCACAAACCGGATTATCTCATAATCCTTGTTGCATGACCATGCTTATCCTGGTCGGATCACACGAGGGGCCCAGAGTATATCTCTCCTCATCGGAGGGGCAAATCCCATCTTGCTCGACCACGTCTCGCAGCATGGGTCTGGAAAAGCCCGAAACCTACCTTTGTAACTACCCAGTTATGGAGTAGCGTTTGGTCAGCCCAAAGCAAGTCTGTCACCATCCCGAGTACATGCGTCAGCTCAGGTCTTAGGACATAGAACGTATGTTGCACTAGAGACTCACATATGACATATCGCTGCGTCTCATAGTTGGGTCTGTCCGACTTGGACCTTATCTCGACTCGGATCCGACTACGTCGAATCCGACCAGACCTTTCCAAGTCCATATTATCCGGTTAGCATCCAATGCTCCATGGCTAGTGAGACCAAGCCATCGACCGTGTGATATGCTAGTCTAGTCGGCTGCGTGTCCACACAGCCCTTTCGACTAGGTACCTTTTAGGACAGTCATCATGCAATGCATAGTCCCACAAACAAGTCACGTAATTGCTGATACACATCATTGATAATGTCCAAGGACTATCTTTATTCATACACACATAGGAAATATCATCATACATGATTGCCTCTAGGGTATATCTCCAACAGTCTCCCACTTGCACTAGAGTCAATCAAATAGGCATCGAATGCCCATAGCTCTAACGTGCCCCTCATGCTTGGGTTGTGGAAGCGGCTTAGTCAACGGATCTGCAACATTTGCATCCGTGTGAATTTTGCATAACTCTACATCACCATTCTTTACGATCTTTCGTATCAGGTGATATTTCCGATCTATGTGTCTGACCTTGTGGTGATTTCTCGGCTCCTTGGCTTGTGCGATGGCACCAGAATTATCACAATAAAGGTCCAACAGTTTTACCGAGGCTGGGAAAATACCAAGATCATCCAGAAAGTTCCGGATCCAAACACCTTCCTTTGCAGTTTCACAAGCCGCAATGTATTCGGCTTCTATGGTAGAATCGGCCACCGTATCTTGCTTGGAACTCATCCAGCTCACTGCTCCTCCGTTCATGACATACACGAATCCGGAATGTGATCGACAATCATCTCTGTTGGTTTGGAAACTAGCATCGGCGTAACCCTTTACGACGAGCTCTTCCTCACCTCCATAAACTAGGAACATCTCTTTAGTCCTTTTCAGGTACTTCAAAATAGTCTTTACCGCTGCCCAGTGACTCTCGCCTGGGTTGGCCTGGTATCTGCTTGTTGGGCTTATTGCAAAAGCAACATCAGGCCTTGTACATATCATGGCATACATGATGGATCCGATTGCTGAGGCATACGGAATCCTACTCATCCTGCTTCGCTCATCAGATGTCGAAGGACTCTGAGTCTTGCTTAGCCTTATACCTTGTGAGAGTGGCAAGAACCCTTTCTTCGCCTCACTCATGTTGAACTGTTTCAACACTTTATCTATGTACATGCTCTGGCTTAAGCCGAGCAGCCTCCTCGATCTATCTGTATAGATCTTAATGCCTAAAATATACACTGCCTCACCAAGGTCTTTCATCGAAAACTTGCCATTCAATGATCCCTTGACTGAGTTCAACATCGAAACATCATTTCCGATCAGTAGTATGTCATCCACATACAAGATCAAAAACACTATCGAGCTCCCACTTAACTTCTTGTATAAACAAGCGTCCTCTTCGCTTTTGATGAAACCGAGACTAGTGACGACCTCATCAAAACGAATGTTCCAACTCCGAGATGCTTGCCTCAACCCATAAATGGATCTGTTGAGCTTGCATGCCTTACTAGTGCTAGTCGGATCAACAAAACCCTCGGGCTGTATCATATACACGTCCTTGGTTAAATTTCCGTGAAGGAAAGCCGTTTTGACATCCATCTGCCATATCTCGTAATCAAAATATGCAACTATAGCTAGTACGATCCTCACCGACTTCAGCATCGCTGCCGGCGAGTAAGTCTCGTCGTAGTCAATTCCTTGAACTTGTCCATAACCTTTAGCGACAAGCCGAGCTTTGTGGATCTGAACATTTCCATCCACATCAGTTTTCTTCTTAAAGACCCATTTGCAACCAATGGCTGTTACGCCAGGTGGCGGATCAACCAAGTCCCAGACTTGATTCTCATCCATGGCTTTAACTCGGATCTCATGGCCTCCAGCCATGCCTTGGAATCTGGGATCACCATCGCTTCCGCATATGTGGCTGGCTCGTCACTTTCTAGCAACAATACATCACACACTCTGCGCAATCTTTCCGACCTCTGTGGTTCCGGTGCCGCTTCCACTACGGGTTCCCTGACTGACTCCGGTATGATCTCATCACCAGCCGAGCCATCCCCGAGTGGTCCTCGAATTTCTTCGAGTTGGACCGCCCTCCCACTAGCCTCCCGACTGAGAAACTCTTTCTCAAGGAAAACCCCATTCCAAGCAACAAACACTTTGTTCTCTTCCCGGTTGTAGAAGCTATATCCCAAGGTTTCCCTCGGATATCCCACGAATATGCATTTATCCGACTTAGGTGTAAGCTTGTCTGACATAAGTCGCTTGACAAATGCTTCACAACCCCAAATCTTTATAAAAGACAAACTAGGAGTCTTCCCAGTCCACATCTCATGTGGTGTCTTGTCTACGGATTTTGATGGTACCCTGTTAAGTGTGAAAGCTGCAGTTTCTAGAGCGTATCCCCAAAATGACAAGGGTAAATCCGATTTGCTCATCATAGACCGAACCATGTCCAACAAGGTCCTATTCCTGCGTTCCGACACGCCGTTTCTCTGTGGCGTACCCGGAGGTGTGAGCTGAGGTACTATACCTCGGTTTTTCAAATGATCATCAAACTCCTGGCTCATGTACTCACCTCCATGATCAGATCGTAGAAGCTTTATAGTCTTGCCGAGCTGATTCTCAACCTCGTTCTGAAACTCTTTGAACTTTTCAAAAGTTTCCGACTTGTGCCTCATCAAATAGATATATCCATATCTACTCAAGTTGTCGGTAAAAGTCACGAAGTACTGATAGCCACCTCTGGCAGTTGTGCTCATTGGACCACACACATCACTATGTATTAGTTACAATAGCTCGGACGCCCTCTCGCAACTCTTTGTGAAAGGAGACTTAGTCATCTTGCCTAGCAAGCATGATTCACATGTCTCGAATGACCCAAAGTCGGACGAAGTTAGGAGCCCATCATCATGGAGCTTCTTCATGCGTTTCAGACTAATGTGTCCAAGCCGGCAATGCCATAAGTATGTCGGATTTATCTCATTAGGCTTATGCCTCTTGACATTCACGTTATAGACCGGTTCCTGTTCTAGATTCAATATAAATAGCCCATCAATAATGGGTGCATAGCCATGGAACATACCATTCAAAAATATCGAACAACCATTGTCCTTTAAATTGAATTCATAACCTTGACTCATCAAACATGAGGCAGAAATAATGTTCCGACTAAGTGCAGGAATGTAATAACAATTATTCAATTCCATAATGAATCCGGAAGGAAGCTGGAGTTGCATCATGCCGACCTCCAAAGCAGCAACTCTTGCTTTGTTGCCGACCCTGATGTCAATCTCCCCTTGTGCCACACGCCTAGTTCTTACCAGCCCCTGCATCAAGTTGCAAATATGAACAACCGATCCGGTATCAAATACCCAAGAGCTACTAGGTATGTCAGCAAGGTAAATGTCTATAACATATGCAACAAGTGTACCTTTGCCTGAAGCAGCATTCCCGGCCTTCTTGCCATGCTCTGCGAGCCACTTTCTACAGTTCCTCTTCCAATGACCAGTTTCCTTGCAATGATAGCAAATGGTCTTCGAGTCCGGTCCTGACTTGGATGCAGTGGCAGAGATTACCATCTCCGTGCCCTTTGCTTTAGCCTTCTTTTTGAACCAACTCTTCTTGAACTTAGCCGATTTCTGCACCATCAACACTTGATGCGTGCCTTTCTTAATATCCTGCTCTGCCACTTTGAGCATCCCATGCAATTCAGTGAGCTTCTTATCCATGTTATGCATATGATAGTTCGAGACGAACGTCCCATAGCTGGGCGGAAGAGAACCCAGAACTGCATCTATAGCCAGCTCATCCAAGAGCGGGAAGCCCAAACGATCCAAAGCTTGCACGTATCCGATCATCTTGATCACATGTGGGCTCAGTGGATCACCTTCTTTCAGCTTGCAATCCATCAAGGATCGCCAGATGTTGAACCTTTCGGTCCTAGCCTGTCTCTGAAACATGCTCTTGAGACTCTCGATCATATCGTAAGCCTCAACATTTTCGAAATGTTGTTGCAAATCGGGCTCCATACAAGCCAGCATCAGACAACTGATCTCCGTTGATTCATCAATGAGTTTTTGGTAGGCATTCTTAGTTGTGGCATTAGCATTATCAGCAGGTTCCTCTAGAAGTAGATCCTCTAGAACATGTTCCTTTTTATCATGCTTGAGAACAATTCTCAGATTTCTATACCAGGTGGTAAAGTTTGTTCCATTCAGCTTATCCTTTTCCAGAATTGATTTCAATGCAAAGTTGGGTTGAGCAGGTGGTGCCATTGATCTACAATAGAAAATATGCAATCACTAAGCAATATGTTTATGTAGAGTAATTCAAGCCTAAACAAAAATACTCCCACTGAAGTTAGCATCCCTCTGCAAACTCTCAGTGATTCAGGGTCCGACTAGCGCATGCGACTAGTGAGCTTTAGCATCACTGCTATCCAACATACCTATCTGGTAAGCAACTCCTTGCTAATCGCATCTCTATACGACTCCTGTCGGTTGGGAAGGTATCTTATACCCCGGCTCCCAACCTTCTTGGCCACAAGCCCCAAAACCGTTTTGATAGCCTTGTCAAGTTAACCTGATGCAGTGCATGTCCGTGTCCGACACGAACCCTTCAGTTCAAGGACACCTAGCAGCACCCCAATTTTATGAGCCCACTACTAGACGTACTTGACGTGCGAAGGTGCAACATCGGGAATGGAATTTACTTGATATTCACGAGGGATCTTTCTACCATTCAAACATGCATAGAAAGTAAGAAGCATAACAATCACAAATAAACATATATTGTGAAATAGTATGGCTCCTTCATGGGTGTTCCTCTAGGTAGGCTCCAACTCCGATGACCATTTTGGAACTCCATCTTGTTCATCATGCCGGGACGCCAAGCCACCAACCTGATCTCTATTATCCAACTACTACAACTAGTAATGAATATTACATAGAGTCACAAGTCGACACGCAGGTCATTATACATTATAATGACAGCACTTTGGCTCCTGCCGGCTGACAAACATGACACGCAGGCCATGTATAATTTACACACATGCATCACATACACATGAGCCATACTATTCACATCAAACCCTAAAAACTAAAGTTATGCATAGAATCGCATTCTACCGGTTTGTGTGTCGGGTACGAAATCACATATCATATCTGAACTCCGATCACGCCGAATTTTCCGATCTGACCGATCTTATCGATCATCGAGAATCCGATTCGGATTTACGTTTCACCGTTAACCCCGATGGCGGATAACCGACCGGTAGGGGTAGGTTGTGTCACGACCTCATCGATCCCGATTGACAGAAAACATAGCCACATCGATCCCCATGTGAAGTTGATCTCATCAACCGTGCACACAGCCGATCTTAAGAACAACAACATATCTCATCTGTCGCCTCCACATATCTAATATGAAAATGATCTGAATCCAAGTCCTATAGCAGAGGCTCTGATACCACTGTTGGGTTCTACGGTAGGGTGCGTCGACTGCAAATTAAAATTCCTACGCGCAGAACAACCAGGAACATGCTACGGGAGATGGATCACAGATCGTTACCACTAGACGCACAGTGCCGTGCAGCGGAAGAAGAGTTGGGGCAGCGTGTCCGCGTGGATCGTCTCTGAGGGGGTCCTGGATTAGGGGGTGTTCGGGTAGCCGGACTATACCTTCACCGGACTCCTGGACTATGAAGATACAAGATTGAAGACTTCATCCCGTGTCCGGATGGGACTTTCCTTGGCGTGGAAGGCAAGCTTGGCGATGCGGATATTCAAGATCTCCTACCATTGTAACCGACTCTGTGTAACCCTAACCCTATCCGGTGTCTATATAAACCGGAGGGTTGTAGTCCGTAGGACAATCATCTTCATACACAATCATACCATAGGCTAGCTTCTAGGGTTTAGCCTCATTGATCTCGTGGTAGATCTACTCTTGTACTACCCATATCATCAATATTAATCAAGCAGGAGTAGGGTATTACCTCCATCGAGAGGGCCTGAACCTGGGTAAAAACATCGTGTCCCTTGTCTCCTGTTACCATCCGGCCTTGACGCACAGTTCGGGACCCCCTACCCGAGATCCGCCGGTTTTGACACCGACATTGGTGCTTTCATTGAGAGTTCCTCTGTGTCGTCGCCTTTTAGGCCCGATGGCTCCTTTGATCATCAACAACGATGAGGTCCAGGGTGAGACTTTTCTCCCCGGACAAATCTTTGTCTTCGGTGGCTTCGCTCTGCGGGCCAATTCGCTTGGTCACCTGGAGCAGATCAAAAGCTACGCCCCTGGCCGTCAAGTCGGGTTTGGAAGCTTAAACTACACAGCTGATATCCGCGGAGACTTGATCTTCGACGGGTTCGAGCCACAGCCAAGCGCGCCGCACTATCTCAAGGGGCATGATCTAGCTCTGCCTCCGAACGGTGTCCTGGAGGCCGGACACGCACCGGTTCCGACCCTTAACTCGGAGCCTATTGCGCCAATTGAGGATGAGCGGTTAGACGTCACCTCGGGGGCTGCGATCTCAAAGGCGATCGAGCCGAACGCCAGCCCCGCACTCTGCGTGACCCGTGACTCTGAGGGTCCGGACTCTTCTCCGGACTCCGAAACACCCGCGCCCCTGCCAATCGAATCCGATTGGGCGCCGATAATGGAGTTCACCGCCGCGGACATCTTTCAGCACTCGCCCTTTGGCGACATCGTGAATTCTCTCAAGTCTCTCTCTCTATCAGGAGAGCCCTGGCCGGACTACGGTCAGCAAGGATGGGATACGGACGATGAAGAAATTCAAAGCCCACCCACACCCACTTTGTAGCCACTGTCGATGATTTAACTGACATGCTTGACTTCAGCTCCGAAGACTTGTACGGTATGGACGACGAGGTAGGAGACAAACAAGAACCAGCACCTATAGGGTGCTGGAAGGCCACCTCGTCATATGACATATATATGGTGGATACTCCAAAAGATGGAGATGGCGATGGAACAGCGGGGGATGACACCTCCAAGAAATAGCCAAAACGCTGGCGTCAACAGCGCCGCTCTAAATCCTGCCAAAGCAAAAACGGTGATTCCGGCACAGGAGATAATACTACCCCGGATAGCGCCGAAGAACACCCACCCCAGCAAGATTCGGCGCAGGAAGATGGAGAAGCCAGCCCTCATGAGAGAGCGGCATACCGAGAGGTTGAGGATGATAACTATATGCCTCCCTCCGAAGACGAGGCAAGCCTCGATGACGACGAATTCGTCGTACCATCAGACCCCGCCGAACAAGAGCGTTTCAAATGCAGGCCTTTAGCCACGGCAAACAACCTTAAGAAAAAGCAGCAACAGCTTAGAGCTGATCAAGATTTGCTAGCTGATAGATGGACTGAAGTCCTTGCGGCCGAAGAGTATGAACTCGAACGCCCCTCCAAGAGTTACCCAAAGCGCAGGCCGCTACCCCGATCAGAGGAGGAAGGGCCTACATCACCAACGCACGACATGGCAGACCGGCCACCTCGCGGCCGCGACAGAGAGGCCTCTCGGCCCTCCACCCAAGCCATGCCCCGACGCCGCTCAACTAAGGCACGGGAAAATGCACCAGACCTGCGAGACGTACTAGAGGATAAGGCAAGACAAACAAGATCGATCTACGGATCACGCAGGCGCCCGACGACACGTGACGATGATCTTCACTCCGGATACAACAAATCCGGTCGGGCCGAACACAACAGACATAGCTCTTCCGAGCTGCGTCGTGACATAGCCCAGTACAGGGGCGCCGCACACCCACTATGCTTCACAGATGAAGTAATGGATCATAAAATCCTCGAGGGTTTCAAACCCGTGAACATCGAATCATACGATGGCACCACAGATCCGACGGTATGGGTCGAGGATTATCTCCTTCACATCCACATGGCACGTGGCGATGATCTACACGCCATCAAATACCTCCCGCTCAAACTCAAAGGACCGCCCCGACACTGGCTTAACAACTTGCCAGCGGACTCAATCGGTTCTTGGGAGGACTTGGAGGCCGCATTCCTCGACAACTTCCAAGGCACCTACGTGCGACCACCGGATGCCGACGACTTAAGCCACATAATTCAGCAGCCAGAAGAATCGGCCAGGTAATTCTGGACACGGTTCCTAACAAAGAAAAACCAGATAGTCGACTATCCGGACGCAGAGGCCCTAGCAGCTTTCAAGCATAACATCCGCGACGAGTGGCTTGCCCGGCACCTAGGACAGGAAAAGCCGAAATCTATGGAAACCCTCACGACACTCATGACCCGCTTTTGCGCGGGAGAAGATAGTTGGCTGGCTCGCAGCAACAACTTATCAAAGAACCCTGGTAATTCGGATACCAAGGACAAAAGTGACAGGACACGTCGAAATAAGCAAAAGCGCCGCGTAAGTAGCGACAGCAATGAAGATACGACAGTTAATGCCGGATTCAGAGGCTATAAATCCGGTCAGCGGAAAAAGCCATTCAAAAAGAATACTCAGGGCCCGTCCAGTTTGGACCGAATACTCGACCGATTGTGCCAGATCCATGGCACCCCCGAAAGGCCAGCCAATCACACCAACAAGGATTGTTGGGTGTTCAAGCAGGCAGGCAAGTTAAGAGCCGAAAACAAAGACAAGGGGCTGCATAGCGATGACGAGGAGGAGCCCAGGCCGCCAAACAACAATGGACAGAAGGGGTTTCCCCCACAAGTGCGGACGGTGAACATGATATACGCAACCCACATTCCCAAGAGGGAGCGGAAGCGTGCGCTACGGGACGTATACGCGATGGAGCCAGTCGCCCCAAAGTTCAACCCATGGTCCTCTTGCCCGATCAATTTTGATCGACGGGACCACCCCACTAGCATCCGTCATGGCGGCTTTGCCGCATTGGTTCTCGACCCAATCATCAACGGATTTCATCTGACAAGAGTCCTCATGGACGGTGGCAGTAGCCTGAACCTGCTTTACCAGGATACAGTGCGGAAAATGGGCATAGATCCCTCAAGGATTAAGCCCACAAAGACGACCTTTAAAGGCGTTATACCAGGTGTAGAGGCCAATTGCACAGGCTCAGTAACACTTGACGTGGTCTTCGGATCTCCGGATAATTTCCGAAGCGAAGAGTTAATCTTCGATATAGTCCCGTTCCGCAGTGGCTATCACGCCCTGCTCGGACGAACCGCATTCATAAAATTCAATGCGGTGCCGCACTACGCATACCTCAAGCTCAAGATGCCAGGCCCTCGAGGAGTAATCACGGTCAACAGAAACACCGAACGCTCCCTCCGTACGGAGGAGCACACGGCGGCTCTCGCAGCGGAAGTACAAAGCAGCCTTCTTAGGCAATTCTCCAGTACGGCCGTTAAATAGCTAGACACTGCCAAGCGCGCCCGGAGTAACATACAACAAGACCGCCCGGCATGTTCTGAGCAGGCGTAGTAATGCGGCCCCAACCCCAGCCCTCGCGATATAGCGAAACCAGTGCCTCGCGTACATAACTACGCCCTTGAAATACCATGGGCACAGGGGAAGGGGCACAATAACGGCACGCCCAAAATACGGCTTAAAACGTACTAGGGGCTGCCGGATTCTTTTTTTCTTACTTTCAGGACTCCACACTTCGGGCGACCTGTTCGGCAATTCGACTGCCGCACAAACGATGCAAGATCCAGGGAAGCAGACAAAGCCATGCCGCATTATGGAACTCCGAGGTGGTCTCTGTTACGAGCGGTATACCTGTTTCAAATACAATTCCGCGGCCTGCCCCTGGTCAGGACATGTTAAATAGTCTAGTATATTTTTGCTTATCGCACTACTTGTATCGTTCGGCTTTGATAAATAGCCTCTCTATAAACAATGCATAGCTTTTTGTCTATTTTTTGCCTTATCCTATTTTCATATATATGTTTTAACATAATTGCACCCGTACACCATGGTACGGCCAACATGCCAGGGGCTTCAGTACCCCTTAATATGGTGTGAGAAGTCCGTGCACTTTCACAAGTGCGGCACCCCGAACTTATAGCACTATATGCATTGGCTCTGAATCATGATTTGGGTCAATAGTTGGGTTTACCCGGCTCCTATGTTTTGGTGCCTTACGTTCCGCTATATCGGCTAAGGTAGCACTAGGAGAACCACTGCAATTGTGCCCCGGTTCAGCTGGGTTAAGCACCTCAGTGGAGAAAGCTAAAACTGACTGTCATGATGAGGCGACAGACCGGTCGCTGTTCGAGAGGTTTTTCGAGTCCCTAAAGACTTATGCCGCTTCGAGCGAGGAGCTGGCTTTGTCCGGCCAAAGGCGTGGATAGCGCCCCGAACTCGGTCTTCCGAACTAGGGACTTCGCCGAAATTTAAAATTATAAATTTCTATGGCTAAGTGAGAGTGTTCAAGCATTATAGTCCGATTGCCTGGTTCGTTGTACTCAGCGCCTCCCTCGAAGGACCCAACCATGGGAAAAAGAGCGCTCAGGTTTATCCCGAACACCCCAGCACTAGTGGCATGGGGGCAGAAGCCGACGACTGGCCATCTCTCAATTTTTTGATAAATGGCCGCACAGAAAATAATATTTTAAACTCAGTAAGCATTGCTTAGCGCATATGAACAAGTTTTCAGTGCACAGGATAAACACGAGCGAGTTCATTCAAAAATTACATCCTTCGTACATTCATCCGCCACAAGGCGGGCACCTGCAAGAACATCCTTGTAGTAGTTCTCGGGATTGCAATGCTCCTTCCCCGACGGCGGCCCGTCCTTCACAAGCTTCTCTCCGTCCAGCTTACCCCAGTGCACCTTTGCACGGGCAAGGGCCCGACGGGCACCTTCGATGCAGACGGAGCGCTTGATGACCTCGAGCCTTGGACAGGCCTACACCAGCCGCCGCACCAGCCCGAAATAGCTCCCAGGCAGGGCCTCTCCGGGCCACAGCCGAACTATGAAGCCCTTCATGGCCTGTTCGGCCGCCTTGTGGAGCTCGACCAGCTGTTTCAGCTGGTCGCTCAGGGGTACAGGGTGTCCGGCCTCAGAATACTGAGACCAGAACACACTCTCCGTCGAGCTGCCCTCTTCAGCTCGGTAGAATGCGGCGGCGTCGGATACGCTGCGGGGAAGATCTGCGAATGCCCCTGGAGAGCTCCGGATTTGGGTAAGTGACAAGTAGTTTACTTTTATATTTCTGCTTTGCATTAAGAATGCCTTACCCGCTGCTATCTTTTTCATCTCCTCCAACTCTTGGAGGGCCTTTTGGGTTTCGGCCTTGGCACCCTTGGCGGTCTCAAGGGCCGACGCGAGCTCGGATGCTTGCACCTTTGACTCAAGCTCCAAGCTCTCATGTTTTTCATGAGAGCCTGTAGCTCTTGCTGCACCTCGCTGACCTGAGCCCCAAGTCTCTCTCGCTCGGTGCGCTCCTCGACCGGTTTTTTTTCAGCCTCAGATAGCGCCTGCTTGAGGGTCGCCACCTCAGTTGTGGCCCCTATAATAAGCAGTACGATCCTGTTATTTTTTGCAATCACGCCTCTCTATAGGCACCTTTTTCTGTAGGGTATTTCTTACCTTCTTTTTCCTCGAGCTGCCGTTTGGCAAGGCCGAGCTCTTGCACGGTCCGCCCGAGGTCCTGTTTCAGGACATCCACCTGCGCAGTCAGTGCAGCGGTGGATAGCAGCGAGGCCTGCATACGCATATTGACTCTTTATTGTTAGACTCCTGCGAATATTAATAGATCCTCTATTCGGCTTTTCTTTCCGAACGCCAAACAGAGCATCAGGGGCTACTGTCTATGTGGTAATATTTTGACATATTTTTACTTACCTCAGAGCCTGTCAGAAGGCTAGCGCAAGCTTCAGTCAGTCCGCTATTGGCGGACTGAACCCTCTGGATCACCGTACTCATGATAGTACGGTGCCCCTTGTCGATGGAGGCGCCGTCAAGCACCTCCAGCAGATGGTCCAGCGACTCCGGTTGGACGGAAGTCGCTGGCTTAGAAGGCTTGCTCCTTTTGGAAGGAGTTCGCCTACCGCGGCTCGGAACTGTTGAAGATTCTGGCACGGTGTCCGGCTCAAAGCTGGACTTGGAGCCCTGGGGGGTCTTGTCCCCTTCACTCCTGGAGTCCGGGAGGTTGCCTTGCGGCTCCTCCAGGACCCCCTCCTCCTGCCCCGGAGCTTGTCGCGACACCACTTCGGCGTCATCCGCAGTGCGGGGGGAGACAGCGGGCGGAACGGAGTTCACGTCCGATGAGTCCAGGGAGCCGCCCGACAAATCGTTGTATTCGGTCTGGGGCGGGCTGCATAATTACATTCGACATTAAGGAAAGCTGTGCAACAAAGGAACATCATGAGTTACTCTGATGTCCGAACTTACGATTTCGCCAGACGCTTGGCCCTGTTCGGCGACTCCTCTTCGCTCTCTTCGGCGTCATGGGAGTAGTCCGGCGGAGGGGTCTTCCTTTTCCTAGACCCCTCGGCCTCCCCTGCTGGGGCGACCTTCTTCTTCTCTCCTCCCTCCGCTGGGGGGTGAGCTTTGTTCTTCCTTCCCCTCGTTTTCACGGGAGGAGGGCGTCTCGGACTCGTCAAACGACGAGTCCGACACCACCACGTTACGGGCACTCTTTCGAGTCCCCGTGGTCTTCTTCTTCTTGACCTTCTTCTCCGGCACCACATAAGGTGCCAGAACCAGCAGCTTCACTAGAAGCGCAGGGGCTGGGTCTTCGGGCATGGGATCCGGATAGTTAATTGGTCCGGATACCGCCTGCCAAGCCTGTCAGAGGTAAGGGAGTTTAGATCCCGCACAGAGTCAAACTGTGAAAGGAAAAAAGAGCTTAGTATCCTGTAAAAGGCGAAGATAGCTTACCTCGCTAGCGTGACACTGCGAGCTGTATCCGCGGTCCTCGGAGGCGGATGCGGGAGCCTCGGCGCCCTTGAAGAGCACCTTCCAAGCATCTTCGTACGTCGTGTCGAAGAGCCTGTTAAGGGTTTGGTGCTGCGCCGGGTCGAACTCCCACAAATTGAAGCCCCGTTGTTGGCACGGGAGGATCCGGCGGACGAGCATAACCTGGACTATATTAACAAGCCAGATTGGCTTGTTCACCAGGGACTGGATGCAAGTTTGCAATCCGGTCACCTCTTCTTCGTTGCCCCACGACAGGCCCGTCTCTTTTCAGGACATTAGCCGCGTGGGGGGTCCGGATCGGAACTCGGGGGCTGCGACCCATTTCGGATCGCGTGGCTCGGTGATGTAAAACCACCCTGCTTGCCACCCCTTTAGGGTCTCCACAAAGGAGCCCTCGAACCATAGGACGTTGGCCATCTTGCCCGCCATGGCGCCTCCGCACTCCGCTTGGCTGCCACGCACCACCTTGGGCTTGACATTGAAAGTCTTAAGCCAGAGGCTGAAATGGGGGCAGACGCGGAGGAAGGCCTCACACACGACGATAAACGCCGAGATGTTGAGGATGAAGTTTGGGGCCAGATCGTGGAAATCCAGGCCGTAGTAGAACATGAGTCCCCGGACGAATGGGTGGAGTGGAAAACCCAGTCCGCGGAGGAAGTGGGGAAGGAAAACTACCCTCTCATGGGGCCTTGGGGTGGGGAGAAGCTGCCCCTTCTCGGGAAGCCGGTGCGAGATGTCCTTGGACAGGTATCCGGCCTTCCTCAGCTTTTTCACTTGAACCTCCGTAACGGAGGAGACCATCCACTTGCCTCCCGCTCCGGACATTGCTGGAGAAGATTGAGGTGGGAAGAGCGGGCTTGGGCGCTGGAGCTCGAGTGCGCAAGAGATGGATTGGCAAAGGAGGAAGAAGGCGTAGGTAAAAAGGTGTATCCTTATCCCCTTATATGGGCGGATGCGGTTATGCGTCCCCACCTGCCTAATAAAACTCGCTTGCCTCCCAAGCGTCGTGGTAAATGGCGCAGTTGGGTTACCCACGTCCGTATTGATGAGAATCGCGTAAAAAGGGCACACGATCTCTGCTTTGACAAGACGTGCCAAGGAAACCGCCTCGCTAAACGTGCTGAGGTGGAAAAGTAAAAATGATTTATGTAAAGAACTTGGCCGTAGTGCGATGATGCACTACGGAATATGTCAGCAGATTTGA
The DNA here is from genome assembly GCA_032464435.1 of Aegilops umbellulata. Lineage (NCBI taxonomy): Eukaryota > Viridiplantae > Streptophyta > Magnoliopsida > Poales > Poaceae > Aegilops > Aegilops umbellulata. The sequence continues at coordinate 388,753,603 of CP136054.1, read as the reverse complement.
TTTGTGTTAATATTATTCTCTCTATGGCACTATGTGGAAACTTATTTTGCAGAGCCGGACACTATTCTTGGTGTTTACAATCTTCTATGAAGGACTTGGAGGAGGAACCCGCCTTGCAATGCCGAAGACAATCTGCGCGCCGGACTCGTCGTCATTGAAGCCTGGTTCAGGTGCCACTGAGGGAGTCCTGGATTAGGGGGTGTTCGGGTAGCCGGACTATACCTTCGCCGGACTCCTGGACTATGAAGATACAAGATTAAAGACTTCGTCCCGTGTCCGGATGGGACTTTCCTTGGCATGGAAGGCAAGCTTGGCGATGCGGATATTCAAGATATCCTACCATTGTAACCGACTCTGTGTAACCCTAACCCTATCCGGTGTCTATATAAACCGAAGGGTTGTAGTCCGTAGGACAATCATCTTCATACACAATCATACCATAGGCTAGCTTCTAGGGTTTAGCCTCATTGATCTCGTGGTAGATCTACTCTTGTACTACCCATATCATCAATATTAATCAAGCAGGGGTAGGGTATTACCTCCATCGAGAGGGCCCGAACCTGGGTAAAAACATCGTGTCCCTTGTCTCCTGTTACCACCCGGTCTTGACGCACAGTTCGGGACCCCCTACCCGAGATCCGCCGGTTTTGACACCGATAGTCTCCTCCTCGTCCGATCTCCCTCGAACAGCCGGTCGTCGGATCCCTTGTACAGGTTCGCCGGAGCGGTGCAGGTGCACCGCCTCTAAGGGTATCCGCGCGTGCAGGAGGAACACCGTGTGGCGGACTGCTAGGTCCGATCACACAGTCGGCGGCGAGTGGAGGTATCTATTCGCAATACATGCAAACCCTAGTGAAAACGCCGAAGCGATCAACCGCATGAGTGTGCCGCACCTCCACTTTATATAGGCGTCCGTCGCGGGCTCAACACTTGGGCCTCGCACGGACCCTAAAGCCCACAAATCTACTCAGCCACAATCTGAATACAGCTCGGATCACATCCGACCAGTGTCCTCGGATTCGACCTCGTAGGTTCCTTCCCTTAAGCGCGCGACCCCTTAAGTTCAAGTCGGCTTGGCCGTAGTTCGGATCACCTCCGAACTGCACAGTTGGCAGCGGCCTCTAGCAAGGCATGTCGAACACCAAGCAGACTATGAAGCTCGTTAGGCGAACCTGTACATCACACTTCCAATCCTTTTGCCACACGATATATGTTGTCGGGCTCAAGGCGAGTCTGTCATCCTTGTGCTATCCCGACCTCTTTCTCGTTCTAGTGATGCCGACCACAAACCGGATTATCTCATAATCCTTGTCGCATGGCCATGCTTATCCTGGTTGGATCACACGAGGGGCCCAGAGTATATCTCGCCTCATCGGAGGGGTAAATCCCATCTTGCTCGACCACGTCTCGCAGCATGGGTCTGGAAAAGCCCGAAACCTACCTTTGTAACTACCCAGTTACGGAGTAGCGTTTGGTCGGCCCAAAGCAAGTTTGTCACCATCCCGAGTACATGCGTCAGCTCAGGTATTAGGACATAGAACGTATGTTGCACTAGAGACTCACATATGACATATCGCTGCGTCTCATAGTTGGGTCTGTCCGACTTGGACCTTATCTCGACTCGGATCTGACTACGTCGAATCCGACCAGACCTTTCCAAGTCCATATTATCCGGTTAGCATCCAATGCTCCATGGCTAGTGAGACTAAACCATCGACCGTGTGATATGCTAGTCTAGTCGGCTGCGTGTCCACACAACCCTTTCGACTAGGGACCTTTTAGGACAGTCATCATACAATGCATAGTCCCACAAACAAGTAACGTACTTGCTGATACACATCATTGATAATGTCCAAGGACTATCTTTATTCATAAACATATAAGAAATATCATCATACATGATTGCCTCTAGGGCATATCTCCAACAGTCTCCCACTTGCACTAGAGTCAATCAAATAGGCATCGAATGCCCATAGCTCTAACGTGCCCCTCATGCTTGGGTTGTGGAAGCGGCTTAGTCAACGGATCCGCAACATTTGCATCCGTGTGAATTTTGCATAACTCTACATCACCATTCTTTATGATCTTTCGCATCAGGTGATATTTCCGATCTATGTGTCTGACCTTGTGGTGATTTCTCGGCTCCTTGGCTTGTGCGATGGCACCAGAATTATCACAATAAAGGTCCAACGGTTTTACCGAGGCTGGGAAAATACCAAGATCATCCAGAAAGTTCCGGATCCAAACACCTTCCTTTGCAGCTTCACAAGCCGCAATGTATTTGGCTTCTGTGGTAGAATCGGCCATCGTATCTTGCTTGGAACTCATCCAGCTCACTGCCCCTCCGTTCATGACGTACATGAATCCGAAATGTGATCGACAATCATCTCTGTTGGTTTGGAAACTAGCATCGGCATAACCCTTTACGACGAGCTCTTCCTCACCTCCATAAACTAGGAACATCTCTTTAGTCCTTTGCTTTTATTTCTTCCACATCACAAGATCGTATAAAGCTTATTTCCTCCACACTAATAAGTCATACATATTTAGAAAGCAATTTTTATTGCTTGCACCGATGACAACTTACTTTAAGGATCTTACTCAATCCATAGGTAGATATAGTGGACTCTTATGGCGAAATTGGGTTTAAGGGTATTTGGAAGCACAAGTTGTATCTGTACTTGGTGCAAAGAATTTGGCTAGCATGAGGGGGAAATACAAGCTCAACATGTTGGATGATCCATGACAATATACTTTATCTCAGATATAAGAAAACATAACCCATTACGTTGTCTTCCTTGTTTATCAACTCTTTAGCATGTCATATTTTAATGAGTGCTCCCAATCATAAAAGATGTCCAAGATAGTATATTTATATGTGAAACCTGTCTTTCTTTATTACTTCCTATTAATTGCAACGATGACCAAAGCTATGTTTGTCAACTCTCAACAACTTTTAATCATCATACTCTTTCTATGTGAAGTCATTACTCTCCATAAGATCAATACGATCTCTTTGTTTCTTTTTATTCTTTTCTCTTTTCTTTTGTTCACTCAAGATCATAGCAAGATAATAAAGCCCTTGACTCAACACTAATCTTTATTATATAGCTCACGGACTCAATTACATAGAGGGATCATAAAGCAAAACTCAAAACTAGATCATGCCATAAACTTTATTCTACTAGATCAAGATACTACTAAAAGAATCGAACTAAGAAAAACGGTAAAGATATGAGTGTGATGGTGATACAATACCGGGGCACCTCCCCCAGGCTTGGCAGTTGCCAAGGGGAGTGCCCATACCCATGTGATTATGTCTCCTTCCTCTGAAGTAGGCTTGTCGTCCATCTTCCAAGGCATATGCTCACCATCATAGAAGGATGATCGAGTCTCTGGGATCCTCAAATCTGCAGCCAAACTCATTCTCTTGAATCTATATTCATACTCACAGTTTTGGTTTTGCAGGTCATAGATCTGGGCTTGGAGGTGCTCGATTTTCTCGTGAAGCTTGAAGATGGCCTCCCCAATGTCCTTGGCGTCCAGCTTGTGGTTGTTGGTGAACTCCGTGATCATTATGTGATTGGAGTTGAGCCCGCGCTCCACCATCTCCTGGCACTTGAAAACTTGTTGCTCCATTGCCTCGAGCCTTATCTCCACGCTTCCGGTCCTCCTTGGCCCCTCAACATCGCGGATGTGCAGCACCCCCTCATGCATCTCAATGGTTTGAGGGTGTTGCAGCACCTCCGCGAGGTAGGGGTTGATGACCTTCTCGAAGAACTTGTCCTTGGGGGCACTTGGAGACGTCATGATGATCTAGATCTGTCAGAAAAACATCTCGAAACAAGAACAGAGGACAATTGCGTGATACGGTGGTCGAAACCTTCGGGAGATTATATAATGATTTTTTACCGACCAAAATATGTATCGTGCAAGAAAACGGAGTCCGGAGAGCGCACGAGGTGCCCACGAGGAAGGGGGGCGCGCCCTCCACCCTCGTGGAGGCCTCGTGTCCTTCCCGGACTGCTTCTTATTTTTCTATTTTTCTAAATATTCCAAAATGGAGAAAAATTGCCTTTATAACTGTTTTGGAGTCGGTTTACTTACCGTACAACATACCTATTCCTTTTCGGAGTCTGAAACGTTCTGGAAAGTGTCTCTTATGTATTCCTCCGGGGTTACGGTTTCAATAACATTGGTTTCGACATTTATATGATTACTTCAGATATAATGTTTGATTCTTTGACCGTTCACCACCTTCGGATTTCTGCCTTCAAAGTTGTTGATTTTTATGGCACCGGAACGATAGACCTCCTCGATAACGTGAGGACCTTCCCATTTAGAGAGAAGTTTTCCTGCAAAAAACCTTAAACAAGAGTTGTATAGCAATACATAATCACCTATGTTAAACTCACGCTTTTGTATTCTTCTGTCATGCCATCTTTTAACTTTTTCTTTAAACAACTTGGCATTCTCATAGGCTTGGTGTCGGTGTCAAAACCGGCGGATCTCGGGTAGGGGGTCCCGAACTGTGCGTCTAGGCGGATGGTAACAGGAGACAGGGGACATGATGTTTTTACCCAGGTTCGGGCCCTCTCGATGGAGGTAAAACCCTACTCCTGCTTGATTGATCTTGATGATATGGGTATTACAAGAGTTGATCTACCACGAGATCGAAGAGGCTAAACCCTAGAAGCTAGCCTATGGTATGATTGTTCTATATTGCATCCTACGGACTAACCCTCCGATTTATATAGACACCGGAGGGGGCTAGGGTTACACAGAGTCGGTTACAAGGAAGGAGATCTACATATCTGTATTGCCAAGCTTGCCTTCCACGCCAAGGAGAGTCCCATCCGGACACGGGATGAAGTCTTCAATCGTGTATCTTCATAGTCCAATAGTTCGTCCAAAGGATATAGTCCGGCTGTCCGGATACCCCCTAATCCAGGACTCCCTCACTTGGGTTCTCCATTCATCAAGTGAGCTAATGCCAAATAACCTCTTCTCACCGGCAAGTTTGAAATCATAATTGAGCTCTTTAATAGCCCAATATGCCTTATGTTCTAGTTCGAGAGGTAGATGACAAGCTTTTCCATAAACCATTTTATACGGAGACATACCCATAGGATTTTTATATGCATTTCTATAGGCCCATAATGCATCATCAAGTTTCTTGGACTAATTCTTTCTAGATCTATTAACAGTATTTTGCAAAAATTAATTTGAGATCTCTGTTACTCAATTCTACTTGACCGCTAGACTGTGGGTGATAAGGAGATGCAATTATATGATTAACATCATATTTAGCAAGCATTTTACGAAAAGCACCATGAATAAAATGTGAACCACAATCAGTCATTAAGTATCTAGGGACTCCAAACCTCGGAAAAATAACTTCTTTAAGCATTTTAATAGAGGTGTTATGATCAGTACTACTAGTTGGAATAGCTTCTACCCACTTAGTAACATAATCAACAGCAACTAAAATATGTGTATATCCATTAGAGGCAGGAAAAGGTCCCATATAATCAAAGCCCCAAACATCAAATGGTTCAATAACAAGTGAATAATTCATCGGCATTTCTTGACGTCTACTAATATTACCAATTCTTTGACATTCATCACAAGATAAGACAAACCTACGGGCATCCTTGAAGAGAGTAGACCAATAAAAACCGGATTGCAATACCTTATGTGCAGTTCTATCTCCAAAGTGATGCCCTCCATAAGCCTCGGAGTGACACTTGCGTAGGATCTGTTCTTGTTCATGCTCAGGTACTCAACGTCTAATAACACCATCTACTCCTTCTTTATAAAGATGTGGGTCATCCAAAAAGTAATGTCTCAAATCATAGAAAAACTTTTTCTTTTGTTGGTATGTGAAACTAGGTGGTATAAATTTAGCAACAATGTAATTAGCATAATCAACATACCATGGAGCAGTATGAGAAGCATTTATGACATTTAATTGCTCATCAGGGAAGCTATCATCAATAGGTAGTGGGTCATCAAGAACATTTTCTAACCTAGACAAGTTGTCTGCAACGGGGTTCTCAGCTCCCTTTCTATCAATAATATGCAAATAAAATTCTTGTAGCAAGAGAACTCATCTAATAAGTCTAGGTTTAGCATCTTTATTTTCCATAAGGTATTTAATAGCAGCATGATTAGTGTGAATAGTTACTTTAGAATCAACAATATAAGGTCTGAACTTATCACAAGCAAATACAACTGCTAAGAATTCTTTTTCAGTAGTAGCATAATTTCTCTGGCCATTGTCTAGAGTTTTACTAGCATATTGAATAACATTTAATTTCTTATCAACTCTTTGCCCTAGAACAACACCTACAACATAATCACTAGCATCACACATAATTTCAAAAGGTAAATTCCAATCAGGTGGCTGAACAATAGGTGCAGTAATCAATGCTTCCTTAAGTATTTCAAATGCTTCTACACAATCATCATCAAAGACAAATGGTATATCTTTTTGTAATAAATTAGTCAGAGGCCGAGAATTTTTTGAGAATTCCTTAATGAACCTCCTATAAAACCCGGCATGACCAAGGAAACTTCTTATACCTTTGATGTCCTTGGGACAAGGCATCTTTTCAATAGCATCAACTTTAGCTTTATAAACTTCAATGCATCTTTCAGAAATTTTATGCCCCAAGACAATACCTTCATTAACCATAAAGTTACACTTCTCCCAATTCAAGACTAGGTTAGTTTCTTCACATCTCTGCAAAACTCGATCAAGGTTGCTCAAGCAATCATCAAAAGAGGATCCATAAACGGAGAAATCATCCATGAAAACCTCACAAATCTTTTCACAAAAGTCAGAGAATATAGCCATCATGCATCTTTGAAAGGTAGCAGGTGAATTACATAAACCAAAAGGCATACGTCTATAAGCAAATGTACCGAAAGGGCAAGTAAAAGTAGTCTTAGCTTGATCATCAGCTGACACAGGTATTTGAGAGAAACCAGAATAACCATCTAGAAAGCAAAATTGTGTATGTTTGGATAATCTTTCTAGCATTTGACCAATAAAAGGTAAGGGGTAATGATATTTTTTAGTAGCTTTATTTAATTTGCAAAAATCAATTACCATCCTATAACCTGTAATAATTCTTTGTGGAATCAATTCATCTTTATCATTAGGAACGACAGTAATACCTCCCTTCTTAGGAACACAATGGACAGGACTTACCCACTCACTATCAGCAACGGGGTCAATTATACCTGCCTCAAGGAGCTTTAGTATTTTCTTTCTCACCACTTCTTTCATCTTAGGATTCAGCCGTCGTTGATGATCGATAACTGGTTTGGCATCTTTCACCAAATTTATTTTGTGTTGACATAGAGTGGGACTAATGCCCTTAAGGTCATCAAGAGTATATCCAATGGCAGCGCGGTGCTTCTTCAGAGTTTTCAATAATTTTTCTTCCTCCTTCTCTGAAAGGTTAGCACTAATAATAACATGATATATCTTCTTTTCATCAAGATAAGCATATTTAAGAGTATCAGACAATGGTTTAAGCTCAAACACGGGATCACCAGGAGGATCCCCTAGGATTTCAACAGGCAAATTGTTTTTCAGAATAGGTCCTTGTTTAAAGAACACTTCATCTATTTCCCTTCTTTCATTCATAAACATCTCATTTCATGGTCTAGCAAATATTGTTCTAAAGGATCACTAGGAGGTACGACAATAGAAGCAAGACCAATAATTTCATCTTTACTAGGCAATTCCTCTTCACGGTGTTGTCTATGAAACTTAGAGAAATTAAACTCATGAGACATATCACCTAGACCAATAGTAACAACATCCTTTTCGCAGTCTATCTTAGCATTAATAGTGTTCAAGAAGGGTCTACCAAATATAATGGGACAAAAGCTATCTTGTGGGGAACCAAGAACAATAAAATCAGCAGGATATTTAGTTTTCCCACACAAGACTTCAACATCTCTAACAATCCCAATTGGTGATATAGTATCTCTATTGGCAAGCATAGTTGTAACATCAATATCTTCTAACTCAGCAGGTGCAATATCATGCATAATTTCTTTGTATAAGTCAATAGGTATTGCACTAGCACTAGCACCCATATCACATAAGCCATGATACCAATGATCTCCTATTTTAACAGAAATAACAAGCATGCCTACCACAGGTCCATGTTTATCTTTAGCACAAGGTTTAGCAATTCTAGTAGTTTCATTACAGAAATAAATAACATGCCCATCAATATTATCAGACAAGAGATCTTTAACAATAGCAATGTTAGGTTCAACTTTAACTTGCTCAGGAGGTGTATAAGTTCTAATATTGCTTTTACGAAACACAGTTGAAGCTTTAGCATGATCTTTTATTCTAACAGGGAAAGGTGGTTTCTCAACATAAGAAGTAGGAACAATAGGATCATTATAAGTGATAGTCTTTTCTTCAACTTTAATAGGTGCAGCTACTTTTACTTCTATGGGAGGATGATATTTAAACCACTTCTCCTTAGGGAGATCAACATGAGTAGCAAAAGATTCATGGAAAGAAGCTACTATCTCAGAGTCAAGTCCATATTTAGTGCTAAATTTACGGAAAACATCGGTATTCATAAAAGATTTAACACAATCAAACTTAGGTGTCATACCTGACTCCTTACCTTTGTCGAGGTCCCAATCTTCAGAGTTGCGTTTAATTCTTTCCAACATCTTGCACAAGAAGTATCGAGCATGGTGCGATTGTTATCAGAAACCCGAGCATAAAAATTTTAAATAACCATTTCTCTTGAGAGCTCATGATTGGGGCATGAATACAACATTGATTTAAGCCTCCCCAAAGCTTGAGCGATGCTTTCTCCTTCGCGAGGCCAAAAATTATATATATAATTACGATCACGATGAACAAGATGCATAGGATAAAACTTCTGATGAAATTTCAATTTCAATCGTTTGTAGTTCCATGATCGCATATCATCACATAGCCTATACCATGTCAATGCATCTCCCTTCAAAGATAAAGGGAAGATCTTCTTCTTAATAACATCATCTGCCATGCCTGCAAGCTTAAATAATCCACAAACCTCATCCACATAGATTAGGTGCTCATCAGGATGTAATGTTCCATCTCCTGCAAAAGGATTAGCTAGCAGTTTTTCTACCATACCCGAAGTAATTTCAAAGTAGACATTTTCATTTTCAGTAGGTTCAGTAGGTTGAGGAGCAACTCTTTGCTCTACTAGTCGAGGTGAAGATACCCCGAATAAGCCCCTCAGAGGATTACTTTCCATAGTAACAAGTGACAGTAAATTTCAGCACACTATATAAATTTTTCCTTACCAAATTCCACCTACCAAAGGCGCTTCACTCCCCGGTAACGGCGCCAGAAAAGAGTCTTGATGACCCACAAGTATAGGGGATCTATCGTAGTCCTTTTGATAAGTAAGAGTGTCGAACCCAACGAGTAGCAGAAGGAAATGATAAGCGGTTTTCAGCAAGGTATTCTCTGCAAGCACTGAAATTATAGGTAACAGATAGTTTTGTGATAAGATAATTTGTAATGAGCAACAAGTAACAAAAGTAACTAAAGTGCAGCACGGTGGTCCAATCCTTTTTGTAGCAAGGGAAAAGTCTGGACAAACTCTTATATAGAGAAAAGCGCTCCTGAGGACACATGAGAATTATCGCCAAGCTAGTTTTCATCATGTTCATATGATTCGCATTCGGTACTTTGATAATTTGATATGTGGGTGGTCTCGTGGTTCTAACTTTGACAGTAATGTAGGGGAGTAGGTATGGAGAGGCAAGATCTTAGCTATGGAGAAGTTGTAAGCACACGATGTTTACGAGTTCAGGCCCTTCTCAGAAGAAGTAATAGCCCTACGTCTCGGAGCCCGAAGGCGGTCGACTGGATTATGTGTGTATGAATTACAGGGGTGCCCACCCTTGTGCCTGTGGAGGGGGGTGGCTTATATAGAGTGCGCCAGGACCCCAGCCAGCCCACGTTACAAAGGGTTTAAGGTACATTAAGGTGGGGCGTTACTGGTAACGCCTCTAATAAAGAGCTATGATGACCATAAAGGCTATTCAATGGCCGACCGTTAGCGTGCGGAGTGGCTTTAGGTCTCCTGGTCGTCGAGTGGTTGGATCTTGGTCGAGTGATTGCTTCATGGTCGAGTGTCTTCAAGTCTGTCGAGTGAACACCTCCAAGTCGATTAAAAGGTGATTTCTTCTAGGGATGTCCTTGGGGAGGGTAGTTTGGACAGGTCCATGACCCTACCCTAGGTACATATCTTCATCATTAGCCCCCGAATGGATCGAGGTTTGAATGGGGAAGGAGTTGAGCACTCGTCCGACCCATTCTTCGTGTCATGAGTATATCTTGTTTCGGATCAATGGACATGGGTGAAGTCACCAACTTCTTTTTCAATCGCCTTGATCCATTCTTAGTTTTCTTTAGTCGAATGAATTTATTTACTTGAAGAGCTCCGAGTGACGGTGTGGCGGAGATCTTCCGTCTGTCACGTTGCACTGCCGCTCGCGGATTTAGCGGGATTCGAATTTTGGGAAGCGCGCGGGACGGAGGAGGCCACAGTAATTGGATGGGATAGAGCAGAACCGCCTCGATCTCCGCGCCACCTTTTTCGCCACGTATCGCGCGCGCGACTGTTGCGGGATTTGATAGGATCGCCCGGGCCTACCAGTCAGCCACTCGGAAGTAACCTCATATAAGGCACCGGACCTGGGTCTTTGAACAGTGCGTTCTCATTTCCTCCTCTTCTCCTCAGACTCCTCCGCCGCGCTCACTCTCGCCCCAGTGTCGCTGCTCCGTACGTGTCTCGCCGGCGATGATGGGGAAGGAGAAGACAGTGGCCCTAGAACAGGCGAAGAAGGCGACGGCAAAGGCGAAGGGGAAGGCGACCAGCCGGGGCGGATCCTCCTCGAGGACCGGTCTGCCGAAGGGCTGGATCCAGGGCGACTGGATCCGCTCGACGATCCGCCAAGAAGACCTCGACGACCTGGCCGCCGGAGGACTGATCCCCCATGGATCGGCGAGGCTTCCGGGGAAGGAATCCGAGCTGCGGCCTCGGGAGGGTGAGTGTGTTCTCCTTGCCACTCACATCGACCGGGGGTTTTCTCTGCCTCCTCACCCTTTCTTTCGGAGATTTCTGAATTTCTTTGGGGCACAACTCCACCACTTCACTCCCAATACCATCGTGTACCTCGCCGCTTTCGTGTCTTTGTGTGAGAATTTCTTGGGTTGCTGGCCTCACTGGGGTCTTTTCAAGCACATTTTCACCTGTCGCTCTCAGACGGTGAAAAAGGCCAATCCGAGTGATGAGAGAACACAAGTGATTTAGATGTGCCGGGGTCTTGGGGTTCAGATGAGAGGGAAAAGTTCCTTTCCGTCCATGATTCTTCCCGACTCGGTCCATGGATGGCAGTCGACCTGGTTTTACTGCAAAGACCAGCCGACGCCAGGGCAGTTGACTGGACTCCCTCCTTTTTCCATGGACCGAGTGAACAAGCCCTCCTCTTTGAAGGTGATCCCGGAGGAGAAAGCGCAGGTTAAGGTGCTGGTCGAACGAGTAGTTCAGCTTATCCGCGACGGGGTCACTGGCATGGATCTCCTGGAGGTCTTCCTCCGGCGACGCATCCAGCCACTTCAAGCTCGAGACCATCCAATGTGGATGTATTCGGGAACTGAGGACACCACTCGGATCCACCCGGAGGAGGTCGAGGATGACACGCTGGAGGGGTGGTTGACGGGCATCACCGAAAACAGGGATAACCCTAGGGGAGCCAGGAGAGTTCTTCCATTCGACCAGTCCCATGAACCAGACAAGGTTCGACTCTGAACTTCTGATTATGATCTGGATTCACTCGCGCGGCTGTTTATGCTGCGTCGACTGACTTTTATTCTTCCTGTTTCTTCCAGGCCCTTACCGACATGTACTCAATGCCCAACGGAGAGCAAGAGCAGGACCCGGAAGGAGAGGCGAGCGGTGGCGATAGTGGCGACTTGCATTCTGACGGGGAAGGGGACGAGGAAAGTGACGACTCAAGTGACGAGGAAGAAGTCGAGTCACCTCCGCGCAGGGAGAGGCGATCCAAGATTGACCAAGCCCGGCCGAGCGCCCGTGAAAAGGCGATTCCTCAGACTGGCCAGCCTTCAAAGCGTCCTCGGACATCTTCCCCGACCCCGACTGAAAAAGCGTCAAAGCAGCCCAAAGTTGTGGAGTTGAAACCTCGGAAGGCGTTGCTGAAGATCAAGATCGACATTCCCGTCGCTTCTGCATGAGTGTCTCCCTTTGTATTCACTCGACGCTCCGTGTCGTTTATTTTTCCTTGATTTAACCAGTTGAACTTTGGAACTAGCAGCGCTGCTACTTCCGGGACTTTAGCTTACAGGGATGAGGATGAGGCAATGGGGGATGCAGTCACTTCCAATCTGGGTATGATTTCTGACATTCTGTCTTCATTTGGTCGACTCAACTGTAATATATACCATTGGGTGATGTAATTTTGGCGATTGATCTTTGAACAACTCCTAACGTTATTGACCTCCCCGATGATGACGATGAAGAGCCTGAGAGACCTTTGACAAGGAAAAATAGGAGAGCTCCTGCAGACGAGGTGCCACAGTCAACGCCGATAGCGGAACCAGTCATTCAGGACGCTGGTGATGCCAATCGGGCTTCTGTTACCTTCGCCGTACCATTGTCGAGTGCTCTGCCTTCTTCGTCGATTGCTTAAGCTCCTACCGATCCACCTTCAGTTCTTGCCACCCATCATGTCCCAGAGGACGAAGTGAGTGCTGCCAGGGAGGCCATACGCCAAGCAGGTATTATGATGGAGAAGATGAAGACGGTGCGGGACGCCAGTCAGGCTGCCTACGACGCCAGCTCGGCTCTCCAAAGCAATGTTTAGGTTAGCCGCACGTCGACTGATTTTCTTGGCTTGCTCTGTTAGGATATGGTACCCGAAGAACTCTCTTTCCAAGGATCTTTGCATCTGTACACCCACTGGGTATTTCTAACTGTCACTGATCAAATCCATACCTTGCACTGAATTTTTGTTGTTTGAAGTTTTAGACTAGTGGGGGCACGCCGAGTGCACCCACTGGGTGTAGTCCCGAAGACTACGGTGGACTGCTGGCAGTCGACTGTGATGGAAATATGCCCTAGAGGCAATAATAAAAGCATTATTATTATATTTCCTTATTCATGATAATTGTCTTTATTCGTGCTATAATTGTGTTAACCGGAAATCGTAATACATGTGTGAATAACAGACAACAATATGTCCCTAGTGAGCCTCTAGTTGACTAGCTCGTTGATCGACAGATAGTCATGGTTTCCTGACTATGGACATTGGATGTCATCGATAACGGGATCACATCATTAGGAGAATGATGTGATGGACAAGACCCAATCCTAAACATAGCATAAGATCGCATAGTTCGTTTGCTAGAGTTTTCCAATGTCAAGTATCCTTTCCTTAGACCATGAGATCGTGTAACTCCCGGATACCGTAGGAGTGCTTTGGGTGTGCCAAACGTCACAACGTAACTGGGTGACTATAAAGGTATACTACGGGTATCTCTGAAAGTGTCTGTTGGGTTGACATGGATCGAGACTGGGATTTGTCACTCCGCTTGACGGAGAGGTATCACCGGGCCCTCTCGGTAGTGCATCATCACAATGAGCTCAATGTGATCAAAGTGTTTGATCACGGGATCATGCATTACGGTACGAGAAAAGTGACTTGCCGGTAACGAGATTGAACGAGGTACTGGGATACCGACGATCGAATCTCGGGCAAGTAAAATACCGATTGACAAAGGGAATCGTATACGGGATTAATTGAATCCTCGACATCGTGGTTCATCCGATGAGATCATCGTGGAGCATGTGGGAGCCAACATGGGTATCCAGATCCCGCTGTTGGTTATTGCCCGAGAGCCATCTCGGTCATGACTGCATGTCTCCCGAACCCGTAGGGTCTACACACTTAAGGTTCGGTGACGCTAGGGTTGTGAAGATATGTATGTGCAGTAACCCGAATGTTGTTCGGAGTCCCGGATGAGATCCCGGACGTCACGAGGAGTTCCGGAATGGTCCGGAGGTAAAGAATTATATATAGTAAGTGCTATTTTGGCCATCGGGACAAGTTTTGGTGTTATCGGTATTGTACCGGGACCACCGGAGGGGTCCCGGGGGTCCACCGGGGGGGTCCACCTGCCCCGGGGGGCCACATGGGCTGTAGGGGGTGCGCCTTGGCCTATATGGGCCAAGTGCACCAGCCCCAAGAGGCCCATGCGCCAAGAGAGAAAAAAAGGGGAGAGTCCTACAAGGGGAAGGCACCTCCGAGGTGCCTTGGGGAGGATGGACTCCTCCCCACCCTTGGCCTCACCCTTCCTTGGAGGAAGGGGCAAGGGCTGCGCCTCCCCCTCTCCCTTGGCCCTATATATAGTGGGGAAAAGGAGGAGCAAACCAACCCAATGCCCTGGCTCCTCCCTCCTCCATGCAACACCTCCTCCTCCTCCCGTAGTTGCTTAGCGAAGCCCTGCCGGAGTTCTGCTGCATCCACCACCACACCGTCGTGCTGGATCTTCCTCAACCTCTCCTTCCCCCTTGCTGGATCAAGAAGGAGGAGACGTCTCCCGTCCCGTACGTGTGTTGAACGCGGAGGTGCCGTCCGTTCGGTACTAGATCATCGGTGAATTGGATCACGGCAAGTACGACTACCTCATCCACGTTCACTCGAACGCTTCCGTTGCGATCTACAAAGTGGTATGTAGATGCTATCCAATCTGAATACTCGTTGCTTGATGAACTCATAGATGGATCTTGGTGAAACCGTAGGAAAAATTTTAATTTTCTGCAATGTTCCCCAACAGTGGCATCATGAGCTAGGTCTATGCGTAGTTCTTCTTGCGCGAGTAGAACACAATTTGTTGTGGGCGTAGATGTTGTCAATTCTTCTTGCCGTTACTAGTCAATCTTGATTCAGCGGTATTGTGGGATGAAGCGGCCCGGACCAACCTTACACGTACGCTTACGTGAGACCGGTTCCACCGACTAACATGCACTAGTTGCATAAGGTGGCTGGCGGGTGTCTGTCTCTCCTACTTTAGTTGGATCGGATTCGATGAATAGGGTCCTTATGAAGGGTAAATAGAGATTGACAAACCACGTTGTGGTTTGAACGTAGGTAAGAAAACGTTCTTGCTAGAACCCTAATTCAGCCACGTAAAACTTGCAACAACAATTAGAGGACGTCTAACTTGTTTTTGCAGCAAGTGCTTTGTGATATGATATGGCCAAAGTTGTGATGTATGATGAATGATCTATATGTGATGTATGAGATGTTCATGCTATTGTAATAGGAATCACGACTTGCATGTCGATGAGTATGACAACCGGCAGGAGCCATAGGAGTTGTCTTTATTTTTTGTATGACCTGCGTGTCATTGAGAATCGCCATGTAAATTACTTTACTTTATTGCTAAACGCGTTAGCCATAGTAGTAGAAGTAATAGTTGGCGAGCAACTTCATGGAGACACGATGATGAAGATCATGATGATGAAGATCATGGTGTCAAGAAGGTGACAAGATGATCATGGAGCCCCAAGATGAAGATCGAAGGAGCTATGTGATATTGGCCATATCATGTCACGTTTATTATTTGATTGCATGTGATGTTTATCATGTTTTGCATCTTGTTTACTTAGAACGACGGTAGTAAATAAGATGATCCCTCATAATAATTTCAAGAAAGTGTTCACCCTAACTGTGCACCGTTGCTAAGGTTCGTCGTTCTGAAGCACCACGTGATGATCGGGTGTGATAGGTCCTTACGTTCGCATACAACGGGTGTAAGACAGATTTACACATGCAAAACACTTAGGTTGACTTGACGAGCCTAGCATGTACAGACATGGCCTCGGAACACAGAAGACCGAAAGGTCGAGCATGAGTCGTATAGAAGATACGATCAACATGAAGATGTTCACCGATGTTGGCTAGTCCGTCTCACGTGAGGATCGGACACGGCCTAGTTGACTCGGATCATGTAATACTTAGATGACTAGAAGAGGGATGTCTATCTAAGTGGGAGTTCATTAATTTGATTAAATGAACTTTATTATCATGAACTTAGTCTAAATATTTACAATATGTCTTGTAGATCAAATGGCCAACGTAGTCCTCAACTTCAACGCGTTCCTAGAGAAAACCAAGCTGAAAGACGATGGTAGCAACTATACGGACTGGGTCCGAAACCTGAGGATTATCCTCATAGCTGCCAAGAAAGATTATGTCCTAAGAGCACCGCTGGGTGACGCACCTATTCTCCCTGCAGAACAAGACGTTATGAACGCTTGGCAGTCACGCTGCGATGATTACTCCCTCGCTCAGTGCGGCATGCTTTACAGCTTAGAGCCGGGACTCCAAAAGCGTTTTGAGAGACATGGAGCATATGAGATGTTCGAAGAGCTGAAAATGGTTTTCCAAGCTCATGCCCGGGTCGAGAGATATGAAGTCTCCGATAAATTCTTTAGCTGTAAGATGGAGGAAAATGGCTCTGTCAGTGAGCACATACTCAAAATGTCTGGGTTGCACAACCGCTTGACTCAACTGGAAGTTAATCTCCCGGATGAAGCGGTCATTGACAGAATCCTCCAGTCGCTTCCACCTAGCTACAAGAGCTTTGTGATGAACTACAATATGCAGGGGATGGTAAAGACCATTCCTGAAGTATATGCTATGCTGAAATCAGCAGAGGTAGAAATCAAGAAGGAGCATCAAGTGTTGATGGTGAATAAAACCACTAAGTTCAAGAAGGGCAAGGGTAAAAAGAACTTCAAGAAGGAAGGCAAGGAAGTTGCCGCGCCCGGTAAGCAAGTTGCCGGGAAGAAGCCAAAGAATGGACCCAAGCCCGAGACTGAGTGTTTTTATTGCAAGGGAAGTGGTCACTGGAAGCGGAACTGCCCCAAATACTTAGCGGACAAGAAGGCCGGCAAAACCAAAGGTATATGTGATATACATGTAATTGATGTGTACCTTACCAGTACTCGTAGTAGCTCTTGGGTATTTGATACCGGTGCAGTTGCTCACATTTGTAACTCAAAGCAGGAGCTGCGGAATAAACGGAGACTGGCGAAGGACGAGGTGACGATGCGCGTCGGGAATGGTTCCAAGGTCGATGTGATCGCCGTCGGCACGCTGCCTCTACATTTACCTACGGGATTAGTTTTAAACCTCAATAATTGTTATTTAGTGCCAAGTTTGAGCATGAACATTGTATCTGGATCTCGCTTAATTCGAGATGGCTACTCATTTAAATCTGAGAATAATGGTTGTTCTATTTATATGAGAGATATGTTTTATGGTCATGCTCCGATGGTTAATGGTTTATTCTTAATGAATCTCGTACGTGATGATACACATATTCATAGTGTGAATACCAAAAGAGTTAAAGTTGATAACAATAGTCCCACATATTTGTGGCACTGCCGCCTTGGTCACATAGGTGTCAAACGCATGAAGAAGCTCCATGCAAATGGACTTTTAGAGTCTCTTGATTATGAATCATTTGACACGTGCGAACCATGCCTCATGGGTAAAATGACCAAGACTCCGTTCTCAGGAACAATGGAGCGAGCAACCAACTTATTGGAAATCATACATACCGATGTGTGCGGTCCAATGAGTGTTGAGGCTCGCGGTGGCTATCGTTATGTTCTCACCCTCACTGATGACTTGAGTAGATATGGGTATATCTACTTAATGAAACACAAGTCTGAAACCTTTGAAAAGTTCAAGGAATTTCAGAGTGAGGTTGAAAATCAACGTGATAAAAAGATCAAGTTTCTACGATCAGATCGTGGAGGAGAATACTTGAGTCATGAATTTGGCACACACTTAAGAAAATGTGGAATAGTTTCACAACTCACGCCGCCTGGAACACCTCAGCGTAATGGTGTGTCCGAACATCGTAATCGCACTCTATTAGATATGGTGCGATCTATGATGTCTCTTACCGACTTACCGCTATCTTTTTGGGGCTATGCTTTAGAGACTGCCGCATTCACTTTAAATAGGGCTCCGTCAAAATCCGTTGAGACGACACCGTATGAATTATGGTTTGGGAAGAAACCTAAGCTGTCGTTTCTAAAAGTTTGGGGATGCGATGCTTATGTCAAGAAACTTCAACCTGAAAAGCTCGAACCCAAATCGGAAAAATGCGTCTTCATAGGATACCCGAAAGAAACTGTTGGGTATACCTTCTACCTCAGATCCGAAGGCAAGATCTTTGTTGCCAAGAATGGATCCTTTCTGGAGAAAGAGTTTCTCTCGAAAGAAGTAAGTGGGAGGAAAGTAGAACTTGATGAAGTGTTACCTCTTGAACCGGAAAATGGCGAAACTCAAGAAAACGTTTCTGAGGAGCCTGCACCGACTAGAGAGGAAATTAATGATGATGATCAAGATGCTTCTGATCAAGCTCCTACTGAAATTCGAAGGTCCACAAGGACACGTTCCGCACCAGAGTGGTACGGCAACCCTGTCTTGGAAATCATGTTGTTAGACAACGGTGAACCTTCGAACTATGAGGAAGCAATGGCGGGCCCGGATTCCGACAAATGGCTAGAGGCCATGAAATCCGAGATAGGATCCATGTATGAAAACAAAGTATGGACTTTGACTGACTTGCCCGTTGAACGGCGAGCCATAGAAAATAAATGGATCTTTAAGAAGAAGACAGACGCGGATGGTAATGTGACCATCTATAAAGCTCGGCTTGTCGCTAAGGGTTATCGACAAGTTCAAGGGGTTGACTACGATGAGACTTTCTCACCGGTAGCGAAGCTGAAGTCCGTCCGAATCATGTTAGCAATTGCCGCATACTATGATTATGAGATATGGCAAATGGACGTCAAAACGGCATTCCTTAATGGTTTCCTTAAGGAAGAATTGTATATGATGCAGCCGGAAGGTTTTGTCGATCCTAAGAATGCTGACAAGGTGTGCAAGCTCCAACGCTCGATTTATGGGCTGGTGCAAGCATCTCGGAGTTGGAACATTCGCTTTGATGAGATGATCAAAGCGTTTGGGTTTACACAAACTTATGGAGAAGCCTGTGTTTACAAGAAAGTGAGTGGGAGCTCTGTAGCATTTCTCATATTATATGTAGACGACATACTTTTGATGGGAAATGATATAGAACTCTTGGACAGCATTAAGGCCTACTTGAATAAGAGTTTTTCAATGAAGGACCTTGGAGAAGCTGCTTATATATTAGGCATCAAGATCTATAGAGATAGATCGAGACACCTCATAGGTCTTTCACAAAGCACATACCTTGATAAAATATTGAAGAAGTTCAATGTGGATCAATCTAAGAAAGGGTTCTTACCTGTGTTACAAGGTGTGAAATTGAGCTCAGCTCAATGTCCGACCACGGCAGAAGATATAGAAGAGATGAGCGTCATCCCCTATGCCTCAGCCATAGGTTCTATTATGTATGCCATGCTGTGTACCAGACCTGATGTAAACCTTGCCGTAAGTTTGGTAGGAAGGTACCAAAGTAATCCCGGCAAGGAACACTGGACAGCAGTCAAGAATATCCTGAAGTACCTGAAAAGGACCAAGGAAATGTTTCTCGTTTATGGAGGTGACGAAGAGCTCGTCGTAAAAGGTTACGTCGACGCTAGCTTCAACACAGATCTGGACGACTCTAAGTCACAAACCGGATACGTGTATATTTTGAATGGTGGGGCAGTAAGCTGGTGCAGTTGCAAGCAAAGCGTCATGGAGGGATCTACATGTGAAGCGGAGTACATGGCAGCCTCGGAGGCAGCACATGAAGCAATTTGGGTGAAGGAGCTCATCACCGACCTCGGAGTCATACCCAATGCGTCGGGGCCAATCAAGCTCTTCTGTGACAACACTGGAGCTATTGCACTTGCAAAGGAGCCCAGGTTTCACAAGAAGACCAGGCACATCAAGCGTCGCTTCAACTCCATTCGTGAAAATGTTCAAGATGGAGACATAGAAATTTGTAAAGTGCACACGGATCTGAATGTCGCAGATCCGTTGACTAAACCTCTCCCTAAGGCAAAACATGATCAGCACCAGAACTCTTTGGGTGTTCGATTCATCACAATGTAACTAGATTATTGACTCTAGTGCAAGTGGGAGACTGATGGAAATATGCCCTAGAGGCAATAATAAAAGCATTATTATTATATTTCCTTATTCATGATAATTGTCTTTATTCGTGCTATAATTGTGTTAACCGGAAATCGTAATACATGTGTGAATAACAGACAACAATATGTCCCTAGTGAGCCTCTAGTTGACTAGCTCGTTGATCGACAGATAGTCATGGTTTCCTGACTATGGACATTGGATGTCATCGATAACGGGATCACATCATTAGGAGAATGATGTGATGGACAAGACCCAATCCTAAACATAGCATAAGATCGCATAGTTCGTTTGCTAGAGTTTTCCAATGTCAAGTATCCTTTCCTTAGACCATGAGATCGTGTAACTCCCGGATACCGTAGGAGTGCTTTGGGTGTGCCAAACGTCACAACGTAACTGGGTGACTATAAAGGTATACTACGGGTATCTCTGAAAGTGTCTATTGGGTTGACATGGATCGAGACTGGGATTTGTCACTCCGCTTGACGGAGAGGTATCACCGGGCCCTCTCGGTAGTGCATCATCACAATGAGCTCAATGTGATCAAAGTGTTTGATCACGGGATCATGCATTACGGTACGAGAAAAGTGACTTGCCGGTAACGAGATTGAACGAGGTACTGGGATACCGACGATCGAATCTCGGGCAAGTAAAATACCGATTGACAAAGGGAATCGTATACGGGATTAATTGAATCCTCGATATCGTGGTTCATCCGATGAGATCATCGTGGAGCATGTGGGAGCCAACATGGGTATCCAGATCCCGCTGTTGGTTATTGCCCGAGAGCCGTCTCGGTCATGACTGCATGTCTCCCGAACCCGTAGGGTCTACACACTTAAGGTTCGGTGACGCTAGGGTTGTGAAGATATGTATGTGCAGTAACCCGAATGTTGTTCGGAGTCCCGGATGAGATCCCGGACGTCACGAGGAGTTCCGGAATGGTCCGGAGGTAAAGAATTATATATAGGAAGTGCTATTTTGGCCATCGGGACAAGTTTCGGTGTTATCGGTATTGTACCGGGACCACCGGAGGGGTCCCGGGGGTCCACCGGGGGGGTCCACCTGCCCCGGGGGGCCACATGGGCTGTAGGGGGTGCGCCTTGGCCTATATGGGCCAAGTGCACCAGCCCCAAGAGGCCCATGCGCCAAGAGAGAAAAAAAGGGGAGAGTCCTACAAGGGGAAGGCACCTCCGAGGTGCCTTGGGGAGGATGGACTCCTCCCCACCCTTGGCCTCACCCTTCCTTGGAGGAAGGGGCAAGGGCTGCGCCTCCCCCTCTCCCTTGGCCCTATATATAGTGGGGAAAAGGAGGAGCAAACCAACCCAATGCCCTGGCTCCTCCCTCCTCCATGCAACACCTCCTCCTCCTCCCGTAGTTGCTTAGCGAAGCCCTGCCGGAGTTCTGCTGCATCCACCACCACACCGTCGTGCTGGATCTTCCTCAACCTCTCCTTCCCCCTTGCTGGATCAAGAAGGAGGAGACGTCTCCCGTCCCGTACGTGTGTTGAACGCGGAGGTGCCGTCCGTTCGGTACTAGATCATCGGTGAATTGGATCACGGCAAGTACGACTACCTCATCCACGTTCACTCGAACGCTTCCGTTGCGATCTACAAAGTGGTATGTAGATGCTATCCAATCTGAATACTCGTTGCTAGATGAACTCATAGATGGATCTTGGTGAAACCATAGGAAAATTTTTAATTTTCTGCAACGTTCCCCAACAGACTGTAGTCTTTATACTATGTTGCTTCACTCGAATTTCTTCACTCGGTCTGGTCAGTCCATTCCGAATGGAATATTGGAACCAGTGGGGGCACGCTGAGTGCACCCACTAGGTGTAGTCCCCGAGACCGTGGTCGACTGCTGGCAGTCGACTATGGTCTGAAGAGCTTGCTTGTTGCTATCTTTTCTTCTCTCTTTGTTTTTTGCACTTGCGCCGAAAAGGTCTCGCCGAAAGTTAACTGAACCAGTGGGGGCACGCTAAGTGCACCCACTGGGTGTAGTCCCCGAGACTACGGTGGACTGTTGGCAGTCGACTGTAGTCTTAGTATTTATTGTCTTTGTAGTTTTCCTCTGTAAAATAACTCTTCCTCCCCAATTGCAAAAATCTTGTGATCTTGGAGCCCGCTTTGCTGACTTGGGGAAACAGCAGATCCAACTCAACCTTGACTTGGAACTGGCCAAGACAGAGCTGCAGAAGGCCAAGGACGATGCCAATGGTAAGACGGTTCTGTCTACTGGTTTGTCTTAAGTTTGGATTTCCTTCCGTTCTTTCTGAATTAAGCATCATTTCTTTTGAGAAAAACTGAACCAAGATCTGGCGAAGAAGGATCAAGATCTGGCTGCTGCTCAGAAGGAGGCTGAAGATAAAACTGCTCTGGCTGAACAGAAACTGGCTTCAGTCGACCAATTGGAAGAGGAGAATGCCAAGATGAAATCTGCCCTAGACGCGACCAACAAGGAAGTCACGCGCTTGAAGAAGGACAAGGTCGCCCTGAATGAGAAGATGGAAGGCATCGCTAGTAGGAGGGACGATCTGGAAAGCTATCTGAGGAGTCTTGCCAAGAAGCTGTTCATCAAGCTTGAAGGTATATATTTTGCTCCGACTGAGTTTTTCTTCGTCGAATCGTCATACGAAAAACCGACTTATCCTTGGATTGTGCATGCAGAATTTTGCAGAGACTTTGAGGAGGAGACTGGACGGATTGAGCGAAACTTGGACCCCATCAACTCTCATGTGAAGGATGAAACCGCTATGAATCTGCTCCGACTGGAATCCTGCATCGACGGCGTTGCTGACTACTTGGCTCGACTGAAGGTCGCCACATCAAGGATTGATACGACACTTTGGCCAAGGGCAATGCTCCAGAGTGACCTCGAGTCACTGATGACTCGGCTTAACGAGATCCCTGGTCGAGTGCAGGAGTGGAAGAAGTCTTCTGCCCGGTGCGGTGCTGATGTGGCCCTGTCTTTGGTCCGTATCCACTATAAGGAGGTGCGAGAAGATAAGCTGGCAGCGATCAAGGTCGCCAACACCAAAAGGCATGATTTCCGATCTTTCATGGAGAATTTCATCGCTGCTGCCACTCGGATCGCCGATGGTGTCGACCTGGATGAGTTTGTCGAGCCTGCCAGCCCTCCTCCCGCGGAGTAAACAAACTTTTATGTCTCACCTTAAATTTGCCTCGGAATGCCGGGTGGATTTTGTAACCGTTAAACTCCTTCGGGCTGAATGCCCAAATACTTTGATCTGCGGTCTGGGACCTTTAGGATTTATCTGAACTTGGTTTATCGTTGAAAATGCTTGCCTTTGCCTTCGAGCAAACTTTGTTTTTTCGTGAATTCTCCGTCGAGTGGAACTTGTTCTTCACTTGATGCAACTTTTGTATTAGCGGCGTCGACATGTACCTCGTTGTCCTTGCGGATCGGGTTGGGGCGCACGTTGCACTTGTGGCGCTGCTCCGAAGGAGAAGGTAGCAGTTGACCTGCACCTCGTCATCCTTGCGGAACAGGATGGATTTCAAACTTAGGCGAGTACTGGACTGCAGCTAAGCCTCCAAGTGGGAGGTTTGCTCTCCACTCGGTAGGATTTTTTCAAACTTAGGCAAGTACTGGACTGCAGCTAAGCCTCCGAGTGGGAGGTTTGCTCTCCACTCGGTAGGATTTTTACATACTTAGGCGAGTACTGGACTGCAGCTAAGCCCCCGAGTGGGAGGTTTGCTCTACTCGGTAGGATTTTCACATACTTAGGCGAGTACTGGACTGCAGCTAAGCCCCCGAGTGGGAGGATCACTCTCCACTCGGTAGGATTTTAAATACTTAGGCGAGTACTGGACTGCAGCTAAGCCTCCGAGTGGGAGGCTGGCTCACCACTCGGTAGGATTTTCAATACTTAGGCGAGTACTTGGACTGCAGCTAAGCCCCCGAGTGGGAGGATTGCTCTCCACTCGGTAGGATTTTCAATACTTAGGCGAAACGGGTTTGCAGCTAAGCCCCCAAGTGGGAGGCTGGCTCACCACTCGGTAGGATTTTTACATACTTAGGCGAAACGGGTTCGTAGCTAAGCCCCCGAGTGGGAGGCTGGCTCACCACTCGGTAGGATTTTTACATACTTAGGCGAGTACTGGACTGCAGCTAAGCCCTCGAGTGGGAGGATCGCTCTCCATTCGGTAGGATTTTAAATACTTAGGCGAGTACTTGGACTGCAGCTAAGCCCCCGAGTGGGAGGCTGGCTCTCCACTCGGTAGGATTTTCAATACTTAGGCGAGTACTTGGACTGCAGCTAAGCCCCCGAGTGGGAGGATTGCTCTCCACTCGGTAGGATTTTCAATACTTAGGCGAAACGGGTTCGCAGCTAAGCCCCCGAGTGGGAGGCTGGCTCACCACTCGGTAGGATTTTCAAACACTTAGGCAAAACGGGTTCGCAGCTAAGCCCCCGAGTGGGAGGCTGGCTCACCACTCGGTAGGATTTTTTTACAAACTTAGGCGAAACGGATTCGCAGCTAAGCCACCCACTGGGGGATTTCTCATGCAAACAAAAGCAACAACAATCACTAGGAAAATTATAACACTCTTGTCTTTGATAAATAAACTACAGAGGTATCTCTTATTACATCTCATCTGAGTGAGTACTTAAGTGTAAAAGGGGCGGAGTAGCTCCGCGTTCCAAGCTCGTGGCTCGTCAATCTGGCGATCGACATTGTAAAAGTGGTACGCTCCATTGTGGAGGACTCTGGTGACGATGAAGGGACCTTCCCAAGTAGGAGCGAGCTTGTGTGGTTTCTGTTGATCCACTCGGAGGACCAAGTTTCCTTCTTGGAAGGCTCGACTCTTCACATTTCTGGCATGGAATCGATGCAAGTCTTGCTGATAGATGGTCGATCGGATCATGGACATTTCTCTTTCTTCTTCCAGGAGGTCGACTGCATCCTGCCGGGCTTGTTCTGCTTCATCTTCAGAGTAGAGCTCGACTCGGGGTGCATTGTGAAGCAGGTCACTCGGCAAAACTGCCTCAGCTCCGTAGACCAGAAAGAATGGGGTTCTTCCAGTCGACCGTCGGGGTAGTCCTCAATCCCCAAAGAACTGATGGAAGCTCGTCGACCCATGCGCTTGCTGCGTGCTTAAGATCATGCATCAGTCGGGGTTTCAGTCCTTTGAGAATCAGACCATTTGCCCTTTCTGCTTGTCCATTCGACTGGGGGTGAGCGACTGAAGCGTAGTCGACTCGTGTGCCTTGAGAGGCGCAAAAAGCCCTGAACTTGTCCGAATCAAAGTTTGACCCATTATCAGTGATGATGCTATGCGGAACTCCATATCTGAATGTCAACTCTCTGATGAAGCTGATAGCAGTGCAGGTATCAAGATTCTTGATAGATTTAGCTTCAATCCATTTGGTAAACTTGTCGACTGCCACTAGCACATGAGTGAAGCCGCTCCTGCCCGTTCTCAGAGGTCCAACCATATCCAATCCCCAAACAGCAAAGGGCCAGACGAGTGGGATGGTCTTCAGGGCTGACGCAGGCTTGTGCGACATATTGGAGTAAAACTGGCATCCTTCACATTTGTCGACTATCTCTTTCGCCATTTCATTTGCTCTTGGCCAGTAAAATCCCGCTCGGTATGCTTTAGCCACAATGGTCCGAGAGGACGCATGATGGCCACAGGTCCCCGAGTGGATATCATCAAGAATTATTTGACCTTCTTCTGGCGTTATACATTTGTGGCTGATTCCAGTCGCTCTCTCTCTCTATACAATTGTCCCTTTATGACGGTAAAGGCCTTGGATCGACGAACGATCTGTCGAGCCTCTTCTTCGTCTTCTGGGAGCTCTTTCCTTAGGATGTACGCGATGTATGGCACCGTCCAGTCGGGAGTGATGACCAAGACTTCCATGATCAGGTCGACCACTGCTGGAACCTCAACTTCAGTCGGATCCGTGGCACTTTTCGGCTGCGGGGCTTATTCAGTGAATGGATCCTCTTGAACTGATGGCGTGTGGATGTGTTCCAAAAACACATTGCTGGGAATGGCTTCTCTCTTGGAACCTATTTTTGTCAAATCATCAGCTGCTTGATTTTTCAGTCGGGGTATGTGATGAAGCTCTAACCCCTCGAATTTCTTCTCTAGGTTTCTCACAACATTGCAATAACCAGTCATGGCTGGACTTCTGACGTCCCACTCCTTCATCACCTGATTAACCACCAAATCTGAGTCGCCATAGACCATGAGGCGACGGACGCCGAGTGAAATGGCCATGCGCAACCCATACAAAAGTGCTTCATATTTTGCTTCATTATTGGAGGAATCAAAGTGAATCTGGAGAACATATCTGAGCTTATCTCCTCGGGGGGAAACCAATACAACCCCGGTGCCGGAACCATTCAACATCTTAGACCCATCGAAGAACATGGTCCAGTGCTCCGAGTGAACTTGAGTCGGTAGTTGCTGTTCAATCCACTCGGCGACGAAATCTGCTACTGCTTGGGACTTGATAGCTTTCTTTGCCTCAAACTTGATATCTAGGGGAAGGAGTTCAATCGCCCATTCTGCCACTCGACCAGTTGCATCTCTGTTGTGCGGAATCTCTGACAATGGAGCGTCGCTGACGACTGTAATGGAATGGTCAGAGAAGTAATGTGCAACCTTCTTCATGGTCATATAAATCCCATATACAAGCTTCTGGTAATGGGGATATCTTTGTTTTGATGGAGTCAAAACTTCAGAAACATAATATACTGGGCGTTGAACTTTAAAGGCTTTTCCTTCTTCTTCCCGCTCGACCGTAAGTACTGTATTGACGACTTGCCCCGTGGCTGCAATGTAAAGCAGCAAAGGCTCCTTGCTGATTGGGGCAGCAAGCACCGGCTGGGTGGAGAGCAGAGCTTTTAGCTCTGCAAACGCTGCATCAGCTTTCGGAGTCCACTCGAACTTGTCTGACTTCTTCATCAGTCGGTAAAGAGGTAATGCCTTTTCACCGAGACGAGAGATGAATCGACTTAAAGCGGCCAAGCAACCAGTAAGCTTCTGGACGTCGTGCACACGCACAGGACGTTTCATCCGGAGTATAGTACCGACTTTTTCTGGATTGGCGTCGATTCCCCGCTCGGAAACGAGAAAACCGAGTAACTTTCCTCCAGGGACTCCGAATGTGCACTTTGATGGATTAAGCTTGATATCATACCTTCTGAGGTTGGCAAAGGTTTCAGCAAGGTCAGTCAGCAGGTCGGAACCCTTCCGAGACTTGACCACAATATCATCCATGTATGCTTCCACATTCCGACTGATTTGAGTGAGCAAACACTTCTGAATCATCCTCATGAACGTGGCTCCTGCATTCTTGAGGCTGAATGGCATGGTAACATAACAGAAGCACCCGAATGGAGTGATAAAAGCTGTTTTGATCTCGTCGGGTCCATACAGACGGATCTGACGGTACCCGGAATATGCGTCTAAAAAAGACAGTCGCTCACATCCCGCAGTCGAGTCGACTATCTGGTCGATGCGGGGGAGAGGAAAATGATCTTTCGGGCAGGCCCGATTGATATGTTTAAAGTCAATGCACATGCGAAGTGACTTGTCCTTCTTGGGGACCATGACAACGTTGGCGAGCCACTTGGAGTGGTAAATCTCTCGGATGAACTCTGCTGCTAAGAGCCGAGCCACCTCTTCACCAATAGCCTTTCTCTTTTGGACGGCGGACCGTCGAAGATGTTCTTTGACAGGTTTCACTTTTGGGTCGACTCGTAGGCGGTGCTCAGCCAGCCCCCTAGGAACACCCGGCATGTCAGAAGGCTTCCATGCGAAGATGCCCCAGTTCTCACGGAGGAACTGGATGAGCGCTTCTTCCTATTTGGAGTCGAGCGTTGTTGAGATATGAGTCGGAGCAGCATTAGGATCGGTCGGGTGAATGTGAACCGGCTTCGTTTCGCCAGACGACTGGAAAGCTGATTCCGTAGCGGGCTTCTTGGCTCGCAACAAATCACTCGGGTCAGCAGTCTTTTGGTACTCCTGCAGCTCTACCACTGCCATCTGGGCATCATCGATCTTTGAGCCTTTCTGAAAACATTCTTCTGCCTTCTTCCGATTGCCTGTAACAGTGATCACTCCTTTAGGACCAGGCATCTTCAATTTGAGATACACATAACATGGTCGAGCCATGAAGCGTGCATAAGCTGGCCTGCCCAAAATAGCGTGATAAGCACTTTGGAAGTCCACAACCTCAAACGTCAACTTTTCTTTGCGGTAATTCTTGGAATCACCGAAAACCACATCGAGAGCAATTTGACCGAGTGACTCAGCCTTCTTCCCAGGAATGACTCCGTGGAAACTCATGTTGCTGGCGCTGAGCCTAGACATCGGAATGCCCATCCCTTTTAACGTCTCTGCATATAGTATGTTCAAACCACTGCCACCATCCATCAAGACTTTGGTCAGTCGAGTGCCTTCGACAACTGGGTCGACCACCAAAGCTTGCCTCCTAGGGGTGGCAATGTGCATTGGGTGATCGGACTGGTCGAATGTGATGGCAGTCTGAGACCACTTCAGATAACTGGGTGTCACCGGAGCAACCATATTCACCTCACAGTTGATAACTTTTAGTCGACTTTTGCTTTCGACATCAGCAAAAATCATCAGGGTAGAATTGACCTGGGGGTATCCATCATCACTGTCTTCCTTGTCCTCAACTTTGTCCGACTCCTTTTTTCCTTATCTTTGGGCTGTTTGCCCTCGAATTGCTGGATCAAGAGCCGGCACTGTCGAGTGGTATGTTTTGGGTAAATGAGTTTACCCTCTTCATCTTTCTTTGTGTGGATGTGACATGGCAAATCCAACACATCATTTCCGTGGTCTTTAACTTTCTTGGAGTTCCAAGGCCCTTTGGGTTTCCCCTTAAACTTTCCTTGAGTTACAGCCAAGGTTTCCCCAGGAACAGCTGGCTCGGCTTTCCGCTTCTGCTTCCGATTGGAATTTCCTCCTCCGGTTTCTTGGTCTACTGACTTGAGCTTGCCACTCCGGAGTCGATCCTCATCTTCTCCATTAGCGTACTTGGTGGCAATCTCCATCATCCGATTCAGAGACACGTCTCCGGTTTGACCGAATTTCAGATTCAGTTCTCTATTCTTGATGCCTTCCTTGAAGGCACAGACTGCTTGGTGGTCAGGCACATTTTCTACAGTGTGGTGCAACGTGATCCACCTCTGGATGTAATCCCTCAAAGTTTCATTCGACTTCTGCACACAACACCGCAGTTCGGTCAGCCCTGCCGGTCGCTTGCATGTTCCTTCAAATGTCGTGACAAACACTCGGGCGAGATCTTCCCAAGTGTAAATGCTGCTAGGTGCTAACTGATTCAGCCATGCTCTGGCCGAGCCCCCCAACATGAGAGGCAGATGCTTCATGACCACTTCATCATTGCCACCGCCAATTTGGACAGCCACTCGGTAGTCTTCAAGCCAAGTATCAGGCTTGGACTCACCAGTGAACTTACTGACTCCAGTCGCCAACCTGAAGTTGGGAGGAATCGCTGCGGCCCTGATGGCTCTACTAAAGCACTCTGGCCCTGAAACATGCACTCTGCTGCTGGTAGGTACATCTCTGTCGTGACCCTCTCGGTGAGCTCTGTTTCTATCGACCAAACCTTGAACGAGAATGGATCTCGCATCAAAGCCTGGTTCTCTGGGGTCGACTGGAATCCTCCGCCCAACACTATGAGGGCGCCTGTCATCCTGCTGTCGAGGCACGTACGATCCGCTCCTCGGGGGAGGGGTAGGCACTTGACGTCGATCGTCACGATCGAATCGGTGACCATACTGCTCACGGTTCCTGTATTGATCCCGCTGGTCTCCACGTCCCTCACGCCTCGGAGGCGATCTTAGGCTATGAGCCGACTGGACTGTGTCTGCAGCAATGGATCTGCCGTGGATTCTGTTCCGCGACTAAGAAACAGCGGAATTCTGGTCTCCTACTGCCCGAAGCAACACTCTGATCTGCAGCAAGCCTCTGCCAGCCTCTGATTGGGAAGGCTGAATTGACTCTGCTATACGGGTTGCAGCTGCTAAATTCTGAATAGGAGTTCGATATACCCGCGGGGGCGGAAAAAGCTGACGACGACTGGATTCTGGAACCCGTTGTCGTGCACGCTCGTCGAGTGCTCGCTGGAGGTTCTCCAGTAGAGTGCGCTCAGCCAAGTTGGCCAGGCGCGCGTCCTCCAAGGCACGAGCCTCAGGGGTTTCTCCAACAATAGGAGTGTGCAGTGCATCCATGTTCCGGCGACGAAGTTCTTCTCTCTGAAGCGACATGAGAGGCTCGGGGAGATATTCCTCATGGAGATGCGACGGGTCGCCTCCACCTGCGCCTCCGTCGGTGCAGGGAAAACCGGGAGGACTGCGTGGCCCATCGACCATCAGAACCTCCGCCGCCGGATCACTGCTGTCGCACTCGGATGCGGTCTCTACGGAGCCAGTCGAACATGCCGTAGAGGGATTCGTCGGGCTCGATCGCCGCGACTTGAGGGGTGGCCGACTGGCGTGCCACCGCGTGTCTCACCCACCGCTGAAGTCTCGACCGGCCGAAGCGCTTGCGCCGGCGGGAAACAGGGAGGGAGGACAATGCAGGGGCCGACCGAGAATGGGTCGACAGTTGCCGCAAGAGGACGCCGCGGACACACGCGCGGAAGTGCGTTGCCCCGTAGACAGGAAGCGCGTCGACGTCGAGCGGAGCCTCCTGGAGCTAAGCGGAGTCGTCGGCGATGAACGTGAGGGCGCCGAGACGGATCTCGCGGCCCTCCACCAAAACTCCGCCAGAAGCCATGATGATTTGGATCGAAAAAAATCGCAACTTCTCCAACAAGTCGCTCAGACACCTGCCCCAAGGTGGGCGCCAACTATCGTGGTTCTAACTCTGTCAGTAATGTAGGGGGATAGGTATGGAGAGACAAGATCTTAGCTATGGAGAAGTTGTAAGCACACGATGTTTACGAGTTCAGGCCCTTCTCAGAAGAAGTAATAGCCCTACGTCTCGGAGCCCGGAGGCGGTCGACTGGATTATGTGTGTATGAATTACAGGGATGCCCACCCTTGTGCCTATGGAGGGGGGTGGCTTATATAGAGTGCGCCAGGACCCCAGTCAGCCCATGTTACAAAGGGTTTAAGGTACATTAAGGTGGGGCGTTACTGGTAACGCCTCTAATAAAGAGCTATGATGACCATAAAGGCTATTCAATGGTCGACCGTTAGCGTGCGGAGTGGCTTTAGGTCTCCTGGTCGTCGAGTGGTTGGATCTTGGTCGAGTGATTGCTTCATGGTCGAGTGTCTTCGAGTCTGTCGAGTGAACACCTCCAAGTCGATTTAAAGGTGATTTCTTCTAGGGATGTCCTTGAGGAGGGTAGTTTGGACAGGTCCATGACCATACCCTAGGTACATATCTTCATCAGGTGGACCGGTGCTTGGGTGCTGTCCTTACTTGGACAAGCATCCCACTTATGATTAACCCCTATTGCAAGCATCCGCAACTACAAAAGAAGTATTAAGGTAAACCTAACCATAGCATGAAACATATGGATCCAAATCAGCCCCTTACGAAGCAACGCATAAACTAGGGTTTAAGCTTTTGTCACTTTAGCAACCCATCATCTACTTATTACTTCTCAATGCCTTCTTCTAGGCCCAAATAATGGTGAAGTGTCATGTAGTCGACGTTCACATAACACCACTAGAGGAGAGACAACATACATCTCATCAAAATATCGAACGAATACCAAATTCACATGACTACTAATAGCAAGACTTCTCCCATGTCCTCAGGAATAAACGTAATTACTCACAAAGCATATTCATGTTCATAATCAGAGGGGTATTAATATGCATATAGGATCTGAACACACGATCTTCCACCAAATAAACCAACTAGCATCAACTACAAGGAGTAATCAACACTACTAGCAACCTACAAATACCAATCCCAGACTTAGAGACAAGAATTGGATACAAGAGATGAACTAGGGTTTGAGAGGAGATGGTGCTGGTGAAGATGTTGATGGAGATTGGCCCCCTCCCGATGAGACGAGCGTTGGTGATGACGATGGCAATGATTTCCCCCTTCCGGAGGGAAGTATCCCCGACAGAACAGCTCCGCCAGAGCCCTAGATTGGTTCCGCCTCGTGGCGGCGGAGTCTCGTCCCGAAAGCTTGCTTATGATTTTTCTTGGGACGAAAGACTTCATATAGCAGAAGATGGACACCGGAGGGCCACCAGGGGGCCCACGAGGCAGGGGGCGCGCCCAGGGGTAGGGCGCGCCCTCCACCCTCGTGGTCAGGGTGTGGGCCCCCTCTGGTATTTCTTCCGCTTAATATTTTTTATTATTTTCAAAAATAACTTCCGCGGAGTTTCAGGACTTTTGGAGTTGTGCAGAATAGGTCTCTAATATTTGCTCCTTTTCCAGTCCAGAATTCCAGCTGTCGGCATTCTCCCCCCTTATGTAAACCTTGTAAAATAAGAGAGAATAGACATAAGTATTGTGACATAATATGTAATAACAGTCCATAATGCAATAAATATCGATATAAAAGCATGATGCAAAATGGGCGTATCAGGCGGCGGGACTCTTCTCTCTCGATCCCCCTTCCTCCTCCCTAGAACCCTAGATCAATTGAGACTTGTATCCTTAATTTCTCTGTGTGTTTTCTAAGAATCGAGTGGGGGCATAACAAAGAATTCGTTAAGTCTCGGTCAATTGAGATTTAGCAATGCCTTTTTTTAGCCTCGGGCCATTTCCGTGACCGGATTTTCGTTGGAGTTCGTGGCGAAGCGTTTCTTACCGAGAGCTTTCAAGAGAACGACTCCACGGATGAATGCAGTTTGGTTACGACCCGTGGTGCACTAGGCACTACAGACTCGTTTGGCAGCTGCCGGGGACGTAGCTTTGCATTGCAGGTGCGCGTGCATGGGGGACGCCGACTGGCTCGTAGTATCTCGGGTGCTGGATGCTATCTGCAATCCCGTTACGAGATTCTTTTTTCAAAAATAAAATAATATGAGGCCCTGTTTGGATTAGCGTGTTTCTAGAATATACACCTGTAAAAAATACAGGCCTCCGGCGGTCGGTTTCGTTTCCGGCCGGAAATCAGTCGTGACCGGTATAATACACCTGTAAATTTGACACATCTGTATTACAATACACAGCATCCAAGCGCGGCCTCGATGGTCACCGGGGAGAGGTTACCCACCTGAATATTTCCTTCAATAGGCCTGAAATACTAGATCGTTTTTATATCGGATGAGTACAGCGGAGGGAACAAAAGGAGAACGAACCGCGGGACAAGAAAACCACCAATATAATTAGGTCCCACAGAAGGATGTCACCCACAACAAATACTGTTTCTGATCAACTGGCTATCATTAGGAATCGGCACAAGCAAGCAAAGCTTATTAGTGTACCTCTCTTCTTCCAAGGCAAGCAGCAGGCAAGAAATCCGCCCATTATTCACATCAAAGTTTCAGCTGCAACTCTTACATAATTACATCACCTCTACTCCACAAAGCTATAGATATTCACATGGCGACAGACCGACCATGTTCGAATTCCATGAGCCTAAAATAAACCTAAACATATCGATAAACCCTTTTATGCGCAGCGCAGCATATAGTATAAGAACATTCAATGATTCATAAAGAACCGGACCAACACAGGAGCATATATATATGATACATGTCCACTCCATTTTCGCTGGGCTGTGAGGAGATGCTCTGAAATATCACATCTAACGACTCGTCAGCCATCTCGAGTTCCAGTGACACGCAAACTTCATCGGTCAGGCAGGGCCGTCCAGTGCCTGGCTCTTCCTGAGGTTCCAGTGGAGGCCCTCGTGGATGCTCCGCAGGAAGTCCGTTGTCGAGTCCACCAGGCACGCCGTGGGCAAGGGCCATGGAGAGACGCTGCAGATGAGGGCGTCGCCTGGCCCTAGCTGAATTCTGCCCTTGCCGTCGAAGGATGCCCAGGCTTGCCCTCTGCTGTTGAACGGTACTTGCACACGCAGAGTGACGTATTCCGGCAATATCAGAGGCCGGAATGACAATGAATGGGGGCAGATTGGTGTGAAAAGGATCCCTGGGACCTGCATGCACAGGCAAATCATACAACTTAAATGAGAAGCAGTAACTGAAGGGAATGAAATATGAAATGATTACAAACCAGGGAGCGACAAACACAGAACCATCAAAATTGTCTAATTGCTGATACATGATTCTAATCAAATTGTTGGTTGTTGATTCCTCTTAATTAATGTTACATGTACAATGGGCTTTGTGACGATTTGAATAGCTGCTCAGGCAACATTTCAGAATATATAAAATGCATCTAGTAGAAATAGTGACCCCTTAAAAACTGAACTAGAATAACCAGGACAAGGTTTTTAGGCCTTTTAAAAACTGAGATCCACCTCAACTAGTTTTAAAACATATACTTTCCCCGCATCAATAATATAAGGGCTATTAGTATTTGTTAGCACAAGGCTTTTTGACCAAGAATTGCTCCACTAATAAATGGTTTATATGATATAAAATCATTAGAACCGAATCTAGTGATACCAATTTCATGTCATATAAATAATAATTACTACCTTCAATCCATAAAAAGTGTCGCAGTTTTGAACTAATCCCAGTTCAAAACTAGTTCAAAACTGCGACACTTATTCTGGATCAGAGGGAGTAACAAGTAATTCCTGGCCAAAGTCTTGTCTTAATAAAACCTAATGCACATTATATTATTTAATACAGAACAAGGCAGATAACAACCTTTCCAGTGATTTAAAACATAATACTAACGCTAAATGAAATCTTGGGAGTATATGTAGAGTTAAAGGTATACCTGTGGATGTACCATTGATCCTCCAGCTGCCAGTGAATAGGCTGTGCTTCCAGATGTTGTTGATATTATTAGCCCATCTCCTTGTACGCATGTAACAAAAGAACTATCACAATAGCATTCTAAGTAGGTAAGGTAAGATGACATTCCTCGGTCAATTGTAACTTCATTAAGCACTAGAATCGGTTCCCCAGTCTCAACTTCATCTTTAGCTGCATCACGAATTACATGACACTGCAGCCGGCTCCTCAGTGTGATAGCAAATGGTCTTTTCAGCACATTGCCCAAGCACTCACGATACTGCTCGCTTGCTAACCTTAAGTTAAGGACAAACTATGTAAATGGTGGGTTGAGCACAGAGCATAAAGCTCCACCGAGTAAAAAATATTTTATATTACTAATATAGTATTAGATTCACTGTTAGTCAGGTACAAAATATGTAGGCACCCCTGGTATAGAGATTGTGACACATAAAGTGAAGTATCGATGTTAAATCTCTGAGACCAAACGTTGCAATCTGCTATGGCCAGTTGCAGATGGAATCAAACATGCCATGGATCTGCTATGCAGAGTTGAAAAGGCAGAAGTGCAATATCCAAATGTAACGATGTAATAACAAAAATAAACAGCAGTGCAGTTTGGCAACATGGTTAGCAAGGACTCAAACCAAAAATAAACTGATGATTAAGGATACGGAAGGGAGTCATGAAGCCCAATGATCCAAGAGAGAATGCAACCACTGGGGGAACTGGCCCTTTGAACAATGATGCAGCCTGTTTACAGATGTTGTCATGTTAAAGAGCTCCCTAGCTTATACTGATTATAAAAACAAGCCATAAAATACTGAAAATTATGGAGAACAACAAACCAGGACAGAATTTGTTTCAACATAACACAGCCAGCATTTAGGTTATCGAGGTATTCAATAGTAGGACATTGTTCAGCTTATACTACCAACCGTAGTAGCTGCTAGATTGGAGTAGGTTAGAGTAGGTATCTCTTACTTCTGTGGTGTAGAGTAGGTCTTCTCTTAGTTTTGGTTTTGGCTTTGTCTGTTTTTGGTTTGGTCATCCCCACAGTTGGTAGTTTGTACTTTGCGCTCGCCATTCTTTTTCTAATACAATATGAGTCGAGAAAATAGCTAGGTTAGAAAAGTATCCATGTGATTAGAAATGTATTGAAGAACTCGGTGCTATTGCTCGTAGAACTAGACCTGGCTCACTATCGACAATCCCCGAAAAGGGTTTATTGTAGCCACAAATCAATCAGCGGCCGCATCTTGCATTGACTTTAGAAGAGTGGACGAACCACTCTCCAATGCGCTGTCAACTAAGTGAACACACTTCAACATCTTGCACTCTAGCCATGCTTAATAGCATTGATATTTTCCTCTAAGTTGCTCTTACTGAACTTATTCGATCATCTATCTACAAGTCTATTCCATCCAAAAAGCTTGTATTTTTTATGTACTCCCTCCGTTCCTAAATACATATAAGTCATTTTAGAGATTTCAATAAAGACTACATACGGATGTATATAGACATACTTTAGAGCGTAGATTCACTCATTTTGCTTCGTATGTAATCCGCATTTGAATCTCTAAAAGGACATATATTTAGGAACGGAAGGAGTACATCTGATAGTTACTCAGTTTTCCTTCAAGGTATATGTAATTGTTTTTTTTATTTTACATTAACAGAATTTGGAAAAAAAAAACTGTTTGACCTATTCTAATCATTTGGATGTCCTTATTGCGAGCTAACATCTGCATAGTAAATAAATTCCTATGCACAAAGGAACTACACGCACTAATAACACATTAGTGTTATAAGACTGCTACGTAGTATATTTTATTAAAGGCTGAACTAACCAAAAGGTTGTGCTCTGTCAAACTAAGCACACAACATCCATATTCAATAAACTGTCACAATAATTGAGCTGCATACCCACAGAACAGTTCCATCACCGCCGAGAGTTACAATGAGGTCAACCTTCGTGTGTAATGTCTTCATTTCCTCATCTATCAGATATTTCTCATTAGTTGAGCACTATATGGAAAAGGTTATATGGACTAAAGGTAGTACAATCAGTGATAGCTTAAAATCATCTATAAGAAAACACAGAAGAACTTTACTGGATATAATTCACCAATGGAGAAGGAAATGCTTAATAAAAGATGACCCTCGAACATTAACAGGAAGTTAGTAACAATTATAGCAAATATAAAAACTATTGAGACTTAAGAGCAGTTCGTTCTTGGTAGTCTTGGTAGGTTATCTCACACAAAAACAACATCAGAAAACTTTTGTACTGATGGTAAAGAATAACTGCTCGAGGTAACTAAACCCCCATACCACGTCACTTGTTAAAATCACGAGAGAAATTTAGGTGCTTGAGTGTTCGACAATGAGATTGTACAGGCGTCCTCCCAAAAGAAACCATGGATGGAGCAGAAATTCAAAATATTACTTGAAAATTCACTTGCGTGCTGTGTAACTTTGAGGTGCACAAGTCCTTTATGTAATTGTTAAATAACAACATAGCATTTTTCATTCTTCTAATCAACAGCCATAACAACTATTCACATATCAGGTTATAGATATTTTAAAAATAAAATACATCCAGACACGAAAATACAGCAAATATCCCTATATCCCAAAAGTACAGTCGGAAGCAATGTGGACAAATGAAATATACAGTCAAAATCTCTTACCATTATCCCATGTCTGAATAAAGTTGAAGTAAGAATCTTCAATCAGTAGTTCCTTGCTAACTCGTGGCTCTACAAAGATGTTTATGTTATTATGTTCTTTAAGCCATCTGCAAGAAATACACAGAACACTTAAGACATGTGGGCAAATATATTTGAAGATACAGTTCGACAAGACATTAAGCAGGGGAGAATAAGTTCTAACAAACATATACTGTTGCGTGGAGTACACCAGATAATTGACATTAGTAAAATTCTCTCGGGATAGGCAGCAAGGAAACATACCTAACCATTTCGGAACAGAGAGCATGCACGGAGTTGGAATTAGGTTTAGTCACAAAAAGAACTGTTTGTGGAGGGGAATCCCATTTCAGAAAAATCTGCAAGGAAAGTATTTGTTGACATGAAAAAATATGCAGCAGCAATGAGATTATCTCGAATTCTCAAACAATCATTTCAGACGAATGGAAACAAATAACATATTCTGTTCAAAATCGATCAAACTAAGCATAAAAGGGCTACCTGTTTATTGCTGCGTTCTGCTGTTGTAATATCCCCTTTTTCGAAGGACACAAAATCATGCTTGTGCTGACCGTTCTTATCCCCATTGCTACCCCACGAAAGTCTAAATGGTACCTGCAAATATAAGGAAAAGGTGCTTTTAGAAAAAAGAAAAAAGGACAAATCGAATTGACTGGAAAAAGACTATTTCTTCCAACTGTGTCAAAACATGAAAAGTGTTCCTGTCATTTGTGTATCACAAGCAAAATGTCATAGACAACTGCTTGCGCTTTTCAGGGAGATTCTTCACTAATAGATATAGCAAACCAGAAATAAATAAAAAATAGTTTTGCAAGTTCAATGGTGTATATTTAATGTGCAAAAAGTTCTTTTCACATATCATTTTTTATTGGCTTCCTTTCGTTAATCTGGGTGACAACAAGTATTTAGAGGTAACCCAGCAGCATCAGATGAAGAACAGCTGGATATGAGTTGATTTTAGCATCAAACCACATTACGAAGAAAACACATTAGTATGGTCATGTAAACCAACAGCTGCAAACAGACAGAATGTGAGGGTATATCCTTGCCCAAAGCCCAAAGGATACCTTTCTTCCAACAATCCTGCCATCTGATTTACGGTTAGGTCCAGGACACTGATCCTGGAGAATTTGACGTGAGCAGATCCCATGGTTTCCGCAACAGCCTGTTTCATCAGCCGAGGCAGTCTCCAGTGTCAGTTTACTAGCCAAATGCTCTAGCTTGTCCTTGACACAGTTGCTGCAGCCTGCACAAGTTACAGTTTAGTATGAATTTTCTTGACAAAATCAGGTGCATGATAAGATAAAGTAGTCAGTTTATTAACTTGTTGGACTACATTCCTTATGTATCTGGAATCATATTATTTGCGTAGTTTCAATACTGATGTGCATGGATAATTAAACTATGTTTACATGCTTTTTTTAGGAAGTTCATTAATATTCTGCGCACGGAAGGTACAACTTCAGTACAATGGATCCTTCTTTCGTTGACTGGTCTTCTAAGACAATGGAGGCTGATCTAACCATTATTAAAAATGATAATGTATCATGTACCGAAATACGACAAAAATATGTTTTGCAGTATTATGTGATAGCTACCATGAACTAGTAAAACTCAAAATTTCCAATTGTGTACCTTTAATTACACTGTGATGCGTGTGTGCCTTAGCTGCCTTCTCAGATTCATACTTGCGCTTCCACTCAGCTGCCTCTGCTTGGGCAGCAGCTTTCCCTTCCGCGACTTGTCGCAGTGCTTTTCCAACAGCTTAAATTGCAAAGTATATGTACATTAAGCACATGTGTGCAGACACACATAAGTTTTAGACAGTAGAGTGACAGACTTCAGATGATGTCAAGTATTTGTATTATTACTTCTCATGGCCTCTGCAAACTCATGAAGGTGCGCGTCAGTTGACTCGATAGGAGGAAGGTATGCATAGGTCGCCTCCTCTGATTTCTTGGAACTAACTGTGGTGATGGGTCCATTCTCAGCTTGATGTGAGGCAGCTACACTAAGGTTTATTCTCTCATGACAGGTCTGTAATAGAATAAACCTCATTAAGATAACATGAAATCTGACAAGGGTAACAGAATTCAAGCTTTCCAGCATCAAACGGACCACTCAAAGGAACAAATATAGTACAGGCCAAGTGCTGCTGGTAGACATTGTATAAAACTCTAGAGTATGTCACTGAAGTTTAAACCAAGTCCATGCATTAACAACAGCGAGAGACTAAACAAAACGAAAACACAGGTTGTGTCAATGACTTTAAAGTCTTACTTTGTTCATATAGTCAGGTATGGTTTGTGAAAATCCCACTATAACCAGATATGTTACAGAAAATTCAGAAGATTTTAAGCAAACTGTGAGGGGATGTTTAGCTGTGCATCTAGCAGTAGTTGTGAAGTTAGCAAGGCACCAAACTGTATCGCCTCTAGACACATATAACATCCAAGGTTTTCAGTACTATTTTGGTTTCAAAATCCTTCAGTGGTGCATCAGTCACTATGTGACAGACAAGTCGATGCTCAACAGGACAGCACTGCATATTCTTCTCCCACGTGTCAAATATGAGTATTCTATGTGTTTTTGTCAACCCACAGAAAAAAGAAGACAGAAGCTAATGATATAATATGTTCAAATATCACAAAGGTGGAACACTTGGGAAAACAAGTGCAAGTTGATCGACAAGAACTGAGGCAAGATATATGATCTCAAAGAGATGGCCACTAGAAGTTGAGATTAGAAACCGTATTGCAACTCTGCAAGAATAGAGTATTTGTTACTTACTGTGATCAGTCAATGCTTTTGGACCTGATGCACATGGAACAGGGCAGCCTAATAATACTTAAATAATGGGGATGAGCTGAACTGAGTCGCACACAGTTGATGCTTAATCATCCTCTTCAGGGAAGTCTAAGACTACAGGATCAGCAACACGGCATGGCACAATAGGGGCATTTCATGGGCACTCCTGAACTAAATACTCTGCAATGCCAAACAGAAATACACACCGAAATTCAGTCGCGCTCAGGCCCCTTCGGGTGGCCTTCCACCGTGGCCCCGAACGGCGCAAACCAAAATCCCGAGCACCACTGGCGTCAGGAGCGCACGAATCGCCCACATTAGCCATAAGGAACCCAAGCAACTGAACCCTACGCCCAGTTTCGCCCCTCGATTTCGGGTGATCCAAGGGCAGAAACCTGCCCTCTAAAGGAGAAGTACAAATTCAGAGGAAGCCTCCCGAGGCGTGCGTGTACCTTCAGTGCGGCCTCGTCGGCGGACATGGCTGCGCGCGCGATCCAGCAGCTTCCCGCCGCGCCGTTCCCCTCTTCGCCGATAGGGCCGTTCAGGTGGGGAGATGAGCTGTGGAGTTTCCGCCTGCCCTCCGTGTTCGGTTATTAATGGCTTGTGCGAGGCCCGGGCGCTGTGAGCTGTGACGGCTGGAAAGGGCGACGGGCTGACTGGTGGGGCCGGGGATTCAGTGGGACCCCTGGAGTCTGTGCAAGGCACGATTCTGGTGGGCCCTTCGACGCACGGCACCGACGGCAGTGACTACCTACTACGCCGAGAACTGGTAGGTACACAGCGTGCACGGGCCTCCTGTTACACGAGCACCCCAAGCCAGGACGGGGCTTGCCAGCTCCCGTCCCGTGCTCCAATCGTGCTCGCTGCCACTTATTTTACATCGGACGGAATGTGATTTGTCTTCACCCATGACCTTAATATCGCGTGGACGTTCTGATCTTTTTTTAGG
This sequence comes from Aegilops umbellulata, assembly GCA_032464435.1. NCBI lineage: Eukaryota > Viridiplantae > Streptophyta > Magnoliopsida > Poales > Poaceae > Aegilops > Aegilops umbellulata. The sequence continues at coordinate 388,712,015 of CP136054.1, read as the reverse complement.
TATGTTCGGATCTATTGGCGGCCGGTCCGAATGAGCCGTTCGGAGCTGGAGACATTACAGGCCGAACGAAAACGTTCGAACAGGCTTCTATATCCCCCGAAGATCCAACGCGGCTATTCCCCGACGCCGTCCTCCAAACCCTAGATCCAATTCGCCCTCGCCTCCCGTCTCCATCCCCGATCCCCTCATTGCCCCCCCCCCCCACCTCCCATCTCCTCTCTTGCAAATGTTGCCATGTGGGTGGTACCGTAAGTGACAAGAAGAACCTAAAGCCTGGATTTCATGTAAATCTTGACATGAACAAATTATGATGTATTATGTGCTATGGTTCTTGCCACGCGTGTGGTGTTGTTCTTGTCATGTGTAGATCAGTTTGCAAGAATAATATGTGTGGGAGTTTGTTTGATGGGAGGGTTTGTGAATGTGAATTTGAAAATAAAAAATAGAGCAAGGAAAAAAGGTTGACATCCCCTGTTTTTGCCATGTCTATGATATGGTTCTTGCCATGTAATTCCCTACTAATAACGATGTATGCAGTTCTATTTTGTATTTGAAGATATGAGGGGGGCTAGTTTAGCCGGGGTCTGGACGTAATTGCCATGTATGTTTGAAGAAAATTGCCAACAAAATTGACATGATGTTGTCATGTGTTGACGCAAAGTAGATTATTTATGTAGAAAAAAAAGAATATGCGAATTTGAATGGCTAAAAAATCTACATAGATGCCAGGAAAAACTACAACGTCACCCAAGAATTGCCATGTGTCTATGAATTCAAAAATGAAAGGTGAAAATGAAAAGAAGTTGTCGTCCCCTGTTATTGCCATGTATATGAAACGATTCTTGCCATGTGTATCATACTATTATTGCCATGTGCATGTCTGTTTTGCATTCTATGTATGAGGGACCTATTTCAGGCTGCATGAACCATAATTGCCATGCTACATGTCCGTGTTGCAATGACCTAAAAATGGTTTGATGTTTTATTTGGGCATAGAGTTTAAAAAAGGAGCAAGGATGAATACAATTGATGGGGGGAATCCCTGGTTCTACGACTCTCTACAAGCACCGTCATGGAGTGCACAAGATTATGAGGAGCTAAACTCAACTAGACCTTTGCTGCCACTTCTGCACTAGTACTTGGACATAGGTATAGGCTACATACCAGAATCAAAAAACAAAAAAACTTGCACACGAATGTAAAAATGTTTGAATGGTTAAAGAATGCAGGGGGCCGATGCCACAACTACTAGGTGTGACTGGCCCAAAGAACAAGGTGAGCCTAGCAATCCTACACATCCAAGGTACCAAGATCAGTTATCGAATGCATTTTATGGTGAGTTTGAAAATTTTAGAAAAAAATACACGCGCTATGTATGAAATGTTTTGCAAAGGACAGTGATGGGAGGAACGCCTACAACCTCTTACGCCGGTGAGCATTTTGGATAAGATATGGACATGTGTTTGTATGTTGCATTTGACATGCTGGTTGAAAATGTTGCTGTTGAAAAATATCGTAAGAAAGTACAAAAAGTTGTGATTAATGAAAATTGAAGAAGATTAATTGTTTGAAGTTGCCAAATGATAATGAATGATTTGAGAAGTAAATGAAAGAGGTTAAAAATAGAATTTGCTATGTGGTTTGTCTAGTATTTGCCATGTGTGGTTGATGTAAAATGCCATAACAGAAAAGGAAAGTGGAGGAAAACAATTTCAAAGTACTATGTAATGTTGCCACTTGTTTTCCAAAGTAACTGCCATGATGTGATGCATGATGCTACCATGATTTTAATTTTAAAAATAAACGTTGCCATATTGCAAATTTGTAGTGATGAAAAAAATAAGTAAGAATGGCTTCTGGAACTCTCACCCCTAGGTAGATTTGCATTGATGTTGCCATGTGGTTTGTCTAGTAAATGAAAGGTGTTAAAAAAACAGAATTTTCCATGTGGTTTTGTCTAGTTTTTGCCATGTGTGGTTGATGTACATTGCCATAACAGAAAAAGGAAATAGGAGGAAAACAATTCCAAAAGGTTTTATGTAATGTTGCCACTTGTTTTCCACATCAACTGTCATGATGTGATGCATGATGTTACCATGATTTTAATTTAAAAATAAACTTTGCCATGATATTGCAAATTTGTAGTGGAAAAATGTGACTGTACACTTGAAAGTGCAACTATCCCCGGGTGGTTTTGGTAATTCCTAACAACATATAGCTCATTGAGCTAACATTATTCCAAGATTAATATTTCAGGAAAAGCTCAATGAATGGCATGGCATGGATGAGGAAAGTGGATCCCTCAAAATTCTAAGGACAAAAAGTTTGGCTCAAGTTTGAAGCTCAAGACTCTACATTTTATATTTTAGTGATCCAAGATCACATTGAGTCCATAGGAAAAGCCAATACTATCAAGGAGGGATGAGGTGTTGCTTAATGAGTTTCTTGCTCTTCAGTGCTTAGTGATATGCTCCAAAACCCTCAACTACCTTCCCACATCCACATACGACCTAAACCAAAAGTCAAACTCGGCCCCACCGATTCTTTCTATCCGGCGTCACCGAGTTTCTAATGTCATAGCCACTGCCACAAACCCTAGCCAAATCGGTCTCACCGATAGGGATCTCGGTCTCACCGAGATGGGATTGCAATCTCTCTATTTCCCTTCGTAACGTTTCGGTCTAACCGAAGTGAGCGATCGGTCCCATCGAGATTGCAATGTAAACTCTCTGTTTCCCTTTCGTAACATTTCGGTCTCACCGAAAAGAGCGAACCGGTCCCACCGAGTTTACCTGACCAACTCTCTGGTTAGCTTATTACCAAAATCGGTCCCACTGAGTTTGTGTAATCGGTCACACCGAGATTATGTTATGCCCTAACCCTAACCATATCAGTCCTACCGAGTTGCATCTCAGTCCCACCGAAAATCATAACGGTCACTAGGTTTGTTGAATCAGTCCGATCGAGTTTAACCATTCGGTCCCACCGAGTTTGGCAAATTGTGTGTAACGGTTAGATTTTGTGTGGAGGCTATATATACCCCTCCACCCACTCTTCATTCGTGGAGAGAGCCATCAGAACATACCTACACTTCCAATACACATGTTCTGAGAGAGAACCACCTACACTTGTGTTGAGGTCAAGATATTCCATTCCTACCATATGAATCTTGATCTTTAGCCTTCCCCAAGTTGCTTTCCACTCAAATCTTCTTTCCACCAAATCCAAATCATGTGAGAGAGAGTTGAGTGTTGGGGAGACTATCATTTGAAGCACAAGAGCAAGGAGTTCATCATCAACACACCATTTGTTACTTCTTGGAGAGTGGTGTCTCCTAGATTGGCTAGGTGTCACTTGGGAGCCTCTGACAAGATTGTGGAGTTGAACCAAGGAGTTTGTAAGGGCAAGGAGATCGCCTACTTCGTGAAGATCTACCGCTAGTGAGGCAAGTCCTTCGTGGGCGACGGTCGTGATGGAATAGACAAGGTTGCTTCTTCGTGGACCCTTTGTGGGTGGAGCCCTCCGTGGACTCGCGCAACCGTTACCCTCCGTGGGTTGAAGTCTCCATCAACGTGGATGTACGATAGCACCACCTATCGGAACCACGACAAAAACATTCGTGTCTCCAATTGCGTTTGAATCCTCCAAACCCTTCCCTTTACATTCTTGCAAGTTGCATGCTTTACTTTCCGCTGCTCATATACTTTTTTGCATGCTTGCTTGAATTGTGTGGAGATTGCTTGACTTGTGCTAAGATAGCTAAAATCTGCCAAGAACTAAAATTGGGAAAAGGCTAAATTTTTATTTGGCCAAGTAGTCTAATCACCCCCCGCTAGACATACTTTCGATCCTACAACACTACTAGGAAAAAGCCTAGTAGTAACGCGGGTTAAACAGCTAGTAGTAGCACGGGTGCCCGCGCTACTACTACGGCGCTACAGCTAACTGGTAGTAGTAGCGCGGTGCATCCCACGCTAATAGTACGTGTGTTAGTAGTAGCGCGGGTCACAGTAGTAGCGCGTGTCTGTGACCCGCGCTACTACTATTAATTTCAAAAACCAAAAAAGAAATCTTGACCTCGTGCATGCTGTCAATGGTGTCAATTGTTTGATCCAACGATGATAGGGGTCGGCGGGGGTGCAGACGGGTAGTGGCAGACCAGATCCGGTGACGGCTGTTGGAAAGGGACCGGATCCAGTGTAGAGCAAGACGATGGTGTGAGGATCCTGTTCGCGGCCAAGGCGGAGAGCTCCTGGTTGGCCATGTCGCCGACCTGTGCAGGCATGGGCATGGGAGGTGAGTAAAATTGAAGGGAGAGGGAGAGGGAGAGTGTCGGTGTCAAAACCGGCGGATCTCGGGTAGGGGGTCCCGTACTATGCGTCTAGGCCGGATGGTAACAGGAGACAAGGGACACGAAGTTTACCCAGGTTCGGGCCCTCTCGATGGAGGTAAAACCCTACTTCTGCTTGATTAATATTGATGATATGGGTAGTACAAGAGTAGATCTACCACGAGATCAAGGAGGCTATACCCTAGAAGCTAGCCTATGGTATGAATGTTGTATGATGGAGTTGTCCTACGGACTAGAACCCTCCGGTTTATATAGACACCGGATAGGGTTAGGGTTACACAGAGTCGGTTACAATGGTAGGAGATCTTGAATATCCGCATCGCCAAGCTTGCCTTCCACACCAAGGAAAGTCCCATCCGGACACGGGACGAAGTCTTCAATCTTGTATCTCCATAGTCCTGGAGTCCGGCTGAAGGTATAGTCCGGCTACCCGAACACGCCCTAATCCAGGACTCCCTCAGTAGCCCCTGAACCAGGCTTCAATGACGACGAGTCCGGCGCGCAGATTGTCTTCGGCATTGCAAGGCGGGTTCCTCCTCCAAGTCCTTCATAGAAGATTGTAAACACCAAGAGTAGTGTCCGGCTCTGCAAAATAAGTTTCCACATATTGCCATAGAGAGAATAATATTAACACAAATCAAATCTGCTGACATATTCCGCAGTGCGTCATTACACTACGGCCAAGTCCTTTACTCGAATAGTTTTTACTTTTCCACCTCAGCACGTCTTGCGAGGCGATTTCCTTGGCACGTCTTGTCAAAGCAGAGATCGTGTGCCCTTTTTACGGGATTCTCATCAATACGGACGTGGGTAACCCAACCGCGCCATTTATCATGGCGCTTGGGAGGCAAGCGAGTTTTATTAGGCAGGTGGGGACGCACAACCGCATCCGCCCATATAAGGGGATAATGATCCACCTTTTTACCTACGCCTTCTTCCTCCTTTGCCTATCCATCTTCTGCGCACCCGAGCTCCAGCGCCCAAGTCCGCACTTCCCACCTCAACCTTCTCCAGCAATGTCCGGAGCGGGAGGCAAGTGGATGGTCTCCTCCGTCACGGAGGGCCATGTCTAGAAGCTAAGGAAGTCCGGATACTTGTCCAAGGACATCGCGCACCGGCTTCCCGAGGAGGGGCAGCTTCTCCCCACCCCAAGGCCCCATGAGAGGGTAGTTTTCCTTCCCCACTTCCTCCGCGGACTAGGTTTTCCACTCCACCCATTCGTCCAGGGGCTCATGTTCTACTACGGCCTGGATTTCCATGATCTGGCCCCAAACTTCATCCTCAACATCTCGGCGTTTATCGTCGTGTGCGAGGCTTTCCTCCGCGTCCGCCCCCATTTCGGCCTCTGGCTCAAGACCTTCAACGTCAAGCCCAAGGTGGTGCGCGGCAGCCAGGCGGAGTGCGGAGGCGCCATGGCGGGCAAGATGGCCAACGTCCTATGGCTCGAGGGCTCCTTCGTGGAGACCCTGAAGGGGTGGCAATCCGGGTGGTTTTACATCACCGAGCCACACGATCCGAAATGGATCGCAGCCCCTGAGTTCCGATCCGGACCCCCACGCGGCTTATGTCCTGGAAAGAGACGGGCCTGTCGTGGGGTGACGAGAAAGAGGTGACCGGACTGCAGACATGCATCCAATCCCTGGTGAACAAGCCAATCAAGCTTGTCAATGTGGTCTAGGTTATGCTCGTCCGCCGGATCCTCCCGTGTCAACAACGGGACTTTACTCTGTGGGAGTTCAACCCGGCACAGCACCAAACCCTCAACAGGCTCTTCGATACGACGTATGAAGACGTCTGGAAGGTGCTAACCAAAGGCGCCGAGGCTCCCACATCCGCCTCCGAGGACCGCGGATACAGCTCGCAGCGTCACGCTAGCGAGGTAAGCTATTTTCACCTTTCATAAGATGTTTAAGCTCTTTTTCATAGTTTGACTCTATGCAGGGTCTAAACTCCCTTACCTTTGACAGGCTTGGCAGGTGATATCCGGACCGATTAACTGTCCGGCTCCCTTGCCCGAAGACCCAGCCCCTGCTCTCCTAGTGAAGCTGCTGGCTCCGGCGCCTTATGTGGTGCCGGAGAAGAAGGCCAAGAAGAAGAAGGCCACGGGGACTCGAAAGAGTGCCCGCAACGTGGCGGTGTCGGACTCGTCATCTAACGAGTCCGAGACGCGCTCCTCCCGTGAAAACGAGGAGGAGGAAGAAGAAACCTCTCCCCCTCCAGCGAGGGGAGGAAAGAAAAGGAAGGCCCCCCCAATGGGGGAGGCCGGAGGGTCCAGGAAGAGGAAGACCCCTCCGTCGGACTACTCCCCCGACGCCAACGAGGATGACGAGGAGTGGCCGGACAGGGCCAAGCGCCCGGTGAAATCGTAAGTATTCGGATACAAGAGTGACTCATGATATTCCTTTGTCGTTCAGCTTTCCCTAATGCCGAACATAATTGTGCAGCCCGCCCCGGGCCGAACTCGACGATTCGTCGAGCGGCTCCCTGGATTCGTCGGACGTGAACTCAGTTCCGCTCGATGTCTCCCCCCGCACTGCAGACGACGCCGAAGTGGCGTCGCAACGAGCTCCGGGGCAGGAGGAGGTGGTCCTGGAGGAGTCGCAAGGCGACCTCCCGGACCCCAGGAGTAAAGTGGACAAAACCCCCCAGGGCTCCAAGTCCGTCTTTGAGCCGGACACCGCGCCGGAATCCTCAACGGTTTCGGACCGCGGCAGGCGAACTCCTGTCAAGAGGAGCAAGCCTTCTGAGCCGGCGGCCTCCGTCCAACCGGAGGTGCCGGACAATCTGCTGGAGGTGCTTGACGGCGCCTCCATCAACGAGGAGCACCATACTATTATGAGTACGGTGATCCAGAAGGTTCAGTCCGCCAAGAGCGGACTGACTGAAGCTTGCGCTAGCCTTCTAACAGGCTTCGAGGTAAGTAAAAATATGTAAAAGTATTACCGCATAGACAGTAGCCCCTGATGCTCTGTTTGGCGTTTGGAAATAAAAGCCTAATAGAGGATCTATTAAATATCGCAGGAGTCTAACAAAAAGGAGTCAATACGCATATGCAGGCTTCGCTGCTATCCACCGCCGCACTGACTGCGGAGGTGGGTGTCCTGAAACAGGACCTCGAGCGGACCGAGCAAGAGCTCGGCCTTGCCAAACGGCAGCTCGGGGAGAAAGAAGGTAAGAAATATCTTACAAAAAAAGTGCCTATAAAAAGACGCGATTGCAAAAAATAACATGATTGCACTGCTTATTGTAGGGGCCACGACTGAGGTGGCGACCCTCAAGCAGGCGCTGTCTGAGGCCGAAAAGAAAACGTCCACGGAGTGCACCGAGCGAGAGAAACTTGAGGCCCAGGTCGACGAGGTGCGTCAAGAGCTTCAGACTCTTATAAAAAACATGAGAGTTTGGAGCTTGAGTCAAAAACGCAAGCGTCCAAGCTCGCGACGGCCTTTGAGGCTGCCAAGTCCGCCAAGGCCGAAGCCCAAAAGGCCCTCCAAGAGTTAGAGGAGATGAAAAAGATAGCAGCGGGTAAGGCATTCTTTATGCAAAGCAGAAATTAAAAAGTAAACTACTTGTTACTTACCCGAATCCGGAGCTCTCCAGGGGCATTCGCAGATCTTCCCCGCAGCGTATCCGACGCCGCCGCGTTCTACCGAGCTGAAGAGGGCAGCTCGACGGAGAAGGTGTTCTGGTCTCAGTATGCTGAGGCCGGACACCCTATGCCCTTGAGCGACCAGCTGAAACAGCTGGTCGAGCTCCACAAGGCGGCCGAACAGGCCATGAAGGGCTTCATAGTTCGGCTGTGGCCCGGAGAGGCCCTGCCTGGGAGCTCGTTCGGGCTGGTGCGGCGGCTGGTGGAGGCCTGTCCAAGGCTCGATGTCATCAAGTGCTCCATCTGCATCGAAGGTGCCTGTAGGGCCCTTGCCCGTGCAAAGGTGCACTGGGGTAAGCTAGACGGTGAGAAGCTTGTGAGGGACGGGCCGCCGCCGGGGAAGGAGCATCGCAAGCCCGAGAACTACTATAAGGATGTTCTTGCGGGTGCCCGCCTTGCGGCGGATGAATGTACCAAGGATGTAATTTTTGAATGAACTCGCTCGTGTTTATCCTGTGCGCTGAAAACTTGTTCATATACGCTAAGCAATGCTTGTTGAATTTAAAATATTATTTTCTGTGCGGCCGTTTATCAAAAAATTGAGAGATGGCGAGTCGTCGGCTTCCGCCCCCATGCCACTAGTGCTGGGGTGTTCGGGATAAACCTGAGCGCTCTTTTTCCCATATTTGGGTCCTTCGGGGGAGGCGCTCAACATAACGAACCAGGCAATCAGACTATAATGCTTGAACACTCTCACTTAGCCATAGAACTTTATAATTTTAAATTTCGGCGAAGCCCCTAGTTCGGGGCGCTATCCACGCCTTGGCCGGACAAAGCCGGCTCCTCGCTCGAAGCAGCATAAGTCTTTAGGGACTCGAAAAACCTCTCGAACAGCGACCGGTCTCTTGCCTCATCATGACAGTCAGTTTTAGCTTTCTCCACTGAGGTGCTTAACCTAGCTCAACCGGGGCACAATCGCAGTGGTTCTCCTAGTGCTACCTTAGCCGATATAGCGGAACGTAAGGCACCAAAACATAGGAGCCGGGCAAACCCAACTATTGACCCAAATCATGATTCGGAGCCGATGCATATAGTGCTATAAGTTCGGGGTGCCGCACTTATGAAGTGTTCGGACTTCTTACACCATATTAAGGGGTACTGAAGCCCCTGGCGTATTTGCCGTACCATAGTGTACGGATGCCACATGTCATTAATGAATATATATATATATATATATATATATATATATATAAAGGATAATGCAAAAAACAGACAAAAAGCTATGCAGTGTTTATAAAGAGGCTGCTATCAAAGCAGAACGATACAAATGGTGCGATAAGCAAAAGATACTGGACTATTTAACATGTCCTGGGCGGGGGCAGGCCGCAGAATTGTATTTAAAACAGGTATACTGCTCGTAACAGAGACCACCTGGGAGTTCCATAGTGCGGCATGGCTTGTCTGCTTCCCCGGATCTTGCATCGTTCGTGCGGCAGTTGAATTGCCGAACAGGTCGTCCGAAGTATGGAGTCCTGAAAGTAAGAAAAAAAAGAGTTCGGCAGCCCCTAGTACGTTTTAGGCCATATTTTGGGCTTGCCATTATTGTGCCCCTTCCCCTGCGCCCATGGTATTTCGAGAGCGTAGTTATGTACGCGAAGCACTGGTTTCGCTATGTTGCGAGGGCTGGGGTTGGGGCCGTATTGCTACGCCTGCTCCGAACGTGCCAGGCGGTCTTGTTGTAGGTTACTCCAGGCGCGCTTGACGGTGTCTGGCTTTTTAACGGCCGGACTGGAGAATTGCCTGAGAAGGCTGCTTTGTACTTCAGCTGCGAGAGCCGCCGTGTGCTCCTCCGTACGGAGGGAGCGTTCGGTGTTTCCGTTGACCGTAATTACTCTTCGAGGGCCTGGCATCTTGAGCTTGAGATACGCATAGTGCGGCACCGCATTGAACTTTGCAAATGCGGTTCGCCCGAGCAGGGCGTGATAGCCACTGCAAAACGGGACTATATCGAAGATTAACTCTTCGCTTCGGAAATTATCCGGAGATCCGAAGACCACTTCAAGTGTTACTGAGCCTGTACAGTTGGCCTCTACACCTGGTATAACGCCTTTAAAGGTCATTTTTGTGGGCTTAATCCTCGAGGGATCTATGCCCATTTTCCGCACTGTATCCTGATAAAGCAGGTTCAGGCTACTTCCGCCGTCCATGAGGACTCTTGTGAGATGAAATCCGTCGATAATTGGGTCAAGAACCAATGCGGCGAAACCGCCGTGACGGATGCTAGTGGGGTGGTCCCTTCGATCAAAAGTGATCGGGCAGGAGGACCATGGGTTGAACTTTGGGGCGACTGGCTCCATCGCGTATACATCCCGTAGCGCACACTTCCGTTCCTTCTTGGAAATGTGGGTTGCGTATATCATGTTCAGCGTCCGCACTTGTGGGGGGAAAACCCTTCTGCCCACTGTTGTTCGGCGGCCTGGGCTCCTCCTCGTCATCGCTATGCAGCCCCTTGTCTTTGTTTTCGGCTCTTAGCTTGCCTGCCTGCTTGAACACCCAACAATCCCTGTTGGTGTGATTGGCTGGCCTTTCGGGGGTGCCATGTATCTGGCACAAGCGGTCGAGTATTCGTTCCAAACTGGACGGGCACTGAGTATTCTTTTTGAATGGCTTTTTCCGCTGACCGGATTTATAGCCTCTGAATCCGGCATTTACTGACGTATCCTCGTTGCTGTCGCTGTTAACACGGCGCTTTTGTTTGTTCCGGCGTGTCCTGCCACTTTTATCCTTGGTATCCGAATTACAAGGGTTCTTTGATAAGTTGTTACTGCGAGCTAGCCAACTGTCTTCTCCCACGCAAAAGCGGGTCATGAGTGTCGTGAGGGCTGCCATAGATTTCGGCTTTTCCTGTCCCAGGTGCCGGGCAAGCCATTCGTCGTGGATATTATGCTTGAAGGCTGCTAGGGCCTCAGCGTCCGGACAGTCGACTATCTGGTTTTTCTTTGTTAGGAACCGTGTCTAGAATTGCCTGGCCGATTCCTCTGGCTGCTGAATTATGTGGCTTAGGTCATCAGCATCCGGTGGTCGCACATAAGTGCCCTGGAAGTTGTCGAGGAATGCAGCTTCCAGGTCCTCCCAAGAACCAATTGAGTCTACTGGCAAGCTGTTGAGCCAATGCCGGGCCGGTCCCTTGAGCTTGAGTGGGAGGTATTTGATGGCGTGTAGATCATCACCACGGGCCATGTGGATATGAAGGAGATAATCCTCGATCCAGACCGCGGGATCTGTTGTGCCATCGTATGATTCGATGTTTACGGGTTTAAAGCCCTCTGGGATTTTATGATCCATTACTTCATCTGTGAAGCATAGTGGATGTGCGGCGCCTCTATACTGGGCTATATCACGACGCAGCTCAGAAGAGCTATGTCTATTGTGTTCGGCCCGGCCGGATTTGTTGTATCCGGAATGAATATCTCCGTCACGTGCCGTAGGGCGCCTGCGCGATCCGTAGATCGATCTTGTTTGTCTTGCCTTATCCTCCAGTACGTCTCGCAGGTCTGGCGCGTTTTCCCACGCCTTAGTTGAACGGCGTCAGGGCATGGCTTGGGTGGAGGGTCGAGAGGCCTCTCTGTCGCGGCCGCGTGGTGGTCAGTCGGCCATGTCGTGCGCTGGTGATGTGGGTGCTTCCTCCTCTGATCGGGGTAGCGGCATGCGCTTTGGGTAGTGCTTGGAGGGGCGTTCGAGTTCATACTCTTCGGCCGCAAGGACTTCAGTCCATCTGTCAGCTAGCAGATCTTGATCAGCTCTAAGCTCTTGCTGCTTTTTCTTGAGGCTGTTTGCCGTGGCTAAAGCCTGCGTTTGAAACGCTCTTGTTCGGCGGGGTCTGATGGCACGACGAATTCGTCGTCGCCGAGGCTTGCCTCATCTTCGGAGGGAGGCATGTAGTTATCATCCTCAACCTCTTGGTCTACCGCCCTCTCATGAGGGTTGGCTTCTCCATCTTCCTGTGCCGAATCTTGCTGGAGGGCGTGTTCTTCGGCGCTATCCGGGGTAGTATTATCTCCCGTGCCGGAATCACCGTTTTTGCTTTGGCGGGATTTAGAGCGGCGCCGCCGACGCCGACGCTTTAGCTGTTTCTTGGAGGTGTCATCCTCCGCTGTTCCGTCGCCATCTCCGTCTTTTGGAGTATCCACCATGTATATATCATATGACGAGGTGGCCTTTTGGAGCGACGACACAGAGGAACTCTCAATGAAAGCACCAATGTCGGTGTCAAAACCGGCGGATCTCGGGTAGGGGGTCCCGAACTGTGCGTCTAGGCCGGATGGTAACAGGGGACAAGGGAAACGAAGTTTACCCAGGTTCGGGCCCTCTCGATGGAGGTAAAACCCTACTCCTGCTTGATTAATATTGATGATATGGGTAGTACAAGAGTAGATCTACCACGAGATCAAGGAGGCTAAACCCTATAAGCTAGCCTATGGTATGAATGTTGTATGATGGAGTTGTCCTACGGACTAGAACCCTCCGGTTTATATAGACACCGGATAGGGTTAGGGTTACACAGAGTCGGTTACAATGGTAGGAGATCTTGAATATCCGCATCGCCAAGCTTGCCTTCCACGCCAAGGAAAGTCCCATCCGGACACGGGACAAAGTCTTCAATCTTGTATCTCCATAGTCCTGAAGTCCGGCTGAAGGTATAGTCCGGCTACCCGAACACCCCCTAATCCAAGACTCCCTCAGAGAGGGAAGAAGAGAAACTAGGGAGAAAGGAAGGAGATGGAGGGCGCATCGGAGCTAGTCACCGGTGGTGAGGTGCTCCACCGTGGTAGCATGGAGGCGAGGGGGAAGATGGGCGAGCTCCTGACGCCAGCGACGCGAGGTGGTGGACTCGTTGGGCGCCATCGAGGAGGAGATGTGCTTGGGCAGGAGCACCTCACCACCGGAGAGCCTATGGAGAGAGGGGGAAGAGTGAGGGAGAGAGGAGGGATTCGGCCGAGGATATGAGGACTTCACCTACCTCGTACTCAGTAGTAGCGAGGGGTATAAACCCGTGCTACTACTATCAACTTAGTAGTAGCGCGGGTTTATACCCCTCGCTACTACTATGGCATGTCCCGGGGGGCACGTAGAGACCGCTTAGTAGTAGGGAGGGGCAAAACCCGCGCTACTAGTAAGTAGTAGTAGCGAGGGGTATAAACCCTCGCTACTAGTAAGCGTCTGCCTATAAGCTTTTCCTAGTAGTGGTAACTTACGACAACTGCATGATCGGGCTTAGTCAATCATCAAACATTGGGTGCAACACCGTCTCACATCATATGCCGGTAAGCCAACCTGAAAATATGGTTCTGGATGGGACATGTAGAGTTAGATTACTTGACAAGAGTAAAAAATGGTATAATATTGTGCAATTCTAAAAGTTAGGGCATGTACAATGAAAAATTGCCATCTCATTTCAATACTAGTTGCCATGCTTTAAATGTAGTTTGATGCATGAAAAGTGATGTATTTTGTAGTGTTATAGGATTGTTTTATTTTTTATGCCACAGTAAAAACTGCCATGACAATTTTTTTAGTTGTTACCATGTCACTGGATCACTGAATGTTTGATGAATGATGTGTACATGAAAAAATGCAGTGCCTTCCACTTCAAATCAAGACACGAGGATTGCGTGGGCTACTTCAAAATCGCACAAACACTATACTTGCCAACCCAACAATAATAGGCAGCTTGTCATCGGTATGGCGGGGAGATCAAGTATGACAAGAAATAACATTGTTGAAACTGTTGTGAGCAGCGCAGGAATAGACGATGCAAACTCGGTTACAGATAGAGTTGACGAATCTATTGGCGAAGAGTCGCAAGAAGATGAGTTGTAGTCTTCACGAGCGCCTCCAGTAGCGCCCTTTCTACACATGAAGATTGCTACACTCGAAGATGCCAGGAGATGCTACCAGAATTATGCAAAGTATAATGGTTTTGTGATATACATAGATTAGCACAGAAAGCTCAAGAAAACAGAAGGGCGCAACAAGGGGGAAAATGAGGTGTCACAAATCAAGAAAGAACGAGCAAAAAATAACGGTGATGGTCCAGTCGTCCCGGAACGTAGAAGAGATATCATGTTGAAGACAGACTGCCCTGCCAAAATGAAGCTCAACATCGACGGGGCTTGGTGGGTGGTAACAAAATACGTAGGAGACCACAATGATGACATGATAAAGAAATTTGACCTGGTGAAGTTTCTGAGTGCTCACCATGGATTCACCCCACAAGAGCAACAATTTGTGAAGTTGTTGCATGGTTGTAACTTGTAGCCTGGGAGAATGGTGCACATACTATCCATGATACACATCAAGATAGGGAAGCTTAGAAAAACTTTGTAGCAAAATATCGCATGGAAAGACAACTAACAAACACGAAGGACATAATTGAATGCTTCAAGGAGAAGGAGAATGAAGATCCCGATTTCTTCTACAAAATTATACTGGATGACAAGAACCATGGGGTGAACATGTATTGGATAGATGGTGAGGCGCGCAGGGCGTACAAGCACTTTCATGACCACGTGTCGTTTGATGCGACATATCTCACCAACATGTACAAGATGCCATGCGCTCCTTTCATGGCATAAACAACCACAACCAGTCACTGCAGATTGTGTGTGGGTTTATCCGAAACGAGGATGCTGGTAGCTATGCATGGTTCTTCAAAACTTTTCTAGAATGCAAGGGCGGGCTTGCCCCAATGAACAAGATAATAGACCAAAATTTTAGGATGTGTGGAGGCATTGAGGAGGTGTTCCCCAATGCAATACACATGCACTTTAAGTGACATGCTATAAGAAAGGCAGAAGAGACATTAGGGCCTTTCTTTGATGACCGACCAGAACTCCATAAAGCTTTTGAATTGTGCGTAGACCATAATTTGACACCAGACGAGCTCGAAAGGAGCTGGAAAGCAATGATAGCCAAAAATACCAGGTCCAGGAAAATGAGACACTACAAAACCTTTGGGGAAAAAAGGAAATCTGGGTGCTGGCTTATTTTATGCAATGCGGTGCTTCTATACCTTCCTGCAAACTACCTTGGCTCTAGATGGTGGGGCGTGTGGACATTCCCCATTGTCGAGTGTGTAGGTGTGAGTAGTGGCTTCGGGTTGTATAATATATGTTCTTATCAGACCTTTGTTGAATAATTTAGTAAAGATTGTTGTGTGCATCCATGGATGAAAATGCCGGGGGTTTCACCTCCTTTTCGAAAAAAGCAACCTCCTCCAGGATAGGCACCGGCAAGCTCACCGTCATTCCCGCAAGATGAGCACCACAAACAAATGAAAATGAGCACCAAATGACAAGATTCTAAAGAAAGAGCCAAGCAACTGAGGAAAGGAGGTAAGTCATGGTGGAGCAGCACGAGGAGTGCACAACGACGACGGATGGGAGGCACACCTAGGCATGAGTGACAATAACGAAGGTGGCCAAAAATACAAAGTAATGCTGAACATAACAAATTTATGCAGATAAAATGAGCATTTTGGAACACCACCATGTATAACTACACAAAAACTTGGACATATTTAGATGGATAAAGTACCAATGAGAAGACACTACAACGACTAGCCATAGCAACTAACTACTGCATGTTGAATGCATCACACACTAGCCAGAGACACACGTGCACGGGCTGGCCTCTGCATGGTGTGCTCGCTGTTATCTTATGCAAAGCAAACACCATAGTTCCCTTCCCTCGTGGCTCGGGGGTGAACCCGTGCGCCGCCGCCAGGGGCTCCCACAACCACCTCCCCTCCCTTGTTGTCACATGAGGCTGGCGTCGGGAAAGTTCAAGCCGCAACCAAGGAAGGTGGCGGCAGGGCTTGTGTTGCTCTGCGTTGTTCGGGGGTGGCGGCTTGCACATGGAGCGGGAGGTGGCGGTGCACCCGTTGGCTCCGCTCTGGCGACCTGCGGAGGACGTAGGGGTGGCAGCGACCCGACGTGGCCATCGATCTGGACGCAGTGCTGGCCGCGGCGCCCTCGGCTGGTGGCACTCGCGGGTGGTGGATGGATGACTTCTTGACCATGTGGGCAGTGAGTCACCGATGGATCCCCTCCTCGCTGCAGCCTCTCTCCCGCTACACTTGGTAGCTTGCGGTCTTGGTCGTCGGCCTCGGTGCGTTAGCAGGGGCTGGTAGAGGTGCATTCGGACCGTAGGAAACTCTGGATGGCCCTCTCATCTCGAAGGTGGTGATGACCAAGGTCACCGGTATCCTCCTTACTGATGCCACCGAGGTCCCTCCCCTACACCCTGACCCCATGCCACTCCTTACAGACGCCACCGAGGTCCCTCCCCTACACCTCGACCCCATGCCTGGGTGAATACCCAAAATCTCCTCGGATTGGCCGGTGGCAGATGCGTCAGTACCCGCTCTGAAGATGGATCGGTGGAAGATGGTGGCGACAGCCTCTGCAGCGTGCGTGTGCGATGACCACTAAGAGTGCGCTGGACCGGTGTGTGCCATCTACCCGGCAATGCGGCTTAGTTGGGGCCTGCAGCTTTAGAGGCTTTGGTGTGAGGTCTAAGTATGCGGCTCAGACAATGTGCACCTCTTCATCAAGTTGATAGGAATAGCGACAGATGTTGCCGAGATGATGACTTCAGACTTATTGATGTATTACTTTGTAAGATCTTGATGAATAATTAATGAAATGGCTGCATGCATCACCCTGATGCAGAGGCGGGGGGTCATCATCCTTTTCGAAAAACAGATGATAATGACTAGTGGTTGAGATTCTTTTTTACCCCACTACTCAAGATAAATGAAAGTGATTGTTCAAGTATTCAAAGAGACTTACACTGCAAATTTATAGCCTCTGAACCATATTCATAATTTTGTATGCATAACTTTGAAGAATGCAATTCATATTTGAGGAAATATTTTTTCACTCCCCAATCGATCCAGTATAATATATATCCATGATACAATATGATTCCCTACTGTACTGCATGTAGTGTTTGTCGAAGCTAGCAATAAGGTTCTGACATGCTTACAAATAACAAATTATTATGGCATCTACAATAAGTTGACTAAATGGTAATTTTTTAAGCAGTAACTATTTTCTTTTCTATTACTCCCTCCATTTCAAAATATAAGTCTTTTTAGACATTTCAAATGGACTACAACATACGAATGTATGTAGACATATTTTAGAGTGTAGATTCACTCATTTTGCTCCGTATGTAATCACCTATTGAAATCTTTAGAAAGACTTATATTTTGGAACGGAGGGAGTAGATTTTATCTTTTTTCCTTGTACTAGTCAGTACTGAAGTACGAAGTGCTTCTTGTTTTACCAATCTCTTATAGTCATATGGCATATAACCAAAGCGGTATTTTTTTGCTAGCCATATGGTTATACCTTGAAAACTTTTAGATGACAATACATCACGAGACGAGCCACCACGGCCTGCGCCACCAGGCCGTGTTGGGGCCTAGTGGGTCCCCTCTTGGTACTTCTTTGCTTCATAAATTTTCATATATTTTAAAATAATTCTTCAAAAATACACGCTACATTTGGAGTTCTGGAAAATTGTCCAAATTCTCATCTGTCCGGCAATTCCCGTCTCTTTGTATTTCTTGCATTTTAAGAGAGAAAAGGCATTATAATTGCATCATAATGTGAAATATATAATTGATATATGATAAATTATAATAGAAAATAGTGATGCAAAATGGACATATCACTCCTCCAGTCTAAAAAATAGGTGACATGTTTATGTTTTTTTGGAAATACTTGTTTCACTTGCACAAAAATACTAAAAACAGCATATGGCACTTGTCACTCAATTAATATAGCTGACCAATAGAAATAATAAGAAAGTATGATAAAACTATATTTAAATTATATGAATATATCATTAGCACAACAACAATTATTGATATGTTTAAGACGTATCAGACATCTATGTCATATCATGTGGCTCGTCGCGTCTATCAAATTTGTGGGAAGCATTGAGTGGCGGCATTAAGTGACTTATCCATTGACTTGTCGTCTAACGAATTTGTTGAAAGCATTTGGGTAGGAACAATAAGTGGGAGAGGATTTGTGGCAGCGGGGCATCTACCCCCTGCACGCGCTTTTTATTTGGCTTACGATATTTAGTTTTTCATATCTTCTGAACGAAAAAACTAAATTACGTTTCGTTTTCATATTTTCTGTTTCTTGTGAAGAGGGCTTTTAAGTGAGATCCATTTTGAATACGTTTTGATGAGTTTATAAATTTTTGTTTAGTTTCAACTTTTGAAACTTAGTATGAGCTACCGACAAAATCATAAGTTTCAGTACCAACTTAGTCATTGTCACCTAACGAATTTGTTGGAAGTATTGATCGTATCTAACAACTTGTCATATCTATTTAACTTATGAGAATCATTAAGTGGACAAATCTCCAATGACAATGACTTTCTCCACTTCCGTTAAGTGGGGCATCTAGTACATCTCATGAGGAGAACGACGCGACAGGAGCACACAACTTGGAATGTCCCAGCCCGAAAGCACCATCAGTTGCAGATTCACACGGCATCGGCGTGTCGCAAATATGAGAATAGCTCTGCCTATTCCCTCGACCAGCAGCTCCGACACACTTTCGTTTAGAAGGCAACGTGCTCCGGCCTTCCTCTCTGCCTGCGCTCAGCTCGAGGTTGAGCTTGACCAACTCATCGGCCGGTGGCGGTGGGTGGCTCTTTCACCGTTTCCTTGGTTGTTCATCGTACATGCATGGCTCCCTTCTTGAACCTCCTGTTTGCTGCTCGCCATGGTTCAGGCTATTATTTTAGTTTAAGGAACTAGGATCACATTTGCTGTTCATTCGAAGTGGGTGGCGTAATCCCCAGGTGATCTCCCGCGCCTTACGTCGCTGCCATCAGAACTTGGCCGTGCTCAGTGGTCAGTGCACACCCTGCACTCCATATAGGCCTGCCGGTGGATTCCTCAACGCAAATCAGCAGCCGGTGCGTGTCTCTTCGTTGGTTCTTTTCCTCATTTTTGCTGTTCCTTCTCTGTTCATAGTTGATCCGCCACCCCTTCCTCTGGATGCCTCTGCCATTTGAGGTCGGGTGTGCTCAGCTCAGTGCGCGCCGATCCACCCCCGAGTGCAGATCACCCCCAGCCGGGACAGTAGTCCATGAGGAACAGAGGAGGCACGCGTAGCGTCCGTCGTCGAGGCGCGCGTACAGGGTGGGAACGAACGGGTGGTCGAGCGAGGACGAGGAGACAAGGCGGGGTCGTCGTCGCGGAGGTCGACAACCTTAGCGGGCAGAGCGAGGAGGCAGGCGGCAGAGGAAGATCCGTGCGCGCGAGATGACTGGCCGAGCTCGCCGAGGAGGTGGGCTAGGCGGTGGCAGCCGTTGGGGGCTGGCGGCCAGGTGCGTTCAGTGCCGGAATGTGGACGACCTGTGTGGCCGCGATGGACGGCGGACGACCTGTGCTTCCATGGCGGGAACGGAGGAACTGCTGCTGTATGCAGAGCATGATGGCAAAATACGCCGATCCAAGCTCGCTCAATCTTAGCAACTCTGACGGAGAAGGTAGACACGTCTTATATTATGAGACATAGAAAGTATAATCAAGTGGTGAAGGAGGAGATGGACACGGAGCACAAACAGAAGTCTAGCGCGCGAGCACCAGCGCCAGCGTCCGCGGTGCACAGTGTCGTGGTTCTAACTCTGACAGTGATGTAGGGGGGTAAGTATGGAGAGGCTAGATCTTAGCTATGTAGAAGTTGTAAGCACACAAGGATTACGAGTTCAGACCCTTCTTGGAGGAAGTAACAGCCCTACGTCTCGATGCCCGGAGGCGGTCGATTGGATTATGTGTGTAAGAATAACAGGGGTGCGAACCCTTAATATTGAGGAGGGGGGTGGCTTATATAGAGTTCGCCAGGCCCCTCCAGCACTCAGTAATGCAGGTTTTAAAGTACATTAAGGCTGGGCGTTACTGTAACGCCCCTAGTAAAGCGCTATAATGACCATAAGAGCTACTTAATGGCCGACCGTTTGTGTGCGGAGTGACTGTGGAACTCCTTGTAGTCGCGTGCTTTCTTCGTGGTCGAGTGATAGCGTCATGGTCGAGTGTCTTGAATCCGTCGAGTGGGATACCTCCAAGTCGATTGAAAGGTGACTTCTTTTAGGGATGTCCTTGGGTAGGGCACTTAGGACAGGTCCATGCCCCTACCCTAGGTACATAGCTTCATCATTAGCCTCCGAATGGATCGAGGTTTGAGTGGGAAGGAGTTGGGGACCCTTCCGGCTGGTTCTCTGTTGTTACATGAGTGCCTTGCTTTGGATCAGTTGTCACGGATGACGTCGTCAACATCTTTCAGTCGCCTTGATCCATTCTATGCCTTTTGTCGAGTGAATTTCCTTACTTGCGAAGTCCCGAGTGATGGCGTGAAAGGGATCTTTTGTCTGACGAATTGTTCTGCGACCCGCGGATTTTGCGGGATTTGAATTTCGGGAAGCGCGCGGGACGGGAGCGGCCGCAGTAATCGGATGTGATAAGGCGGAAGCCCCTCGATTTCCGCGTCACCTTTTTCGCCACGTACCGCACGCGCGTCTGCTGCGGGATTTGACAGGATTGCCCGGGCCTACCAGTCAGCCACTCGGGTGCGACCTCTTATAAACTGCCGGCTCGGGGCTCCCGAACAGTGCGCCTCCACCTTCCCTCCTCCCTCCGCGAGTTCCTCCGTCACCTCCGCCCTCACTTTGGTGCCGTAGGCCTTGTTCGAGCCTCGCCGGCGACGATGGTGAAGGACAAGACGTCCGCCCTGGAGCGCGCGAAGAAGGCGGCGGTGCAGGGGAAGGGGAAGAAGTCTGCTCGGGGCGGATCTTCCTCGAGGACTGCTCTACCCAAGGGCTGGATCCAGGACGACTGGATGCCGTCGGTGATTCGGCAGGAAGATCTTGATGATATGGTTGAGGGGAGAGTCATTCCTCACGAAACCGCGCGTCTCCCGGGGAAAGAAGTCGAACCCCAGCCTCTTGACGGTGAGTGCGTCCTCCTCGCCACCCATATCGATCGCAGATTTTCTCTACCTCCTCATCCTTTTTTCTGGAGCTTTTTGAACTTCTTCGGACCGCAGCTCCATCACTTCACTCCCAATTCCATCGTGTATCTTGCTGTTTTCGTTTCCTTGTGTGAAAGTTTCTTGGGTTGCCGTCCTCATCGGGGACTCTTTAAGCACATCTTCACTTGCCGCTCCAAATCGGTCAAGAAGGCCAAGTCGAGTGATGAAAGGACGCAGGTGATCCAGCTGTGCGGGGGCCTTGCGATCCAGACGAGGGAAAAAAATTCTTTTCCATCTATCACTTTCCCTGAGTCGGTCTGTGGTTGGCAGTCGACCTGGTTTTACTGCAAAGACCAGGCGACCCCAGGACAGTCGACAGGGCTCCCCCCTTTCTCTCTGGACCGAGCTCAAAAACCTGCTTCTCTGAAAGTGGCGCCGGAAGAAAAGGCGCAAGTCAAAGTGCTGGTTGGTCGAGTGGTTCAGCTTGTCCGCAAGGGTGTGACCGGTATGGACTTGCTGGAGGTCTTCCTTCGGAGGCGCATCCAACCGCTTCAGGCTCGTGACCACCCGATGTGGATGTACTCTGGTCTTGAAGATACCACTCGGATTCACCCCGAGGAGGTCACTGATGAGATGCTGGAAGGGTGGCCGTCGAGCATCACAGGGAACAAAGACAACCCCCGAGGAGCCAGGAGGGTTCCTCCACTCGACAACACATACGAAGTGGACCAAGTCTAACCTTATGTTCCTGACTGAGATCTTGCTTTCTTCATTAGTCCTCTTTGAATCAGTCGATTGACTTTTGTCTTGTTTGTTGTTCTCAAGGCAACTACTGAGATGTACTCGACACCCAACGGAGCACAGGAGCAGGCTGAGGAAGGGGAGGCAAGCGGAGGCGAAAGTGGAGACGAACATGGCGAGTGGGAATCTGACGGCGAAGGAGAGGGAGACGACGACGTCGACTCCAGCGAAGAGGAGGAGGAGTAAGTTGAACCCCCCCCGCTCGGAGAGGCGATCCAAGCTTACACACGACCCTGCGCGGGAACGTGGTAAGGCGACTGCTCCTGTTGGGCAATCGTCAAAACGCCCTCGGACCTCTTCTCCTACGCCGACTGAGAGAGTTCCCAAGCACCCACGCGCGACGCCGTCCAAGCCGCCCAAGGCCCAGCCCAAGATGAAGATGACTGTCCCCATCATTTCTGGGTAATAATAGAACTTGTTTCCCTTTGTCGACCGTGGACAGATCCTTGGTCGATTCATTGATCCAACTAACTGACTTTCGAAATTTGCAGTGCTGCTACTTCTGAGATCTCCGCCAAGGACGATGACCAAGAGATGGAAGATGCTGTTACTTCCAACCCTGGTACGATTACTGATGTTCCGCCTTGATTCGACTGAATATTTCTTATAGCTCTGGTCGATTGAATTTTTCTTGTAGCTCCTCCTCATGTTATTAACCTCCCTGATGACGACGACGATGTGCCGCTGAGAGTGAGAAGGGACAGGAGGGCGTCGGCTGGCAAGACCTCCCAATCTGCTCCGGCGTCTGAGGCTGTAGCTCGGGACAGTGGTGATATCACTCAGACTTCCGTGACTTTCACTGATCCTCTGACGAGCGTGCGGCCTTCGACGTCGACTGCAAATCCGCCTTCGCTTTTTGCCACGTACCCTGTCCCTGAGGACCAAGTGGGTGCCGCAAAAGAAGCTATACGCCAGGCGGGGATCATGATGGAGCAAGTGAAAGTGGTTCGGGAAGCCAGCCAAGCAGCTTATGACGCGAGTTCAGCTCTTCAGAGCAACGTCCAGGTCAGTCGACTCGACACTTATTCTGTTATGATATGCTGTTTGAAGAATCTCTTTTCCGAAGATCTTTATATCTGTACACCCACTGGGTGTGTCTGCCAATTCTCTGGACGAGTGGGGGCACGCTAAGTGCACCCACTGGGTGTAGTCCCCGAGACTACGGTGGACTGCTGGCAGTCGACTGTAGTCTTTATAATGTGTTGCTGTAGTTGTACTTCTTCACTCGGTCTGGTCAGGCCATGTCGAATGGAACTGTATCCGGTCGATTGCAGGCAGTCGATTTTTTTCAAAAACAGTGGGGGCACGCTGAGTGCACCCACTGGGTGTAGTCCCCGAGACTACTGTCGAATGTTTTTGATTCGGCTGTAGTCTTAGAAACGCCATCACTGTCTCCTAGTTACTCGGAAGCAACTTATCTTGAGCATCTGTCGACTGATTTTTTGCAGAAATCCTGCGAACTTGTAGCTCGCTATACTGAGTTGGAGAATAAGCAGATCCAGCTCAACCTTGACTTGAAGCTTGCTCAAGAGAACTTGCAGAAGGCGCGAGAAGAAGCAAAAGGTATGGCTGGTGAGGTTCTCCATTCTTGACGAGTGACTTTTCTTTCTTGTCTATTCTTGATGTTGATCTCACTCGACGTGTCGCAGATAAACTGGAAGAAACTCTGAAGAAGAAGGATCAAGATCTTGCCGAAGCACAAAAGGAGGCCTTGAACAAAACAAAGCTTGCTAAAGAAAAACTGGCTTCAGTCGATACTCTTGAACATGACAACTCCAGACTGAAAGCTGCTCTTGACGCAGCTAATAAGGAGGTCAGCCGACTGAAGAACGACAAGATTGCTCTGAATGACAAGGCAAGCGAACTGGCGGGGAAGAAGAACGATCTTGAGGCTTATCTCGGGGGACTCGCCAAGAAGTTGTTCATCATGCTTGAGGGTAACAATCTTCACCTGACTGGCTTGCAGTAACCAAACTCGTGTAGAGCCACTGTCTTATTCTTGAATTGTATTTGCAGAATTCTGCCAGAACTTTGAGGAGGAGACCTGTCGAGTGGAGCCAGGCTTGGATCCCGCCAATTCTCTCGTGAAGGACGAGGTTGCTATGAACGTGCTCCGACTGGAGTCTCGTATTGCTAGCGTGGTTGATTATCTGGACCGACTGAAGGTTGCGGTGTCGCGGATCGACACGTCGCTCTGGCCTAAAGCGACGCTTCCGAATGATCTCGAGTCTCTAATGACTCGACTGAATGACGTTCCTGGTCGAGTGACGGAATGGAATAAATCCTCCGCAAGGTGTGGTGCTGATGTCGCTCTGTCTCTAGTCCGCGTCCATTGCAAGGTGGTGAGAGAGGAAAAGTTGGCCGCCATCCAAGTTGCCAATACCAGGAAGCTCAGCTTTCAGGACTTCATGGAGACTTTCATTGCAGCTGCCACCCGCATTGCAAACGGGATTGACTTGGACGAGTTCGTTGCCCCTTCCAGTCCTCCGCCTGAGGAATAAAAACTTTGATGCTTCACTTTAAATTTGCCTCGGAATGCCGAGTGGATTTTGTAACCGTTAAACTCTGTCGAGCTGAAGGCTCGAGTACTTTGATCCGAGGTCTGGGACCTTTGGGTCTTATCTGAACTTGATTTACTGTTGAATATCTTCATGAATTATCTGTCGAGTGGAACTTGTTCCTCACTCGTAATAACTTCGTATTTGTGGTGTAGCTCCGAAGGAGAAGGTAGCAGTCGACTTGCACCGCGTCGTCCTTACGGATTGGGATGTGTTTCAAACTTAGGCGAGCACTGGACTGCAGCTAAGCCCCCGAGTGAGAGGTTTGCTCTCCACTCGGTAGGATTTTAAACACTTAGGCGAGCACTGGGCTGCAGCTAAGCCTCCGAGTGGGAGGTTTGCTCTCCACTCGGTAATATTTTTAAACACTTAGGCGAGCACTGGGCTGCAGCTAAGTCCCCGAGTGGGAGGTTTGCTCTCCACTCGGTAGGATTTTTAAACACTTAGGCGAGCACTGGGGTGCAGCTAAGCCTCCGAGTGGGAGGTTTGCTCTCCACCCGGTAGGATTTTTAAACACTTAGGCGAGCACTGGGCTGCAGCTAAGCCCCCGAGTGGGAGGTTTGTTCTCCACTCGGTAGGATTTTTAAACACTTAGGCGAGCACTGGGCTGCAGCTAAGCCTCCGAGCGGGAGTCTGGCTCACCACTCGGTAGGATTTTTTAAGCACTTAGGCGAGCACTGGGGTGCAGCTAAGCCCCCGAGTGGGAGGTTTGCTCTCCACTCGGTAGGATTTTTAAACACTTAGGCGAGCACCGGGCTGCAGCTAAGCCCCCGAGTGGGAGGTTTGCTCTCCACTCGGTAGGATTTTTAAACACTTAGGCGAACACTGAGCTGCAGCTAAGCCCCCGAGTGGGAGGTTTGCTATCCACTCGGTAGGATTTTTAAACACTTAGGCGAGCACTAAGCTGCAGCTAAGCCCCCGAGTGGGAGGTTTGCTCTCCACTCGGTAGGATTTTTTAAACACTTAGGTGAGCACTGGGCTGCAGCTAAGCCTCCGAGTGAGAATCTGGTTCACCACTCGGTAGGATTTTTTTTACAGACTTAGGCGAAACGGATTCGCAGCTAAGTCACCCACTGGGGGATTTCATGCGCAAACAAAAGTGACAGCAATTATTGGACCACTCTTTTCTTTGATAAACATAAAACTACAGAAGTTTTTCTTATTACATCTCACCCGAGTGAGAATTCAAGTGTAAAAGGGGCGGAGTAGCTCCACATTCCAAGCTCGTGGCTCGTCAATCCGACGATCGACATTGTAAAGGTGATACGCTCCATTGTGGAGGACTCTGGTGACGATGAAGGGGCCTTCCCAAGTAGGAGCAAGCTTGTGCGGTTTCTGTTGATCCACTCGGAGGACCAAATCTCCTTCCTGGAAAGCTCGGCTCTTCACGTTTCTGGCATGGAATCGACGCAAGTCTTGCTGATAAATGGTCGATCGGATCATTGCCATTTCTCTTTCTTCTTCCAGGAGGTCGACTGCGTCTTGCCGGGCTTGTTCCGCTTCGTCTTCGGTGTAGAGCTCAACTCGAGGTGCGTTTGAAGTAGATCACTCGGCAGGACCGCTTCGGCTTCGTAAACCAGAAAGAACGGAGTTCTTCCAGTCGACCGATTCGGGGTGGTCCTTAATCCCCACAGAACTGATGGAAGCTCATCGACCCATGCACCTGCTGCGTGCTTGAGATCACGCATCAGCTGGGGTTTTAGCCCCTTGAGGATCAGACCATTTGCCCTTTCAGCTTGTCCATTCGACTGGGGTTGTGCGACCGACGCATAGTCGACTCGCGTGCCTTGAGAGGCGCAAAAAGCTCTGAACTTGTCTGAATCAAAGTTTGACCCATTATTAGTGATGATGCTATGCGGGACTCCATATCTGAACGTTAACTCCCTGATGAAACTGATAGCAGTGCTAGCATCCAGATTCTTGATAGGCTTAGCTTCAATCCATTTGGTAAACTTGTCGACTGCCACAAGCACATGCGTGAAACCGCTCCTGCCTGTTCTCAGTGGACCAACCATATCCAAGCCCCATACAGCGAAGGGCCAGACGAGTGGAATGGTCTTCAGGGCTGATGCAGGCTTGTGCGACATGTTGGAGTAGAATTGACACCCCTCACACTTGTCGACTATCTCCTTAGCCATTTCATTTGCTCTTGGCCAGTAAAACCCCGCTCGGTATGCTTTAGCCACAATGGTCCGAGAAGACGCATGGTGACCACAGGTCCCCGAGTGGATATCATCAAGGATTATTTGACCTTTTTCTGGTGTTATACACTTCTGACCGATTCCAGTCGCGCTTTCTCTATACAACTGTCCCTTTGTGACTATGAAGGCTTTGGATCAACGGACGATCTGTCGAGCCTCTTCCTCGTCCTCTGGGAGTTCTTTCCTCAAGATATATGCGATGTACGGTATCGTCCAGTTGGGTGTGATTGCCAAGACTTCCATGATTAGGCCGACCACAACAGGAACGTCGACTTCAGTCGGATCTGTGGCGCTTTTCGGCTACGGGGCTTCTTCTGTAAAAGGATCCTCCTGGACTGACGGCGAGTGAATGTGCTCCAAAAACGCATTGCTGGGAATGGCTTCCCTCTTGGAGCCTATCTTTGCCAGATCATCAGCTGCTTGATTTTTCAGTCGGGGGATGTGATGAAGCTCTAACCCCTCAAATTTCTTTTCCAACTTTCTCACTACGTTGCAGTAGCCAGTCATAGCTGGACTTCTGACGTCCCACTCCTTCATCACCTGATTAACTACCAGATCTGAGTCGCCATAGACCATGAGGCGACGGACGCCGAGTGAAATGGCCATGCGCAACCCATACAAAAGTGCTTCATATTCTGCTTCATTATTGGAGGAATCGAAGTGAATCTGGAGAACGTATCTGAGCTTATCTCCTCGGGGGGAGACCAGTACTACCCCAGCACCAGAACCATTCAGCATCTTAGATCCATCGAAGAACATGGTCCAGTGCTCCGAGTGAACTTGAGTCGGAAGCTGCTGTTCAATCCACTCAGTGACGAAATCTGCAATTGCTTGGGACTTGACAGCCTTCTTTGCTTCAAACTTGATATCTAAGGGAAGGAGTTCAATCACCCACTTTGCCACTCGACCAGTTGCATCTCTTTTGTGCAGAATCTCTGACAGTGGGGCGTCGCTGACGACTGTAATGGAGTGGTCAGAGAAGTAATGCGCAACCTTCTTCGTGGTCATATAAATCCCATATACAAGCTTCTGGTAATGAGGATATCTTCGCTTTGAAGGAGTCAAAACTTCAGTCACATAATATACTGGGCGCTGAACTCTGAAGGCCTTTCCTTCTTCTTCCCGCTCGACCGTAAGTACTATACTGACAACTTGTCCCGTGGCTGCAATGTAAAGCAGCAGAGGCTCTTTACTGATTGGAGCAGCAAGCACCGGCTGGGTGGAGAGCAGAGCTTTGAGGTCCACAAACGCTGCATCAGCTTCTGGAGTCCACTCGAACTTGTCAGACTTCTTCATCAGTCGGTAAAGAGGCAACGCCTTTTCACCGAGACGAGAAATGAATCGACTTAGAGCGGCCAAGCAACCTGTAAGCTTCTGGACATCGTGCACACGCACAGGACGCTTCATCCGGAGTATGGTGCCAACTTTTTCGGGATTGGCGTCGATTCCTCGTTCGAAAACGAGAAAACCGAGTAACTTTCCACCTGGAACTCCGAATGTGCACTTTGATGGATTGAGCTTGATATCATACCTCCTGAGATTGGCAAAGGTTTCAGCAAGGTCAGTCAGTAGGTCGGAACCTTTCCGTGACTTGACCACAATATCATCCATGTATGCTTCCACGTTCCGACTGATCTGAGTGAGTAAACACTTTTGAATCATCCTCATGAACGTGGCTCCAACATTCTTGAGGCCGAAGGGCATGGTGACATAACAGAAGCACCCGAACGGAGTGATGAAAGATTTTTTGATCTCGTCGGGTCCATACAGACGGATCTGATGGTACCCTGAATAGGCGTCCAAAAAAGACAAATGCTCACACCCCGCAGTCGAGTCGACTATTTGGTCGATGCGGGGGAGAGGGAAATGATCTTTCGGGCAGGCCCGATTGGTATGTTTAAAGTCAATGCACATGCAAAGTGACTTGTCCTTCTTGGGGACCATGACAACATTAGCGAGCCACTCGGAGTGGTAAATCTCTCTGATGAATTCTGCTGCTAAGAGTCGAGCCACCTCTTCGCCAATAGCTTTCCTCTTCTGGATGGCGGACCGTCGAAGATGTTCCTTCACCGGCTTAACTTTCGGGTCGACTCGTAGTCGGTGCTCAGCCAGTCCCCTGGGAACTCCAGGCATGTCAGAAGGCTTCCATGCAAAGATGTCCCAGTTCTCACGGAGGAACTGGATGATCGCTTCTTCCTATTTGGAATCGAGCGTCGTTGAGATGTGAGTCGGAGCTGCATTGGGATCGGTCGGGTGAATGTGAACTGGCTTCGTTTCACCGGACGACTGAAATGCTGACTCGGAGGCAGGCTTCTTGGCTCGTAGCAATTCACTCGGATCTGCAGTCTTCTGGTACTCTTGTAACTCGACCACTGCCATCTGGGCGTCGGCAATTTTTGAGCCCTTCTGAAAACACTCTTCTGCTTTCTTCCGATTGCCCGTAACAGTGATCACACCTCTGGGGCCAGGCATCTTCAATTTGAGATACACATAACATGGTCGAGCCATGAAGCGTGCATCAGCTGGCCTGCCCAAAATAGCATGATAAGCACTTTGGAAGTCCACAACCTCGAATGTCAACTTTTCCTTGCGGTAATTCTTCGAATCACCGAAAACTACATCAAGAGCAATCTGGCCGAGTGACTCGGCTTTTTTCCCGGGAATGACTCCATGGAAGCTCATGTTACTGGTACTGAGCCTGGACATCGGAATGCCTATCCCTTTCAACATTTCTGCATACAGAATGTTCAGGCCGCTGCCACCATCCATCAGGACTTTGGTCAGTCGAGTGCCTTCGACAACTGGGTCGACCACCAAAGCTTGCCTCCCAGGGGTGGCAATGTGCGTGGGGTGATCGGACTGGTCGAATGTGATGGCAGTCTGAGACCACTTCAGATAACTGGGTGTTGCCGGGGTAACCATATTCACCTCACGGTTAATGACTTTCAGTCGACTTTTGCTTTCAACATCAGCAAAAATAATCAAGGTGGAATTGACTTGGGGGTATCCATCGTCACCATCTTCCCTGTCCTCAACTTTGTCCAACTCTTTTTCCTTGTCTTTGGACTGTTTGCTCTGAAACTGCTGGATCAGGAGCCGACACTGTCGAGTGGTATGCTTTGGGTAAATGAGTTTACCCTCTTCATCTTTCTTGGTGTGAATGTGGCACGGCAGATCCAAAACATCATTTCCATCTTAATCCTTGACTTTCTTGGGGTTCCAAAGCCCCTTGGGTTTTCCCTCGAATTTTCCCTGAGTTACGGCCAGGGCCTCCCCAGGAGCGGCCCGCTCGGCCTTCCGCTTCTATTTCCGACTGGAATTGCCTCCGGTTTCCTGGGCGACTGCCTTCTGCTTGCCACTCCGGAGTCGATCTTCATCTTCACCATTAGCGTATTTGGTGACAATCTCCATCATCCGATTCAGAGACATTTCTCTGGTCCGACCGAACTTCAGATTCAATTCTCTGTTCTTAACACCTTCTTTAAAGGCACAAACTGCTTGATGATCTGGTACATTCTCAACTGTGTGATGCAAAGTGATCCACCTCTGGATGTAATCCCTCAGAGTTTCATTCGGTTTTTGCACGCAAGACCGCAATTCTGTAAGGCCGGCCGGTCACTTGCATGTTCCTTCAAAGGTTGTGACAAACACTCGGGAGAGGTCCTCCCAAGTGTAGATGCTACTGGGTGCTAACTGATTCAGCCACGCTCTGGCTGAGCCCTCTAACAGGAGAGGCAAATGCTTCATAGCCACCTCATCGTTGCCACCGCCAATCTGGACAGCCACTCGGTAATCTTCGAGCCAAGTGTCAGGCTTAGACTCACCGGTGAACTTGCTGACTCCAGTCGCCAACCTGAAATTGGGAGGAATCACTGCGGCTCTGATGGCTCGACTGAAACACTCTGGCCCTGAAACATGTACTCTGTTGCTGGTAGGCGCATCTCTGTCGTGGCCTTCTCGGTGAGCTCTGTTCCTGTCGACCAAACTTTGAACGAGGATGGATCTCGCATCAAAGCCTGGTTCCCTGGGGTCGACTGGAATCCTCCGCCCAACACTATGAGGGCGTCTGTCATCCTGTTGTCGAGGCGCATATGACCCACTCCTCGGGGGAGGGGTTGGCACTCGACGTCAATCATCACGATCGAATTGGTGATCATACTGCTCATTTCTTCTGTACTGATCGTGTCGGTCTCCCCGTCCCTCACGCCTCGGGGGCGATCTTGGGCTATGAGCCGACTGCACTGTATCCGCTGCAACGGACCGACTGTGGATCCTATTCCGCGACTGAGAAACATCGGAATTCTGGTTTCCCGCTGCCCGGAGCAACGCCCTGATTTGCAGCAAGCCCCTGCCAGCCTCTGACTGGGAGGGCTGAATTGATTCCGCTATTCGGGCCGCGGCCGCCATATTCTGAACTGGAGTTCGATATACCTGCGTAGGCGGGAAGAGCTGACGTCGACTGGACTCGGGGGCCCGCTAACGCGCTTTCTCGTTGAGTACTCGCTGGAGATTCTCTAGTCGAGTGCGCTCGACCAAGTTAGCCAAGCGCGCGTCCTCCAAGGCTCGGGCCTCGGGGGTTTCTCCAACGATATGAGTGTGCATCCATGTTCCGGTGGCGAAGCTCCTCTCGCTGCAACGATGTGAGAGGCTCGGGGAGATACTCTTCGTGGGGATGCGACGGGTCGCCCCCACCCGTGCCTCCGTCGGTACATGGAAAACCGGGAGGGCTGTGTGTCCCATCAATTGCCAAAACCTCCGCCGCAGGGTCACTGCTGTCGCATTCGGATGCGGTCTCTGCGGAGCCAGTCGACAGGTCGAACAGGCCGTAGAGAGATTCATCGGTCTCGATTGCCGCGACTTGTGGGGTGGCCGACTGGCGAGCCATCGCATGCCTCACCCACCTCTGAAGTCTCGATCGACCGGAGCGCTTGCACCGACGAGAGACAAGGTGGGGAGACGACACGGGAGCCGTCCGATACTGGGTCGACGGCTGCCGCAAGAGGACGCCACGAACACATGCGCGGAAGTGTGTCGCCCCGCGGACGGGGAGCGCGTCTATGTCGAGTGGAGCCTCCTGAAGCCAAGCGGAGTCGTCGGCGATGAACGTGAGCGCGCCGAGACGAATCTCGCGGCCCTCCACCAAAGCTCCGCCCGAAACCATGATCGAGGAGATCGGAAAAAATCACAACTTCTACAATTAAGCGCTAAGATTCCTGCCCCATGGTGGGCGCCAACTGTCGTGGTTCTAAGTCTGACAGTGATGTAGGGGGGTAAGTATGGAGAGGCTAGATCTTAGCTATGTAGAAGTTGTAAGCACACAAGGATTACGAGTTCAGGCCCTTCTCGGAGGAAGTAACAGCCCTACGTCTCGGTGCCCGGAGGCGGTCGATTGGATTATGTGTGTAAGAATAACAGGGGTGCGAACCCTTGATACTGAGGAGGAGGGTGTGTCGGTGTCAAAACCGGCGGATCTCGGGTAGGGGTTCCCGAACTGTGCGTCATGGTCGGATGGTAACAGGAGACAAGGGACACTTTATTTTACCCAGGTTCGGGCCCTCTCGATGGAGGTAAAACCCTACTCCTGCTAGATTAATATTGATGATATGGGTAGTACAAGAGTAGATCTACCACGAGATCAAGGAGGCTAAACCCTAGAAGCTAGCCTACGGTATGATTGTGTATGATGATGGTTGTCCTATGGACTACGACCCTCCGGTTTATATAGACACCGGATAGGGTTAGGGTTACACAGAGTCGGTTACAATGGTAGGAGATCTTGAATATACGCACGCCCAGCTTGCCTTCCACGCCAAGAAAAGATCCTTCCGGACACGGGACGAAGTCTTCAATCTTGTATCTTCATAGTCCTAGAGTCCGGCTGAAGGTATAGTCTGGCTATCTGAACACCCCCTAATCCAGGACTCCCTCAGTAGCCCCTGAACGAGGCTTCAATGACGACGAGTCCAGCGCGCAAATTGTCTTCGGCATTGCAAGGCGGGTTCCTCCTCCAAGTTCTTGAAGAAGATTACAAACACCAAAAATAGTGTCCGACTCTGTAAAATAAGTTTCCACATATTGCCATATAGAGAATAATATTAACACAAATCAAATATGCTGACATATTCCGCAGTGCGTCATAACACTGCGGCCAAGCTCTTTATATAAATTGTTTTCATTGTTCCACCTGAGCGTGTTTCAGCAAGGCGGTTTCCTTGGCACGTCTTGTCAAAGCAGAGATCATGTGCCCCTTTTAACGGGATTCTCATCAATACGGACGTGGGTAACCCAACCGCGCCATTTACCACGGCGCTTGGGAGGCAAGTGAGTTTTATTAGGTAGGTGGGGATGCCTAACCGCACCCGCTTGTATAAAGGGATAAGGATTCACCTTTTTAACCTACGCCTTCTTCCTCCTTTGCCAATCCATCTCTCGCGTACTCAAGCTCCAACGCCCAAGTCCGCTCTTCCTTCCTCAACCTTCTCCAACAATGTCCGGAGCGGGAGGCAAGTGGATGGCCTCCTCCGTTACGGAGGCCCAAGTAAAAAAGCTAAGGAAAGCCGGATACTTGTCCAAGGACATCCCGCATCGGCTTCCTAAGTAGGGGCAGCTTCTTCCTACCCCAGGGCCCCATGAGAGGGTAGTTTTTCTTCCCCACTTCCTCCGCGGACTGGGCTTTCCACTTCACCCATTTGTCCGGGGGCTCATGTTCTACTACGGCCTGAATTTCCACGATCTGGCCCCGAACTTTATCCTCAACATCTCGGCGTTTATCGTCGTGTGTGAGGCCTTTCTCCGCGTCCGCCCCCACTTCGGCCTCTGGCCCAAGACCTTCAACGTCAAGCCCAAGGTGGTGTCCGGTACCCAGGCGGAGTGCGGAGGCGCTATGGCCGGCAAGATGGCCAACGTCCTCTAGTTCGATGGCTCCTATGTGGAGTCCCTAAAGGGGTGGCAGGCCAGGTGGTTTTACATCACCGAGCCACGCGATCCGAAATGGGTCGCAGCCCCCGAGTTCAGATCCGGACCCCCCACGCGGCTCATGTCCTGGAAAGAGACGGGCCTGTCGTGGGGCAACGAGGAAGAAGTGAGTGGGTTGCAAACGTGCATCCAGTCCCTGGTGAACAGGCCAATCCGGCTGATCAATGTGATCCAGGTCATGCTCGTTTGCCGGATCCTCCCGTGCCAACAACGGGATTTTACTTTGTGGGAATTCGACCCGGCGCAGCACCAAACCCTCAGTAGGCTCTTCAACACGACGTATGAAGACGTCTGGAAGGTGCTGACCAAAGGCGCCGAGTCCCCCACATCCGCTTCTGAGGACCGCGGATACAGCTCGCAGCATCATGCCAGCGAGGTGAGCTATCTATACCTTTGACAGGTTTGTTAAACTCTTCTTCATAGATTAACTCTATGCGGGATCTAAACTCCCTTTACCTTTGACAGGCTTGGCGGGCTATATCCGGACCAATTAACTGTCTGGCTCCCCTGCCCGAAGAATCAGCCCCAGCTCTCTTGGTGAAGCTGCTGGCTCCGGCACCTTATGTGGTGCCGGAGAAAAAGGCCAAGAAGAAGAAAACCACCGGGACTCGAAAAAGTTCCCGCAACATGGTGGTGTCGGACTCGTCGTCTGACGAGTCCCCGACGCTCTCCTCTCGTGAAAACGAGGAGGAGGAACAAGAAAGCTCTCCCCCCCAGCGAGGGGAGAAAAGAAGAAGAAGGCCACCCCAACAGGGGAGGCCGAGGGGTCGAGGAAAAGGAAGACCCCTCCATCGGACTACTCCCACGACGCCGAAGAGGGCGGAGAAGAGTGGTCGGACAGAACCAAGCGTCTGGCAAAATCGTAAGTATTTATATACCAGAGTGACTCATGATATTCTTTTAATGCGCGACTTTCCCTAATATCGCTCGTAATTTATGCAGCCCGCCCCGGGCCGAACTCGATGATTCGTCGAGCGACTCCCTGGATTCATCGGACGTGAACTCTGTTCCGCCCGCTGTCTCCCCCTGCAGGGCGGACGATGCCGAAGTGGCATCCCGCCAAGCTCCAGGGCAGGAGGAGATAGTCCTGGAGGAGCCGCAAGGCAATCCTCCGGACCCCAGAAGTAAAGGGGATGAAACCCCCCAGGGCTCCAAGTCCGGCTTTGTGCCGGACACCACGCCGGACTCAACAGTCCTGGTCCGCGGTGGGTGAACTCCTTTCGAGAGGAGTAAGCCGTCTGAGCCGGTGACCTCCGTCCAACCAGAGGCGCCGGACAATCTGCTGGAGGTGCTTGAGGGCGCCGCCATCGACGAGGAGCACCTTACTGTTATGAGTACGGTGATCCAAAGGGTTCAGTCCGCCAAGAGCGGACTGACTGAAGCTTGCGCTAGCCTTCTAACAGGCTTCGAGGTAAGTAAAAATATGTCAAATTATTTACCGCATAGATAGTAGCCCCTGATGCTCTGTTTGGTGTTCGGAAAGAAAAGCCGAATAGACGATCTAGTAATTTTCGCAGGAGTCTAACAACAAAAAGTCAAATATGCGTATGCAGGCTTCACTGCTGTCCACCGCCGCACTGACTGCGCAGGTGGATGTCCTTAAAAAGGACCTCGGGCGGACCGAGCAAGAGCTCGGCCTTGCCAAACGGAAGCTCGGGGAGAAAGAAGGTAAGAAATACCCTTAAAAAAAGAAAAAAAGGTGCCTATAGAGAGGCTTGATTGCAGAAAGAAATAACAGGATTGTACTGCTTATTGTAGGGGCCACAACCGAGGTGGCAACCCTGAAGCAGGCGCTGGCTGAGGCCGGAAAGAAAACGGCCGAGGAGCGCGCCGAGCGAGAAAGGCTTGGGGTTCAGGTCGGCGAGGTGTAGCAAGAGCTGCAAGCTCTCATGAAAAAACATGAGAGTTTGGAGCTTGAGTCAAAAGCGCAAGCATCCGAGCTCGCGTCGGCCCTTGAGACCGCCAAGAGTGCCAAGGCCGAAGCCCAAAAGGCCCTCCAAGAGTTGGAGGAGGTGAAAAAGATAGCAACGGGTAAGGCATTCTTAATGCAAAGTAGGAATATAAAAGTAAACTACCTGTTACTTACCCGAATCCGGAGTTCTCCAGGGGCGTTCGCCGATCTTCCCCGCAGCTTATCCGACGCCGCCGCGTTCTACCGAGCTGAAGAGGGAAGCTCGACGGAGAGTGTGTTCTGGTCTCAGTATTCTGAGGCCGGACACCGTGTGCCTTTGAGCGATCAGCTGGAACAGCTGGTCGAGGTCCACAAGGCGGCCGAACAGGCCATGAAGGGCTTACTAGTTCGGCTGTGGCGTGGAGAGGCCCTGCCTGGGAGCTATTTCGGGCTAGTGCGGCGGCTGGTGGAGTCCTGTCCACGGCTTGAGGTCATCAAGCGCTCCGCCTGCATTGAAGGTGCCCGGAGGGCCCTTACCCGTGTAAGGGTACACTGGGGTAAGCTGGACGGAGAGAAGCTGGTGAAGGACGGGCCGCCGCTTGGGAAGGAGCATCGCAAGCCCGAGAACTACTACAAGGAAGTTCTTGCCGGAGCCCGCCTTGTCGCGGATGAATGTACTAAAGATGTAGTATTTGAATGATCTCGCTCGTTTGTATCCTGTGCGCTGAAAACTTGTTCATATGCGCTAAGCAATGCTTATTGAATTTAAAATATTATTTTCTAAGCGACCGTTTATCAAAAATTGAGAGATGGCGAGTCGTCGGCTTCCGCCCCCATGCCACTAGTGCAGGGGTGTTCGGGATAAACCTGAGCGCTCTTTTTCCCATATTTGGGTCCTTCGGGGGAGGCGCTCAACACAACGAACCAGACAATCAGACTATAATGCTTGAACACTCTCACTTAGCCATAGAACATTATAATTTTAAATTTCGGCGAAGCCCCTAGTCCGGAAGGCCGAATTCGGGGCGCTATCCACGCCTTTGGTCGGACATAGCCAGCTCCTCGCTCGAAGCGGCATAAGTCTTTAAGGACTCGAAAAACCTCTCGAACAGCGACCGGTCTCACGCCTTATCATGACAGTCTGTTTTAGCTTTCTCCACTGAGGTGCTTAACCCAGCTGAACTGGGGCACAATCGCAGTGGTTCTCCTAGTGCTACCTTAGCCGATATAGCGGAACGTAAGGCACCAAAACATAGGAGCCGGGCAAACCCAACATGTGACCAAAATCATGATTCGGAGCCGATGCATATAGTGCTATAAGTTCGGGGTGCCGCACTTGTGAAAGTGTACGGACTTCTCACACCAGATAGAAGGGTAATGAAGCCCCTGGCGTGTTTTGCCGTACCATGGTGTACGGTTGCGATCATGTTTTTTTAATGAACCTATATATTAAAAGAGGACAACGCAAAAAAAGGCGAAAAGCTATGCATTGTTTATAGAGAGGCTATTTATCAAAACTGAACGATACAAGTAGTGCGATAAGCAAAAAAGATATTAGACTATTTAACATGTCCTGACCAGGCGCAGGCCGCGGAATTTAGAAACAGATATATCGCTCGAAATAGAGACCACCTGAGAGTTCCGTAATGCGGCGTAGCTTTGTCTGCTTTCCTGGGTCTTGCATCGTCTGTGTGGCAGCAAAGCCGAATAGGTTATCCAGAGTGTGGAGTCCTGAAAGTAAAAAAAAATCCGGCAGCCCCTAGTATGTTTGACGCCGTATTGTAAGCATGCCGTTAATGTGCCCCTCC
Source organism: Aegilops umbellulata (assembly GCA_032464435.1). Lineage (NCBI taxonomy): Eukaryota > Viridiplantae > Streptophyta > Magnoliopsida > Poales > Poaceae > Aegilops > Aegilops umbellulata. The sequence goes on along the minus strand of CP136054.1, from coordinate 388,674,782 downwards.
CCCTGTGCCCATGGAATTTCGAGGGCGTAATTGTGTACTCGAGGTACTAGCTCCGCTATGTTGCGATGGCTGGGGTTGGGGCCGTATTGCTACGCTTGCTCCGAACGTGCCAGGCGGTCTTGTTGCAGGTTACTCCGGGCGCGCTTTGCATTGTCCGGCTTTTTAACGGTCGGACTGGAGAGTTGCCTTGAAAGGCTGCTTTGTACTTCCGCTGCGAGGGCCGCCATGTGCTCCTCCGTACGGATGGAGCGTTCTGTGTTTCCGTTAGCCGTAATAACTCCTCGAGGGCCTGGCATCTTGAGCTTGAGATATGCGTAGTGCGGCATCGCATTGAATTTAGCGACTGCGGTTCGTCCGAGCAGGGCGTGATAGCCACTGCGGAACGAGACTATATCGAAGATTAACTCTTCGCTTCGGAAGTTATCCGGAGATCCGAAGACCACATCAAGTGTTACCGAGCTTGTGCAATTGGCCTCTACACCTGGTATGACGCCTTTAAAGGTCGTCCTTGTGGGCTTGATCCTTGATGGATCTATGCCCATTTTCCGCACTGTATCCTGATAAAGCAGGTTCAGGCTGCTGCCGCCGTCCATGAGGACTCTTGTGAGATGAAATCCGTCAATGATTGGGTCAAGAACCAATGCGGCAAAACCGCCGTGACGGATGCTAGTAGGGTGGTCCCTTCGATCAAAAGTGATCGGGCAGGAGGACCGAGGGAGTCCTGGATTAGGGGGTGTTCGGATAGCCGAACTATACCTTCAGCCGGACTCCAGGACTATGAAGATACAATGTTGAAGACTTCGTCCCGTGTCCGGAAGGATCTTTTCTTGGCGTGGAAGGCAAGCTAGGTGTGCGGATATTCGAGATCTCCTACCATTGTAACCGACTCTGTGTAACCCTAACCCTATCCGGTGTCTATATAAACCGGAGGGTTGTAGTCCGTAGGACAACCATCATCATACACAATCATGCCATAGGCTAGCTTCTAGGGTTTAGCCTCCTTGATCTCGTGGTAGATCCACTCTTGTACTACCCATATCATCAATATTAATCTAGCAGGAGTAGGGTTTTACCTCCATTGAGAGGGCCCGAACCTGGGTAAAATAAAGTGTCCCTTGTCTCCTGTTACCATCCGACCTTAACGCATAGTTCGGGACCCCCTACCCAAGATCCGCCGGTTTTGACACCGACATTGGTGCTTTCATTGAGAGTTCCTCTGTGTCGTCGCTTCTAGGCCCGATGGCTCCTTTGATCATCAACAACGATGAGGTCCAGGGTGAGACTTTCCTCCCCGGACAAATCTTCATCTTCGGCGGCTTCGCTCTGCGGGCCAATTCGCTTGGTCATCTGGAGCAGATCGAAAGCTACGCCCCTGGCCATCAAGTCAGGTTTGGAAGCTTAAACTACACTGCTGATATCCGCGGAGACTTGATCTTCGACGGGTTCGAGCCACAGCCAAGCGCGCCGCGCTATTTCGAGGGGCATGATATAGCTCTGCCTCCGAATAGCACCCTGGAGGCCGCACACGCTCCGGCCCCGATCTTTGACTCGGAGCCCGCTGCGTCCTCTGAGGATGAACGGTTGGACGTCACCTCGGGGGCTGCGATCTCAAAGGCGATCGAGCCGAACGCCAGCCCCGTACTCCGCACGGCCCAGGACTCCAAGGAGCCGGACTCTTCTCCGAACTCCGAGCCTTCCGCGCCCCCGCCGATCGAATCTGATTGGGCACCTGTAATGGAGTTCACCGCCGCGAACATCTTTCAGTGCTCACCTTTCGGTGATATCCTGAATTCCCTCAAGTCTCTCTCTTTATCAGGAGAGCCCAGGCCGGACTATGGTCTGCGAGGTTGGGGTTCGGGCGACGAAGAAATTCAAAGCCCACCCACCACCCACTTAATAGCCACTGTCGACAATTTAACCGACATGCTTGACTTCGGCTCCGAAGACTTCGACGGTATGGACGACGAAGGAGGAGACGAACAAGAACCAACACCTGTAGGGCGCTGGACCGCCACCTCGTCATATGACATATATATGGTGGATGCTCCAAAGGATGCGGATGGCCATGGAGCAGCGGAAGACGACAACTCGAAAAAACCGCAAAAACGCCGGCGCCAACGGCGCCGCTCTAAATCCCGCCACAGCAGAAACGGTGATTCCGGCACGGGAGATAATACTACCCCGGACAGCGCCGAAGAACACCAAAACCAGCAAGATTCGGCGCAGGAAGATGGAAAAGCCAGCCCTCATGAGAGAGCAGCAGAGCAAGAGGTCGAGGATGATAACTACATGCCTCCCTCCGAAGACGAGGCAAGCCTCGACGACGACGAATTCATCGTACCATCAGACCCCGCCGAACAAGAGCGTTTTCAACGCAGGCTTCTAGCCACGGCCAACAGCCTAAAGAAAAAGCAGCAACAGCTTAGAGCTGATCAAGATTTGCTAGCTGATAGATGGACTGAAGTCCTTGCGGCCGAAGAGTATGAACTCGGGCGCCCCTCCAAAAGTTATCCTAAGCGCAGGCCGCTACCCCAATCAGAGGGGGAAGCATGCGACATGGCAGACCGGCCAACACGTGGCCGCGACAGAGAGGCCTGTCGAGCCCTTAAGCAAGCCATGCCTCGATGCCACTCGAATAAGGCACGGGAAAACGAGCCAGACCTGCGAGACGTACTGGAGGATAAAGCAAAGCAAACAAGATCGATCTATGGATCGCGCGGACGCCAAAAGACACATGATGATCTTCACTCTGGACACAATAAATCCGGCCGGGCCGAACACAGCAGGCACAGCTCTTCCGAGCTGCGTCATGATATAGCCCAGTACAGGGGCGCCGCACACCCACTATGCTTCACAGACGAAGTAATGGATCATAAAATCCCAGAGGGTTTTAAACCCGTCAACATCGAGTCGTACGATGGTACGACAGATCCGGCAGTATGGATTGAGGATTATCTCCTTCACATCCACATGGCACGTGGCGATGATCTGCACACCATCAAATACCTACCCCTTAAGCTTAAAGGACCAGCCCGGCACTGGCTTAACAGCCTACCAGCGGACTCAATCGGTTCTTGGGAGGACCTGGAAGCCGCATTCCTCGACAACTTTCAGGGGACCTATGTGCGGCCACCGGATGCCGACGACCTAAGCCACATAATTCAGTAGCCAGAAGAATCGGCCAGGCAATTCTGGACACGGTTCCTAACAAAGAAAAATCAGATAGTCGATTGTCCGGACGCAGAGGCCGTAGCAGCCTTCAAACATAACATCCGTGACGAGTGGCTTGCCCGGCACCTGGGACAGGAAAAGCCGAAAACCATGGCAGCCCTCACGACACTCATGACCCGCTTTTGCCCGGGCGAAGATAGCTGGCTAGCTCGCAGCAACAACTTATCGAAGAAGCCCGGTAATTCGGATACCAAGGACAAAAGTGGCAGGTCACGTCGAAATAATCAAAAGCGTCGCGTTAGCAGCGACAACAATGAGGATACGGCAGTCAATGCCGGATTCAGAGGCTATAAATCCGGTCAGCGGAAAAAGCCATTTAAGAAGAATACCCAGGGCCCGTCCAGTTCGGACCGGATACTCGACCGCTCGTGCCAGATTCATGGCACCCCCGAAAGGCCAGCCAATCACACCAACAGGGATTGTTGGGTGTTCAAGTAGGCAGGCAAGTTAAGAGCCGAACACAAGGACAAGGGGCTGAACAGCGACGACGAGGAGGAGCCCAGGCCGCCGAACAACAATGGACAGAAAGGGTTTCCCCCACAAGTGCGGACGGTGAACATGATATACGCGATCTACATTCTCAAGCGGGAGAGGAAGCGTGCGCTACGGGACGTATACGCGATGGAGCCAGTCGCCCCAAAGTTCAACCCATGGTCCTCCTGCCCGATCACTTTCGATCGAAGGGACCACCCCACTAGCATCCGTCACGGCGGTTTTGCCGCACTGGTCCTTGACCCAATCGTGGAAGGATTTCATCTCACAAGAGTCCTCATGGACGGCGGCAGTAGCCTGAACCTGCTTTATCAGGATACAGTGCGGAAAATGGGCATAGATCCATCAAGGATCAAGCCCACAAGGACGACCTTTAAAGGCGTCATACCAGGTGTAGGGGCCAATTGCACAGGCTCGATAACACTTGACGTGGTCTTTAGATCTCCGGATAACTTCCGAAGCGAAGAGTTAATCTTCGATATAGTGTCGTTCCGCAGTGGCTATCATGCCCTGCTCGGACGAACCGCATTCGCTAAATTTAATGCGGTGCCGCACTATGCATATCTCAAGCTCAAGATGCCAGGCCCTCGAGGAGTAATTACGGTCAGCGAAAACACAGAACGCTCCATCTGAACGGAAGAGCACACGGCGGCCCTTGCAGCGGAAGTACAAAGCAGCCTTTCAAGGCAACTCTCCAGTTCGGCCGTTAAAAAACCGGACAATGCAAAGCGCGCCCGGAGTAACCTGCAACAAGACCACCTGGCATGATCAGAGCAAGCGTAGCAATACGGCCCCGACCCCAGCCATCGCAACATAGCGGATCAAGTACCTCGAGTACACAATTACGCCCTTAAAATTCCATGGGCACAGGGGGAGGGGCGCATTAACGGCATGCCTACAACACGGCGTCAAACGTACTAGGGGCTGCCGGATTTTTCTTTTCTTTTTACTTTCAGGACTCCATACTCTGGATAACCTGTTCGGCAGTGTTACCGCACAGACAATGCAAGATCCAGGAAAGCAGAGAAAGCTACGCCGCATTCCGGAACTCTCAGGTGGTCTCTATTTCGAGCGATATATCTGTTTCTAAATTCCGCGGCCTGTGCCTGGTCAGGACATGTTAAATAGTCTAATATCTTTTTTTGCTTATCGGACTACTTGTATCGTTCGGCTTTGATAAATAGCCTCTTTACAAACAATGCATAGCTTTTTGTCTATTTTTTGCATTATCCCCTTTGAATATATGTGTTTGTTACATAACATGATCGCACCCGTACACCATGGTACGGCAAACCACGCCAGGGGCTTATTACCCTTTTATCTGGTGTGAGAAGTCTGTACACTTTCACAAGTACGGCACCCCGAACTAATAGCACTATATGCATCGGCTCCGAGTCATGATTTTGGTCACATGTTGGGTTTGCCCGGCTCCTATGTTTTGGTACCTTACGTTCCGCTCTATCGGCTAAGGTAGCACTAGGAGAACCACTGCGATTGTGCCCCAGATCAGGTGGGTTGAGCACCTCAGTGGAGAAAGCTAAAACAGACTGTCATGATAAGGCGTGAGACCGATCGCTGTTTGAGAGGTTTTTCGAGTCCTTAAAGGCTTATGCCGCTTTGAGCGAGGAGCTGGCTATGTCCGGCCAAAGGCGTGGATAGCGCCCCGAATTCGGCCTTCCGAACTAGGGGCTTCGCCGAAATTTAAAATTATAACGTTCTATGGCTAAGTGAGAGTGTTCAAGCATTATAGTCCGATTGCCTGGTTCGTTGTGCTGAGCGCCTCCCTCGAAGGACCCAACTATGGGAACAAGAGCCCTCAGGTTTATCCCGAACACCCCAGCACTAGTGGCATGGGGGCAGAAGCCGACGACTCGCCATCTCTCAATTTTTGATAAACGACCGCACAGAAAATAATATTTTAAATTAAACAAGCATTGCTTTGCGCATATGAACAAGTTTTCAGCGCACAGGATACAAACGAGCGAGTTCACTCAAATATTACATCTTTAGCACATTCATCCGCGACAAGGTGGGCTCCGGCAAGAACGTCCTTGTAGTAGTTCTCGGGCTTGCGATGCTCCTTCCCCTGCGGCGGCCCGTCCTTCACCAGATTCTCTCCGTCCAGCTTACCCCAGTGTACCCTTACACAGGCAAGGGCCCTCCGGGCACCTTCAATGCAGATGGAGCGCTTGATGACCTGAAGCCGTGGACAGGCCTCCACAAGCCGCCGCACCAGCCCGAAATAGCTCCCAGGCAGGGCCTCTCCAGGTCACAGCCAAACTAGTAAGCCATTCATGGCCTGTTCGGCCGCCTTGTGGAGCTTGACCAGCTGTTTCAGCTGATCGCTTAAGTGCACAGGGTGTCCGGCCTCGGAATACTGAGACCAGAACACACTCTCCGTCGAGCTGCCCTCTTCAGCTCGGTAGAACGCGGCGGCATCAGATACACTGCGGGGAAGATCGGCGAACGCCCCTGGAGAACTCCGGATTCGGGTAAGTAATAGGTAGTTTACTTTTATATTCCTACTCTGCATTGAGAATGCCTTACCCGTTGCTATCTTTTTCACCTCCTCCAACTCTTGGAGGGCCTTTTGGGCTTCGGCCTTGGCATTCTTGGCGGTCTCGATGGCCGCCGCGAGCTCGGATGCTTGCGCCTTCGCCTCAAGCTCCAAACCCTCATGTTTTTTCATGAGAGTTTGCAGCTCTTGCTGCACCTCGCCGACCTGAACCCCAAGCCTTTCTCGCTCGGCGCGCTCCTCGGCCGTTTTCTTTTCGGCCTCAGCCAGCGCCTGCTTCAGGGTTGTCACTAAGGATGGCAATTTTACCCATGGACATGGATACCCATGGATATCTGACCCGAATGGATAGGGTTTGGATATGATTTTGTGTCCACGGGTGGCCCCCAAACCCGACCCGATTGCTCGTGGGTAGGGCATGGATATAATCTTGTACCCGTGGGTATACCCAAACCCGACCCGATAGTATGACTTAATGGGCAAGAAAATACTATCCCTACACCACAGTTAGATGTCCCACTGCAATTTTACACTTTGTTATCTAAAACATGCAAAAGAAATTGCATAATCCCCGTCATAACTTTTATTAGTTGACATTCAATCCCCTTCGTAACTTACTCCACACCCCTTCCCATACCTTTTATCTCCTTGTTAAATGATATTGTTCGACCCGATCCAAACCCGACCCATTGCCATCCTTAGTTGTTACCTCGGTTGTGGCCCCTACAATAAGCAGTACAATCCTGTTATTTCTTTCTGCAATCAAGCCTCTCTATAGGCGCCTTTTTTTTCCTTTTTCTTTCTTAGGTATTTCTTACCTTCCTTCTCCTCGAGCTGCCGTTTGGCAAGGCCGAGCTCTTGCTCGGTCCGCCCGAGGTCCTGTTTAAGGACATCCAGTTGCGCAGTCAGTGCGGCGGTGGACAGCAGTGAAGCTTGCATACGCATATTTGACCTTTTTTGTTAGACTCCTGCGAAAATTATTAGATCCTCTATCCGGCTTTTCTTTCCGAACACCGAACAGAGCATTAGGGGCTACTGTCTATGCGTAAATAAATTGACATATTTTTACTTACCTCGAAGCCTGTTAGAAGGCTAGCGCAAGCTTCATTCAGTCCGCTCTTGGCGGACTGAATCCTTTGGATCACCGTACTCATAACAGTACGGTGCTCCTCATAGATGGCGGCGCCCTTAAGCACCTCCAACTGATTGTCCGGTGCCTCCGGTTGGACGGAGGCCGCCGGCTCAGATGGCTTACTCCTCTTGGAAGGAGTTCGCCCACCGCGGACCGGGACTGTCGAGTCCGGCGCGGTGTCCGGCACAAAGCCGGACTTGGAGCCCTGGAGGGTTTCATCCCCTTCACTCCTGGGGTCCGGAGGATTGCCTTGTGGCTCCTCCAGGACCATCTCCTCCTGCCCCGAAGCTTGGCGGGGCACCACTTCGGCGTCGTCCGCCCCGCGGGGGGAGACCGCAGGCGGAACAGAGTTCACGTCCGACGAATCCAGGGAGCCGCTCGACGAGTCGTCGAGTTCGGCCCGGGGCGGGCTGCATAAATTACGTGCGATATGAGGGAAATCCGCACACTAAAAGGATATCATGAATCACCCTGGTATATAAATACTTACGAGTTCGCCGGACGCTTGGTTCTGTCTGGCCACTCCTCTCCGCCCTCTTCGGCGTCGTGGGAGTAGTCCAGCGGAGGGGTCTTCCTTTTCCTTGACCCCTCGGCCTCCCCCGTTGGGGTGGCCTTCTTCTTCTTTGCTCCCCTCGCTGGAGGGGGAGAGCTTCCTTGTTCCTCCTCCTCGTTTTCATGAGAGGAGGGTGTTGCGGACTCGTCAGATGACGAGTCCGACACCACCATGTTGCGGGAACTTTTTCGAGTCCCGGTGGTTTTCTTCTTCTTGGCCTTCCTCTCCGGCACCACGTAAGGTGCCGGAGCCATTAGCTTCACCAAGAGAGCTGGGGCCGGGTCTTCGGGCAGAGGAGCCGGACAGTTAATTGGTCCGGATATCTCCTGCCAAGCCTGTCAAAGGTAAAAGGGAGTTTAGATCCCGCAGAGAATTAATCTATGAAGAAAAGCTTAATGAACCTGTCAAAGGTATAGATAGCTTACCTCGCCAGTGTTACGCTGCGAGCTGTATCCGCGATCCTCGGAGGCGGATGTGGGGGACTCGGCGCCTTTGGTCAGCACCTTCCAGACGTCTTCATACGTCGTGTCGAAGAGCCTACTGAGGGTTTGGTGCTGCGCCGGGTCGAATTCCCACAAAGTAAAATCCCGTTCTTGGCACGGGAGGATCAGGCGAACGAGCATGACCTGGACTATGTTGGCAAGCCGGATTGGCTTGTTCACCAGGGACTGGATGCATGTTTGCAACCCAGTCACTTCTTCCTCGTTGCCCCACGACAGGCCTGTCTCTTTCCAGGACACGAGCCGCGTGGGGGGTCCGGATCTGAACTCAAGGGCCGCGACCTATTTCGGATCACGGGGCTCGGTGATGTAAAACCACCCAGCCTGCCACCCCTTCAGGGACTCCACGAGGGAGCCATCGAACCAGAGGACGTTGGCTATCTTGCCAACCATAGCACCCCCGCACTCCGCCTGGGTGCCGGACACCACCTTGGGCTTGACGTTGAAGGTCTTGAGCCAGAGGCCGAAGTAGGGGCGGACGCGTAGAAAGGCCTCACACACGACGATAAACGCCGAGATGTTGAGAACGAAGTTCGGGGCCAGATCGTGGAAATCCAGGCCGTAGTAGAACATGAGCCCCCGGACAAATGGGTGAAGTGGAAAGCCCAGTCCGCGGAGGAAGTGGGGAAGAAAAACTACCCTCTCATGGGGCCTTGGGGTAGGAAGAAGATGCCCCTTATCAGGAAGCCGATGCGGGATGTCCTTGGACAAGTATCCGGCTTTCCTTAGCCTTTTTACTTGAGCCTCCGTAACGGAGGAGACCATCCACTTGCCTCCCGCTCCGGACATTGTTGGAGAAGGTTGAGAAAGGAAGAGCGGACTTGGGCGCTGGAGCTTGAGTGCGCGAGAGATGGATTGGCAAAGGAGGAAGAAGGCGTACGTCAAAAAGGTGAATCCTTATCCCTTTATATAAGCAGGTACGGTTAGGCGTCCTCACCTACCTAATAAAACTCACTTGCCTCCCAAACGCCGTGGTAAATGGCGTGGTTGGGTTACCCACGTCCGTATTAATGAGAATCCCGTTAAAGGGGGGCACATGATCTCTGCTTCGACAAGACGTGCCAAGGAAACCGCCTCGCTAAACGAGCTGAGGTGAAACAATGAAAACAATTTATATAAAGGGCTTGGCCGCAGTGTTATGACGCACTGCGGAATACGTCAGCAGATTCGATTTGTGTTAATATTATTCTCTATATGGCAATATGTGGAAACTTCTTTTGCAGAGTCGGACACTGTTTTTTGTTGTTTATAATCTTCTTGAAGAACTTGGAGGAGGAACCCGCCTTGCAATGCCAAAGACAATCTGCGCGCCGGACTCGTCGTCATTGAAGCCTGGTTCAGGGGCTACTGAGGGAGTCCTAGATTAGGGGGTGTTCGGATAGCCGAACTATACCCGGACTCCAGGACTATGAAGATACAAAGTTGAAGACTTCGTCCCGTGTCCGGAAGGATCTTTTCTTGGCATGGAAGGCAAGCTAGGTGTGCGGATATTCGAGATCTCCTACCATTGTAACCGACTCTGTGTAACCCTAATCCTATCCGGTGTCTATATAAACCGGAGGGTTGTAGTCCGTAGGACAACGATCATCATACACAATCATACCATAGGCTAGCTTCTAGGGTTTAGCCTCCTTTATCTCGTGGTAGATCCACTCTTGTACTACCCATATCATCAATATTAATCTAGCAGGAGTAGGGTTTTACCTCCATCGAGAGCGCCCGAACCTGGGTAAAATAAAGTGTCCCTTGTCTCCTGTTACCATCCGACCTTGACGCACAGTTCGGGACCCCCTACCCGAGATCCGCCGGTTTTGACACCGACAAGGACCATGGGTTGAACTTTGGGGCGACTGGCTCCATCGCGTATACGTCCCGTAGCGCACGCTTCCGCTCCCTCTTGGGAATGTGGGTCGCGTATATCATGTTCACCGTCTGCACTTGTGGGGGAAACCCCTTCTGTCCATTGTTGTTCGGCGGCCTGGGCTCCTCCTCGTCGTCGCTATGCAGCCCCTTGTCTTTGTGTTCGGCTCTTAACTTGCCTGCCTGCTTGAACACCCAACAATCCCTGTTGGTGTGATTGGCTGGCCTTTCGGGGGTGCCATGAATCTGGCACGAGCGGTCGAGTATCCGGTCCAAACTGGACGGGCCCTGGGTATTCTTTTTAAATGCCTTTTTCCGCTGACCGGATTTATAGCCTCTGAATCCGGCATTTACTGTCGTATCCTCATTGATGTCGCTGCTAACGCGGCGCTTTTGCTTATTTCAACGTGTCCTGCCACTTTTGTCCTTGGTATCCGAATTACCAGGGTTCTTCGATAAGTTGTTGCTGCGAGCTAGCCAGCTATCTTCGCCCGCGCAAAGGCGGTTCATGAGTGTCGTGAGGGCTGCCATAGATTTTGGCTTTTCCTGTCCCAGGTGCCGGGCAAGCCACTCGTCGCGGATGTTATGTTTGAAGGCTGCTAGGGCCTCTGCGTCCGGACAATCGACTATCTGATTTTTCTTTGTTAGGAACTGTGTCCAGAATTGCCTGGCCGATTCTTCTGGCTGCTGAATTATGTGGCTTAGGTCGTCGGTGTCCGGTGGCCGCACATAGGTCCCCTAGAAGTTGTCGAGGAATGCGGCTTCCAGGTCTTCCCAAGAACCGGTTGAGTCCGCTGGTAGGCTGTTAAGCCAGTGCCGGGCTGGTCCCTTGAACTTAAGGGGGAGATACTTGATGGCATGTAGATCATCGCCACGTGCCATGTGGATGTGAAGGAGATAATCCTCAATCCATACCGCCGGATCTGTCGTACCATCGTACGACTTGATGTTGACGGGTTTGAAACCCTCTGGGATTTTATGATCCATTACTTCATCTGTGAAGCATAGTGGGTGTGTGGCGCCCCTGTACTGGGCTATGTCACGACGTAGCTCAGAAGAGCTATGCCTGTTGTGTTCGGCCCGGCCGGATTTATTGTGTCCGGAGTGAAGATCATCACGTGTCGTCGGGCGTCCGCGCGATCCATAGATCGATTTTATTTGCCTTGCTTTATCCTCCAGTACGTCTCGCAGGTCTGGCTCATTTTCCCGTGCCTTAGTTGAGCGGCACCGGGGCATGGCTTGTTTAGAGGTTCGACAGGCCTCTCTGTCGCGGCCGCGAGGTGGCCGGTCTGCCATGTCATGCATTGTTAATGTAGGTGTTTCCCCCTCTGATTGGGGTAGCGGCCTGCGCTTAGGATAATTTTTGGAGGGGCGCTCGAGTTCATACTCTTCGGCCGCAAGGACTTCAGTCCATCTGTCAGCTAGCAAATCTTGATCAGCTCTAAGCTGTTGCTGCTTTTTCTTTAGGCTATTCGCCGTGGCTAGAAGCCTGCGTTTAAAACGCTCTTGTTCGGCGGGGTCTGATGGTACGACGAATTCGTCGTCGTCGCGGCTTGCCTCGTCTTCGGAGGGAGGCATGTAGTTATCATCCTCAACCTCTCGCTCTGCCGCTCTCTCATGAGGGTTGGCTTCTCCATCTTCCTGCGCCGAATCTTGCTGGATTTGGTGTTCTTCGGCGCTATCCGGGGTAGTATTATCTCCCTTGCCGGAATCACCGTTTCTGCTGTGGTGGGATTTAGAGCGGCGCCATTGACGCCGATGTTTTGGCTGTTTTTTCGAGGTGTCATCCTCCGCTGTTCCATCGCCATCTCCATCCTTTGGAGCGTCCACCATATATATGTCATATGATGAGGTGGCGGTCCAGCGCCCTACAGGTGCTGGTTCTTGTTCGTCTCCTCCTTCGTCGTCCATACCGTCGAAGTCTTCGGAGCCGAAGTCAAGTATGTCGGTTAAATCATCGACAGTGGCTATTAAGTGGGTGGTGGGTGGGCTTTGAATTTCTTCGTCGTCCGAATCCCAACCTCGCAGACCACAGTCCGGCCTGGGCTCTCCTGATAGAGAGAGAGACTTGAGAGAATTCAGGATATCACCGAAAGGTGAGTGCTGAAAGATGTCCGCGGCGGTGAACTCCATTATAGGCGCCCAATTGGATTCGATCGGCAGGGGCACGGGAGGCCCGGAGTTCGATGAAGAATCCGACTCCTTGGAGTCATAGGTCGTGCGGAGTACGGGGCTAGCGTTCGGCTCGATCGCCTTCAAGATCGCAGCCCCCGAGGTGACGTCCAACTGTTCATCCTCAAAGAACGCAACGGGCTCCGAGTCAAGGATTGGGGCCGGTGCGTGTGCGGCCTCCAGGGCACTATTCGGAGGCAGAGCTATATCATGCCTCTCGAGGTAGTGCGGCACGCTTGGTTGTGGCTCGAACCCGTCAAAGATCAAGTCTCCACGGATATCAGCCGTGTAGTTTAAGCTTCCAAACCTGACTTGATGGCCAGGGGCGTAGCTTTCGATCTGCTCCAGATGACCAAGCGAATTGGCCCGCAGAGCGAAGCCGCCGAAGACGAAGATTTGTCCGGGGAGGAAAGTCTCACCCTGGACCTCATCGTTGTTGATGATCAAAGGAGCCATCGGGCCTAAAAGCGACGACACAGAGGAACTCTCAATGAAAGCACCAATGTCGGTGTCAAAACCGGTGGATCTCGGGTAGGGGGTCCCGAACTGTGCGTCAAGGTCGGATGGTAACAGGAGACAAGGGACACTTTATTTTACCCAGGTTCGGGCCCTCTCGATGGAGGTAAAACCCTACTCCTGCTAGGTTAATATTGATGATATGGGTAGTACAAGAGTAGATCTACCACGAGATCAAGGAGGCTAAACCCTAGAAGCTAGCCCACGGTATGATTGTGTATGATGATGGTTGTCCTATGGACTACGACCCTCCGGTTTATATAGACACCGGATAGGGTTAGGGTTACACAGAGTCGGTTACAATGGTAGGAGATCTTGAATATACGCACGCCCAGCTTGCCTTCCACGCCAAGAAAATATCCTTCTGGACACGGGACGAAGTCTTCAATCTTGTATCTTCATTGTCCTGGAGTCCGGCTGAAGGTATAGTCCGGCTATCCGAACACCCCCTAATCCAGGACTCCCTCAGGATGGCTTATATAGAGTTCGCCAGGCCCCTCCAGCCCTCAGTAATGTAGGGTTTAAAGTACATTAAGGCTGGGCGTTACTGGTAACGCCCCTAGTAAAGCGCTATAATGACCATAAGAGCTACTTAATGGCCGAGCGTTTGTGTGCGGAGTGACTGTAGAACTCCTTGTAGTCGAGTGCTTTCTTCGTGGTCGAGTGATAGCGTCATGGTCGAGTGTCTTGAATCCGTCGAGTGGGATACCTCCAAGTCGATTGTAAGGTGACTTCTTCTAGGGATGTCCTTGGGTAGGGCACTTAGGACAGGTCCATGCCCCTACCCTAGGTACATAGCTTCATCACACAGCGGGAAGAATTCTCAGTTGGTGGTGAATTGGTGATGGTGTGTCAGCCTACGGACAACGTGAGCCGTTCGATCTACTTGAAACCAACGGCTGAGTATGTGTGCATAGAGGCATGGCCTTGCCATCGCAGGTAGCAGATATTTACCCACCTCTGCCATTGTATAAAATACGGATTTACTCATCCCAGCCTCATTTCCTTTCTGGTTCATTTCCTTGCATTCTTGCCGGCTGCGGCGAAGGTTCCTAAAGATGGAGTCCAGACTCTAGAACCCACTGCAACATCCTCCCGTCCCCTTCATACGCCCTCGAGGTCGGCTGCTCCTCCACCATGCCCTATCGTCAATCTCCCTTAGAAATAAATAACAAACTTTGAGCCATGGCAGAGCTAATTTTATTATGGTTCCGTTGCACTGCACGGGCTCCTTGCTAGTGTGAGGAAAGAAGCGAGGTGGAGGGGCGGGCGTGCCCCCGTTGGCGGATCAGGGTGTGGTGCTTCCATTCCATCGCGGCCAGAGTGATCAATGAGCATACTGAGATAATCTGGACACAATATATATGCGTCGATTAGCAAATGATGAGTTAATGTGACCCAAGTTATATTTATCTTATCAAATCTGGCACAATGCTTATGCAGCTTCATTGTCGTTCTTGAAGGCGTAGCTGAGGGAATCCTGGATTAGGGGGTGTTCGGATAGCCGAACTATACCTTCAGCCAGACTCCAGGACTATGAAGATACAAGATTGAAGACTTCGTTCCGTGTCCGGAAGGATCTTTTCTTGGCGTGGAAGGCAAGCTAGGTGTGCGGATATTCGAGATCTCTTACCATTGTAACCGACACTGTATAAACCCTAACCCTATCCGGTGTCTATATAAACCGGAGGGTTGTAGTCCGTAGGACAACCATCATCATACACAATCATACCATAGGCTAGCCTCTAGGGTTTAGCCTCCTTGATCTCGTGGTAGATCTACTCTTGTACTACCCATATCATCAATATTAATCTAGCAGGAGTAGGGTTTTACCTCCATCGAGAGGGCCCAAACCTGGGTAAAATAAAGTGTCCCTTGTCTCCTGTTACCATCCGACCTTGACGCACAGTTCGAGACCCCCTACCCGAGATCCGCCGGTTTTGACACCGACATTGGTGCTTTCATTGAGAGTTCCTCTGTGTCGTTGCTTTTAGGCCCGATGGCTCCTTTGATCATCAACAATGATGAGGTCCAGGGTGAGACTTTCCTCCCCGGACAAATCTTCGTCTTCGGCGGCTTCGCTCTGCGGACCAATTCGCTTGGTCATCTGGAGCAGATCGAAAGCTACGCCCCTGGCCATCAAGTCAGTTTTGGAAGCTTAAACTATACGACTGATATCCGCGGAGACTTGATCTTCGATGGGTTCGAGCCACAGCCATGCGCGCCGCGCTATTTCGAGGGGCATGATGTAGCTCTGCCTCCAAATCGCACCCTGGAGGCCGCACATGCTCCGGCCCTGATCTTTGACTCGGAGCCCGCTGCGTTCTCTGAGGATGAACGGTTGGACGTCACCTCGGGGGCTGCGATCTCAAAGGCGATCAAGCCGAACGCCAGCCCCGTACTCCGCACGGCTCAGGTCTCCAAGGAGCCGGACTCTTCTCCGAACTCTGAGCCTTCCGCGCCCCCGCCGATCGAATCTGATTGGGCGCCTGTAATGGAGTTCACCGCCGCGGACATCTTTCAGTGCTCACCTTTCGGTGATATCCTGAATTCTCTCAAGTCTCTCTCTTTATTAGGAGAGCCCAGGCCGGATTATGGTCTGCGAGGTTGGGATTCGGGCGGCGAAGAAATTCAAAGCCCACCCACCACCCACTTAATAGCCACTGTCGACGATTTAACCGACATGCTCGACTTCGGATCCGAAGACTTCGACGGTATGGACGACGAAGATGGAGACGAACAGGAACCAGCACCTATAAGGCGCTGGGCCACCACCACACCTAATGATGTATTCATGGTGGATACCCCTAAGGGAAACGACAATGAGGAAAAAGGGGACGGAAAAAGGGATAAACCCTCCGAAAAGCAATCAAAGCGGCGACGAAAACACTGAGCCCCGCCTCGATCGAGACACATCCATAGAGCAGGATGAGCCGGTAGACGATGAGCGCGCCTCAGAGCAACCGTCCGAACAGGGCAACTCGGATAGAGAGGACAGACAGCCCTCCCCCGGCCATAACAGAACTCCGGACGATCTCACATCGGATAAAACCACGGAGCAGAAGAATCTCCACGAAAGGCTCGTTGCTACAGCACACAGCCTGAAGAAGCAGAAGCGGAAGCTAAAGATGGTGGAAGATGCACTCAGAATAAGATGGAGCAAGGTAATCAAGACCGCAGACAAATACGGCGGCAGCCGCCGCACTAAAAGCTATCCGAAGAGAAAACTACTGCCCGAATTCGATCAAGAGGCCCTAGATCCCTCGCATTCGAAAAATAAAAAAGCCATACGGTCGGATAGGCGACCACACGACCACCATAAAACGGCAAACGGCGGCGCATTCAATATGGCATGTGACCCAATTAAAGACTCGCATCATGGCCCAGCCAGGTCCATTTACGGGCCAAGAAAGCAAGCTCTCGCAAGCAATGCAAAAAAGCCATCATCAGAATACGGCACACCCAAATACAGGGGCGCCGCACACCCCCTATGTTTCACCGATGAGGTCCTGGAATATGAATTTCCAGAGGGATTCAAACCCGTCAACATAGAGGCGTATGATGGAACAACAGACCCCGGAGTCTGGATCGAGGATTATATCCTCCACATACATATGGCTAGAGGAGATGATCTCCACGCCATCAAATATTTACCCCTTAAGCTTAAAGGGCCAGCCCGGCACTGGCTTAAAAGCCTTCCCGAAAACACAATTGGAAGTTGGGAAAAGCTCGAGGACGCTTTTCGAGCAAATTTTCAAGGGACCTACGTCCGCCCTCCGGACGCAGACGATCTCAGTCACATAACCCAACAGCCCGGAGAATCAGCACGACAGTTCTGGAACAGATTCCTTACTAAAAAGAATCAGATAGTGGATTGTCCGGACGCCGAAGCCTTAGCAGCTTTCAGGCATAATGTCCGAGACGAATGGCTCGCCAGACACCTCGGCCAGGAAAAGCCAAGAACAATGGCCGCACTCACAAGCCTCATGACCCGCTTTTGCGCAGGAGAGGACAGCTGGTTGGCACGATGCAGCCCCAACGACCCAAGTACATTCGAAATCAGGGATGGAAACGGAAAACCGCGACGAAATAAGGACCGTCGCCGAATCAAAGGAAAAAGTCCGAGGAGCGCGGCAGTCAATGCCGGATTCAAAAGCTCGCGGCAAAATCAAACAAAACCACCCCCTCAGGATAACAGGGATGATCCGTCCAGCTTAAATAGAATCCTGGGCAGAATATGTCAGATACACAGTACTCCTGGGAAGCCTGCCAATCACACCCACAGAGATTGTTGGGTTTTTAAACAATCCGGACAGCTTAACGCCGAACACAAGGGGCTCGACACACCAAGTGAAGAAGAGAACGAACCCTAAAGGCAGAATACCAGGAAACAAAAGAACTTCCCGCAAGAAGTCAAAACAGTGAACTTACTTCACGTAACAAAATGTATGGCACCCATAAAGGTACGTACAATCAAACTTTCCCCTCAGGAGTCCCGCCACTGGTCACTAAAGCCAATCATTTTTTATCAGCTAGATTATTCTAGAAATATCAAAAACGCAGGCCGGACTGCCCTGATACTGGATCTAATAATCGATGCATTCCAGTTTACCAATGTCCTTATGGACGGCGGCAGTGGACTAAACCTGATATATCAGGATACAATCCACCGCACGGGCATAAACCCAGCAAGAATCCGCCACAGCAAAACCTCCTTTCAAGGGGTAGCACCAGGCCCGGACACCCATTGTATGGGTTTTCTCCGGCTTGTGGTCATATTTGGCTCTCCCAATAACTTCTGTCACGAAAAGCTGACCTTCCATGTAGTCCCGTTTTCAAGTCGCTATCAAGCACTAATGGGACGCGGAGCTTTCGCTCGCTTTAACGCAATACCGCATTATGCATCTCTCACACTTAAGATGCCCGGTCCACGAGGCATCATCTCTTTAAAGGGAGCGCACTAAGATACGCCTCCTCCAAACGGAGGACTGCGCGGCCGCTTAAACAGCCGCACAATAAAGTGGCCTCGCCAGCCAAAAGACTTTTTTTAATTAGTCATCAAAGGCCACGGACCTGGACTCAACGAGTTCGGCACAAGTCCGTCATCAACACAGGCTCGTAAACACCATATACCCCTGTACCAGGGGCTATACACAGAGACAATAAAGCTCAACCTTATATATTTTTTACTTTATATTTTGTTTATTATCTTTTTACTCCGCACAACCCATTTTCAATTCAGTTCCTCTCTTTTACAGATGAACGTCGTGCGGCGCCCGTCCAGGACACGGCACAGCGGAGACACAGGTGTAGACGTGTAGTAGGGACCCGTCTTATGGTTTCTTTTTAGATTAAGACCCTGCGTAAACCTTTTTTACTGTCTCTTGCTGCTATACATCCCCTGGTTTTTTCTACTATAACCAAGGAGGAGGCTGGCATTTTGGCATGTGGCCACGCTAGAATTTTTGCTCGTACCTGGACACTAGGGGCTCTTTTTTTAAGGGTGTTGTCTCACCCGCACTGATAAAGACCGAACACCTTAGGGAGTGTCTGGCGTCGCGAGTTTTGGCACTATATGCATCAGCTCCGAATCATGATTTTGGTCATATGTTGGGTTGCCCGGCTCCTGAGTTCGGCCACCTTACGTTCCGCTCTATCGGCTAAGGTAGCACCAGGAGAACTACTACGATTGTGCCCCGGTTCGGCCCGGTGAGCACCTCAGTAGAGAAAGCCGAAAACCGACTGTCATGATGTAGCGCGAGACTGGTCGCCACTCGATGACTCATAGGGATTTTTTGAATCCCTCCGCTTTGACGAAGGGCCGTTTCCTGGTCAGGCACGTACGCGCTCCGAACTCGGGCAAACCGCGTTCGCCACTAAAGGGCTACCTAAAGAGTCCCACTGTCAAGCTCCTATGGCTAAGTGAAAGTGTTAAAGCATTGTAGTCCGGTTGCCTAGCCCGCTGCGCTATCACCTCCTTTGTAGGACCAAGACGTTGGGTTAAGTGTGAAAATGCGTCTTCTGCGCGCACCCCCGCACTATGTGCGTGGGGGCTGAAGCCAACGACTGCAATCTTTCAGAATTTATATATATTAAAACGGCCGCACATGAGGTGTTCTTAATACTTGAAGGCACAAGTCTAAAAATGCCACTACAATTTATCAAAATACTGTTTTATGATTACATATGCTATCATAATATAGCATCCTTCGAGCACTGCGTCTCTATTACGCGAGCGCCTTCGAGGACTTCCTAAAAATAGTGCTCGGCAGGTGTTCGGCTTTTGTCTGAATCCCGGGACGCAACAGTGGTGGGCTCCATATCTGCCCAGTATGTCTTGACACGGGCAAGAGCCAGCCGAGCGCCCTCTACGCACGCTGACCTCTTCATAGCATCAACACGTGGCACCACGTCTAGCAATTGCTGCACCAAGCTGAAATAGCTCTTCGGTTTCGATCTCCCCGGACACAGACGATCCATGACGTACTTCATGGCGAGTCCGAACAAACTATTCAGCTCGACCCATTGGGCCAGGCGATCGTCCACTGCCAGCGGACGCTCTGGATTGATGAATTGCGACCAAAAGAGCTTCTCCACTTCATGATCCTTTTTATCTCGAAAGTGTTCGGTCGCGTCAGTGGCACTAGCCGCCAAACCCAGATAGGTGTCCTCTATACTCCACATCCGGTTTAACGGGGCAAACTTCGGATCACAAAAATTTCTCCGCAGCGAGAAGGGATTTCCATCCGCAATCTGTCCGGCTTGACGCAGCTCTTCCTTCACCGCTCTCATTATAGAGCGGGCGTCCTTGGCGTCAGCAACAGCCTTCTCTAAGCTCGTTTGCTTCTCCCGATCTTCTTCTTCAAGAAGCTTGCAACGTTCAGTAGCGCTCTTTAACTTTACGGCCATATTAGCCATTTCATCCTTGCTTCGGCAATGGGCAGCCTGTACGGCTTTCAGCTCTTCAAGGGCTTTCACGGCAGCCGCATCGCTTTTTCTGGCTTGATCCTTCGCTCGGGCGAGTTCGGCCCTAAGACCTTTCACGGCGGCCGCACCATCTGCGTCAAGCACACACACGGTAAGATATTGACATACAGCTCATCTTACTAACAATCGCCTAATGATTTCAATACCTTGAGCACCATCAAGCCGCTTGTTAACAAGCACGATGTCGGCTTTTGCCTCATCCAGTTGTCGCTTTAGTTCGGCATATTCACAAGTCCGGCTTGATTCCGGACAGTCAGCCACCTACATATAAAGGTGCCACTTAAAGGACCTGGGATTAAGATCCTCTGCGCGCCATACATCTTTACGACGCACAGAGTCTCAGGGGCTACTATCTACACAGGGCGCACTTTATTTATGCGCAATTAATACAAATGTATGTTATTTAAAAACGTACCTCAAGGCCTGCCACTAAACTCTTGACGGCCTCATGCAGTCCGCTTTCGGCGGATGAAATCTTTTCAATTACCATGCTCATTAACGCAGGATGCTCCTTTGAGACAGAGGCTAGCCCCAGCAGAATCCTTAGCTCCTCCGACCGAACACCAGATGGTGCCGGACTCATCCCATGGCCTTCCTCAAAGGCCGAACACGGAGAACCTTGGGGGGCAGCACCATCCACCCCTAGCGGATCTGGAGAAATCCCCCGCGACGACACTTCAGCGTCGCCTGCCTTGCTAGGCGATACAGGAGGAGGAGGCGTTCCGCTCTCCATCATCTCTGGAAGAAGATCCCCCGAGGACGAGTTCTGCTGAGAAGGGCTGAGGTCCGAACTACAAAGTAAGGTTTCGGTTAAAACTTCTCAGATATAAATCAAGGATTTCTCTTAAAAGAAAGACTCTTCTTCTACTTACGGCTTGCTGGAGAGCTGGTCCCTTTTAGGGTTTAGTTCGGCCGAGGGGCTCCTCGGCGTTCGGTCCTCTGACAAGGATTCTTTTCCCCGCTTCGAGGCAACGGTCTCCGGGTCGTCAGAGGCGGCCCTTTTCTTTCCCTTAGGAGAGGAATTATCGATTCCCCCCTTCGGAAGGGCCTCTTTCGAAGAGGCCGCGGTTTCCTTGTCCTCCCCCTTATTTCCCTCCAAAGGCACTTCCTCCAGCATACTGACTAGCACGGGATCCAGCCTGGTTTCAGGAAGGGGAGCCGGACATCTGATCAGCTTTGCCTTCGCTATCCACTCCTGCTTAAAAGAAGAAGCGCTGTTAGAAACAAATTAATTATGCGGATAGAAGGTCCGGTTGCAAGGTCACCTACTTGAGTATCCGGGCGATTGCGGCTTAAACCAGCATCCTCGGTCAAATCCAGACTCACTTCTTGTGATCCGAAGAACAATTTATACATCTCCACAGGCGTCATGCCCATAAAATTCTGGAGAGCTCGTGGTCCCTCCGGATTGAATTCCCACAAGCGAAGGGGGCGACGTTGGCCGGGCACTGTCCGGCGAATCAGCATGACTTGTGTCACCTTGACCAGGTTGAGGTCTCCCTTCAAGAGATCCTTAATGCGGCCCTGCAGCAGAGGAACGTCTTTGGGCAAGCCCCGATCTAACCCCGTGTTAATCCACGATGCTAACCGTGGTGGAGGACCCGAGCGAAAGGCTGGAGGCGCCACCCATGCGGTGCCCCAAGGAGCGGTGATGTAGAACCACTCCTGTTGCCATAAGCCAAGCTCCTCTTGAAAAGCGCCCTCGGGCCATGGAGCGTCGGCATTTCTTTTTATAACAGCGCCTCCGCACTCTGCGTGACGCCCTTCGATTATCTTCGGTTCTACTTTGAAGGTCTTGGGCCACAGTCCGAAGTGAGGGGTAACACGGAGGAACGCTTCGCACACAACTATGAACGAGGAGATACGGAGGATGGACTCCAGAGCTAAGTCATGGAATTCCAGCCCATAATAAAACATCAGCCCCCTCACGAAGGGATCCACGGGGAAGCCTAATCCCCGAAGGAAGTGGGATATGAATACCACACTCTCGCCGGGCTGAGGGCTAGGGATCACCTGTCCTTGAACAGGCAGCCTGTGTGGAATCTCCCTGGTCAAGAATCTAGCTTCCCTCAATCTTGATACGTCCTCCTCCGTAACATAGGAGGGCATCCATCGGCCTTGGAGGTCGGAGCCGGACATTATCGAAGATCCGGTGCGCTCGGAATCTGGAAGCCTAGGGTGCTGGAACTTGAGGCGACGGGCGAGCTTGTTTTGAGATTAGAAGCAGGGAACAGGGCCTTGGTCTCTTTATAAGAGGCAGAATATCAAGCGCCCTCCCCGTAACCGTCTTGGACTAGCCTTTAATTAAGGCAAGACGTGCTAACAGGCACGATTGGGTTACCCACGTCCGTATTAATGAGAATCCCGTTAAGGGGGGCACACGATCTCTGATTCGACAAGACGTGCCAAGGAAACCGCCTCGCTAAACGAGCTGAGGTGGAACAATGAAAACAATTTATATAAAGGGCTTGGCCGCAGTGTTATGACGCACAGCGGAATACGTCAGCAGATTTGATTTGTGTTAATATTATTCTCTATATGGCAATATGTGGAAACTTGTTTTGCAGAGCCGGACACTATTTTGTGGTGTTTAATCTTCTTGAAGAACTTGGAGGAGGAACCCGCCTTGCAATGCCGAAGACAATCTGCGCGCCAGACTCGTCGTCATTGAAGCCTGGTTCAGGGGCTACTGAGGGAGTCCTGGATTAGGGGGTGTTCGGATAGCCGAACTATACCTTCAGGCGGACTCCAGGACTACGAAGATACAAGATTGAAGACTTCGTCCCATGTCCGGAAGGATCTTTTCTTGGCGTGGAAGGCAAGCTAGGCGTGCGGATATTCGAGATCTCTTACCATTATAACCGACTCTGTATAAACCCTAACCCTATCCGGTGTCTATATAAACCGGAGGGTTGTAGTCCGTAGGACAACCATCATCATACACAATCATACCATAGGCTAGCTTCTAGGGTTTAGCCTCCTTGATCTCGTGGTAGATCTACTCTTGTACTACCCATATCATCAATATTAATCTAGAAGGAGTAGGGTTTTACCTCCATCGAGAGGGCCCGAACCTGGGTAAAATAAAGTGTCCCTTGTCTCCTGTTACCATCCGACCTTGACCCACAGTTCGGGACCCCCTACCCGAGATCCGCCGGTTTTGACACCGACTGTAGCCTAAGAGTTGTGTATTTTTCGTTTCTGATGTGTCTTGTAAGATAGAATTAGTGGCTATCTGGGGAGTTGCTGTCGCGAGGTATACGGCCTCGGGGTTTGTTTTCCGCTTTATTTTGGGGTCGAGGTTGTTCGATTGCTGGAATTTGCATTATTAATAATATATAGCTGCATGCATCATTCTAATGCAGAGGTAGGGGTCATCCTTCTTTTCTATAAATAAATAAATTTGATGTTAATGACAGATGGACATCGAATTCTATTCAGTATATGACGTGCCGATCGACCACCTGTTCGAAGTACCACCCAACGAGAGCGACCTCGACAAATGTTGGGAAGGTGCGATGCTACTTTGTTGTTCTCTGAACTTTGTTGCAACAAAAGAGATAAGTTGTATCTATCTATTTATGTATGTATGTATGTATGTATGTATGTATCTATCTATCTATCTATGGTTTCCACATTACAAAAGAAACCTACTGCATGTATGGTTTCAGACTTTGGAGCCAACAGAGGCCAACTTGTTGCTCCACTTTGTCCTTCTACTTACGACGAGACGCCATATGCCATGCTGCCGGAGAGGGAGAGCGGCTGGAGGCGCAAGAGAGGCCCTCGGAAGAGAAGGGTACCGCTATGCACGGACCGGTCTTGGCATCTGGGTAACCATTTTGGGGTAAGGCTCATGAGTCATGTTTATCTTAGGTAGAAATTCAAACTAATTATTTGCACATGTATCTACTGTTTTCTGTATATTTACACCCTTTTTTAGTTCAGAATTTCAACTGTTATTAATACATCGATGGAAAACAGCCAAAGAAATGTACGTCATTGGTTGTTTTAACAGGAAACATCCTGCACTTTCCCGAATACGCCCACTACGAGTGAAGGCCAAGAGTGTGCAGGTAGAATCAACAACAGCCACTGGACACCTCAAGAGGTTGCTACGTTGGTGGATGGGGTCGAAGATTGTGGGGTTGCACGATGGTCTGCGATGAATAAGAAATGGTTTCCAACGTCGGTCCGAACTGCTGTCAATCTGAAGGTAAAGTGCTGGTGACAAGTGATACATTATGTGAGATACCGCCGTCATCCACTGAATGAATGATGGATACCATTTGCAATTCGTTATTTTATCTCACACACTCTCATGTCCATCTTCTGTTTATCCATATGCAGAAGATTGTTCAATTATTTTGATAAAAAAGGTGGTTAAATGGTTTTATGTTTGGTGCATTTGTCTCATGTTGTTGTTACCTTGTCTCGTTGGCACCGCTCCAATTATTTGTCCTAGGTTCACCACTAATACCAATCCATCATTTTGTTTAATTTTTCAGGATAAGTGGAGAAATTTACTGGAATCATACACGGTAAGACCCGGCTCTTAAAAGAAAATGCAATTCCATAAGCTCTTGAACTAAATTATGAAGCTCCACTGATTTTTATTTCTTTCATTTTCTCAAATTGCAGAGAAATGCAGAAAGAAGATGCTATCTGCATCTTGACAAGAAGTTGATCGAACGAATCCAAAAGGTAGCACTCAACAACCCGTACCCAAAATCAAGGTGCACTGATGAATGATAAAGGAGTCATTGGTTAGGACATTTGGTGTAGATAGTACTTTAGCGAGACTGAACCATCTGCAGGGAGCACTCTCTTACTAATGAAGTGGAGTAACATTATTTGAAGGCAAGATGTTCTAGCAGTGCCTAAATACACAATCTATGTGGCTACCTTCCTAGTCTTCCGGGTAGTGATACTATGCTCTCTGATTGTGTGAAAACTGAATGTTGTTATTGCACAAGCATGGCAAAGCAAAAGAATCTTAAGGATGACTCAAATATGTTTCCAAAATGGTTCCAACAGCATGACTTCTGCACATTATTGTTTCCAAAATGGTACAAGGATATGACTTCTGCACATTATTGGTTCCAAAATGTTAATACAAGTTAAAATCATTTCAAGTCCATTTCTGCGCATCTCTAGAACCAGACACAAGAAAACAAAAGATGGTGGACTATTATACAGGATAAATCATCCAAAGAAACCAGTCATCGCACACCAACTCTGTCGAAAATGACACCCGACACACACCTGTACCCTCAATAGAACTTGGTCCCCAAGATCACTTTTTCTGACTAAATAATGACACCGAGTATGTGATAAAAACTTGAATAGAAATTGATCTCCAAGTTAATTTTTTATTTTGGACAAAGCAAGCAAATCAAAGCACTATGATCAGTTCAGCACAACACTCCAGTAGAGGAACATCATTTTGTTGTTCATCTAATTAAAAGCTGCACTCCATCTTGTATTCCACCAAAGCAGGAATCAGGTTGTCTTGAACCAACATATCATCAAAATAGGTGCTCTTGGGCTGGTCACAATGAAAGTATAATAGGTAGTATCATGGATGCCAATTAAGCATTTTAGGTGAGGTGGCACACAATTAAATAAGAAAAAAGAGGGTTGAGTATCATGATATGATACCATATCATATTAAATGATGTACTACTATGTGTTATGTATGACAATGAATGAGGTTTATATGATACCAAGTTATTATACTATGCATTATGGAGGTAGTATCATACACTAGTATCATATGCATGATACTGGTATATGATACTTCCCATTGTGACCAGCCTCATGAGGCAACATAACAGAGAGACATAACTACTCCTCATCTGGTTATACAACAATGAAATCGAGGAAGAGAAACTTCCCCGCACGTTCATGGTGGAGCACGAAGATCATCCTGTCTCCAATATCCAGGTCGTACACGTCGAATACTTTGCTCCACCCATGAAGGACGATACTTCCATCTCTTTCTCCTAAAGCCGAGTATGACGTCGAACTGATGTTGACTTTAGGATGGAGAACAATGGTCAGGTCACCATTTACACCCATCTCCTTAGGCGCAACGTGAAGTCGAGCTAATGTTCACTCTAGGATGGAGAACAATGGTCAGCTCACCATTTACACCCATCTCCTTAGGCACAACATGCTACGGGAGTATCTAGTGGAAGAACACAATTTGAGCACTATAAGAAATCTACATAATTACCTGGAGTATCTAAAGATAATGAGAGTTGATACAATTCTAGCCATGAGTTTGTCATCAATGTTGGTCTTGTTCAAAGTTTGCAGCAGGGGCACGTAGGAATGATCTCTTGGTCCAACATTGTAACCATCCGCGAGCATAAAAATTTGATCAACAAAGCTGACAACAAACCACTTCTCTTCCCAGCTCACTCTGCTCCCATCAATAACCTTCGTGTTGTCTATAAACTGTTTTGTTACAATATCCCTCCGTAATAAACTAAAAATATATTTACAAATAAGATTAGTTATATAGAGCACCCGGATGAAATGCGATTATTTAAATCTAGTTGTAAATGTTGTTACTTAAAATTGTTGGATATTTTCGAGAATACTTACATGGATGAGTTATCGGATCATTGCTCAAACATACTCGGAGGTGACGTTTAGGTTTTCCACCTAGTCTTAGGGACATTTTCATACCTACTTTGAACTGGTACACTTTGACAAATTCTTCCCAAGTACGTCTTGTGAAAAAATTCCTATCTTCTTCATTCCTGATTCTGCATAGAAAACTAAAACCCTCTCTTGTCTCCATGTGGACGTGCACAGTGGTCCTCATAGATCTGTTTATACGCAGCTTCTCCAGAAGTTTGTCTCTTGCAAAGTAGAGGATGCACAAAGCACAATTCAAAGATTGCTCAAAAATATTTAGATTGTTTATCAAGCTGGTACCATTTATGAAAGTACTAAATACCATTTCCGATAGTGTTTACTACAATCTATGGAAGAGATAAAAACATTCTTAAATGAACATTGGATATTAGAAATTTGGTCCTGAATTTATTTGTTTCAAAAATATTTATGAAAATTTCAGTGTTGCAATAGAATTTTGGAATTTTGTATATCATAATAAAAGTAAAAGAAAGTTTTGTATTATACATAGGTTACTTCTCACATCAAAAGTCGGACTAAGTAGTGAATGTAGCAACAAGTGATAAATGTACCAAGGGGCTACTGTTTGCATTTTTACCAAATTTAGTCAGGTGTATCTATTTTTAGATACTTTCCATTAAAAACATGATTTGTATTTAACTCATGAGCAAAATTTTCTACCTATGAACCAGTTATGAAATTCATCTGCATTTATGTGTTAAAGTCTGCATGCATAGAATCTTCACAACTTAACCAAACACTTGAACGACATGTAAGTTTGATAAACTTCCAATCTTCTAACCCTACCGTCATTTCTTTGAATCCTTGCGGAAGTGTGATGCGGAGGTACTTGTCATTCTGAACATACGGGAGAGCGCAGAGATTCCTGGTGTCTAAACACTTCCGGTGCTGCATATCAAAACCTTCGGTTATTTCATAAATAGCATCTGGAGGTGATTTGTAGTGGATTAAGGTGATTTGCATCGGATTAGGAGATGTCGATGAAGACTTACCTTCATTTGTTCTGATTGCACCCGACGGCCTAGGTTTTTTTGGGGACATGAAGTACTGAACCACGACAAGTGGCAGCGATAGGTGGCTACCTTCATCGGCGTGTTTGATCTATGGGGAAAGATGGCGGCAATCCTTGTCGACGTAGATGAATCTATGATGAAGTATGACCGCGATATGCGTCGGTGAGAGGCGGCGAGAGGGGGCGAGAGACCGGATTTGGAACTATACGCAGGTGAGAAGGGGTTTCAGTGAACGAGATAAACATAGACGACGAATCTGATGGGACAATACGTGGGCAACTCTCTGGTTTGGGCCCACTTGTTAGTTGTAGCAGAGAAAGACTAGGATAAAAATGCAACATATATTTTGTGATCAACGGGCTAATAAAAAATATATGCAAAATAACTGTGCAAATATTTTTCTTTTTGGTTGCAACTTTTGCAATTGAAATTAAATCACAATGGATCAGGCTCATGCGGGACATTTTCATCAATGTCATGCACGGAAAATAAATAAAATAACTAAAATACATTCCCAAAATACCAACACAAGGACTTTGAAATTATTTTAAATGATGGGACGGGTCAATGTAGACATTTACATAATGTTTACAATGACTCATCACATCGATTAAATCAACCTCGAGGTATAGCCACTTCCCAGTTGGCCGCTCATCCTCTGACTGTTCAAGTGAAAGTGCAACTATCCCTAGGTGGTTTTGGTAATTCATAACAACATATAGCTCATTGAGTTAATGCTATTCCAAGACAATTATTTCAGGAAAGCTCAATGATTGGCATGGCATGGATGGTGAAAGTGGAACCCTCAAAATGTTAAGGACAAAGGATTGGATCAAGCTCAAAAGCTCAAGACTCTTCATTTTACATTTTAGTGATCCAAGATCACATTGAGTCCATAGGAAAAGCCAATACTATCAAGGAGGGATGAGGTGTTGCTTAATGAGCTTTTTGCTTCATGTGCTTAATGATATGCTCCAAAATCCTCAGCTACTTTCCCATATCCACATATGACCTAAACCCTAAGCCAAACTCGGACCTACCGATTCTTCCTATCCGGCGCCACCGAGTTTCACATGTCATAAGCCACTGCCAAACCCTAGCAAATCGGTTCTACCGATAGGGATCTCGGTCTCACCGAGATGGGATTGCAATTTCTCTGTTTCCTTTTCGTAACTTTTTGGTCTCACCGAAAGAGCGGATTGGTCCCACCAAGATTGCAATGTAAACTCTCTGTTTCCCTTTTGTAACATTTCGGTCTCACCGTCCCACCGAGTTTACCTGACCAACTCTCTGGTTAGCTAATTACCAAATCGGTCTCACCGAGTTTGTGGAATCGGTCTCACCAAGATTACATTATGCCCTAACCCTAACCATATCGGTCCTACCGAGTTGCATGTCAGTCTCACCGAAAATCTCTAACGGTCACTAGGTTTACTATTTCGGTCCGACCGAGTTTGTTGATTCGGTCCCATCGAGATTGGTAAATTGTGTGTAACCGTTGGATTTTGTGTGGAGGCTATAAATACCCCTCCACCTCCTCTTCACTCGTGGAGAGAGCCATCAGAACACATCTACACTTCCAACTCATATGTTCTGAGAGAGAACCACCTACTCATGTGTTGAGACCAAGATATTCCATTCCTACCATATGAATCTTGATCTCTACCCTTCCCCAAGTTGCTTTCCACTCAAATCTTCTTTCTACCAAATCCAAATCCTGTGAGAGAGAGTTGAGTGTTGGGGAGACTATCATTTGAAGCACAAGAGCAAGGAGTTCATCATCAACACACCATTTGTTACTTCTTGGAGAGTGGTGTCTCCTAGATTGGCTAGGTGTCACTTGGGAGCCTCCGACAAGATTGTGGAGTTGAACCAAGGAGTTTGTAAGGGCAAGGAGATCGCCTACTTCGTGAAGATCTACCGCTAGTGAGGCAAGTCATTCGTGGGCGATGGCCATGGTGGGATAGACAAGGTTGCTTCTTCGTGGACCCTTCATGGGTGGAGCCCTCCGTGGACTCGCGCAACCGTTACCCTTCGTGGGTTGAAGTCTCCATCAACGTGGATGTAGGATAGCACCACCTATCCGAACCACGGGAAAAACATCCGTGTCTCCAATAGCGTTTGAATTCTCCAAACCCTTCCCTTTACATTCTCGCAAGTTGCATGCTTTACTTTCCGCTGCCTATATACTCTTTGCATGCTTGCTTGAATTGTGTGATGATTGCTTGACTTGTCCTAAAGTAGCTAAAATCTGCCAAGAACTAAAATTGGGAAAAGGTTAAGTTTTTATTTGGTCAAGTAGTCTAATCACCCCCCCTCTAGACATACTTCCGATCCTACAAGTGGAATCAGAGCTTTGGTCTCCATTTGCTTTGATTTCCATAGCTTTTGGTGGTCATAGCCTTGGTTTCACAACCTAGGAGAGTATGGCGTCTAGCGAGGGAAATTATCACCGTAAAGGTCCTTACTTTGATGGTACTAATTTTGCTAGTTGGAAGCATAAAATGAAAATGCATATTCTCGGACATAACCCCGCCGTTTGGGCTATTGTGTGTGTTGGTTTGCAAGGTGACTTCTTCGATGGGAAAGAACCAAACCGTGAAGCTACCGCAGATGAGTTGAAGATGCTGCAATACAATGCTCAAGCTTGTGATATTCTCTTCAACGGATTGTGCCCTGAAGAATTCAACAAAATCAGCCGTCTTGAGAATGCAAAGGAAATTTGGGATACCTTGATTGATATGCACGAAGGTACCGACTTCGTCAAGGAATCCAAATTGGATGTGCTTCAAAGTCAACTTGACAAGTTCAAAATGAAGGATGGTGAAGGTGTCACTGAAATGTACTCTAGGCTTGCTCTCATCACAAATGAGATTGCCGGCTTAGGGACTGAAGAGATGACCGATAGATTCATCATCAAGAAGATCCTAAGAGCCTTGGATGGAAAATATGATACCGTGTGCACATTGATCCAAATGATGCCCAATTACAAAGATCTCAAGCCAACGGAGGTCATTGGAAGAATTGTTGCTGATGAGATGTCACTAAAGGATAAAGAGGAACTTCACAACAAATCAAGTGGTGCTTACAAAGCCTCATGTGAAGCCCCCACATCATCAAGTGAGAAACAAAACTTCAACGAAGAATTGAGCTTAATGGTGAAGAACTTCAACAAGTTCTACAGGAGTAGAAGCAAAGATAGAAGCTCCAAGTCAAGGTCCTACAATGACAAAAGATCTTCTAGTCGAGAGCGAAACTGCTACAATTGTGGAAGACCCGGACACTATTCCAATGAGTGTACGGCTCCCTACAAAAGAAGAGAAGATTCTCCAAAAAGAAGAAGCAAAAGAGAAGAATCACCATCAAGAGAGAGAATGAGTAGAGATGATCGTTATGAACGAAGATACTCACGGAGAAACAAGGATTCGGAAAGAAAGGAAAAGTCATCAAGGAGCTACACAAAACGAAGACATCAAGCTCATGTTGGTGAATGGGTATCCGGCTCCGACTCTGACAACCACTCCGAGAGAAGTTATCACTCCGACTCCGAATATACTCAAGATGAAGGTGTTGCCGGTCTAGCACTTGTGTCAACCAACTCCTAAGACATATTTGACTCACCAAATGAAGGAATTGGAAGATGCTTCATGGCCAAAGGTCCTAAGGTAACACACCTTGAGTATGTTGATTTTAATAGTGATGAAGATGACTAGTTAGGTGATGATGATTTACTTGTTGACAACTCTAGTGATGAATACTATGATGAAACGTCAATTAATCATGCTAATCAAGATAAAACGAATGACAATGATGAGGAGAAAATTGAGGCTCTAACTAAAGAACTAAACACTCTTAAGTTAGCTCATGAAACTATCTTCGAAGATCATCGAGAACTTTTAAGAGCTCATGAGAAGTTACGCTTTGAAAAGCTCAATCTTGAGCAAGAGCATGAGTTTTTAAAGGCAATCAATGATGATGTCCGCAAGAAAAGTTCTTCTTACATTGCCAAGCGTTTACTCTTATCCACTTACATGCCTCAAGTCAAGTCTAGTAACAAGAACAAAAAAGATTCTTCCTCTAGTAGTAACAATGATCATGTTAAATCCAATATTTTTGCTTCTTGTAGTTCTCTTGATTCCACTAATGATTCTCTTAGCCAAGTTACACTTGAGCAAGAAAATAGCTTATTGAAGGGAATCATAGAGAAAGGAGTGTACAAAAGCCTTGCCGGGAGTAAGCAATTCGAGGAAATTGTACGCAAGCAAGGAAGGCACCGGAAGAATCAAGGTGTTGGTTTTGAACGAAAGTTCAATGCCAATGGAGTTGAGTGGGAAGAAGATCAATACCCCAAGACAAAGTTTGTTCCACAACAAGAGAAGTATGATCCTACTTCTTTCAAGGGGACACAAGCTCACGATGATCTTCCACCACAAGACTACAAAGCAAAAAGGCAAGGACAAGCTTCAAGAGGAAATTGATACATTTGAAGAAGCTCCTAAGACCTTAGTCAAGTGGATTCCCAAGACTACTTCAAGTTCCACTTCATCAAGTACTACTACAACTCCAAGGATTCCCATCAAGATGGTGTGGATCCAAAAGAAGAAGAACTAGAGAGTCCTTGAGGGTGACTCCGCCAACATACTTCACTCTTATCATTTTGGCAAGAACAAGTGCAATCAACTTCCACATCTTGCACTAGTGGGCGTAAACCGGCCTACCTGGGCCGGGTTGACTTCATCAGTAGTCCAAAGGGGTTAAAGCCCAGAGGCTAGACAAAGGCCCAAGGCCATAGTCGGTTCAGTATCTGTAGCCGTAAACATGCGTGTATATAAACTTGTATTATAAGTTAGGAACAGGGAGAGACCAACCCAGATACGAATATAAACCGGAGATTGGGACTCTATGAACCGATGGGTGTCACCCGTGTATATAAGGGGACAACCCGATAGCGGTTCAAGGACAGACAACCATAACTCGAGGCCTAGGCAAAGCTTGTTTGCTCCCTAGTCATCGAAACCCCATCAATTCCATCACAAACTAGACGTAGGCTTTTACCTTCATCGAAGGGGCCGAACTAGTATAAATTCCCTGTGTCCCTTGTCCGCTTTAACCCCTTCGAGTTAACCCGTTGCGATGGCTCCACGACTAAGTCCTTTCGCTAGGACATCTGCCGTGACAATCGCACGACAGTTGGCGCCCACCGTGGGGCTATCGCACGATGGTTTCAAGTTCTTGGAGGGCCGCTTTGAAGGACTCGAGGGATACGTCGTGGGCCGGATGACCAAGAGTCGTCACGGCAAGATCTACATCGACGAGGCAGGCTGGGGCCCCGAGGCCGGCTCAATTGAGTACGGGTACCGGGTCCCCTTTGGTGGCATACATGTCTTCATCGGCAAGATCGGTGAACCGGGCCCTGAGTTGGACACCTGCACCGACCTCGTCGAGACAGCTCAGCATGCACGACCTGCCCGGGTTAAACCGGCCGTGAAACGTGCCTTCGTGGGAGTCATCCATGGAGGAAGCTATGAGGACGGAACAGGATCTGGTGGTGAAACCGTCGTTTACTCTGGCGACGAGTCATTGACCGGAGAAACTGAGTTGTTGTATCAGTTACAAGATGGCCGGATTGGGGGCTGTTCAGATGGCGACAGTATTCCGGACCCCTCCGATTTGCCCAACCGAGTTGGAATATTCATGGCCGGTACCCAAGCAGCACCTCACTCATCGACTGCCGCGGCGATGATTTCCGGTTCAGCGGCAGCAACGGCTGCCGGAGCAGGAGGCTCAGTGCGCCCGCCGGCTCAAGTGTTATCCGATCTATTCGACGCATTGGCTGCACTCATGGCGGAGGCTAATCCGGTGGATCAGGATGCTCATAATGCAGAGATCGCAAAGGTGAGAGAGCAGATTACCCAGGCCAAAGCGGATCTGGCAGCCGAAGAGGTCAGGATGACTGCGGAGCGGGCCGCTTTGGACGCCCAAGCTTATAAAATCATGCTGGACCAGAACGCCTCCCAGGAAGTCATGAGGAGGAAATACCGATCTTGTTTGCCCTCAGTTTTTGAAGGAAGGAACCTTTTCAACACCCCTGAAGCGGGAATCAATAATCCGCCGGTAGTAAACCGGGCGGAAGCACCTGCGACAGGAGCGCCGGTTCAGCCCCGTTTAATAGATCTGCCTCATCATAATGCTGGTGTACCACAAGCCGTGCCTACACCTCCGGGTCACTACTCTAATTCGATGGATAACCTCGTTGCAGCTGCGGCACGGCTGGAGGCTATTCTGGTTGAAGGTGATTCATTACAGGCGATCGAAACGCGCCGGGTTAAGGAGCTCCTTAGGATAGCTTTGATCTAACAGGAAGCATACTCATACAGCCGTGACCAGATTCATTCTACCCCACGCCCGGCCCAGAGTTATAGCAGGCGTATGGAGGAGCCAGCTGTGTCAAGTAACGCGCGGCGTGAAGCACCCCGTGGCAACAATCCGGCTCCCGATGCCCAGGAAGTGGTAGACCGGGCCCGAGCGCGCAGGGAAGCTGAGTTAGCAGCACAGTATCAGACTCATCAGTTCACGCCGGTTCGTCCCACCACTTCGGTTGAACCGGGGCTCACTTCTAGCGCTTTGGGAGTGCCTTGTCTTGTCCCCGCTTTACACAATGTGCGCCTGCCCAAGGATTTTAAGGGCCCGCGCAAAGTGCCGAACTATACGGCGGATCAACCCCCAGAGACGTGGGTGGAGAGTTATGAGATGGCCATGGAGATGCTTGACGTTGATGAGGCAGCGTGTGCAAAATATTTTACCATGATGCTTGAAGGGACAACCCGCACTTGGTTAAAAAGCATGCCGCCCAATTCTATCAGTTCATGGGCCCAGTTGCGAGACCGGTTCATCAATAATTTCAAAGACACGTGTAAGCAGCCCATGTCAATAGTGGATTTAGCTGCCTGCGTCTAGGAGGAAGGAGAATCAACGACTCATTGGGTGCGCAGGGTCTCACGAGTTCTGCATTCTTCAGACCGCATCAATGCGGACACCGCATTTATAACCTTGGAAGGCAATTGCCAGTTTGGGCCTTTGAAGCTGAAGTTAGGACAAATGAAACGCCATTGTACTGACATGGGAACCCTCATGGGCGCTTTGGTGAAGTACGCCGATTCTGATAGTACCAAGGATCCCGAGTCTGATGATGAGAAGACAGGGAAGGGAAATAAGAACGGCAACTTCAGAGGTCATCAGCATCACTCAGCAGGAAATGGTGGCGGAGGCAAGCGTAAAGCGGATGGCAACATGGACTTTGTGGCCAATACTAACGTGCAGAACGGGGACCAGCGACGTAAGGGCAAAAACTGCAGTGGAGCGCCTAGTCCTAATCTGGAACGCCTGAACTATCTGTTGAACCAGCCCTGTCCAAAGCATGGGACAAGGGAGGAACCAGGGAACCACCTTTGGAAAGATTGCTACATTATGCAAGAGTTCAAGAGCTCCAATGCCTTCCGGTATGACCCCGGCTCTGGTGGTGGTTCTGGATCTGGACCGAGTCACGGTGGAGGAAATTCCGGTTCAGGATTTAATGGTAACTCGGGCGGACATAACAATCAGCATAATCAGAATAACCAGGGTGGTAACAATCAGCAACAACAGCAGTCGGGTTACCAGAGCAATCCAAAGAAGCTAAATAGTGGGCAGTATCATGTATTCACCACTAGCTTGGACAAGCGGGTCCGGAAGGTCCAGAAGCGGGCAGTCAATTCTGTTGAACCGGCGGTGCCCCGGTATCTGCGCTGGTCAGAGCAGCCAATCATATGGAGTAGAGAGGATCACCCTCCCCGGGTTGACAATCCGGGTCAGCTGGCTTTAGTGGTGGCACCGCAGGTGGGAGGTTATAAGTTCACCAAGGTACTCATGGATGGAGGTAGCAGCATTAACATCCTGTATTATGAGACTTTCCGTCGAATGGGGCTAACAGATAAGGAACTCTGGCCTTCGAATACGGTGTTTCATGGTGTGGTACCTGGCAAGTCAGCATACCCCGTTGGGAAGATAGCATTGGAAGTGGCCTTTGGAGATGATCATGATTCCCGGTCCGAGACGCTGACGTTTGAGGTGGTAAAAATCCAAAGCCCGTATCATGCCCTGTTCGGTAGGCCGGCCTATGCGAAATTCATGGCACGACCCTGTTATGTATACTTGCAGCTCAAGATGCCAGGTCATAAGGGGACCATCACGGTTCACGGAAGCCGCAAGGTCGCTTTGGAATGCGAAGAAGGAGATGCGGCTTACACAGAGTCGGTTTGTAGCACCGAGGAACTCAAGTATTATAAAGACAACGTTGATCCGACGGATATGACTCCTTTGAAGAAGGCTACTACGGAGCATGATCCGGCCCTGAAGTTTACGTCAGCCGCTGAGACCAAGCTTGTTGACTTCGTACCTGGCGATTCGTCCAAGCAGTTCAGTATCAGTGCCAATCTGGATCCGAAATAGGAAAGCACGCTCATCGAGTTCATCCGTGAGAATCGGGACATCTTTGCGTGGAAGCCTTCTGACATGCCTGGTGTACCGAGGCGACTCGCTGAGCACACTCTTAATGTGGATCCTAAATACAAACTGGTGAAACAGTTCCTCCGTCGGTTCAACGAGGAGAGGCGAAAAGCTATTGGAGAAGAGGTGGCCAGGCTCTTAGCAGCTGGTTTCATTGTTGAAGTTTTTCACCCTGAGTGGCTTGCTAATCCGGTGCTACTCCTTAAGAAAAACGGCACCTGGCGCATGTGTGTGGACTATACTGATCTTAATAAAGCCTGTCCCGCAGATCCTTTTGCCCTCCCCCGTATAGATCAGATTATTGATGCTGCGGCAGGTTGCGAGCGTTTATGTTTCCTGGATGCGTATTCCGGCTATCATCAGATCAAAATGGCAGTTAAGGACCAGGAGAAGACGGCGTTCATAACTCCTTTTGGAGCCTTCTGCTATGTGTCTATGCCTTTTGGGCTCAAAAGTGCCCAGGCAACCTATCAACGATGTGTGCAAAATTGTCTCCACAAACAGATTGGCCGTAATGTGCATGCTTATGTGGATGATATCGTTGTTAAATCGAGGAAAAAGGAGACTTTGGTCGATGACTTGAAGGAAACCTTTGATAACCTGAGGACGTACAAGATGATGCTCAATCCGGCCAAATGTGTCTTTGGCGTACCAGCAGGCAAGTTATTGGGTTTTCTGGTGTCCAACAGGGGAATTGAGGCTAATCCGGAGAACATCACGGCTATCACTTCTCTGGCTAAACCGAAATGTATTAACGATGTTCAACGTTTGGCTGGCCGGATTGCCGCGTTGAGCCGGTTTATCAGCCGCCTCAGTGAGAAAGCGATCCCGTTGTATCAGATGTTGAAGAAAACAGATCAGTTCGTCTGGAGTTCTGTCGCTGATCAGGCTTTGGAGGATTTAAAGCGGCAATTGGCCAATCCTCCTGTACTCGCCGCCCCCGTTGACAAAGAACCATTATTGCTGTATGTCGCTGCTAATGCTCGTGCGGTCAGTGTAGCTATAGTGGTGGAGCGGAAGGAGGCGGGCAAAGAGTACCCGGTTCAGCGTCCGGTTTATTATATCAGCGAAGTGCTTATTGAGTCCAAACAAAGATATCCGCATTGGCAGAAGCTGGTATACAGAGTTTTCATGGCAAGCCGGAAGCTAAAGTAGTATTTCCAAGGGCATCCCATCACAGTGGTCAGCTCTGCCCCTTTGGGTGACATCATCCAGAACCGGGAAGCAACAGGTCGGATTGCCAAGTGGGCTATAGAGCTTGGGCCACACGGTTTGAAATACGTGCCTCGGACGGCGGTGAAGTCCCAAGCACTTGTCGATTTCATCAATGACTGGACAGAGCTGCAGGCCCTTGAAGAGAAGCCGGATCACACATATTGGACCATCCATTTCGACGGATCACGGCAATTGGAGGTCTCGGGGGCTGGAGTCGTATTAACTTCCCCACGAGGTGACAAGTTTTGTTATGTTCTCCGCTTAATGTTCCCTTGTACTAACAATGCAGCTGAGTATGAAGCCTTGCTCCATGGTCTCCGGATGGCTAAAGAGATGAACTTAAGCCGGGTTAAGTGCTTCAGTGACTTGGACCTGATAGCTCAACAGGTGTCTGGTACTTGGGATTCTAAAGACCCACTCATGGCTGCATATCGTCGTGAGGTTGATGCTGTTGCTGGTCATTTCAAGGGTTATCAGGTGGACCACGTGGACCGTCGGAAGAATGAAGCGGCGGACGCTTTGAGCCGGCTAGGCTCACAGCGTAAACCGGTCCCACCCAATGTCTTTCTCGACATACTACACAACCCATCGGTTCAGCTACCTGGAGAAGCAGATTTGGCTGTTCCTGATCCGGGGGCTCAGTTGGTGGCGGCACTCCACGTCATTCCGGGTTGGACACTTCCCTACCTGGCATACATGAACCGGGGCGAGTTACCAGAGGATGAGACTCTGGCCAGGCAAATAATATGGCGGTCCAAGTCCATGACAATCATCAATGGCGAGTTGCATCATTGCAGTGTATCAGGAGCATTTCAACGATGTGTGTCTCCTGAGGAAGGCTGTGAAATTTTGCGTGAGATCCATGAAGGGGATTGTGGTCACCACGCTGGTTCAAAATCTCTGGTGGCTAAAGCGTTCCGCCACGGTTTCTATTGGTTAACTGCCCATCCCGATGCGGAGGATCTGGTCTGACAATGTGATGGTTGCCAAAAGTTTTCAAGACGCGCTCATGTTCCGGCTCAAGAATTGAGGATGATTCCAATTACTTGGCCATTTGTAACCTGGGGGCTGGATATGGTTAGGCCTTTCAAAAGGTCCAAGGACAAGAAGACCCACCTCCTGGTGGCGGTTGATAAATTTACAAAGTGGGTGGAAGCAGAGCCTGTTAGTAAGTGTGATGCAGCCACCGCGGTTCAGTTCATCAAAAAGGTGATTTTCCGGTTTGGCTTTCCACACAGTATCATCACAGACAATGGTACCAATTTGTCCAAGGGTGCCATGAGAGAGTTCTGCGACCGAGAGCACATCCGCCTTGACGTGTCTTCAGTAGCGCACCCACAGTCCAATGGTCAAGCAGAAAGAGCTAATCAGGAGATCTTGAGAGGCATCAAGCCCCGGCTTATGGTCCCTTTGCAGAGGACGCCGGGTTGTTGGGTTGAAGAGTTACCATCCGTGTTATGGAGTATTAATACTACACCCAACAGATCGACAGGATACACGCCGTTCTTCATGGTTTATGGAGCATAGGCGGTTCTCCCTAGTGATATCCGTCATGATTCACCTCAGGTTGCGGCTTATGTTGAAGCGGAAAACGAGATGGCTCGACAAGACGCTTTGGACCGGTTGGATGAAGAGCGAGACACAGCAGCTGCCCGCTCAGCGATTTACCAACAAGATCTTCGTCGCTATCACAGTCGTCGGGTCAGAACCAGAACCTTTCAAGAAGGAGATTTGGTGCTTCGACTCATTCAAGATCAAACCGATATGCATAAGTTATCTCCACCTTGGGAAGGACCGTTCGTGGTCAGCAAAAATCTGCACAACGGGTCATACTATCTGATTGATATTCGAGAGCATAAGGACTCACGTAAGTCAGAGGAGGAGACCAGCAGGCCATGGAACATAGCTCTTCTTTGGCCTTACTATACTTGAGCCATTGGCTCTGCTTATGTACATATTATGACAATGTATATATTATAATAAACCAAATCCTCAGCTAAAGCGGGGTATCTGTTCTTTTATATCATGTGTGGTTACATGGAGTTGTTCTGTTTAAAGACGGCCTCCGGTTTACCCCTTGCAAAAATTATCAATATCACTTGGGGGCTCGGTCATGTCTGAACCGATGCAACACCTTTTGATAGGCGAAAGCCACCAGATCACTTGGGGGCTTGGTCGTGTCCGAACTGATGCAACACCTCTTGATCGGCGAAAGCCACCAGATCACTTGGGGACACGGTCAAGTCTGAACCGGTCACGCCTCTTGGTCGGCCTACAGCCTTAGAGTCACTTGGGGGCTTGGTCGAACCCGAACCATTGCCATGCCACTTGGTCGGCGTAATGCCACGAGTCATTTGGGGACCTGGCCGACTGGCACCATAGCTACACCTTTGGAGAGCTTGGTTGCGTCTGACCATGGTAACACCATCTGATCGGCTCAGTAAAGCCTCTCTTTTTGCAAAAAAATTTATCATTGCTTTTGCTTTAAATAGCCTTTCTTAAGGAGTTGCAATTTTATCTTCGTTGCGTTTTTTAAACCGACAGTGCTTTGTACCGGTTCAAACGGCCAAGTTGGCAGAACACGGTCCATTTTTAAACCGAAGATTATTTGCCCGGTTTGATTTTTTCTGTTCACATCCTTTTTTGGAGTAACAAAAGGCTATTATGATCAAAGCACGGTTTACACAGTAAGCTGGCGTTATATATATAGGAGCTGTTTTTCTCCCATGACGGTTTAGGGTTATCAAACCCCCGTTTCAAGATTGGCTACACGCCTACTTCGTGCCCAATAAACGGCAGGTATTTTGTATCACAAAATTTGATCATATTTGCAAGTCTCCTTGCATATCTACATAAAAATTCATAAACCGGATGGTGGTACAACCGCCCTGGTAGTTTAAGATTTTATGATTGCAGGAGATATAAGTTGGTAATATTGACCTTCCAAATAAAGGTATCAGCACAGATGCACGAAGGCATCTCAAGAAGCAAAAAGTATTGTCTATCCTATTACAAGGCAGCTTGGTGCCCAAATGAGATCATTGTTTTCTTGACAAGATATAACAAGGAAACTAGTTAAAGCTGCCTTCGGTTCACGCCTGCTGGCCACCCCGGTTTGATTGTTCTGGATCATCCTGCGCCGCTTCAGCTTCCTCGTCTCTACCCAGCGGCTGGAAGTCAACAGTGGTCTAGTCGATTCCCATTAATGCTTGAAAGATAGCCTCTTCATGGATCAGTGAAGATGGTTCAATATCAGGGGCGTAAGTATGCTTACGGATTGGAGGAATCAGGTTTTCCGCTTCAAGGATTGGTGCAGCCACTCTTTTGTTCTGGTCATTATACTGAGCTTGATAATGCGACAAATTTGCTTCCTCTACCAATTGGCAGACCAGAGGGCGCACTGCCCGGTTTATCTCTCTTAAATCCTCTTCGCTGAATTCTGAGCCATCCTCCTTCAAGCTGGGATAGCCTTGAGCCGCTTCAACAGGATCAAAATCGGGCACCCATGCTTTGGCCCGGATTAAGGCACTGATGGCTCCGGTTCAAGCAGCAGACTTTTTTAGCTCATCAATCCGAGCAGGGAGCATTGACAGTCTCTTCAGCGTATCTTGGATCAAAGTGGGTGCTGGATTATTGTGTGACGCAGTTGAGATAATCCGCTGCGCTCCAGTGTACAGCTGCTCGATTAAGGTGTAGGCGGCTTTCAGTTTCATCCGCACATCCGACCCCAAGTGGTTAATGCGAGTGCCTGTAACATGATCAGCAGTTTACAAACTGGGCTGTTATAAGAGGATCACGATTATTATACAAGTCGCAAGAAGCTTACCAAAGATGGCGGCAGTCATTGCGTGCACTTGTCGCTTTACGATGGTTAATTCATCAGTTACCGGTTTAAGGGCAGCCTCCGCATCTTCAATCTTCTTGGTTAAAGCGGCCTTTTCTGTGGCCCAGTCAGCCCGTTCCTTCTTGAAGCCCTCCTTCAGCTGCTCCATGGTGCCTAAAGCGTTGGTTAACTCTTCCTTGGCCTTGGAGGTTTCAGCTTGCTGGGACTTCAAGTTCTCTTGAAGGTCGGCGACTTGGTTCTCTTTGACCTTCAGTTCAGCCTGCAATCCGACAGTTATACGGTTTAACCAATGAAGTACCAACCACATAACAAGTTATGCGCTTTGTACTTGGGGGCTAATGCCTATTTGATTTACAGCTCTCAATTAATTATCAAAGTCCCAAGCTCAAAACAAGTATTCAACTTGGCACTTGGGGGCTAATGTCCATTTGCTCTGATGATATTTCGGATGCTACTGTATGAAGATTAAAGTTTCGGTTTCAACTATATTAAGTTGAACCGACCCTTGGGGGCTATATCAGTGAACTTTGGAACATTGAGTTTTATGACAAGACCCGATTCAATTGTACTAAAGTTGGACCGGCCCTTGGGGGCTACAGTGGTGATAAACAAGAACAAGTACATGGAGATTACCTCAAATTTTTCCTTCATCATCTTTACCAGATTGGCTTCATAATCACGGCTAGTATATAGCTGGTTTAAATAACCAGAATGAATATCTTGGGCACTGAGAGCAGTGTATGTTGCCAGATCAACATCCCATTTTCCTTTGCTCATGGCAGAAAATTCTTCTTTGACAGTATGGTTGGCTAAAGCGACGGGATTCCGAGGTTCAGAACGACCAATGCCAGTGATTATGACTTCATCATCCTTAGACTCGCCGGTTTGAACTGGCGCAGTCGGTTTATCGGCAGGTTTGGAGGGACTGGTGGTTTTCTCAATCCGGATGGGACTGGCTGGCTGGTCAGCAGGACCGGAGGTGTAAACAAAACCTTCTTCAGCAGTAACAACTTCATCCCGTACTAGTGGGTCATTAACCACATCTTCATGGATGACCGCTTCAATGTTTGGGGTAGCATCCGGTTCAGGAGCAGCGTCTTCCTCAGCTGCCTTATCCAGGCGAGCTTTCTTACTTGGCCTCGGTTTGGCCCTAAAAAGAAGCAGCAAGATCAAAGACAGTACATATTGAAAGCTACAAAAATCAACGACGTTATGATAAGTGCAAGCTTACCCAAGCACGGTTTTAAGTGGAGGAAGCTGGGTGCCAGTTGACTCGCCAGAAGATGAGTGCGAGGTGACCTGATAATCGGAGTCAGACGGATTAAGCGGTTGACGAAAACAGCCCGCTTTAGGACAAAATTTGACAAGCAAATTAGAGACCTTTGAACGACGTCTCCGAACCGGATTGTTCGGTAAACCGGCGGAGGTAACTACCTGACCGCTGTGTCGAGTTGTGCGGCGCACCTCATGCTGGTGGGTCTTCATAAGAAAGTTGGGATCCAATTAAGCAAGAGGATGAGAAAATTTAACT
Organism: Aegilops umbellulata; assembly: GCA_032464435.1. Classification (NCBI taxonomy): domain Eukaryota; kingdom Viridiplantae; phylum Streptophyta; class Magnoliopsida; order Poales; family Poaceae; genus Aegilops; species Aegilops umbellulata. The sequence continues at coordinate 388,632,008 of CP136054.1, read as the reverse complement.
TTGCGGTTTGCCTGACGGATTTTATGTGAAGGCGGAAGGCTTGAGTCAGAGGAAAGAACAATTACCTCTACATCGTCAGCATGGCTAGCTTCGGCATCATCCTGACAAATATCATCATCAATAAGGTGTATAAAAAGTAAACTGAGGGATCAAGTTCTGCCTCAAGGTCCGGATTACCCACATCGTCATCAGCGGGCGGATCAGAGGAAGCGGTGGTTCTCCTTTTATGAGCAGACTTCTTAACGACCTTGGTCTTAGGCCGGGTTAGTCTGTCCGGTTTGTCGGCTTTCTCTTGTGGGATTTTCTTGCTCCAAAACGGATCATTACCCTGCATCAAACAGAGGTCGGCATCAGTAATAGACGAGTTCAATAGCATCAAAGCTAGTACAAAGGAAAAATGCAGACTCACGGCTGGCGGCTCGTTGGTGGCGCAAAAAGGAAGCAGGCCAGTACGAGCGCAGACGTGCTCCGGTTCGTTCAAAATTTTCTTCACAGCTTCTGTGACTTCTTCATCAGTAAGCTGGATGTTTACGTGCCGCAGCGGATCGTCAACACTGCCCGTATATTCACACATCAAACTGGAGCGTCGGCTGAGGGGCAGTATACTCCAGGATATCCAACAACGGGCAAGATCAACTCCAGTTAAACCGTTGGCCATGAAAGCTCTGAGCTTGGACAATTGGGGAGCGTACTTACTCCTCTCTTTGCCAGTTAACCTCTGAGGAAAGGGGTGAGTGTTGCTAAGCCATTCCGGACGGAGACCAGGCAATGGATTCTCTTCAGCAGGGGAAGTGTCTTTGCAATAGAACCAGGAATTATTCCACTCCTGGGGATGACTGTGCAGTTTCGCAAGAGGATAAGTGACTTCTTTCCTTTTTTGAATCGCCATACCACCCAGTTCCATATTGGGGCCATCAGTAAACTCTGTGCGATGGTTCAAGTGAAAGCAGTCTCGGAACAACTCAACTGTGGGTTCCTCTTGGAAGTACACTTCGCAAAGCACTTGGAAGTGGCATATATTAGTAATAGAGTTGGGACCGATATCTTGTGGGCGCAGTTGAAAATTGGCTAAGACATCCCGATAAAACTTTGAACCGGGCGGACTAAAGCCCCGGGCCAGGTGATCCGCAAAAACAACAACCTCTCCCTCTTCAGGGGTGGGGGACATTCTGTGCCTGGAACTCTCCAGTGGATGGTATTTTTACTGCTTAAAGCGCCGGTTAGTACTAAGTTGTTCAGCTGTGTTTCCGTAACACGGGAAGGAACCCAATTGCACTCGTATATTTGCTTGGCCATGAGGAAATCTACAAGACAAGTAGTTCCGGTTCAAGAATATGTTGATTAAACCGGATGCATATCTACTTAAACCGAAGGCAGTCCTATCTAAACCGGAGTTATGCAAGGTGGCAACGTCTGGCGGTTCAAACAAGGGGACTAATGATATATACTGGTCTTTTACATTTTCTACGCCAAAGTTAAACCGTCGGATCTAAGCATTGAAAGCAATTGAGGGTGTACAAATACAAAAACAGATTTCACAAGACTTCTCTACAACGACGGATCTAAAGCCAGTTCAGAAAAAGGAAAATATTTAAAGGCTTAAGGCGGAACAATATTGATCCAAAGAGCAGAAAGGTTATTGGGATCTATGAACTTAAGTATGAATCTACAAGACGAATGCTAAAAGCCCATTGGTAATCACAGTAGGGTTTTCTTGGATCTATCCAGAGGTATGAGCAGGAGTACGAACAGTGAGCAAGAACACGGCAAGAACATGAAGCCCTAGTACAGATCTAGGTGGATAAAAACAGAGATCTTACCAGAGCTGGGGGAGACGCGGAAGGACGCCGCGATTTTCTGGTACGGTCAGGTTGATGCAGCGGCCCAAGATGATGCAGAGGTCAGCAGTGACGGCGGAGCTCCGAGGCTGGCGGCGCGAAGAAGACGAAGATAAAGGGGATGAAGGAAAAAAAAGAAATGACCCCTCGGCCCTATTTATGAGGTAAAGGACATGTGTCAGGCGCGCGAATCCAGGAGCCACAAATTTCGGAGCTGTCGCCTCGATTGTTGCGGATCTATTAAATAAAGAAGGCATCATAAAAGCTAGCTTCATGATGACGTAATGCCGGTTTACAGCAACCAAAGAAGAGGACGACACAATGGTTCAGCAGATACAGGAAGATGATGAAGACAAAGATTTTGGCTAAGGACTGTCATGAACCCGTTCAAATCAATCTAGGGCCTAATGTTGGGGATATTACTACTGGGTGTAAACCGGCCTACCTGGGCCGGGTTGACTTCATCAGTAGTCCAAAGGGGTTAAAGCCCAGAGGCTAGACAAAGGCCCAAGGCCATAGTCGGTTCAGTATCTGTAGCCGTAAACCGGCGTGTATATAAACTTGTATTATAAGTTAGGAATAGGGAGAGACCAACCCGGATACGAATATAAACCGGAGATTGGGACTCTATGAACCGACGGGTGTCACCCGTGTATATAAGGGGACAACCCGATAGCGGTTCAAGGACAGACAACCATAACTCGAGGCCTAGGCGAAGCTTGTTTGCTCCCTAGTCATCGAAACCCCATCAGTTCCATCACAAACTAGACGTAGGCTTTTACCTTCATCGAAGGGGCCGAACTAGTATAAATTCCCTGTGTCCCTTGTCTGCTTTAACCCCTTCGAGTTAACCCGTTGCGATGGCTCCACGACTAAGTCCTTTCGCTAGGACATCTGCCGTGACAAACCCACGACAGATTCCCAAGACTACTTCAAGTTCCACTTCATCAAGTACTACTACAACTCCAAGGATTCCCATCAAGATGGTGTGGATCCAAAAGAAGAAGAACTAGAGAGTTCTTGAGGGTGACTCCGCCAACATACTTCACTCTTATCATTTTGGCAAGAACAAGTGCAATCAACTTCCACATCTTGCACTAGTTCAAGGAGTCACAAACCCTCTTGTTGGTAAGTCAAGGGACAAGGTAACCTAAAAGTTTTCATGGACATCATCTTGTGTGTGCATCACTCTATGTCTATGGATATCCTTGTTTGTTCCCTGTGGGACTAACCCATGTAGGTATTGAAAGTGCAATTCACTCAAAAGGATAGCTTCAAGTGATCTACATCAACATTGAGCATCCACATCTTCAACATCTACATGAAGTCATCATCGACAAAGCCCAAGGTTAGTTCATCCCTCTTAGGGGGGATATCACATCTATGGGGAGCTTTACTCTAAGACTTGAGCTACAGCAACTCTAATGATGTGAATACAACAATGCTTTATGTAAAAGTGGTAACCCCACTTGAGCTTAAACGATGAGTATGACCTATGATCAAGTGTTCTCATTTGACTCCTAAGTCAATATACTCATATATAGATGACCTAGTCATCGCCAATTGCTTGATAGATGCTAGAATTGGTTGTGCATGCTTTGTCACATATTTCAATTGCCATTTTATTGTGTGAGCATGTTGGTTGCATATTTTACTCATTCGAGGACATCCACTTGTTTTTGATTGTTTGGCTTTATTTTTCTTTTGCCAAGTGGATGGACAAGAATGCCTAAGAACCTCCTCTAGCTATCTATGCTTTTCTCGTCTCAAACTTTATTCATGCTACATCACAAAATTGATCAAGTCAGATTCGAACCACTCTGTGTGAGGAGCACTCGGAGTCCCCGATTCGTCATAGACTTAAACTTCCAAAACCTCTTTGTGATTCTTGGTCTGACCGATACCCCACTTTCGGTCCTACCGAGATCATTAAGTTGATCTATGTTTTTGATCTCGGTGCAACCGATTTGAACCATTCGGTCACACCGAGTTGCAATAACTGTATATAGTTTTGCATCTCGGTGCCACCGAGTTGTTCCACTCGGTCACACCGACAGGGTCGGGCTATATATAGACACGAGCAAAAATTTGGAAATTTCTTTGAACCCTTTCGCCCGCGCGATAGCTCGCTCTGCCAACATGGTCTCCGGATCGTCTCCTCGCCGCCAGCTGCCTCCAATCGCTGGTCTCCGTCGCCGTCAACGGAATTCAACCCCGCCGTTGCCGCCGTAGCGAGTCTCCGACGAACTAGGGTATGGACTCGATCTTTGTGCCATTCCCCAATCCGATTCCTAGCACATTGTGATCATATTGATTCTAGCCACGTTTGAAACACTCCAATCCAGTCAATGCGATTCGTAGAATAGGTTTTATTCGAAATTTTAGGGTTAGGTTTCCTCCGAAACCATCTCGGATCCACCGAGTTGAAAACCTCGGTCCCACCGATTTGTCTCATGCCATTGCACAAGTGAGACTCGGTCTGACCGAGTGTTGCTAATCGGTGTGACCGATTTTGGAACTTTGTGAAACTCTAGCAGTCTCGGTGCCACCGAACTGTGACTCGGTCTAACCGAGTTCACTAGTTTAGGTTCCAAAAACTGCTTTGGTATCACCGAGTTTAAAAATCGGTAGATCCAAAATGATTTCTGTGGGAAACTAAAACTAAGATTTTGAATCATTCTTTTGCAAAAATCTCTGCATTTTGTGATGCTTATCCACTCTACCTCATCTATAAACTATTCACAGGGTCAGCAGTCAGCTTGTTCATCATGTCAGATCAGAGTGACAGCCAGAACATGTCAGAACAGCCAGTGCACATGAGTGAGGGCACTAGTCCCTCCAGTTCTTCAGATGAAGGCAGCAGGAGCACTCCCAGTAATTTGCCAAAAGCTGCCACCAGACAAAGGAAGAAAAGAACCTCAGAATCAGAGGATGAGGACTATGTGGCAGAAGAAGAAGCTAATTCCAAGAAAGTTGTGCTCAAGGAGTATGGCTCAGCTGCAGCCATCAAGCCAGGAATGCACAAAAAGGCACCTGCTAGGAGAGTTCCTACCTCCAAGCCTAGGAAGGCTGTCCCTGAGGAAACTATAAAATTCACTATGGAATCTGAAGAGGAATAAGTTGGCCAGGACAAGAAAAAGAAGAGAGCTAGAACTACCACTGCCATAGTTGTTGGCAAGCCTTCTATGAGGAAAGATTCTTCTGATGAGGAAGAAGAAGAAGAGGTTGCTGCACCAGCACCTAAGGCACCCAAGCTAATGGGTGATGCAATCAAATCAGCGGCTACGACATCCAAGCCCAAGGAAGCACCCAAGACTGCATCAAAGGCCAAGACAACTCCAAATAGGAATACAAGGAGCATCCCAACTGCTGAGAAGAACAAGGCCCCAGTGCCTGACACTGCAGGAAAAGAGGAAGGCCAAGTTCTCAGAAAGTCGAAGCCCAAGATCCCAGACCACAATGATGCTCATCCTGTGGCTGAGGATATGAAGATCAGAAGAGACTCAGGGCTGAGAAAGTGGAGAGCAGAAGATCCTTATGCTACCAGGAGGAGAACTGCTGTTGACTACAGGTTCCACACTAAGGAACAGCAGGACTTCTATGAGACAGTCTTATTGGATAAGAAGCCCATTGTTTGTGACATGAGATGGGTCGACTGGGAATACATCAAGGACAATGAAGAGCACTATCTTGGAGTGCAAGACAGCTTCAAGGCTTGTGGAGTAGCTGACTTTGTTGGGCAGAAGCTCACAAAGTGGAATGAAGAGCTGATCATGCAGTTCTACTCCACAACACACTTTTTTCCAGATGGCAGAATTGTATGGATGTCTGAAGGTATGAGGTACCAATCAACAGTTGCTGAGTGGGACAGCTCATCAATGCCCCAGAGGAGCATGAGGATGACCTAGATATTTATGCCAAGAAGAAGATGGACCACAACTTTATGTCCAACATGTACAAGGAGATCCCAAACAAGGCACTTGACACTTTCAAGTTTGGATCAGTACATTATCTTCTGTCAGGATTGCCAACCATCAATTGGATACTGAGGCACACCTTGTTGCCCAAGTCAGGTGATCACAAGATGATCAGAGGCCATGCAATCAACTTGCTTCATATCTTTGATGTGCCACAAAAATTCAAAGTCATGAGCCTCATGGTAGAAACAATCAAGAGGACTGTAGCAGACCAGAAGAGGAGCTGTGGATATGCCCCTCAGATCCAGGAGTTGATTAACTCCAAGATGGGCACAGGCATATACCTCTTGGACAAGGAACATTTACCTATTCATCCAGATTTTGAAGATAATGAAGTTGTGATGAACAAGGATGAACCATCTTCAGCCCATGCACAAGCACAGAAGGAGAAGGCAAGGAAGGAGAAAGCTGCAAAGATGCCAACTCAAGAGGAGGCATCTGAATATTTCTTGAAAACCAAGCAAGAACAGCTCAGTTACTTGATTGCATCCACCCTGAGGATAGAGAAAGGACTGGCCACCCTCACTCAGAATCAGGAGAGCTTAGAGAGGATCGTAGAACAAAAGTTCTATGACTTGGATGTCAAAGTGACAGAGATTCAGTCTGCAGTGGAGCAACTTCAAGATGACATGCAGGAGAGGAAAGGGAAGACTACCACTGATGCATTTGCCAGAGTGCCACGAGCCCAGAGGTCGTCTGCAGTGCCAGTTCCTGACACAAGAGCCACCACCTCAGCTCCAGCCACAGCACCAGCCCAACCAGCTCGAGCATCTACTTCAGCTCCAGCTCCAACCACGTCTATAGAAGCCTTCGTCCTTGGAGTGATACAGACTCCACCACCACCAGAAGATCAAGCCTGAGTGTCGATCTAGCACTATGCATTTTCTAGGAACTTTTTGGTAACTTGTTGCCAAAGGGGGAGAAAAATGTATAGATCATAGGCTTCGAGAGAGAGAGTGTGTTGCTTTTATTCTCTCTTGCTTTATTTGATGGTTTTTCAAACTTTGTTTGCTTTTGGTCGAGATACTTTGATATGGTTGTGAGACATTGATGATCATGTGGTTGATCATAAGCTACACTTATGCATGCTTGATATATCTTATCTATCTTATGTGACCATTCACTTTTCTTGGTGATGAGTGCATGTATTTCATTCTTATCATTTTGAGCGCTCCACCAAGATGTATGTGACATGGAAGAGTAACCCATGATTCTAACTCTTTGTGCATTTGCAGTCCAAAGCAAATTTTAAATATGCACAAATTTAGGGGGAGCTCTTACTTATCACATACTTCTCAAAGCGACGATATAATTCATTATTATTATCATTTGTCGAAGCTTTGATCTATATGTTGTCATCAATTACCAAAAAAGGGGAGACTGAAAGTGCAACTATCCCTAGGTGGTTTTGGTAATTCATAACAACATATAGCTCATTGAGCTAATGCTATTCCAAGACAATTATTTCAGGAAAGCTCAGTGATTGGCATGGCATGGATGGTGAAAGTGGAACCCTCAAAATGTTAAGGACAAAGGATTGGCTCAAGCTCAAAAGCTCAAGACTCTTCATTTTACATTTTAGTGATCCAAGATCACATTGAGTCCATAGGAAAAGCCAATACTATCAAGGAGGGATGAGGTGTTGCTTAGTGAGCTTTTTGCTTCATGTGCTTAATTATATGCTCCGAAATCCTCATCTACTTTCCCATATCCACATATGACCTAAACCCTAAGCCAAACTCGGACCTACCGATTCTTCCTATCCGGCGCCACCGAGTTTCACATGTCATAAGCCACTGCCAAACCCTAGCAAATCGGTTCTACCGATAGGGATCTCGGTCTCACCGAGATGGGATTGCAATTTCTCTGTTTCCTTTTCGTAACTTTTCGGTCTCACCGAAAGAGCGGATTGGTCCCACCGAGATTGCAATGTAAACTCTATGTTTCCCTTTTGTAACATTTCGGTCTCACCGAAAGAGCAAATCGGTCCCACCGAGTTTACCTGACCAACTCTCTGGTTAGCTAATTACCAAATCCGTCTCACCGAGTTTGTGTAATCGGTCTCACCGAGATTACGTTATGCCCTAACCCTAACCATATCGGTCCTACCGAGTTGCATGTCAGTCCCACCGAAAATCTCTAACGGTCACTAGGTTTACTATTTCGGTCCGACCGAGTTTGTTGATTCGGTCCCACTGAGATTGGTAAATTGTGTGTAACGGTTGGATCTTGTGTGGAGGCTATAAATACCCCTCCACCTCCTCTTCACTCGTGGAGAGAGCCATCAGAACACATCTACACTTCCAACTCATATGTTCTGAGAGAGAACCACCTACTCATGTGTTGAGACCAAGATATTCCATTCCTACCATATGAATCTTGATCTCTAGCCTTCCCCAAGTTGCTTTCCACTCAAATCTTCTTTCTACCAAATCCAAATCCTGTGAGAGAGAGTTGAGTGTTGGGGAGACTATCATTTGAAGCACAAGAGCAAGGAGTTCATCATCAACACACCATTTGTTACTTCTTGGAGAGTGGTGTCTCCTAGATTGGCTAGGTGTCACTTGGGAGCCTCCGACAAGATTGTGGAGTTGAACCAAGGAGTTTGTAAGGGCAAGGAGATCGCCTACTTCGTGAAGATCTACCGCTAGTGAGGCAAGTCATTCGTGGGCGATGGCCATGGTGGGATAGACAAGGTTGCTTCTTCATGGACCCTTCGTGGGTGGATCCCTCCGTGGACTCGCGCAACCGTTACCCTTCGTGGGTTGAAGTCTCCATCAACGTGGATGTAGGATAGCACCACCTATCCGAACCACGGGAAAAACATCCGTGTCTCCAATAGCGTTTGAATTCTCCAAACCCTTCCCTTTACATTCTCGCAAGTTGCATGCTTTACTTTCCACTGCCTATATACTCTTTGCATGCTTGCTTGAATTGTGTGATGATTGCTTGACTTGTCCTAAAGTAGCTAAAATCTGCCAAGAACTAAAATTGGGAAAAGGTTAAGTTTTTATTTGGTCAAGTAGTCTAATCACCCCCCTCTAGACATACTTCCGATCCTACATCAAGCCACATCATGCTTAACATTTAAGTTCTTGCTGATATGCCTTGTGTAACTTGCATGAGCTGCCGGAAGGGCGGATGTACCTTGCTGATATTGGTAAGTTTAATAGTATATGGGATGTATAATGTGAAAAATATATCATGGGAAACTCCTTTCACGTACGAATTGAACAATATGCCTTGTGTAACTTGCATATTATATATTATTGATTTAACATGTGGTCAAAATTAGTCTCAAAAATTTCATTAGGCCCTATATATGGATAGAGGGAGTATGAGACATTTACAAATATTGAAGTGTAACCCGATTGTGGGCATTTACAATTTGATCAAATTGTTCATTGCAAACACGAAAGTGCAACTAATCTCTGGGTGGTTTTGGTAATTAATAACAACATATATTTCATTGAACTGTTGCCTATTCAAAGATAATTTCAGAAAAGGTTAATGTTGGAATGGCAAATACATGTGATTGTGGACCCCTCAAAATGCTAAGGATATACATTGGCAAAAGCTTCAAGACTCTATATTTTTGGTTAAGTGATCAAAGATCACATTGAGTCTATAGGAAAGCCAATACTATTAAAAGGGGATGAGGTTTTGATCATGACTCATTTGCTAAAGTGCTTGAAGATATTGCTCCAAAACCCTCAACCACTTTCCCACATTCCTAGCTATCCAAAACCCTAAGTCCAAACTGAGTCCCACCAAATTGCTCCTATCCAGACCCACCGAGATACATCAGACAGTGCCATAAGCCAAACCCTGGAAACTCGGTACAACCAAATGACATTTGGTCCCATCGAAGTGCAGTGACCAAGTTCCTTTACGCGGTCGACTTCATTTTGGAATCACCGAGATGAAAAGATCAAAATTACCGAGATGCATAATCTGCTTAGGTCATCACATATCGGTCTCACTGAATGGATTCATCCGGTCTCACTGAAACGTCTAACATTCGAATCTTTTGCACTGTTCGGTCCCACCGATATTTACTTTTGGTCTCACCGAGTTGTGTATAAATTTTGCAATGGGTAGATCTTTTGTGATGGCTATATATACCCTTCCACCACCACTCACTCTCAAAGAGATCAACCATGACGAAACTACACTTTCCACATTCATTTTTGAGAGAGTGCCACCTACACTTGTGTTGAGATCAAGTCACTCCACTCCAATCATTCTCCTACCCCTAGCCAATTCTGCGATAGAGTGATTGAATGTTGAGCAGACTATCCTTTGAAGCACAAGAGCAAGGAGTTCATCATCATCAACAACATCCATTACCTTTCGAAGAGTGGTGTCTCCTAGATTGGTTAGGTGTCACTTGGGGGCCTCCAAGATCAAGTGGAGTCAAACAGAGGAGTTTGTAAGGGCAAGGAGATCGCACACTTCGTGAGGATCTACCCGGGTCAGGCTAGTCCTTTGTGGGCGTAAGCCATGGTGTAATAGGCAAGGGTGCTTCTTCGTGGACCCTTCGTGGGTGGAGCCCTCCGTGGAATCACGCAGTCGTTACCCTCCGTGGGTTGAATTCTCAATCAACGTGGATGTACGATAGTCAGTAGCACCACCTATCGGAATGCCAAAATCTCCGTGTCTTCACCGCGTTTGATCTTCCTATCTCTACTCCCTCTACTTTCTTGCACTTGCATGTTATTACTATTCCGCTGCCCTATCTCTAGATATGCATGTGTAGGAAGTATTGGTTGCAACTTAACTAGTGCTAAAATTTGCCTAATTATCAAGAAAACTAAAAATTGCACATTTGCCCTGTTAAGTGTCTATTTAGCCCCCCTTCTAGACTCCACCTTAATTGGTCTCTGATACGTCTCCAACGTATCTATATTTTTTGATTTTTCCATGTTGTTATATTATCAACCTTGGATGTTTTATATACATTTACTAGCAACTTTATATCATTTTTTGGGACTAACCTATCGACATAGTGCCGAGTGCCATTTGTTGTTTTATGCTTGTTTTTTTACTTTGTGGAATATCAATACCAAATGAAGTCCAAATGCCACGAAACTTTTTGGAGATTTTTTTGCAAGAAGAGACCCTGGAAGCTTCTGGTGGCCATGAGAAGAGGCCCGAGGGGCCCACTAGGCATCAGGGTGCGCGAGAGGGCCCAGACGCGCCCTGGTGGGTAGTGGAGTCCTCGGGCACCGACTTGGCCTACCTCCACCTCTATAAATACTCTAAAGTCACAAAAAACCTAGGGGAGTCGACGAAATACTTTTTCCGCAGCCGCAAGTTCCAGAACCATGAGATCCAATCTAGATGCCTTTTTCGGCACTCTGCCGGAGGGGGAAACGAACATGGAGGGGTTCTTCATCATCCTTGCCGCTCCTGCGATGATGCATGAGTAGTTTACCACAGACCTATGGGTCTGTAGTTAGTAGCTATTTGGTTTCTTCTCTCTTTTTGATCTTCAATACAATGTTCTCCTTGATGTTCTTGGAGATCTATTTGATGTAACTCTTTTTTGCGGTGTGTTTGTTGGGATTCGATGAATTGTGAGTTTATGGTTAGTTCTATCCATGAATATTATTTGAGTCTTTGATGAGCTCTTTTATGCATGATTGTAATAGCCTCGTATTTCTTCTTCAAATTATTGGTTTGGTTTGGCCAACTAAATTGATTTTTCTTGCCATGGGAAGAGGTGCTTTGTGATGGGTTTGATCTTGCGGTGCTCAGTCTCAGTGACAGAAAGAGACCTGACATGCATGTATCATAGCTATTAAGGGTAACAATATGGGGTTTATTCATACGTGAATTTATCTTGTCTACACCATGTCATCATTCTTATTGCATTACTCCGTTTTTCCATGAACTTAATACACTAGATGCATGCTAGATAGCGGTCGATATGTTGAGTAATAGTAGTAGATGCATGCAGGAGTCTGTTTTACTAATCTTGGACGTGATGCCTATATACATAATTATTGCCTTGGATATCATCATAATTATTTGCTTTTCTATCAGTTGCCCAACAGTAATTTGTTTACCCACTGTATGCTATTTTCTCGAGAGAAGCCTCTAGTGAAAACTATGGCCCCGGGTCCATTTCCTATCATATATTAAATTAAAAAAATACATTGCTGCAATTTTTTTTATTTTTTTATTATTGTTAGATCTATTTGTCAAAACCTATACAATTTAATCCATCTCAATATAGTTGAGGGATTGACAACCCCTCTTACGCGTTGGTTTGCAAGTATTTGTTGTTTGTGTGCAGGTGTTGTTTACATAGTGTTGCTTGGTTCTCCTACTAGATTGATGACCTTGGTTTCATAACCGAGGGAAATACTTACCTCTGCTATGCTGCATCATCCTATTCTCTTCGAGGAATTACCAACGCAAATTACAAGCATCATGAAGAATTTCTGGCGCCGTTGCCGGGGAGACATCATCAACATCTATCAAGTACCTACGCATAAACTTTCATCTCCTTGCAATTACTTTATTCGCAATTTGCCTCTCGTTTTCATCTCCCCCACTTCTAAAAGGGCTTTTTTACAAAAATACAAAAAAAATATGTTTACCTTTTATTTTTGCTCGTTTCCTTGCTTTCACTACAAAAAAAAAGACACATCTGTGACATTTTGGGCCGAATGAATTTTTTTTCTGTCATACTTATGACACTTCTATGACGATAATTGTGACAAAACCCAGTATCATCATGGATGTGGTGGGGTCCTACTTCTATGACAAAAAATCATGACAGAAAATGGGCTTTTCGTCCTGGGCGGGCCGGAGACGCAGCTGCATGACATTCTTCGGGCCGTCCATGATGGAAAAAACCATGGTAGAAGTGAGGGCGAGGAAAATATCGGGGTGTTCCCGGTTACGGTGGGTGGTTGGGGCCGAGCGATGCGCGTTTCTCTCGTACACGCACTTGCGTGGGTGCGAGGCGTTGGGCTCTAACTGAACCCGAGTGATTGCACTGCAGGCTACGCGTTACTGATCCCGAGTGATCGATCGATGGCTATTACCTGAACCCGATCGAGCGATTCCTTCGCTACTGCTGCTAACTGAAGCCGATCGATGCTGCCTCTGGATGAACAGTGAGCATCCTGGGGGGTTTGGATGAACAGTTCCCGGTAGGGGTGGATGAACATGAACCCGTGGTGTTGCCTCTGGATGAACAGGACCCCGATCGATCGAGCCGGTTGGGGCTGGATGAACAGGACCCCGTGGAGGGCAGGATGAACAGGACCACCCCGTGGAGGGCAGGATGAACAGTAGCCGGTGAAGGGCTTGATGAACAGTAGCCCGTGGAGGGGTGATTGAACAGGAGCCCGTGGAGAGGGCTGGTTGAACAGTAGCCGGTGGAGTAGCGCGCGGTGGAGGCTGCATGAATAGTCGCAGGTGGAGGCTGGAGGAGGTCAACGGTGGATGAACAGTAGCCCGTGGAGGCTGGAGGGGGTCGACGATGGAGATGAACAGTATCCCGTGGAGTCCCGTTTTGCGGTACGCCACACCCCTCCCGATGAACAGGACCACTGTTTCGACTGTAGCGCTCCAACACAAGTCCGTTTCCTCCATTTTGCGGTACACCACACCCCTCCCGATCAACAGGACCCCCGTTTCGACCGTAAGAGGTCCGTTTCCTCTATTTTGCGGTACGCCAGACCCCTCCCGATGAACAAGATCCCGTTTCGAATGTGGGCGGTCTAACACAAGGCCGTTTCCTCCGTTCTGCGGTACACCAAGCCTCGTTTCCGTCGGCTGTTCCGTCCAAGCCCTCCCGATGAACACGACGACGCATTCCGTTCCGACCCAGCCGGTTGGCTCCCCATGAACACGACGACGACGCTGTTTCTCCGTTCCGACCCAGCCATGTACATGAGCCCTGGCCATACGTATGCGCGAGTAGGCATTCGAGACCCTGCCCGTATGTATGTACATGGCCGTATTTTCTTTCTTGCACACTGGGCGCTGTACGTACGTGTACATGCTACGTGCGCGCTTCTACTACGACACATGCGCGCCTCTACATCGACCAGTATGTACCTACACGTTCGCGACCATAATGACAACGCTACGTACGCTTCGACCAGGTGGGTCCCGACTATCAGGCACTTCCTTGCCTGCGAAGATGTAGCTGGTGGGTCCCGGCAGTCAGGGGGGCGAACCGTTTTTTTGCCCGAACGCACTTCCTTGCGTGCGAAGATGTAGCTGGTGGGTCCCAGCAGTCAGGGGGAAATGCTTTTTCCCGAAATATGGTGGCCCATCCGATGGGTCCCTGCTGTCAGGGGGAGGAATAATTATTTTGCGCGTAATAAGGAGGCACTTCCTTGCTGCGGCCGTGGACCCAATTTCAGCCTCTCCATGTACAGTCCACATCCGATGGAAGCCATTCCTTGACCATGTTGACCACGCCACGCCGAGAGCACCAGGGCGGTGGACGACGGCGATGCCTAGGAAGGGGACGACGCGGAGCCGAGGAAGACGCGGCAGTGGAAGTCTGTGTGGAGAGGAGTACGAGGGTTCACTGGTTCGGCTGCGGTGTGAGGCTGCCATCACCGCAGGGCCTGGCCAGCGGTGGGAATAGTAGGGGGCGGTGAGGCCTCCGCGACAGCACAGCCGGCCACGGGAGGCAGGAGCATGCGGCACGACCGGCGCTGCTTTTGGCGGTTGGAGCAACAAGACCAGAGGTTGAAGAAGCACTACGGCCGTTGGATGGACATCGTACGGTCACTGTAGCTAGAATCGTTCATATTGACTAAGTTGAGAAAGCACTCCGTCCCCGTCAACTTAGTAGGCCCACAAGTCAGCCTCCCACCAAGGTGGGTCCCAACCAGCAGGGGGAGTATTCATTTTTTTTGTGCATAATAAGGAGGCACTTTCGGTGGGTCCGAGTTGGCACCGGGGGGAACTTTTTTCACGCAATACGGTGACCCGTCTGGTGGGTCCCAGCAGTCAGGGGGAAACGTTTTTCGTGAAATACGGCGGCCCGTCCGGTGGGTCCCTGCTGTCAGGTGGAGGAATCATTATTTTCCGCGTAATAAGGAGGCACTTCCTTGCTACCGTGTGGACCCAGCTGTCAGACTCTCCACGTACAGTCCATGTTCGATGGAAGCCGTTCCTTGACCACGTTGACCACGCCGCGCCGAGAGCACCAGGGCAGTGGACGACAACGAGGCCTAGGAAGGGGACGACGCGGAGCCGGGGAAGACGCGGCAGTGGAAGCCCATGCGGAGAGGAGTACGAGGGTTCACTGGTTCGGCTGCGGTGTGAGGCTGCCGTCGCTGCAGGGCCTGGCCAGTGGTGGGAATAGTAGGGGACGGTGAGGCCTCCGCGGCAGCACAGCCGGCCACGGGAGGCAGGAGCATGCGGCATGACCGGCGCTGCTTTGGGCGGCTGGAGCAAGAAGACCAGAGGTTGAAGAAGCACTACGGCCGTTGGATGGACATCGTATGGTCACTGCAGCTAGAATCGTTTATATTGACTAAGTTGATAAAGCCATTGGTATGCGTCAACTTAGTAGGCCCACAGGTCAGCTTTCGAAACGGTGCGCCCCAGATGTCAGGGGGAGGAATCATTTTTGGGGCGGGTGAAGCTAGAATATCCAAGATTGAAGAAGAAGCACGACATCCATTGGATGGACATCCAACAACCACTGCTGCTAGAACCGTGTGTTGACTATAAGTTGACAAATCCTTGCATACGCGTCAACTCTTTTTTTAGGGGACGCGTCCACTTAGTAAGTCACAAGTGTGTGGCAGAGAACTTATAGCCCATTTGTGATTTGTAGGAATGTGCGACCAATTTTTGAATTCTAATGGAATTTACCATAGTCCATTTACAGTTTGTTAAAAGTACAGCCCATTTCAACCAACCGTTCAAAACAGAATTCAATAAAATTTCCCACATTTTGATGGGATCCGAAATATTTTTATTCCGAAATTTCTAGTCAGATTAAATACAAATTCAATATAAATTTATATTACGTAAAAATCCAACAAAACATTGCGCTCGCAACAATTAATGGAATTAAAATTTTCAATATCCAAAAATAATATTTATAAAGTAATTACGTGTTTGGTGCATTTTTTATAGTTACTGCCCAGTTTTTATAATTACATCCCATTTATTATTTCTTAAAGCCCATTTTCTTGTTAAGCCTAATGCATCCCTCCTAGGAAAGATTTGCAGCCCAGCGGGGCAGAGAATAACAACTTGACCTTGCCTAGGTACTCCTAAAAAAAGTATAGCTGGGCTAGCCATTTTCAGCTTGAAAAAACTTAATATCTAGGCTGGATATCTGGCCTGGGCTAGACGGGCCACAACCCACCCAGTTAATAGTTGTAGCGATGTTTTTGTTGTTGTTCACAGGAGAAAAATTAATATCTGGGCTAAACATCGCTCAAGAAAAAGTCTGCAGTGCTCACACCTAAAAAACACAAATACTGCTCGACCTGCTTGGTCCCAGCTGTCGGGCGCTTCTTGTGCAATTCTCTCGTTTATTGACTACATAGGTTGACAATGGTGTGGGACCGTGATGTCAGGAAATCAGGAGGAAGCAAAAAAAATAGTTTTATATACTAATAAGGAGGCACTTGCTGTCATCCTCTCCCAGTAAAGTCATCTCCTCATCCTCATGTCCGTTGACCATGTTGACAACGCGAGACGGCGGCGCGACAACAAGCGCAACAACTCGAAGGACGACGGAGAGGACCTCGCGGGCCCTACGGATGGTCTGATACATCGCCCGCTGCTCATTCGGGAAGCCAGGATCATAGGGCCACATGTCCGCGACGGCATTGTCGTTCGCTTGTTCACCGGTGCTTGTTGAGGAGACGGAGGTTGTAGCACAGGTCCTCCTGTGCTGGTAGCTCTTCCGCCATTAGGGCGTCAAAGTGCGGCCGCACCTGCTCTATGGTGAACACGGCATGAACCGGCTTGGACAGTGGCACCGGCTCCTGGTCGGAAGCTACGTCCATTGTCTGATTGTCGTCGCTCAGCTCGGTGAGGTAGCTAGTGAGCCAGCATGTCCGGCTGCTGGACCGACCCGCTGCCAAGCACGAGTCTGACTGCCCTGGCCCACCCAGACCGCCTCCCTCGCCCGCGCGCGCTTTCCGCCCGAAACGGTCAGCGCCGCCTGCCCCGCTTCCCGGTGCATGCGATTGCTCCGCCTTCAAACGACACAAGTGCCGTCTGTCCGTCCTTCTGCTGCCCACATTAATGATACGCAGTTGCCGAGGCGGCTACTCCAGTGCCACATGTCAGTCCCTCCGCCGACCACCATTTCTATATAAATATACTGTGCCGGCCATAGCCGCAGTCATCCGCATCCATTTCTATTCTCGTGTCCACACCACTACTGCCCACCATGGCTTCCTCGCACTCCAGCGCTCTTCGGGACGGGCAGACCACAAGGAGATGGCAGCCATTGCTGCCGACTGGCTGGCCGGCACGCAGCCATAGGATGATGACGTTCCGATGGAGAACATGGTAGTCGACGATTTGACGCCAACCCCCTCCTCCGCGCCATCCTCGCCGGTGCATTGCACCATGACCATCGGTGAGGCCCGTGCCCAATATATGGACACGGTGAGGCAGAAGCGTGAGGAGCAGTTCCGGGAGGCGCAGGCCGATGCCGCCTACAACCACCACCTCCTCCAGGAGCACCTGTAGGCGGAGGAGCAGATCACCGCGGAGCGGGCGGAGCAGGAGGCGCTGCTCGACTCATACCGCTCCGCCCGCGAGGGCCGCCTCGAGCGCTGGCGGTACCGCATGCGGGTGGTGGAGGCTACAACCGCCTACAAAGAGGGTGATGAAGCGGCCGAGGCGCTGTTTGGCGAGACCGAGGACGAGGCAGAGGAAAATGACGGCTTCGCTCTGCTGGCGTCGATGAGGCCCCGCTCCACTGGCGTCGACGAGGCCCCGCGACGCCAACAACGAGGCAGAGGACACCGCCGGCTCCGCCGAGGCCCCACCCTGCCGACAACAAGGGGGAGGATTTTCCCCCGCTCCGCTGAGGCATTGCCCTCCGGCAACGAGACAGAGGACATCGCCGGCTCCGCCGAGGCCCCGCCCCGCTGCCAACGAGGCCGCGCCACACAGAAAACGAGGAAGAGTAGAACACGGTAGGTCGCTGCCGCTCAGGTCCAAGTAAGCCCACCGCTGCTACCCTCCGGTTGCTGGCAGTGATCTGTACATCATGGAGCAATTCTATGATTATAGGATGATTGAAGAGCGCTCCGTGGTTGAGCAAGCTCATGAGATACAGTCATTTGCTAGAGAACTTGAGCACTTCAGTTGTATGCTACCATACAATGTGCGAAGTAAGACGGAACAGAAGGAGTACAAAGAGTTTGAGCAGCTTTTTAGCGTTCCTGTACATTGCAATCACAGCGATTCACATGTCATAGAGAACATTCAAAACAATCGATGATTATGCATCTCAGCGATTCACATGTCAAAGCCAATATTTACTTCACAACTAAAGAATAAAGAAAAAATGGATCGACGCTGCTGACAGGAAAGGGCGTCCCATTCGAAAATATCAAACGCATGTCTTCTTGCTAAAATAAATGAGCAAAATTTGACAAGGTTTTCCCATTCCAAAATATCAAATGCCTACGATTGTGGAGTGGGCAGGGTTTGCCATCAGTTCGGACATTGACATGGCATCTCGTGCTAAATAAACGAGCTGTTCTTTTTGTGCAGTTCCACCAAAATCAACCAAATTCGCGCGTAGCTTGTATGATTTCGCCCTTATATGTTGCAACGCCTTGAACATATCGGCACCTCCTTTCTTGTGGTAGAAATGAATGATTCAATGTATTCATGAACATTTTGTGCAATTCCCATTGAAATCAAGCTGAGCACCCCTGTTTGCACAAATACAAGAAAAGTGATTAGTATAAAGCAAATTGTACTATGAATTGACAGTTTAAACAGGCACCTACATGGTCCATGTAGAGCACACTTTTACAAAAATGGAACTCACCAGAAAGAATCCTAGAATAACATTGTACTCGCCCATCACAGCAAGAAAATGGAGATTTGTCAGTCCTTCTGAGCTGAAGTTAGTTTGGTCTTGTGGGGGTAATGTTACCATCCTTCAACTGCTCCTTCTGATGAGAAGATAGACAAGGCTTCTTCATCCTGACATAATCGGAACTAGTCACTTCACGTAATCCATATTCTTCTTCAGAGGAGGATGATCCTGTTGTGCAAAGACAAGAGGATAACTAAATGCTAGCATCCTGTTTGCTCAAAAAGAAGAAAGGAAATATTTAAAACAACACAGATGAAGCACTTCTCAAGGACAATACCACTTTTTGATGACAGCATCTAAACAGTAGCACAACACCAATAGAGATGACAAAGCTCAATCATATGGATGAAATTAGTGGGCGAGTACCAACCTTTGTCAGGAGGCTTATTTTGTAGAGCATACAGATGAAGCACTTCTCCGGAACCATCTGTTGCTATCTACTGTGGTGGCCATGCTTACTATATACTCCTCGATTAGATTAATGTTTCCAACATCTTCTTGTGCAGTTCCACTAAAATATATGGTATCTTCAAAGAAGATCCCTGTTTGCACAAGTAGAGATAATTACGTATTACATTAAGAGTGGCATCAAATCAGTGGCAAAACAATTGCTTGTTCCAGCCATAGCAAAAAATTAAGATGCAAAACTATATCATTACTTGTGTCATCACAGTTCTAGTGCTTCATTACAGCACCAGGAGTTGATTTTTGTTTTTCTTCCGCTTGTTCTAACCCTTCATCACTTGGTTCAATAACAGACAAGCTTCGCCTTCAATGTAAGATTTGGCATGTCAATTAGGTTGCACAAGTATAGCACTAAACAATGACATTGATTTTCTGATGAAAGTGGCAAAATATAGGCCAACAGTTGTGAAATACCTTTATCATACCTCAATGGGATATTACGTTGCACATACAGATTGGAAGTCTTGTCTCCATTTGTGCAATTCACTAAAATCAAGCAACATTGCCGTACAAGTAGCACAATATATGAAAGCACACTGCAGAGTCATGTGAAATAAGGCTAGTAATGACCTCTCATGACGCGGAATTCAAACAAATCACAAGAAGAAGATATGAACCAAATTTGCCAACACGGATAGGAAGTAAGATCTCCTCATGTGCAGTTCCACTAAGATCAAGCAATCAAGCAACGTTGTTGGTGTGACATTTTGGTTGAACTGCACAAAACACTCTTAAAACAAAAGTGTTTTGTGCAGTGCAACAAAGGGTCACAATGGCAACGAGGTGAAGTAGATAACCCTGTTTACACAGAGGTGCAAAGGAAACAACTAGTGGTCAATAATGGTGGATGACACACAAGCCAACAAAAAGAAGCATCTACCTTATCTAAATGGGAAAGAAAGCAAGACAGTAGCATTTCTCAAACGGTGGCATTGATTAATATTAACAGAGATATTATATTAAATATAAAATTCGTTAGACATGTAATTTGCTTTTAACTGTGGCATTGCATCAATTTTCTAGCAGCATTATTAGAGGGTGTTTGTTTACAGGGACATTTTGGTGGAGGGACTAAAAAAACTCCGTGTCTGTCCCATCTAAACCAAACAGGAGGGACTTTTAGGGACTAAAACTAGGAATTTGGGACTAAAGAAAGAAGACCCCGAGGGAGAGTCTTTTTGGGACTTTTTCCAATAGTTGCCCCTGCCACGCATCGCAGCTTGCCTCTATTAGTTCATTACTAGCGGTAACATGGTCTTTTAGCATGTCATTTAATAACCTCTAGTCCATGTTTAGTCCCTGGAACCAAGCAGGTAGGGACTAGGGAGTTTTTAACCAAACAGGGCCTTAGATTAATAACGACTAAAGAGTTGCACGGGACAGTGGACGCACCGACACCATGTGCATCTACCGATGTACTGGGGTGATGCACAGTGTGTTGCAACAAAGAACAAACAACCAAGGAGCATATTTGTGTTGGTCCTAGTTTTGTTAACTTTAGACACCTTTCCCTATGTGAGAGCAACAAATCTAGGGCCTGTTTGGTTCCAAATAAGTCACCAACTTATAAGTCGAGAAGTGAAAAAAGTGACTAATTTTCCCAAACATACCCAACTTATAAGTCACCCCAACTTATAAGTCATAAGTTGCTCCACCCAACTTAAAACTTAAAAGTCACCCCCTTTTGCGTGGGTCCCACCACCTTTTCGGCTTCAGGTCCACCTTTTCAAAAAAAAATAGGGTGGAAAGGTGTGGTCAGGTGACTTATAAGTCAGGTGACAACCAAACAGGTGTGACTTGTAAGTCACTAGTTTTAAGTCACCTGACTTATAAGTCAAGTGACTTATTGGAACCAAACAGGCCCCTAGTCCTGCTCAAACTCTATAGCCTTGTCCCCTAAAACAAAGATCAGTTCATTACAGATGTGCGTACTACGTTTGTCATTGTTTTCCCTTTTCGACCAACGTAGGTGTTGGATAGCCAGTCTGTACTAGTACTTTCCCCCACTTCGTTTCCTCTGTGAACCACGTCCTAGATTTATGCTATACAACTTTCCCCACTACTTTCCCCCATTCCTGTCTCTTTGAACCACGTCTTAGATTCATGCGATACAACTTTCCCCACTACTTTCCTCCTTCCTTTTCCTTTTTGAACCACGTCCTAGATTCATGCTATACAACTTTTCCCTCTACTTTCCCCCATTCCTTTCCTCTTTGAACCACGTCCTAGATTCATGGTATACAACTTTCCCCACTACTTTCCTGTTTGATCCAACACCGAGATTCAAGTGCAGAAGCGGAAAAAGCCCACATGCAGCTAGAGCAATGCATGTGGAATAAGTAAATTGTACCATAAGGTTCTTGGGGTGTGGTTCGGTGGGCGACCGGAGGCCGTTCGACCCACACTATGTACGGCGGCGAAGAAGAAGGGGTCGGAGGCCCTCCCGCGCCGACGTTGGGTGAAATTGAACAGCTGCGCCGGTAGTGGATTCCCTCCCTCGCCGACGGCGACATCGTTAAGCCTCCTTCCCTTCCCGGCGGACGGATCCTGCTGGCTCTGTCGGTGTTCTGGGAACGGGGGTCCCCAGACTTGCCTGCCTGCGGCCCACGGCGTGGCTACGCTAGCGGGCCTGTACGACCCATCTTCATCAACAAAGCATTCAAGACCCTCGCGAGGGGCCAAGCCTCGCGTGGCGGACAACGCAAGACCTCCTCAGGAGCGCTCTAGCCAGGCAGGCTCACGAGGAGCGGAGATATTAAGGCGGGGCAAACCTCACGAGGCTCTCGTGACATGAGCCATGACGATCGACACCAGGTAGGTGCCAGGCGGGTGCCAGGGCGCACAGCGTCCTTGTTTCCTCTTCGGTGCTAAGGAGGGAGGCGCAGGCGCGGAGTACCGAGGCATCAAGCAAAGGTTTCCATATCAGTGCAACGAGACCAAGACCAGCAGGACGGCAAGATGGAGGTCACCGTGGAGCCCAAGACGGCGTCATCACTAGAGCCTTTAGCAGGCGAAGACCACTTTTGTCAGGATAGCTTGTACTAGCTGTCCCCTTTCGAATTTGCCCGCCGTTGTTGGCTCCCTTCCCGCTCATTATTTGGGGAGAGGACCAGGGCCTATATAAGTAGGACTAGCCACCACAGGGGGATCGAGTTCTCATCCACAAGTCCACAGAGCACAAGAACACTTCAACCTCAGGAGGCTGTTCTTCCCCTTGTATTGTTCATCATCAGCCCAAGAGGCAATCCACCACCAGACACTGGAGTAGGTTATTACACCGCAACGGTGGCCCGAACCAGTATAAATCTCGTGTCTTTCTGTGTTGCGAGTTCGACAAGTTCGTCCATTAGATCTTAGCGAGCTAGGGCGTGGATCGGTAGGAGGGAAGAACTTCGCGCGCACCCCAGAGTTCGAACCTTAAGGGTTTTGCCGCAACACCACATCCGACATTTGGCGCGCCAAGTAGCGGTGCGCTGGAGCTTTCTCTCTGCCAATCAGCTTGCTGACGGTCCGTAGCCATGATGTCCGGCGACCCAAGGGCTGACTCCGGCCGCTAGGCAGCTTGGCCAGCCCGGGCGATGACACCTGCCCATGAAGATCTCGACCCCGTGCTCCGGGAGGCGCGCACGCTGCCCATCATTGCCGGGCGCGGGTGATACGTCTCCAATGTATCTATAATTTTTGATTGCTCCATGCTATATTATCTACTGTTTTGGACTATATTGGGCTTTATTTTCCACTTTTATATTATTTTTGGGACTAACCTATTAACCGGAGGCCCAACCCAGAATTGCTATTTTTTTGCCTATTTCAGTGTTTCGGAGAAAGAAAATATCAAACGGAGTCCAAACAGAATAAAATCTTCGGGAACGTGATTTTCTCATCGAACGTGATCTAGGAGACTTGGACCATACTCCAAGGGAGCCAAGAGGCGGTCATGAGGGTGGGGGGCACGCCCCCCTGCCTCGTGGGCCCCTCGGAGCTCCACCGACGTACTCCTTCCTCCTATATATACCTACATACTCCCAAACTACCAGATACGGAGCCAGAAACCTAATTCCACCGCCGCAACTTTCTGTATCCACGAGATCCCATCTTGGGGCCTGTTCCGGAGCTCCGGCAGAGAGGGCCGTCATCACGGAGGGCTTCTACATCATCATAGCCCCTCCGATGAAGTGCGAGTAGTTTACCTCAGACCTTCGGGTCCATAGTTAGTAGCTAGATGGCTTCTTCTCTCTTTTTGGATCTCAATACAATGTTTTCCCCCTCTCTTGTGGAGATCTATTCGATGTAATCTTATTTTTGCGGTGTATTTGTTGAGACCGATGAATTGTGGGTTTACCATCAAGTCTATCTATGAATAATATTTGAATCTTCTCTGAATTCTTTTATGTATGATTGGTTATCTTTGCAAGTCTCTTCGAATTATCAGTTTGGTTTGGCCTACTAGATTGGTTTTTCTTGCCATGGGAGAAGTGCTTAGCTTTGGGTTCGATCTTGCAGTGTCCTTTCCCAGTGACAGAAGGGGCAGCAAGGCATGTATTGCATCGTTGTCATCGAGGATAACAAGATGGGGTTTTAATCATATTGCATCAAATTATCGCTCTACATCATGTCATCCTGCTTAAGGCGTTACTCTGTTTTTAACTTAATACTCTAGATGCATGCTGGATAGCGGTCGATGAGTAGAGTAATAGTAGTAGATGCAGGCAGGAGTCGGTCTACTTGTCTCGGACGTGATGCCTATATACATGATCATACCTAGATATTCTCATAACAATGCTCAATTCTGTCAATTGCTCAACAGTAATTTGTTCACCCACCATGGAATACTTATGCTCTTGAGAGAAGCCACTAGTGAAACCTATGGCCCCCGGGTCTATTCTCATCATATCAATCTCCATCACTTTAATCTTGCTTTGCTTTTTATTTTACTTTTTACTTTGCATCTCTATACTAAAAATACCAAAAATATTATCTATCATCTCTATCAGATCTCACTCTCGTAAGTGACCGTGAAGGGATTGACAACCCCTAATCACGTTGGTTGCGAGTAGCTATCATTTTGTGCAGGTACGAGGGACTTGAGCGTGGCCTCCTACTGAATTGATACCTTGGTTCTCAAAAACTGAGGGAAATACTTACGCTACTTTGCTGCAACATCCTCTCCTCTTCGGGGAAAACCAACGCTGTGCTCAAGGGGTAGCAAGAAGAATTTCTGGCGCCGTTGCCGGGGAGGCTTATGCAAAGTCAAGTTAAGATTTGGACTCCCGGCAACGAGCCAATTCTGGC
The DNA here is from genome assembly GCA_032464435.1 of Aegilops umbellulata. Classification (NCBI taxonomy): domain Eukaryota; kingdom Viridiplantae; phylum Streptophyta; class Magnoliopsida; order Poales; family Poaceae; genus Aegilops; species Aegilops umbellulata. The sequence continues at coordinate 388,607,361 of CP136054.1, read as the reverse complement.
GCAGTTGCCTGGGAGTCTACGCAAAAAGTCAACATACCAAGTACCCATCACAATCCCTATCTCTCGCATTACATTAGTTGCCATTTGCCTCTCGTTTTCCTCTCCCCCACTTCACCCTTGCCGTTTTATTTCCCCTCTCTTTCCCAATCTCCTTCTCCTTCTCTTTTCCCGTTTGCCTTTCTCGCTTGCCTTTTGTTTGCTCGTGTGTTGGATTGCTTGTTTGTCGCGATGGCTCAAGATACTACCAAATTGTGTGACTTCACCAATACCAGCAATAATGATTTCCTTAGCACTCTGATTGCTCCTGTTGCCAATACTGAATCTTGTGAAATCAATACTGCTTTGTTGAATCTTGTTATGAAAGATCAATTCACCGGCCTTCCTAGTGAAGATGCCGCTACTCATCTTAATAGCTTCGTTGATTCATGTGATATGCAAAAGAAGAAAGACGTTGATAATGACGTTGTTAAATTGAAGCTATTTCCTTTTTCTCTTAGAGATCGTGCTAAAGCCTGGTTTTCGTCTTTGCCTAAAAATAGTATTAATTCTTGGAACAAATGCAAAAACGCTTTTATCTCTAAGTATTTCCCTCCCGCTAAGATCATCACTCTTAGAAACGACAGTATGAATTTTAAGCAACTTGATCATGAACATGTTGCACAAGCTTGGGAGAGAATGAAATTAATGATACGTAATTGCCCTACTCATGGTTTGAATTTGTGGATGATTATACAAAAATTTTATGCCGGATTGAATTTTGCTTCTAGAAATCTTTTAGATTCGACCGCGGGAGGCACTTTTATGGAAATCACTTTAGGAGATGCTACTAACTCCTAGATAATATTATGGTTAATTATTCTCAATGGCGCACTGAAAGATCCACCAATAAAAAAGTGCATGCAATAGAAGAAATCAATGTTTTGAGTGGAAAGATGGATGAACTTATGAAATTATTTGCTACTAAGAGTGTTTCTTCTCATCCCAATGATATGCCTTTGTCTACTTTGATTGAGAATAATAATGAATCTATGGATGTGAATTTTGTTGGTAGGAATAATTTTGGTAACAACGCTTATAGACGGAATTTTAATCCTAGGCCTTATCCTAGTAATCCTTCTAATAATTATTGAAATTCGTACAACAACTCTTATGGAAATTTTAATAAGATTCCCTCTGAATTTGAGAATAGTGTTAAAGACTTTATGAATTCACAAAAGAATTTTAATGCTTTGCTTGAAGAGAAATTGCTTAAAGTTGATGATTTGGCTAGGAACGTTGATAGAATTTCTCTTGAGGTTGATTCTTTAATGCCTAGATCTATTCCTCCTAAGCATGATATCAATGAGTCTCTCAAAGCCATGAGAATTTCCATTGATGAGTGCAAGGAAAGAACCGCTAGGATGCGTGCTTCCAAAGATGCCTTTATTAAAGCGTGTTCTTACAATTCCTATGAAAATCAAGATGAAGATCTAAAAGTTATTGATGTGTCCCCTATCAAATCTTTGTTTTGCAATATGAATCTTGATGAAACTGGATACGATCTTCCTTTACCTAGAAGGCGTTCCAAAAATTCGGAGTATTTAGATCTTTATGATGAAATTGATAAAAGTGGGATTGAAAGAAATAAAACCCTAGATATTGCTAAACTCACTATATTGGATTTCAAGGAAATTAATTATGAAAGTTGCTCTTTAATTGATTGTATTTCCTTGCCGCAATCCGTGCTAAATTCTCCTCATGCTTATAGTAAAAAAAAAGCTTTCACCGAACATATTGTTGATGCCTTGATGCAATCTTATGAAGAAAAACTTGAGTTGAAAGGTTCTATCCCTAGAAAACTCTATGATGAGTGGGAACCAACTATTAAAATTAAAATTAAAGATCATGAGTTTTATGCTTTGTGTGATTTGGGTGCTAGTGTCACCACTATCCCCAAAACCTTGTGTGATTTGCTAGATTTCCGTGACTTTGATGATTGCTCTCTAAACTTGCATCTTGCGGATTCTACTATTAAAAAACCTATGGGAAGAATTAATGATGTTCTTATTGTTGCAAATAGGAATTATGTGCCCGTATATTTTATCGTTCTTGATATAGATTGCAATCCTTCTTGCCCTATTATTCTTGGTAGACCTTTTCTTAGAACGGTTGGTGCGATTATTGATATGAAGGAAGGGAATATTAGATTTCAATTTCCATTAAAAAAGGGAATGGAACACTTTCTAGAAATAAAATAAGATTGCCATATGAAACTATCATGAGAGCCACTTATGGATTGCCTACCAAAGATGGCAATACCTAGATCTATCCTCGCTTTTATGCCTAGCTAGGGGCGTTAAACGATAGCGCTTGTTGGGAGGCAACCCAATTTTATTTTAGTTTTTTTGTTTTTGCTTCTGTTTAAGAATAAAAAATCCATCTACCCTCTGTTTAGATGTGGTTTTGTGTTTTAATTAGTGTTTGTGCCAAGTTAGACCTATAGGATCTTCTTGGATGATAGTTATTTGATCTTGCTGTAATTTCCAGAATCTTTCTGTTCACGAAAACAATTGTTAAAAATCACCAGAACGTGATAAAATACTGATTCCAATTGCTGCTGATCAATAAAAAAAATTTCTAGGTCTTCCTAGTTTGGTAGATTTTTTGGAGTTCCAGAAGTTTGCGTTAGTTACAGATTACTACAGACTGTTCTGTTTTTGACAGATTCTATTTTCCGTGTGTTGTTTGCTTACTTTGATGAATCTATGGCTAGTAAAATAGTTTATAATACATAGAGAAGTTGGAATACAGTAGGTTTAACACCAATATAAATAAAGAATGAGTTCATTACAGTACCTTGAAGTGGTCTTTTGTTTTCTTTCTCTAACGGAGCTCACGAGATTTCTATTGAGTTTTGTGTTGTGAAGTTTTCAAGTTTTGGGTGAAATCTTTTGATGGATTATGGAACAAGGAGTGGCAAGAGCCTAAGCTTGGGGATGCCCATGGCACCCCCAATATAATCCAAGGACACCAAACATTCAAAGCTTGGGGATGCCCCGGAAGGCATCCCCTCTTTCGGCTACTTCCATCGGTAATTTTACTTGGAGCTGTATTTTTATTCACCACATGATACTTGTTTTGCTTGGAGCGTCTTGTATTATCTGCGTCTTTGTTTGTTAGTGTGCCACAATCATCCTTGTTGTACACACCTTTTGAGAGAGCCATATATGAATTAAAATTTGATAGAATACTCTATGTGCTTCACTTAGATTTTTTAGAGCACGGTGGTGGATTTGTTTTAAAGAAACTATTGATCTCTCATGCTTCAGTTAGATCATTTTGAGAGTCTTAATAGCATGGTAAATTGCTTAATAATAATATGCTTGGTATTCAAGATATGTGAAACTTTCTTTTGAGTGCGTTGAATACTAAGAAAAAGATTGAAGCATGATAATTGTTTTGAGATATGAAGATGGTGATATTAGAGTCATGCTAGTTGAGTAGTTGTGAATTTAAAGAATACATGCGTTGAAGTTTGTGATTCCCGTAGCATGCACGTATGGTGAACCGTTATGTGATGAAGTCGGATCATGGTTTATTTATTGATTGTCTTCCTTATGAGTGGCGGTCGGGGACGAGCGATGGTCTTTTCCTACCAATCTATCCCCCTAGGAGCATGCCCGTAATACTTTGTTTTGATAACTTCTAAATTTTTGCAATAAGTATATGAGTTCTTTATGACTAATGTTGAGTCCATGGATTATACACACTTTCCCTTCCTTCCACCATTGCTAGCCTCTCTAATACCGCGCACTTTTCGCCGGTATCATACACCCACCATATACCTTCCTCAAAACAGCCACCATACCTACCTACGATGGCCTTTCCATAGCCATTCCGAGATATATTGCCATGCAACTTTCCACCGTTCCGTTTATTATGACACACTCCATCATTGTCATATTACTAGCATGATCATGTAGTTGACATCGTATTTGTGGCAAAGCCACCATTCATAATTCTTGCATACATGTCACTCTTGATTCATTGCATATCCCGGTACACCGCCGAAGGCATTCATATAGAGTCATATTTGTTCTAAGTATCGAGTTGTAATTGTTGAGTTGTAAGAAAAATAAAAGTGTGATGATCATCATTTTTAGAGCATTGTCCCAAGTGAGGAAAGGATGATTGTCGGTGTACTAAAGTAGGGGTACCTTAATACCCCGAACTTGTGCACGGGCAGTAGTAGCGTCCCGCGGCAAGGCCTGCCAGGGGAGCGACAAGAGTCTCCACGGCCCTTTCCGGGCCGGACGAAGGACAAGTGATTGAGCCTAGAAGACCAAGCCCCGGCAAGAGGAGCTTGCCGGGGCGAGAAGGCGAGGTCCGGCAAGAGGAGCTTGCCGGGCCAAGGCGACAAGGCCCCGGCAAGAGGAGCTTGCCGGGACGACTAAGCCGAAGCACCAAGGCCCCGGCGGGAGGAGCTCGCCGGGACGGCCAAGCCAAGGCGAGGTCCGGCAAGAGGAGCTTGCCGGGCCAAGGCGACAAGGCCCCGGCAAGAGGAGCTTGCCGGGACGACTAAGCCGAAGCACCAAGGCCCCGGCGGGAGGAGCTCGCCGGGACGGCCAAGCCAAGGCACACCAAGAGAAGCCCGCCGCGGCGCTCCGCGCGCCCCGGCAAGGCCTGGCAAGCGGCAAGCTCCCAGGTGCGGCAAGGCAACTATCGCGGCAAGCCACTTGCCGCAGCAAACCACCACAATCAGGCCTGCGCTCCAGCTCACCTGCCCACGCGTCGCTCTGGGGCTTCCCCGGAGGCACGTGGCGGGACGCCGCGCAACCTGAGACACGCGGTGGCATGCGATGTTGGCAGAGTCGCCCCCGTGGCAAGCGGAGGCGCTCCTAGCGGTCCGCCTCGGCACTGTTCAAGCGATCCAGACGGGCATTTAATGCCTTTGTCTCCCACCGTCAGAGTTAGGTGCGATAGCACTGTGCGGCCACTGTTTGCACAGCCCCTTGCCATTTTTACCCTCACCTACGTCGCTACCTGTGGGAAACCCCTTAGCATATAAAAGGAGGCCCATGCGCACGTAGAAGGGGGGGAGGATAGACCGGAAGGGATCCAGACCCAGGAGAGGAAGAGAGACCGGAAGGGATCCAGATCCAGAGAGGGAGGAAGAACCCTAGAGGAGGATCGGACCCAGTAGTCCCTCGTCTACGTCCAGCTCCAACTTACTGTAGCTTCTTGCGCTCCAGAGCAAGAACCCCAATCAACCAGACATGCAGCAGTAGGGTTTTACGCATCCATGCGGCCCGAAGCTGGGTAAAATCGTTGTGTGTGTGTGTCGCCTCGATCTGCTCTTTGTGCATCCTCCGCCCCCGCCGAACCGACAAGGGGCTCCATCCCCATAGGTGCTCGTGGAGGCAGATATCCCCCGACATCTTTGGCGCGCCAGGCAGGGGGTGCGTCGAGGTTGTGCGAACCAGATTCGGCGACCACAGGCAAGCTCAGGTATGGCCAGGGACCTTTCCGCTCCGATCCGCTGAGCGGAGGCATTCCTCCTCACGAACTCGCGCACGGCCCTCGTTGAGTACCCACTCACGCAGAGTCCGGGCAAGAGCAGCTGCTCCTTGAGGAGGACCGCCTTCCGGCCGCTGAGCGAGTTTCTCGCTTCCAGCAAACTCTGCACCGCTCCCGTAGCCGCAGAAGTTAGCGTCGGAAGTTGTGGGAAAGGCGAACTCGTTCTTCGGCGAGCCCAGGCCGCCAAGATCCAAACGAGTCGACGCCGACCGTGGGAGGAACCTTGCCAGCGCGGCGGTCGGAACCCGTTCCATTGGCCATCCTCTCTGTCCAAGTCTTGCCGCAGTTGCATGTAATCCTTGGTACAGAGACGGGCGCAGATCCCGAGCATAGCTTATGTGCCCCGCACATCTTGTCGATTTCGCGCCTCTCCGCTTGGCGCAGGCATCATTCGACACGATTGCGCTTCACTCGACTCCGGCAAGCGATGGCGGGCCGCGAAGCCCAGAGCCTTCATTATTCCCTTACCTCGAGAAGGGGGGATGACAGGATAGGCTGGCGTGTCGCCCGAGGAAGCTGCGCCTTGCCGGACGGCAAACGACAGAGAAGCTAAGTTGCCAAAGTTTGAGCAATTAAGCTCCTTTTTATTCTTAAGTTATCTTCCTCGAACGACCGAGCTTCGTATGGGAAACCTGTGCGCGGAGGGGCCGGCTCATGGCTGGTTGCGCCCTTATTTCGTTTCGAGTCCGCTCAACGACTTAAGTGTGCTACATCCCGAGTAGCGTCCTTACTTGTTTCGAGCTCGCTCGGCAGCTTGAGCGTGCCGCAACTGCAGTCGCCACGCCTACCTCGCCCCGAGCCTGCTCAACATTTAAGTGAGTTGCGCCAGCCGCGGCAAGGTTTCTTGCCGGTGGAAGCCCCGTCAGCGGGTTGCTGATGTCCCGCACTCGGCACCCGTGGCAAGGCGGAGACTTTCGCCGACAAGTTCCTGTGAGCGTAGGGCGCGAACGTACGAAGCATAAAGTCGAACGAGGGAGATAACAGCGCAATGAACTGCCTAAGATAAAAGTTATATTACAAAATGACTTGCCGCTGCCCTAATCAGCTGTTTCTGTGGCATGCTCAGCAGCGACAGGGGAAGAAAAGAAAGAGGTGGGCGGCCTAATCCGCGCGGTCGCCCTCGACCCGCCTGATCCCGGCCACCCTTTCCACGATGGGGCTGACGAGGGCCCTGATCTCCGTCAGGTCAGCATCTTCCGGCATGTGCCTGAGGACGTTGGTGAGCCTGATGGTGGGGTTGCGGAAGACGATCTTCACCAACACCCTCTCGAGGGCCCCGGAGACGGCTTCCCGCGTCTCCTCGGCCAGCTGTTCTGGGATCTTTTCCCGGAGATGCCGGAGCACCCCCACCAAGCCCTTGAAGAAGGAAGTGAGCTTGGCGCTCGGCGGGACGTTCTCGCCGGAGGGGTACTCGTGGCCCTCCATCCCCAGCAGCTTCAGCTCCTGGTTGATGGTGGAGGCGATGTCAACGAGGCCTTCCGTCCACCGCTCCATCGTCTCTCGGAAGGCGTTCTGGGTAACGGCGGCGCTCCTCAACAGCTCCTCGTTGCCAGCAACCTCCTTCCGCAAGGTCGCTTCCTGCTCCTTGGCGCTCTCCAGCGCCTTCGCCAGGGTGTCCAGCTTCAGCTCGAGGACAGCCTTGGAGTCCTTGGCGGCGTCGAGCTCCTGGATCTTCTCGGCGAAGCGGCCCTGCAGCTCGCCAAGGGAGTGAGCGCCCTTCTCGCGCTCTAGTTTGAGCGCGGCAAGCTCCTCACCGCTCGCCTTGAGGTCGCTGACGAGCTGCGCCACCCTCGCCTCCAGCTCCCCCTTGGCGACCTCGGCGGCCGCGGCGGCATCCTGCGCTTTCTGCAGGTCCCCTCCAAGCGCCTGCTCGCGCACGGCAACCTCCTCCTCGTGGCTGGCGAGGCTGGCCCTCTGCTGCACCAGTTCGCTTTCCCGCGCGGATAGCCCCGCAGCGGCAAGCCTCTGCTGCTCTTCAGCATCTGCCTTCTCGAGGAGGAAGGCCGTCCGCGCCTCGTCGAGCAGCCTCCGCTCCTCCGCCAAGGACCGGAGAGCCTCCTGGTTGAGCTCCCGGAGCTCCCCGACACGCTTCTCCATGTCCGCGCCGGCCTTTGCGACGAGTGCCTCCTGGCGCTCCACCTTGGCCTGCCGGGCGCGGTAGAGCGACACAAGCTTCCGAAGCAGCCGCTCCTCCTCGGGCTCGCCGCTGCCGGTGCTTGGCGCGTCGACCACTGTCAGCCCGACGGAGGCGAGCACTTCTCCGTCCAAGGCCTCCCCCTCGACTGGCGCCCTGGAGCTAGGCTCCCAGGGGAGCCTGATGAAGACGCCATCGCCGGCCTGCAGGTAGGCGCCTGCCGGGGGCTCCTCGGGGCCCGACGTGGTAGCAGCAGCGGGATCGCCGGACTGCGGAGTGCTTGACGCCTCGGCCTCCCCGGGGCCGTCGGCACGGTCGCCGGTCCCCTCGTCGCCTGCTGCCGCGGCGCCCTTGGCGGCTTCGGCCTCCCCGCCGCCTGCGGGGTCGTCGGTGCCTTCCGCCTCCTCGATGATGACGACGTCGTCGGCGTCGCCACGCGCGCCCTCCTCGACGACGACCTTGGTCTCCATCGGGTCCATGGTGGGCGGGTCTGATGGCCGGAAGAGGGGAGAAGAGTCAGCTGAATAGCCGACAAAGAAGCTCATAAGGAAAGATAGCCAGGGGAAGTTTTCCGTGCAGGGGGGCTTACCGGTGGCAGGGTCCGTGACCGCGGCCTCCGCTGCCGGGGGATCGCTGGCCGCGTCCCTCGCCGGAGATCCCTCCCTTGCCGAAGAGGTCTTCCTTGCCGGGGGCTCCTCCCTTGCCGGGGAGGTCTCCCCTGCCGGGGGCTCCTCCCTTGCCGGAGATTTCTCCCTAGGCGGGGTGGTCGAAGCGGACGGCGCGGCAGGGGTGCCCCCCTGGGTCGCCTGCTGGGGCTGCTCTGCTCCTACCCAACGACAACAACAACAACCACATGTTAGCAAAGAGAAGGGAAGCTCGCGCGCGCGCCAAACGGCAAGAGCTAGCCGTGCCCTCACCCTGGGGGTTGCGTTGTGGGCTGCCCCGCGGGCCCGCCGCCAGGTCCGGCAAGGTCGTCTCCGGCACCTCCCCAGTTGCCGGAGGAGATTCGCCCTCAAGGACGACCAGCGGGATCTTGGCCCTCTTCGCCCTCCTCTGGGCCAGCGTCCTGAAAAGGGAACGGTTTCGGGGGGGATGAATGAGCTGCGAAACAACACGAAGCAACAGAAATCAAGAAGATACAAGCTCTACCAGGAACTTACTCTCCGTCCTCCTCTTCGTCGTCGGAGCTGAGCGCGGAATAATCAAAAACCGGATTGCTCCAGGCGCGAGGAGACATGGGAGTGGGTTCCCGGGACCGCTTGGCGGGGGCGGTGGACGACCCCGCCCCCGTTGCCGCCGCGGAACGAGGAGCGGCAGGAGCAGAAGTCGTGGCCCATGAGGACCCCGCCCCCGCTGCTTCAGAGGCGCGCGTCACCCGGGGCTGCGGTTGCTGGTCGACCTGCCGCACCACCTCTCCGGCCCTGCGGAGATGCCTCCTCGGCTGGGCAGGGGGCTCCGCCTGCGACGAGCTGCCCGGGAGCTGCGAGGAGGGCGCGTCCGCCTCCGGCAAGCCACCCGCGTCCTGGGCGGGCTCGCCCGCACCACCGTGCCCGGATGGTTCCTCCGCGCCGGCGAGCTCCATCTGGTCGGCGAGGCTCTCCGCCTCCGCCGCGTCTGCCTCGGCCAGGGTGAAGCCAGACTCGCCCGCAGCCGCGGCGGCCACCGCCTCCTCCATCCTGGAGGCGATGTAGGCCAGCTCCTCGGGGGTGGTGTCCCGCGTGAGGCCCCTCTTCTCGTCGGGGTCGACCGGCACCTCCTCCAAGTTGTCGAAGAAGGCCTGCACGACGTCGTCCGCCGGCTCCTGCCAGGTCGCGTCGATCCCGTGCGAGTCGCACAGCGGCATCATCGCAAGGATGCGGCTGAGCGCCGAGTTGTTGCACAGGGGACGACGCCCGACGGCAACCTGAACCATTCTGGGTGCTCGGAGTCGTGCTTGAACAGCTCCTTCAACACTCCGTCGAGCTCTAGAACGGTGAAGTTGTAGTTAAGGCCCGGGCGCAGCCTCATGATGTCCGCCGTGTTTTGGAATTCCCAAGCCGGTTTCCCCCTCTCCTGCAGGGGGGCGATACGCCGGCGAAGGAAATCCGCGCCGACGGCGCCGACGGTGAGCCCGGCAAACCTGAGGCGCAGGATGCGGGTGGCGGCAATCTTCATCTTGGCGTCGTTCGGGGCCAGGTCGCTCCAGTCGCGGCCGCGCACCACTGGAGTTCGCCGCACGGCGGTGAACGACGGTGGATTCTCCTCGACGATCAGGCACCACTCGGCCCTCCACTCCTCCCATCTGCCACGGAGTTCCCCCTCCAAGTAGGCCTCTTTCTTGCCGGTCCTGGAGATCCAAGCGACTCCGCCGGACAGCGGCTCTCCTTTCTCCACCCGGGGAGTAAAGAAGTGCCGGAAAAGGGCTACGTTGGGGCGGACTCCGACAATGTTCTCGCAAAGGTGTGCGAAAACCGCCATTGTCAGAACGGCGTTGGGGGTGAAGTCAAGGAGGTGGAGGTTGTAGGTGTGCATGATGTCGCATAAGAACTCAAAAAAAGGCGGGCAGAGCCCGCAGAGGAAGAACACGGCGAAGAAAGGGTACCCGGTCGGGTACAGCTTCTGGGCGATGGCGGGAAGAACTCGCGTGCGCGGATGCGCTCGCGTCGCCGTCGACCAGAAGAGGAGGTATTCGTTCTTCAGCCTCAGCGCATCAAGCTGAGGGGGGAACGTCGCCGTCTCCTTCCGAAGCGCTTCCAGCCGCAGCACCTCGGCCGACTTCACGGCCTTCCCCTTCGCCTTGTCGCTCTTCGGGGCCATGGCAGAAACGGGGAGGGGGAGTTGTCGGCGTTGGCGGCGCCGTGGGCTGCGAGGGCGAATCGCTGCTTTCTCTAGCAAGGAGGAGGTGGCGGAGATTTTCGAGGAACAGCAATCGGCGGAATGGCGAGCTGCCCCTGTTCCCCTCCGCTTATAAAGGGGGGAAGGAGCGGGGGCGGACGCTCCGCCTTCCCAGATAAAGAGATCGTGCACGACGTGACGCATGCCTGCGGGCCTCAGTCCCGCGCACGCCACCCACGTCACGCACGCCTCGCACGCCTCCCCCCCACGACGCCGCGATAAGCGCGCGCCACTTGGGGAGGGCGCGACGAGCACGGAGTTAAGGAGCAGCGCAACCCAGGCCACGCGTGCCCGTGCACTGTTAGGGCTTGGCCCAACAACGATCGGCACCGTGTATGGCCCAGACCCGGGGGCTCCTGTCGGTGTACTAAAGTAGGGGTACCTTAATACCCCGAACTTGTGCACGGGCAGTAGTAGCGTCCCGCGGCAAGGCCTGCCAGGCGAGCGACAAGAGTCTCCACGGCCCTTTCCGGGCCGGACGACGGCCAAGTGATCGAGCCTAGAAGACCAAGCCCCAGCAAGAGGAGCTTGCCGGGGCGAGAAGGCGAGGTCCGGCAAGAGGAGCTTGCCGGGCCAAGGCGACAAGGCCCCGGCAAGAGGAGCTTGCCGGGACGACTAAGCCGAAGCACCAAGGCCCCGGCGGGAGGAGCTCGCCGGGACGGCCAAGCCAAGGCACACCAAGAGAAGCCCGCCGCGGCGCTCCGCGCGCCCCGGCAAGGCCTGGCAAGCGGCAAGCTCCCAGGTGCGGCAAGGCAACTATCGCGGCAAGCCACTTGCCGCGGCAAACCACCACATCAGGCCTGCGCTCCAGCTCACCTGCCCACGCGTCGCTCTGGGGCTTCCCCGGAGGCACGTGGCGGGACGCCGCGCAACCTGAGACGCGCGGTGGCATGCGACGTTGGCAGAGTCGCCCCCGTGGCAAGCGGAGGCGCTCCTAACGGTCCGCTTCGGCACTGTTCAAGCGATCCAGACGGGCATTTAATGCCTTTGTCTCCCGCCGTCAGAGTTAGGTGCGATAGCACTGTGCGGCCACTGTTTGCACAGCCCCTTGCCATTTTTACCCTCACCTACGTCGCTACCTGTGGGAAACCCCTTAGCATATAAAAGGAGGCCCATGCGCACGTAGAAGGGGGGGAGGAGAGACCGGAAGGGATCCAGACCCAGGAGAGGAAGAGAGACCGGAAGGGATCCAGACCTAGAGAGGGAGGAAGAACCCTAGAGGAGGATCGGACCCAGTAGTCCCTCGTCTACGTCCAGCTCCAACTTACTGTAGCTTCTTGCGCTCCAGAGCAAGAACCCCAATCAACCAGACATGCAACAGTAGGGTTTTACGCATCCGTGCGGCCCGAAGCTGGGTAAAATCGTTGTGTGTGTGTGTGTCGCCTCGATCTGCTCTTTGTGCATCCTCCGCCCCCGCCGAACCGACAAGGGGCTCCGTCCCCATAGGTGCTCGTGGAGGCAGATATCCCCCGACAATGATGGAGACTATGATTCCCCCATAAGTCGGGATGAGACTCCAGACGAAAAAAAATATTTAAAAGAAAAGAAATAAAAGAGGTCATAAAAAAAGAGAAAAGGCCCAAATAAAAAAATGAGAGAAAAAGAGAGAAGGGACAATGTTACTATCCTTTTACCACACTTGTGCTTCAAAGTAGCACCATGATCTTCATGATAGAGAGTCTCTCATTTTGTCACTTTCATATACTATTGGGCATTTTTCATTATAGAACTTGGCTTGTATATTCCAATGATGGGCTTCCTCAAATTGCCCTAGGTCTTCGTGAGCAAGCGAGTTGGATGCACACCCACTTAGTTTCTTTTGTTGAGCTTTCATATACTTATAGCTCTAGTGCATCCGTTGCATGGCAATCCTTACTCACTCACATTGATATCTATTAATGGGCATCTCCATAGCCCATTGATACGCCTAGTTGATGTGAGACTATCTTCCCCTCTTTTTGTCTTCTCCACAACCACCATTCTATTCCACCTATAGTGCTATATCCATGGCTCACGCTCATGTATTGCATGAAGATTGAAAAAGTTTTGAAAATGTTAAAGTATGAAACAATTGCTTGGCTTGTCATCGGGGTTGTGCATGATTTAAATACTTTGTGTGGTGAAGATAGAGCATAGCCAGACTATATGATTTTGTAGGGATAACTTTCTTTGGCCATGTTATTTTGAGCAGACATAATTGCTTTATTAGTATGCTTGAAGTATTATTATTTTTATGTCAATATAAACTTTTGTCTTGAATCTTTCAAATCTGAATATTCATACCGCAATTAAGAAGATTTGCATTGCAATTATGCCAAGTAGCACTCCGCATCAAAAATTCTCTTTTTATCATTTACCTACTCGAGGACGAGCAGAAATTAAGCTTGGGGATGCCTGATACGTCTCCAACGTATCTATAATTTTTGATTGCTCCATGCTATATTATCTACTGTTTTGGACTATATTGGGCTTTATTTTACACTTTTATATTATTTTTGGGACTAACCTATTAACCGGAGGCCCAACCCAGAATTGCTGGGTTTTTTTGCCTATTTCAGTGTTTCGGAGAAACAGAATATCAAACGGAGTCCAAACGGAATAAAATCTTCGGGAACGTGATTTTCTCACCGAACGTGATCCAGGAGACTTGGAGCCTACTCCAAGGGAGCCAAGAGGCGGTCACGAGGGTGGGGGGCGCCCCCCCTTAGGGTGCGCCCCCCTGCCTCGTGGGTCCCTTGGAGCTCCACCAACGTGCTCCTTCCTCCTATATATACCTACGTACCCCCAAACTACCAGATATGGAGCAAAAAACCTAATTCCACCGCCGAAACTTTCTGTATCCACGAGATCCCATCTTGGGGCCTGTTCCGGAGCTCCGCTGGAGAGGGCCGTCATCATGGAGGGCTTCTACATCATCATAGCCCCTCTGATGAAGTGTGAGTAGTTTACCTCAGACCTTCGGGTCCATAGTTAGTAGTTAGATGGCTTCTTCTCTCTTTTTGGATCTCAATACAATGTTCTCCCCCACTCTTGTGGAGATCTATTCGATGTAATCTTATTTTTGCGGTGTGTTTGTTGAGACCGATGAATTGTGGGTTTATGGTCAAGTCTATCTATGAATACTATTTGAATCTTCTTTGAATTCTTTTATGTATGATTGGTTATCTTTTCCAGTCTCTTCGAATTATCAGTTTGGTTTGGCCTACTAGATTGGTTTTTCTTGCCATGGGAGAAGTGCTTAGCTTTGGGTTTGATCTTGCAGTGTCCTTTCCCAGTGACAGAAGGGGCAGCAAGGCACGTATTGCATCGTTGCCATCGAGGATAACAAGATGGGGTTTTAATCATATTGCATGAAACTATCCCTCTACATCATGTCATCTTGCTTAAGGCGTTACTCTGTTTTTAACTTAATACTCTAGATGCATGCGGGATAGCGGTCGATGAGTGGAGTAATAGTAGTAGATGCAGGCAAGAATTGGTCTACTTGTCTCGGACATGATGCCTATATACATGATCATACCTAGATATTCTCATAACTATGCTCAATTTTGTCAATTGCTCAACACTAATTTGGTCACCCACCGTAGAATACTTATGCTCTTGAGAGAAGCCACTAGTGAAACTTATGGCCCCCGGGTCTATTCTCATCATATCAATCTCCATCACTTTAATCTTGCTTTGCTTTTTATTTTACTTTTTACTTTGCATCTCTATACCAAAAATACCAAAAATATTATCTATCATCTCTATCAGATCTCACTCTCGTAAGTGACCGTGAAGGGATTGACAACCCCTAATCACGTTGGTTGCGAGTAGCTATCGTTTTGTGCAGGTATGAGGGACTTGAGCGTGGCCTCCTACTGGATTGATACCTTGGTTCTCAAAAACTGAGGGAAATACTTACGCTACTTTGCTGCATCATCCTCTCCTCTTCGGGGAAAACCAACGAAGTGCTCAAGAGGTAGCAAGAAGAATTTCTGGCGCCGTTGCCGGGGAGGCTTACGCAAAGTCAAGTCAAGATTTGGACTCCCGACAACGAGCCATTTCTGGCGCCGTTGCCGGGGAGTCTACGCAAAAAGTCAACATACCAAGTACCCATCACAATCCCTATCTCTCGCATTACATTAGTTGCCATTTGCCTCTTGTTTTCCTCTCCCCCACTTCACCCTTGCCGTTTTGTTCGCCCTCTCTTTCCCAATCTCCTTCTCCTTCTCTTTTCCCGTTTGCCTTTCTCGCTTGCCTTTTGTTTGCTCGTGTGTTGGATTGCTTGTTTGTCGCGATGGCTCAAGATACTACCAAATTGTGTGACTTCACCAATAACAATAATAATGATTTCCTTAGCACTGCGATTGTTCCTGTTGCCAATACTGAATCTTGTTAAATCAATACCCCTTTGTTGAATCTTGTTATGAAAGATCAATTCGTCGGCCTTCCTAGTGAAGATGTCGCTACTCATCTTAATAGCTTTGTTGATTTATGTTTTATGCAAAAGAAGAAAGACGTTGATAATGACGTTGTTTAAGTGAAGCTATTTCCTTTTTCTCTTAGAGATCATGCTAAAGCTTGGTTTTTGTCTTTGCCTAAAAATAGTATTGATTCTTGGAACAAATGCAAATATGCTTTTATCTCTAAGTATTTCCCTCCCGCTAAGATCATCTCTCTTAGAAACGACATTATGAATTTTAAGCAACTTGATCATGAACATGTTGCACAAGCTTGGGAGAGAATGAAATTAATGATATGTAATTGCCCTACTCATGGTTTGAATTTGTGGATGATTATACAAAAAATTTATGCCGGATTGAATTTTGCTTCTAGAAATCTTTTAGATTTGACCGCGGGAGGCACTTTTATGGAAATCACTTTAGGAGATGCTACTAAACTCCTAGATAATATTATGGTTAATTATTCTCAATGGCACACTAAAAGATCCACTAATAAAAGTGCATGCAATAGAAGAAATCAATGTTTTGAGTGGAAAGATGGATGAACTTATGAAATTATTTGCTACTAAGAGTGTTTCTTCTCATCCCAATGATATGCCTTTGTCTACTTTGATTGAGAATAATAATGAATCTATGGATGTGAATTTTGTTGGTAGGAATAATTTTGGTAACAACGCGTATAGAGGGAATTTTAATCCTAGGCCTTATCCTAGTAATCCTTCTAATAATTGAGGAAATTCGTACAACAACTCTTATGGAAATTTTAATAAGATGCCCTTTGAATTTGAGAATAGTGTTAAAGAGTTTACGAATTCATGAAAGAATTTTAATGCTTTGCTTGAACAGAAATTGCTTAAAGTTAATGATTTGGCTAGGAACGTTGATAGAATTTCTCTTGAGGTTGATTCTTTAAAGCCTAGATCTATTCCTCCTAAGCATGATATCAATGAGTCTCTCAAAGCCATGAGAATTTCCATTGATGAATGCAAGGAAAGAACCGCTAGGATGCGTGCTTCCAAAGATGCCTTTATTAAAGCGTGTTCTTCAAATTCCTATGAAAATCAAGATGAAGATCTAAAAGTTATTTATGTGTCCCCTATCAAATCTTTGTTTTGCAATATGAATATTGATGAAACTGAATATGATCTTCCTTTACCTAGAAGGCGTTCCAAAAATTTGGAGTATTTAGATCTTTATGATGAAATTGATAAAAGTGGGATTGAAAGAAATAAAATCCTAGATATTGCTAAACTCACTATATTGGATTTCAAGGAATTTAATTATGAAAGTTGCTCTTTAATTGATTGTATTTCCTTGTTGCAATCTGTGCTAAATTCTCCTCATGCTTATAGTCAAAAGAAAGCTTTCATCAAACATATTGTTGATGCCTTGATGCAATCTTATGAAAAAAACTTGAGTTGAAAGGTTGTATCCCTAGAAAACTCTATGATGAGTGGGAACCAACTATTAAAATTAAAATTAAATATCATGAGTTTTATGCTTTGTGTGATTTGGGTGCTAGTGTCTCCTCTATCCCCATAACCTTGTGTGATTTGCTAGATTTCCGTGACTTTGATGATTGCTCTCTAAACTTGCATCTTGCGGATTCTACTATTAAAAAACCTATGGGAAGAATCAATGATGTTCTTATTGTTGCAAATAGGAATTATGTGCCCGTAGATTTTATCGTTCTTGATATAGATTGCAATCCTTCTTGCCCTATTATTCTTGGTAGTCCTTTCCTTAGAACGGTTGGTGCGATTATTGATATGAAGGAAGGGAATATTAGATTTCAATTTCCATTAAAAATAGGCATGGAACACTTTCCTAGAAAGAAAGTAAGATTTCCATATGAAACTATCAAGAGAGCCACTTATGGATTGCCTACCAAAGATGGCAATACCTAGATCTATCCTCGCTTTTATGCCTAGCTAGGGGCGTTAAACGATAGCGCTTGTTGGTAGGCAACCCAATTTTATTTTAGTTTTTTTGTTTTTGCTTATGTTTAGGAATAAATAATCCATCTGCCCTCTGTTTAGATGTGGTTTTGTGTTTTAATTAGTGTTTGTGCCAAGTTAGACCTATAGGATCTTCTTGGATGATAGTTATTTGATCTTGCTGTAATTTCCAGAATCTTTCTGTTCACGAAAACAATTGTTAAAAATCACCAGAACGTGATAAAATACTGATTCCAATTGCTGCTGATCAATAAACAAATTTTCTAGGTCTTCCTAGTTTGGTAGATTTTTTGGAGTTCCAGAAGTTTGCGTTAGTTACAGATTACTACAGACTCGTCTGTTTTTGACAGATTCTGTTTTTCGTGTGTTGTTTGCTTATTTTGATGAATCTATGGCTAGTAAAATAGTTTATAATCCATAGAGAAGTTGGAATACAGTAGGTTTAACACCAATATAAATAAAGAATGAGTTCATTACAGTACCTTGATTTTGTTTTTCTTTCTCCAACGGAGCTCACGAGATTTCTATTGTGTTTTGTGTTGTGAAGTTTTCATGTTTTGGGTGAAATCTTTTGATGGATTATGGAACAAGGAGTGGCAAGAGCCTAAGCTTGGGGATGCCCATGGCACCCCGAAGATAATCCAAGGACACCAAAAAGTCAAAGCTTGGGGATGCCCCGGAAGGCATCCCCTCTTTCGTATACTTCCATCGGTAATTTTACTTGGAGCTATATTTTTATTCACCACATGATATGTGTTTTGCTTGGAGCGTCTTGTATTATCTGTGTCTTTGTTTGTTAGTGTGCCACAATCATCCATGCATCATCCACTATCACTCCACGACAAGTGCGAGCCGCTACAAGGGCAGCAAGCCACGGCGCGGCGAATGCGCCGCACTCGCGGCGGGAGCAGGTAAACATGCGGGCAACACTCACAGTGGCGAGAGAACTGCTGCGCTGCCGGCTGATGGAGAGCGGCCGGGACGCGCTGCCGGAACGCGTTGCCGAGCTGCTCGATGGGGCGGCCTCGGGAGCGCTGCCCTTCTTCTATCGGCTCCCTTCTCAGGCCGTTGCGGGGTCTCATGGCGGGCCTCGCCGCAACCACGTGCCGTCGGGCGTGCATGGGGGCTTCGTCAACACCAGCGCGGCCGGCGGCGCCGGGGGCTCCTCCACCCCCATACCGCCCGCGGCAAGCACGGGCACAAGCGTCACCCCCATGGTCCCAGTGAGATGCCGCGCTACTATCCTCAGGACGCCGTGCTGGGCCGGGCAACATGGAGTGTGGGGCACTACGACGAGGTGTTCGGGGTAACAGCCCCGGAAGCCTACGTGCCCCGCATGATGGACCAGGAGTACACACCGGAGGACGACCCCGGCACGCTCCTCAGAGAGGATTGGGAAGAAGAGGCGCTAGGAGTGGAAGCCTTCCAGGGACCGACGGAGGACCGCAACGACCGCGCCAGCAACAACGACTACATGGTACCGCTAATCTCTCAGGAGCAAGCTTACGCTAACCATGTGCTTCCAGTGAACCAGGTTACAGCCTCGGCAGATCGCCCTGGCGCAGCGACGCCTCTTCCTCCAGGGGAAACTCGTTGGGGATTGCGCGGAGGGAGCCAGGAGCAGGGTGAAGGAAATATGCCCTAGAGGCAATAATAAAGTTATTATTTATTTCCTTACATGTCATGATAAATGTTTATTATTCATGCTAGAATTGTATTAACAGGAAACATAATACATGTGTGAATACATAGACAAACAGAGTGTCACTAGTATGCCTCTACTTGACTAGCTCATTAATCAAAGATGGTTATGTTTCCTAGCCATGAACAAAGAGTTGTTATTTGATTAACGAGATCACATCATTAGCTGAATGATCTGATTGACATGACCCATTCCATTAGCATAGCACCCGATCGTTTAGTATGTTGCTATTGCTTTTATCCATGACTTATACATGTTCCTTTAACTATGAGATTATGCAACTCCCGTTTACCGTAGGAACACTTTGTGTGCTACCAAACGTCACAACGTAACTGGGTGATTATAAAGGTGCTCTACAGGTGTCTCCGAAGGTACATGTTGAGTTGGCGTATTTCGAGATTAGGATTTGTCACTCCGATTGTCGGAGAGGTATCTCAGGGCCTTCTCGGTAATGCACATCACATAAAGCCTTGCAAGCATTGCAACCAATGAGTTAGTTGCGAGATGATGTATTACAGAACGAGAAAAGAGACTTGCCGGGAACGAGATTGAACTAGGTATTGGATACCGACGATCGAATCTCGGGCAAGTAACATACCGATGACAAAGGGAACAACGTATGTTGTTATGCGGTCTGACCGATAAAGATCTTCGTAGAATATGTAGGAGCCAATATGGGCATCCAGGTCCCGCTATTGGTTATTGACCGGAGACGTGTCTCGGTCATGTCTACATTGTTCTCGAACCGTAGGGTCCGCACACTTAACGTTACGATGACAATTATTATGAGTTTATGCATTTTGATGTACCGAAGGAGTTCGGAGTTCCGGATGTGATCACGGACGTGACGAGGAGTCTCGAAATGGTCGAGACATAAAGAATTATATATTGGAAGCCTATGTTTGGACATCGGATGCATTCCAGGTGAAATCAGGATTTTACCGGAATACCGGGAGGGTTACCGGAACCCCCCGGGAGCATAATGGGCCAACATGGGCCTTGGAGGAGAGGTGAGAGGGCTGCCCTAGGGGCTGTGCGCTTCCCCCCTTCCCCTAGTCCTATTAGGACTAGGAGAGGTGGGCGCCCCCCTCTCCCTCTCTCTCCCCCTTGGAGAATCCTAGTCCAACTAGGATTGGGGGGGGGAATCCTACTCCCAGAGGGAGTAGGACTCTCCTGGCGCGCCTAGCTTGGCCGGCCAGCCCCTCCCCCTTGGCTCCTTTATATACGGGGGCAGGGGGCACCCCAAAGACACACAAGTTGATCTACGGATCGTTCCTTAGCCGTGTGCGGTGCCCCCTTCCACCAAATTCCACCTCGATCATATCGTTGCAGTGCTTAGGCGAAGCCCTGCGCCGGTAACACATCAAGATCGTCACCACGCCGTCGTGCTGACGGAACTCTTCCCCGACGCTTTGCTGGATCGGAGCCCGGGGATCGTCATCGAGCTGAACATGTGCCAAGAACTCGGAGGTGCCGGAGTAACGGTGCTGTGATCGGTTGGATCGCGAGGAGAACATACGACTACTTCCTCTACGTTGTGTCAACGCTTCCGCTTCGGTCTACGAGGGTACGTAGATGACACTCTCCCCTCTCGTTGCTATGCATCACCATGATCTTGCGTGTGCGTAGGAAATTTTTTGAAATTACTACGTTCCCCAACAGTGGCATCCGAGCCTAGGTTTTTATGGTTTGATGTTATTTGCACGAGTAGAACACAAGTGAGTTTTGGACGATACAAGTCATACTGCCTACCAGCATGTCATACTTTGGTTCAGCGGTATTGTTGGACGAGACGATCCGGACCAACCTTACGCGTACGCTTACGCGAGACCGGTTCCCTCGACGTGCTTTGCACATAGATGGCTTGCGGAAGACTGTCTCTCCAACTTTAGTTGAACCGAGTGTGGCTACGCCCGGTCCTTGAGAAGGTTAAAACGGAGTCTATTTGACAAACTATCGTTGTGGTTTTGATGCGTAGGTAAGATGAGTTCTTGCTTAAAGCCCGTAGCAGCCACGTAAAAACTTGCAACAACAAAGTAGAGGACGTCTAACTTGTTTTTGCAGGGCATGTTGTGATGTGATATGGTCAAGGCGTGATGCTAAATTTTATTGTATGAGATGATCATGTTTTGTAACCGAGTTATCGGCAACTGGCAGGAGCCATATGGTTGTCGCTTTATTGTATGCAATGCAATCGCGATGTAATGCTTTACTTTATTACTAAGCGGTAGTGATAGTCGTAGAAGCATAAGATTGGTGAGACGACAACGATGCTGCGATGAAGATCAAGGTGTCGCGCCGGTGACGATGGTGATCATGACGGTGCTTCGAAGATGGAGATCACAAGCACAAGATGATGATGGCCATATCATATCACTTATATTGATTGCATGTGATGTTTATCCTTTTATGCATCTTATCTTGCTTTGATTGACGGTAGCATTATAAGATGATCTCTCACTAAATTATCAAGAAGTGTTCTCCCTGAGTATGCACCGTTGCGAAAGTTCTTCGTGCTGAGACACCACGTGATGATCGGGTGTGATAGGCTCTACGTTCAAATACAACGGGTGCAAAACAGTTGCACATGCGGAATACTCAGGTTTAACTTGACGAGCCTAGCATATACAGATATGGCCTCGGAACACGGAGACCGAAAGGTCGAGTGTGAATCATATAGTAGATATGATCAACATAGTGATGTTCACCATTGAAACTACTCCATCTCACGTGATGATCGGACATGGTTTAGTTGATTTGGATCACGTGATCACTTAGAGGATTAGAGGGATGTCTATCTAAGTGGGAGTTCTTAAGTAATATGATTAATTGAACTTAAATTTATCATGAACTTAGTCCTGGTAATATTAGCATATCTATGTTGTAGATCAATAGCTCGCGTTGTTGCTTCCCTGTATTTATTTTGATATGTTCCTAGAGAAAATTGTGTTGAAAAATGTTAGTAGCAATGATGCGGATTGGATCCGTGATCTGAGGTTTATCCTCATTGCTGCACAGAAGAATTATGTCCTTGATGCACCGCTAGGTGACGGACCTATTGCAGGAGCAGATGCAGACATTATGAACGTTTTGCTAGCTCAATATGATGACTACTTAATAGTTTAGTGCACCATGCTTAACTGCTTAGAATCGGGACTTCAAAGACGTTTTGAACGTCATGGAGCATATGAGATGTTCTAGGAGTTGAAGTTAATATTTCAAGCAAATACCCGAGTTGAGAGATATGAAGTCTCCAACAAGTTCTATAGCTAAAAGATGGAGGAGAATCGCTCAACTAGTGAGCATGTGCTCAGATTGTCTGGGTACTACAATCGCTTGAATCAAGTGGGAGTTAATCTTCCAGATAAGATAGTGATTGACAGAATTCTCTAGTCACCATCACCAAGTTAGTAGAACTTCGTGATGAACTATAATATGCAAGGGATAACGGAAAATATTCCCAAGCTCTTCGCGATGCTAAAATCAGCGAAGGTAGAAATCAAAGAAAAACATCAAGTGTTGATGATTGACAAGATCACTAGTTTCAAGAAAAGGGCAAAAGGAAAGAAGGGGAACTTCAAGAAGAACGGCAAGCAAGTTGCTGCTCAAGTGAAAAAGCCCAAGTCTGGTCCTAAGCCTGAGACTAAGTGCTTCTACTGCAAAGGGACTGGTCACTGGAAGCGGAACTACCCCAAGTGATTGGCGGATAAGAAGGATGGCAAAGTGAACATAAGTATATTTGATATACATGTTATTGATGTGTACTTTACTAGTGTTCATAGCAACCCCTCAGTATTTGGTACTAGTTCAAGTTGCTAAGATTAGTAACTCGAAACGGGAGTTGCAGAATGAACAAAAACTAGTTAAAGGGCAAGGTGACGATGTGTGTTGGAAGTGGTTCCAAGATTGATATGATCATCATCGCACACTCCCTATACTTTCAGGATTAGTGTTGAAACTAAATAAGTGTTATTTGGTGTTTGCGTTGAGCATGAATATGATTTGATCATGTTAATTGCAATACGGTTATTCATTTAAGTAAGAGAATAAATTGTTGTTCTGTTTACATGAATAAAACCTTCTATGGTCATACCCACCAATGAAAATAGTTCATTGGATCTCGAGCACAGTGATACACATATTCATAATATTGAAACCAAAAGATGCGAAGTTAATGATGATAGTGCAACCTATTTGTGGCACTGCCGTTTAGGTCATATTGGTGTAAAGCGCATGAAGAAACTCCATGCTGATGGGATTTTGGAATCACTTGATTATGAATCACTTGATGCTTGCGAACCATGCCTCTTGGGCAAGATGACTAAAACGCCGTTCTCCGGAACAATGGAGCAAGCAACAGATTTGTTGGAAATCATACATACTGATGTATGTGGTCCGATGAATATTAAGGCTCGCGACAAGTATCATTATTTTCAGAACTTCATAGATGATTTAAGCAGATATGGGTATATCTACTTAATGAAACATAAGTCTGAAACGTTTGAAAAGTTCAAAGAATTTCAGAGTGAAGTGGATAATCATCGTAACAAGAAAATAAAAAATTTCTACGATATGATCGCAGAGGTAAAATATTTGAGTTACGAGTTTTGGCCTTCAGTTAAAACCATGTGGAATAGTTTCACAAATTCATGCCACCTGGAACACCACAGCATAATGGTGTGTCCGAACGTCATAACCGTACTTTATTGGATATAGTACAATCTATGATGTTTCTTACCGATTTACCAATATCGTTTTGGGATCATGCATTAGAGACAGCTGCATTCACGTTAAAAGGGGCACCATCTAAGTCCGTTGAGATGACACAATATGAACTGTGGTTTAGCAAGAAACCAAAGTTGTCGTTTCTTAAAGTTTGGGGTTACGATGCTTATGTGAAAAAGTTTCATCCTGATAAGCTCAAACCCCAATCGGAGAAATGTGTCTTCATAGGTACCCAAAGGAGACTGTTGGGTACACCGTCTATCACAGATCCGAAGGCAAGATATTCGTTGCTGAGAATGAATCCTTTCTAGAGAAGGAGATTCTCTCGAAAGAAGTGAGTGGGAGGAAAGTAGAAAACTTGATAAGGTAATTGTACCTTCTCCCTTATTGGAAAGTAGTTCATCACAAAAATCTGTTCTTGTGACTACTACACCAATTAGTAAGGAAGCTAATGATGATGATCATGTAACTTCAAGATCAAGTTACTACCGAATCTCGTAAGTAAACTAGAGTGAGATCCGCACCAGAGTGGTACGGTAATCCTGTTCTGGAAGTCATGTTACTAGACCATGACGAACTTGCGAACTATGAGGAAGCGATGATGAGCCCAGATTCCGCGAAATGGTTAGAGGCCATGAAATCTGAGATATGATCCATGTATGAGAACAAAGTATGGACTTTGATGGATTTGCCCGATGATCAGCAAGCCAAAGAAAATAAATGGATCTTGAAGAGGAAGACGGACACTGATAGTAGTGTTACTATCTACAAAGCTAGAATTGTCGCAAAAGGTTTTCGACAAGTTCAAGGTGTTGACTACGATGAGAGTTTCTCACTCGTATCTATGCTTAAGTCTGTCCGAATCATGTTAGCAATTGCCGCATTTTATGAAATCCGGCAAATGGATAAACAAAACTACATTCCTTAATGAATTTATTAAAGAAGAGTTGTATACGATGCAACTAGAAGGTTTTGTCGATCCTGAAGGTGTTAACAAAATATGCAAGCTCCAGCGATCCATCTATGGACTGCTGCAAGCATCTCGGAGTTGGAATATACGCTTTGATAAGTTGATCAAAGCATATAGTTTTATACAGACTTGCGGTGAAGCCTGTATTTACAAGAAAGTGAGTGGGAGCACTACAGCATTTCTGATAAGTATATGTAAATGACATATTATTGATCGGAAATAATGTAGAATTATTCTGTGAAGCATAAAGGAGTATTTGAAAGGAGTTTTTCGAAGAAGGACCTCGGTGAAGCTGCTTACATATTGAGCATCAAGATCTATAGAGATAGATCAAGACGCTTGATAAGTTTTTCAATAAGTACATACCTTGAAAAGATTTTGAAGTAGTTCAAAATGGAACAGTCAAAGAAAGAGTTCTTGCCTGTATTACAAGGTGTGAAATTGAGTAAGACTCAAAGCCCGACCACGGCAGATGATAGAAAGAGAATGAAAGTCATTTCCTATGCCTCAGCCATAGATTCTATAAAGTATGCCATGCTATGTACCAGATCTATTGTATACCCTACACTGTGTTAAGCAAGGGAGTATAATAGTGATCTAAGAAGTAGATCACTGGACATCGGCCAAAATTATCCTTAGTAAAATAAGGATATGTTTCTCGATTATGGATGTGACAAAAAGGTTCGTCGTAAAAGGTTACGTCGATGCAAGTTTTGACACTAATCTAGATGACTCTAAGTCTCAATCTAGATACATATTGAAAGTGGGAGCAATTAGCTAAAGTAGCTCCATGCAGAGCATTGTAGACATAGAAATTTGCAAAATACATAACGGATCTGAATGTGGCAAACCCGTTGACTAAACTTCTCTCACAAGCAAAACATGATCACACCGTAGTACTCTTTTGGTGTTAATCACATAGCGATGTGAACTAGATTACTGAATCTAGTAAACCCTTTGGGTGTTGGTCACATATCGATGTGAACTATGGGTGTTAATCACATGGTGATATGAACTATTGCTATTAAATCACATGGCGATGTGAACTAGATTATTGACTCTAGTGCAAGTGGGAGACTGAAGGAAATATGCCCTAGAGGCAATAATAAAGTTATTATTTATTTCCTTACATGTCATGATAAATGTTTATTATTCATGCTAGAATTGTATTAACAGGAAACATAATACATGTGTGAATACATAGACAAACAGAGTGTCACTAGTATGCCTCTACTTGACTAGCTCATTAATCAAAGATGGTTATGTTTCCTAGCCATGAACAAAGAGTTGTTATTTGATTAACGAGATCACATCATTAGCTGAATGATCTGATTGACATGACCCATTCCATTAGCATAGCACCCGATCGTTTAGTATGTTGCTATTGCTTTTATCCATGACTTATACATGTTCCTTTAACTATGAGATTATGCAACTCCCGTTTACCGTAGGAACACTTTGTGTGCTACCAAACGTCACAACGTAACTGGGTGATTATAAAGGTGCTCTACAGGTGTCTCCGAAGGTACATGTTGAGTTGGCGTATTTCGAGATTAGGATTTGTCACTCCGATTGTCGGAGAGGTATCTCAGGGCCTTCTCGGTAATGCACATCACATAAAGCCTTGCAAGCATTGCAACCAATGAGTTAGTTGCGAGATGATGTATTACAGAACGAGAAAAGAGACTTGCCGGGAACGAGATTGAACTAGGTATTGGATACCGACGATCGAATCTCGGGCAAGTAAC
The DNA here is from genome assembly GCA_032464435.1 of Aegilops umbellulata. Lineage (NCBI taxonomy): Eukaryota > Viridiplantae > Streptophyta > Magnoliopsida > Poales > Poaceae > Aegilops > Aegilops umbellulata. Next base: position 388,581,249 of record CP136054.1, on the reverse strand, counting down.
ATACCGATGACAAAGGGAACAACGTATGTTGTTATGCGGTCTGACCGATAAAGATCTTCGTAGAATATGTAGGAGCCAATATGGGCATCCAGGTCCCGCTATTGGTTATTGACCGGAGACGTGTCTCGGTCATGTCTACATTGTTCTCGAACCGTAGGGTCCGCACACTTAACGTTACGATGACAATTATTATGAGTTTATGCATTTTGATGTACCGAAGGAGTTCGGAGTTCCGGATGTGATCACGGACGTGACGAGGAGTCTCGAAATGGTCGAGACATAAAGAATTATATATTGGAAGCCTATGTTTGGACATCGGATGCATTCCAGGTGAAATCAGGATTTTACCGGAATACCGGGAGGGTTACCGGAACCCCCCGGGAGCATAATGGGCCAACATGGGCCTTGGAGGAGAGGTGAGAGGGCTGCCCTAGGGGCTGTGCGCTTCCCCCCTTCCCCTAGTCCTATTAGGACTAGGAGAGGTGGGCGCCCCCCTCTCCCTCTCTCTCCCCCTTGGAGAATCCTAGTCCAACTAGGATTGGGGGGGGGGGGAATCCTACTCCCAGAGGGAGTAGGACTCTCCTGGCGCGCCTAGCTTGGCCGGCCAGCCCCTCCCCCTTGGCTCCTTTATATACGGGGGCAGGGGGCACCCCAAAGACACACAAGTTGATCTACGGATCGTTCCTTAGCCGTGTGCGGTGCCCCCTTCCACCAAATTCCACCTCGATCATATCGTTGCAGTGCTTAGGCGAAGCCCTGCGCCGGTAACACATCAAGATCGTCACCACGCCGTCGTGCTGACGGAACTCTTCCCCGACGCTTTGCTGGATCGGAGCCCGGGGATCGTCATCGAGCTGAACGTGTGCCAAGAACTCGGAGGTGCCGGAGTAACGGTGCTGTGATCGGTTGGATCGCGAGGAGAACGTACGACTACTTCCTCTACGTTGTGTCAACGCTTCCACTTCGGTCTACGAGGGTACGTAGACGACACTCTCCCCTCTCATTGCTATGCATCACCATGATCTTGCGTGTGCGTAGGAAATTTTTTGAAATTACTACGTTCCCCAACACAGGGCCCCTCCCAGCATCGCGCGAAGTTGGGCGACAACCGGAGGTAGGCCCTCTGCCAGGGAGGCTTCGACGACCCTTCCCCCGACAGAGAACATGTGGTCGCCGAGGGCACCGCTGGCGTCCCCTTTCCCCCCTTTGTGTTGTCCAGGTTGCCGGTCGGCTCAAAGGTGGTCGAGGGTGGCGCAAAGCGGGGCCCTCGTCTGGCAATATGAAGCAAGGCCGGTACCTATGAAGAAGGCCCAGTGCCCGTGAAGCTCTCCGTCCGTGACACTCTCACGTAATAATGAGTTGGGGTTGTACACGCCCCGGAGTCTCAGGGGTGCCGGCCTTAGGCCATGGGGCTCCCTCCCATGCCTAGTGGCAGCACTTAGCTCCGCGCTGGTGAGAAGACTTGAAGACCAGAAGACTAGAATAGGCACCGGACACGGCCTTTCATTTTGGATCTCTTTTTCTGTAGCCTTGCTTTCTGTATCTGGATTTGAGTTGAAGTCGAGTTTCTATCGATGCGAGCGGGGGGGTGCCTTTTCTCGTTCGAGCATTTTATTGCTTTCTGAGTTTCGTTTTGCCTGGGACTCATGTCCATCGCCTTCCCCTCACGAGCCCCTCGCGAGCGGGACTGTGCGAAGCACACGCGTGCCGAGTGTGCGTTAATGCTACAATTGGTGCTTGCCTCTTGCGGGGCCCCTCCTGACGGGCGACAAGCTCTGCAGGACACACAGGAACTTGTCGCCTCACGACCCAACTCGAGGCTGGCACTGACTAAGGTAACCCACGACGGGAAACTCACCCTTGGACTTACGAGTTCGCGAGGGCACATGCTCAATACCGCGTAGGAAAGTAAAGGCTGCAACTTGCTTACATGAGGTGCTCCCCTCTCAAAATGCTCTTACAAGTTTTCCAAGGGCCATGCCCGAGTTTTTGCATACAAGATACAATGATAGGAGAACGTGGGATCAACCAGATATGTCGCTTGCTGCATCACCCTCGGACGCATCACTCGCATCATCTTCGTCTTCGCCGGCGCCGTCGCCGCCCTCGGCGACACCTTCATCGCCGTTGTCAACCATGTCGCCTTCGTCTGTGACGACCACCACCGCGTCATCGTCAAAAACGAAGGCTCTGACCAGCGCATCCACGTTGTCCTCAACCCACCGCGCCAGGTCACCTCGGACGGCCTGCGGCACGGGGGCAATGGCGGCATCAAAGTCAAAGTCAGGAAAGGTGTTCCTGAGGTGGCTAAAAACGCGAGAGAATGTGCGCCCGAGCAGGCAGGCCCCGGCTTCTCTCTTCCATGAGCTAACGAGCCCTGTCAGATCGGGCTTCCAGGCGCGTCACCACGTCGGTGAAGAAGGTCAGGTGGCTGACGTAGTCACTCGAGCGGGGGTGCGGAGCATTCTCGTCGCAGATGTGGCCCAGGGCGGTATTAGCCCTGTTTCGGAGATCCTGAAGCATGGGGGCGTGCTCGCGCTCCAGTGTCCTTCGTTGGGGCACTTCCTCCCTGCTTCGCCACGTGACGGCCTCGGCGTCATCCACCCGCTTCCGAAGAGAAAGCAGCTTGGCGCGCGCGGAGGCCAAGTCCGCCTGCGCCATGACCAGGGCGGCGGCCTGGCCTCCCCATGCCTCTCCGCCTCATCCAACCTGGGCCTGAGGGCAATGGCCCTGTCCGCATCCTCTGTCCCTGCGAGCTTTAACTTCAATTCATACCCGCCTTCCAGATCGGCACGGACCTCGGCCACCCGCACGGTTGACTTCTTCCTGTACCTTGGCCTCGCGAGCCCCAACGGCATCCTCTGCTTGAGCAACCTGACGCTCCCTCGTCTCCAGTCGCTCAAGCTCAAGGCTACGTTCCACGGCTTCTAGGGCCAGTGCCTCCTCGCGCTTCCGGACGTCCTCCTCCTCGGCGGGCATCCCCCGCAGCGACGCAAGAGCGGCTCTATGCGCCTCCACCTGCTGCTCGAGGGACGCACTCCAGGACTGGAGCTCTCACGTGCGCTTCTGCGCAGCCTCACGGCGGTGGTCAGCCTCGCGAGCCTCCTCCAAGGCTCAGGAGCAAGCTTCGCTGGAAACCTTGAGGGAAGCCTCGGCCTTCGCGTTCTCAAGATCACGCTGGTAATGGCCAAGGTTAATAGCCACCCTCAGCTTGCGTTGTTCCTCCACCAGCCGAAGACCCTCCGCCTCAAGGCGCGAGTCAACGCCCGCGAGCTCTTCACCAAGTCGGCTCATTGCGCCCATTGCCTCTTGGAAGAGCTCATGACGGACTACGCTCCGCCCGCGCTCAAGCTCGAACGCATGGCCCGGCTCGTCCTCCACCTCGGGGGCTGCGGGCAGGGCATCAGGCAGCACACCACCTCTCGGCAAGGGGTTGGGGGCTGGTGCTGCACCAGGCGTCAACCGGCCCTCACGAGGAGTCCAAACCAATCGGGGCTCGCTGCTTGAAGAGGAGCCGAGGATCGAGGCCAACCAGCTACTGCCCATGACTAGAGGAGGGGTCCTGGGCACGCCCGCCAAGCTCCATGCCAGACCGTGGGGGAGGGGCGACGAGGCCACAGGCTCAGAGCGCCACGAAGGCAGGAGCGCTCCTGCAACCAACCCCGCTCCAGGGGCGGCAAGCGGACTCGGGACGCTCAAGTCCGACGGGGGAGTCGAGGAAGGAGGAGGTCGTTTCTCAAAAGATGCAGCAGCCTCGACGGAAGGAGTCCTGGATGACTGACGTCAGGAAAAGAAAACAACATGCAAGAAGCCATAGCAGTAAGGTACTTATGCGTCGATGGCGATGTACTTTCGTCGCTTCAACGACCCGAAGATGTTGCTGCCGCTGGGGGATCCTTCCCTCTTGCGGAGCTCCTCGAAGTCCATGCAAAGCCGACCAAAGCGCTGGACATGGCGGCCTGTGCGGGGTGAGGCCGAGGAGGAGCTTGGAGAGCCAACTTCAGGGGCGCTCGGCTGTGGCGAACAGTTGGGCGCCGTCTCGCTACGATCTCCCGAGGCTTCGGGGGCTTTGACCTCGGGAGCCGGATGCTACATCGCCTCAGCAATCGATGCCCTAGGGGAGGGATCGCGGCCTCCCGAGGACGACGCCCCAGGATCACCACGCGACATGTGCTTCCGAGCGCTTGGGCCACTGATCTCCATCGGAGCTCGCCCTCCTGCACCCTCACTAGGGGTGAGCTCAGCACTAGCGGCGAGGAAGGGGACCACGTCGACGGGGTTCTCGTGGGACCCCACCAGGCCGATTGGGCGCAACCCCCACTCATCAAAGGAGGGCATGCTCGCCGCAAATGCGGCTTTATTCTCATAGCGGTACAACTAGGGCTGCAAGAAAAGCTCGAGGCTCATGAGCTGCTCGAGATCGACTCGTTTTTTGACTCGACTCGAGATCGACTCGAAAAGAAACGAGCTGAGTTTGAACACTTTATGTAGCTCGACCGAGAAACGAGCCGATCTTGAGACAATGTTGGCTCGCTCGATTTTAGCTCGATAGCTCGACAGAATATCATTATGTTAAATAATCATGCCTTATATTAAATGGAAATACGATAATCTATTACCATCTATGTTGTCCATAATTTTTGACCATTTTATTTACCAACGAATATAGAAACTTAACTAAGTGCAGAGAAGATTTAGGCCTCATTATGGCACGTGGTCGATTATGTGTTAAATAACCTATATTTTTGGCAAAGTTCCCAGCATATTCACCTTAATTTTTTAGTTTTTTCATCCATAGATTCATATTTTTTACCATCTCATTTAGCTCGAAACTATCTCGAGATCGACTCGAGATCGTTACAAGCTGAGCACGAGTCATGTTCTATAGCTCGACCATGAGCTTCACTCAGTTTGAGCTCGCTCGAATTTTCATATGAGTTGAGCTGAGCCAACTCCAACTCGCTTGAGCTCGACTCGTTTGCAGCCCTAGGTACAACAGACATCTATTCCTGGGCATGTCGTCCAGAAAAGGGACACCCGATAGGACCGTAAGCATCGTTTGCCGCGTCGTAAGAGGAAGCCCCTTCTCCTAAAACCTCATATGATCCTGACTGCTGAGCAAGTCCCACATTGGGCGGGAATGGCGCTGAAGCGGTGCGACTCGGCGCTTGACGAACTCCTTCACCACCATAGGCGTCGTCACGCCACGATCCTTCAACCTCCTCAGCCTGAGCTAGACGGGGGCAAGGCGGGGGCTCGTGAGCTACTGATGGCCCCAACCAGAGTTTGGAACAGCAGGCCCCGCCGGAACATGAAGCAGAGGGCTGAGCATGCCGGCGTCAACAAACACCCATCGTGTACGGAACTCACTCGTGGATGAAGGAAGCTCGAAGTCAATCCCTGCGCCCGCTGTCGCGGCCACGGCCCGGAAGCTCACGCACCCCAAGCTCTGCCGGGGGCCGGTCAGATGCAATGAGAACAAATGGTGGAGGAGGGCCATAGAAGGAGCGATGCCGACCATGGCTTCGGACAAGATGGCGAAGACAACAAGAAGGGTCACAGATTGAGGGTCAAGATGAAGCATGTGGATATGACAATGCTCAAGCACCGCGTTGAAGAAGGCAGAGAAGGGAGGAATCAGGCCGGCTCGGAGGGCATGTATGAAGATTGGGACCTCAGTGGCTGCCCGTGCCATGCGTGTGCGAGACGCGGGCCAAGCCACCGTCTCTCCCCACTCGATGAAACTGGAGGCAAGCATGGGACGCACCTTGTCCATGGCCTCGTCGTTGAGCTCCCGAGATCGGCCGAGCGCAGGCTCAAAGGGCGGAGGCGCACTTGGCAAATATAGAGGTTTCTTCCCCATGTCAGCCTGTTTCGGAGCCATGGAGATGAAGCAGGCGGAGCGCAAGTCAGATGGGAAGGGCGAAGCGGACTCTCGAGGAAGCAGGGAGATTGGGGGAGCCAGGCGTGGGCGAAGGAAGAATAACTGTGTAAGATGCAGGGGCCGCATAGCCAGGCAGATTCAAAGGCAGCGTGGGGAAGCGGAGACACCCTCGTCCAATCAACCGCCACGCGTCAACCAAGGCTATAGGCTTTTGGGGCCCGCAGCACTCCGTACTTGACCCTTGGCTTCTCCTCGAAGCCAAGTATGAGCGTGCCTTGGGCCCGGGGGCTACTGTCGACGTTCTGGGAACGGGGGTCCCCAGACTTGCCTGCCTGCGGCCCACGGCGTGGCTACGCTAGCGTGCATGTACGGCCCATCTTCATCAACAAAGCATTCAAGACCCTCGCGAGGGGCCAAGCCTCGCGGGGCGGACGATGCAAGACCTCCTCAGGAGCGCTCTAGCCAGGCAGGCTCACGAGGAGCGGAGATATCAAGGCAGGGCAAACCTCATGAGGCTCTCATGACGTGAGCCATGATGATCGACACTAGGTAGGCGCCAGCCGGGCGCTAGGGTGCGCAACGTCCTTGTTTACTCTTCGGTGCTAAGGAGGCAGGCACAGGCGCGGAGTACCGAGGCATCAGGCAAAGGTTTCCATCTCAATGCAATGAGACCAAGACCAGCAGGACGACAAGATGGGGGTCACCATGGAGCCCAAGACGGCGTCATCACCAGAGCCTTTAGCATGCGAAGACCACTTTTGTCAGGATAGCTTGTACTATCTGTCCCCTTTCGAATTTGCCCGTCGTTGTTGGCTCCCTTCCCGCTCATTATTTGGGGAGAGGACCAGGGCCTATATAAGTAGAACTAGCCACCACAGGGGGGGATCGAGTTATCATCCACAAGTCCACAGAGCACAAGAACACCTCAACCTCAGGAGGCTGTTCTTCCCCTTGTACTGTTCATCATCAGCCCAAGTATAAATCTCGTGTCTTTCTATGTTGCGAGTTCGACCAGTTCATCCGTTAGATCTTAGCGAGCTAGTGCGTGGATCGGTAGGAGGGAAGAACTTCGCGCCCACCCCAGAGTTCGAACCTTAAGGGTTTGGCTAGAACCCCACATCCGACAGGCTCTTTGACGAGCAGTGAGGGGAGAGAGAGAGGCCAGCGAAGTCTTATTTAGATCTAGAGAGGGTGGGAGAGTGTGAAGAGAGCAACTACAAGCAGACCAGCAGTGAGGGGAGAGAGAGAGAGAGAGGCCAACGAAGTCTTATTCAGATCTGGAGAGGGTGAGAGAGTGTGGAGAGAGCAACTACAACTCTACAAGTGCTGAGCCTCCAGCGTGTATATATATACTGGAGAGAGTGTGAAGAGTACAAACCCTAGAAAACAAGCGCCGAGGCTGCAGCCTATATGTGATGTGGTGATTATACGGTCACTATGAGATCGTATAGCTCCGTATCCATCCAATTTGACCGGTCAAAGAATCCTCCTGTCACGAATTATGCTCAAGTGTAGTTATCGAACCCGAGACCTCAAGTTTGATGAGCGAACAGGCTAACCAGCTACACAACCCTCCCGTTATGTTCAACGAGAGGAAAATAACCTTTTATACATTGCTGCATTCGTGTGACAAGCATGCAATGATTTTTTTTGTGTGTGGGAGTCATTGGGATTTAAATCATAATCATGTCATGTGGCTTTGGTGGTAAGACTATCCACAGTGGTGCAGAAATAATGCATCCTTAGTCACCTTACCTCACTCCACATAGTACGTTGGGTCCCACCAGTCAGAGGGTGAAACAAACAAGTTAATAAGAAAAATTAAAAGCGCCAGCGGTGTATCTTACCTCACACATCTCGCTACTGCTCGGTAACACTGTCCAATTGATCCCTCTGTTCGCTCATGTACTATTTTAAGTGAATCCTTATTATAACATGCACACAATTTTGTGCACTTGTATTCGACCTAAGTTAGTGTGCCACCGTATCTCGTACGACTCCCTCCGCCTAGGTGTAATAAGGCTAATCATAGTGGGGAGTAACATATACTAGTATCATGCATATGATACTAGTCTATGATACTACCTCCATAGTGCATAGTATCATAAAGTAGTATCATAGATGGACATATTTATTGCCATGCATGACACAAAGTAGCATAGCACTTAACATGATACGGTACTACCTATGTTACTCTAACCCTCTCTCTCTTATTTAATTGTATGCCACATAAGCATGTTTTCTAGTCCCAAGTGCATGTTACCAGTTATGTTACCCCCACTATGGCTAGCCTAAGTCACGTTAGAAGGTATAGCGGGACCAAGGTGCATGCAGATTGGAGGAGAAGGAGAAACTTGACCATTCATTCCTCCAATCAAAGCCCTGATTTCTGTCTCTAAACGCAACAATTAATCCAAACAACTAAGAGATGCCGTTTTAGCTACCATGCAGGGCCACGTATTAACTCGCAATGAAGCCGACTTTGATTTCTTGACTGATCAACGCGTAGTTGCGCTCCATGCATTGGGTTTTCGGGGGAGATAACAAGGCAGAATAATTAAGGAGCGTTTGGTTACATTGCTTAGGCTGGTCATAGTGGTGAGTAACTTGGACTAGTACAACATGCATATGTTACTAGTCTATATTACTACTATGCGAAGTTTGCCGTCGAAAGTGAGCCGATCTGGCTCTCTTGAGCTAGCAAGGTTTTTCTAGCCCACCCAAGCTAGCTGGCACACAAAAGCTAACATATTTTAACAGTTCCAAACGCCTAACCTTGCCCGGCTATGCTATAAGCTGTTCTTGCTAAGGATCCAAACGCTCCCTAAGTAACTACGCTCGCTAGCAACGAGGCCAGGAGGGGATTGAGATGCGAAGTTAATGGACGACGCCTAAACATTTTGGGAATATCTGATTTTCGTAGGATGACTTAACACCTAGACGGAGGGAGTACTACTCCTCAGTCCAGGTTTGATGGAATATTCGTCACCTCTTCTCTTCTTGTACGTATTCCATTTGTATGTCACTTCCTGTGGCTTCGCACTCGCACCATTTTCCTATTCTATGAACCTGTGTGTGCGTGTGCGTGTTCGTGTGTGTGTTTAACAGCATGTGTGTGTTAGAGAGAGAGAGAGACAGATCGACCTACTCCTATAGAGAGATGGTGTGTAATGTACAATTTTAGCCGCGAGAGTCTGTGCATCCTCTCGTTTCTGGGCGTCTGATAGGGACAGGCGGACAACTGCCACGCCCACTCCTGACCAGCCTGGCCCACCCAAAGCCCCTCCATCACACGTGAACGCTTCCCGCCCGAAACGGTCAGCGCCGCTCCAAAGAATCGGTGCCGCATTCATGCCCGGGCAGAGCGGACGCGACCTCTCACTGGCTCCTACGTTGAAGGGAGAAGCGGATTCAAGAGTGATGGTTGCTTCGTCCGTCCAACTTACTGCTGGGTCTATGTGCTTTTATGGCTCATTGGTCATTATTACTGAGGTGCTAGGACTGCTGGATGTCCGACACTTTCGGCGAAAGGAGGTACTACTAGATTACAATTTTCTCCATTCTTACGGTGGAGGAGTGCAAGAGCAATGCAAACACGCAGGCTCAGTGATGACATGGCCCACCTCACACTATCACCATATTTTCTGGACACCGTGCGATAGCTAACTCTTTACATAGTACTCCCTCCGTTCCTAAATATAAGTCTTTGTAGAGATTCTACTAGGTGGACTATACACGGAACAAAATGAATGAATCTACACTTAAAATTCATCTATATACATCCGTATGTGGTTCATGGTGAAATCTCTACAAAGACTTATATTTAGGAACGGAGGAAGTACTTGTATAGTAAATTCTGTAATTTATCAGCGAGATAGTACAATGTTATGAAGCTTCCAGCTTCTGTTACATGTATCTTGCGTCCAAGGTTGCCCGTTGCAACATTTCATCAAATACAAAGGAGACTAACATGCATGCTATTGCATCTCAATGATTGACAGATCATAGCAAATATGTACTTCCTCTGTTCCAAAATAAGTGGTCTCAACTTTATGCTACATACGGAGCAAAATGAGTGAATCTACACTCTAAAATACGTCTATATACATCAGTGTTTGGAGTATGTACTAGTAGTTCATATTGAAATCTACTAAAGGACATATATATTCCAAACACTATGATAATCCCTCTAACCAAGGTAGTAGGGACAAGGAGTAAACAGAGGGAGTAGTAAAATTTTCTCCTCGTCCGACGAGCCACCGCGCGCGTGGGCGAGGGAGCGGGCGTAAGGCGTATAGTACTACTACTACTCATGCAGTCCCTATACATTGAAACAGAGACGGCTAAAGAAGAAACGATCCATGCAGTCCCTACCCCTTGAATCGTAAACCCTAACCAGGCTTTAATTTGTGGCAACGTCGGCGCTTCCTAAGAAATGGAGTTTGCAACCCTTCGACCATCTGATCATTTTCTGCAGTTTCACCAAAATCGAGATGAGCATCCCTATGGCAAAGAAATGGTGATAATGATGGTGGCCATGGCAGTGTTCTGGCGCCACCGGAAGAGAGGGGGATAGGGGGCCCCTTCTTCTTCTTCTTCCTTGACCTCCTCCCTAGATGGGAGAAGGGTTTCCCCTTTGGTCCTTGGCCTCCATGGCATGAGAGGGGCGAGAGCCCCTCCGAGATTGGATATGTCTCTCTATCTCTCTCTGTTTCTGCGTTCTCCTGTTCTGCCCTTTCACCGTTTCGTATATATATGGAGATTCGTAAGTCCGATTGGATTGAAACCTGCGCCGAGATTTTTTTCCTGAAAATTAGCTTTCTTGCGGCCGAAGAAGAGCTGCAACCGCCTTACGGGTGGCCCACGAGGAGGGCAGGAGCGCCCCCTGCCTCGTGGCCACCTCGGGCATTGTCTCGCGTTGATTCTTCCTCCCATATTCTCCAAATATTCCAAAAATATTCTCGGTCCGTTTTTATCTCATTTGGATTCCGTTTGATATAGGGTTTCTGCGAAACATAAAACATGCAACAAACAGGAACTGGCACTGGGCACTGGATCAATATGTTAGTGTAACGCCCCGGATCTGATGCGCCAGGTGTCCGCCAGTCATTCGTCGTCGTTGCCATGTCATTTGCTTACGTGTTGCATCTTGTCATGTCATCATGTGCATTGCATTGCATACGTGTTTGTCTCATGCATCCGAGCATTTTCCCCGTTGTCCGTTTTGCAATCCGACACTCCTATGTCACCCGACGCCCCCTTTTGCCTCTTTTCATGTGCGGGTGTTAAAATTTCTCGGAATGGCCCGAAGATTGCCAAGCGGCCTTGGTACACCACCGGTAGACCGCCTGTCAAGTTTCGTGCCATTTGGAGTCCGTTTGATACTCCAACGGTTAACCGGGGTACCGTAAAAGCCTCATTTGTGTGCAGCCCAACACCCCTCCAAAGTGGCCCAATAACCCATCCAAACCCCTCCATGCTCTCGGCCGTTTGATCCCGATCGCGTGGCCAAAAATCGCACCTCATTTGGACACTCCTAGATCCCTCTACCTATAAATATGTCCTCTCCCCCGAAATTCTCGGTCTAACCCTCGCCTCCTTCCACCTCGTGCTGCCGGACAAAAACCCCGCAACCGGACATGTCCGCGCTGCCGCCCCGGGCCAATCCGACCTCGCCATGTCACCCCGCCGGCCTCCTCTCTCTCCTCCCACCGCCGCGGCCCGCCCGGCCCACGGTCGGCCCGCCCCGGGCCGCGACCGGGCCGAGCCGCCCCGCGCCGCCCGCAGCTCCGCGCCTAGCACCGCCCCACTCCGCCAGCGCCGCCCATCGCTGCCGCCCGCACCAGCGCCTCGCCGCCGCGCCGCTCTGCCGCCCCGCACCTCCGCCGCGAGCTCCGCCACCCGTCGTCGCCAGCCAGCACCTCCGCTCGCCGCCCCATCGCCTCGGCGTCCGCGCCGTCCTGCGCCTCGCCCCGCCGGCCGCCGCCTCGTCCCTGCTTCCCGTCGGCGTGTCCTCCTCGCCGGAGCTCGCTCCGGCCAGATCCACCCGGGTGGATGAGATCCACCGGGTGATCCAACCAAACGGCCTCGCTGCGTCCCGGATCCCCTCGTCCCGCACATCCTCGTCCCATTGACTTTTTCCGCGAGGTGAAAATCTGCCAAGTCCCAAAAATTATACATTCTGGTGCACTATTCATCATGCCATATCTCCTCATCCATAGCTCCGTTTTGCATGTAAGATATATCGAAATGTTCACCATGAGATGCTCTTTATTTTGTTCCATTGTGCCATGTTCATTTGAGTTCATCTTGTTTCCCTAATCATAGTTAAAAGAGTGCTATATAATGTTGTTTGTTGTCTGTTATCAGAACATGCTCAGTTGTCATTTTTGCATCTTTTTGTGTGATTTTCTTTTTAGCATGAAGTCTACATGTGTTATGAGCTAAAACATGCCATCTTTGCTATGGTGCAACCCATTCTTCATGATATGCCATGTATTGAGTTTTTCAAGCTTGCAAAGTAGCCTTCATGATGTCTTTGTTCTGCTGTTATTTTCATGCCATGTATTCATGTTGCTACAGTGAGATCCATGCCTATTTTGAGTATGTTCAGTAAGGATGTTTTGGACATATGGTTATGATCTATCCATCCATGCCTCTAGTTTCATTTATAAATTGCTCTAGCATGTCTTAAACTTGCTCTACTTTTGCTATAAAATGTTCCTGGCAGATTGTTTACGTGTTATTCAATTTTGCCATGGTTGTTGTTAGTGATCCATGCATGATATGAACCTGACCTTGCCATGCTTAGCTTCATGAACCTGTCTTATTGCTGATGCGATGATTATATTGTCATGAAATGCCTTGTGATAAGTGAATCAAGCTCACCAACATGCCTACTTATCGTTGTTCCTGCCATGTGCTGTTATTTTCACCAAGTCTGAATGCGTTTACGAAACTTGCTATGTTTACATGGCTGCCATCATATCTTCTGTGCCTTTTTGGCTCATGATTAGTAAGGGACTTTTGTTCTATGCAATTATTAGATTCATGCCGCGCCTTTGGTTGCCATGATAAGTTCCTGTAGAATGTTGTTTGATAGCTCTAAACATTGCAACCTGATGTTATTTCTGTCATGTCCTGTGATTTCTGCGAAGTCCGTGGAATTGTTATTATTTGCAATCTTGCCATGTCCTTTTGAGCACGTTCTAGTAGTTTCTGGAGTTAGCTCAGTGTTCATGTTTTGTTATGCTCTACCTGTACATCATGCCCGTGCCTTTTGTTTTCATGTTGAGATCCTGTAGCTTGTCGTTTTGGTGCTTGCTATATGCGTAGTTGCTGTTTTAGAGATCGTGTCCTTTTAATTTGTATGGTGTGTATGTGTTGATCCGTTGCTCCGATTTGAGTGTGCTCTATATGAAACTTGCTTAGTTTTGCATATAGTTGCATGTTACCTTGTTGCATTCATGTTATGAGGGTGTTTGCTTGATGTTTGAATGCATTTTGCCTCAATGCCATGTTTAACTTGTTTTGCTCATATCTTCTAGGCCGTAGCTTCGTATTAAACGAATTTTATATGTAACTTGACTAGATTTTCGTGTAGATCATCTTGGTGCATCTTAACTTACTGTTTAACAACTTGAACATAATGTTAATTCATATCTGGACCAATTTCGAAATTTGCATATGAGGACTTACCGGAATTGTTCTATGTTGTTTCCGGCCTCATTTAAACTTGCTTTGATGTGTTGCTCTTGTATGCATCATATCTTGCCATGAGTAGCTTCATGTAGCTTTGCCATGCACCATACTTGGTTGAGCATCATGCCTTGTTCATGTATGGTGTGTTTACCGTGTTGTGCGCTTCTTCTCGATAGTTCCTGTTTTGTTGCGATCGTGAGGATTCGTTCGTCTACGCTTGGTTCGTCTTCGTGGCTTCATCTTCTTAATGGTCTTGTTCTTCTTCCTTGCAGGATTTCGGGCAAGATGACCATCACCTTGGATCTCATTACTATCATTGCTATGCTAGTTGCTTCGTTCTATCACTATGCCCGTTTCCTACCACTTGCTTATCAAGCCTCCCAAATTGCCATGAACCTCTAACCTTTGTCACCCTTCCTAGCAAACCGTTGTTTGGCTATGTTACCGCTTTTGCTCAGCCCCTCTTATAGCGTTGCTAGTTGCAGGTGAAGATGAAAATTGCTCCATGTTGGATTATGTTTATGTTGGGATATCACAATATCTCTTATATTATTAATGCATCTATATACTTGGTAAAGGGTGGAAGGCTCGGCCTTATGCCTGGTGTTTTGTTCCACTCTTGCCGCCCTATTTTCCATCATATCAGTGTTATGTTCCCGGATTTTGCGTCCCTAACGCGGTTGGGTGATTTATGGGACCCCCTTGACAGTCCGCTTTGAATAAAACTCTTCCAGCAAGGCCTAACATTGGTTTTACCATTTGCCTCACCTATGCCCTTTTTTTCCCTTGGGTTTCCGGAGCCCGAGGGTCATCTTTATTTTAGCCCTCCCGGGCCAGTGCTCCTCTGAGTGCTGTTCCAAACCGAGCGATGTCCGGCGCCCCCTGGGCAATCAGGGTCTATGCCAACCCGACGTCTGGCTCATCCGGTGTGCCCTGAGAACGAGATATGTGCAGCTCCTATCGGGATTTGTCGGCACATCCGGGCGGCTTTGCTGGACTTGTTTTACCATTGTCGAAACGTCTTGTAACCGGGATTCCGAGTCTGATCGGGTTTTCCCGGGAGAAGGAATATCCTTCGTTGATCGCGAGAGCTTATCATGGGCTAAGTTGGGACACCCCTGCAGGGTTTTGAACTTTCGAAAGTCGTGCCCGTGGTTATGTAGCAGATGGGAATTTGTTGATATCCGGATGTAGTAAACTTGAAGTAAACTCTTCTAAAATACACCAACCGTGTGCGTAACCGTGATGGTCTCTTTTCGGGGTTGTTTGAGAGGAGAACAAGATTTTTGGGTTATGTTTGACGTAAGTAGGAGTTCAGGATCACTTCTTGATCATTACTAGTTGACGACCGCCTACTTTGCTTCTCTCCTCGCTCTTATTTGCGTAAGTTAGGCACCATACATGCTTAGTCGCTGCTGCAACCTCACCACTTTACCCCCCTTCCTTACCCATTCAGCTTTGCTAGTCTTGATACCCATGGTAATGGGATTGCTGAGTCCTCGTGGCTCACAGATTACTACACCACCAGTTGCAGGTACATGTTATGCGATGATCATGACGCGAGAGCGGTGTTACTTGTGTTGGAGTTCTTGTGCTTCTTTGATCAAGGGATAGGTTCCAGGTCGGCAGCCTGGGCTAGCAGGGTGGATGTCGTTTGAGTTTCTGTTTTATGTTTCATCCATAGTCGGATGTTGATCTTGTATATGATGTATTGTGGTATTCATATGACTTTGTATGTCTTGGATGTATCCCCACTATTATGTAATGGTTTGATGTAACGATATCCACCTTGCGAAAGCGTCTTCAAGATGCGCTTCTATCCTTGGTGGGAACTTCGAGTTCCTTTAGGATAGGGTCGCATCTTGGGCGTGACAGTTAGTCCCAAAAATAATATAAAAAGTTGCCAAAAAGTATATGAAAGTTGTATAATATTGGCATGGAACAATCAAAAATTATAGATACGACGGAGATGTATCAGCATCCCCAAGCTTAATTCCTGCTCGTCCTCGAGTAGGTAAATGATAAAAAGATAATTTTTGATATGGAATGCTACCTAGCATAATCTTGATCATGTAATCTAATCATGGCATGAATATTGAGACACGGGTGATTCAAAGCAATAGTCTATCATTTGACATAAAAACAATTATACTTCAAGCATACTAATAAAGCAATCATGTCTTTTCAAAATAACATGGCCAAAGAAAGTTATCCCTACAAAATCATATAGTCTGGCTATGCTCCATCTTCACCACACAAAATATTCCAAATCATGCACAACCCCGATGACAAGCCAAGCAATTGTTTCATACTTTTGACGTTCTCAAACCTTTTCAACTTTCACGCAATACATGAGCATGAGCCATGTACATAGCACTATAGGTGGAATAGAATATGATGGTGGAGGTTGTGTGCAGAAGACAAAAAGGAGATGGAGATGCCCATCAATTGATGTCAATGTGAGGAGTAGGGATTGCCATGCAACGGATGCACTAAGAGCTATAAGTATATGAAAGCTCAAACCGAAACTAAGTGGGTTTGCATCTAACTTGCTTGCTCATGAAGACCTCGGGCATTTAAGGAAGCCCATCATCGGAATATACAAGCCAAGTTCTATAATGAAAATTCCCACTAGTATATGAAAGTGATAACTCAAGAGACTCTCTATATGAAGAACGTGGTGCTATTCTGAAGCACAAGTGTGGTAAAAGGATAGTAACATTGCCCCTTCTCTCTTTTTCTCTCATTTTTTTTTCTTTATTTTTTGGTGGGCTTCTTTGGCCTCTTTTTTTATTTGGGCTTCTTTGGCCTCTTTTATTTTTTGTAAAGTCCGGAGTCTCATCTCGACTTCTGGGGGAATCTTAGTCTCCATCATCCTTTCCTCACTGGGGCAATGCTCTAATAATGATGATCATCACACTTATTTACTTACAACTCAATATTACAACTCGATATCTAGAACAAAGATATGACTCTATATGAATCCCTCTGGCAGTGTACCAGGGTGTGCAATGATCTAGCATAGCAATGATATCAAAAAACAGACAAGCCATGAAAACATCATGCTAGCTATCTTACGATCATGCAAAGCAATATGACAATGAATGCTCAAGTCATGTATATGATGATGATGGAAGTTGCATGGCAATATATCTCGGAAGGGCTATGGAAATGCCATAATAGGTAGGTATGGTGGCTGTTTTGAGGAGCATATAATAAGGCTTATTTGTGACAGATCATATCATATCACGGGGTTTGGATGCACCGGCAAAGTTTGCACCAACTCTCGAGGTGAGAAAGGGCAATGCACGGTACCGAAGAGGCTAGCAATGATGGAAGGGTGAGAGTGCGTATAATCCATGGACTCAACATTAGTCATAAAGAACTCACATACTTATCGCAAAAATCTATTATTCATAGAAAAAAAGTACTACACGCATGATCCTAGGGGGATAGATTGGTAGGAAAAGACCATTGCTCGTCCCCAACCGCCACTCATAAGGAAGACAATCAATAAATAAATCATGCTCCGAGTTCATCACATAATAGTTCACCATACGTGCATGCTACGGGAATCACAAACTTCAACATAAGTATTTCTACTAATCCACAACTACCCACTAGCATGACTCTAATATCACCATCTTTATATCACAAAACTATTGCAAGGAATCAAACATATCATATTCAGTGATCTACAAGTTTTATGTAGGATTAAACATGTGAATGACCAGTTCATGTCATCTCTCTAAATAGATATAAGTGAAGCAAGAGAATTTAATTCTTTATAAAAAAGATATGCCCACGCTCTAACAAATATAAGTGAAGCAAAAGAGCATTCTACAAATGGCGGTTTTCTATGTGAAGAGAAACAGGTAATCCAAACTTCAAATGATATAAGTGAAGCACATGAAGCATTCTATAAAGCCATACTCAAAAGATATAAGTGAAGTGCAAAGAGCATTCTATAAATCAACCAAGGACTATCTCATACCAGCATGGTGCATAAAATAAAATAAACTAAACGCAAAAGACGCTCCAAGATTAGCACATATCACATGAATGAAACAAATCCGAAAACACACCGATACTTGTTGAAGAAAGAGGGGATGCCTTCCGGGGCATCCCCAAGCTTGGACGCTTGATTCTCCTTGAATATTTACTTGGGGTTCCTTGGGCATCCCCAAGCTTGAGCTCTTGCCTCTCCTTATTCTCCTCACATCGAAACCTTCTCGATCATCGAACACTTCATCCACACAAAACTTCAACAGAAAACTCGGTAAGATCCGTTAGTAAAATAAAGCAAATCACTACTCTAAGTACTGTTGCAAACCAATTCATATTTTGATTTTGCATTGTGTCTATTGTAGTATAACTATTTCATGGCTTAATCCACTGATATAAATCGATAGTTTCATCAAAACAAGCAAACTATGCATCAAAAACAGAATTTGTCTAAAACAGAACAGTCTGTAATAATCTGAACATTCACCATACTTCTGATACATGAAACATTCTGCCAAAATTAGGAACAATAAACAATTTCTATAGAAATACAGTGCAAAAAGTTTCAGAATCATTTGACGTTCTAGTAAAAAATGTAAAATCTTTCACTACAGCCAAAGTTTCTGTCCTGCACCATATAAACCAACAAGCATTGTAAACATCCTAAAGGCAAACCTTGGCACGTTATTTTTATAATACAATGGAATTGTACAAGGGGATAATTATTTTTGTTGAAAATTTTATGTAATAAAGATTCACAAAGTTTCCATGGGCATGAACAAAGTTCAAGGACGTCCCCCACTTTCACAATGCTCGTCTATCTCACTTTCACTTTTCTTTTTGAAAAGTTTTGGGTTCCCCTCTTTATTTTTTTTGTTTTTAAACTATATGAAAGCACTCAACAGAAATAAATGACTCTCCCAAACTTCTGGGTTGTCTCCCTGGCAGCGCTTTCTTTAAAGCCATTAAGCTAGGCATATAGTGCTCAAGTAATGGATCCACCCGGATCCCAAGGTATATCAAAGCCAATTTTAATTAACAATGATTTGTGATTTAGTAGTGAGCACAAAGTAACATATATCAAGCAATGACGAAGTCTAACTCTCTTCCGATGCATCGGCATGTCATAGAAGAACAATTCATGCATACATAGTAAAGGCCAATGCATAGTATAAGCAGATTCTTGCAATTTTATCATCTTGGAAACATAGAGAGGTGGAGATATAGTTCCTATCTCATAATAATTGCAAGTGGGAGCAGCAAGCACATGCATATTATATTCATCAAAATCATCATGTGTAATAGTAAAATGCAACCCATCAATATAATCCTTAATAAATGCAAACTTCTCCGATATAGTGTAGTTTGGAGAATTCAAAAAGATAATAGGACTATCATGTGTGGGTGCAATAGCAACAATCTCATGTTTAACATAATGAACTATAGCAAGTTCATCTTCATAAGAATAATTCATATTGGCATCTTGGCCACAAGCATAACAAGCATCATCAAAAAGGGATATTTCAGGAGAATCAATGGTACCATAACAATCATCATAGCACTCATCCTTCGGTAAGCATGAAGGGAAATTAAACAACGTATGAGTTGAAGAGTTACTCTCATTAGAAGGTGGGCACGGGTAGCTAATCCATTCTTACTCCTTTTGTTATTCGCTCTCCTCCTCATCTTCTTCATCCAATGAGCTCACAGTTTCATCAATTTCTTCTTCCATAGACTCCTGCAAAATATTAGTCTCTTCTTGGACAACGGAGACTTTCTCTATAAATGCATCAATATCGGCATTGTATTCATAATTCTCATAGAAATATTTAAGGATGGCTAAATTTTCAGGTCTATAAACAGCATCATAAAGATTTTCAAACTCTTTGAACATAGATTCAATTTCATAAGCACTCATAAAAGTAACAAAATCTTCTATTTGTTCCACATCATAGTAATCATATATACCTCTAGCATAAGAAGCCAAGGTTTCATTATCATTAAATTCGCATGAAAAGGGAAGGTTTGGAGCCTTCATCCTAGAGCAACAAGTATAATCATATCTCAAGCATAGTTGCCTAGCATACCAATTCAATATATGAATTTGATCCCATAATAGTTTCCCTTTTTTAGTCAAGCGATAATCCCTAAAGTATTCACGTTGATCCAAAGTGTCTCCCATTACATAATTAAATGGGGTTTCTCAGGATTATCAAAGTACTACATAATATCTATCACATAACGAGCATCGAGGGTTTTAGGAGGTTCCCCATATCCATGAGTAGCAAGTACACCTAATTTTCTTTTGGTATTTCGTGTTCCATATCCATAACTAAAGATAAAGAACAACTAAGAACAGCAAATAAAAATTACTTAGTGATAAAGTAAACAAGCACACACGAGAATATTCACCCCACACTATGACTCCCCGGCAACGGCGCCAGAAAAAGGTCTTGATAACCCACAAGTATAGGGGATCAATTGTAGCCTCTTTCGATAAGTAAGAGTGTCGAACCCAACGAGGAGCTAAAGGTAGAACAAATATTCCCTCAAAATCTATCGACCACCGATACAACTCTACGCACGCTTGACGTTCGCTTTACCTAGAAAAAGTATGAAGCTAGAAGTACTTTGCAGGTGTTTCTGGATAGGTTTGCAAGATCATAAAGAACACGTAAATAAAAAGTAGGGGATGTTTAAGTAAAGACACAGTAAAGTAAATATAGCAAGTGTGGAAAAGTGGTGGTAGGAGTTGCGAAATTGTCCCTAAGCAATTGCTTACTTTACTAGACCGATAGCAAGTTTTATGTGGGAGAGGCCACTGCTAGCATGTAATCCCTGACTTGGAATTCTATGCACTTATGATTGGAACTATTAGCAAGCATCTACAACTACTAATGTTCATTAAGTTAAAAACCAACCATAGCATTAAGTTATATTGGCCCCCCTTCAATCCCGTATGCATCAATTTATATGCTAGGTTGAAGCTTCTGTCACTCTTGCCCTCCAATACATAGTCCTATCAACATACAACTAACCCTATGGTGTGATCCACGCGCGCGCTCATATGATGGGCACCAAAGGATAGCAACATAACCATAAACAAATTAAATCAGTCATACCAATTCATCAACCACCGATAGGACAACGAAAATCTACTCAGACATCATAGGATGGCAACACATCATTGGATAATAATATGAAGCATAAAGCACCATGTTCAAGTAGATGGTACAGTGGGTTGCGGGAGAGTGGACCACTGTAGATAGATGGGGGAAGGTGGTGGAGATGTTGGTGAAGATGGCGGAGGTGTTGGTGAAGATCGCAGTGATAATGATGGTGGCCATGGCAGTGTTCTGGCGCCACCGGAAGAGAGGGGGAGAGGGGCCCCCTTCTTCTTCTTCTTCCTTGACCTCCTCTGTAGATGGGAGAAGGTTTTCCCCTCTGGTCCTTGGCCTCCATGGCATGGGAGGGGCGAGAGCCCCTCTGAGATTGGACCTGTCTCTCTATCTCTCTCTGTTTCTGCGTTCTCCTGTTCTGCCCTTTCACCGTTTCGTATATATAAGGAGATCCTTAACTCCGATTGGATTGAAACCTTCGCCGAGATTTTTTTCTAAAAATTAGCTTTCTTGCAGCCGAAGAAGAGCAGCAATCGCCTTACGGGTGGCCCACGAGGGGGCAGGCACGCCCCTTGCCTCGTGGCCACCTCGGGCACCGTCTCGCGTTGATTCTTCCTCCCATATTCCAAAAATATTCTCCATCCATTTTATCCCGTTTGGATTCCGTTTGATATGGGGTTTTTGCGAAACATAAAACATGCAACAAACAGGAACTGGCACTAGGCACTGGATCAATATGTTAGTCCCAAAAATAATATAAAAAGTTGCCAAAAGTATATGAAAGTTGTAGAATATTGGCATGGAACAATCAAAAATTATAGATACGACGGAGATGTATCAATGAGACATAAAATCATCACAAATACAGTACGTAGAAGCCAGTAGAGGTATGTGCAGGGCAAAGAAGTAGAGAAATATCCACATGGAGTGATGTGGGCAGCTGGAGCAGTGGTGCAAGCCGGCTGTAAAGGGAGTTGTACCTGAGGGATGTTGGGACGTAGTTCAACCTAGAGGAGGGCGGCGGGAGGAGGCAACTACCCACGTCGCGGCGGTGAGCAATGGACGAAGGCAACCTCATCAGCTTTGTGAGAGAGAATGGCGGGGACCCCTGATCGGGACATGCCGACAGTGGGTTTTCACCGTCGGCGACGGCGACCGCATCTATACAAAGCATCCACCCCTTCCCCTGGCGGACGTGATCCAACGGGATGTTAGAGATGTGGACACAGTGGTTTTGTGCGAGAGAGTGTACCCACGCGGGTGTGGTTGGGAAAGAGACGGGAGTACGTGCGCCATGCGTCCACCTCTTCTCTTCGTGCACGTCCCCCACCTACGTGGGTGTGTGTGAGAGATACAAACCTAGACAAATGTCTTGTGCGTTCATGAGTATTTTTTGTTTGGGGGGGGGGAGGTTGATTTCATGAATGTATTTGTGGGAATATGTGTTGATGACATCTCAAACAAATTTTTGCATGCAATGTGTGTGAAATGGAGGCCTATCCATATCGTATATAGAGGGTCGGGCGATCCACGAGAAGAGAGGGAGGGGTCATAGATATCGATAGAGTCGAAGAGAGGATCAAGTGGGTGGGTGCGAGATCGATGAAGAGAGCCATCGAAATTGTGTGTGTGTGCAAGTCAAAGATATAGGGCGACTGACCTAGCTACCGGAACGTCAGAGGGCATAGGTCAAGTTTGTGTGTGACAGGGAGACATGGCTAGAGCGCTCGATGTATCGGTGTGTGTGTGTGTGTGCGAGGGGGTGGGGGGAGGGGTAGGTAGAGGCCTAACTATAGAGGTAGAACAACTCATATATGTGTGAGAAGGAGAGACCCAACTATGTCTTGAGGGATATCGGTCGACATCCATACATAACTGAAGGACGGGAAATAGGATGGGACAGAGAGAGAGGGAGAGGGGTAGAGTGCTGGATGGGTGATGGAGTTGCTTCTCGAAGAAGGTGGGAGAGGCCTACTAGACAAACTGAGGGTGGAACTGCAATATTATCAATAAGAGTGGGGATGTGTTTCTGTGTGTGCCTGTGCATGATAGATCTGTCAGGACACATCCATGGATGATGAAGGGGAACCATGTGTTTGGTAAGCACACATAACTAGATCGGTAGATCAATTGTTGTTTGTAGGAGGAAGGAAGAGACATAACTAATGAGCTAGATCGATCCACGCGTGAGGAAAAACGAGTTATAAGGACCTAGCTAGCTATATGTATAGAGGGAGATCGGTCGGTGTACGTCCATTTGTTAGAGGCAAATAAGGCCCGGCGAGACGGATAGACAGAGAGAATGGAGCTAGGTGGTGGTGCGAGAGGCCCAGCTACTAGCTAGATAGGGGGAGGAGTGTGCGGTTGTGAGATCGATGAAAAGAGGGGCGAGAGTTTACACGTGAGTGGGACCGTATGAGAGACACGAGGCAAGGACACATAAAGGAGGAGATTGAAGGTGCGTGTGTATGGTGTAGGCAGACATCGCTGGAGAGGTTTATCGATCGGTGTGTGTCGGAAAGGAGATGTGGAGACTGTGGGAGAACGACCTAAAGAAGAAGAAAAATGAATGTGCGCGATGGATAGAATGCTGAGAGAGGGGGAGGGGGAGGGCGTGTGCATGCACGAGAGAAAGTTAGTGGTAGCTACAAAGGTTAGAGGATTGTGTGGGTGTAAGAGAGTAACAAAGATCATAATTTGATATAAAAGTGGATTCATATATTTGAATAGGAGATCATAGTGTTTTAAACATATGCATGCATGAATATAGCGGTGATACGCGTGTTGTGGTCTTGCACATGTTATACCATAATGTGATAATGCATGGCGTTTGCAACTCACAGCTAAATGTCGAACAATCTAAACCATACTATACATCGAACAATCTCACATTTTATTTGAATTGGTGATAATGTGTGGCATTTGCAGCTTCCAACTAAATATCGAACAATCTAAACAATACTATATATCGAACATTCTCACATTTTATTTGAACTTGTGGTAATCTGTGGTGTTTGCAACTCACATCTAAATACTTGTAGGCTTAGGGGGGGCACCATACATAATGTGATAAACACATTATACATATGAGACATGGTTTAGTTTGTGAAGATCTAGCTAGAGCTTGAAATGTACTATGATTGGAAATCAACATAAAGTGGATTCAAAAAATCGAGTTCGAGTTCATATAGTACAAATAGTTCATATGTAACTCGAGACTAATCATGTTGTGTGCTGTGAAGATAATACACAAACGATGGTTTAACTTGACAATGATGACGATTGTAGATCTTATTAAAACAGAAAAACAAATTCAAACACTTTGACTTCACAACAATCATTATTGTAGATCTTATTCAAATAGAGAAACGAATTCAAATTTAGTTCATATTGAAGCGGTAGTATATACGTTTGGAATGCACTAAAACGTTCATTTGAGTACTAGGTTGCATGCATTATACACGTAGCAAAATATTTTAATTGAACATAACATGAATTCAAAGTTTTGAATGACGTTTGTAGTGCTAATTGATTTGGTACATTACATGTTAGGCTTGTCCGGAAATTTCAACCCACGCCTTGTTAGCCCGAAATATTTAAGATATATCTTTGTCTCGTTGTGCTCCGACAACTCCCTCCATCTCAACCCGCGCCTTGCAATTCCAAAATTACAACGCGCGTGAAAACTCCCACCTCCTATGAAATCCCGACACGTGAAATGCCCGTGATACCCCTGAACCGAAAGAACCGCCTCAAATTGGTGGGGGTACTCTCGTAACTTACCCCACATTTTGGACAAGTGCGTCTGTCAGATGTGGGGTTCTGGCAAACCCTTAAGGTTCGAACACTAGGCTACGCGCGAAGTCTTTCCCTCCTACCGATCTAAGCCCTAGCTCGCTAAGATCTCGCGAACGAACTCGATGAACTCACAACACAAAGGGACACGAGATTTATACTGGTTCGGCCCACCGTTGTGGTGTAATACCCTACTTCAGTGTGTGGTGGTGGATTGCCTCTTAGGCTGATGTAGAACAGTACAAGGGAAAGAACAGCCTCCTGAGGTTGAGGTGTTCTTGTGCTTGGTGACTAGCGGGTGAGAGCTGGATGAACTGCTCGATGCCCCCTACTGTGGTGGCTAGCCCTTCTTATATAGGCCCTGGTCCTCTTCCCTAATATTGAGCGGGAAGGGAGCCAACAATGGGGGGCAAATTTGAAGGGGGACAGCTAGTACAAGCTATCCTGACAAAAGTGGTCTTCGCCTGCGAAAAGCTCTGGTGGTGACGCCGTCTTGGGCTCCACGATGACCTTTGTCTTGCCGTCCTTCTGGTCTTGGCCTCATTGCACCGATATGGCAACCTTTGCCTGATGCCTCGGTACTCCTCGCCTGCGCTGGCCTCCTTAGCACCAAAGAGGAAACAAGGACGCTGCGCACGCTGGCGCCCGACTGGCGCCCGCCTGGTGCTGATCGTCATGGCTCACGTCAAGAGAGCCTTGTGAGGTTTTCCCCGCCTTGATATCTCCGCTCCTCGTGAGCCTGTCTGACTAGGCCACTCCTGAGGAGGTGTTGCATCGTCCACCTCGCGAGGCTTGGCCCCTCGCGAGGGTCTTGTATGCTTTGTTGATGAATATGGTTCGTACGGCCTGCTGGCTTAGCCACGCCATGGGCCGCAGGCAGGCAAGTCTGGGGACACCCGTTCCCAGAATACCGACAGTAGCCCCCAGGCCCAAGCAGCGTTGCCATCGGGTTCGTTCCTCCCTTCGTCGATTTCTTTTATGAAGTCCTCGACCACTACGGGCTGCAGGCGTTGCATCTCCATCCCAACTATGTCCTCCTCCTATCCGTCTTCACCCATTACTATGAGGCGTACCTGGGCGTGATGCCATCTGTGGCGCTCCTCTGCCATTTCTTCTTCCTCCGTGTCAGCGAGGTGCACGTCTCCGGATGCGCTAATTTCGTCGCATGCGGCAAGGCCAACTTGATCTCGAGCACCGGGAAGAGGGCCGACAACATTTGATCCAAATGGGTTATGATGGACGCCAAGCGTGCCGATCCGCGTCTGGTGTTGCCAACGGCGGCGCCCTCTTCCAACGGGGGATGGCCCAAGGCGGAGCTTACCGATGAGCGGGCATCGTTAGTGTTGGGGCAGATGATGACCGACTTGAAGCCGTGCAACGCGAGGGCGGCCAAGGTGATGGGAGTCATGCTCCTGAGGGAGTTCTTGACGCTACAAATTGCTCCGCTCCAGGCGCGCGCGCCCCCAGTGGGAGCTTGAAGAAGAGGGAAACAAGACCTGCCTGAGGCCGGGGGCCCTGCCTAGCGATGAATTGGCCGCTGTCCTGCGCCTCATAGTTGGGGACAACCAGGAGTACCCGCCAAGCGCCTTTGCTCCCCTGTTCCAATGCAGGGACCGGGAGGAATTCGTCGCCTCCAGGCCGACCTTTGACGCGCGCGGGCTGGTGCCGCCGGCGCTTCGGCGAGCCCTCGCGGCACCGAACCCGGTGGAAGTGTCCTCCGACGATTCCCACAGGAAGGGAGAAGAGGAGGTGGACTCGGAGAAGACTCTTGAAGAGGTGGGGGAGACTTCTCCTCTGAGCAAAGCCGAGATCCTCCGCGCCCTTCCTAACGATGCCGAGGCCGACGCCCGCCAGGAGGAGAGGGAGCAGCCCCTCATCACGACGAGGGGTAGGTCGTCGCTGGTGCCTCGCGTTGCCGCTTTCGTCCAGATGCCTCCTGGGGCTGGCTCCGGCTCCGCCTCCGCACCGCCTGTCGCTGCCGGAGCCCGAACGCCTTCTCCTCAGGTCCCGATGCTATCAGGCTTCAAGCTCCTCAAGCGGAAGTATGTCGCAGTGGATCGGTAAGTGTCTTAAGTTTCGCCTTGTCCCTATTTGTGCTCGTCATTTCCTGATGCTCGCCCTTGGTTGATCAGGCCGATGTCTTCAGTGAAGAAGAGGAAGGAGGATGCGGCGGTCGTGCCTCCCTCCGCAGAGAAAGGAGGTAGCAGCGCCCGCATCTCCCCAGCCCGGTCGTCCTCGCGAGGCCAAGAGGAGCATCGCCGTGCAGAATCAGCCCCCATGGCCTCGTTGGCTCTGGAGGTGCCGGCGCCTGGTGCGGCTGATGAGGTCCCAGCGGCTCCGAAACTCGCGATCTCCTAGGCCCTGGTGACGACGTCGCCTCCTCCCACTGTTGCACCTTCACTCCCAGGTTCTTCTGCTCCTGCTGCTGCTCTGGAACGTGCTCTTTCGGAGATGACCCAGTTGCAGGCGGATCTCCTGGGCGCGGACCCATGTCTTGTGGCCGGGTGCCTGGAGCTGGCCTCAGGCTGGCTCCACTCCAACTTGGCGGTTCGCGCGACACTGGGCCAGGCCGTTGTGGCTTTTGAGAAGGAGAAGTAGAGTGCCACCAACGCCGCAGCCGATCGTGAGATGGCGCTGAAAGACGCCAAGGCCGCCCATGATCGCTGCCAGGTGCTGGACGACGAGTTGCAGAGCCTGCGCGACAAGCACGCCGAAGAAGCACGCTGCCACCGAGCGAAGGAGGAGGAAATGAAGGCCCGAGAGGATGCCGTCAAGAACCGTGATGCTGAGCTGGCGGAGTTGGGGCGGACGCAGGCCGCCGAGCGCAACCGGTTGGAAGAGCTGGAGCGGAAGGCGAAGGCGAGGGAGGCCGATCTCGATGCCAAGGCGCGAGTCCTGACCAAAGACCGCGCGGCCTTTGCCGATCTCGAGAAGAGATCCCTCAAGGCACTGAAGACGCTCTACGAGCACGGCCTGGAGAAGTCGCTGGCCACTGATGAGGACGGCCCCGCCCGGCTGCTTCCTCTCTTGGTGAAGGCGCTCGAGGAAGTCGTGGATGGCGTTGGTCCCATGGCGGAGGCGGAAGCTCGCATCCTGTCTTCAGCTGCATTGACCCGCGTCTTCAGCCACCTGCACCTTCGCAACCCCAACGCTTGTCTTGACGAGCTGCTGGAGCCTGTGGCTGAAGATCAATACGAGGCCACCGTCGCAGTCGTGCAAGGTCAGGTGGAGGCCTTGCTGAAAAAGTTCCGCGGCTTTGTCTCCGCTCCTCTGTCCGGCGATGTCTTCGATCCTGCAGCTGGTGGTGAAGGTGAAGACAACGTTGCTCACGAAGTAGCACCTTCCACAGGTGACGGCGGCGCCCGGGGGTGACCTGCGGCTATTCTCCCGTTTCGTTCCTGCAACATGCATTAGGCCTCGTGGATGCGTTTAGACTTTTCATTTGATATCATGAGGACAATGTGTTTGTAATATTTGCTTATAGATTTTGCGATTTCCTTCCCATTTGCTTTGTGTTTTGCGTCGGCAGAGCCCGGCCCCGGGCATACCTCAACCGCCATTGGGCCGACAGGAGACCAGGATGGACCAAGGAGTGAGGGGCTACGTGACCAGTTAGGCTCCAGAGTCACGATGCTCAGGAGTCCCTCTTGACGCGCAAACTGCTTATAGGGAGAGTATGCGAGCATAGATTAATGTTCTACGTCGGCAGAGCCCGGCCCCGCGCATACCTCAACCGCCATTGGGCTGACCGGAGACCAGGACGGACCAAGGAGTGAGGGGCTACGTGACCAATTAGGCTCCTAAGTCGGGATGCTCAGGAGTCCCCCTTGACGTGCAAACAATTATCATACCTGCCCTCGCCGAGGCCTCGGGAGGGGCGCACGACGCCTAGGTCCGGGAGACCTGGTTGGGTGGCGTGCGGCTTGGGTGTGACCCGAGTGCAGCCCCCATGCCTAGTCCCCCTCGCGCGGCTCTCCCAAGGGAAGGCGTCGCGGTGAGGCTGGACGCTGAGCTTTGGGCTCCCTGAGGTTGGTACGACCGCGGGGTCGCCCTCAGTTGTTTATCACCAGCGCGGAGCATAGTGCTTCCGCTTGTGCACGGGCATAGCCGCTCCTCGGCAGTGTCGATGGCCAGCATGGAGCATGGTGCTTCCACTTGTGCGTGGGATGGGGGCCACCTTTTGACCAAGTCAACGGGCCGGCCTTTTCATAGGAATGGGCCTCTGTTGGGTCATGCCATGTGTCAATGTATCATAGGCGCTTTTGGTCCAATGAGTGGATGACGTCTGTCCCAACGGTGAGCTCACACGTGTTTCCTCCAGCCAATGATGATTTTACACGTGGAAAACTCCCATTGGTCGGGGCTGTTAAAGGGTTATTGGATCCAAAACCGGACCAGATAGCTTAACATCGTTCCGTTACGGTGGATGCCACATGTTGGTCACCCTTGATGAAAGCACTTCTATGACGCGTGATTTATCGTCATGGAAGTGGACACTTCCGTGATGATAATTTTGCTAATGTCATGGAACACTTCTATGACAATACAGGTATGACTATCTTGATTCTGTCATAAATTTGTCATGGATGTACATGCATGACGGAAAACGTGACCTACTGTGACAAACACGTATCATCACAGAAGTGTATTTTTTGGTAGTGTTTTATTGTCTTCATGTCATGATTCAAAAACAAAAACAATTAAAAGATAAATTTGGATCCTCATCCACATGCTAATGTTTTTAAAAGATCCAATTATAATCAACCAATTGCTAGTGAGTTGAGCGCACTAGATTATCTTTATGAAGTTTTGCCGGAAATTCATAAATCTGAAAATTGTGATGAAGTGTTAAAAGAAGAAATTTATAAAGTAGTTCGTGATAGCTCCTTGAATGAAAAGCATAATTGTAATCATATTATTATAAATTTTATTAATGTCAGTTGTGTTCATAATATGCAAAACCCCAAGCTTGGGGATGCTAATTTTGCTATGTCCTCTACTTATTGTAATGATCAGGATCGGGGTGATTCTTCTTATGATCATGAAAATTTATTGAAGCCTCATGATGAATATGATGTTGATAATAGTGTTTGCAATAATATTGAAAGTGGGTTTGGAAGAGTGTCAACTCTAGGTAATAATGATCCCACTACTTTGGAGAATGATTAATCTCATGATTTTTTTCATAAAAGTGGGCTTGGAGAGGTCATGACTTTATTAGATGATAATCCCACTATTTTGGAAGAGTGTCAACTTTGCATATGTGTGGATCATGAAGGGAATATTTTATGTGATAGTTGTATTATTGAATTCAATTATGATCCTACATGTAATTATAGTGAGAGGAAAATATGGTTGTAGAAATTTTCATGTTACTAAGTCACCTCTCTTCGCGTTGAAATTATTAATGTTTCCTTCTTCCTATTTGCATATGCTAGAAATTTCTTGTCTTGATAAACAAATTCCCTATAAAATGCCTATGCATAGGAATTATGTTAGACTTAAACTTGTTTTTCACATGCTATATGATTCTCTCTTTGTGCTTCAATTTTTTGTCTTTCATGTGAGCATCATTAAAATTATCAATGCCTAGCTAAAAGGCTTTAAAGAAAAGCGCTTGTTGGAGACAACCCAATATTATTACTTTCTGTTATTTAATAAATATGCCATTATACTACTATTATGATTGTGTTTTTTATGTTTTGATTAGTGTTTGTGCCAAGTAAAGTCTTTAGGATTATCTTGGGTGATAGTTCATTTGATCTTGTTGGAAAACAGAAACTTTTGCTTCTAGTAGGAAAATTTCTAAAATTTGAAGGAGCGTGATAAAATTCTGAATTGTATACACATGATTGGTATACAAATTGCCTACATCTTCCTAATTTTCCAGAATTTTTGGTGTTACGTAAGTATGGTTATAGTATAGATATCTACAGACTGTTCTGTTTTTGACAGTTTCTGTTTTTGCATTGTGTGCTTATTTTGATGACTCTATGGATTATATCGGGGGGTATAAGCCATGATAAAGTTAGAATACAGAAGGTATAATGCAATAATAAAATGTTAATGGGTTTGCAACAGTACTTAAAGTGGTGATTTGCTTTATTATACTAACGGATCTCAAAAAGGTTTTCTTTAAGTTTTGTGTGATTGAAGTTTTGAAGTTTTTGGTGAGATCACGATGGATGAAGGAATAAGGAGTGACAAGAGTGCAACCTTGGGGGTGCCAATGGCACCCCAAGGTAATATTCAAGGAGTACCAACCAACTAAGCTTGGGGATGCCCCGGAAGGCATCCCCTCTTTCTTCTAACGCCCATCAGTAATTTACTTGCTGCTATATTTTTATTTGTCACATATCATGAGTTTTGCTTAGAGCGTCTTGTATTATATGAGTCCTTGCTTGTTTTGATTTTTAGTTTGTCACAATCATCCTTGCTGACACACCTATTTGAGAGAGACATAATGATGCTAAGCTTCTAGAGGCCACGAGAAGAGGCTGATGACCCACAAGTATAGGGGATCAATTGTAGCTCTTTTCGATAAGTAAGAGTGTCGAACCCAACGAGGAGCAGAAGGAAATGACAAGTTGTTTTCAGTAAGGTAGTGTCTGCAAGTGTTGAAACTGTAAGTAGCGAGTAGTTTGATAGCAAGATAATTTGTAATGAGCAAGTAATGGTAATTGTAACAAGTATGCAGCAAAGTAGCCCAATCCTTTTAAGGCAAAGGACAGGCCAAAACGGTCTCTTATGATAAGCAAAGTGTTCTTGAGGGTACATGGGAATTTCATCTAGTCACTTTCATCATGTTGGTTTGATTTGTGTTCGCTACTTTGATAATTTGATATGTGGGTGGACCGGTACTTAGGTGTTGTTCTTACTTGAACAAACCTCCTACTTATGATTAACCCTCCCGCAAGCATCTGCAACTACGAGAAAAGTATTAAGGATAAATCCTAACCATAGCATTAAACTCTAGGATCCAATCAGTCCCTTACAGAATAGTGCATAAACTGGGGTTTAAGTTCTGTCACTCTCGCAACCCACCATCTATTTACTACTCCAAAATGCATTATCTTAGGCCCAAATATGGTGAAGTGTCATGTAGTCAACATTCACATGACACCACTAAGGGAATCACAACATACATACTATCAAAATTTCGAACGCATATCAAGTTCACATGATTACTTGCAACATGATTTCTCCTGTGACCTCAAGAACAAAAGTAACGACTCACAAATAATCAACATGTTCATGATCAAAGGCGTATTAATATGCATAATGGGTTTGAACATATAATCTCCACCAAATAAACCATATAGTAATCAACTACAAGATGTAATCAACACTACTAGTCACCCCCTAGAAACAATCTATAGTTCCGGTAACAAGATTGAATACAAGACATGAATTAGAGTTTGAGATGAGATGGTGCTGGTAAAGATGTTGATGGAGATTGCCCTCCCTAAGATGGGAGATTTGTTGGTGATGATGATGATGATTTCCCCCTCCGGGAGGGAAGTTCCCCCGGCAGAATCGCTCCACCAGAGGGCAAAAGTGCTCCTGCCCAAGTTCTGCCTCGAGACGGCGATGCTCTTTCCCGGAAGTCTTCTCTTTTTTTCTAGGTTAAAATCAATTATATACTAGAAGATGGGCGCCGGAGGTGGGCCGAGGAGGCCACAGCCCACTAGGGCACGCCAGGGGGCCTGTCGCGCCCAGATGGGTTGTGCCCACATGGTGGCCCCCTCTGGTGATTATTGGCTCCAGTATTTCTTAAATAATCCATTAAAATCTCCATAAAGTTTTAGCTCATTTGGAGTTGTGCACAATAGGTGTCCTGATGTAGCTTTTTCATGTCCAGATTTCCAGCTGCCGGACTCTTGGTGTGTTCCTTGCAAATTATGAGAGAAAAGGCATTAGAATTACTCCAAAAAGCATTATTATGGATAAAACATTATAAATAATAAGAAGAAAAAATGATGAAAAATGGACGTATCAACTCCCCCACGCTTAGACCTCGCTTGTCCTCAAGCGAAAACCAAAATCGAAAAACATGTCCACGTACTTTGAGAGAGAGGTGTCGATAAAAACAAAATACGGACATAGAAGCATCATGCTAATTATTATAACAATAAAAAATTTAAACATAAAACTTTTATCATACACTTCCCATGAATAAGTAACAGTTCATCACACAATCGAAGTATAAAGCAAAAACTCTATTAGAAACCAACAAACTATGTTCTTAGTCAACTTTGCAACTACAATTCATCATCTTTTCAGGAAGGGTCACGTGTCGGAGCCTTTGGGCAAGTCCACATACTCAACCATCATATAGTCTTTTATGATTGCTAACACTCACCTTGTACACATGAGCAAAACGTTTCAACGGGACACATAGAAAGATAGGGGCTTATAGTTTCGCCTCCCAACATACTCACCTCAAGGGTGATGTCAACAATAATGACTCATGCTATCTATATTCAAATGGACATATATGCCTAGATCTTTCCTCACCACATGATGCTTGCCAAAAGAGAAAATAAAAGGAATAGGAGGAAAACTTTGACTCTTTGCATAAAAGTAAATACATAAAAGTAAAAGATAGGCCCTTCGCAGAGGGAAGCAGAGGTTACCATGCGCTTATTTGTTTGCATGCTCAACCCCTTAGTGCAAAAGAACGTCACATTACATTGCCCCTTAAGATGACAACCTTATTATGCAGTATGTCGCTTTTATTCTTTGTCATCCAAGTTCGTGCAACACTCAATTTTCTCTTACACTAAAAGATCTCACATATTTAGAAGACATTTTTATTGCCTTTTTGCACCAATGATAACTTACTTGAGGGATCTTGCTCAATCCCTAGGTAGGTATGGTGGACACTTGAAAAAGATTTAGGTTTAAGGGTTTTTGGATGCACAAGTAGTATCTCTACTTAGTGCGGAATTTTTGGCTAGCAAGGATAGGGGGCAAGCATCAGATGTTAAACGATCTATGACAATATGACTTCTATGTGAATATAAACATACATAAACCATTACCTTGTCTTCCTCGTCCAATGTCAACAATTTTGGCATATAATATTTTGATGAGGGCTCACAATTAAAAAAGATTTCTAGGATAGTATATTTATATGTGAATCTTCCCTCCCTTATTAATTCTTTCATGAGTTGCATCACTGACCAATGCTATGTTTGTCAATCTCTAATAAAATTTTCTTACTTATACTTTTCCTTATGTGGTGCTATCACCTACCATAGGATTAGTATATGATGTTATTGATTTATTTCCTTTCTTTCGTTTGCTTTCTTTCTCTTTTTCCTTTCTTTATTTGCAACATGAAAGTAAGGAAAGTAAAAGCTCGAACTAACTTTATTATATAAATTGCACACAATAACAATGATAGATCACTAAGCAAATTCTCAAAGAAGAAGTGATCGAACTAAACTTTATTCATCTAAGCAAAAGATTGAACTAAGATAAGTAAAAGCAAAAAAGATAGTGGGATGATACGATACCGGGTCACCTCCCCCAAGCTTGGCGGAAGCCAAGGGGAGTGCCCATACCTGATACTCAGTTCTCCTCTGATGGTGAAGAAGGTGATGAAGCGATCTTGTCCTTAAGGGTCAAGAGATCCTGCAGCCGACGGATGACGCTCCGGAGATAGGCGATATGCTCTTGATGCAGAATATTTTCGCGAGTGAGGTACTTATTTTGTATGCAAACCATTTCAAAGACACGAAAATATTCAATCTCAGCAGGAGTAAGGTGAGTAAGATAGGGTTTAAGGATATCTTCCTCCTCCTCCTCGGCCAACAGTGCTTGTGTTGCCATCGGGGATGGATCTACGGAAGCTTCCTTGCCCTTGTCTCCCTTGATGGCGTACGTAGGCTCCTCCCTCTTTGTCCCGATCCTCATCAGCCAAGCATCTTATTCCATGTTGTTGGAGGAGCAGGAAGACATAATGCCTGGCTTGATAAATCTGACTAGAAACAACAAGAAAAGAGAACAGAGGGTTTCTTCACAATACGTGGTTAACAGGTTCAGGAAGTATATATAGAATTTTTATGTTGCATGGCAAGTATACAGAAGGAAAACGAAGTCCGGAAGGTGCCCCAGGTGGGCACAACCCACCTAGGCGTGCCAGGCATGCCTGGCGCGCCTGGTGTCTTATGCCTACCAGGGGACACTTCCTGGAAGTTTCTTCATTTCCATAATTCTAAAATATTCCAAAACTAACAAAAAATATTTTTTCGAATTTTTTGAAGTCCGTTTTCTTACTATAACACATACCTTCTTATTTTGACGATTCTGGAGTGTTCCGGAAGGATTCTTTTATGTGCTCTTCCGGTGTCAAAGTTTGGATAATATTGCTTTCAACATTAATAGGCGTACCTGAGATATAATGCTTTATTCGTTGCCCATTGACAACCTTTGGGTTAGTACCTTAGAAGTTATTTATTTTGATGGCTCCAGACCGGTAAACCTCCTCGATGACATAGGGGCCTTCCCACTTTGAGAGGAGCTTTCCAGCAAAGAATCTAAAATGAGAGTTGTACAAAAGAACATATTCTCCTACTTTAAACTCACGCTTTTGGATCCTTTTGTCATGCCATCTTTTGACTTTCTCTTTGAATAATTTTGCATTTTCATAAGCTTGGGTTCTCCATTCATCTAATGAGCTTATATCAAATAACCTCTTTTCACCAGCAAGTTTGAAATCATAGTTAAGTTCTTTAACTGCCCAGTAAGGTTTATGTTCTAACTCAAGAGGCAAATGACAAGATTTTCCATAAACCATTTTATAAGGAGACATACCCATAGGATTTTTATATGCTGTTCTATAAGCCCAAAGTGCATCATCTAATTTCTTAGAACAATTCTTCCTGGACCTATTAACAGTCTTTTGCAAAATTAATTTCATTTCTCTAGTGCTAAGCTCAACTTGACCACTAGACTGAGGATGATAAGGTGATGCAATTCTGTGGTTAACATCATACTTAGCAAGCATTTTATGAAAAGCACCATGAATAAAGTGTGAACCACCATCAGTCATTAAATATCGAGGGACTCCAAATCTTGGGAAAATAACTTCCTTAAGCATTTTAATAGAGGTGTTGTGATCAGCACCACTGGTAGGAATAGCTTCTACCCATTTAGTAACATAATCAACAGCAACCAAAATATGTGTATACCCATTAGAGGAAGGAAAAGGTCCCATGTAATCAAATCCCCAAATGTCAAATGGTTCAACAGCAAGTGAATAATTCATAGGCATTTCTTGACGCTTACCGATATTACCTATTCTTTGGCATTCATCACAAGATGAGACATACTTACGAGCATCCTTGAAGCGAGTAGGCCAATAAAATCCAGATTGCAATACCTTGTGAGCAATAATTTGGGGGAAATTAATTGTAGTTTCGGACGAGGTGAAGATACCCCGAACAAACCCCTCAAAGGATTGTTTTCCATAGTAGCAAGTGACAACAAATTTCAGCACACTATATAAATGTTTCCTTACGGACTTCCACTTACCAAAGGCGCTTCACTCCCCGGCAAAGGTGCCAGAAAATAGCCTTGATGACCCACAAGTATAGGGGATCAATTGTATCTCTTTTCTATGAGTAAGAGTGTCGAACCCAACGAGGAGCAGAAGGAAATGACAAGTAGTTTTCAGTAAGGTAGTGTCTCCAAGTGCTAAAACTGTAAGTAGCGAGTAGTTTGATAGCAAGATAATTTGTAACGAGCAAGTAAAGGTAATTGTAACAAGTATGCAGCAAATTAGCCCAATCCTTTTGAGGCAAATGACAGGCCAAAACGGTCTATTATGATAAGCAAAGCGTTCTTGAGGGTACACGGGAATTTCATCTAGTCAGTTTCATCATGTGGTTTGATTTGTGTTCGTTGCTTTGATAATTTCATATGTGGGTGCACCAATGCTTAGGTGTTGTTCTTACTTGAACAAACCTCCTACTTATGATTAACCCACCCGCAAGCAACTGCAACTACGAAAAAAGTATTAAGGATAAATCCTAACCATAGCATTAAACTCTAGGATCCAATCAGTCCCTTACGGAATAGTGCATAAACTGGGGTTTAAGTTTCTTTCACTCTCGCAACCCACCATCTATTTACTACTCCACAATGCATTCCCTTAGGCCCAAATATGGTGAAGTGTCATGTAGTCGACGTTCACATGACACCACTAAGGGAATCACAACATACATACTATCAAAATATTGAACACATATCAAGTTCACATGATTTCTCCCGTGACCTCAAGAACAAAAGTAACTACTAACAAATAATCGACATGCTCATGATCAAAGGGGTACTAATATGCGTAATGTATCTGAACATATAATCTTCCACAAAATAAACCATATAGTAATCAACTACAAGATGTAATCAACACTACTAGTCACCCCCTAGCAACAATCTATAGTTCCGGTAACAAGATTAAATCCAAGAGATGAACTAGGGTTTGGGATGAGATGGTGTTGGTAAAGATGTTGATGGAGATTGCCCTCCCTAAGATGGGAGAGTTGTTGGTGATGATGATGACGATGATTTCCCCCTCCGGGAGGGAAGTTCCCCCGGCAGAATCGCTTCGCCGGAGGGCAAAAGTGCTCGTGCCCAAGTTCCGCCTCGAGACGGCGGCGCTCCGTCCCGGAAGTCTTCTCTCTAAATTTTCTAGGTTAAAATCACTTATATACCAGAAGATGGGCACCAGAGGTGGGTCGAGGAGGCCACAACCCACTAGGGCGCGCCAGGGGGGACTGGCGCGCCCAGGTGGGTTGTGCCCACCGGGTGGCCCCCCTCTGGGGCTCCAGTATTTCTTAACTAATCCATAAAAAATCTCCGTAAAGTTTCAGCTCATTTGGAGTTGTACAGAATAGGTGGCCTGACGTAGCTTTTTCAGGTCCACATTTCCAGCTGCCGGAATTCTCCCTCTTGGTGTGTTCCTTGCAAATTATGAGAGAAAAGGCATTAGAATTACTCCAAAAAGCATTATTATGGATAAAAACATTGTAAATAACAGTAAGAGAACATGATGCAAAATGGACGCATCAGAGGCCCGAGGGGCCCACTAGGCACTGATGACCCACAAGTATAGGGGATCAATCGTAGTTCTTTAGATAAGTAAGAGTGTCGAACCCAACGAGGAGCAGAAGGAAATGACAAGTAGTTTTCAGCAAGGTATTCTCTGCAAGCACTGAAATTATAAGTAACAAGTAGTTTGATAGCAGGATAATTTGTAACGAGCAAGTGAAGGTAATGGTAACAAAATTGCACCAAGGTAGCCCAATCCTTTTGATGCAAAGGACATGCCAAAAGGGTCTCTTATGAT
The DNA here is from genome assembly GCA_032464435.1 of Aegilops umbellulata. Taxonomy (NCBI): domain Eukaryota; kingdom Viridiplantae; phylum Streptophyta; class Magnoliopsida; order Poales; family Poaceae; genus Aegilops; species Aegilops umbellulata. The sequence goes on along the minus strand of CP136054.1, from coordinate 388,543,388 downwards.
AAGCAAAGCATTCTTGAGGGTACACGGGAATTTCATCTAGTCACTTTCATCATGTTGGTTTGATTTGTGTTCGCTACTTTGATAGTTTGATATGTGGGTGGACCGGTGCTTAGGTGTTGTTCTTACTTGAACAATCCTCCTACTTATGATTAACCCCCTCACAAGCATCCGCAACTACGAGAAAAGTATGAAGAAAAAATCTAACCATAGCATTAAACTTTTAAATCCAAATCAGTCCCTTACGGAATAGCGCATAAACTAGGGTTCAAGCTTCTGTCACTATCGCAACCCATCATCTAATAACTACTCCACAATGGATTCCCTTAGGCCCAAATATGGTGAAGTGTCATGTAGTCGACGTTCACATGACACCACTAAGGGAATCACAACATACATACCATCAAAATATCGAACACATATCAAGTTCACATGATTAATTGCAACAAGATTTCTCCCGTGACCTCAAGAACAAAAGTAACTACGCAAAAATGATAATCATGCTCAAGATCAGAGGGTTATTAAATAGCATAATGGATCTGAACATATAATCTTCCACCAAATAAACCATATAGTAATCAACTACAATATGTAATCAACACTACTAGTCACCCACAAGCACCAACCTAAGGTTCCGGTACAAAGATTGAACACAAGAAATGAACTAGGGTTTGTGAGGAGATGATGTTGTTGAAGAATGTTGATGGAGATTGCCCTCCCCAAGATGGGATAGTTGTTGGTGATGACGATGACGATGATCCCCCCCCCCCCCGAAGGGAAGTTCCCCTGGCAGAATCGCTTCGACGCAAGGAAAAAGTGCTCCTACCCAAGTTCCGTCTCGAGACAGCGATGCTTCGTCCCGAAAGTCCTCCCCTTATTTTTTCTAGGTCAAAATGACTTATATACCAGAAGAGGGGCACCGAAGGTGGGCCGAGGAGGGCACAACCCACAAGGGCGCGCCCAGGTGGATTGTGCCCACCTGGTGGGGCCCATCTGGTATTTATTTGCTCTAATAATTCTTATATATTCCATACAAATTCTCCGTGAAGTTTCAGCTCGTTTGGAGTTGTGCAGAATAGGTGGCCTGACGTAGCTTTTTCAGGTCCAGAATCCTAGCTGCCGGTATTCTCCCTCTTTGTGTGCACCTTGCGTATTATGACAGAAAAGGCATTAGAATTACTCCATAAATAATTATTATATATAATAACAATATAAATAGCAGTAGGAAAACATGATGCAAAATGGACGTATCAGGCACCAGGACGCACCAGAGGGCCCAGAAATAAAGTCTTTGGGTAGAGGAGGTCACTGATTAGCCCACTGAGCTGCTCTGTCCCCTCTATCGGGATGGGATGGTTTATGCGCTTGTCCCGATGAAGCTTAGCATACGATAGAAACACGGGGTCAACTAAGGAAAAAATGGGAACCTTTGCATGACGCGCCTGAGGAGAAAGGCGCACCCTGGTGGGTAGTGGAGCCGTCGGGCACCGACTTGACCTACCTCCACCTCTATAAATACTCTAAAATCCCCAAAACCCTAGGGGAGTCAACAAAATACTTTTTCTGCCGCCGCAAGTTCCAGAACCACGAGATCCAATCTAGAGGTCTTTTCCGGCACTTTGTCGGAGGGGGCAACAATCACGGAGGGGTTCTTCATCATCCTTGCTTCCCCTCCGATGATCCATGAGTAGTTTACCACCGACCTATGGGTCGGTAGTTAGTAGCTAGATGGCTTGTTCTCTCTTTTTGATCTTCGATACAATGTTCTCCTCGATGTTCTTGGAGATCTATTTGATGTAACTCTTTTTTGCAGTGTGTTTGTTGGGATCCGATGAATTGTGAGTTTATGATCAGTTATATCCGTGAATATTATTTGAGTCTTTGATGAACTCTTTTATGCATGATTATTATAGCCTCGTATTTCTTCTCTGAATTATTGGTTTGGTTGGGCCAACTAGATTTATTTTTCTTGCCATGGGAAGAGGTGCTTTGTGATGGGTTCGATCTTGCGGTGCTCAATCTCACTGATAGAAAGAGACATGACACGCATGTATCGTTGCTATTAAGGGTAACAATATGGGGTTTATTCATACGTGAGTTTATCTTGTCTACATCATCTCATTGTTCTTATTGCATTACTCCGTTTTTTCCATGAACTTAATACACTAGATGCATGCTGGATAGCGGTCATGTGGAGTAATAGTAGTAGATGCAGGCAGGATTCGGTCTACTAATCTTGGATGTGATGCCTATATACATGATCAATTGCCTAACAGTAATTTGTTTACCCACCGTATGCTATTTTCTTGAGAGAAACCTCTAGTGAAAACTATGGCCCCCGGGACTATTTCCTATCATATATTAAATCCAAAAATACCTTGCTACAATTTTCCTTTATTTATTTCATTTTTATTTTTGTTAGGTCTATTTATCAAAACCTATACAATTTAATCCATCTCAATACCGTTGAGGGATTGACAACCCCTCTTACACGTTGGGTTGCAAGTCTTTGTTGTTTATGTGCATGTGTTGTTTACATAGTGTTGCTTGGTTCTCCTACTGGATTGATAACCTTGGTTTCATAACTGACGGAAATACTTACCTCTGTTGTGCTGCATCATCCTCTCATCTTCGGGGAATTACCAACATAGATTACAAACATCAGTCTCCATTGCATTGGTTTCACAACCTAGGAGAGTATGGCTTCTAGTGAGGGAAACTATCACCGTAGAGGTCCATATTTTGATGATACAAATTTTCCTAGTTGGAAGCATAAGATGAAAATGCATATTCTTGGTCATGACCCAGCCGTTTGGACTGTTGTTCATGTTGACTTGCACCATTTTTAAGTACGCGTTTGGTTGCATGCACCATTTTTCAGCACTTTGCATACTTGACCCATCTAGGCCTTGTTGAGTTAATGCAGGCAAAAAACCAACATATGCATGTTGATGGTTGTCTACATTGCATCAAGGCCTAGATGGTGACATGTTGTTTGGTTGCCTTCGTTTGTGCTTCAGGGGTGAGCAGATGCAAAGCACAACTGTTTGGATGTGTGTAACTACTTGTTCTGCTCACCCCCTTTAAATGTGGTGGCATTACCACCCCTTTTGTAGCACTTCATAGAAGGCAACACATGATCAGATCACACAAGAACATAACATCAATAACAACATAGCAAGAACAGATGGATCATAATTACTACTATGTTTAAGTTTAAAAGAGCAGTGCATCCCATGCCCCTGTTGGACCCCAAGGTGTTGATCCCTGGGCAAAATATAGAGAAGTTTAGCAGCAAAAGAGACGATCAGACTTCAGTTCAGACCTAACTTGGTTCATACTTCAGATGATCTAGACAAAGAGAACCTAGAGGGCATGTCAAATGTCGTTGACACAACCGTGCTTCGAGCACCAGACCCTATAGATGTTGGAGGTGATGGTGTTGTAGATCTACACCTTCAGGCCCATCATAGAAATTCGCAGGACGAGCAAGTCGCCAGCAGAACTACTCCTAGACCCACCCGAGCACCATGTGTCGCTTGAAGATCTGCACCTGGACCCAAAACTCACACCACTTGTTGGTAGATAGGCTGATGACAAGAGGAGGGTTGACGACCAACCATTGCTTCATCACCGGCCTGAAGGAGGCCGAGATGACTGGCATGGCGATGTCCTCCTAGTCTCTGCATGTAGAACCTGGTCGGCTCTCATGCACCCTCCTCGTGGCCGATCCTCGACCTCCTGCCAGCGACCAGCGGCACGCTCATGGCCGCCATCCTGCCCGGAACCTCCTCCTTCTTCAGTCAGTGGTTTGTGGGGATGAGGTCCTCGGCAGCCTCAGTGTTGATGATGACATGTGCCCCTTCGCCGGCTGTGTCGGACTCCATCTTCATTCACTGGTACGTGTCGGTCCTAAACAAATGGTTTTTGACCTCTTTCCGCGACGGCATTCGGAATCGTCGCTAAGTGAGTGTAGGTGATAGGGGGGTCCTTCCCACACGACCCAGAAACCATTGGGGATATGCCCTCCTGGCACACATGCTCGGCAAAATGAGGTCATGTGCGACCGGCGAGCACTCAAATACAAAAATACGTACAGTAGAGCTAAAAAAATTATACAGGAGAAATCATTTCCGGTCGTAAGTACATCCCACACAGTCAGTCGCCACTAAACATTTCCATTCGTATATACATCCCACATAGTCACTAAAAGGAAAACGTTTGCGCAAGGTGGCGTAACACAAACAGTTTTGAAGAGAATGTCGTGTGAGATTGTTCATTGATCCAACACGGTTTATTCCTAGAAACTATGTGCGTTGCCTGAGGTCATCGCCCACGGTGGTTTCTCATTAACCGTTTGCAATAGGAAAACCCAATTAGCAAGCTAATTGGCCAATTAGCAGGCTAATTGACCTATTATTAATAATCCATTTACTAATCTAATTGACATTCATATTAAGCACATAATATATTCCATTTCCATATTAAGGAAGCGGGATTTCATAATTGAAATACATCGGAGTACAACATGATATAGCTTCAGCACTCAGCTACCCCATTACACAATTGAACCAGTAGCAATTTTCACATGCAACATCTAGAACCTTTCGAAATTAGCATCATAGACGGTACATAGAGAGATGCATCTCATCTGGAAAACTGCTGAAGCGGAAGGCAAATATTGAGCCTTCATTCATGGTGAAGGTCTTTGCAACTTTAGGCCAGGGCCTGTGGATGATTGACCGTCCATCCTTCAACCTCTTCAGGAACACTTCAATATTGAACTGTGGGTGTTGTATGAAAACTTTCCTCGCCTCATGACCACAGAGGTGGTTTGAGAGGTAATCATCAGTGAAGCCTGAAAACAAGGATGTGCATAAATATCCTCTCTATATTGGAAACGGGGCAAAGGAATACAAAAAGGCAAGGTATAATAGTTAGTACCATCTTGTAAACCTCACTGCTTCCCATTATTTCCTTGCAACACATATAAGGTAGTTAGTCATGAGGTAAAGTAAGGGTTCGCATGCTATCAGTAAAATATGTTGATGAAAAATAAGCACATTGCAGATTCATCAGATTAATTCAAGCCACATGGAAAACCCATTTATCCAAACCAAGCATGATTAAGAACTAGGAAATATAGCACTTGTATATGTTGCTCGTGTATTAAGTGCAGCCAAATTCGATTTATTCCTCGCATGGTATACAATAACAGAATGCAGCCACAGCAATTGAACATCGCATTGCAGAATTGAACCAAGCAGTTAACTAAACACCACAACAAATGAACCAAATGTTAACTGAGCACCACATTACACAATATAACATACTCCTAATAGAAGATTAGACAGTTAACCAAACCAAGCATGCTTAACAACTTGGAAATATAGCAATTGTATTTGTTTCTCATGTATTTAGTGTAGCCAAATTCGATGTATTCCTCACATTGTACACAATAACATAATGCAGCCACAACAATTGAACATCGCATTGCAGAATTGAACCAAGCAGTTAACTAAACACCACAACAAGTAAACCAAGCCACAACAAATGAACCAAGAAGTTAAGTAAACACCAATTGAACAATATAACATACTCCTAATAGAAGATCAGATAGTTAACCAAACCAAGCATGCTTAACAACTTGGAAATATTGCACCCTGAAGAATTGAACATCACATTTGCAGAATTGAACCAAGAAGTTAATTGAACACCACATTGCACGACATATAGAACATATACACTATAGTAGAAGATTGCATGGTAAAAGTAGATAGCACAATTCACTAGAATTTATTAAGGAAATGCAGTAGCTAGCAAACTGAACATGGGTCCTTATAGTGAGCTAATAAGACAAGCTACTCCTCATTGTCGGAGATATCGATGATGATTGGCTCCTTAGACATGGAGGAGGGCAAGGCCTCCACATCATGGGTGCCCTCGTTGCAGTGGTGAGTTGCCTGAGGCGCTCCGGGCACCAACCTGCTAGCTCTTGAGATGAGGTAAGCACGTGCACACTGAGAAAACACCTCGTAGTCTTCGTCGAAGGCACCGACGGTGGCCTCGAGAAAACGCCACGAACTGTCATTTAAAGCAGCCAACCGCGCCGCAGCATCGGCGCATGAGGCGTCAATGGTGGCCTCGACGGCGAGGTGCACCTCCAAGATCTGGGGGTTGGCACGAATGGCAGCCATCACGACCTCATCTACGCGTGCGGCCGCGATTTGCTTCTCCACTGCCAAATGCTCCTCGAGGTCCTGGCTATACTGCATGCACCAAGGCTTAGGCCGGCGCTTATTTGGTGGAGGGGTCGGTTATTTGGTTGGAAGGTATCACGCTCGCGCCGGCGGTCGGGGCATGTGGGATGTGGAAAGAGGAGGAGGATGGGGTCGGGTGTGGAATACCTGCCTGGATAGGCGAGGCCGAGCAGCGCGAAGGAGGGTCGCCGGTGAGGAGGCGGCGGTGCTGCAAGCAAGGAGTGAAGGTTTCAACTTGGAAAGGAAGGCGGAAAGGGGGAAATGTGGCTTTTGGTAAGGGGGGAGGTAGATATTTCCACGGAAGCCAAAAATTTGGAATCGCTTCAGCCAAAAAACTGGCGTGCAAAGTGTCATCAGACACGGTCCCTTATTCAGACATGGTCCGAAGATATTCTATGCTGCATCTCACACGGTTGGTTATAATAAATTGTGTGGGATCTACTTGATTTTTCGTCTTGATTTGAATTACATAATGGGGTCACAATGGCCATGGACGGTGTTTGAATTGCTAGACCTTTTATCTGCAGTGATTATAAAAGAATTGGAATTATTCAGGGTTCGTTTGGACATTTTTATGCATTAAGTGAGTTTTCAATGCATTTATGTGCATAATTCAAATTTGAACGACATGCACATGCTCAAGTGCATATAAATTGGTTGAAAAATAAAATATGTGTCCTTGCGTGCATGCTTAGGTCCCATGCAAGAAATGGGAATGAATTTCAAACACCAGGGCACCGTTGATTGCCGGCAAAACATTGAGATGCCTGGTTTTTAAATTCTAGTAAATCCAAAACTCATCTGAAATTCATGAAAATTGGCATGCTATCATGGAGCGACATCAACATGTTGTGTTAAAAATTTTGTCCCATTTGGGGCAGGTTTGGGTATATGCTTCTCACAAACCGGAGCTTCTCACAACAAGCATGATGCTTTTCGGTAGGGAACGTCCCACCTTTGGGGACGAAACGATTTCAATTGCTTCTTATTGCTTTCAAAATTATTTCTCGTGTCAACATAGAACAACAGGAGTGTTGTGTGAACTTTTGTGATTTTTTGGGGTTCGTTTGGACATTTTTATGCATTAAGTGAGTTTTCAATGCTTTATGTGCATAGTCAAATTTGAACTACATGCACATGCTCCAGTGCATTTAAATTGGTTGAAAAATCAAATATGTGTCCTTGGGTGCATGCTTAGGTCCCATGCAAGAAATGGGAATGAATTTCAAATACTAGGGCACCGTTGATTGCCGGCAAAACATTGAGATGCATGGTTTTTAAATTCTAGTAAATTCAAAACTCGTCTGAAATTCATGAAACTTGGCATGGTATCATGGAGCAGAATCAACATGACGTGGTAAAAAAATTGTCCTATTTGGGGCAGGTTTGGGTATATGCTTCTCACAAACCGGAGCTTCTCACAACAAGCATGATGGTTTTCAGTAGGAAACGCCCCACCTTTGGGGACGAAACGATATCCATTGCCTCTTATTGCTTTCAATTTTTTTCTCATGTCAACATACAACAACAGGAGTGTTGTGTGAATTTTTGTGATTTTTTGGGGTTTGTTTCGACATTTTTATGCATTAAGTGAGTTTTCAATGCTTTATGTGCATAATTCAAATTTGAACTAAATGCACATGCTCCAGTGCATTTAAATTGGTTGAAAAATCAAATGTGTGTCCTTGGGTGCATGCTTAGGTCCCATGCAAGAAATGGGAATGAATTTCAAACACCAGGGCACTGTTGATTGCCGGCAAAACATTGAGATGCCTGGTTTTTAAATTCTAGTAAATTCAAAACTCGTCTAAAATTCATGAAACTTGGCATGCTATCATGGAGCAGAATCAACATGCCGTGGTAAAAAATTTGTCCCATTTGGGGCAGGTTTGGGTATATGCTTCTCACAAATCGGAGCTTCTCACAACAAGCATGATGGTTTTCGGTAGGAAACGCCCCACCTTTGGGGACAAAACAATATCCATTGCCTCTTATTGCTTTCAAATTTTTTTGTCATGACAACATACAACAACAGGAGTGTTGTGTGAATTTCGTGATTTTTTGGGGTTCGTTTGGACATTTTTATGCATTATCTGAGTTTTCAATGTGCACAATTCGAATTTGAAATACATGCATATGCTCCAGTGCATATAAATTGGTTGAAAAATCAAATCTATGTCCTTGGGTGCATGCAAGAAATGGGAATGAATTTCAAACACAAGGCACCGTTGATTGCCGACAAAACGTTGAGATACTTTGTTTTTAAATTCTAGTAAATCTAAAACTTGTCTGAAATTCATGAAACTTGGCATGCTATCATGGAAGGGCACCCAACATGTTGTGGTATTATTCGTGCCAGTTTGAGAGAAGGCGCACTCGAATAATGACATCCGACAAAGGCATTTTGAAAAAAAATAGCTGCCACTTTAATATCTCAAACGTTTGTATAATTCAAACCATGTGCGTTCGGTTAACCATTCACGTGACGCCACGTGTCTTGGTTTTAATGGCTATAGGAGGTGCCGTGTGGATAGCTGCTTGACTGAACGGGAGGCGTGCGAGCTTAGTCCGGTGCAAAGGCTCACCGGGAAGCGTACAAGCTTTTCATCGCAGGATCTGTGCATCTCTTCAACGCAAATGGTTCAAATTACGGTATGCAAATTACAGCCAGACTTCGGCTCTAAGCCAAGAGACACTGCGATTTGTTAAAATATGCAGCTAAAAATCAATATCACTATCTATTTTTTGCAACTAAAATTCAGTAATTAAGCATAGATTTCATTCATACTAGAAATTAAGCAGTCGTTCTCACCGGGAAGTGAGACAACCTTGGACCACCGCCCGCCTCGCTCCCACTGGTCTATATTAATGGCACCACCGAGTGGCCTCACCCCCCCCCCATCCTCGCCACACACACAATTCCTCTCTCTCCGCCCGCATCCTCGACGCCGCTCTGAGTCCTCAAAGCCGTCAGTGTACGAGGATGCCGCTGAAGCGCCCCATCGGAGGGAGTGGCGACGCCGGGGCTGCTGAAGCATCGGAGCACAGCGTGAATATGGAGACAGAGGTTTCCTTCCCCGCCGATGAGGTGGAGAACGAGGCTGCCAACAAGCGGAGGCGGGTCGAGAAAGAACCGCAAGCGACTCCAGCAGGCCTAGACTTCATCAACAACCTCCCCGATGATATGTTGATAGTCATCATATCCCTCCTCCCAATCAAATATCGGGCGAGGACAGCCGCCCTTTCCCGGCGGTGGCGCACCCTATGGCTCCGCACCCCTGTCGACCTCCTCGACGCTCACAAGCTCTGCCATGGATATCGCCAAAGCTTGGATGTGTTCTCCCAGATCCTCGGTAGTCATGATGGCCCAATCAAAGGCCTTATCACGGGCAAGTTCCATTCCAATGGAAAGGAGCGAGCCAAGACGAGTGGTTCTGATCCCATGCCATAGATCAGCTCGAGAAGCTAAGTTATAATGATGGGCATATGACCTTGCTGCCAACGTCCGCGCTCCGCTTCGCACCCACGCTGTGCCTCGCCAAGTTCATGAACTGCCATTCCCCCACCCCTTAATGATGTGCCCACTCTTTTTCTACCACGTATGAAGCACCTCGAGCTCGTCGTTGTCCGCATCCCAAAGGATGACATGGAGCGCCTGCTCCACGGCTATACTTCACTCGAGTTCCTTTGTCTTCAGGCGATGAATTGGTCGAGTACCTTGCACATCACCTCCAGGACTCTCCGGACTATTTATGTGTGTTGCTGGTGTTGCAACGAGAGATCACAAAAGGTGGACCACAATATGGTCATCCAGGACAAACCTTCACTTGAGAGATTACTTGTAGTTGATCAACAAGGTCCAACAAGAATCAATGTCATTTCTGCACCGAAATTGAAAGTGGTGGGCTACTCGTCTGTCAAATACTACAACTTTTAGGTACAATAGTCGCCTTATATACCTCTCCTTCTTGATATCAATGTTATTTCTAGTTTTGAAGATGTATGTTCGTCTGTCATCCAGGGAAGCTTCACCCAGACTCTGGGCACAGTGAAGGTCCTGGCACTAGAATCTGTCATCCCCAACCTGGACCAAGTTATCAGTTGCCTGAGATGCTTTCCGTGCCTAAAGAAGCTGTATATCGAGGTGATGTTCCTTTCCTGTTAAATGTTAACGATAAGGGAGTTCAATTTTTTGCACCTTTTCCCAAGTTTAAAATGACCATGTACTACGATTTCTGAAGGAATTTTGGAGGATTTTAGGACATACACCCACACCCCATATTGGTTGCTTCATTCATATGGTTACAATCGTCCATAAGCATTTCTCCTTTGGATTCATATGTACTAGTTTTCTTAGGGAATTTTTCATCCAGTCCAACCTCTTGTGAAGAAGGCTACATGTTTCTAGATTGTAATCAAATTAATGCCCATGTTAATCATGCCAGATCGAAGATGGCACGTTGGTGCATTTTACAAATCCTACAAACCAAATGGGCGTGTAGCAGTGTTCAAAACTGCATGTAGGCACTAACACGTTCTCTTCTTTTGCAGTGCTTATTAGGCCTGGTGGAAGATGTTTATAACGACAATCACATCGAATGCCTGGATCTGCATCTCTCAAATATTACTTTGAACTCCTATCGAGGGACCCCACCGGAGATTACACTCGCCAGGTTCTTTCTTGCCAGAGCAAAGGTGCTGAAGGTACTGAGGTTGAACACGCATTTAATTAGGAAAGATAAATGGTATGATTATCAGAGCCTCCAAAAATGGAAGTGCCTCCAAAAATGCCAAACTTTGTATTGGAAGAGCATATGGCAAAGCAATTGGAAATCATTGTGTCAAACCCATACATGACTTGTCAGCGGCTGATCCCTTTTCAGAAATGACGTGGTTTGCAATGTTTGAATTTGGGCGTTGTAATCTTTGAATTTGAACCTTGCAAGATTTATGGTATTTATTATATTGAACCACTTATGTTCTCTTGTCTTAACGCAAACAGTTCATCCGGGTGAACTGCATGTCGTACATCGCACACACCATGATCTGGCTGACCGTTTCTTCTGTGTTGCCTAATCACAAACATTCATCCGCGTGAATTGTATGTTGTACATTGCACACACCTTGATCTGGCTGACCGTTTCTTTTGTATTGCCTAATCACAAACAGTTCATCCAAGTGAACCGTATGTTGTACATCGCACACACCTTCATCTGGCTGCCCCTTTCTTTTGTTCCTCCTCATTGAAAATGGTTAATTGAACTGAACCGTATGCCCTGAATCACACACGCAACTAAAATCTAAACCGTGTTTGATGCATCCGTCGTCGCAAACGTTTTGCGCCTTTTTTGACGTTTTTTACACCACCGTTTGCGATTATTGCATCGCACACAGTTTCGTCGAAGGGTCTCACTACAAAAAAATACACTTCCGTGATGATACGTGTTTGTCACAGTAGGTCATGTTTTTTGTCATGCATGTACATCCATGACAAATTTATGACAGAATCAAGATAGTCATACATGTGCTGTCCTAGAAGTCTTCCATGACATTACCAAAATTATCATCACGGAAGTGTCCACTTCCATGACGATAAATCGTGCGTCACAGAAGTGCTATCGTCAAGGGTGACCGACACGTGGCATCCACCGTAACGGAACGTCGTTAAGCTATCGGGTCGGCTTTTGTATCCGATAACCCGTTAACAGCCCCGACCAATGGGGATTTTCCACGTGTAAAATCATCATTGGCTAGAGGAGACACGTGTCAGGTCCGCGTTGGCACAGGTGTCACTCATCCAATGGGTGAGACGCGCCTATGATATGTTGACACGTGGATCGCTCCATCAAGTTTAAATGGGCCGGCCCAACTAAAGGCCCACAAGATTTTGCGGACCATAATGGGCCGGCCCAGCTAAAGGCCCACGAGATTTTGCGGACCATAATGGGCTGGCCCAGCTAAAGGCCCGCAAGATTTTGCGGGCCATAATGGGCCGGCCCAGGTAAAGGCCCACAAGATTTTTGTGTGCCATAATGGGCCGACCCAGGTAAAGGCCCACAAGATTCTTGCGGATCATAATGGGCCGGCCTAGCTAAAGGCCCTCAAGATTTCGCCAACATTAATGGGCCGGCCCAGCTGTAGGCCCACAAGATTTTGAGGACCCTAGTAGGCCGGCCCATTAACTGGCTGCCTTGTTTTGGGCCAAATGCCGGCCCATATTTGATCTGGTCCATTAATGGCCTGCCACGCTCTAGGCCTAATAGTGGCCCATATGAGATCCGGCCCATTAAAAGCCTACCATGTTCTGGGCCAAATTATGGCCCAGATCAGGTCCGGCCCTTTAAGAGGCTTTGGGCTCAATTATGGCCCATATCAGATTTGGCCCGTCAACTCGACACTATGCTTTTGGGCCCACTTGCTAAAGGCCCACTTACTAATTCGGCATGATATTAGTTTTGGCCTGTTAAGGGCCCGTTTAACATTTCGGCCCTATATTAATTTCGGCCTTAAAAGCCCGTCATATAGTTGGGCCTAACTACGGCCCGGTTTGCATCCGGCCTGCTCGCAGCCGATATCTAATTGGGCCAAACAAGGACCAAGACAATTTTGGCCTGTTAAAAGCCCGTGATTTGATTCGCACAATCATGGGCCGGGGTTTATTTTGGGCTGCTGCTGGCCTGTGAGCTGTTCAGCATGTTTCAGGCCCAACCTACATCATGATTGCATGACGGCCCGATTATGTACCATAATTTTACGGTTTGGCTGGTTTACTGCGAAGACAGGATATATATACAGTAAAATAACTGCAGCATCGTGAATAAGAAAAAACCTAGACTATACAATAAAGAAATTACGGCATATTACATCCACTGGGCATCGAAGTTCGCCACTATGATAATAAAGCACAAGCAGACGGCAGATTACATACACTGGGCATCAAAGATCGCCACCAGTGCAAATAAACACGCCGAAAAAATAATATACAAAACCGACAGCACTTCAATAGTGTTCAAGAAAGGTTAGCCCTACTGGGGAGCTGCAGCGCATGCAGCTGAGCAAGATGATGAGACTGCGCTTGTTCAACACTTATATCTTCCTCACTCTAAAAGATAAACAAGCAGACAGATGACAGGTTTTGCACATAAAAGTATCAGCGCTGACAATTCATCACATTTCTTACTGACGAATAAAGTGACAAAGTTTAAAATTGCATTAACACAATATGGTATTGTTCAGGTCAAGACATGGTAGGAAATGACATTGTGAAGGAGTTGGCAGCTTCACGACACCACTGGATTATAGATCAAGAACTCATAAGTATAAATGGTTAGTGTGCTGTCAATTTATACCATTTTAGATTGGCAAATAAAGAGACGGTTTAAATAATAGTAGAATGATATGACATTGTTCATAGTTAAGACATTGCAGAATATGACATTGTGTTGTAGTGGGTAGGTTCACCACACCACTGGATTATGGATGAAGAACAGAAGCATACATGCAGTGCAAAAGAAGATCACTTGCTCTGTATAGTTTAATTTACATGGTATGAAGAAGGAACTTGGTTGTACAACTGAAAACTTAAATTGAGAAAGGACAAACTTTTGTTTATGAACTACATAATAAACTTTAAACAAGCAATTTGATGCAAACACCAAAAATAAACAGCAGTTGCAGTCATGCCTAACCAAATATATACAACAAAGTTTGAAGGCTTGAGATGGACAAACTTACATTATTGGTGAAGACAGGCTCTATAAAGGCCTTGTCCATGCAGATGGGGGCAATTCAAGAAGTTTACCACAGAATCTTCTTCAAAAGCATTGCCTTTATTCTACATTTTGTTAAGAGTAAATATAGATGTGATAATATACGAAAAAATGGAGAATATTTAAGATAAGATGAAGAGTGATACTACATAACCAAGTAGCTATAAATGTAAGGCGGCGATACAGGCAAAAGGTACAGCCAAGAGTAATGCACAACTAAACTTCTTCAGTAGCAACCTTATGGTAAGAGTAAATATAGATCTGATGTGTAGAAAATGGAGGGCAAAGGAAAATAAGCTGCAGAGTGATGGTACATGAACAACTACCTGTCATTATAAGTACACTAATAAAGGACAGCATGTACTTACAAGAACAATGCAGAGCTAAAAAAACTATGGCATTGGATATATTCTACACTAATGTAACCATTCATACAGATCAGATAATTTGGAGCGAACAATTGATAAGCAAGCTATCATCAATACTGCTGTCACATAATGAACCAGGTATGTATGCAAGTACAGTGATACAGGACAACAGGTACTAACAAGAGCAAAGAAGTGGGCAGCATATTTGCAATATCCTGTCGTTCTTGTCAAACCAGAATTCTTCTTCGAGCAGATTTCCTGCAAAAAAGATCCGTAAGGCACATGCGGAAAAGTAGAAGTTCAATTTGTCATGTGATTTCATAGACAGTACCTCATCCTGGGAACGAGACCAGTGCCTAACAAGGTTTTTCCATTCAATGTCTTCTAAATTTAGCACAGGAGACTTCACCGGAAATTCATTTATAGACTTGCCATCAAAGTGTGATTTCCTCAGGTAACACCGATACTGCTGCAATGCTTCCTTGAAAAGCACAAGCAAGCTTTGCTCGTCATAACTATCCAGATTGACCCTCGCCTAGTTACAACAATGTAATGTAAATCATTGATGTGTTCAATCAGCAGAAAACAGGAAAATAATAACCATGAATAATAGCACTTACACGTAAGATGGACAGGAAGATGTGAAAATGGTGTTTGTCTTCACAATAATCTTCCCATGATGGGAATATATGCACGTAGTCCCTAACAACAATGAAAGCATTGTCTTTTAAACTGGGTATAAATGGAATGGGGTTCCAATCTGCAGGAATTGGTCGTCTCTGTAGTTGGGATAGGTCTTCGGCCGGTGGACTTGCTGTACTTTTTGCTGGAGTGGGATTTTTCTGTGGTACAGCTGGTGCTATGGCAAATGAAATCGGTATACCTTTTGCTAGAGTGCAGGTCCTGTGTGGTGGGGCTAGTGGTGTGGCCAGTGAAGTATGGGTACAGTCTGCTGGAGTCGGTCCTACGTTTTGTGTCACTGGTTGTATAGCCAATATAAGTGAGGTGCTGTCTGATTTCTCCGGCACCACCACGTTTTTCAAGGACTTTGCTGGTGCTCCTTCAGGTTCGGCAATCACCCTCTTCCTTTTTGATGTCTGATGCACAAGAACAACATTTGAGTGAAAAAACATGGTATGATGACAGATGGAATATGTATTGATAATGGATGGGCATGGCATCTCGACATATATGATGAGTAAACTAAGCAGATGGCGGTGCAACAAAGTAGAAGAAATGCAAGACAACATATGCAAGATACCCGCAATCAATAAACATTGCCAAATTAGAACAGGCACCTTTATGGGTGAACAGGACAGGCCATCTGCATTTGACACCTCGAGGTTAGAATAGTCATTAGGATCATATTCTGAACAAGAATCAACAGGTGGGGAGCGTATGAGTTTCATTGCATCCAGAATGGAACTCAATGCCTTGGTGCCAATTTTGTAAGTCATTGCAGTG
Source organism: Aegilops umbellulata (assembly GCA_032464435.1). NCBI lineage: Eukaryota > Viridiplantae > Streptophyta > Magnoliopsida > Poales > Poaceae > Aegilops > Aegilops umbellulata. The sequence continues at coordinate 388,527,530 of CP136054.1, read as the reverse complement.
TTTAACTTCAAGAGTGGACTGCTGCTAGTGCGACACAAAGCAGCTACACAGATCATAGTGTAGATATAACGGGAAAACCTTAAGCATCATAGTAAAATCAGCAAAGTGGAACTTGCTGGAATATATGAGCTAGTATTGCCGGTACGGCTAGAAAGGCTTTGGATACTAGCTCACTTCAAGTGAAGGTGTGGTACTATTAATAACAGTGTAACTCTCAAAGGCGACATAGCTCCCCGCATTTCCTTGCTATATTTATAGGATTCAAGTGGGCAGGCCACTACAAATCCTATTCCTATGTTTACAAGATCCTACGAATCAAAGAGAATCGAAGTGTCCATCACAACCGACCGTATAGACCTCTACACTGCAAATGTCCCTACTCATCTTCAGTACAAGGAACATATTGTACTACTATCATACTCCCTCCGTTCCAAAATATAAGCCTTGGTAGAGATTTCCACTATGGATCACATACAGATGTATCTAGATACATTTTAGAGTGTAGATTCACTCATTTTGCTCCATATGTAGTCCATGGTGGAATCTATACAAAGACTTGTATATAGGAACGGAGAGAGTACATATTAAAGAAGAACGGAAGAGGAACATGGTAAAGAAGAGCAAGCAGATTTTGGATAATAAAATGTTGGTTGCGCAGTGCCCACACATGATGAACCAGAGCGCATTAAGAATGCAACTCCCAGCTGTCTCTCAACCATTCCAGGCGGTTGGATGAAGATCCTACGTCTCCTAACCCTTCTTCTTCCTCGTCTCTGATTCTTCCCATACAAAACACCGCACGGGCCGCGGGCCAGACCACCGGCCCCCACCGCCTGTGTTCCTACGCCACCCCCACCCCAACCCCCCCCCCCCCCCCCGCGTCAAGTTTTCTTCATTCGGCGAGGCCCCACAACCACCCGAGCCCCTTCGATCGCACCGGCGAACTCCGGCGAGCTCTGAAAAATCGACTGACCCAATTTTGAAATTTAGTCTACTGTGATTTAACTAGTGTGGAATATAAAAGGGCAAAACCATAAGCATTGGGAGTATAGAGTTGAGCGTGCCATGGTGGATCTGAAGGTGCAAACCGGAAAAAGGCAACTTCGCAACCAAGACAAGAAATCAGAGTAAAGCAGTGGCGATCTATTTTCTTGCTGCGATAAATAAGTTGAGCAGATACAAAAGAGTACCGCCTCTGGTGCGGCGCCGTGTACGCATCTACTGAGAATTTGGCGGTGCTGCGGTAGCGATGGTTGTCGGCGGCGTGGAAGCAGATCTAGGAGGGTAGACGGTGGCGGCGGGGCGCGGTGGATGAGACAATCGTAGGAGCGGCGCCGGCAAGGTGGACGACGACGGGGATGAAGCGGGAGGACGGGATGCAAGGATCCTGGTCTGAAGCCGTGGATGAGAGAGGTCGATCTCTTGTAATGGACGGTGGCATCGGGGTATCAGCTCCGGCATGGGGGAGGAGGACGGCGGTGGATGGGGTGGCGGACGGCGGCGGACGGAGGAGGGTGGGGTGGAGAGGGTGTTTTGGCGCCCACGAAGTACGAATGGGGAAAAGGGAGGTAGAGAGGAAGGGGAACCATGTATTCAGGGCGCGCTTGTCTCAAATGCGAGGAAATTTACAAACTTAGCCCCCGTTTCAAATTTCTACTACATCACAGCAACATTAGTCGGTTGGGGATAGGACGGTAATCTCGCATACACCAAATATTTGCCGACGAGAGTTTGTTTTTGGCGCCCACCGTGTATGAATATGAATCGGGGAGGGAGTCGATTTCGGCCAAGGACACACTGTGTTTTGGCGCCCACCGTGTATGAATCCAGGTGAGAGGCGGTTATGTCATGTTTGGGTGAAATTACAAACCTACCCCTATCGAAACCTATAGAAATCCAGCAGATAGGCTTTGCATGGCAGTGATAGGCAGTAGTGATTTCCATCTCGCAGATTTTGGTTTCGGGCGGTTACTGCCACTTTCCCCGCTTCGTTCAAATTTTGCAGAGTGCACGTTTACCGTGCCAACTCAATTCGAATCCCGTTTGTATTCTACTTTTTTTCGGGCGGGATCCATTTTCAATTGGAATTACATTCTATATACATCACTTTTTATATATACTTTCAAAAGCACAACACCATTTATACATAAATATGGTTTACAAATGGCATGATCTCAGATTCATAAGGTTGTATCCATCAATTTGGATTTTCAAATATTTGAAACCACTTTATGTTGAAATCCAATGTATGCATTCCTCGCTAACTGTCTCCGATTAATGTGTGTTTCATGCGGGTTTTTTTTACTTCTCAAACATGTATAATGTGTTTCACACACGCAACATATAGTGTAATCCCGTTTAGACATTAATTGCATATAAACCATGCATTGTTTGTGATTGAAGAATCTATGGATCACCAATATTGATAAACTATATAACATTACATGTGTGCCCAAATTCAAATGAATATGCATGTTTGATACACCAGTTTGTGTTATGATATTATCGATGTCGTGATCTCCAGTTTAAATACTTGAATCCCCTTTAATCCAGATATTCGTCTCATATAGCTATCACTCATGCTTATATAGGACTATCTCTCTGGACCTATACGTGTTCATCGTCTCTCAGGTATCTCTCGTGCTACCTATATGTTGACAATGATCTTTTATCTTTGTAACACACTTATGGTACTCTCTCCCTCGACCTTCATCACTCTATCTCTCTCTAAGTATATCTCGCTCCCTGCTATGTGTCTCTAACTATGATTCTCAATGTGGAATCTCTTTCTCTCACACAAACACAAAACTTTGTCTCCCGGGGTCTCATTTCTCTCTACTATTCCCATGTGTGCCACTCGCACACCCCTCATACAGAGATGTCTTTCGCTCCTTAGATATGAGAACCTACGACTCTTCCTCTTCAATATCTCTTTCTCACACACAAACACAAACTCTGTCTCCCAGGGTTTCATATTTCTCCATTGTTCTCTTGTATGTCGCTCACACACACCCTCTCTCCCTAGAGATATCTTGCTTTCCCTTGTATGTCTCTCTAGCTATCACTCTCGTTGTGAAATATCTTTCTCTCTCGCAGACACAAAACTCCGTCTCTCTGGATCTCATTTCTCTCTGATATCTGTTTGTATGTGACTCACATGCACCCTCTCTCTATCTCTCTCACACCCACACACATAACCCAGCCTTCTGATCCACTCGACTCCTATCTCTAACGCACACTAGCTAGCATCTTTATATTTCTATTTATCTGTTTCTCCATCAACCTTCTTTCTCGCCCTCACTCTTGATTCCTATCACGCACACTACATATGTTTCTCTCTACATGCAGTCAAGTGCCCTATAACACACATATATAACTTCACCCTTTGAACCACCCGACGGTCATGTCCAACACCCAAACTAGCGGATGTCCCTCTAGCTAGCATCTCCATCTCTGTATCTATCTGTAGTTTCTCCGTCAACATTTCTTTCTCGCACGGAGTCTTGCTTCCTATCACCCACACTATATATGTCTCTCCATACATATGCATTTATAGGTTGGTCTCTTTTGCACAATCGTTGCACCTCACTCCCTCTGCTCGCCATAGATGCATGCTCCAGCCCACGCCACTATCTCTTAAAGACAAAAACACATGCTCAATTGTCGGGCCTTCTTCCCTGCATTCTCACATGCATGCATATTGTCATACCGATCCGTCTCTCCCATGTCGTTGATCTTATGACTTATGTCTTCTTTCTTTTATCTCGATCATGCGCGCGCGCGCACACACATCCCACATATACATGTATACCTCTCACACATGCACGTTCAATGTCTCTATGTCTCCATACGTAGTTAATTACCCTCAATCCTAACGCCACATCGAATCGTTCTCCTCTTTTGTGCACATAACTTCCGCCTGGATGGGTAAAACACACACTCACACTTAACAATCTCCTTCTAGCTACCCCCCCCCCCCCGCCTCTCACTCTTCCCCTATATCCCCGAAACCAATAAGGCCATCCCTTTGTTTAATTCCCGCCTACATGCACCATCGATATATAGTAGTCTACCTCAGCGTCTCTCGAACAAACACGTTCTCTCGATGTCAACTCCTCTCACGCGCACACACCTTCTCTTCCCTCTCTACGGGCATTTTCTCTCTCGCACCCCATCATTGGTGGCCTCTGCCATACACATCACCTCTCTATGATGAAGCCATGCACACTTAAATTACATCCGCCACAGAGGACCCCACGACACACACACACGCACCCACACACACACACACACTAAGACTCCATCTCTCTCACACACACACACACGCGCGCGCGCACGCGCACGCACACACACACACACACACACACTAAGACTCCATCTCTCTCTCTCTCACACACACACAAACTAAGACTCCATCTCTCTCTCCTCTCTCTCTCTCTCTCTCACACACACACACCCCACACACACACTAAGACTCCATCTCACACACACATTCTCTAGGCGGAGCATTTGTTCCTACCACCCTTCATCCAACCTTACCCGTACGATAAACAATCACCTTTATTTACTTGCATAACATGGAAAAATTCCACTTTACTTTAGTAGTCAGCAAACTTATCATCTGTACCCTTATAAAAAACGAGTAGGCAGTGATGGTGTGCCTGCCATCTTGTAATACAGACCGTATGATCTATATCTGAGGATAGAAAGCAAACTATGATAATTTTACAAAAGATACCCGCACCTCTCTCCACATCATTATCTCCCGCAACCTCATTGCTCAGCAATTAAAAAAGGAATAAGTCTCTAGAACAATCTAGCATGCATGGTGGCCACTGTCGCCTATCGGCGCCATCCATCCCCATGCCTCCGCCCATTCCGACCACCGGTCACCACCATGCTCCACTCCTCCTCGCCTTATCTCTCATCTTTCATTTTTTCGATGACATTCTCGAGATACCAGTTTTCCGATAAAATTCTCGAGATATCATTAGTTTTTACACATGGGATTACTCCTGCATGGGTCAATCACAATAGGTGTTTTGTAAAAAAATGCATATTGATGTTTCGTGCAATGCACGAGAATCTTGCTTGTAATTATATAACGCAAATCACGAGCAGGAAGTGACATTTTTTTGACACAACCACGTTAACATGGCCACGTAAATCACTAGCTAAAGTTAATACCATTTTACTTATATCCCGATGCAAAAGGTTGAGTACATGTCCGAAGAGTAGAGTCACACACACGCACTCTGTCTCTCAGAATCTCTCACACACACACCAGTTACGTGACGCCCACTTAAGCAGACACGTATGTTACAATTTGTGCACCCGCGGGTACACGTGATGCTGCGCATTTATTTAAGCCGGAAGGCGAACCCAAACAGTAGTTGCATTCATTCCCCTTCCGCCGCCTCTTCTCTGGTCACCGTCGCCTGGTAGCCATGGGCCGGCCGAAGTAACAACATACGCCATACTCCCGCCGGAGCAGCGCTTTAATATGGAAATTTTAGTGGTCATGCATGCATCTTTTTGTGCTAGCACTCCTATATAAGGGTTGACCGGTCGCTACCCGCGGATGTGCGCGGGCGGTGGAAGAGGAAGGAGAAGGGAAGCGGGCTGTGGAGTAACGTTTTTTACCACAATTTCTTAGAAACTGAGTGCAATAATTGAGTAGTTTTGCAAACTACCAGTACTACACCTGAAACGGTTCAAAACGTATACTCCCTTGCCAGCGCGCGCTTCCCGCGTGAAACGGTCAGCGTCGCCCTGGAGCGTCAGTGCCGCATTAATGCCCGGCCAGAGCGGAGGCGACCTCTCACTAGCGCTGGCTTTGAATTGGCGCGACGGCCGAGAGAGCGTCGCTTCTCGGTGCACGCGACTGCTCCGCGTCGAGACTGGCCATAGGCCCTGTTTGGATCCATGGGCTAGAGTTAGTTTGAGCTAGTTGGGGATCAAATAGCCCTAAAGTATCCAAGCATGAGGGTTTAAATTGGAGCAAGTTGCACTGAACCCACCAAAAAAAACTATCCCACCCAAGAGGTGCTAACTGGAGATAGTTCTCATTGGGACCACTGAAAAATCACTTTTCTCTCTCCATGAAGTGCATTTATTGTCAATATAACCCTGTCACCCAAACACCTCTTTGGCTACAGTTAGTTCAGGGTTAGTCATGAGTTAGTCTAACCTCTAGCTAAGTTAGAGTATCAAACAGGAGCAGTATAGGACATGCAAGTTGCTCAAAGCATACAGGCAAATTCTTACGTGAAAGGATTTTTTTCTTTTTGAAAACGGAACGTGAAAGGAATTTTTTTTTAGAATGCTCTTGGCATGTCGCTAACATGTGATAGTTAACCGACCTCAATAGACGGCAAAAACGCAGCCCGCCACACTTTGATAGAGATGAGGAGGGAGAAGCGATACAGGCTGCTGGATTACTAGAGATAGGTGTCGCACGGAAGCCAAGAAATATGGTGATAGCATGGGTTAGCCATGTACTAGTATGATGTAACTACATTGGGCTGCTGTGTTTCATACTCTTCCAGTCCACTGTGGAGATGACTGATTAATTTTATATCGCTGAATAATATTAAATATTATGAGTGCAGACGCTCCACCACGAGGTTCCTTGCTCCTTCTCGGTCGTCCGGAATCTATGTTCTTCCACTCTATTTTTTTTACGTGAGCTTTGTTCATCCTTTTGCCAACACGTGAGACATCTAGCATCAAGGTGCACACGTTATGCAAGGATCGTTCCATCTATATGAAGAACACGTGGGACTGGAACTACGAGACGGACATGTACCCAGGAGTGGACGTACGAACCTGAGTAATGTAGCGCAGTAAGTGAAGTAGAAAGGCACAAATGGTATGAACATGCGTGGCATATAGGGTGTGTTTGGTTGCGTTCTCGTCTCAGCATAGTTGTTCCCTCTTCATGCATGCTCAACTCAACACCCCTCTTCATGCATGCTCTCTTCATGCATGCTTCTAGTGTATTTGTGCTAAACTAGTGTGGACTCATGCACCCTCCATACACTCTACCAAACACCCAAAAGTAGGTCGAGAAGGGAACTCTTGGGAGGCATTTGTCTCTTACTACGTACTACCACTAAATGTTGTACGTGCAATGCACGGTGATGTTATGGAGTACATGCCTAAGTACTCTACTACTACTATAATAGTTGGAGGCACATATTAACTTTTATATTTGTTTACGTGTATGCCCCGAGACCTTCCAACTAGACGTGTCTTTCTCTCCAGGTCGCACTTTGTATCGTTCATACCACTAAGTACTACTACGTGTTGTCTCCGACCCAGAAGTGGAAGAAGTGGAGACGCTCTACCACGCTGTTTTTTTACGCTGGGCTCTACCACGTTGTTCATGCCCCACTCCTTTCGCTGACGTGTGGGACATCCAGCATGTGTCGTGTTTGGCACCCTTCGTCGTAAGAGTTGAAACGTGATAACCCACAAGTATAGGGGATCACAACAGCTTTCGAGGGTAGAGTATTCAACCCAAATTTATTGATTCGACACAAGAGGAGCCAAAGAATATTTTCAAGTATTAGCAGCTGAGTTGTCAATTCAACCACACCTGGAAACTTAGTATCTACAGCAAAGTGTTTAGTAGCAAAGTAATATTTTTGGTATTTTGTAGTGATTGTAACAGTAGCAACAGAAAAGTAAATAAGCATAAACCAGTATATGGAAAGCTCGTAGGCATTGGACCGGTGATGGATAATTATGCCGAATGCGGTTCATCATGTAACAGCCATAACATAGGGTGACACAGAACTAGCTCCAATTCATCAATGTAATGTAGGCATGTATTCCGAATATAGTCATACGTGCTTATGGAAAAGAACTTGCATGACATCTTTTCCTACCCTCCCGTGGCAGCGGGGTCCTATTGGAAACTAAGGGATATTAAGGCCTCCTTTTAATAGAGAACCGGAACAAAGCATTAGCACATAGTGAATACATGAACTCCTCAAACTATGGTCATCACCGGGAGTGGTCCCGATTATTGTCACTTCGGGATTGCCGGATCATAACACATATTAGGTGACTATAGACTTGTAAGATAGGATCAAGAACTCACATATATTCATGAAAACATAATAGGTTCAGATCTGAAATCATGGCACTCGGGCCCTAGTTACAAGCATTAAGCATAGCAAAGTCATAGCAACATCAATCTCAGAACATAGTGGATACTAGGGATCAAACCCTAACAAAACTAACTCGATTACATGATAGATCTCATCCAACCCATCACCGTCCAGCAAGCCTACGATGGAATTACTCACGCACGGCGGTGAGCATCATGAAATTGGTGATGGAGGATGGTTGATGATGACGACGGCGACGAATCCCCCTCTCCTGAGCCCCGAACGGACTCCAGATCAGCCCTCCCGAGAGGTTTTAGGGCTTGGCGGCGGCTCCGTATCGTAAAACGCGATGATTTATTCTCCTCTATTTTTTTCTCCCCGAAAGCAAATATATAGAGTTGGAGTTGGCGTCGGAAGGTCTCCAGGGGGCCCATGAGGTAGGGGGCGTGCCCCCCACCCTCGTGGACAGGGTGTGGGCCCCCTGGTCTTCTTTGGCGAGGATTTTTTATTATTTATTGTAAGATATTCCATGGAGTTTCAGGTCATTCCGAGAACTTTTGTTTTCTGCACATAAAACAACATCATGGCAATTCTGCTGAAACAGCGTCAGTCCGGGTTAGTCCCATTCAAATCATACAAGTTAGAGTCCAAAACAAGGGAAAAAGTGTTTGGTAAAGTAGATACGACGGAGACGTATCAACTCCCCCAAGCTTAAACCCTTGCTTGTCCTCAAGCAATTCAGTTGACAAACTGAAAGAGAAAAAGAAAGACTTTTACAAACTCTGTTTGCTCTTGTTGTTGTAAATATATCAAGCCAGCATTCAAGTTTTCAGTAAATATCATAACTAACCACATTTGCAATAATTCTCAGGTCTCATAATTACTCATATCAATAGCATAATCAACTAGCAAGCCATAATAATAAATCTCGGATGACAACACTTCCTCAAAACAATCATAATATGATATAACAGGATGGTATCTCGCTAGCCCTTTGTGAGACCGCAAAACATAAATGCAGAGCACCTTTAAAGATCAAGGACTGACTAGACATTGTAATTCATGGTAAAAGAGATCCAATCATAGTCACACCCAATATAGATTAATAGTGATGAATGCAAATGACAGTTGTGCTCTCCAGCTATTGCTTTTAATAAGAGGGTGATGACTCAACATAAAAGTAAATGGATAGGCCCTTCGCAGAGGGAAGCAGGGATTTGTAGAGGTGCCAGAGCTCGGTTTTGAAATAGAAATAAATAATATTTTGAGCGGTATACTTTCATTGTCAACATAGCAACTAAGAGATGGCGATATCTTCCATGCCACACACATTATAGGCGGTTTCCCAAACAGAATGGTAAAGTTTATACTCCCCCTCCACCAAGAAGCATCAATCCATGACTTTCTTGAAACAACGAGTGTCTCCAACTAACATCAGGTCCCAGGGGGAGTTTTGTTTGCAATTTATTTTGATTTAGTTTGCATAAAGCATGGGACTGGGCATCCCGGTGACCAGCCATTTGATCGTGAGTGAGGAGCGGAGTCCACTCCTCTTGAGAATAACCCGCCTAACATGGAAGATAAGGGCAGCCCTAGTTGATACATGAGCTATTCGAGCATACAAAACAGAATGTTTATTTGAAGGTTTAGAGTTTGGCACATACAAATTTACTTGGAACGACAGGTAGATACCGCATATAGGAAGGTATAGTGGACTCATCTGGAATAACTTTGGGGTTTAAGGGATTGGGTGCACAAGCAATATTCCCTCTTATTACAAGTGAAGGCTAGCAAAAGACTGGGAAGCGACCAACTAGAGAGCGACAACAGCCATGTACATGCATTAAAATTAATAAACATTGGATGCAAACATGAGTAGGATATAATCCACCATGAACATAAATATCGTGAAGGCTATGTTGATTTTGTTTCAACTACATGCGTGAACATGTGCCAAGTCAGTCACTTAAATCATTCAAAGGAGGATACCACCCCACTATACCACATCATAACCATCTTAATAGCATGTTGGCACGCAAGGTAAACCATTATAACTCATAGATAACCAAGCATGGCACAAGCAACTATGATCTAATTGTCATTGCAAACATGTTTATTCATAATAAGCTGAATCAAGAACGATGAACTCATCATATTTACAAAAAGAAAAGAGGTCGAGTTCATACCAGCTTTTCTCGTCTCAATCAGTCCATCATATATCATCATAATTGCCTTTCACTTGCACGACCGAAGGATGTGAATAATAATCAGAGTGCACGTGCATTGGACTAAGCTGGAATCTGCGAGCATTCAATAAACAGGAGAAGACAAGGCAATATGGGCTCTTGGTTAAATCAACAATAATGCATATAAGAGCCACTTCAACAATTTAATTATGGTCTTCTCCTATCGACCCCCAAAGAAAAGAAAAGAAAAGAAATAAAACTATTTACACGGGAAAGCTCCCAACAAGCAAAAGAAGAACGGGAAATATTTTTGGGTTTTCTTTTTAATTATTACTACTACAGCAGAAAAGTAAACTACTACTAATTTTTTTTTGTTTTTCTTAAGGTTTATCAAACACACAAGAAGAAAGCAGGAAAAAGAAAATAAACTAGCATGGATATTACAGTGAAAGAGTATGAGCACCGACATCTAGCAATGAGTGTGTGTGAACATAAATGTAATGTCGGTGAGAAATACGTACCCCCCCAAGCTTAGGCTTTTGGCCTAAGTTGGTTTATTGCCAGGGATAGCCTGGCGGATACCCGTAGGTGTAGCTGGGGTCGTACTGCGACGAAGAATAGTTGGGGTTGTACTGTGATGCAGCGGCTATCGCCTCCTGAGCTACAGCGTGGAGTCGGGCTGCCTCTTCTCCCCTCTCGTACTCATCTGCCTCCTCTCTAGTAATGGTATATCTTCCTTTTGTCTGAGAATCAAACAAGGCAGGAGCAGGAAGAGTAATACGGACAACATGTCGTTTGTTAAAGATTAGTCGATACTGGAGAGGTGATTCAGTCCTCTCGACAAACTGGTGGGAGACCATAGAATCAAAATCTAAATAAGTAGGAGGCAACTCCATGTCACCCTCAAGAATGTCTACCTCAAGAAAATTAGCTAAGCGGGTTGCATAAATTCCTCCAAAGAAATCTCCATTATATCTATTATGATGCAACCTATGAGCTACAATGGCTCCCATATGATAAGATTGGTCTCCTAACACAGCACTCCTGAGAATGCTAAGGTCAGGAACACACATGTGACATGCTTCATCTTTAGCATTTATGCATCTACCTATGAAGAGAGCAAAATAATGTATAGCAGGAAAGTGAATGCTCCCTATGGTAGCTTGCGTTATATCTCTAGATTCCCCTACAGTTATACTAGCAAGAAAGTTTCTAAATTCAGATTTACGGGGATCAATAGTACTACCCCATTGTGGGAGTTTGCAGGCAAAAGCAAAATCCTCTAAGTCCATGGTATAAGATTTATCATAAAGATCAAACATGACTGAAGGAGAATTACGGGAAGATGAAAACTCAAACCTCCTCACAAATGAACTAGTGAGATCATGATACTGTAGGCATTTGTCTGCCTCAAAGTCCACAAGATCGGTGTTATGCAAATATGCGTTAAATTCTTCTTTAATTCCCGCCCGATCCATAAAAATTTTTGAAGGCCATTCACAGGGCCTCACGGGAGCATCCCTCGGGGGATCCTCATCAGCATCACGCATTGCAAGCCTAGGGCCTTGCTTCCTTGAAGAACCACCTTGGAATATCTTCCTAAACATATTTTTCTCTGAAAAATTTCTGAAATTTTTAGTAACTTCAAATAAACGTGAACCAAGCTCAACAAGATTGATAGCAACAACTCCTACAAGTGCCTAGAGCCTATATCAAGCATTAGAACTACTTGGAACCATATAAATTTGGCATGCAAGCTCAATAACATGGTCACCTATGCAGCACAAATTTTCAAGGAATAAAGCACTAGAACAAAAACTAATTGGACCAATGGAGGAGTCACATACCAAGGAACAATCTCCCCAAGCAGTTTTGCGAGAGGTGCTTTGAGCAAGGAGATCCAAAAACACAGCAAAGTGAGCTAGAACTTGTGCTTGAACCAGATATTTGTGTTTGTGGGAGGAAGAAGAAGAAGATGGGTGCAGGAATAAGTGGAGGAGGGCCACCGTGGGCCCATGAGGCAGGGGGCACGCCCAGGGGGGTAGGGCGCGACCTCCACCCTCGTGGCCAGGTGGCAGCTCCCCCCGCGGTGATTTTTGCACCATAAATCCTCAAATATTCCCGAAAAAATCATATTAAATTGGCATGGGATTCTGAGGACTTTTATCTTCGGGATATTTTTATATTGCATGGATAAACCAGGAAACAGACAGAAAAATACTATTTTTACTTTATTTCAACTAAAGAACAGAAAGTATAAAGAGGGTACAGAAGGTTGTGATTCTAGTTTCATCCATCTCATACTCATCAAAAGGAATCCACTAACAAGGTTGATCAAGTCTTGTTAACAAACTCATTCCAATTAACATGGAACCGGAGAAATTTCGAATAACACTAGGTTACCTTAACGGCGATATGCACATCCCCAATAATAATATTTCTTCTTGACAGTAGGAAGAGGAAACTCAAAACCTCCAAATATAATCGATGGAATTTTTCCAATAGAGTTGATACTATGAACTTGAGGTTGTTTCCTCGGAAAGTGTACCGTATGCTCATTACCATTAACATGAAAAGTGAGATTTCCCTTGTTGCAATCAATAAAAGCCCCTACTGTATTAAGAAAAGGTCTTCCAAGAATAATAGGCATACTATCATCCTCGGGAATATCAAGAATAACAAAGTCCGTTAAAATAGTAACGTTTGCAACCACAACAGGCATGTCCTCACAAATACCGACAGGTATAGCAGTTGATTTATCAGCCATTTGCAAAGATATTTCAGTAGGTGTCAACTTATTCAAGTCAAGTCTACGATATAAAGAGAGAGGCATAACACTAACACCGGCTCCAATATCACATAAAGCAGTTTTAACATAATTTCTTTTAATGGAGCATGGTACAGTAGATACTCCTGGATCTCCAAGTTTCTTTGGTATTCCACCCTTAAAAGTATAATTAGCAAGCATGGTGGAAATTTCAGCTTTCGGTATCTTCCTCTTATTTGTAACAATATCCTTCATATATTTAGCATAAGGATTCATTTTGAGCATATCATTCAATCGCATACGCAAAAAGATAGGTCTAATCATTTCAGCAAAGCGCTCAAAATCCTCATCATCCTTTTTCTTGGATGGTTTGGGAGGAAAAGGCATGGGTTTCTGAACCCAAGGTTCTCTTTCTTTACCATGTTTCCTAGCAACAAAGTTGTCGGATCACGGGTTCCGGCAGACCCTTAAGGTTCGAACTCTGGGGTGCGCGCGGAGATCGTGCCCTCTACCTCTCCATCTCGCTGGGATCTAAACTACTGCAAGCATAACACAAGAGACACAGGGTTTATACTGGTTCGGGCCACCATTGTGGTGTAATACCCTACTCTAGTGTGGTGTGGTGGATTGCCTCTTGGGCTGATGAGGAAGAACAATACAAGGAAGAACGACCTCGCGAGGGTCTGTTCTCAGCTAGGGGATGAACTGCTAGATGGAGTTCGATCTCCCTTCTCTCTCTCTATGTGTGTGACTGTGTGTCTCTGTGTGTGTGACTGTGTGTCCCTATATCTCTACCCTGGGGGTGGCTAGTCCTATTTATAGGCAAAGGCCCTGGGCCTCTTCCCAAATATTTGAGCGGGAAGGGCGCCAACAATTGGCCGATTTGAAGGGGAACATCGGGTACACTTATCCTGACTAAAGTTGGTCTTCCCCTGCCAAAGGTTCTGGTGATGACGCCGGCTTGGGCTCCAGAGTGACTTCCTCCTTGTCGTGGAGTTGGTCTTGGTCTCGTTGCACCGAAATGGGTGCCTTTGCTTGATCCTCTTGCCTGCGCTTGCCCCCTTTGCACCAAAGAGGAAAGGGAGGACACTGCGCGGGCTGGCGCCCGCCTGGCACCTCTGGTCGTCATGGCTTGCGTCATGGGCACCTCGTGAGGTACCCCACCTTGATCTCTCCGCCTCCTCGCGAGCCAGCCTAAGGAGGCCGTGCTGGAGGAAGCTCCATGTCGTCCGCCTCGCAAGGCTTGGCCCCTCGCGAGGGTCTTGAGCCTTGTGTTGATGAAGATGGGCCACGTTGGGCCCCCACTCGAGCCATGCCGCAGGCCGCAGGCAGGCAAGTCTGGGGACCCCCATTCCCAGAACGCCGACAGTAGCCCCCGGGCCCAAGGCGCGCGTGGACTTGGCCGTGCCGAGAGGCGAAAGGGCAAGGGCGAAGCGCCGCGGGCCCTAACAGCCTGCGGCCTCGGGCGCCACGTGGCGGTTGATTGGACGTGGGTGCCTTTGCAGCCGCGCAGGATACTAAAGGCATGGCATCTGCTCGGGTTTGGTTCTTCTCCTTCTCCATCCGCTGCTCAGATCCCCTTTCTTGCGCTCCTTCTCCCTTCCTCCAAGCTTCCAGATCTGCTCCACCCACTCGTCCCAGGTAGCCATGGCGCCTCGCCGGACCCCGGTCGAAGCTTGGTTCTCGCCTGCTTTGGATTCGCCCACCGTGTCGAAGACGAGCCTCGCCCTGCTGCACCGGATGGCCGCGGCGCAGGGCATTGATGGGGCGCAGATGTTCAAGGTCGTCTCCGATGTCCCTGAAGGCCAAGGGAGCACCTTCTATCCTTTCTTCGTGAGCTCCATTGCAGCGGGCTTGGTGCCTCCTTTCTCGAAGTTCTTCCTCGCTGTCCTCCGCCATTACAACTTGCAAGCTTTGCATCTCCACCCCAACTCCGTCCTTCTCTTGGCGATCTTCGCCTACTACTGTGAGGCACATGTGGGGGTGCAGCCTTCAGTGGCCTTGCTGCGCCACTACTTCTACCTCCGGACCTCCAAGGGTTCTCCTTCAGCGTGCGCGGGCTTCGTCGTGTGCGGCAGCTCCATGGCCATCTCGAATCCAGGGAAAAGGATCGAGGGCTTCCGGAGCAAGTGGGTGTTGGTTGATGCCGGGCGCGTTGACCCTCGGTTGGCCCTTCCCACGGAGCCAGCCGTGAGCTCAGAAGACTGGTGTCGGGCGGAGCTCACGGATCCCCGCGCGAAGTCGATGCTGGCGAAGATGGACGCCGATCTGAAGCCGGCCAACTTGACGGCGGCGAAGCTGACCGGGGCGTCGTTGCTGAGGGAGTTCCTGGAGCACCAACTGGCTCCGCTTAGGCAGTATTCTCCTCCGATGTGGAGGCCTCACCCGAGTCCCGCAGCCGTCGGCGAAGGGGACGTGACTGCGGTTCTCCAGTCCCTGGTCGGGGGCGAGGCAGCAGTGCCGGAGGGCGCGCCTTTGCCCTTGTTCCTCCGCGACGATTGGGAGCAAGTGGTGGAGTCCATGCCCGTCTTCGACGGGGACGGGCTCGTGCCTGCGGTGGCTCCCGAGGATCTGGTGAATGTGTCTTCCGACAACTCCAGCGGAGGTGGGGCGAGGAGGAGGAGGGGGCAGGCCCCGACTCCGAGGCAACCGACGGAGAGTCTAGGACTCCCTCGCTCCAGCGCAAGCCCCGTGCTCTCCGCCTTTCGCTGAGTGATGATGATGACGACGACGACGTGCTGGGTAGCGGGAGCTCGCCCCCGATCCCGAAGAAGGGCAGGACCAGGTTGATTCCCCGCGGGTCCGCCCTGACTCCTGGGCGAACCGCGGACGCGCCTTCTGCTTCCGAGGTCGACCCCTCCAGCCGGCTCTCCAGCTTCAAGTTTGGCAGGAGACCACCGAAGCTTTCCGCTGACGACCTGTAAGTGCTTGATCCTTGATTCCTGGTTTCTTGTCCCGCTGACGGGGCTTGACGATTACTTCTCCTGAGCAGGCTGGCGCCCGCGGCGAAGAAGCTGAAGGGAGCTCCTGAGGCCCCGGCTGCGACGACACCTCCACCTGCCACCAGGACGAGGGGCACCTCCACCTCCTGTTGGCGCCCTTCCCGCTCAAATATTTGGGAAGAGGCCCAGGGCCTTTGCCTATAAATAGGACTAGCCACCCCCAGGGTAGAGACGGACAGACACACAGTCACACACATAGAGACACACAGTCACACGGACAGACACACAGTCGCACACATAGAGAGAGAGAAGGGTGATCGAACTCCATCTAGCAGTTCATCCCCTAGCTGAGAACAGACCCTCGCGAGGCCCTTGGAGCCCGACAGGGCGTAGCCCCCACTCGTCGAAAAGGGGCATCTGCCTCACGAGGTCGTCCCTATTATGGCAGAGGTACAGCAAGGCTCCCCCTGCCGGACACCCCCGGGGTTGGGATCGCCTGTCAAGACCAAGAGCGCCCTCTTCAGCACCTCGGGCGCTAGGTCCTGTCCCTGAAGCCTCATGCGATCACCATGCCCACTGAAGGCCCACATTCTACGAGAATGGCGTTGGAGAGGGGCAATGCGGCGCAATAGGAACTCCTTCACCACTTTGGGCGCCGTTACACCAAGCTTCTTCAAAGACATGAAGCGATGCCAGACGAAGGCGAGTCGGGTACTTGCGAGCGTCTCCTGGCCCCAGCCCGAATTAGGCACAGCAGGCGATGTCGGCTTCGCAAGCCGGGGGCTGGGCACCCCGACATCGATGTAGAACCACCGCTCGCGGAACTCGGCAGAAGGTGGAGGAAGGTTGAAGTCGATACCAGAGGTTGCGGTCTCGGACGAAGCTACGAAGCTCACGCATGCCGAGCATTGCATGGGGTCGACAAGATGCAAGGAGAAGAAGTGGCGCAGCAGGGCAACAGAAGGGGGGATGCCCACCATCGCCTCACAAACAAAAGCGAAGACAGAAAGAAGAGCTATGGACTCAGGACTCATGTGCATCATGTGGATCTGATAATGAGCAAGGACGGCGTTGAAGAAATCGGAGAAGGGAGGCACCAAGCCCGCCCACAAGGCGTCGGCAAAGTGAGGGACCTCGGTGATTATCCTATCAGTGGGGAGGTGACATGTAGGCCACGCCGTCGTCGTCCCGCACTCGTTGAAGGCGGTGGCCAGAGCCGGATTGAGCTTGTCCAGGCACTCCAGGTTGAGTATGATCGAGCGGCCGACGGCAGGCGCCACCGGCGACAGCGGGCGAGATGGAGCCGCGGGCTTCTTCCCCTTCCCTTTCTTTGGAGCCATGGCAGCGGGCGGAAGAGAGAGGATGTGAGATGGGATTGGAAGCAAGGGTCTGAGTTCGAAGGGAGGAAGAGCAGGAGACGGTCAGGCAACAGGGAGAGGGGCGGCTGTGTACAACGGCGGGGCAACCTAGCACGGCGCAGAATAAGGGAGCATGGGTAAACTGTGCCACCTACGTCCAATCAACCGCCACGCGGCACCCGAGACCGCAGGCTGTTAGGGCCCGCGACGCTTCGCCCTTGCCCTTTCGCCTTTCGGCACGGCCAAGTCCATGCGCGCCTTAGGCCCGGGGGCTACTATCGGCGTTCTGGGAACGGGGGTCCCCAGACTTGCCTGCCTGCGGCCTGCGGCGTGGCTTGAGTGGGGGCCCAACGTGGCCCATCTTCATCAACACAAGGCTCAAGACCCTCGCGAGGGGCCAAGCCTCGCGAGGCGGACGACATGGAGCTTCCTCCAGCACGGCCTCCTTAGGCTGGCTCGCGAGGATGCGGAGAGATCAAGGAGGGGTACCTCACAAGGTGCCCATGACGCAAGCCATGACGACCAGAGGTGCCACGCGGGCGCCAGCCCGCGCAGTGTCCTCCCTTTCCTCTTTGGTGCAAAGGGGGCAAGCGCACGCGAGAGGATCAAGCAAAGGCACCCATTTACGCCGGCTTGGGCTCCATAGTGACTTCCTCCTTGTCGTCGAGTTGGTCTTGGTCTCGTTGCACCGAAATGGGTGCCTTTGCTTGATCCTCTTGCCTGCACTTGCCCCCTTTGCACCAAAGAGGAAAGGGAGGACACTGCGCAGGCTGGCGCTCGCCTGGCACCTCTGGTCGTCATGGCTTGCGTCATGGGCACCTCGTGAGGTAGCCCACCTTGATCTCTCCGCCTCCTCGTGAGCCAGCCTAAGGAGGCCGTGCTGGAGGAAGCTCCATGTCGTCCGCCTCGCGAGGCTTGGCCCCTCGCGAGGGTCTTGAGCCTTGTGTTGATGAAGATGGGCCACGTTGGGCCCCCACTCGAGCCACGCTGCAGGCCGCAGGCCGCAGGCAGGCAATTCTGGGGACCCCCGTTCCCAGAACGCCGACAGTAGCCCCCGGGCCCAAGGCGCGCGTGGACTTGGCCGTGCCGAGAGGCGAAAGGGCAAGGGCGAAGCGCCGCGGGCCCTAACAGCCTGCGGCCTCGGGCGGCACGTGGCGGTTGATTTGACGTGGGCGTCTCCACTTCCCCATGACGCCTCGACGATCACGCGGATTGGACAAGTCCCTGCATGCAAACCATGTCATGATTACATGTGGTCGTGGAGGCCGGCGGTTGGCCTCCGCCGGCTATAAGTACGGCACCACGCGTGCCCTTCCAGTCCATCTCTTCTTTATTCCTCTCCCGCCTCAGTTCTTGCTTCGTCTTGGTGTGATAGCTCCGATTCGTCGGTTCTCCGTGGCGGAGAAGGGAAAGGCTCCTCAGGAGGTACCTGACCCACTCCCGCCGAAGAAACGGCCCGCCATGCGCGGCCAAGACGAGGAGAATCGCCTGGCGGTGCCGAGGTATTGGTACGAGCGGCCTCCGCCGGGGTTCCCGCTTCCCTTGTATGCTCACGCCGAGGGTTCTGGAAGAGGAGATGCCGATCCCCTCGGCCAGCGCCGTCGCCGGCGCCGCAGGATAACGAAGGTGTTGGTTGTTCCTCCTGGATTCCACACCGAGGGCTCCTCCCGCGAACTCGTGCTTCACGCCGCCATGCCTCCGCGGACTTGGATCCGCCTTCCTCCCTTCTTCGGCTCCGCCTTCCAGCAGGTGAGACTCCTAGAGCTGTGGCTGCAGCATGCCGACTGCTGCACTCCCGCAACCGGGGCAGAGGTTGCGGTCACCTCCTCTTGCGAGGTCTTCATGACTTGCGGCTGGGGTGAAATCGCTCGGTGCTGCAGAACAAAGGGCACCCTCACGATCCACCTGGAGTACGACGGTGCTTCGGTGATGTTCTTCAAAGTCTTCGACGCGAACGGTCGCCGGCTGGAGTGCTGCCCCGGGGGAGGCGGCCAGGACCCTGCCACGGCGACGGCGGGGCCCGCCAATCGCCCCTGGACAGCTCCGCAAGCGATGGGAGCGCCGGAGGATCCAGCGATCCCAGTGAGGTCTTCGTGATGCCGGAGACGAGCGACGACAGCTACGAGCCCGCGAGCCGGCGCCGCTCCCGGAGCAGGGCAGGCTCGCTTGGTCGCCGCCGATCCTGATCTTGATGGGGTTGGCGTCGGCGCCTGCCGGCCCACTGTTGATGATGGCATCTTCTGCAGGGGTGCGTGTAGTTAGCACCCTTTAGGATTCGTTCCCTGCGAGGAATCACATTGCGCCCCATACGGGCTTGTAAGGTGGCTGTGATCCTTGTTGTTAATATGTAACCCTTGCTATGAATTTGTGCGAATCGCGAATTCCGTCGTAGTTTGGTTCCCCCTTTCGCACCTCGCGAGGGCTTGGTGCTCTGCGTCGACACGTCCCAGTCCCAAGGTGGCGTCAGCCGTCACTGGTATGCCAGGTCGCGATGCCGTGGTCAAGGACAGGAGGTGAGAGACCCGGGGTCCGGTAAGAGCCCCTGAGTCACGATGCTCAGGAGGTCCCCTTTGGCGCCCAAGCAGCCGTCGCTGGGTGAGAAAGGGAAGCAACGTCGCTAGTACGGAGCTGCTTTAGGTGCGGGGGTAGTGCTGCGGTAGCCAATGCATTGGATGATGACTTATCTTGAGGATTGGAGATTGCCCTCAGCGCGCCGTCAGATCTGGGGGTAGCTCGAGCGGAGCTGCTTGACGAGGTCCTCGCGTGCCCCTTCTCCCTCGCCTCTGCTCCCCTTTCTGCTCTACGTCCTCGGGTCCCGGCCCTCGAGCTGGTCTTAGCCATCGCTGGTGTGCCAGGTCGCGATGCCATGGACAAGGCCAGAGGGTGAGGGCTGGAGAGCCAGTAGGAGCCCTGAGTCACGATGCTCAGGCGCCCCCCCTTTAACGTGCAAGCGGCTCGCGCGGGCAAGGGCGAAGGGAACACTGTGAGGGCCTCGGCTAGCGTGATTCCCCTGATGGGCCCTGCAGATTCACCTCAAAAAGAGAAGACGGGATTGCCATAGCAGCGATTAGTTGACCGTTAGTCGCTCAGGAGCTCGCCGGTTGGAGCGGGCGAGGTGTGTCGGGGCACCCGTGAGCCAGCGCGGGACTCACGAGGCCCTACCTCTAGGCGGGCTGCGCCTGGCACTGGGCCGTATCTTGAGATGTGTTCCTCCAAAGTCTGGTTAGATGCCGGCGCTCTACGTCCTCGGGTCCCGGCCCTCGAGCTTGTCTCAGCCGTCGCTGGTATGCCACGTCGCGATGCCGTGGACAAGGCCAGAGGGTGAGGGCTGGAGAGCCAGTAAGAGCCCTGAGTCGCGATGCTCAGGCACCCCCCCTTTAACGTGCAAGTGGTCGACATGAAGAAGAAGGGCGCCGCAGATGGCATCGAGTAATGATGCATAACTGGAAATAAACGCGGAAGGGATACACGCCGCTGGGCCTAACCCGAGCGGCTTAGGGGTGATGCAGCCCGAGGGGCGCCCCCAGCAAAGCAAGCTAGCGACTGAAAAGATAAAAAGGGGTACATGCCACAGGGACGGACCCACGCGGCCTGGGAATGACGCAACCCTGGGAGGGCGCTCCCAGCTGAGAATGAAACTTGAAAGATTTCACCTGAAGTTGTCGTTGATGCAGTGGCGTTGGCGCAGCAGACTCGGTGGGTTGTGGAAGCTGATCCTCACGAGCCCCCAGGCCCGGGGGCCTCGGGAGGCTCCGGAGGCGCTGGTGGCTCCTCGTGAGCAGCCTCCATCTCCGCCAGGGCTGCGGAACGCCTGCCTTCTTGCGCCTCCAAGATGCTCCTTGTGATGCGCTGGTACGCCGCAGCCACGCTCGGCAGGCCATAAGGCATGCGAACATAGCTGTGGGGTGGTCCTCCGCAGCGCCCCGCGTGTGAGGGCCAGAGGCGCTCCACCGTGGCGACCTGGTTGATCCCTGGTACGTCGACGCAGACGCGCAGCCCACCATCCTCGCCTGGATGGGGAGCCACAGCTGGTGGGCGACGGCAACCCCTCATGATCCTTGACTCCTGTAGATCTTGTATCGCCTTGCTAACAAACTCCTGTTGGTCTGGCCTTCCTTCCCTGGCTTCCTCCCGAGGGAAGCGTGTTTCGAAACACGCCTCCACATGGTGCCCCAGCGCCTCCCTCGTGACCTTGGCGAGGTCGGTGGCCCTCCAGGTGAGAGCCCCCGAGCCTTGCCTGAGGAGGGCGCCGGGCGCGCCTTCCTATGCGATTGAAGGAGGGTCCCCCTGGGCAGACGCGGGCCTTGAAGGGCCTGCCTCCTAAGGGTCTGAGCCTGACGTTGTCTTCTTCTTCTTGGGGGTGGTCTCAGGAAGCCTCCTGCTTCCGCGGTCTGGGTCTTCTAGTGACGCGGCCTGAAAGGCTCGCTCCAGTGCACACACTACATCCTTCTCTTGACATGGCATCGTGATGACGCCGTCGCTTCCTGGCATCTTGAGGACGTTGTAGCCATGGTGAGTCACGGCCATGAACTTGGCCAGCACCGGCTACCCGAGGATGGCGTTGTACGGCAGGCGAATGTGGGCGACGTCAAAGTCGATGAGCTCGGTGCGGTAGTTGTTCTAGGTGCCGAAGGTGACTGGGAGGCGGACCTGCCCGATCGGGACCGTGGAGCCGTCGGTGACTCCGGAGAAGGGCTTGGTTGGCTGAAGCTGGTCATAGGGCACTTGGAGGCTATTGAACGTTTCCACGGACAAGACATTGAGTCCTGCCCCTCCGTCGATGAGGGTCCTGGTGACCAGAACGTTGCTGATAACTGGGGAACAAAGCATTGGGAGGACTCCGGCTGTGGCTGCGCACTTGAGCTGGTTTGTGGAGCTGAACATGATGGTGCAGGCCGACCACCTGAGGGGACGCGTTGCTTCGAGCTTGGGGAGGACTGCATTCACTTCGCGAGCAAACTTCTTGAAGATACGTTGGGAGGTTGGGGCTTGAGCTCCGCCCAGGATGCAGGCGATGGCGCGAGGCTCCTGGAATCCCCCAGCCCCCTCGTCCTGGATCGGAGGAAGCCAGGGAAGGAAGACCAGACCAACAGGAGTTTGTTAGCAAGGCGATACAAGAGCTACAGGAGTCAAGGATCATGAGGGGTTGCCGTCGCCCACCAGCTATGGCTCCCCATCCAGGTGAGGATGGTGGGCTGCGCGTCTGCGTCGACGTACCAGGGCTCAACCAGGTCGCCATGGCGGGGCGCCTCTGGCCCTCACACCCGGGGCGCTGCGGAGGACCACCCCACAGCTATGTTCGCATGCCTTATGGCCTGCCGAGCGTGGCTGCGGTGTACCAGTGCATCATGAGGAGCATCTTGGAGGCGCAAGAAGGCAGGCGTTCCGCAGCCCTGGCGGAGATGGAGGCTGCTCACGAGGAGCCACCAGCGCCTCCGGAGCCTCCCGAGGCCCCCGGGCCTGGGGGCTCGTGAGGATCAGCTTCCACAGCCCACCGAGTCTGCTGCGCCAACGCCACTGCATCAACGACAACTTCAGGTGAAATCTTTCAAGTTTCATTCTCAGCTGGGAGCGCCCTCCCAGGGTTGCGTCATTCCGAGGCCGCGTGGGTCCGTCCCTGTGGCATGTACCCCTTTTTATCTTTTCAGTTGCTAGCTTGCTTTGCTGGGGGCGCCCCTCGGGCTGCATCACCCCCAAGCCGCTCGGGTTAAGCCCAGCGGCGTGTATCCCTTCCGCGTTTATTTCCAGTTATGCATCATTACTCGATGCCGTCTGTGGTGCCCTTCTTCTTCATGTCGACCACTTGCACGTTAAAGGGGGAGTGCCTAAGCATCGCGACTCAGGGATCTTACTGGCTCTCCAGCCCTCACCCTCTAGCCTTGTCCACGGCATCGCGACCTGGCGTACCAGCGACGGCTGAGACAAGCTCGAGGGCCGGGACCCGAGGACGTAGAGTGTCGGCATCTAACCAGACTTTGCAGGAACAAATCTCAAGATACGGCCCAGTGCCAGGCGCAGCCCGCCTAGAGGTAGGGCCTTGTGAGTCCCGCGCTGTCTCACGTGTGCCCCAACACACCTCGCCCGCTCCAACCGGCGAGCTCCTGAGCGACTAACGGTCAACTAATCGCTGCTATGGCAATCACGTCTTCTCTTTTTGAGGTGAATCCGCAGGGCCCATAGGGGGAATCACGCTAGCCGAGGCCCTCATGGTGTTCCCTTCGCCCTTGCCCGCGCGAGCCGCTTGCACGTTAAAGGGGGGCGCCTGAGCATCGCGACTCAGAGCTCCTACTGGCTCTCCAGCCCTCACCCTCTGGCCTTGTCCATGGCATCGCGACCTGGCATACCAGCGATGGCTAAGACTAGCTCGAGGGCCAGGACCCGGGGACGTAGAGCATAAAGGGGAGCAGAGGCGAGGGAGAAGGGCCACGCGAGGACCTCGTCAAGCAGCTCCGCTCGAGCTACCCCCCAGATCCGACGGCGCGCTGAAGGCAATCTCCAATCCTCAAGATAAGTCATCATCCAATGCATTGGCTACCGCAGCACTACCCCCGCACCTAAAGCAGCTCCGTACTAGCGACGTTGCTTCCCTTTCTCACCCAGCGACGGCTGCTTGGGCGCCAAAGGGGACCTCCTGAGCATCACGACTCAGGGGCTCTTACCGGACCCCGGGTCGCTCACCTCCTGGCCTTGACCACGGCATCGCGACCTGGCATACCAGCAACGGCTGACGCCACCTTGGGACTGGGACCTGTCGACGCAGAGCACCAAGCCCTCGCGAGGTGCGAAAGGGGGAACCAAACTACGACGGAATTCGCGATTCGCACAAATTCATAGCAAGGGTTACAAATTAACAACAAGGATCACAGCCACCTTACAAGCCCCTATGGGGCGCAATGTGATTCCTCGCAGGGAACGAATCCTAAAGGGTGCTAACTACACGCGCCCCTGCAGAAGATGCCATCATCAACAGTGGGCCGGCAGGCGCCGGCGCCAACCCCATCCAGATCAGGATCGGCGGCGACCAAGCGAGCCTGCCCTGCTCCGGGAGCGGCGCCGGCTCGCGGGCTCGTAGCTGTCGTCGCTCGTCTTTGGCGTTGCGAAGACCTCACTGGGATCGCTGGATCCTCCGGCGCTCCCATCGCTTGCGGAGCTGTCCAGGGGGCGATTGGCTGGCCCCGCCGTCGCCGTGGCAGGGTCCTGGCCGCCTCCCCCGGGGCAGCACTGCAGCCGGCGACCGTTCGCGTCGAAGACCTTGAAGAACATCACCGAAGCGCCGTCGTACTCCAGGTGGATCGTGAGGGCGCCCTTTGTTCTGCAGCACCGAGCGATTTCACCCCAGCCGCGAGTCATGAAGACCTCGCCTGGGGCGGTGACCGCAACCTCTACCCCGGTTGCGGGAGTGCAGCAGTCGGCATGTTGCAGCCACAGCTCCAGGAGTCTCACCTGCTGGAAGGCGGAGGCGAAGAAGGGAGGAAGGCGGATCCAAGTCCGCGGAGGCATGGCGGCGTGAAGCACGAGTTCGCGGGAGGAGCCCTCGGTGTGGACTCCAGGAGGAACAACCAACACCTTCGTTATCTTGCGGCGCCGGCGACGGCGCTGGCCGAGGGGATTGGCATCTCCTCTTCCAGAACCCTCGGCGTGAGCATACAAGGGAAGAAGGAACCCCGGCGGAGGCCGCTCGTACCAAGGCCTCGGCACCGCCAGGCGATTCTCCTTGTCTTGGCCGCGCATGGCGGGCCGTTTCTTCGGCGGGAGCGGGTCAAGTACCTCCTGAGGAGCCTTTCCCTTCTCTGCCGCGGAGAACCGACGAATCAGAGCCATCACACCAAGACGAAGCAAGAACTGAGGCGGGAGAGGAAGCAAGAAGAGACGAACTGGAACGGCACGCGTGGTGCCGTACTTATAGCCGGCGGAGGCCAACCGCTGGCCTCCACGACCACAGGTAATCATGACATTGTTTGCCTGCAGGGACTTGTCCAATCCGCGCGATCGTCGAGGCGCCGTGGGGAAGTGGAGACGCCCACGTCCAATCAACCGCCATGTGGCGCCCGAGGCCGCAGGCTGTTAGGGCCCGCGGCGCTTCGCCCTTGCCCTTTCGCCTCTCAGCACGGCCAAGTCCACGCGCGCCTTGGGCCCGGGGGCTACTGTCGGCGTTCTGGGAACGGGGGTCCCCAGACTTGCCTACCTGCGGCCTGCAGCGTGGCTCGAGTGGGGGCCCAACGTGGCCCATCTTCATCAACACAAGGCTCAAGACCCTCGCGAGGGGCCAAGCCTCGCGAGGCGGACGACATGGAGCTTCCTCCAGCACGGCCTCCTTAGGCTGGCTAGCGAGGAGGCAGAGAGATCAAGGTGGGCTACCTCACGAGGTGCCCATGACGCAAGCCATGGCGACCAGAGGTGCCAGGCGGGCGCCAGCCCGCGCAGTGTCCTCCCTTTCCTCTTTGGTGCAAAGGGGGCAAGCGCAGGCAAGAGGATCAAGCAAAGGCACCCATTTCGGTGCAACGAGACCAAGACCAACTCCACGACAAGTAGGAAGTCACTGTGGAGCCCAAGTCGGCGTCATCACCAGAACCTTTGGCAGGGGAAGACCAACTTTAGTCAGGATAAGTGTACCCAATGTTCCCCTTCAAATCGGCCAATTGTTGGCGCCCTTCCCGCTCAAATATTTGGGAAGAGGCCCAGGGCCTTTGCCTATAAATAGGACTAGCCACCCCCAGGGTAGAGGGGAGAGACACACAGTCACACACATAGAGAGAGAGAAGGGCGATCGAACTCCATCTAGCAGTTCATCCCCTAGCTGAGAACAGACCCTCGCGAGGTCGTTCTTCCTTGTATTGTTCTTCCTCATCAGCCCAAGAGGCAATCCACCACACCACACTGGAGTAGGGTATTACACCACAATGGTGGCCCGAACCAGTATACACCCTGTGTCTCTTGTGTTGTTCTTGCAGTAGTTTAGATCCCAGCGAGACGGAGAGGAAGAGGGCACGATCTCCACGCACACCCCAGAGTTCGAACCTTAAGGGTCTGCCGGAACCCGTGATCCGACATTGGGCGTGCCAAGTAGGGGAAGCCAGGGAAGAGGCACAGGGCCTTTGCCTATAAATAGGACTAGCCACCCCCAGGGTAGAGACGGACAGACACACAGTCACACACATAGAGACACATAGTCACACGGACAGACACATAGTCGCACACATAGAGAGAGAGAAGGGCGATCGAACTCCATCTAGCAGTTCATCCCCTAGCTGAGAACAGACCCTCGCGAGGTCGTTCTTCCTTGTATTGTTCTTCCTCTTCAGCCCAAGAGGCAATCCACCGCACCACACTGGAGTAGGGTATTACACCACAATGGTGGCCTGAACCAGTATAAACCCTGTGTCTCTTGTGTTGTTCTTGCAGTAGTTTAGATCCCAACGAGACGGAGAGGTAGAGGGCACGATCTCCGCGCGCACCCCAGAGTTCGAACCTTAAGGGTCTGCCGGAACCCGTGATCCGACATTGGGCGCGCCAGGTAGGGGCGCGCCAGATGACGACGACGACGTGCTGGGTAGCGGGAGCTCGCCCCCGATCCCGAAGAAGGGCAGGACCGGGTTGATTCCCCGCGGGTCCGCCCTAACTCCTGGGCGAACCGCAGACGCGCCTTCTGCTTCCGAGGTCGAGCCCTCCAGCCGGCTCTCCGGCTTCAAGTTTGGCAGAAGACCACCGGAGCTTTCCGCCGACGACCTGTAAGCGCTTGATCCTTGATTCCTGGTTTCTTGTCCCGCTGACGGGGCTTGACGATTACTTCTCCTGAGCAGGCTGGCGCCCGCGGCGAAGAAGCTGAAGGGAGCTCCTGAGGCCCCGGCTGCGACGACACCTCCACCTGCAGGGGAAGGCGACCGCGACGCACAGGCTCCCCCTGCCCACTCACCCTTGCGGGGCTTGGCTGATCTGGCTGGGGCCGCAGCCCCCATGGCTCGGTCGACCCCAGAGGTGCCCTTGTCCGGTGCTGCTGCTACGGCTGGGGAGGCGCAGCAGACTCCGCCTCGAGATACTACAGCCTCGTCGCCGCTAACTTCTCCTCCTGTTCTGTCGGCTGCTGGTTCCGGGACTCCTCCTGCTGCCCCGAAGCGCCCTGATGCTTCCCCGCCTTCTTCTTCCATCCTGGAGTGAGCTGTTGCTGGACTGGACCGGTTGCGGCAGGATCTTCTAGGCGCTGACCCTCGCCTGGTGGCAGGGCGCCTGGAGCTGGCCTCGGGGTGGATTCGCTCCGACGCCTTGATCCGGGCAGCGCTGGTTCAGGCCTCGACGGCCTGTGACGAGGAGAAGGAGGCTACCCTCGAGGCGAAGGCTGCCCGTGAGGCGGCCCTGGGAGAGGCGGTTAGAATCCGCGGCTGCTGCAAGGAGCTGGAGGACGAGTTGCAAGGCCTGTGTGGTCAGCTTGCGGAAGAGACCCGCCTTCGCCAAGAGCAGGAGAAGGAGGCGAAGGCTCGCGAGGCGGCGCTCGAGGACCAGGAGGCGAAGGTCAAGAAGCGCCGCAACCACCTAGGTGCGCTGAAGAAGGAGCTGGAGACGACAAAGGCCGAGCTGGACGTCAAGGCCCGGGTCCTTGCTGAGGATCGCGTGGCCTTCGCGGACATGGAGAAGGATGCCCGCGCTTCACTGAAGACGCTTTATGAGAGTGGCCTGGATTGCCCGCTGGCTGGCGACGGGGACGGCCCCGCCAAACTGCTTCCCTTCTTGGTGAAGGCTCTTGGAGATATCGCCCTCGGGCTCGTCCCCACGGTCGAAGCCGAGGCGCGTGTCCTGTCTTCCGCCGCGTTGACGCGGGTCTCGCCCATGTCTACCTTCGCGACCCCAGCGCCGACCTTGACAGCCTGCTGGAGCCGGTGAGCGGCGAAGGCGCCGCCGCTGCCGTCGAGGCCGTGAAGGGGCGCGCGGAGGCGCTGCTGGGGAAGTTTCGGGCTTTCAGCACCAAGCCGAAGCGAGGCGCTGCCAACCCTACTACCCCGCAAGGTGAAGCCACTCCACGTGACTCCGCTGCCGCCAAGTGACTCCGCTATCGTTCCTGTTCTTCTTTCGATTCCTGCACATGCACGACGCCTCGAGGAGGCATTTAAATTTGCGTTTGGAACCAAGGCGACATTATGGGTTGTAATATTCGTTTTTAAGTTCCTTGAATTTTATGTTCCTCTTCCCTGCTTGCTTGCTCTACGCCGGCAGAGCCCGGCCACGCGCATGCCTCACCCAGCATCAGCCCCAACCGGAAACCAGGACGGGACCAAAGGAATGAGGGGCCACGTGACAAGTTAGGCTCCTGAGTCGCGATGCTCAGGAGTCCCCCTTAGCGCACGAGCAACAAGTAGGGAAGCGCGATGTAAGTGTGTTTCCGTTCTACCTCTTCAGAGCCCGACCCCGCGCGTACCTCACCCAGCATAGCCTTTCGGAACTAAGGAGTGAGGGGCTACGGAGCCAGTTAGGCTCCTGAGTCGCGATGCTCAGGAGTCCCCCTTGACGCGCGAACAGCAGGTGGTGAAATGAAATGCAGGCGGGGCTACCGTTCTACGTCTGTAGAGCCCGACCCCGCGCGTACCTCACCCAGCATAGCCTTTCGGAACTAAGGAGTGAGGGGCTACGGAGCCAGTTAGGCTCCTGAGTCGCGATGCTCAGGAGTCCCCCTTGACGCGCAAACGGCCTTCGTACCTTGGCTACGCTCGGGGAGAGATGCGCGACAAACCAGGCCCGAGGGGCCTGGCTGGGGCGTACGGCTGGGCGTGACCCAGTCGTAGCCCCCGTGCCCAGCCCCCTCGCGCGGCGCTCCTGGGGGGGAGGCGTTGCGATGAGGCCGGCCACTGAGCTTGGGGCTCCCTGAGGTTAACGCGGCTCGGAGGCCACCCTCAGTTGTTTATCACCAGCGCGGAGCATAGCGCTTCCGTATGTGTACGGGCATAGCCGCTCCTCGGCAGTGTCGTCAGCCAGCGCGGAGCATGGTGCTTCCACTGGTACGTGGGAGGGGGCTCCCCTCCGGGAGGAGCCCCCGGGGCGTGTACAGCCCCGCCCTGACACGTGGCTGGCACGGTAGAGCTAGGTGAGGTGTATCTGGGCACCCGTGAGCCAGCGCGGGACTCACGGGGCCCTACCTCTAGGCGGGTTGCGCCTGGCACTGGGCCGTATCTTGAGATGTGTTCCTGTAAAGTCTGGTTAGATGCCGGCACTCTACGTCCTCGGGTCCCGGCCCTCGAGCTTGTCTCAGCCGTCGCTGGTATGCCGGGTCGCGATGTCGTGGACAAGGCCAGAGGGTGAGGGCTAGAGAGCCAGTAAGAGCCCTGAGTCGCGATGCTCAGGCACCCCCCCTTTAATGTGCAAGTGGTCGACATGAAGAAGAAGGGTGCCGCAGACGGCATCGAGTAATGATGCATAACTGGAAATAAACGCGGAAGGGATACATGCCGCTAGGCCTAACCCGAGCGGCTTGGGGGTGATGCAGCCCGAGGGGCGCCCCCAGCAAAGCAAGCTAGCGACTGAAAAGATAAAAAGGGGTACATGCCACAGGGACGGACCCACGCGGCCTGGGAATGACGCAACCCTGGGAGGGCGCCCCCAGCTGAGAATGAAACTTGAAAGATTTCACCTGAAGTTGTCGTTGATGCAGTGGCGTTGGCGCAGCAGACTCGGTGGGCTGTGGAAGCTGATCCTCACGAGCCCCCAGGCCCGGGGGCCTCGGGAGGCTCCGGAGGCGCTGGTGGCTCCTCGTGAGCAGCCTCCATCTCCGCCAAGGCTACGGAACGCCTGCCTTCTTGCGCCTCCAAGATGCTCCTCATGATGCGCTGGTACGCCGCAGCCACGCTCGGCAGGCCATAAGGCATGCGAACATAGCTGTGGGGTGGTCCTCTGCAGCGCCCCGCGTGTGAGGGCCAGAGGCGCTCCGCCGTGGCGACCTGGTTGAGCCCTGGTACGTCAACGCAGACGCGCAGCCCACCATCCTCGCCTGGATGGGGAGCCACAGCTGGTGGGCGACGGCAACCCCTCATGATCCTTGACTCCTGTAGCTCTTGGATCACCTTGCTAACAAACTCCTGTTGGTCTGGCCTTCTTTCCCTGGCTTCCTCCTGAGGGAAGCGTGCTTCGAAACACGCCTCCACATGGTGCCCCAGCGCCTCCCTCGTGACCTTGGCGAGGTCGGTGGCCCTCCAGGTGAGAGCCCCCGAGCCCTGCCTGAGGAGGGCGCCGGGCGCGCTTTCCTATGCGATTGAAGGAGGGTCCCCCTGGGCAGACACGGGCCTTGAAGGGCCTGTCTCCTGAGGGTCTGAGCCTGATGTTGTCTTCTTCTTCTTGGGGGTGGTCTCAAGAAGCCTCCTGCTTCCGCGATCTGGGTCTTCTAGTGACGCGGCCTGAAAGGCTCGCTCCAGTGCACACACTGCATCCTTCTCTTGACATGGCACCGTGATGACGCCGCCGCTTCCTGGCATCTTGAGGACGTTGTAGCCATGGTGAGTCACGGCCATGAACTTGGCCAGCGCCGGGTACCTGAGGATGGCGTTGTACGGCAGGCGGATGTGGGCGACGTCAAAGTTGATGAGCTCAGTGCGGTAGTTGTTGTAGGTGCCGAAGGTGACTGGGAGGCGGACCTGCCCGATCGGGACCGTGGAGCCGTCGGTGACTCCGGAGAAGGGCTTGGTTGGCTGAAGCTGGTCATAGGGCACTTGGAGGCTATCGAACGTTTCCACGGACAAGACATTGAGTCCTGCCCCTTCGTCAATGAGGGTCCTGGTGACCAAAACGTTGCTGATAACTGGGGAACAAAGCATTGGGAGGACTCCGGCTGTGGCTACGCACTTGAGCTAGTCTGCGGAGCTGAACATGATGGTGTAGGCCGACCACCTGAGGGGACGCGTTGCTTCGAGCTTGGGGAGGACTGCATTCACTTCGCGAGCAAACTGCTTGAAGATACGTTGGGAGGCTGGGGCTGGAGCTCCGCCACGGATGCAGGCTATGGCGCGAGGCTCCTGGAAGCCCCCAGCCCCCTCGTCCTGGTGACGGTCTTCATTCCTTGTTGGCTGAGGCGGCAACGGCGGCAGGCCTGGGTTGCCATGAGGGCGATCCTCACGAGGCTGATCCCTCCAGTCCCCCTCGCGAGGCGGGTCACACCAGCGGTCCTCGCGAGGTTGGTCACGCCAGCCTGGACGTGGGCCGTGGTCTTCCCAGCATCCCGGGTTCCTTCCTCCTCCTCGTCCGTAGCCCCGGTCAGCACGGTCAGGGCGTCGGCCGACTCTTCCTTCTTGCACGGTGCGGAGTTCTTGGCATTCATTGGTGTTGTGGTTGTGGAGGTCGTGGTACACACAGTACCGGCTCCCCCTGGAGGATTCAGGAAAATCCTTACCTCGCTTGGTGTCTGGTTCTGCCGCGAGCACGGCAGCCCCCTTGCGTTTCACGTCTTTGGCCTTGGGCTTCTTCTCTTCTGGGTCTGCAGCAGGCAGCTCGAGGAGGGAGAGGCGTCCCTCCTCAGCTCTGGCGCACTTGGTCGCCAGGTTGAACAGCTCCAGGGAGGTGCAGAGGTCTTCATGCATCGCCAGTTCCTCCTTCATCTTGACGTCACGCACGCCATCGGAGAAGGCCGAAATGATGGCTTCTTCGGACACCCTGGGGATCTTGAGGCACGCGCTATTGAAGCGCTGGATGTACTTCTGCAGGGTCTCCCCAGGTTGTTGCTTGATGCGGCGCAAGTCGCTCACGGCGGGAGGTCGGTCGTGGGTACCGTAGAAGTTGGCGATTAAGCGGGTACGCATCTGGTCCCAGGAGGAGATCGTGCCTGGGGCCAGGTTCAGGAGCCAAGTGCGAGCACCTTCCTTCAGCGCCATGGGGAACCAGTTCACCATGACCTTCTCGTCCCCACTGGCAGCTTCGATTCCCAGCTCGTAGAGCTGGAGGAACTCCGTGGGGTCAGTGGTGCCGTCGTAGCGAGGAGGCAGGTCCGGCTTGAACTTGCCAGGCCACGCGACGCTACGCAACTCAGGGGTGTAGGCGCGGCAGCCAGCGGTGGTCGCGGGAGGTTTTGGTTGATGGAGAGCTTGGCCTTGTGGGTCCCCTTGCACCGCAGCTGGGAGCAGCGCGGGGTCTTGACGCGCCGGAGCTGGAGCAGGGTCTCGGCGAGCCGGAGCCGGGAGCGCCCGAGCGGCCTCTTGCGGTCGCGGGACTTCTTGGCAGCTCCGTTCCTGCTGGGCCGGCGCATGACGGATCGGATTCCGCCCAGGAGCTGCGTGCCTTGGGGCCATGGCATCTTCTTGGAAAGGTGGCGGCTGGAACGCCCCCGGAGCTTCATTGCCCATGCGGGGCGGAGTGCGGCGCAGTGGTGCGGAAGGCGCGGGAGAGCCCCCTGCGGCGCGGACGAGCTCGGCGACGCAGTCGAGCCACTCCTCGTAGACGTCGTTGACGGGGCGGTAGCGCAGGAGCTCGTTCGCCGCGATGAGCGCAGCTCGAGCCTCCAGGGGCGCGTGCGACGAAGAACCAGCTAGGGTGAGCGACGGAGTGGCCGTGCGGTCATCCCGCCGCACGGACGGGTGTTGAGAGGACGCTTGCTGCTCGTTCCCCGCCGGGCCGGTGGCGGCGTTGACGGCGGGCGACGGGGAACGACGAGGACGCTCGCCGACGAGGGCCGTCTGGACGGCGCGGGAAGCGATGGCGGCCCGGCGCTCGGCGCGGGCCCGACGAGCGTCAGACATGGATGCGGTGGTCGGAGGAGAGCGGAGCGGTGGAAGACGGATCCCGGCGCACCCCTACCTGGCGCGCCAAATGTCGGATCACGGGTTTCGGCAGACCCTTAAGGTTCGAACTCTGGGGTGCGCGCGGAGATCGTGCCCTCTACCTCTCCGTCTCGCTGGAATCTAAACTACTGCAAGAACAACACAAGAGACACAGGGTTTATACTGGTTCGGGCCACCATTGTGGTGTAATACCCTACTCCAGTGTGGTGTGGTGGATTGCCTCTTGGGCTGATGAGGAAGAACAGTGCAAGGAAGAACGACCTCGCGAGGGTCTGTTCTCAGCTAGGGGATGAACTGCTAGATGGAGTTCGATCGCCCTTCTCTCTCTCTATGTGTGTGATTGTGTGTCTTTGTGTGTGTGACTGTGTGTCCCTATATCTCTACCCTGGGGGTGGCTAGTCCTATTTATAGGCAAAGGCCCTGGGCCTCTTCCCAAATATTTGAGCGGGAAGGGCGCCAACAATTGGCCGATTTGAAGGGGAACATCGGGTACACTTATCCTGACTAAAGTTGGTCTTCCCCTGCCAAAGGTTCTGGTGATGACGCCGGCTTGGGCTCCACAGTGACTTCCTCCTTGTCGTGGAGTTGGTCTTGGTCTCGTTGCACCGAAATGGGTGCCTTTGCTTGATCCTCTTGCCTGCGCTTGCCCCCTTTGCACCAAAGAGGAAAGGGAGGACACTGCGCGGGCTGGCGCCCGCCTGGCACCTCTGGTCGTCATGGCTTGCGTCATGGGAACCTCGTGAGGTACCCCACCTTGATCTCTCCGCCTCCTCGCGAGCCAGCCTAAGGAGGCCGTGCTGGAGGAAGCTCCATGTTGTCCGCCTCGCGAGGCTTGGCCCCTCGCGAGGGTCTTGAGCCTTGTGTTGATGAAGATGGGCCACGTTGGGCCCCCACTCGAGCCACGCCGCAGGCCGCAGGCAGGCAAGTCTGGGGACCCCCGTTCCCAGAACGCCGACAAAAGTCTCTCTTATCATAACGTTGATTCTTTGATTGTGGGTTATCAAGATCAACAGCAGGTTCAATTTCTACGTCATTATCATTACTAGGTTGAGCATCATCATGAACATCATTATTAAAATTTTCACTAGGTTCATGTTCATTACCAGATTGTGTTTCAGCATCAGACATAGAGATATCATTTGGATTATCAGGTGGTTCAGCAATAGGTTCACTAGAAGTTTGCACATTTCTTTCATTTTTCTTTTTCTTTCTTTTAGAAGAACTAGGTGCATCAATATTATTTCTCTGACAATCTTGCTCAATTCTCTTAGGGTGGCCTTCAGGATACAAAGGTTCCTGAGTCATTCTACCAGTTCTAGTAGCCACTCTAACAGCATAATCATTTTTCTTACTATTCATTTCATCGAGCAATTTTTTTTGAGCCTTAAGTTCTTGCTCTACTTGAGTGGTAACCATAGAAGCATGTTTGCTAACAAGTTTGAGTTCACCTCTAATATTAGCCATATAATCACCCAAGTGCTTAATCATATATGTATTCTGTTTTAATTGTCTGCCAAAATAAGCATTAAAGTCTTCTTGCTTAAACATAAAGTTATCAAACTCATCCAAGCACTGACTAGCCATTTTACTAGGAGGGATTTCAGCTCTATCATATCTATAGAGAGAATTTACCTTTACTCTACCTGTGTCGGGTTATCAAGATCAGGAGGTTCTTCAATAGGTAACGGATCAAGACCATAAGTTTCTTCAACATGCGGTAAATTAAGACCATGTATTTCTTCAATAGGAGGTAAATTCTTAACATCTTCAGCTTTAATACCTTTTTCTTTCATAGATTTCTTTGCCTCTTGCATATCCTCGGGACTGAGAAATAGAACACCTCTCTTCTTCGGAGTTGGTTTAGGAATAGGATCATCAATTGGAGCAGGAGCTGGCTCAGGATGTGCCCAATTATTTTCATTTGTCAATATTATTCAATAGTATTTCAGCTTCATCCGGTGATCTTTCCCTTAAAAGAGAACCAGCACAATTATCCAGGTAATCTCTGGAAGCATCGGTTAGTTCGTTATAAAAGATATCAAGTATTTCATTTTTCTTAAAAGGATGATCAGGCAAAGCATTAAGTAACTTGACAAGCCTCCCCCAAGCTTGTGGGAGACTCTCTTCTTCAATTTGCACAAAGTTGTATATTTCCTTTAAAGCAGCTTGTTTCTTATGAGCATGGAAATATTTAGCAGAGAAGTAATAAATCATATCCTAGGGACTACACACACAACAAGGATCAAGAGAATTAAACCATATTCTAGCATCACCCTTTAATGAGAACAGAAAAAAATTAAGTATATAAAAGTATCGAGATCTCTCATCATTAGTGAACAGGGTGGCTAAATCATTTAATTTAGTAAGATGTGCCACAACAGTTTCAGATTCATAGCAATGGAAAGGATCAGATTCAACCAAAGTAATTATATCAGGATCAACAGAGAATTCATAGTCCTTATCAGGAACACAAATAGGTGAAGTAGCAAAAGCAGGGTCAGGCCTCATTTTATCTTTAAGAGATTCTTTGTTCCATTTAACTAATAGCCTTTTAAGTTCATGATGATCTCTGCAATCTAGAATAGCGGCAGAAGATTCCATATCAAAAACATAACCCTCAGGAATAATAGGCCTATCTTCATCATCACTTTCATCATTATAATCAGATTCAATAATTTCTTTCTCTCCAGCCCTAGCAATTTGTTCATCAAGAAATTCACCTAGGGGCACAGTATTATCAGGCATAGAAGTAGTTTCATCATAAGTATCATGCATAGCAGAAGTGGCATCATCAATAATGTGCGACATATCAGAACGAATAGCAGAAGCAGGTTTAGGTGTCGCAAGCTTACTCATAACAAAAGGTGAATCAAGTGCAGAGCTAGATGGAAGTTCCTTACCTCCCCTCATAGTTGAGGGATAAATTGTTGTCTTAGCGTCTTTCAAGTTCTTCATAGTGTCCAACAGATATAAATCCCAAGTGACTCAAAGAATAGAGCTATGCTCCCCGGCAACGGTGCCAGAAATTAGTCTTGATAACCCACAAGTATAGGGGATCGCAACAGCTTTCGAGGGTAGAGTATTCAACCCAAATTTATTGATTCGACACAAGGGGAGCCAAAGAATATTCTCAAGTATTAGCAGCTTAGTTGTCAATTCAACCACACCTGAAAACTTAGTATCTGCAGCAAAGTGTTTAGTAGCAAAGTAATATTTTTGGTATTTTGTAGTGTTTGTAACAGTAGCAACAGAAAAGTAAATAAGCGTAAACCAGTATATGGAAAGCTCGTAGGCATTGGACCGGTGATGGATAATTATGCCGGATGTGGTTCATCATGTAACAGTCATAACATAGGATGACACAGAACTAGCTCCAATTCATCAATGTAATGTAGGCATGTATCCCGAATATAGTCATACGTGCTTATGGAAAAGAACTTGCATGACATCTTTTGTCCTACCCTCCCGTGGCAGCGGGGTCCTATTGGAAACTAAGGGATATTAAGGCCTCCTTTAATTAGAGAACCGGAACAAAGCATTAACACATAGAAAAATACATGAACTCCTCAAATTATGGTCATCACCGGGAGTGGTCCTAATTATTGTCACTTCGGGGTTGCCGGATCATAACACATAGTAGGTGACTATAGACTTGCAAGATAGGATCAAGAACTCACATATATTCATGAAAACATAATAGGTTCAGATCTGAAATCATGGCACTCGGGCCCTAGTGACAAGCATTAAGCATAGCAAAGTCATAGCAACATCAGTCTCAGAACATAGTGGATACTAGGGATCAAACCCTAACAAAACTAACTCGATTACATGATAGATCTCATCCGACCCATCACCGTCCAACAAGCCTACGATGGAATTACTCACGCACGGCGGTGAGCATCATGAAGTTGGTGATGGGGGATGGTTGATGATGACGACGGCGACGAATCCCCCTCTCCGGAGCCCCGAACGGACTCCAGATCAGCCCTCCCGAGAGGTTTTAGGGCTTGGCGGCGGCTCCGTATCGTAAAACGCGATGATTTCTTCTCCTCTATTTTTTTCTCCCCAAAAGCAAATATATATAGTTGGAGTTGGCATCGGAAGGTCTCCAGGGGGCCCACGAGGTAGGGGGCGCGCCCTAGGGGGGGCGCGCCCCCCACCCTCGTGGACAGGGTGTGGGCCCCCTGGTCTTCATCTTTGGCGAGGATTTTTTATTATTTATTTTAAGATATTTTGTGGAGTTTCAGGTCATTCCGAGAACTTTTGTTTTCTGCACATAAAACAACATCATGGCAATTCTGCTGAAACAATGTCAGTCCGGGTTAGTTCCATTCAAATCATACAAGTTAGAGTCCAAAACAAGGGCAAAAGTGTTTGGAAAAGTAGATACGACGGAGACGTATCAAAACGCTAGCATTCATCAGAAATAAAAAATAATTATAAATCAGCAGTGATACTATTTTTTTGCGAACCAATCAGGAGTGATACTATACCACGCGGTTTCCTTGCTACTCGATATCGGAAAGAATACTTCCGTTCGCCAACATGTGGGACGTCGACCATCCTGGTCCACTTGCCATGCACGCAGAACTCCAAGGGAGAGTCACCCAGGTCGTCGCACCGCAGTAACAATGACTAATGAGTTGTCAAATCACAGGCCCACTTCCCACTTTGAAGTTGCTCGGACGAAGGAACCATCATGACTTCGTTGAATTCCGCTTCTTGAAGAAAACTACTGTACCAGCAGTACTGCTAGCTACAGTAGTTACTCCAACAGAGGCCTCCTTTCGTTCATAGGATAGGAATATGAAAATCATAGGAAGTGAGATGACATGCATCTCAATTCCTATAGATAAAGAGATGCCATTTGATGCTTAGGATAGGAATTTTTCCATTTAGTCTAGGCTAATGTACTGGTAATTTGCTCTAAAAACTACAGTAGTAACTAGTAGTATTGGTACATGCTCGTACTCAGACACAGACACACACACTAACTACTAATACTACTACTTCTCACATGCTAGCCAGACGTCGTCGCTCTCCTTCCCGGCTTTGTCGGCGACACCCCACCGTGCTTGGATCTCCGCCGACCTCTCCGCAGCAGCGCGTGCGTCCTTTTCTTTCTTGCGGCGGCGGACCTCTCTTTTCTTGAGTGGTTTCTGACTTTTCTGCTCCCTCTGTGCGGCTTTGGCCGCCTCTTGCTCTACCGCCCATTCGGCCTTGGCATCTTCAAATTCCTCCCACATAGTTGTGAGGTCGCGAGCGGCGATGAACTCGGCACGGCGGGATGCCATCGCTTCCCTACCATTTTGTGTGCGGTCGTGGGAGGCGAGGAACTCGGCGCGGCAGGATGCCATCGCTGCCTTACCGGTTAGTGTGCGGCGCGGTTGCATGAACGACGCTTGGTGAGAGCTCTGGGGTGGAGTGGCCGGACAACCGTATAGTGCATTGGTTTGTCAAGAGCTCAAGGACAGAAGACGAAGCAAATTTGGATTCCCCTTCAATCCTGGTCATTTATTACCGAGTAAAATGCATTGGCGGTCACCGAACTTGTCTTGATAGCTCACTTTGATCATTGTATACGAGATATGGTGATTATACGGTCACTGGCTCAGCATATAGCTCCGTATTTGTCTGGTTGA
The DNA here is from genome assembly GCA_032464435.1 of Aegilops umbellulata. Taxonomy (NCBI): domain Eukaryota; kingdom Viridiplantae; phylum Streptophyta; class Magnoliopsida; order Poales; family Poaceae; genus Aegilops; species Aegilops umbellulata. The sequence continues at coordinate 388,488,775 of CP136054.1, read as the reverse complement.
CCAGTCAAACAGTTCGCATGCGCCTCATCAGCTCGTGTTCTTTATCTATCTACGCGGGCCTACCTGTCAATGGAGAAAGAAATACTGTAAAAACCAAAATTATGCGTATGTGGGGAATCAAACCACGGACTCGTTGCTGCAACGCACCCTCGTCAGCCAAATGAAAATGAAATACTTCACGTCAGACACTCACGTTCACGCTGTCAAAGCATGCTAATGCATGCACATCGCCCTCTAAATCAAAGTCCTGCTCATGGCGCGACGCAAACGGCGAGCCCATCACCTGCGCTCCCCGGCAGTGCCTGACATTACTGTTTAGACATTTGATGGAGGCCTACGCGAACGCCGAGCATGTATTCACTTGGCTCAACACCAATGGTCATACTCGATCGCCTTGCTCATGTATATCGTCCATCACAACGACAATCTATAAAACAGCCTAAGCTAGAGAGGGTACTATGGTAGTATGGTACGGAGTATGTACTATCGTGAGCGACCAATCTTAGTGCCACTGCACACCGAAACCCCTTCCATCGCTAGCGCGCGCTTCCCGCCTGAAACGGTCACCGTCTCTCTAGAATGTCAATGTCGCATTCACCGGACTTAACTGCAGGTGCAATTGGTGTGTCACTGACATGTGGGCCAGATGCCCGTTGGGCCCACATGTCAGTAACCCAAACGCATCTGCAATTAAGTCACTGAAGCAGCGTCCGCATTCACGCCCAATGAACCTACTCCGGCGCCAGTTGTCCATCCGTCTGCCGCAGCTCATTGCCATTCGCCCGCTCTATTAACTTGAGCCCCAGCTCCCAGCCATAGCCAAAGACCCACACTTATTCTCCTCCGGTCCCTTCCTTCTGTCGGCACCGCTTCAACCATGGCCTCCTGGCGCTCCGAAGCTCTCTTGGACATACTGTTGCAGGAGCAGGCGAGGGACATCGGCGGCTCCGCTCCGGGCACGCTCCAAAGCTCTCATCGACGTACTGTCGCAGGAGCAAACGAAGGAGATCGCCGGCACCCCCCCCCCCCCCCGGCCGCCCTCCGCCACCACGACCACGAAGCAAGCGCGCGTGCGCGGGCGCAGCCGGCAGCGAGGAAGAGTAGTACACGGTAGGTCGCCGACGCTCTGGTCCCGGGAAGAACACCGCTACTCCACTCAGTCGACGCCAAGCTTGGTGGGGTGAACATCGGCGGCCGATTAGCCGCTTGACGGCGACGTGGAGGCGGAAATCTTCAGAACCTTGTGCTCCGGAGGAGGAGGTTATCGAGGCGGATGAGGAGGAGGCAAAGGCAATGGCCGGCTTTCTCAGGTTCATGGCCGGACATGGTGGTCGGGCACCGGCGATCGTTTGGATTAGGTTTACAGTAGGTTTTAGTACGGTTTGTGGGAAATATGTAATGAATTTCGTCCAGTTTGTAGGAAAAGTTTTCGAAATGTAATGAATTTCATCCGGTTAATTTGAAATTTGCTTTGTTTGCATGAATTTCGTCTGGTTAGTTCATATAGTTGTCGAAAGGTATGCGGGCAGCATCGGATGGCATCCATCAGTGTCCTCGGACAGATGCCAGTGTAAATTTGTGGGCCAGCGCTGGAGATGCCCTAACTATCATGCTATAATCGCTAACAATCCTCCATTATTTGGCAGGGAACAGTTATCCCTCAATCAAAATCAGATCCGCGGTGTTTCACACTCCTCCCGTGTAAGAGTGTAAACTCTTGCTTACATAAAAATGGAGCAAGTGGACGGCACTGTAGCACGTCATATCACTCGAACTAGCCCGCCTAACGAGCGGGAAAGCACCGCCCTCGTCATTTTGTTCTGGATTTCTATCGATCGATCGCGTGAAAATGTTACGCTTCGCAAGTTCTAAAGGAAAAGGCGGCACACTTACGACCCGTACGCGTCGCAACCCCGACAGTCCGGCTCGCACACCGCTCACCAGAGGGGAAACACGTTGTCTTGCAATTTCACTGACATGTGGGACCATAATTGAATAAACCGTCGATAGCCGAAATCTAATTGCTCGGCGGGCGTCAGCTGAGAAGAGAGAAACGGGGGACGAAGAAGAGATCGCCCGCCCGCCGCGCACGGACTCCAAGAAATATATGGTGATAATGTGAGGTAGGCCATGCTGGAGTCCGGACCGCTTCCGCAGCCAGCTCTCACCGCCCTGGCCCCTCAAGACGCCAGCTGCCCGCCGCATGCATGCATAGCAAGTAGTACTCCTTATGTGGAGGAGAGAGAGGCATTGACAAAGTCAAGGAGTGGGCTCTGCAAGAGCCCGTCTCTACACGTGCTCCTAGGTATAAAAAAATAATTCTAAAAAAGGCACAAAAAACAATTGTGTCTTAAAAAAAGAAAGGTAAAAAACATTTGAGAGGAAATAGAAAGAGAGAAAGTGAGAAAAAGCTGTAACCTGGGCATTACATGAGGAAGGAGGGAGTGGTGCACATGCCAAGTTTACTGGGCTGCCGTGTTTCACACTCCTCCGTCGTAACAGTGGAGACAATAGCTTTCATCAAAAATAAACAATGAATACGCGTTGCTCGTCCTCTATATCGAAAAGAATACTTTCATTCGCCGACATGTGGGACGTCGACCATCCTGGTCCACCTGCCATGCACAAAATTATCCGGGTCTACCCCGGTCGTATCGCAGGCCCAACCTTTCCCACTGTAATTTGTTCGGACGAAGGAACCATCATGACTTCGTTGAATTCCGCTTCTTCAAGAGAACTTACTGTACCCGCAATACTGCTACCACACGCGAAGACTGGACGGCACTGTACCACGTCATATCACTGAAACCCACTAGGCCAAACTAGCCCGCCTAGTTCATCTATTTTGGAACGGAGGGAGTACGTCTCTACACTGCTATGATTTTGTGTTGCACGTTCTCTGTACTTTTGCTACGATTTTCCTACCCTATGAACCAAATGAGGCCTGAATGTATGTCGACTATTGTCTGATCGATCGCTAAGCCTACAATTTTAGGAGCTAGGGCTATTGGTCGATCGGTGAGGGATAAGTACAAGCGTACCATGAGCTCATCAGCCCCAACTTTCTCTTCGGTGAGTGTTTTGCAAGTACTATAGCTCGCATAGTAGCTAGCCTACTAACATCAAGAATCATCAAACAAGCCCTACTGATATGATAAACAGTTCAAACTTACATCTAAGCATGCCATATATTACATCAAAAGCTGGTGAGGATACATCTGTTTCCATAACTCAGAGAGGGTTCGCATGATTCATCACATGATTCACTATCAAACAAAAGTAGAAAGATCCGCCTACACAAGACAGTGCACTAGCCCTAAGATGGTTTGATAACACGCATCGTTCTGGTAATTAAACACAGGGCAATGCAAACTACCCTGAAGGATTAGCGCGACCAACTATTTCTTGTCATCGATCTCTTGGGCAATGACCACAGCACGGACAGCGGCATGGGAATCGATTTCCGGGGCGATGTCCACAAGACTGACCACGACATCGGAATCGATCTCTGGGGCGATGTCCATAGGATGGACAGCGGCATCGGGATAGATCTCCGAGGCGATGCCAACAGGACGGGCCACGACATCGGAATCATCAAGGACGTCCATCGGCACCTGCATAACCCTAACATATTAGCAAGCACATTGCAAATAATCAAAAACCACAACTATGGTAATAAGCCATTATTTTTTACATTGTGCAGCTCACCGGGGGATCTCATCCCTCCGAGGGTCATTTCCTCGTCCTCGATGGGGGCCATCACCTTGCCAGGGGAATACTGCTTCTCAACGACGACTATCTCCTCAAACTCGGTCTTGAGCCTCACATAGGTGGCAATCAGAGTTCCTAGGGTAAGCACGGTGGGACCCTTGCTGTTCTTCCAACTTCCTTTGACGAGTTCGTCCGCCAACATCCTCAACTCTTTGGCCAGTGCTTGTTTCTTGGAGTTATTCGTCTCCATGGGTTGGCCCGCCAACATGGTCAACTCGTTGGTCAGTGCTCGCTTCCTGAAGATCGATGTCTCCAGTGGGTTGTCCGCCGGCAACTCTTTGCCTAGTGCTCCAGGATCCATTAATGAACTGACAAACAAAAAGCAATCGAAAGGAAACCACAATCGCAATGAAAACGGGAAAAGAATGGGATGTGAGAATCGGTCGGTGCTTCGCAAAAAGAAGATTCTTGGAATGAAAATATAGCAGCATAACTGATTCGCCCACCTTTCCTTCATCGGTACAGAAGAAAAATGGCAGAAGTGAGTAGCCTGGAGTGAGGTTTTCTTCAAGAAAGGGAAGAAAGGGCTTGAACGAGCGTTCCAGTGAAATGATGGTTGCTTCATCCAGTCCAACTTGGAGGCCACCTTACCACTGCTGGTAAAGGTGTGGGTTTTGTGATATGACGGGTCATGACGGCCACACTGGGGTGACAGGTGAGTCTCGACTGTAGCACCTTGATGTGATTTGGTGGATGGCACGAGGGCCCGGATGCTTTGAAATGTCCCGCATGTAGATAGAGCGGCTAGTCATATAGGAGTGATCAATATTGTGCACCGCGACCAAGGCGGAGAGGAAAACGAGAGAACTACGTAATTAATGCATGAGTTTAATTAGGGTAGTTTTGTAAAGTATGAGATACATTCCTGCAATCGCAAAATGCCTTGGTTCATGAGATTTGAGATTTGAGCCCTATAAACCGGAAGGGAGGGAGTACTGCACACGGTGTAGTCTAGTCACTTGTTGAAATCTCTAGAAAGGCAAATACTCCTTTCCGGTTTACAGGGCTATACTACTCCCTCCGTCTAGGTGTGTAAGTCATCTTACGAAAACCAAATAGTCCCAAAACACTTAGGCTCGGTGCATTAACTTCTACCTTGTTTCTTGTTTCTTGACATATCAACCAATAAGAGATGAGAGGTGTGCATGCTTTTAATGACTTGCAATGGCTAGTTCATTGCATGCAATGCTATTAATTAGCAAATAAATATTGGTGACCCCAGGAGGAAACGGTGCTAAGCGCGTGGACCTATGCAGAATGAGTATCAACCAATGGATAATGGAGTTTAATTGTTAAACAATAGCAATTTTGTCTCATGCAAGAGCCTGGCTAGTACTCCAAGGAACCGCACCACGCGAGCGTTCGCAACTGCCACGTTCGGGTTGCGATTGGCTCTTCGCCTCTTCGAGAAGACAAACAATGATGTTACTCCTACTTCTACAGTATCGAATCCACTACTGCATGTCCGTCCACCTCGTGCGGGAGGGATAGCGTGTAGCGAAAGCTTCTACTTACCGCTCCTGCCTTTGCGTCTATGACAGGTGGGCCCAATAGGTGGTTGGCCCTCCTGTCATGCAGCCAAAGGCAGGTGCAGTTAAGGCACCGGGGCTCAGTCCGCGAGGGAGAGGGTGTTGTAGTAATCAAATTTCTCGGTCTTGTACGAGTTGACGCGACACATCAAAGCACTGCAGTCGATATAAGTCTTTTTACACATTTCAAATGGGCTACTTCGTATGTAGGAGTACACATATTCTGCTTCGTATGTAGTAACTTGTTGCAATCACTAAAAAGACTTATATTTGGAAATGGAGGGAGTACAACGCATGCATGCATGCCGTGACTTTCCTTTTGATACTTGCATGTGTTGATTTGATGCACCTTGCCAAATTTTGACTATAAATTTAACTAACCAAATTTTCATGCATGTCACAAAAAATTACGGGGCTGTTTGGATTGTGACTATGTTTGCCTTATGTTGCCACATTATTTTTCCCACACTTGACACACTTGCCTAACCTGAGTTGCTCAAATTGTTAGACACGCTTTGGCTTGCCTAAGAGAATCTTGCCACAATTTTTGTGTCTATGACATGTGGGGTTCACTGCTAATAAAAAAATCTTGTCTTAGGTGTGGCTAATAAAAAAGACTTAAATTTAGGAACGGAGGGAGTAGAAAATATAAATAATAATGCATGTTGGGGCAACCCACGTTTCCGCTAATTTTAGTCATGGGCTTGTTCACATTTTTTACGAGGGGGTGGTTGTTCATTTAATGGAGGGACTTGTAGTACCAGACTTGAACGATACAAAGTGCGACCTGGCACACCGTAACACCACTTGGAACAAGCGGGTAGCTATCTCAAAAAACAATCAACAACTAAAAAAACCGCGACCTGGCATGTAGTAGTACACAATTTTAAACGATTGTTTTGATGGAGTGAAAAAGGAAAACTACCCCACTACGTATATATAGGTCGGAGCCTCCGTGCTTGCTTGCTAGGGCTGCTCTATTCACACACTCTCATCCTCTCCAGATCTAAACAAGATAGGGGTAGTAACACTGTCTTTCTCCCTTCAAAAAACACTGGCTTTCTATCCTCACCGCTGGTTACAGATCCGGACGTATCCCCCTCTACCGGTGAAGGGGAGGAGGGGCAACGTTTAGGCCGTCGTCGACAGCGAGGAAGGAGACCCACTGCCGGCGCGGGAGGTCCTCCGATCCCTTCGTCGTTTCCTGTGGGTGGATCCGGCCTCCCGCCGCCCACCTATCCACATCTCGACGACCTTCAGGTATATCTTTGTTCGAAATCGTGTTAGGTCTACTTCGCCAGCTCGCTACGTCGCTGCATGTGCATCATTTTCTACCTCTCAGCCCCTCTCGATCGGTTGGTCCAACGTCACATATTTTTCTTCTTCTATTGTTAGAGGTAAAGCTACTTCATGGAGTCGAATCTTGTACTCCCTCCGTCCGAAAATACTTGTCATTGAAATGGATGTATCTAGATGTATTTTAGTTCTAAACACATCCATTTTGATGACAAGTAATTCGGACGGAGGGAGTACTTGGTTCAAACAAGAAATGAAGTGGGGGTGGGGGAATTTAGTATGTACATCGGACTTGGTACAAACAGGAAGGAAAGGGGGTGAAAGTAGTACAGACTGGTCATCCAACCGGTCTATTGGTCGAAAAGGGAAATATTGGGGTAACAATGTACACAGTGGTATGACCAGGACTACATTTGCTATCCACACATAGGAGTAGGTGGCTAGAGTGAACAAAAATGGGACCAGCCCAGATATGTTTCTTGGATGTTTGTTTCTCGGGGCAACAAACTATGAATCACCACATTATGCCCCTGTTTAGGTACATGGTGCTGGACTGCTGGTGCACCCACTGTCCCATGCCCTTATACCAAATATTTAGTTGTTCTTAATCTAATGTCCCTGGTAAAAATGAAGCCATGCCACTGTTATAAGCCATGACAAGTTTAGCCAAATGTTTTTGCCTGTAATTGTTTGAGACTATGACTGTTTCCTCTGTGCCTTTTTGTGAAAACAGGGATATCCAATTCACCTGGTTGCTGTTGTGACCTTTTGGTGCACTGCACAAAACTCTTCTTAAAAGAAGTGACTTTTGTGTTGTTTAACTGGAATGTCAGAATGGAACAGTTGGTTCATTTTGGTGGAACAGCACAAAGGGAGATCTGTGTTCCAATCCTCATCATCCATATGGGCGCCATAACCTTCCTTTAGGTAAGAATGATATTTAATTCATGTGTTCATCTCTATTTTCCGACTGCCATGAGAAAATAATGTTGTTTTTTACTAGTACACTTGTACTCCCTCACTGACAAAACCAGTTCTGAATTAGAAGGCCAATCATGTACTTGGTTTCACCAACTGGTGAGGAGAAAGAGAAACAGAGCATGAAGAGGAAGAAGAAGAAGAATAAACAGTGCCAAGGCGATCTTGCTGAAGCAGAGGCCTCAGTCGAGGCCATTCAAGGGCTCCAGCAACGACTACCTTACATGTGAGACGATCCTCTAGGGAGCCCTTCCACTTCTGTTGTCTCACTTAATTAATTAGGAGTACTTAAGTACCACTAATTTATTACTGCCTAATTTTCCTGTTGGAGTGAAACAAATCTTTAGTAGGACCCTATGCTAAATCATGTACGTGTGTATGTTTGTCTATGGAGGTGAATCATGTGGTGGAGCAGGGTGGGAATATTATTAGTGTCATGACATAATAGTGCTATTGTTTTGCATGTCAATTTATTGCCATTGGTTCAATGAGGCAATGTTTTGCGTATTGTCCATCATGAATTTGATGCTACTGTTTGAGTAATATGCTAATGTATTCCTATCCTTTCTCACTAAGCAAATGAAGGTTTCACCTTGTTCCTACTTGTGCAAACAGGGATCATGTTGTGCCAATCATACATTTTAGTGGAACTACACAAGACAATACAATGAACTGTATCCCAGCCAGTGCTTTAAATTTTTTCGAAGTTCTTGATAATCTTTTGATATAATCTCAGCACTGGTAAACAGGAGTGATTTCAACCATACATTTGAAGTGTACAAAAATATATAATGTTGTGTGATTCCAGTGAGTGCTTTATCATCTCTTATGGGACTACATGAATAAGCTTTTTTTCTCAGGTTGGTACGGGCCTAAGGCCTTCATCCATATTAGTTTGCTGTCATCTCTATTTGTATCGTGCTACTGTCATGAGAAACTCTTTATCTTTGCACGTTAAAGTTTTGCAACCTATGATAAATGGCAATGCTTTGAGTCTTGAGTTGAGCTAATTGGAACTGATTAAATAAACTAATACCTCTCTTTAAGCAAGACTACTATGTTGCTAACTTTACCCGTTAAGATAATGAGGGTGCTTCTATTTGTTAGTGTATATTTCATCAACTAGTCCCACTATTACAGTAATCTCACTCTCTCAATATATGTGCCAACAGGGATGCTCGATTTTGGTGGAACTGCACAAAAACTTTGGGTGCTTCATTGCCTCGACAGCTTCCGTCCTTTCCTGCCAGTCGCTAATCTCCGCTTGCTTTCTTCCTTTGTTGTCAGTCGCTTACTTATATCGGCTTCTAGTCAAAGGAAATAGTAATTGATATGCTACCTCACACAGGTTGGTACTGGTCTTTATCCTGATTATTGTGCCTGTCATATGTATTGGTAATTTGGTATTGTGCTATTGTTTGCCGATTTCATAAAGGAGTAATTTGGAGCCTGAACTCGCAGGCAAATCATTACATCGGGTGATTTCAGTAGAACTGCACAAAATGATCAGATGGACAGGTACTTATGCTGCTGCGATGTACTCCAAAGTTCACTTAGACAAGCATCGATGTTGACAAGAAGTGCCTATATTCATTCGAGTATCAACCGGCGTCAACCAATTGTCAAACTCCAAGTATTAGGAGAGTGAACGCCAAAAATATTGTTTGGTGCATAGCCCAGAAAAACGCAGTCCAGTCTTTGGTCCCAATTTGTGCCTTTTGGTTATCGGCACATATGGTAGCGAACTATATGGCATGGAGTCTAAAGATTCTAGACAAGTTGGTTGACACGTATATTCATCTGGCACTTAATCAGTCTGCACGCCAAGGATGCTCCATTTTAGTTGAACTGCACAAAAAATTTGGGTGGTTCATTTTCTTAACCGCCTCCTTTCTCGTCTGCAATGTAGAATTTTGGCGAGATACAGGACCAAGATGAGCCAGTAAACTAGTTGGATGAAAGTAGTGGCCAAGTTGCTCAAACCTCCCTTGGCACGAGGCCACTATTTGAGGATAAACCTACAAGCAAAGTTCAGATTGTCTGTGTTGCCTCTTATGTACTCGAAAGTTTACTCGTACAAGAACTAATTTTAGCAAGAAGTACCTCCGATTGAACACCATTTACTAGTCTGTACCCTAGGTAATTAAAGTTCGTCCATGGATCATATTGGCTGTGATCTCAATCATTTGGATGCATAAACATATTGAACATGTGTATATCTGAATCTTTTTGTGAATTATGTATGAATATTGTCGTGTGATCTATCAATCATTTGGATGCATAGATATGCTGAGATTGTGTATATATGAATCTTTTGAGTTGTTGATAGTGAATGTTGGCTATGAATATGAACGTGTCCTGTGAACCTGAGTTTGATATGAATGTTTACCTTTTCTGTTGTATTTGTGTGTGAACTTGTTAGTATGCCTACTGTGGGGTATAAAACGCAGGTCTCTTATAAAAGTAATGTTGTGTTCAATTTATGTTTTCCCTTCTAACCACATTATATATATTTATATTATAACTATTATCGTATATTTTATAAAGACTTATATATACATTATAAAAACATCCCACATGTTATTAACTTATAAAAGTAAATGTTTAACGGAACTTGGCAAGGAAAATCCTGGTTGTTTTTGACTCACAGGCAAGGAAAATCCTGGTGATTGCGTACAAAAGCTTGCAAAGATTTTAAGGACCAATTTAATAATAACGCGCTCATTTTTATTTTGAGCAATAACTCGCTAATTTCTTAATTATATATATATATATATATATATATATATAATGTGCATCTCCGGTTTATTCTTTGATATTAACTGCTCCTTCTAACATAACATTATATATATAACGAGCCCACATAATACGTGTATTTCAAGAAAGTGCAAATGGGCTGGGATTTCTTAGAAAATATAAATGGGCCTGATTGACGCGAAATTATTTGTTCACCCAGCCCAGCAAATGGACTGTACATTCTAGAAAACATGGGTTAAATATATGCCACATTTTTGTAGGCTGGCATGTGGGCCAATAGGTCGAAGCCTACGCAGGGCGTTGCCAACTTGGTCAACAAATGATTGTGTCATCCACAGCCATTGGATTTATATCAAACGGTCGGCATGCACCTTCAATCCCTCGTCTTCTTCCTCCGGCGTCGCCGGGACCGCCTGGTCCGGCCTCCGGTGGCTAGCGGCTCTGCTTAGCATGCATCGCTATGAAGCGCTACCCCACCGCCGGCCAGGCTATCCCTCCACCCCTCAACACCTCATGTTATTCTCCACAAACTACAGCCCCACGCCGCAACAGAACCAGTTATAACCCTTCTCCTCCTCTCAATCTGCGACTCCACTGCCGCGTTTTCCCATCTCCGAGTCATTCCCGTCCGGGGCCTCGTTGTCGTCCACCGCCTCGCTGCGTTCGGTGCGGCGTGGTCAACAAACAAGAGTCATCGAAAGAGGTCTGTGCGTGGAGAGCCTGATGGCTGGGACCCACGAGGTCCATGGTCGCACGCAAGGAAAGTTCCTCCTTATTAAGCTGAAAAAAATGTATCCTCCACCTGACAGCTGGGACCCACCGGCCGTATCTTCACACGGAAGGAAGTGCCTCCTTGTTTTGCGAAAAAATTATTCATCCCGTTGACAGCTGGGACCCATTAGATTTGGTGACTGACTTGTGGGCCTACTAAGCGGACGTGTACGCACGGCTTTGTCAACTTAATCAACAAATGATTCTAGCAGCTGGACCGTTGGATGTTAATCCAACAGCCGTGCTCCTTCTTCAACCTCAGTTCTTGCTCCTTTCTCTCGTGGACGGCACCACGGCTGTGCTGTCGCGCACCCGAACGAGTGAAGTTTCCCACTCATCTCCATCTGTGACTCCACTACCTCGTCTTCCCCATCTCCGGGTCGTTCCAATCTGGGTGCGCTCGGCACGGTGTGGTCAACGTGGTCAACAACCGAGAGTCATCGGAAGATGACTGTACGTGAGAGGCTAACAGTGGGGACGCACCACGCCCATGGACGCATGCATGCAACGGAACGCGGCGAGGTCAACGTGGTCAAGGAACGGCTTTCATTGGAAGTATACTATACGTGGAGAGTCTCAGCTGGGTCCACGGCCGCAGCAAGTAAGTGCCTCCTTATTACACGGAAAATAATGATTCCTCCAACTGACAGCAGGGACCCACTGGACGGGCCACCGTATTTTGCGAAAAAAATGTTTGCCCCCTGACTGCTGGGACCCACCTGACGGGCCACAGTATTTCACGAAAAAAACGTTCCCCCGCTGTCAGCTCGGACCCACCAGAAGTGCCTCCTTATTATGCACAAAAAAATGAATACTCCCCCGGCTAGCTGGGACCCACCTTGGTGGCAGGCTGACTTGTGGGCCTACTAAGTTGACGGGGACGAAGGGCTTTGTCAACTTAGTCAATATGAACGATTCTAGCTCCAGTGACCGTACGATGTCCATCCAACGGCCGTAGTGCTTCTTCAACCTCTGGTCTTCTTGCTCCAGCCGCCCAAAGTAGCGTCGGTCGTGCCGCATGCTCCTGCCTCCCGTGGTCGGCTGTGCTGACGCGGAGGCCTCACCGCCTCCTACTATTCCCACCGCTGGCCAGGCCCTGCGGCAACGGCAGCCTCACACCGCAGCCGAACCAGTGAACCCTCGTACTCATCTCCGCGCGGGCTTACACTGTCGCGTCTTTCCCGGCTTCGCCTTGTCCCCTTCCTAAGCCTCGCCGTCGTCCACCGCGGTTGTGCTCTACGCGCGGCATGGTCAACGTGGTCAAGGAACGACTTCCATCAGAAGAGTACTATACGTGGAGAGGCTGACAGCTGGGTCCACGACCACAGCCAGTTTTTTTGTGATTTGCCAAGTAAGTCGCTTTGTCAGGCCTGTTGGGCTGCAAATCTTTCAAGACGGGGAGAGCTTTCATTCGACTGGCCGAGAAAATGGTCCATCAGTAATGAGAAATGGGATGTACATTTTTAAAACACATCAAACCAGCAATTAGTTTCAAATATCTTTTTTTTCATTTCGAGATTTTAAATTACATTAATTTTTATGCGTGGAGAATTTTTTGGATTTTATATTGATATACATTTATTTTTAAAATCAGTTTGAATGTGAGTCAAAATTTCGGGATTAAAAACAGTTCGGACCACACGGAAATATGCAAAATTTCGTATAATTTTTTAACCGTGGCCACAATATGGGTTGTAATGCTAACAAAAAGAATATGGCTCCAAAAAACTTAATAATTAGCAAATGGGCTGTAAATTATTAGAAATAATGGCAGATGGGCTGTATGCTGTTTTCCACAGATTTGAGGCTTTCCTAAAAAAGGTTGACGCACAAGCAGTAACTGTTGGATGGCCATCCAACGGCCGTCATGCTTCTTCAATCTCTGCTCCAGCCGCTCAAACAAGCGCCGGCGGGACTGCCTACTCCCTCCTCCCCGTGGACGGCTCTGCTGTCGCGCAGGCCTCACCGCCCCACCGTACTCCCATCGCTGGCCTAGCCATCCCTCTACTCACCCACACCTGTTGATATTCTCCGGCGATGGCAGACGAACCAGTAAACCCTCGTACAGTCGTACTCCCCTCCGCGTGGGAAACAACTGCCGAGTCTTCCCTGCCTCCGTGTCGTTCCCTTCCTAGGCCTAGCTGTCGTCCACCGCCCTGGTGCTCTCGGCGCGGCCTGGTCAACGTGGTCAACGACCAACATGCATCTGACCTGGACTGTACGTGGAGAGGCCGAAAGCTGGGTCCACGGCCGCACGCAAGGAATGCCTCCTTATTACGCGCAAAATAATGATTCCTCTACCTGACATCAGGGACCCATCAAAAGGGCCTCTGTATTTCGCGAAAAAATGTTACCGCCACTGACAGCTCGGACCCACAAGCTATATCTTCGCACGCAAGGAAGTGCCTCCTTATTACGCACAAAAAAATGAATACTCCCCTGTTAGCTTCGACCCAGTATAGTGGCAGGCTGACTTGTGGGCCTACTAAGTTGACGGGGACGGAGGGCTTTGTCAACTTAGTCAATATGCACGATTCTATCTCCAGTGACCGTATGATGTCCATCCAACGGCCGTAGTGCTTCTTCAACCTCTGGTCTTCTTGCTCCAGCCGCCCAAACCAGCGCCGGTCGTGCTTCGTGCTCCTGCCTCCCGTGGCCGCCCCCTAATACTCCCACCGCTGGCCAGGCCATCCCTCTACTCACTCACACCCCCTGTTATTCTGCGGCGACGGCAGCCTCACACCGCAGCGAACCAGTGAACCCTCGTACTCCTCTACGCGTGGGCATCCACTGCCGCGTCTTCCCCGGCTCCGCGTCGTCCCCTTCCTAGGCCTCGCCGTCGTCCACCGCCCTGGTGCTCTCAGCGCAGCGTGGTCAACGTGGTCAAGGAGCGGCTTCCATCGGACGTGGACTGTACGTGGAGAGGCTGACAGCTGGGTCCACGGCCGCAGCAAGGAAGTGCCTCCTTATTACGTGCAAAATAATTATTCCTCCACCTGACAGCGGGGACCCACCGGACGGGCCACCGTATTTCGCGAAAAAAAATGTTTGCCCCTGACTGCTGGGACCCACCAGCTACATCTTCGCACACAAGGAAGTGCATCCGGAAAAAAACGGTTCGCCCCCCTGACTGTTGGGACCCACCAGCTACATCTTCGCAGGCAAGGAAGCGCCTGACAGTCGGGACTCACCTAGTCGAAGCGTACGTAGCGTTGTCATTCTGGTCACGAATGTGTATGTACATATATACTGGTGGATGTAGAGGTGCGCACGTGTCGTAGTAGAGGCGTGTATGTGTCGTAGTAGAGGCACGCACTTAGCATGTACACGTACGTACAGCGGCCAGGGTGCAAGAAAGAAAATACGGCCACGTATGTGTACATACGGGCGGGGTCTCGAACGCCTACTCGCGCAAACGTACGGCCAGGGCTCGTGTACATGGCTGGGTCAGAACGGAGAAACAGCGTCGTCGTCGTGTTCATGGGGAGGCAACGGAATGCGTCGTGTTCATCGGGAGGCAACAGAACACGTGGGAGCCAACCCGCTGGGTCGGAACGGAATGCGTGGTCGTGTTCATCGGGAGGGCTTGGACGGAAAGGCGATGGAAACGAGGCCTGGCGTACCGCACAATGGAGGAAACGGACCTCCTACGTTCGTAACGGGGTCCTGTTGATCGGGAGGGGTCTGGCGTTCCGCAAAACGGAGTAAATGGACCTCCTACGGTTGAAATGGGGGTCCTTTTGATCGGGAGGGGTGTGGCGTACCGCAAAACGGACGAAACGGGCCTCCTACGGTAGAAACAGGGGTCCTGTTGATCGGGAGGAGTGTGGCGTACCGCAAAACGGACGAAACGGACCTCCTACAGTCGAAACGGGGGTCCTGTTCATCGGGAGGGATGTGGCGTACCGCAAAACAGGACTCCACGGGATACTGTTTATCTCCACCGTCGACCTCCTCCAGCCTCCACGGGCTACCATCGACCTCCTCCAGCCTCCACGGGCTCCTGTTCATCCAGCCTCCACCGCGCGCTACTCCACGGGCTACTGTTCAACCACCCCTCCACGGGCACCCCTGCACCGTCTACTGTTCATCCAGCCCTCCACACCACGGGGTCCTGTTCAACCACCCCTCCACGGGCACCCCTCCACCATCTACTGTTCATCCAGCCCTCCACCATACCACGGGGTCCTGTTCATCCAGAGGCAACGCCACCGCTCACTATTCATCCAAACCCCCCGCAACGCTCACTGTTCATCCCAGAGGCAGCATCGATCGGCTTCAGTTAGTAGCAGTAGCGAAGGAATTGCTCGATCGGGTTTAGTTAACAGCCATCGATCGATCGCTCGGGTTCAGTAACGCGTAGCCTGTAGTGCAATCGCTCGGGTTCAGTTAGAGCCCAATGCCTCGCTCGGGTTCAGCTAGAGCCAACGCCTCGCACACACGCGCGTACGTGTACGAGAGAAACGCGCATCGCTCGGCCCCCGACCTCCCATCGTAACCAGGAACTCCCCAAAATTTTCCTCACCCTTGCTTCTACCATGGTTTTTTCGTCATGGACGGCCCAAAGAATGTCATGCAGCTACGTCTCCGGCCCGTCCAGGACGAAAAGCCCATTTTTTGTCATGATTTTTTGTCATAGAAGTAGGAGCCCACCACATCTATGATGATACCGGGTTTTGTCACAATTATCGTCATAGAAGTGTCATATGTATGACAGAAAAAAAATGTTGGCCCAAAATGTCATGGATGTGTCTTTTTTTGTAGTGTCTCTAATCGTAGTGTCGCGTTAGCAGCATCCTGCAGTAGTGATTATCTTGGCAGTTAAGTGGATGACAATTAGGAAAGTAGTGATGATGATTGGCATTGATCATTTGCAATTGCTGTTGATTAGTGGAAGTTGCATTTGAGTCGTGCTATGTTCAGATCATAGCACCACACAAGTGCAAATGCCTATGATCAGTGCTACCATCAGATCGTGATAGTTGTCAAATGCACATGCTTAAATTTATCCTACTACTATTTTTTGCATTCAGGTTTATTCTACTAGAATGCACATGCATTGTCCTACGATGATCATGCAATCACATAGCACCTACTGATCATGCATGCACACATCAATCTAGCAACATACAGAAAGAACACCACCAAAACAGGAAGAACAATAGCATTACACACAGTATCAATGTAGCATGATGATACGTCTCCAACGTATCTATAATTTTTTATTGTTTCATGCTATTATATTATAACTCTAAGATACTTTATATGCAATTTTATATCATTTTTGGGGACTAACCTATTAACTTAGTGCCCAGTGTCAGTTGCTATTTTTTTGCTTGTTTCTGGCTTTTGAATCAATACCAAACGAAGTCCAAACATGATGAAACTTTACGGTGATTTTTTTTGGACCTGAAGAGACCCTAGAACGTTCGAGAGGAGGCCAGAAGATCTATGGGAGAGCCACGAGATCACACGGGGCACGCCACCTGAGCTTGTGGGTCCCATGCAGCTTCGTTTGACGTAATTCCAACGTTGTAAATTCCCATAAATCCTCAAACCAACAGAGAGCCGCCCGAAACAACTTTTCCGCTGCCGCAAACTTCTGTTCTTCCGCGATCCATCTAAAGGCCTTTTCTGGTACTCTGTCGGAGGGGGAATCGATCATGGATGGCTTCTACATCATCCTTGTTGCACCTCCAATGATGTGTGAGTAGTTTACCACAGACCTATGGGTCCATGGCTAGTAGCTAGATGGCTTCTTATTTCTCTCCGATCTTCAATACAATGTTCTCCTCGGAGTTCTATACGATGTAATCTTCTTTTGCGGTGTGTTTATTGGGATCCGATGAATTTGTGGGTTCATGATCAGATTATTCATTGAAAGTAATTGATTCTTTGCTAAACTTTATTATGCATGGTTGTTATAGCTTTGTATTCCTCTCCGGTCTATCCGTTTGGTTCGGCCAACTATATTGATTTATTTTCACTAGGAGAGGTGCTTTGTAGTGGGTTCAATCTTGCGGTGTCCTCATCTCGTGACAGAAGGGGTAGCGAGGCACGTATTTGTATTGTTGCCATTAAGGGTAAAACAACGGGGTTCAATCATATTGCTTGGTTTATTTTGTCTACACTATGTCATCATACTTCAGCCATTACTTTGTTTGTTATGAACTTAATATGTAGAAAGGCAAGCACAGAAGCGCTCTCAAAGTGGGGTAATAGTAGTAGATGCAGAATCGTTTCAGTCTACTTGTCGTAATGTTTGTATACATGATCATTTCCATGAATAACATCATAACTATACATTTTTCTATCAATTGCCCAACAGTAATTTGTCTACCCACCGCATGCTATCTTTATGGGAGAGAAGTCTCTAGTGAAAACTATGGCCCCGGGTCTACCTTTATCATATTACAAAAACCAAAAATGGCTTGGTGCAATTTATTATCTTTTATTTTTACTTTTCAATTTATTTACCTACCATTGTCAGATTTAATCCTTACAAGTAACGAGTTCAAGGGGATTGACAAACCTCATGCCCGCATTGGGTTCAAGTATTTGCTGTTGTGTGTGCAGGTACTATTTGACAAGGATTTGTGTGGTTCTCCTATTGGTTCGCTAACATTGGCTCTCACTGAGGGAAATACTTATCAGCTACTATATTGCTTCACCCTTCTTCTACGTAGAAAATCTCAATGCAGCTCACAAGTATCACATGAACATTCCAATCTACCACGAGTACCCTAGGCAGTATCAGTGTGGCAAGAACGACGACAAATGCATCAATCTAGCAATAGTAAGGCAGCATCATTCTCATCTAAGTAGTAGCAACATCTGCATTGCTCTGATTCAACCCAAATGTATTGGATTCGAATCGAATTGAGTCAGATCGAATCCAATCCAATACGGTGTGAACAATCAAATCTAACATTGACCTAACCATTACTCGAAGTACGCTAAGAACCCTAACTACGAACTCATCTACAAGGGGAAGAAATTGAAGCTTACTAAAGCGGGGGCCAGTGCAGCGTAGGCCGACCGAGGAGAAAACCCTGGCGGGAACAGGGGTGCCACCGTAGCCGAAGATGAGCCGGCCATTCCAAGGGTTGCGGCTGTGGTCCTCGTTGCGTGTCGGTTGGAGGATGAGCGCGCCATCCTCGAGCTCGCCTCCCCTTGCACCATACGCATGGGAGAAAACTCTCGAATGGTTGTAAAAATACCCCCATAAGCCAGACCTTCCAAAGTCGCAGGCAGTGGGGTTTGTAACACTGACGTCATCAAGCCTAGGATGAGGAGGTCCGGCACCGGTGTGGGAGTCAGAGCGCGCGCCGACGGTGGTTTGGAGGCCAACAATCCACCTCTCCTGGATGGGATTGCTAGCGTTGATGATGGAAGTGGGGGTGCGACGGTGGCTCTGCCATCTGAAACACCGAAGGGGCGGTGAGGGGAGAGAGAGCGGGTGTGAGTGAACTGCAGTGCGAGGTACTCAAGAGAGCATGGGAGTTATGAGAAGTCACATCGTCTCCTGTGCTTCCCCACGCATGCACGCGCTCGTCATGCATAGTGTTAGAATAAATTCGAGGTACACGGTCGATCCATCGAGGAACAAGCAATCACAGACAATGAAGACACCGAGCTTTGTTAACGAGGTTCGGCGAACTCGCCTACTCCCCGGGGCAATGACTACGGGCGCTCCTCCCCGAGATACCGCAACACCGGCCACCCGGGAGCCGGCACAAGCCGCCGACTCCCCCTTGCGAGCCTGTCGCTATCTAGTCGTCATGGGTTACAACGTGGGGTGCCTCCTCATATATAAGAGGCCAAGGGTACAACGTGTCCGACTCCGACACTACAAGTATCCTACCCACACTACAACACCAAGTCCAAACATAACCCAACTAGTACAAAATATTCGACACAAACACAACAAACTCCACCTTGGCGAATATTCTCCACCACCTTGAATGTGTCCATGCGTCAAACTTCCATGTACTCCGGACTTGTGGTGTCTTCTTTGTAGCTTACTGAGAGCTACTCGACGAGTCTGCCCCAGACCCGCCGCCGCCGTGAGAACCCGCTGCTACTCCTGCAACTCCAGTCTCCGTGACTCCACCTGCAATAGTGCTCCCTTGCAACTTGTAAAGATGTGAAGCCGTCCTCCCTCCAATCATCACGGTCACCTCATCTTCCATGATTCTCATGGTCTTCTTATCCCGATCACAACGGAATACCATACCACCATCATGAAGAACACCAAGCAAAATTAGATTCCTCCTTAGCCCGGGCACATGCCTGACTCCCCGAAGCATCCGCTCAACTCCGTCAAACATCTTGATTTTGATGTCACCTACTCCAGCAACACGATAACCTGTGTCATCGCCCACATAGGCTAAACCAAACTCACCAGACTTGTACGAAGAGAACCACTCCCAGTTGGGTGTCGCATGAAAAGAGCAAGCTGAATCCAACATCCACGCTTCACTTTTGGTTGACCGCACGTCTGATACTATGAGAACATCACTACTGTTGTCTGAGTCATCACCATGAGTTGCCTTATTAGCACTGGCCCCACCATTGAGTTCTGGACAGTCCTTTCTCATATGTCCCCACTGCTTACACTTGTGACACTGTATATTCTTTTTCTTGCTCTTCCCAGCCTCATATCCCTTCCGCCACTGCTCACCCTTGACTAGCAAACCTTCACCATGAGATACTTCCACCGTGTTCTTCTTTCTCATATCATAAGATAGCAATGCCACAGTAATATCCTCATTCTTGACGGTCTCCTTGCCATGCGTCAAAGTAGTGATCAAATGGTCATAGGATGATGGCAACGAACAAAGAAGCAGAATTGCCCTATCCTCGTCGTCAACCATCACACCCAAGTGTGCTAGATCCATCACGACTTGATTAAAGGCGTTCATATACTCCACAAGATCTGACCCCTCCTGCATCCTCATCCCATACAACTTTTGCTTCAGATACACCTTAGTCGTCGCAGTCTTGGACATAAACTGACTTTCCAACTTCTCCCAGATCTTCTTCGACGAATTCTCATCCATCACATGATAAATAACCTGGTCCGATGACAGACACAACCGTATAGTCCCTGCTGCTTTCAACTGTAACTCCTCCCAGTCATCCGCCTCCATCTTAGCTGGCTTGGCTTCCTGCAACAACGCCTTCAAGCATCCCTGTTATGCCAACAAATCTTTCACCCTTGTCTGCCATAACCCAAAGCTTCCACTTCCGTTGAACTTCTCCACCTCAAACCTGGTACCCGATGGCGTCATGGTTCTTTGTACGGCTGACCCTGTGAAAAATTATCTGAGCTACCCCGCGACGCCCAAGTACACTAGCAAAACCCACGTGGTCTCACCTCCGTGCACTAATAGCAATCCGCCAAAAACAATTTGTCTTCACTTGTTCTGCTCACTTGGCTCAACCCCACAATGCTAGCTTTTTGCCTTCTCTGCCAAATACTCCTGCTACTCGATGGGTGCGTAGCCTCTGATGAATTTTCTCTTCTACCGATTCAATCTCGCCGTACTGTGACCCGGCCCTTGCTGCTATTTATAATAGCGCACTAGCAGGCGTCCATGTAGAACACGAGGACCATCAGGACTCGGTCCTGTTTTTGTCTCCAAAACAAACTCGGTTACCTTTCTGTATCTGATTCCTTGGATCGCTGCACCACGCCTTGTACACGTACATCAGGCCAATGTCCCGCGCCGAGGGCCGCTCCGCGCAAGGCCTTGATGGCCCACCACAGCACCGCTTGCGTTCCTGCACAAGCCTCTGCTGATGGCACACGCACACGTGTTACGCCGCCGTCGCGTGAATCGATCGAGCGATCAATTTGTCTCGCCGAAACTGCCGTATGTGTACGCGGACCGCGTGCTACTTCTATCGATCCGACCGATCTATCTGATACGCTGTCACCTGATCCCGGCGACTCCATTAATCGATTCTTCGGTCACCCAATCCTCTGGATCAACGCACAACGGCCTCCTCGTAACCTTGCTCATGATACCACTTGTTAGAATAAATTCAAGGTACACGATTGATCCATCGAGGAACAAGCAATCACAGACAATGACGACACCGAGATTTGTTAACGAGGTTCGGCGAACTCGCCTACTCCCCGGGGCAATGACTACGGGCGCTCCTCCCCGAGATACCGCAACACCGGCCATCCGGGCGCCGGCACAAGCCGCCGGCTCCCCCTTGTGAGCCTGTCGCTATCTAGTTGTCATGGGTTACAACGTGGGGTACCTCCTCATATATAAGAGGCCAAGGGTACAACGTGTCCGACTCCGACACTATAATTATCCTACCCACACTACAACACCAAGTCCAAACGTAACCCAACTAGTATAAAATATTCGACACAAACACAACACATAGCTTGAGCGAGCCTGGCTCGGGAAAAACGAACGATTCGACTGTTCCACTGGATGTAAGCCCAGAGCTACTTTAAGTTTCATGCGGGTTAGGAAATAGAAGCAGCCCAGGCAAGCAAGCAGATCGATTTTGTAGAAGTGCATGCTCTAGCCAATGCAACCAAAAGACCGATCTGATGAAAGAGACTACGCAGCACATTATACGTCAACACCCCCCCTCACGTGTGGCTTCCTCAGGCCTAAACGTGGACCGAAAGTGGGCTGCAAATTTAATTGCGCCAGCCGGGTCTTGAACTTGAGACCTCTTGGCTCTGATACCATGTAGAAGGACAAGATATGGGCTGTGCAATCTCAATGTATTGATCGGTGCAGCAGGCACGTATATATAAGTACAGAGGTGGGCCACAACCTCAACTATACAAAGGAAACAGGAGGTGGGCCCTACACACAAATATACACGTACACAATATACTCAACATGTAGAAGGACAAGATATGGGCTGTGCAATCTCAATGTATTGATCGGTGCACCAGGCACGTATATATAAGTACAGAGGTGGGCCACAACCTCAACTATACAAAGGAAACAGGAGGTGGGCCCTACACACAAATATACACGTACACAATATACTCAACACCCCCCCGCAGTCGAAGCGGCGCCAGTGACGCAAAGACTGGAACGAAACTCCTCGAAAGTAGAAGTCGGCAGTCCCTTTGTCATCACATCGGCGAACTGCTGAGCGGTCGGCACATGGAGAACCCGCATGCGTCCAAGAGCCACCTGCTCGCGCACAAAGTGAATGTCCAGCTCGATGTGTTTAGTCCGGCGATGATGAACGGGGTTGGCGGAGAGGTACACCGCAGATACGTTGTCACAGTAGACAACCGTAGCCTGGGACACGTCGTGATGCAGCTCCTGCAGTAACTGTCGTAGCCAGGTGCACTCAGCAACGGCGTTGGCAACAGCTCGGTACTCAGCCTCCGCGCTGGAGCGCGAAACAGTGGGTTGTCGCTTAGACGACCACGAGACGAGTGACGGACCGAGGTAGACGCAGTAGCCAGAGGTGGACCGACGCGTGTCAGGGCAGCCAGCCCAGTCAGCATCAGAGTAGGCCACCATCTCCAGAGAAGGGGATGCCGTGAGTGTTAGCCCGAGGGACATCGTGCCGCGAATGTAGCGAAGGATCCGCTTCACGAGAGTCCAATGAGTGTCACGAGGAGCGTGCATGTGGAGACACACCTGCTGAACAGCATACTGAAGATCCGGTCGGGTAAGAGTCAAGTACTGAAGAGCGCCAACAATAGACCGGTAGAAAGGAGCATCCGACGCAGGTGATCCTTGAAGAGCAGAGACCTTGGCCTTCGTGTCAACAGGAGTAGCAGCAGGATGACAGTTGAGCATACCAACACGCTCAAGAAGCTCATGTGCATACTTCTGCTGATGAAGAAAGAAACCGTCCGGGCGCCGAACAACCTCAATGCCAAGGAAATAATGGAGAGCACCCAAGTCCTTAATAGCAAACTCGTCACGCAGCCGGAGAGTAATCTGCTGAAGAACAGCTGCGGAGGAGGCCGTCAGGATGATGTCGTCAACGTAAAGCAGCAAATATGCAGTCGTGTCACCGTGGCGATAAACAAACAGTGAGGCGTCGGAGCGAGTAACGCTGAAGCCCAATGTCTGAAGAAACCCGGCGATCCGCTGGTACCAGGCGCGGGGGGCCTGCTTGAGCCCGTAAAGAGAACGGGACAGCAGACACACATGGCCGGGAAGTGTGGCGTCGACAAAACCGGTGGGTTGCTCACAAAACACCTGCTCCTCAAGATGACCGTGCAGGAAGGCGTTGGAGACATCCATCTGGTGAACAGGCCAGCCGCGAGAGACGGCAAGCTGGAGGACGGTGCGGATCGTGCCCGGTTTCACAACCGGGGCAAACGTCTCCGTGAAGTCAACGCCGGCACGCTGGCGGAAACCGCGAACCACCCAGCGAGCCTTGTAGCGCTCGAGTGTACCGTCAGAGCGGGTCTTATGGCGAAAGACCCACTTGCCGGTGATGACGTTGGCGCGGGGAGGCCGGGGCACCAAGGTCCAGGTGCGGTTCCGTTGAAGAGCGTCGAACTCTTCCTGCATCACCGCAAGCCAGTGAGGATCACGGAGGGCGGCGCGAGCAGACGCAGGGATGGGCGACGGCTCCGTGGCGGAGGCGGCGAGGACGTACTCGTCACGCGAGTACCGGAGACTCGGACGATGCACGCCGGCGCGAGCGCGGGTGACGGGGCCGGATGGAGCTGCAGGTGGCACCGGCGAGGCAACCGGCGACGAGGCCAGCGAGGCAGCCGTCCGGGCGACCGGCGGCGGGTCCGGCGACGGGGCCGGCGAGGCAGCCGGTGACGGAGCCGGCGAGGTGGCCGGCGACAGCGCCGGCGAGGCGGCCAGCGACGGAGTCGGCGAGGCGGCCGGCGAGGCGACCGGAGAGGCGGCGGCGAGTCGGCCGGCGTCGGGGCAGCGGAAGAGGCGGCCGAGCCGGTAGCGCCCGACCCCGCGGCGCCCAAGTCGGGGGCGGCGGGTGAGGGCGGGGCGCCGTCTGCGCCTACCGAGGTGGCGGGCACCGGCAGAAGGGCACGGGGACCGCCAAAGCCCGGAGGCGGTCCTCGAGCCAAGCGAGACCGTCCACCTGACGGGGTCGTCGGAGAGCCGCCGGTGGCCGGCGGCGACGAGACGACGAGGGGTACCTGCTGCTGAAACGGAAACACCATCTCATCAAAGTAAACGTGTCGGGAGGTGAAAACACGATGAGAGATGGGATCATAGCAGCGGTAGCCTTTAGTGTTAGGTGGGTAGCCGAGAAAAATGCAGGCGACGGAGCGAGGTGCGAGCTTATGAGGTGCAGTGGCGGCGATGCTAGGATAGCAAAGGCAGCCGAAGATGCGAAGCCCGTCATAAGAGGGGGGTGCACCAAAGAGAAGATGGTGAGGTGTAAAGTTCCCGCGAGTGCGACATGGACGGATGTTGATAAGGAGAGAAGCGGTGGCTAGAGTGTCAGGCCAAAAGCGCGGAGGCACATTGGCATGAAAAAGAAGAGTCCGAACGCAGTCATTAAGAGTGCGAAGGATGCGCTCAGCACGACCGTTCTGTTGCGAGGTGTACGGGCAAGTAAGACGAAAAATCGTGCCATGTGTGGTGAGAAGGTTGCGAACAGCGGTGTTGTCAAACTCCTTCCCGTTGTCTGTCTGTAACGCGAGGATGGGTCGACCAAACTGCGTGAGAACATTGGAGTAGAAGGCGGCAAGAGTGGAAATAGCATCCGACTTGCGGCGCAACGGGAAGGTCCACACATAATGCGAAAAATCATCAAGTATGACAAGGTAATAAAGAAAGCCCGTATTACTGGCAACAGGAGATGTCCAAACATCACTATGAATTAACTCAAACGGGTACGATGCAACAAAGGAAGAAGACCTAAACGGAAGACGAGTATGTTTGCCAAGACGGCATGCATGACACGAGTGACCCTCGTTCTTATTACACGTGAAAGAAAAACTCCGAAGAATATGGCGAAGTGTAGCAGGATTGGGATGACCCAAACGAGCATGCCAAAGATCCACTCCGGTGGCGAGCGCGACAGAGGCGGCGGTAGTGGTGGAGGTGGAGGTGGCGGAGTGAACCGGGTAGAGCTCGTCGGGGCTGTCACATCGGTGGAGCACCATCCGCGTGCGAGCGTCCTTAACAGAAAAACCACACTCGTCAAATTCAACGGTAACCGGATTTTCACGTGTAAGAGAACGAACGGAAACAAGATTTTTAATAAGTTCAGGAGAAACTAGAATATTGGACATGGATATAGGAGTGGAGTTAGACGGAAAATATGTATGACCAATATGAGTGATAGGAAGGGAAGAGCCGTCACCGACGGTGATGCGGTTGGAGGTGTAGACAGGATGAGCGGTATGGAGGTTACCGGGGTACGCCGCCATGTGAGCGGTGGCGCCGCTATCCATGTACCAGTCGCCGCCGCCGGTGTAGTTGGACGGGGAAGGAGCATTGTGGAGAGCCGCCAACAGGGCCGGGTCCCACGGTGCCGGCGGGAGAGGTGGCGCGGCCGTCAGAGGCAGCGGCAGCGGCCCGCCAGGCGGCGGCTGCTGACCATAAGGCGCCGCGTAGGGCTGCGGCGCGGCGTAGTACGCCTGGTGCTGCTGTGGTCGGGTGCCGAGAATGCCCGGGGCAGGGGCCCGAGGAACCGGCATGGAGTAGGCGTGGACGACGCCAGTCCAAGGGTTCTGGCCGGCATACCACGGAGCCGGCTGAGGAGCCTGCTGCGGCGGGCGGGGCGCTCCTCCCTGAGCACCGCCGCCGCCCTGCTTGCGGCCTCCACGACGGCCGCCGCGACGACCCCCCCCCATTGGCCGCCGGCTGGGGCGGCGGGAAGGGGGCGGCCGGTGCAGGCGGGAATCCAGGCGGGAAGGCGGGCGCCGCGGGGGGCGGCGTCGGGCGTGGCGGTGGCGGGGCCGAACCCCCGCGGGTGCCGGCGACGAGGGCAGTGTGGGTCGCGCGCGTCCGGGCCACCCGCATCCGGCGCTCCTCCAACTTGAGGTACGCGACCACCTTGGCGAAGGTGGGCTCCGGGATGAGGGTGAGGTTGGAGGCGGCGTTCCCGAAGTCCTCGTTGAGGCCGCCGGAGAGGGTGCTGATGAGGAGCTCGTCGCCGATCTTTTCCCCGAGATCACGGAGCTCATCGGCGAGCTTCTTGAGGCGCATGCAAAAATCATCGATGGATGAGTCAAGTTGCTGGCACCCGTAAAACTCACCATAGAGCAGGACCTTGCGCTGCAGCCGATTGTCGGTGAAGAGGCCGTTGAGCTTGGTCCAAACCGCATAGGCGTCGTCCTCGTCGTCCACCACGGTGTGGAAGAGGTCGCTGGAGATGGTGAGGTAGAACCAGCGGATGATGGTGGCGTCGAGGATCATCCACTCCTCGTCGTTGATCATGAGCGCCGAGTCCACAGTGCCGTCCACGTGGCCGTGCAGGAGGTATTCACGGAACACAAGCGAAAAATACCGCTTCCAAGCGGAGTAGGAGGCGGTGGTGTGATCAAGCTTGACCGGAACACGCTCATGGATGTTGAGGTCGCGGACAAGAGTAACATCAGGACCGGCAAACGGGTTCGAGACGGTGGACGAGGAGGAGCTCATGGTTAGGGTTTCGGCGCGGGTGGAGGAAGACGGGGTGTGGGTGCGGCGCGGGTTCGGCGGCGCAGCGCGGGTGGGAGGGGAGGGAAGGGGAGGGGTGCGGCGCGGGTGAGGAGGGGAGGAAGGAGTGGCGGAAGCGAGAACCCGCGGCGGCGGCGGCCGTGGAGAGGCGGCGGCGGCGGCGAGCGAGGCGGTGGGAGAGGCGGCGGTGACCAGCGGCGGCGACGGCCGGAAGGAGGGTGGCGGCGGCGGCGGCGGCTGGTGACGGCGACGGAGGGAAGCGGCGGCGGCGGCGGCGCGGAGGCGCGGCGGCGGCGGCGGCTAGGGTTAGGATCGTGCTGCGATAGATACCATGTAGAAGTGCATGCTCTAGCCAATGCAACCAAAAGACCGATCTGATGGAAGAGACTACGCAGCACATTATACGTCAACAGATTTCATCCCGCGGGGGGGCCTAGCTAAAGGTAGTGCAGCCTACCAAACGCGTCCTCGATGACTAAAGATGGGATAGATTATCTCTGGTACATTGTCAGGTAAGAAGATTTCCTCAAAGGTGTTTTTGTTCATGATTTGCATTTACTTATTTAGTTATTCTGAATCACTATGCTAATTGTATTAGTACTTAAATGCAGCTATGTACGTACTGTATATAGAAGTGACGATGGCCAGCTTGTGCTTAATGTTGAGTCACGATCACATGTATTGCACGCCTTTGTCAACACTGGGTACATAGATAGGTTCTTCATCTTGGCATTTACCTTAGGGCACATGGGTTTCGAATCAGCTTCGTCTACATGGACATGCTTCTCGTAGGTACGGACGCGTGCGTGAGAAGGCGTGTCCTTTCTTATTCTACGTGGCGCCCAGTACGAGCTCCGCCCGCGACGTGTCCCGCCCGCGGGCTCTATCCGAATGGTAGCCGCAGCTTCCCTATAAATATTCCCCGTTCCAAGCTCCTTGCAGCAGAGCAAGCAGCTGATCCGAGGTAACCATTAGCCAAAAGTGATCTTTCTTTTCTTTTCCCAAGAGATTTTTCCAGTGTTTGTTTGAGCATCAGCCATGACCTCCAACCAGGACAAGGCAAGCTACCACGCCGGCGAGGCCAAGGCCCACACCGAGGTGACCATCTCGGCCGATCTTTGGAAAGTACAGTTGCCGGAGCACACGCTAATCTCCGTGTTCAGTCTGCTGAAATGCTTCCATCCATCGTTCGTTCGTTGCAGGAGAAGGCCGGGCAGGTGACCGGCGCGGCCAAGGACAAGGCGTGCGAGGCCAAGGACCGGGCGTCGGGCGCGGCGGGGCACGCGACGGGGAAGGGGCAGGGCGCCGTGGAGGCCACGAAGCAGAAGGCTGGCGAGGCGGGGCAGAAGACGTCCGAGACGGCGCAGGCCGCCAAGGACCGGGCCGCCGAGGGCAAGGACCAGACCGGGAGCTACCTCGGCCGCACGGCCGAGGCCGCCAAGCAGAAGGCCTCCGAGGCGACGGGGTACACGCAGGACAGGGCCTCCGACGCGGCGCAGTACACCAAGGACTCCGCCGTCGCCGGCAAGGACAAGACCGGCAGCGTCCTCAGCCAGGTCAGCAGCCACTTGCACTCATCAAAGACCGCACTGCGCTACTGTATTCTGTTTGTGCTGCGTATGCTGAAGCTGAACTTGAACTTGGTTTTCGTGTAGGCCGGCGAGCAGGTGAAGAACGCGGTGGTCGGCGCGAAAGACGCGGTGGCGAGCACGCTGGGGATGGGGGGAGACAACGCCTCCGGCGCAACCAAGGACGCGAGCACCACCGAGACCATCACCAAGAGCCGTCACTAGATGATACGTACCTGTCGCGGTTGCATAATGCTTTCTTTCCTTTTGTTCCTCTCGAGCTCCACGTTCCTGTGGTGTGCCTTGAGTCTGTATGTCGAGGTCGGGCGAGAATGTCTGACTGACGAGAGATGTATCTTGGTGTTCAGAGTTCTCGTTTTAAGTTCCACTATGGTGTAATAATAATATATAAATAAATAAAGTAACTGGTCTTTAAGCGGGAGTACATACTATGTGGTCACGGTTTCGAAATGCTGACATGCTTCTTCCGATGAAGTACATTGATGCATTACGTGGTCTGACTCCGGCAGCTCAAACTACCGTGCCGAGCATGCCGGGGCTCTGCCTATGATCGATGTAGTGGAGTATGAGAAAATTAAAAGCATGAAAATGTTGGTGCCTTCACATATTCAATCATCCATTCAGCCTTGAAATCAGAAACAAATGAAAACTGTATATCTGACGAGCGAGCCTGCTTACGACAGGCTTGTTGTTGCAAAAAGGCTTCTTTTCGCGAATACGACAAGCTAAAAACCAACCGAGTCAAAACCAAGATTGGCAAAACACATCGCCAAGCACCGGGGACAGCACGAGCGAGCAAGCTAGTGCCTTCAGGAAGACAATGCCGAGACGTCGTCGCCGTCCGATCCGGATGAGCCAGACCTAGGGTTTCCCCGAGCTTGTCGCCATCCGGTTCGGATGAAGCCAGACCTAGGGTTTCTCCTTAGCTCGAAGAAGGGTTTCCCCGAGCTTGTCGCCATCCGGTTCGGATGAAGCCAGACCTAGGGTTTCTCCTTAGCTCGAAGAGGGGCGCAGGTGAAGGCTGTGGTAGCGCCTCCAAAAAGGAAAACGACGCCTGCAGGCTTCGCTGCTGCCAGCACAGGCAAGCCAAGAAGGGGGGGTTCTCCCTGGCCTGAGGCTGAGCAATCCCATAGCCTTTGATAATTGAGTCGAGGATGAGGAGGCCGGCGCTGGTTGGATTGGTGGGGCTGCACCTACCGCCGGAGGGTGACACTGCCTCTGAACCCACGAACAAAGGATCAAGGTAAGGGGGGGGGGGGGGCTTTGGGGTGTACAGGGTAAGGCCGGTGGAGAAGCAAAGACCACCGCAAGGAGGAGGCCACCGGCAACCGGCAACTTCGGCAAGTTAGGATTGGAGAGACGCAAATCCGAGCTGCCGTGGCCGCAGCCGCTGGAGGG
The DNA here is from genome assembly GCA_032464435.1 of Aegilops umbellulata. Lineage (NCBI taxonomy): Eukaryota > Viridiplantae > Streptophyta > Magnoliopsida > Poales > Poaceae > Aegilops > Aegilops umbellulata. The sequence continues at coordinate 388,459,078 of CP136054.1, read as the reverse complement.
CGACACTGCCTTTGCACCCACGAACAAAGGATCGGGGTAAGAGGGGCTTTGGGGTGTACAGGGTAAGGCCAGCAGCGAAGCAAATACCACCGCAAGGAGGAGGCGACGGCGACCGGCAACGTCGGCAAGTTAGGATTGGAGAGATGCAGATCCGAGCTACCGTGGCCGTAGCCGTCGAAACATCGGCAAAACAAGCTAGTTGGAAGGGACGCAAGTACTCGCACCGAGGCCGAAGCCACCTGGAGGAAATGCCGGCAAGCCTTGAACACCAGAAAGCGCAGGTTTGAGGCTGCCGAGGGCGGAGCAGCGCCACAATGAACCCGTCGCGAGGTGCCCCACGCCTGCCACAACCACTGGAACCTCGCCACCGCCGCACGAGAGCCGTTACCTTGAATCATGGGGGAGGAAGAGTCGTCGAAGGAGGGGAGGGGGGCGCCTGCACGAACAAGTGAGCTATTCATGCAGCCAGTAAGAGAAAACTTCACTCGATCAACAGTCGACCGTTGACTTTTGAAAAAAGTTCAAAAATTTGGAAAAAAAAAGTTTGCTGCTTTGAGAAAAATGTCATGGACTTAAAAATTCTCAGGGATTTTATAAACTTCATAGATTTGAAAAAAAATCCCGTATTACAAAAAATAATCATGATTTTTTAGAATGCTCGTGAATTTGGGGAAAGGCTTTGAATTTGAAAGAAAAAACACAAAATTAAAAAGAATCATGAATATGAAAAATGTTCGTATTTTGGGGGGGGGGATTTATGAAATTTTAAAAGGTGATTTAAAAAAAGGATTTAAGAAAATTTTCATGGATTTATTTATTTTTACAAAGTTTAAAAAGGTTTGCGAACATGAAAAAAAATACAAAATTTTAAAAATAACAAAAATGAAGAAATACAGACCGAGAAAACCAAACGAAAACCGTCCTTGAAGGACTGGGGAACATTCTGGAAGATTTCCATTTTTGTTTAGGGTCTTCAGGAAGATTTCCAAAACCGGTAGCGCAGTTGCTGGGCCCGAATAAGCCCATAGTTGCCTTGACACCCCCACAGCCCACGAGCGACAAGCCCTTATTCTTCTTGCCTGGCTGCCGCCGACCACTCGCCTCTCCATGGCTGACGACGGAGCAGCCGCCGGCGTAGACCCCTCTCCTTCCTCTCCCCTTATCCATCCGGCGGCACCGGACAACCCGCCCATCGATGCCGCATCCTTCACCCACACCCCATACTACTGGTAATCGATCTCTCCGCCCTGATCCGTTTTTGCTCAGATTGGGTACAACCATGGCTCCACCACATATTGTTAATTCTTCCCGCCGTGCTCGGCCACAGGAGAGGTGGAAAGGTTTCTTAATGATGAGGATAGACCTTTCCTACCCAGTTATCTACTCCCTCCCTCCGTTCGGAATTACTTGTCGCGAAAATGGATGTATCTAGAACTAAAATACGTCTAGATACATCCATTTCTGCGACGAGTAATTCCGAACAGAGGGAGTACCTATATAAAGATTTTACTGATTCGGTTGAAGATGCTTGAGCGTGAGTGATGTGCTGAATGGGAATGGAGACTAGGGTTGAGATATAGAATTCAGTTCATATTTCTCGTTCTAGGCTTAAAACCTTGACTCTTAGAGTGAAATCATATTTGAAGTCGAACGAGGCACTGGCTAGGAACGACATCATGCTGAAGCTTGTAACTGTAAACTACTCTAGTTGCTAATTGCTAGTACCTACAACATGTGAAGCTTCTGCAGATAACAACAAGCTATAACTTTTTACTTGATATTAAATTGATTGAATTTCTTGTTATACTTTGTCTTACCTTCTTTAGCAAATATGCAATTTATTTTGTGCGCAATTGGAGATTAGACTGATTTAACTGATGATTAGCTTTACTAAGTGATTCAACATTGCTTTAAAAGTCACCCTTTGGAAGAAGCTTGCACACAATGAGGATGATTCTCCAACTACAGTCGTTATCTCATTATTGCTCTATTGCATGCCACTTCTCCTAAATCATCATATATAATGTGTAATGAGTAGATTTCCTTATTTCTTTCATTTGTGATGAATTATTGACGTTCGTCCTCTTGTTTTAATCTCTTCTAGAGTACTTATCTCAAGCTTATATACATACCACAGTCAAAATTCAAGTATTTTTTCTATTTTTATTCATTGGATAATGGTTGCATTTAATTTTCACTGTGTAGTGAAGAAAATGTGTACTTGCTATGTAAGGAACTGATTAGAGCTGGACTTGCTGATCCTGCGGGCAATGACCTTTATGCTGTTTTCATATCAAACGAGGAAAAGAAGGTGATTTTATCTTGTATTCTGTACTCTTCTCTTTCAGTGTATTACTTGCTTTTGTTAGCTCCTTTTTTAGTTCGTAGTTCATTTATCCCCATTTTTTACATCGATTTTTATGGGTTGTGGTTTAATTTCCTTGGAATTTCAGATTCCTCTCTGGTATCAGAAAGCAAGTCGTACTAATGATGGATTTGTCTTGTGGGATTATCATGTAATCTGCATCCAGGTAAAGGCTAAATTGGATTAAGTGTCACATTTCTCTATAGCTTGGCATTATGATAGAGCTCTACAAGAATTTAATTAGTTTTTAATGAATTGTGAGAGGTTTTAGATGAAGTAAGAAACCTTAATTATGATAAATAAATTAGGAGTAAGGGCATGTTTGAATCTTTGCACACATTGCCCCACAAATTTAAGCTAGTATGGCTATTTGGGTAACTATTTGGTTTACCATAACATGTTTGGCATGCCAAAGTTGCTTAACACCATGGTTTACATGTCAGACATAGTTATTAGCCAAGAGTTGCCTAATCTGTTTGTGGTGGCCAACCAAGCATCCCATTTACCATTTATTGTTTCTGATTTGACAAATGAAATTTATCCTAAGTAAGTATGGTAGAGAATCTGGATTTTGTTTTCATGTGTGGGTTCCCTTTTTTATGCTTTATTGATGCCTACCACAATTTGTTTTCATGTCTGTAAGATGAAAAAGGGACGGTAGGGAGATTATGTGATCAATGTGGCATTCTGATACATCATTGTTAGTACTCAGCTTTGATATATGCATTGAGATTTGGATTTATTGCTTATATAAAAGCATTGCATTTTGTATGAATAGCATTTTGTGGTACCTAATCACCTAAAAAGCACGGACACGGGGACGGAAAGACGGGGATACGCATACGGGGATACGGGATACGACATTTTTCAGAAACAGTCATTCGGGGATACGGCGAGTATATATAAAATAAAATAAAAATATGCCATGTAATATAGAGTTAAGACAGAAAATTAATGAGAAAGAAATCAAAATAGAGAATCCTGCCCCATTTGGTGTCTCTTTTTATCAAGTCCTTGATTGATCCTCGTCCCCCCATGCCATGCAACCTAACATCAAGCAGTACAAGGAGCAAGTATTCATCAATCATCATTCAAGTTCAGCAGCAGCACAAGCATTCAACTAGCAACTAGCAAACATGACATGGGTAGCAACAGGCAACAGCAAGTCAGCAGCAGCGGCAGCAGGGGGCGGCAGCACAAGCATTGAAATAGCAGCATGATTATACTACAATCATTCAAAGAGCAGCAAGCACACCATCCATTAGTTCAATGGAAGGAATCAGAATAAAAGAGATAAAGAAGTTGAGGAGAGGCTGCTGGGTTTGGAGATTGGGGAGGGTTACCTGCCGTTGGGAGGAGAGGCTGCTGCCTGCTGGTGCTGTGGGGTAGCAGTCGCCGGTCGAGTGCAGGTGTCGCCGTCGGCGGCGGCGTTGAGTCCAGGCGGCGGTGGCTTCGATCCAGGAGGTGGCGGCTTCGATCCAGGAGAGGCTGCGACCTGGGAGCACATCGCTTTTGTGTGGAAGAGATGCGTGCGACTGATGTAAAACATAGGGTTTCGTTTTGGGCCTGTTACTGGGCCAGGCCGTATCCCAACCGTGTCACGGACGTATCCCACCGTATCCCCTCACTTTTCTCTTTCTTTTTAATCGAAAATCGGGGGATACTGGGGGACACGCGTATCCTGCCGTATCCCGCCGTGTCCCCGTATCCCGCCGTATCAGAACGGCAGATCGGCAATTCCTGCCGTGTCCATGCTTTCTAGCTAATCACTGATGTGCATATGAAAGTCTAGGCGAAACAAAGGAGATGTTCTTGATCTTGTTTGGGATTTGGACTCCAGTCTTCCTTTCCCTTGTCCATTCCTCCAGTATGTTGGTGATGCCATTCAACCACTAGCATTTGGCGACTCCATCTATGGAAGGTAAGGTTCTGTTGCTCTAGGTGTAACATTGGTGAGATAAAATTGTGACGGTGTCCATGCAAGATTACTCTTAAACAATGTGTCAATCTCCTCATATAGGCGAAACCTGATGCATAATAGTTCGAAATTACTCTTTTTTGTGCAATTTTTTTATTGACTGATGGAGGACATGATAGCCTGTGTTAGTTACACTGACACAAGATAGTGTGGCTACTTATGTTCTCATCCTTGGTTAGACCCATTCTGCTCTGCTATCTCCGCGTAAATCTCAATAGGGGTACATGTCTGTGTTGAAATATAGGAGGGTATGAATGATAGTTTGTTTTTGGGGTTGAAAATCACTAAATCAGTACTAACTATCTACCATCTACTGTTTACAGACTTTTCCGTGTAGTTCATGGTCCGGTATTTCTTCGATCATTTGCATCAGACAGAAGTCACATGAAGGACCCCGTGGGGAATTGGATTGAGTTACCGCCAAAATATGAACCAATTGTCGCGGAAGGTATCAGATTGTATGCCTGAACCATCTTCTTGTTAAAGTTCATTGCACCATGATATTCTCCTAGTCATCAATTAGTTCTCGGAACAATCAGTCGTGCATAGGAAATTTACATGTCTAGACACACAATGGGAAGCAGTAACAAAGTTATTAGAAATTGAAAATTATCTCTGGTACTATGTTGAATTGATATGGCTGTACGGTATCTTCATAGTTCATTGTTTGGAACACGTTTACTCATTTGTACTTCCAACCTGTTTCAGATGGGAACACCAATAACCTGAATGAGTACATCGCAATGTCTAATAATGATGTCAGGGACCTGGAAAGTGTGGTTAATGATGTCTACCACAACAAACATGGTGTGGTGATAAACGAAACCTTGCTGCCCATGTTCTTCTCCGGGTTGCCTGAATGACATCCTTAAGAGGAGCTCTTTGAGATACCTCTCATTGGCCTGTCCGAATTTTCTTTCGCGGTGGACAACGGTTGAGTACTTGTAGTGAGTGAGATCTTATGAACTTTGTTAATGGATGGTATCGCGCTTGTCTAACGATGTCGTGTCAGGCCGTAATATTATTTTGAAGTTACTGTTGCTGTTGAGCTACTCAAACCTGAAATGATGAAACTATTGAGTCAGCATTGTTTTGATTACTGATACCAAGGACCCATATCTACCAAACTGTTGTGATTGCTGAATATCAAGGACCCATGTCTACCATACTGTCTCTACCCAACTATTTTTCGTTTCTTTTGGCGATGTATATCTACAAACTGGTTGGTTGCACCGTTTTTTTTAGTATATATGTCTGGAAATTCTCCGTGCTATGGATAGAGAATATGAATGAGAGAAACATGCGTCTCAACAGCGCCAGCTGCTCCTCTAACCACCAGAATAATACTATCTTATCCCTAAACCACCACGTTAATAATAGCCGTAATGAAGAAGAAGAGCGGCCATTGATCGTGCCTTGTTCCAGCAGGATAATCTTTCCACATCACGCCAGGCAGGCCGATCATCACCTACTACTTCCTGAGATGGGATCTCTGCTTGACAAAAATTCCATCATCAAATCACAGAATTGCGAGGACATCTTATTAACTCTAACGTACCAAACGGGCCAATAATTCCCGTCTAAAGCTTTCTCCAACGCACTGGCGAGTGACAACTCAGTGGCTCACTCACGTACGCACGGAACCAGCTGCAACGATACAAAATTTCAGACATGACAAGAATATATATGAAGTACACGTACACGGAACCAGCCTCTCGACCCTGAGTTATACGAGAGGAAAACTACACTTCAGATAGAACTCAGCGAGATTTTGTTCAAAGATGAGCTGTATTGGCTGCAACAATCGAATGAGCGCTGGCTCTTAAAAGGGGATCGAAACACAGCCTTTTACCACAGAGTGGCTAATGGCAAAAAGAGAAAAAATACGATCCAGTCTTTTACAGACGGGGATGTTGTGATCGAGGGGACCACTAACCTTCTAGCTCATGCAACTGCATACTATAAGGAGCTATTTGGTCCCGCTAGAGGAAATCTTTTCCACCTGTCCCCTGATATGTGGGCTGATAACGAGAAGTTAACTGAAGACGATAATATCCTACTCACTAGTAGATTTACTGAAGAAGAAGAAGTGAAAAAAGCTCTCTTCAATATGAAGAGCAATCGAGCCCCGGGCCCAGATAACATACCGGCAGAATTCTATAAACACTGCTGGGAGTTTGTGAAAAAAGATATTATGAAGCTGTTCGATGCTTTTCACAATAACACATTGGATGTGGCCCGACTGAATTATGGGGTGATTACCCTTATTCCTAAAATGAATGGAGCTAAGAAAATCCAACAATATAGGCCTATTTGTCTGCTACGGTGCCCTTACAAGCTTATCATTAAAGTGTTGGACAATAGAGCGTCCATGTTTGCAGATATTCTTATCAGCAAACATCAGAATGCATTCATAAAACACAGAAACATTATGGATGGCATATTAACCCTTCATGAAATCCTTCATCACACACACAGAAAAAAGAAAGTTGGTGTGGTGTTGAAACTTGATTTCGAAAAGGCTTATGACAAGATCAATTGGGATTTCCTCCTCGAATGCCACAACAACAGGGGTTTTGGCCCAGTGTGGTGTGGATGGATCCAGAGTATCCTTAAAAATGAAACCATTAATATCAAATTGAACAATGAAAAAGGCCCTTACTTCCAAAGCTGCAAAGGAGTGCGACAAGGGGACCCGCATTCACCTTTCTTATTCAATATGGCTGTGGAAGCCCTATCCAAAATGATCCTGAAAGCTCAAAGAGAGAAATTGATAACAGGTCTAGCTCCGGACCTGATTGATGGGGGGGTAGCTATCCTACAATATGCAGACGATACAGTTGTGTGTTTTGAGCATGATAAAGATGCTGCGGTCAATCTGAAACTCTTACTTTATTTGTTTGAACTTATGTCAGGGCTTAAGATTAATTTTCTGAAAAGTGAAATTTTGTGTGTTGGAGGGGATGATGAGGTTCTTGCGTTTCATTCAGAACTCTTCAACTGCCAAATTGGCCACTTCCCTATGAAGTATTTAGGGGTGCCTGTGAGCTATTCTACCCTCCGCGCGATTGACTGGGATTTTGTTGATGACAAATTCCTCAAGTGCTGTGAATCCTGGATTGGTAATGCGGCCTCCTCAGGAGGAAGATTGACACTTCTCAACTCGTCCCTTACGAGCATTGTTTTCTTTTACATGTCTATGTTTATGCTTTCTAAGAAGAATATTGAGAAGCTAGATAAACATAGAAAAAAGTTCTTTTGGCAAGAGACTGACGGTCGGAGAAGATATCACTTGGTTAGATGGTCTAGGATCTGTAGATCCAAGAATAAAGGGGGGTTGGGGGTTAAAGACTTGCACAGACAAAACATCAGTCTCCTCACCAAATGGTGGTGGAAGCTGGAAACCCAACAAGGCCTTTGGCAGGAGATTATCCGTGCTAAATACTTCAGAAATGACACGGTTCCCTCGGTGAAGAGTAAATTTGGAGATTCTCCCGTTTGGAAAGCTATTATGAAAGTAAAGGAAACTCATTTGGCAGCTAGAGAGGTGATTTTAAACTCTGGGAATATAGCCAGAGTCTGGAATGACCCCATTAGGGGTGCTGCTCCCTTGCGTGTTAAATTTCCGAGCTTGTTCAGTATCTGTAATTATCAGGAGATTACTGTTGCTGAATTCAAAAAGTTTGAGGGTGGTGATCTTTTTAGAAGGAACCTGCATCCACCTCTTGTGGATCAATGGAATGATCTAGTTAAAGTGGTAAACTCTTGGCAATTGTCTGATGAGACAGACTATGTTAGCTGGAGATTGGGAAAAAAGAAAGGTAGATTCTCGACCAAATCGGTATATACCTATTTGGAAAGAACCCTGGCGGGGTGTGATTTCAGATGGATATGGAAAGCAAAAATCCCTCTTAAGATTCAAATCTTTCTCTGGCAATTATTCCAAGATGCGGTTTTGACTCGAGAAGTTATGAAAAAGAGAAAATGGGCAGGAAATCCCAAATGCTCGTTCTGCAATGAGGTGGAAACCTCACAGCATCTTTTCTTTACTTGTCCTGTTGCTCGGGTGGTTTGGAGGACGGTTGGGTGTGTGTTTGGCACATCGTTGTGTCCAAACAACCTTTGGCAGTTTTTCTCATGGTGTTACATTTTCCTTCCCGATGGGGCCAAGTTTTATACGTTTGGTTTGGCAGCTATTTGCTGGGCTATTTGGATCAGTCGCAATCAGGCTACCTTTGAACATAAATATCTTAAAAGTCCTTTTAATGTGGTTTATGCTGCTTGTGGCTTTTTGACATACTGGGTAGGTTTGATGGCTGGTGAGGATCGAGAGTCCATGGAGCGCGGAGCCAAGATGCTGAGATCGAATGCCTCGACGATGATGAGGATTTGTGCACCTCCATCGACGACGAACTGACTCTACCCCACCAAGGCAGAAAAAGCTTCAAGACTGTGTTTAGCCGTTTGGTGGATCGCACTCCTGCGCGAGGGTCTTTTGCTCTCCTGTGTTTTGCCTGCGAGCAGGGCGTTTGTAGTACTGTTATGTTTCCTGTTGGAGTTTGCCTTGATGTTGTTAGGTCTAGTGGTTTGCGTGATGCTAGGTGTCACTGGGTTTTCGCCCCGCGATGGGCTGCTCGATGACGAGTGCTCATAGTGGGTTTCCCAGTGATGCTTTGATCTCGCCTTACCCCTTTCTTGCTTCCTTATGCTGTAGTCGTTTATGCTGGGTCGGTGTTCGTTGAACTTTGAAATTTGTATTTTCGTTACGCATTTAATGGAAAGGGGTTATGGCCCGGGTCAAAAAAAAGTACACGTACGCATAGAGCCAGCTACAACGGTACAAAAATTTCAGACATGACAGGAGCATGAAGTGCGCACTCTTTGGATTTGCCGTTTGGTCACTACTAGTAAGATTATTGTTAAAAGTGTTATGATGGATTTTTTCATTTTCCAATTTTTGGTAGTCAATAAAAGAGACCTTGTCATAAAAGGGGGGCTTTTTTGCACATGAGGTGTGAAAATGATCAAGCATAAAAGCAACACAAGGCCCAAGCATGTAATCATGGCGACGAGGCAGTGAACCAGAAATATTTTGAAATTTATGCTCACTTCTAATAAGGATGCAAAAAAACTTACATGGTATTTACTTTTGAACACAATACAGACGCAGATGTTCATACATACGTACGTACACTCACCCCAGCGATAGTTTAGTGTAACCCTGAGTATTCTATGGTATAACCCCCGCTCCCCCCGCGTCGCCCCCGCTCGGGCGACTCGGGCGGGATCCCAACCCTAGCCGCCGGGGCTCCCCGTCCTTCCATCCCTCCCTCCGCCGCCGCCGAAGGATGCCGCCAGCCTATAGCTCGGGGGCTGACGGCGGTTGTCGGTGTCAAAACCGGCGGATCTCGGGTAGGGGGTCCCGAACTGTGCGTCTAGGCGGATGATAACAGGAGACAAGGGACACAATGTTTTACCCAGGTTCGGGCCCTCTTGATGGAGGTAAAACCCTACGTCCTGCTTGATTAATATTGATGATATGAGTAGTGCAAGAGTAGATCTACCACGAGATCAAGGAGGCTAAACCTTAGAAGCTAGCCTATGGTATGATTGTTGTATGTTCGAGTTGTTGTCCTACGGACTAAAACCCTCCGGTTTATATAGACACCGGATAGGGTTAGGGTTACACAAAGTCGATTATAATGGTAGGAGATCTAAATATCCGCATCGCCAAGCTTGCCTTCCACGCCAAGGAAAGTCCCATCCGGACACGGGACGAAGTCTTCAATCTTGTATCTTCATAGTCCTGGAGTCCGGCTGAAGGTATAGTTCGGATGGCTGAACACCCCCTAATCCCGGACTCCCTCAGTAGCCCCTGAACCAGGCTTCAATGACGACGAGTCCGGCACGCAGATTGTCTTCGGCATTGCAAGGCGGGTTCCTCCTCCAAGTTCTTCATAAAAGATTGTAAACACCAAAAGTAGTGTTCAGCTCTGCAAAATAAGTTTCCACATATTGCCATAGAGAGAATAATATTAACACAAATCTAATCTGCTGACGTATTCCATAGTGTGACATCACACTACGACCAAGACTTTATTCGAATCGTTTTCACTTCTCCACCTCAGCGTGTTTTGCGGGGCGGTTTCCTTGGAACGTCTTGTCAAAGCAGAGATCGTGTCCCTCATTTACGGGATTCTCATCAATACGGACGTGGGTAACCCAACCGCACCATTTATCACGGTGCTTGGGAGGCAAGCGAGTTTTACTAGGCTGGTGGGGACGCGCAGCCGCATCCGCCCATATAAGGGGATAAGGATCCACCTTTTTACCTACGCCTTCTTCCTCCTTTGCCTATCCATCTTCTGCGCACCCGAGCTCCAGCGCCCAAGCCCGCACTTCCCACCCCAACCTTCTCCAGCAATGTCCGGAGCGGGAGGCAAGTGGATGGTCTCCTCCGTCACGGAGGGCCATGTCAAAAAGCTGAGGAAGGCCGGATACTTGTCCAAATACATCGCACACCGGCTTCCTGAAAAGGGGCAGCTTCTCCCCACCCCAGAGCCCCATGAGAGGGTCGTATTCCTTCCCCACTTCCTCCGCGGACTGGGCTTTCTGTTGGGGAACGTTGCAGAAAATTGAAATTTTTCCTACGGTTTCACCAAGATCCATCTATGAGTTCATCTAGCAACGAGTCATGGGAGAGAGAGATTGCATCTACATACCACTTTGTAGATCGCGAGCGGAAGCGTTCAACGAACGGGGATGAAGTAGTCGTACACACCGTGATCCAAATCACCGGAGATCCTAGCACCGAAAGCACGGCACCTCCGCGTTCAACACACGTACGGTCAGCGTAACGTCTCCTTCTTCTTGATCCAGCAAGGCAAAGGAGAGGTTGGGGAAGAAGGCTTCAGCAGCAGCACGACGGCGTGGTGATGGTGGAACTACAGTACTCCGGCAGGGCTTCGCCGTGCTCAATGGAGGAGGAGGAGGTGTTGGGGAGGGAGAGGGAGGCGCCAGGAGCAAGGGTGCGGCTGCCCCCCTCCCCTCCCCCCTTTATATAGGCCTCTTGGGGGGGGGCGCCGGCCCTGGGAGATCTGATCTCCCAAGGGGGGCGGCGGCCAGGGAGGATTTCCTCCCCCCCAAGGCACCTAGGAGGTGCCTTCCACAAGTGGGACTCTTCCCCTTTGGAACCCTAGGCACATGGGCCTCTTGGGGCTGGTTCCCCTTGGCCCAAGAAGGCCAAGGCGCACCCCCTACAGCCCATGTGGCCCCCTGGGGCAGGTGGCCCCACCCGGTGGACCCCCCGGGACCCTCCGGTGGTCCCGGTACAATACCGATAACCCCGAAACTTGTCCCGATGGCCAAAACAACACTTCCTATATATAATTCTTTACCTCCGGACCATTCCGAAACTCCTCGTGACGTCCGGGATCTCATCCGGGACTCCGAACAACATTCGGGTTACTGCATATACATATCTTCACAACCCTAGCGTCACCGAACCTTAAGTGTGTAGACCCTACGGGTTCGGGAGACATGCAGACATGACCGAGACGGCTCTCGGGCAATAACCAACAGCGGGATCTGGATACCCATGTTGGCTCCCACATGATCCACGATGATCTCATCGGATGAACCACGATGTCGAGGATTCAATTAATCCCGTATACGATTCCCTTTGTCAATCGGTATTTTACTTGCCCGAGATTCGATCGTCGGTATCCCAATACCTCGTTCAATCTCGTTATCGGCAAGTCACTTTTCTCGTACCGTAATGCATGATCCCGTGATCAAACACTTTGATCACATTGAGCTCATTATGATGATGCATTACCGAGAGGGCCCGGTGATACCTCTCCGTCAAGCGGAGTGACAAATCCTAGTCTCGATCCATGTCAACCCAACAGACACTTTCAGAGATACCCGTAGTATACCTTTATAGTCACCCAGTTATGTTGTGACGTTTGGCACACCCAAAGCACTCCTACGGTATCCGGGAATTACACGATCTCATGGTCTAAGGAAAGGATACTTGACATTGGAAAACTCTAGCAAACGAACTAAGCGATCTTATGCTATGTTTAGGATTGGGTCTTGTCCATCACATCATTCTTCTAATGATGTGATCTTGTTATCAATGACATCCAATGTCCATAGTCAGGAAACCATGACTATCTATCGATCAACGAGCTAGTCAACTAGAGGCTTACTAGGGACATGTTGTTGTCTGTTATTCACACATGTATTACGATTTCCGGATAACACAATTATAGCACGAATAAAGACAATTATCATGAATAAGGAAATATAATAATAATGCTTTTATTATTGCCTCTAGGGCATATTTCCAACAGTCTCCCACTTGCACTAGAGTCAATAATCTAGTTACATTGTGATGAATCGAACACCCATAGAGTTCTGGTGCTGATCATGTTTTGCCTTAGGGAGAGGTTTAGTCAACGGATCTGCGACATTCAGATCCGTGTGCACTTTACAAATTTCTATGTCTCCATCTTGAACATTTTCACGAATGGAGTTGAAGCGACGCTTGATGTGCCTGGTCTTCTTGTGAAACCTGGGCTCCTTTGCAAGTGCAATAGCTCCAGTGTTGTCACAGAAGAGTTTGATTGGCCCCGACGCATTGGGTATGACTCCGAGGTCGGTGATGAACTCCTTCACCCAAATTGCTTCATGTGCTGCCTCCGAGGCTGCCATGTACTCCGCTTCACATGTAGATCCCGCCACGACGCTTTGCTTGCAACTGCACCAGCTTACTGCCCCACCATTCAAAATATACACGTATTCGGTTTGTGACTTAGAGTCATCCAGATCTATGTCGAAGCTAGCGTCGACGTAACCCTTTACGACGAGCTCTTCGTCACCTCCATAAACGAGAAACATTTCCTTAGTCCTTTTCAGGTACTTCAGGATATTCTTGACCGCTGTCCAGTGTTCCTTGCCGGGATTACTTTGGTACCTTCCTACCAAACTTACGGCAAGGTTTACATCAGGTCTGGTACACAACATGGCATACATAATAGAACCTATGGCTGAGGCATAGGGGATGACACTCATCTCTTCTATATCTTCTGCCGTGGTCGGACATTGAGCTGAGCTCAATTTCACACCTTGTAACACAGGTAAGAACCCTTTCTTAGATTGATCCATATTGAACTTCTTCAATATTTTATCAAGGTATGTGCTTTGTGAAAGACCTATGAGGCGTCTCGATCTATCTCTATAGATCTTGATGCCTAATATATAAGCAGCTTCTCCAAGGTCCTTCATTGAAAAACTTTTATTCAAGTAGGCCTTAATGCTGTCCAAGAGTTCTATATCATTTCCCATCAAAAGTATGTCGTCTACATATAATATGAGAAATGCTACAGCGCTCCCACTCACTTTCTTGTAAACGCAGGCTTCTCCATAAGTCTGCGTAAACCCAAACGCTTTGATCATCTCATCAAAGCGAATGTTCCAACTCCGAGATGCTTGCACCAACCCATAAATCGAGCGTTGGAGCTTGCACACCTTGTCAGCATTCTTAGGATCGACAAAACCTTCCGGCGGCATCATATACAATTCTTCCTTAAGGAAACCATTAAGGAATGCAGTTTTGACGTCCATTTGCCATATTTCATAATCGTAGAATGCGGCAATTGCTAACATGATTCTAACGGACTTCAGCTTCGCTACCGGTGAGAAAGTCTCATCGTAGTCAATTCCTTGAACTTGTCGATAACCCTTAGCAACAAGCCGAGCTTTATAGATGGTCACATTACCATCCGCGTCTGTCTTCTTCTTAAAGATCCATTTATTTTCTATGGCTCGCCGTTCAACGGGCAAGTCAGTCAAAGTCCATACTTCATTTTCATACATGGATCCTATCTCGGATTTCATGGCTTCCAACCATTTGTTGGAATCCGGGCCCGCCATTGCTTCCTCATAGTTCGAAGGTTCACCGTTGTCTAACAACATGATTTCCAAGACAGGGTTGCCGTACCACTCTGGTGCGGAACGTGTCCTTGTGGACCTTCGAATTTTAGTAGGAGCTTGATTGGAAGTATCTTGATCATCATCATTAATTTCCTCTCTAGTCGGTGCAGGCACCTCAGGAACGTTTTCTTGAGTTTCGCCATTTTCCGGTTCAAGAGGTAACACTTCATCAAGTTCTACTTTCCTCCCACTTACTTCTTTCGAGAGAAACTCTTTCTCTAGAAAGGATCCATTCTTGGCAACAAATATCTTGCCTTCGGATCTGAGGTAGAAGGTATACCCAACAGTTTCTTTAGGGTATCCTATGAAGACGCATTTTTCCGACTTGGGTTCGAGCTTTTCAGGTTGAAGTTTCTTGACATAAGCATCGCATCCCCAAACTTTTAGAAACGACAGCTTAGGTTTCTTCCCAAACCACAATTCATACGGTGTCGTCTCAACGGATTTAGACGGAGCCCTATTTAAAGTGAATGTGGCAGTCTCTAAAGCATAGCCCCAAAAAGATAGCGGTAAGTCGGTAAGAGACATCATAGATCGCACCATATCTAATAGAGTGCGATTACGGCGTTCGGACACACCATTATGCTGAGGTGTTCCAGGCGGCGTGAGTTGTGAAACTATTCCACATTTTCTTAAGTGCGTGCCAAATTCATGACTCAAGTATTCTCCTCCACGATCTGATCGTAGAAACTTGATCTTTTTGTCACGTTGATTTTCAACCTCACTCTGAAATTCCTTGAACTTTTCAAAGGTTTCAGACTTGTGTTTCATTAAGTAGATATACCCATATCTACTCAAGTCATCAGTGAGGGTGAGAACATAACGATAGCCACCACGAGCCTCAACACTCATTGGACCGCACACATCGGTATGTATGATTTCCAATAAGTTGGTTGCTCGCTCCATTGTTCCTGAGAACGGAGTCTTGGTCATTTTACCCATGAGGCATGGTTCGCACTTGTCAAATGATTCATAATCAAGAGACTCTAAAAGTCCATCTGCATGGAGCTTCTTCATGCGTTTGACACCTATGTGACCAAGGCGGCAGTGCCACAAATATGTGAGACTATTGTTATCAACTTTAACTCTTTTGGTATTCACACTATGAATATGTGTATCATCACGTACGAGATTCATTAAGAATAAACCATTAACCATCGGAGCATGACCATAAAACATATCTCTCATATAAATAGAACAACCATTATTCTCGGATTTAAATGAGTAGCCATCTCGAATTAAATGAGATCCAGATACAATGTTCATGCTCAAACTTGGCACTAAATAACAATTATTGAGGTTTAGAACTAATCCCGTAGGTAAATGTAGAGGTAGCGTGCCGACGGCGATCACATCGACCTTGGAACCATTCCCGACGCGCATCGTCACCTCGTCCTTCGCCAGTCTCCGTTTATTCCGCAGCTCCTGCTTTGAGTTACAAATGTGAGCAACTGCACCGGTATCAAATACCCAAGAGCTACTACGAGTACTGGTAAGGTACACATCAATTACATTTATATCACATATACCTTTGGTTTTGCCGGCCTTCTTGTCCGCTAAGTATTTGGGGCAGTTCCGCTTCCAGTGACCACTTCCCTTGCAATAAAAACACTCAGTCTCGGGCTTGGGTCCATTCTTTGGCTTCTTCCCGGCAACTTGCTTACCGGGCGCGGCAACTTCCTTGCCGTCCTTCTTGAAGTTCTTTTTACCCTTGCCCTTCTTGAACTTAGTGGTTTTATTCACCATCAACACTTGATGCTCCTTCTTGATTTCTACCTCTGCTGATTTCAGCATAGCATATACCTCAGGAATGGTCTTTACCATCCCCTGCATATTGTAGTTCATCACAAAGCTCTTGTAGCTAGGTGGAAGCGACTGGAGGATTCTGTCAATGACCGCTTCATCCGGGAGATTAACTTCCAGTTGAGTCAAGCGGTTGTGCAACCCAGACATTTTGAGTATGTGTTCACTGACAGAGCCATTTCCCTCCATCTTACAGCTAAAGAATTTGTCGGAGACTTCATATCTCTCGACCCGGGCATGAGCTTGGAAAACCATTTTCAGTTCTTCGAACATCTCATATGCTCCATGTCTCTCAAAACGCTTTTGGAGCCCCGGCTCTAAGCTGTAAAGCATGCCGCACTGAACGAGGGAGTAATCATCGCAGCGTGACTGCCAAGCGTTCATAACGTCTTGTTCTGCAGGGAGAATAGGTGCGTCACCCAGCGGTGCTCGTAGGACATAATCTTTCTTGGCAGCTATGAGGATGATCCTCAGGTTCCGGACCCAGTCCGTATAGTTGCTGCCATCGTCTTTCAGCTTGGTTTTCTCTAGGAACGCGTTGAAGTTGAGGACTACGTTGGCCATTTGATCTACAAGACATATTGTAAAAATTTTAGACTAAGTTCATGATAATAAAGTTCATTTAATCAAATTATTTAATGAACTCCCACTTAGATAGACATCCCTCTTCTAGTCATCTAAGTATTACATGATCCGAGTCAACTAGGCCGTGTCCGATCATCACGTGAGACGGACTAGTCAACATCGGTGAACATCTTCATGTTGATCGTATCTTGTATACGACTCATGCTCGACCTTTCGGTCTTCTGTGTTCCGAGGCCATGTCTGTACATGCTAGGCTCGTCAAGTCAACCTAAGTGTTTTGCGTGTGTAAATCTGTCTTACACCCGTTGTATGTGAACGTTAGAATCTATCACACCCGATCATCACGTGGTGCTTCGAAACAACGAACTGTCGCAACGGTGCACAGTTAGGGGGAACACTTTCTTGAAATTATTATGAGGGATCATCTTATTTACTACCGTCGTTCTAAGTAAACAAGATGCAAAACATGATAAACATCACATGCAATCAAATAATAAACGTGACATGATATGGCCAATATCACATAGCTCCTTTGATCTCCATCTTGGGGCTCCATGATCATCTTGTCACCGGCTTGACACCATGATCTCCATCATCATGATCTCCATCATCGTGTCTCCATGAAGTTGCTCGCCAACTATTACTTCTACTACTATGGCTAACGCGTTTAGCAATAAAGTAAAGTAATTTACATGGCGTTTCTCAATGACACGCAGGTCATACAAAAAATAAAGACAGCTCCTATGGCTCCTGCCGGTTGTCATACTCATCGACATGCAAGTCGTGATTCCTATTACAATAGCATGAACATATCATACATCACATATAGATCATTCATCATTCATCACAACTTTGGCCATATCATATCACAAAGCACTTGCTGCAAAAACAAGTTAGACGTCCTCTAATTGTTGTTGCAAGTTTTACGTGGCTGAATTAGGGTTCTAGCAAGAACGTTTTCTTACCTACGTGAAAGCCACAACGTGATTTGTCAACTTCTATTTACCCTTCATAAGGACCCTTTTCATCGAATCCGCTCCAACTAAAGTGGGAGAGACAGACACCCGCCAGCCACCTTATGCAACTAGTGCATGTTAGTCGGTGGAACCGGTCTCACGTAAGCGTACGTGTAAGGTTGGTCCGGGCCGCTTCATCCCACAATACCGCTGAAGCAAGATAAGACTAGTAGCGGCAAGAAAGTTGACAACATCTACGCCCACAAAAAATTGTGTTCTACTCGTGCAATAGAGAACTACACATAGACCTAGCTCATGATGCCACTGTTGGGGAACGTTGCAGAAAATTAAAATTTTTCCTACGGTTTCACCAAGATCCATCTATGAGTTCATCTAGCAACGAGTCATGGGAGAGAGAGATTGCATCTACATACCACTTTGTAAATCGCGAGCGGAAGCGTTCAACGAACGGGGATGAAGTAGTCGTACACACCGTGATCCAAATCACCGGAGATCCTAGCACCGAAAGCACGGCACCTCCGCGTTCAACACACGTACGGTCAGCGTAACGTCTCCTTCTTCTTGATCCAGCAAGGCAAAGGAGAGGTTGGGGAAGAAGGCTCCAGCAGCAGCATGACGGCGTGGTGATGGTGGAACTACAGTACTCCGGCAGGGCTTCGCCGTGCTCAATGGAGGAGGAGGAGGTGTTGGGGAGGGAGAGGGAGGCGCCAGGAGCAAGGGTGTGGCTGCCCCCCTCCCCTCCCCCCTTTATATAGGCCTCTTGGGGGGGGGGCGCCGGCCCTGGGAGATCTGATCTCCCAAGGGGGGCGGCGGCCAGGGAGGATTTCCTCCCCCCCAAGGCACCTAGGAGGTGCCTTCGACAAGTGGGACTCTTCCCCTTTGGAACCCTAGGCGCATGGGCCTCTTGGGGCTGGTTCCCCTTGGCCCAAGAAGGCCAAGGCGCACCCCCTACAGCCCATGTGGCCCCCCGGGGCAGGTGGCCCCACCCGGTAGACCCCCCGGGACCCTCCGGTGGTCCCGGTACAATACCGATAACCCCGAAACTTGTCTCGATGGCGAAAACAGCACTTCCTATATATAATTCTTTACCTCCGGACCATTCCGAAACTCCTCATGACGTCCGGGATCTCATCCAGGACTCCGAACAACATTCGGGTTACTGCATATACATATCTTCACAACCCTAGCGTCACCGAACCTTAAGTGTGTAGACCCTACGGGTTTGGGACACATGCAGACATGACCGAGACGGCCCTCGGGCAATAACCAACAGCGGGATCTGGATACCCATGTTGGCTCCCACATGCTCCACGATGATCTCATCGGATGAACCACGATGTCGAGGATTCAATTAATCCCGTATACGATTCCCTTTGTCAATCGGTATTTTACTTGCCCGAGATTCGATCATCGGTATCCCAATACCTCATTCAATCTCGTTATCGGCAAGTCACTTTTCTCGTACCATAATGCATGATCCCGTGATCAAACACTTTGATCACATTGAGCTCATTATGATGATGCATTATCGAGAGGGCCCGGTGATACCTCTCCGTCAAGCGGAGTGACAAATCCCAGTCTCGATCCATGTCAACCCAACAGACACTTTCAGAGATACCCGTAGTATACCTTTATAGTCACCCAGTTACGTTGTGACGTTTGGCACACCCAAAGCACTCCTACGGTATCCGGGAGTTACACGATCTCATGGTCTAAGGAAAGGATACTTGACATTGGAAAACTCTAGCAAACGAACTAAGCGATCTTATGCTATGTTTAGGATTGGGTCTTGTCCATCACATCATTCTTCTAATGATGTGATCTCGTTATCAATGACATCCAATGTCCATAGTCAGGAAACCATGACTATCTATCGATCAACGAGCTAGTCAACTAGAGGCTTACTAGGGACATGTTGTTGTCTGTTATTCACACATGTATTACGATTTCCGGATAACACAATTATAGCACGAATAAAGACAATTATCATGAATAAGGAAATATAATAATAATGCTTTTATTATTGCCTCTAGGGCATATTTCCAACACTTTCCTCTCTACCCATTTGTCCGGGGGCTCATGTTCTACTATGGCCTGGATTTCCATGATCTGGCCCCGAACTTCATCCTGAACATCTCGGCGTTTATCGTCTTGTGTGAGGCTTTCCTCCGCGTCCGCCCACATTTCGGCCTTTGGCTCAAGACTTTCAACGTCAAGCCAAAGGTGGTGCGCGGCAGCCAAGCGGAGTGCGGAGGTGCCATGGCGGGCAAGATGGCCAACGTCCTATGGCTCGAGGGCTCCTTTGTGGAGACCTTGAAGGGGTGGCAATCAGGGTGGTTTTACATCACCGAGCCGCACGATCCGGAATGGAGCGCAGCCCCTGAGTTCCGATCCGGACCCCCTTCGCGGCTCACGTCCTGGAAAGAGACGGGCCTGTCGTGGGGTGACGAAGGAGAGGTGACCGGATTGCAGACATGCATCCAGTCCCTGGTGAACAAGCAGCTCAAGCTTGTCAATATAATCCAGGTCATGCTCGTCCGCTGGATTCTCCCGTGTCTACAACGGGGTTTCACTCTGTGGGAGTTTGATCCGGCGCAGCACCGAACCTTGAACAGGCTCTTTGACACGACGTACGAAGACGCCTGGAAGGTGCTTTTCAAGGGCGCCGAGGCTCCCGCATCCGCATCCGAGGACCGCGGATTCAGCACGCAGCGCACAGCCAGCGTGGTGAGTTATCTGTACCTTTTACAGGACATTTGTTTCTTATAGTTTGACTCTATGCGGGATCTGAACTCCCTTACCTTTGACAGGAATGGCAGGTGAAGTCCGGACCAATTAACTGTCCGGCTCCTTTGCCCGAAGACCCAGCAGACGCTCGTTTATCGAAGCTGCTGGCTCCGGCGCCTTACGTGGTGCCGGAGAAGAAGGCCAAGCAGAAGAAGAAGGCCACGGGGACTCGAAAGAGTTCTCGTCATGTGGTGGTGTCGGACTCGTCGTCCGACGAGTCCGAGACGCACTCCTCCCGTGAAGACAAGGAGGAGGAAGAAGAGACCTCTCCCCCTCCAACGGGGGGAGGAAAGAAGAGGAAGGCCGCCCCAACTGGGGAGGCCGAAGGGTCCAAGAAGGGAAAAACCCCTCCACCGGACTACTCCCCTGACGCCGACGAAGGCGAAGAGGAGTGGACACAAAGGGCCAGGCGCCCGGCGGGATCGTAAGTATTCAGATAGTAGAGTAACTCATAATATCCCTGTTGTTTGCATAGCTCTTCCCTAATGTCGAATGTAATTATGCAGGCCGCCCCGGGCCGGACTCGACGAGTCGTCGAGCCGCTCCCTGGATTCATCGGACGTGAACTCAGTTCCGCCCGCTGTCTCCCCCCGCACTGCGGACGACGCCGAAGTGGCGTCGCGACATGCTCCGGGGCAAGAGGAGGTGGTCCTGGAGGAGCCGCGAGGCGACCTCCCGGACTCCAGGGGTAAAGGGGACAAGACCCCCCCAGGGCTCCAAGTCCGGCTTTGAGCCGGACACCGCGCCGGAATCCTCAACAGTTCTGGACCGCGGTAGGCAAACTCCTTCTAAGAGGATCAAGCCTTCTGAGCCGGCAGCTTCCGTCCAGCCGGAGGTGCCGGACAATCTGCTGGAGGTGCTTAACGACGCCTCCATCGACGAGGAGCACCGTACTATTATGAGTACGGTGATCCAGAAGGTTCAGTCCGCCAAGAGCGGACTGACTGAAGCTTGCGCTAGCCTTTTAACAGGCTTCGAGGTAAGTAAAAATATGTAAAAATATTACCGCATAGACAGTAGCCCCTGATGCTCTATTTGGTGTTCGGAAAGAAAAGCCGAATAGAGGATCAAATAATTTCGCAGGAGTCTAACAAAAAAAGAGTCAATATGCGTATGCAGGCTTCGCTGCTTGCTATCGCCGCACTGACTGCGGAGGTAGGTACCCTGAAGCAGGGTCTCGAGCGGACCGAGCAAGAGGTCGGCCTTGCCAAGCGGCAGCTCGAGGAGAAAGAAGGTAAGAGATACCTTATAGAAAAATATGTATAAAAAGATGCAATTGCAAAAAAATTACAGGATTGTACTGCTTATTGTAGGGTCCACGACTGAGGTGGCGACCCTCAAGCAGGCATTGTCCGAGGCCGAGAAGAGAGCGGCCACGGAACGTACCAAGCGAGAGAAATTTGAGGCCCAGGTCGGCGAGGTGCAGCAAGAGCTTCTGGCTCTCATGAATAAACATGAGAGTTTGGAGCTGGACTCGAAGACGCGAGCGTCCGAGCTCACGGCGGCCCTTGAAACTGCCAAGGCTGACAAGGCCGAGTCCTAGAAGGCCCTCCAAGAGTTGGAGGAGGTGAAAAAGATAGCGGCCGGTAAGGCATTCTTTATGCAAAGCAGACATATAAAAGTAAACTACTTGTTACTTTCTCCAGGGGCATTCGCAGATCTTCCCCGCAGTGTATCCGATGCCGCCGCATTCTACCGAGCCGAGGAAGGCATCTCGATAGAGAAGGTGTTCTGGTCTCAGTACGCTGAGGCCGGACACCCTGTGCCCTTGAGCGACCAGCTGAAGCAGCTGGTCGAGCTCCACAAGGCGGCCGAACAGGCCATGAAGGGCTTCATAGTTCGGCTGTGGCTTGGAGAGGCCCTGCCTGGGAGCTACTTCAGACTGGTGCGGTGATACGTCTCCGTCGTATCTATAATTTTTGATTGTTCCATGCCAATATTATTCACTTTCACATACTTTTTGGCAACTTTTTATATTATTTTTGGGACTAACATATTGATCCAGTGCCTAGTGCCAGTTCCTGTCAGTTGCATGTTTTATATTTCGCAGAATATCCATATCAAACGGAGTCCAAATGGGATAAAAACGGACGGAGCTTATTTTTGGAAAATATGGAAAACTCCAGAAGAAAAATCCACGCGAGACGGTGCCCGAGGTGGTCACGAGGCAGGGGGGCGCGCCCCTCCCCCCTGGGCGCGCCGCCTACCCTCGTGAGCCCACCGTAAGGCGGTTGATGCTCTTCTTTTGCCGCAAGAAAGATAATATTCGGAAAAAAAATCACAGAAAAGGTTTCAGGCCAATCGGAGTTACGGATCTCCATATATATGCGAAACGGTGAAACAGAGCCAGAACAGAACGCAGAAACAGAGAGATAGATCCAATCTCGGAGGGGCTCTCGCCCCTCCCAAGCCATGGGAGCCAAGGAACATAGGGGAAACCCTCCTCCCATCTAGGGAGGAGGTCAAGGAAGAATAAGAAGGAGGGGGGCTCTCTCCCCCTCGCTTCCGGTGGCGCCGGAACGCCGCCGGGGGCCATCATCATCACCACGATCTTCACCAACACCACCGTCATCTTCACCAACGTCTCCATCACCTTCCCCCCTCTATCTACAGCGGTCCACTCTCCCGCAACCCGCTGTACCCTCTACTTGAACATGGTTCTTTATGCTTCATATTATTATCCAATGATGTGTTGCCATCCTATGATGTCTTAGTAGATTTCTATTGTCCTATCGGTGATTGATGAATTGCTATGATTGGTTTGAGTTGCATATTTTATTGGTGCTGTCCTATTGTGCCCTCTGTGTCGCGCAAGCGTGAGGGATTCCCGTTGTAGGGTTTGCAATATGTTTATGATTTGCTTATGGTGGGTGGCGTGAGTGACAGAAACACAGACCCGAGTAAGTAGGTTGTTTGCGTATGGGATAAAGGGGACTTGATACTTAATGCTATGGTTGGGTTTTTACCTTAATGAATCTTTAGTAGTTGCGGATGCTTGCTAGAGTTCCAATCATAAGTGCATATGATCCAAGTAGAGAAATTATGTTAGCTTATGCCTCTCCCTCAAATAGAATTGCAATAACGATTATCGGTCTAGTAACATAGTCAGTTGCCTAGGGACAATTCCACAACTCCTATCACCACTTTTCCATACTCGCTATATTTACTTTAGTTGTGTCTTTACCTTAACATCCCCTAGTTTTATTTTCGTGCTCTTTACTTTCTTGCAAGCCTATCCAAAAACACCTACAAAGTACTTCTAGTTTTATACTTGTTCCAGGTAAAGTGAATGTCAAGCGTGCGTAGAGTTGTATCGGTGGTCGATAGAACTTGAGGAATATTTGTTCTACCTTTAGCTCCTCGTTGGGTTCGGCACTCTTACTTATCGAAAGAGGCTACAATTGATCCCCTATACTTGTGGGTTATCAAGACCTTTTTCTGGCGCCGTTGCCGGGGAGCAATAGCGTGGGGTGAATATTCTCGTGTGTGCTTGTTTGCTTTATCACTAAGTAATTTTTATTTGCTGTTCTTAGTTGTTCTCTATCTTTAGTTATGGATATGGAATACGAAATACCAAAAAAATTAGGTGTACTTGTCACTCATGGAGATGGGGAACCTCCTAAAACCCTCGATGCTGGTTATGTGAAAGATATTATGTACTATTTTAATAATCCTGAGAAAACCCCATTCAATTATGTAATGGGAGTAACGTTGGATCAACATGAATACTTTAGGGATTATCGCTTGACACAAAAAGGGAAACTATTATGGGATCAAATTCATATATTGAAGTGTTATGCTTGGCAACTATGCGTGGAATATGATTATACTTGTTGCTCTAGGATGAATTCTCCACACCTTCCCTTTTCATGAAAATTTAATGATAATGAAACCTTAGCTTCTTATGCTAGATGTATATATGATTACTATGATGTGGAACAAATAGAAGAATTTGTTGCTTTTATGGGTGCTTATGAAATTGAAGCTATGTGTAAAGAGTTTGAGGATTTTGATGATGCTGTTTATAGATCTGAAAATTTAGCTATCCTCAAATATTGCTATGATAATTATAAATACAATTATGAAATTAATGCACTTATTAAGAAAGTCTTCGCTGTCCAAGAAGAGACTAATATTTTGCAGGAGTCTATGGAAGAAGAAATTGATGAAACTGTGAGCTCATTGGATGAAAAAGATGATGAGGAGAGCGAAGAACAAAAGGAGGAAGAGCGGATTAGCTACCCGTGCCCACCTTCTAATGAGAGTAACCCTCCAACTCATACATTATTTAATTCCCCTTCGTGCTTACCAAAGGATGATTGCTATGATGATTGTTATGATCCCGTTGATTCTTTTGAAATATCCCTTTTTGATGATGCTTGCTATACTTATGGCCAAGATGCCAATATGAATTATGCTTATGGAGATGAACTTGATATAGTTCCTTATGTTAAACATGAAATTGTTGCTATTGCACCCATGCATGATAGTCCTATTATCTTTTTAAATTCTCACGATTATACTATATCGGAGAAGTTTGCACTTATTAAGGATTATATTGATGGGTTGCCTTTTACCGTTGCACATGATGATTTTGATAGATATAATATGCATGTGCTTTATGCTCCTACTTGCAATTATTATGAGAAAGGAACTATATCTCCACCTCTCTATGTTTTCAACACGATAAAATTGCAAGAAACTGTTTATACTATGCATTGGCCTTTACTTTGTCATGAATTGTTCTTTTATGACATGCCGATGCATAGGAAGAGAGTTAGACTTCGTCATTACATGATATATATTAATTTGTGCTCACTACTAAATTACAAATCATTGCTAATTAAAATTGGCTTTGATATACCTTGGGATCCGGGTGGATTCATTACTTGAGCACTATATGCCTAGCTTAATGGCTTTAAAGAAAGCGCTGCCAGGGAGACAACCCAGAAGTTTTAGAGAGTCATTTATTTCTATTGAGTGCTTTCATATAGTTTAAAAACAACAAAAATAAAGAGGGGAACCCAAAACTTTTTCAAAAAGGAAAGTGAAAGTGACAAAGACAAGCATTGTTGAAGTGGGAGAGCTCCTTGAACTTTGTTCATGCTCACGACAACTTTGTGAATATTAATTACAGAAACTTTTCAACAAAAATAATTATCCCCTTGTACAATTCCATTGTATTATAAAAATAATGTGCCAAGGTTTGCCTTTAGGATGTTTACAATGCTTGTTGGTTTGTGCGGTGCAGGACAGAAACTTTGGCTGTAGTGCGTAAATGTTAATTTTTTACTGGAACGTCAAATGGTTCTGATTCTTTTCTCACTGTCTTTCCGTACAAATTGTTTATTTTTCCTAATTTTGGCAGAATTTTTCAAGTACCAGAAGTATGGTGAATGTTCAGATTGCTACAGACTGTTCTGTTTTAGACAGATTCTGTTTTTGATGCATAGTTTGCTTGTTTTGATGAAACTATCAATTTATATCAGTGGATTAAGCCATGAAAAAGTTATACTATAGTAGACATAATGCAAGAACAAAATATGAATTGGTTTGCAACAGTACTTAGAGTGGTGATTTGCTTTATTATACTAACGGATCTTACCGAGTTTTCTGTTGAAGTTTTGTGTGGATGAAGTGTTTGATTGAGAAGGTTTCGATGTGAGAAGACGGAAGAGAGGAAAGAGCTCAAGCTTGGGGATGCCCGAGGCACCCCAAGTAAATATTCAAGGAGACTCAAGCGTCTAAGCTTGGGAATGCTGGGGAGGCATCCCCTCTTTCTTCAACAAATATCGGTATGTTTTCAGATTCATTTCGTTCATGCGATATGTGCAAGTCTTGGAGCGTCTTTTGCAATTAGGTTTTTATTTTTTATTTTATGCACCATGCTGGTATGAGATGGTCCTTGGTTGATTTATAGAATGCTCATTACACTTCACTTATATCTTTTGAGCATGGCTTTATAGAATGCTTCATGTGCTTCACTTATATCATTTGAAGTTTGGATTGCCTGCTTCTCTTTACATATACAACCGCCATTTGTAGAATGCTCTTTTGCTTCACTTATATTTGTTAGAGTTTGGGCATATCTTTTGTAGAAAGAATTAAACTCTCTTGCTTCACTTATATCTATTTAGAGAGATGGCAGGAATTGGTCATTCACATGGTTAGTCATAAAATCCTACATAAACTTGTAGATCGCTGAATATGATATGTTTGATTCCTTGCAATAGTTTTGCGATATAAAGATGGTGATATTAGAGTTATGCTAGTGGGTGGTTGTGGATTGTAGAGACACTTGTGTTGAGGTTTTCAAGTCCCGTAGCATGCACGTATGGTAACCGTTGTGTGACAAATTTGAAGCATGGGGGTGTTTCTTTGATTGTCTTCCTTATGAGTGGCGGTCGGGGACGAGCGATGGTCTTTTCCTACCAATCTATCCCCCTAGGGGCATGCGTAGTAGTACTTTGCTTCGAGGGCTAATAAACTTTTGCAATAAGTATATGAGTTCTTTATGACTAATGTGAGTCCATGGATTATACACACTTTTACCTTTCCATCATTGCTAGCCTCTTCGGTACCGTGCATTGCCCTTTCTCACCTCGAGAGTTGGTGCAAACTTCGTCGGTGCATCCAAACCCCGTGATACGATACGCTCTGTCACACATAAGCCTCATCATATCTTCCTCAAAACAGCCACCATACCTACCTATTATGGCATTTCCATAGCCATTCCGAGATATATTACCATGCAACTTCCATCATCATCATATACATGACTTGAGCATTCATTGTCATATTGCTTTGCATGATCGTAAGATAGCTAGCATGATGTTTTCATGGCTTGTCCGTTTTTTGATGTCATTGCTATGCTAGATCATTGCACATCCCGGTACACTGCCGGAGGCATTCATATAGAGTCATACCTTTGTTCTAGTATCGAGTTGTAATATTGAGTTGTAAGTAAATAAAAGTGTGATGATCATCATTATTAGAGCATTGCCCCAGTGAGGAAAGGATGATGGAGACTATGATTCCCCCACAAGTCGGGATGAGACTCCGGACGAAAAAAAAGAGACTCCGGATGTTACTATCCTTTTACCACACTTGTGCTTCAAAGTAGCACCATGTTCTTCATATAGAGAGTCTCTTGAGTTCTCACTTTCATATATTTCATATACTAGTGGGAATTTTCATTATAGAACTTGGCTTGTATATTCCAACGATGGGCTTCCTCAAATGCCCTAGGTCTTCATGAGCAAGCAAGTTGGATGCACACCCACTTAGTTTCTTTTGTTGAGCTTTCATACACTTATAGCCCTTAGTGCATCCGTTGCATGGCATTCCCTACTCCTCACATTGACATCAATTGAGGGGCATCTCCATATCCCGTTGATTAGCCGCGTCGATGTGAGACTTTCTCCTTTTTTGCCTTCTCCACATAACCTCCGTCATTATATTCTATTCCACCTATAGTGCTATATCCATGGCTTGCGCTCATGTATTGCGTGAGGGTTGAAAAAGCTGAAGCGCGTTAAAAAGTATGAACCAATTGCTCGGCTTGTCATCGGGGTTGTGCATGATGGGGGCATTTTGTGTGACGAAAATGAAGCATGGCCAAACTGTATGATTTTGTAGGGATAAGCTTGCTTTGGCCTTGTTGTTTTGAAAAGACATGATTGCTTTATTGGTATGCTCGAAGTATTATTGTTTTTATGTCAAATGATAGACTATTGCTTTGAATCACTCGTGTCTTAATATTCATGCCATGATTAAACATATGATCAAGATTATGCTAGGTAGCATTCCACATCAAAAATTATTCTTTTTTATCATTTACCTACTCGTGGACGAGCAGGATTTAAGCTTGGGGATGCTGATACGTCTCCGTCGTATCTATAATTTTTGATTGTTCCATGCCAATATTATTCACTTTCATATACTTTTTGGCAACTTTTTATATTATTTTTGGGACTAACATATTGATCCAGTGCCCAGTGCTAGTTCCTGTCTGTTGCATGTTTTATGTTTCGCAGAATATCCATATCAAACGGAGTCCAAATGGGATAAAAACGGACGGAGCTTATTTTTGGAAAATATGGAAAATTCCAGAAGAAAAATCCACGCGAGACGGTGCCCGAGGTGGTCACGACGCAGGGGGCGCGCCCCTCCCTCTGGGCGCGCCGCCTACCCTCGTGAGCCCACCGTAAGGCGGTTGATGCTCTTCTTTTGCCGCAAGAAAGATAATATTCGGAAAAAAAATCACAGAAAAGGTTTCAGGCCAATCGGAGTTACGGATCTCCATATATATATGCGAAACGGTGAAACAGAGCCAGAACAGAACGCAGAAACAAAGGGATAGATCCAATCTCGGAGGGGCTCTCGCCCCTCCCAAGCCATGGGAGCCAAGGAACATAGGGGAAACCCTCCTCCCATCTAAGGAGGAGGTCAAGGAAGAAGAAGAAGAAGGAGGGGGCTCTCTCCCCCTCGCTTCCGGTGGCGCCGGAACGCCGCCGGGGGCCATCATCATCACCGCGATCTTCACCAACACCATCGTCATCTTCACCAACGTCTCCATCACCTTTCCCCCTCTATCTACAGCGGTCCACTCTCCCGCAACCCGCTGTACCCTCTACTTGAACATGGTTCTTTATGCTTCATATTATTATCCAATGATGTGTTGCCATCCTATGATGTCTGAGTAGATTTCTATTGTCCTATCGGTGATTGATGAATTGCTATGATTGGTTTGAGTTGCATATTTTATTGGTGCTGTCCTGTTGTGCCCTCCGTGTCGCGCAAGCGTGAGGGATTCCCGCTGTAGGGTTTGCAATATGTTTATGATTTGCTTATGATGGATGGCGTGAGTGACAGAAACACAGACCCGAGTAAGTAGGTTGTTTGCGTATGGGATAAAGGGGATTTGATACTTAATGCTATGGTTGGGTTTTTACCTTAATGAATCTTTAGTAGTTGCGGATGCTTGCTAGAGTTCCAATCATAAGTGCATATGATCCAAGTAGAAAAAGTATGTTAGCTTATGCCTCTCCCTCAAATAGAATTGCAATAACGATTATCGGTCTAGTAACATAGTCAGTTGCCTAGGGACAATTCCACAACTCCTATCACCACTTTTCCATACTCGCTATAGTTACTTTAGTCGTGTCTTTACCTTAACAGCCCCTAGTTTTATTTTCGTGCTCTTTACTTTCTTGCAAGCCTATCCAAAAACACCTACAAAGTACTTCTAGTTTTATACTTGTTCTAGGTAAAGCGAACGTCAAGTGTGCGTAGAGTTGTATCGGTGGTCGATAGAACTAGAGGGAATATTTGTTCTACCTTTAGCTCCTCGTTGGGTTCGACACTCTTACTTATCGAAAGAGGCTACAATTGATCCCCCATACTTGTGGGTTATCATGCGGCGGCTGGTGGAGGCCTGTCCAAGGCTCGAGGTCATCAAGCGCTCTGTCTGCATCGAAGGTGCCCGTAGGGCCCTTGCCCGTGCAAAGGTGCACTGGGGTAAGCTAGACGGTGAGAAGCTTGTGAGGGACGGGCCGCCGCCGGGGAAGGAGCGTCGCAAGCCCGAGAACTATTACAAGGATGCTCTTCCTGGTGCCTGCCTTATGGTGGATGAATGTGCCAAGGATGTAATTTTTGAATGAACTCGCTCTTGTTATCCTGTGCGCTGAAAACTTGTTCATATGCGCTAAGCAATGCTTGTTGAATTTAAAATATTATTTTCTGTGCGGCCGTTTATCAAAAAATTGAGAGATGGCCAGTCGCCGGCTTCCGCCCCCATGCCACTAGTGCTGGGGTGTTCGGGATAAACCTGAGCACTCTTTTTCCCATGTTTGGGTCCTTCGAGGGAGGCGCTGAGCACAACGAACAAGGCAATCAGACTATAATGCTTGAACACTCTCACTTAGCCATAGAACTTTATAATTTAAAATTTCGGCGAAGCCCCTAGTATTCGGAAGACCGAGTTCGGGACGCTATCCACGCCTTGGCCGGACAAAATTCGGTTCTTCGCTCTAAGCGGCATAGGTCTTTAAGGACCTGAAAAACCTCTCGAACAGCGACTGGTCTCTCGCCTTATCATGACAGTCAGTTTTAGCTTTCTCTACTGAGGTGCTCCGCCCAGCTCAACTGGGGCACAATCGCAGTAGTTCTCCTAGTGCTACCTTAGCCGATATAGCGGAACGTAAGGCACCAAAACATAGGAGCCGGGCAAACCCAACTATTGACCCAAATCATGATTCGGAGCCGATGCATATAGTGCTATAAGTTCGGGGTGCCGCACTTATGAAGTGTTCGGACTTCTTACACCATATTAAGGGGTACCGAAGCCCCTGGCGTATTTGTCGTACCACAGTGTACGGGTGCCACATGTCATTAATGAACATATATATAAAAGGAGGAAATGTAAAAAATAGACAAAAGTTATGCATTGTTTTATAGAAAGGCTGCTATCTAAGCAGAACGATACAAATAGTGCGATAAGCAAAAGAAATTGGACTATTTAACATGTCCTGGCCAGGGGCAGGCCGCGGAATTGTATTCAAAACAGGTATACTGCTCGTAATAGAGACCACCTGGGAGTTCCATAATGCGGCATGGCTTGTCTGCTTTCCTGGATCTTGCATCGTTTGTGCGGCAGTTGAATTGCCGAACAGGTCGTCTGAAGTGTGGAGTCCTGAAAGTAAAAAAATTTAAAAAAGAATTCGGCAGCCCCTGGTACGGTTTAGGCCGTGTTTTGGGCGTGCCGTGATGGTGCCCCTCCCCTTGTGCCCATGGTATTTCAAGAGCGTAGTTATGTACGCGAAGCACTGGTTTTGCTATATCGCGAGGGCTAGGGTTGGGACCACATTGCTACGCTAGCTCAGAACGTGCCAAGCGGTCTTGTTGTAGGTTACTCCGGGCGCGCTTGACAATGTTCGGCTTTTTAATGGCCGGACTGGAGAACTTCCTAGAGAGGCTGCTTTGTTCTTCTGCTGCGAGCGCTGCCGTGTGCTCTTCCGTTCGGAGGGAGCGTTTGGTGTTTCCGTTGACCGTGATTACTCCGCGAGGGCCTGGCATCTTGAGCTTGAGGTATGCATAGTGCGGTACCGCATTGAACTTTGCGAATGCGGTTCGCCCGAGCAGTGCGTGATAGCCACTGCGGAACGGGACTATGTCGAAGATTAACTCCTCGCTTCGGAAATTAACCGGGGATCCGAAGACCACTTCAAGCGTAACTGAGCCTGTACAGTTGGCTTCTACACCTGGTATGACGCCTTTAAAGGTCGTTTTGGTGGGTTTAATCCTCGAGGGATCTATGCCCATTTTCCGCACTGTATCCTGGTAAAGCAGGTTCAGGCTGCTGCCGCCGTCCATGAGGACTCTTGTGAGATGAAATCCGTCAATAATTGGGTCAAGAACCAATGCGGCAAATCCACCATGACGGATGCTAGTGGGGTGGTCTCTTCGATCAAAAGTGATCGGGCAGGAGGACCATGGGTTGAACTTTGGGGCGACTGGCTCCAGCGCATATACGTCCCGTAGTGCACGCTTCCGCTCCCTCTTGGGGATGTGGGTTGCGTATATCATGTTCACCGTCCGCACTTGTGGGGGAAAACCCTTCTGTCCACTGCTGTTCGGTGGCCTGGGCTCCTCCTCGTCGTCGCTATGCAGCCCTTTGTCTCTGTTTTCGGCTCTTAACTTGCCTGCCTGCTTGAACACCCAACAATCCCTGTTGGTGTGATTTGCTAGCTTTTCGGGGGTGCCATGTATCTGGCACAAGCGGTCGAGTATTCGGTCCAAACTGGACGGGCCCTGAGTATTTCTTTTGAATGGCCTTTTCCGCTAACCGGATTTGTAGCCTCGGAATCTGGCATTTACTGCCGTATCCTCGTTGTTGTCGTTGTTAACGCGGCACTTTTGCTTGTTCCGGCGCGACCTGCCGCTTTTGTCCTTGGTATCCGAATTACCAAGGTTCTTGGTTAAGTTGTTGCTGCGAGCTAGCCAGCTGCCTTCTTTGTTAGGAACCGTGTCCAGAATTGCCTGGCCGATTCCTCTGGCTGCTGGATTATGTGGCTTAGGTCATCAGCGTCCGGTGGTCGCACATAAGTGCCTTGGAAGTTGTCAAGGAATGCGGCTTCCAGGTCCTCCCAAGAACCGATTGAGTCTGCTGGCAAGCTGTTGAGCCAATGGCGGGCCGGTCCCTTAAGTTTGAGTGGGAGGTATTTGATGGCATGTAGATCATCACCGCAGGCCATGTGGATATGAAGGAGATAATCCTCGATCCATACCGCAGGATCTGTTGTGCCATCGTATGATTCGATGTTTACGGGTTTGAAGCCCTCAGGGATTTTATGATCCATTACTTCATCTGTGAAGCATAGTGGGTGCGCGGCGCCTCTGTACTGGGCTATATCACGACGAAGCTCAAAGGAGCTTTGTCCATTGTGTTCGGCCCGGCCGGATTTATTGTATCCGGAGTGACGATCACCGTCACGTGTCGTGGGGTGCCCGCGCGATCCGTAGATCGATCTTGTTTGCCTTGCCTTGTCCTCCAGTATATCTCGCTGGTCTGGCGCGTTTTCCCGTGCCTTAGCATGTTTTGAGCGGCGTCGGGGCATGGCTTGAGTGGAGGGCTAGAGGCCTCTCTGTCGCGGCCACGAGGTGGCCGGTCGGCCATGTCATGCACTGGTGATGTAGGTGCTTCCTCCTCTAATATGGGTAGCAGCCTGCGCTTTGGGTAACGCTTGGAGGGGCGTTCGAGTTCATATTCTTCGGCCGCAAGGACTTTAGTCCATCTGTCAGCTAGCAAATCTTGATTAGCTCTAAGCTGTTGCTGCTTTTTCTTGAGGCTGCTTGCCGTGGCTAAAAGCCTGCGTTTGAGACGCTCTGATGAGGGTTGGCTTCTCCATCTTCCTGTGCGGAATCTTGCTGGAGGGGGTGTTCTTCGGCGCTATCCGGAGTTGTATTATCTCCGGTGTCGGAATCACCGTTTTTGCTTTGGCGGGATTTAGAACGGCACCGCTGACGCCGGCGCTTGGGATGTTTTCTTAGAGGTGTCATCCCCCGCTTTTCCATCGCCATCTCCATCTTTTGGAGTGTCCACCATATATATGTCATATGACGAGGTGGCCTTCCAGCGCCCTACAAGTGCTGGTTCCTGTTCATCTCCCGCATCGTCGTTCATACCGTCGATGTCTTCGGAGTCGAAGTCGAGCATGTCGGTTAAATCGTCGACAGTGGCTACAAAGTGGGTGGTGGGTGGGCTTTGAATTTCCTCATCGTCCGTATCCCATCCTTGTTGACCATAGTCCGGCCAGGGCTCTCCTGATAAAGAGAGAGACTTTAGTGAGTTCAGGATGTCGCCGAAGGGCGAGTGCTGAAAGATGTCCGCGGCGGTGAACTCCATGATCGGCGCCCAATCGGATTCGATCGGCAGGGGCGCGGGGGGTTCGGAGTCCGGAGAGGAATCCGGATCCTCGGAGTCACGGGTCATGCAGAGTGCGGGGCTGGTGTTCGGCTCGATCGCCTTTGAGATTGCAACCCCTGAGGTGGCGTCCAACCGCTCATCCTCGATCGGCGCCGCAGGCTCCGAATTAAGGGTCAGAACCGACGCGCGTGCGGCCTCCAGGACACTGTTCGGCAGCAGAGCTAGATCATGCCCATCGAGACAGTGCGGCGCGCTTGGCTGTGGCTCGAATCCGTCGAAGATCAAGTCCCCGCGGATGTCAGCCGTGTAGTTCAAACTTCCAAACCTGACCTGATGGCCAGGGGCGTAGCTGTCGATCTGCTCCAGGCGGCCAAACGAATTGGCCCGCAGTGCGAAGCCGCCGAAGACGAAGATCTGTCCAGGGAGAAAAGTCTCACCATGGACCGCATCGTCGTTGATGATCAAAGGAGCCATTGGGCCTAAAAGTGACGACACAGAGGAACTCTCAATGAAAGCACCAATGTCGGTGTCAAAACCGGCGGATCTCGGGTAGGGGGTCCCGAACTGTGCGTCTAGGCGGATGGTAACAGGAGACAAGGGACACAATGTTTTACCCAGGTTCGGGCCCTCTTGATGGAGGTAAAACCCTACGTCCTGCTTGATTAATATTGATGATATGGGTAGTACAAGAGTAGATCTACCACGAGATCAAGGAGGCTAAACCTTAGAAGCTAGCCTATGGTATGATTGTTGTATGTTCGAGTTGTTGTCCTACGGACTAAAATCCTCCGGTTTATATAGACACCGGATAGGGTTAGGGTTACACAAAGTCGGTTATAATGGTCGGAGATCTAAATATCCGCATCGCCAAGCTTGCCTTCCCCGCCAAGGAAAGTCCCATCCAGACACGGGACGAAGTCTTCAATCTTGTATCTTCATAGTCCTGGAGTCCGGCTGAAGGTATAGTTCGGATGGCCGAACACCCCCTAATCCCGGACTCCCTCAGCGGTGGCGGGGGCCTTCCCTCTCTCCCACGCCATGGGGGCAGTGCGGAGCCCCGCGGCGTGTGGTGGGACGACCGATCTGGCCTTCGTGGTGTGGCGGGCCTGCTTTGACCGGCGGCGGCGGCCTCGTCCTAGGGCGGTGGTGGTGGCGGGTGCGGCGGCCGGCCCTGCGTCGGGCAGCGGCCTTGGCTGCGTTCGGCGGCGGCGGCCGGGTCTGCAGCGACGGACCATATGACCTCGGATCGGCGGTGGCGGCATGGAGGGCCTGGTGGTTGGGTCGGCGCCATGCGTGGTTTGCCCTCCGGACAGATCTGATCTGCCCGGTGTGGCTTGCTCGATGTGCGGCGGCTCAGATCGGCGGCGACCTGTGCACACGATGCTTGATGGAGGTTCTTCGAGCGGATCCAGGTGAAAACCTTGTTCTCGGCTTGATGCCAAGACCGGCGTTGGCAGCACTCTTTTGTGTCATTACCTTCTTGAAGGCATCGCCGCAGAGAAGCTCCAGACCTCTATCTGCTACCTCCGGGGGAAACCCTAGATCAGTAGATCAGATGATGGCGGCGCATTGGTGTCGTTTCCTCCTTGGGGGCGTTATTCTTGGAGGCGTACACGGGATCGAGGGACCAATGGGCAGCTTTTTTGGTGGAGCGGTGCTTCATCCTACACATTGATGACGGCGGATTTCGGCGGCATGGCACAGTGGAGACTCGGCGCTCGATGCGCGGTGATGGATTCGCGCAGGAGGAGGTAGTTGTCTGGCGTCATGGTGGCGTCGATGATAGAGTGGCCTGACAAGGTCAAAAGCCTCAATATCTGCTCTGAAGACGGACCTGTGGAGGATGGCGGCGGCGACACTTGTGAGTGCGTCAGACCAGTTTAAGCCCCAGACCCGGTATGTGGCTCGGCTGGGGCTTCTGGCTTTTGATGATAGGCTTAGGTGAGTGGTCTGGGTATTTGGCCCAGCTAGCATCCCTTCATCATATGGATAGGAATAGTGGCATATGTAGCCAAGATGGTGGATTCGGGCATATTGTTGTAATACTTTGTAAGGTCCTCGAGAATAATCAATAAAGTGGCCGCATGCATCTTCCAGATGCAGAGGCCGGGGGTCATCCTCCTTTTCTAAAAAAAACATACACTCACCCCTATGCACGCACACACGCAGACTCTACCCCTATGAGCACCTCTGAGAGACTGAGCCAACACATAATCTTGAGTGGTTACACATTGTTTTTCATCACACTTGTGGAAAGATAGAAATTAAATTATATGCAGCATTTATCAAAGATAGAAAACATATTTGATTTGTTTGATGTATTGAGTTGATCCTCGTAGGATATACACGAAGTAAAATTTGAGGAAGAGAGATTTAGAGCATGTTCGGACTCTCCGCTCTCCAATCTTGTTCTAATTTGAGGAGAGGCTCAAAGGACAAGACAAATTGTACTCGGTTTATACCTATTCTACCTTTGTTTCCTTATCTCAAACTAACACAATTATATTCTAACAGTTAGATTAGTAGGCGGGTTCATTCATGATTGATCTCCGTACAGTAAGTGATGTGACATGGAGACAAACAATCAGTGATCTTCGAATCCTTCCGAGACTGATTGTTCCAGCAAATGCTTGTGTTATTGATCACGCATCACCCACTAATCTTTTGATGACGACAAT
This sequence comes from Aegilops umbellulata, assembly GCA_032464435.1. Classification (NCBI taxonomy): domain Eukaryota; kingdom Viridiplantae; phylum Streptophyta; class Magnoliopsida; order Poales; family Poaceae; genus Aegilops; species Aegilops umbellulata. Next base: position 388,422,480 of record CP136054.1, on the reverse strand, counting down.
CATTCTAGATGATAATACGAGAGGACAGTAGACATCTCCTTTTTCATGCTAGTAGTGTCACTTAGACGAGACTCGGTTAATTATCGTCTACTCCCTCCGTTCCTAAATAATTTTCTTTCTAGAGATTTTAACACGTGACTACATACGGAGCAAATTGAGTGAATCTACACTCTAAAACATGTCTATATACATCCGTATGTTGTAGTTCATTTGAGATGGCTAGAAAGACAATTATTTAGGAACGGAGGGAGTAGATGAGAGCTAGCCACATCGGAGGTGGTTGATTTGTACTTCCTCCATCCGAAAAAATTTGTCTCAAGCTTGTGTCTCAAATGGATGTAGGTGCTAGATACATTCATTTAAGGGACAAGCTTTTCCGGACGGGAGAGTAGGATTTCAGTTTTATTTTCACTGCTGAACTACTTTTGCTCTAGCTTCTAGATAAGCATCTGCAGGAGATCTGTTTGGTGCCAACAACTTCTATCCCATCATGTTGGACGCAAGAGGTCCATACAATGTAATCCCAGAATTTTCTTGTTTGTGCTTTCTAAAATGCCACGAATCAAAGGCTTTTCATACTTGTCCAACACTATCTTTGTCGACAAGTTTGTACTATGGAATGGTTGCAAGGCCTACCACTGGCTTCAGTTGTCCTCCATGACAGACACAAATGTAATACGCATACAGTGCTGGGGTACAAAGTATCATGCATCATGTTCCTACTTCCCATGTTCACTCTCACCCACTCTTGTACCACCCCACCCCCATATACATGCACTTCTTCCACAGAATTACATTGCTGATTTGACAAAAATACAGGGTAGATCTTGATCAAGCTAATAAGACTGAGTGTTCAATAAATCAGTACTAACTATCTACCATCTACTGTTTACAGACTTTTCCGTGTAGTTCATGGTCCGGTATTTCTTCGATCATTTGCATCAGACAGAAGTCACATGAAGGACCCTGTGGGGAATTGGATTGAGTTACCCCCAAAATATGAACCAATTGTCGCGGAAGGTATCAGATTGTATGCCTGAACCATCTTCTTGTTAAAGTTCATTGCACCATGATATTCTCCTAGTCATCAATTAGTTCTCGGAACAATCAGTCGTGCATAGGAAATTTACATGTCTAGACACACAATGGGAAGCAGTAACAAAGTTATTAGAAATTGAAAATTATCTCTGGTACTATGTTGAATTGATATGGCTGTACGGTATCTTCATAGTTCATTGTTTGGAACACGTTTACTCATTTGTACTTCCAACCTGTTTCAGATGGGAACACCAATAACCTGAATGAGTACATCGCAATGTCTATCAGTGGCGGAGGTAGAGGTGGCCCACCCTGAGATTTGGAAATAGGTTGTATACGATAGGAGAAATGCTAATTTTTCTTTTAAAAAATCAATGTATATGTACAGTAGTATTGCTGGCCCACCCCGGTTCAGTAGCCTAGCTCCGCCACTGATGTCTAATAATGATGTCAGGGACCTGGAAAGTGTGGTTAATGATGTCTACCACAACAAACATGGTGTGGTGATAAACGAAACCTTGCTGCCCATGTTCTTCTCCGGGTTGCCTGAATGACATCCTTAAGAGGAGCTCTTTGAGATACCTCTCATTGGCCTGTCCGAATTTTCTTTCGCAGTGGACAACGGTTGAGTACTTGTAGTGAGTGAGATCTTATGAACTTTGTTAATGGATGGTATCGCGCTTGTCTAACGATGTCGTGTCAGGCCGTAATATTATTTTGAAGTTACTGTTGCTGTTGAGCTACTCAAACCTGAAATGATGAAACTATTGAGTCAGCATTGTTTTGATTACTGATACCAAGGACCCATATCTACCAAACTGTTGTGATTGCTGAATATCAAGGACCCATGTCTACCATACTGTCTCTACCCAACTATTTTTCGTTTCTTTTGGCGATGTATATCTACAAACTGGTTGGTTGCACCGTTTTTTTAGTATATATGTCTGGAAATTCACCGTGCTATGAATAGAGAATATGAATGAGAGAAACATGCGTCTCAACAGCGCCAGCTGCTCCTCTAACCACCAGAATAATACTATCTTATCCCTAAATCACCACGTTAATAATAGCCGTAATGAAGAAGAAGAGCGGCCATTGATCGTGCCTTGTTCCAGCAGGATAATCTTTCCACATCACGCCAGGCAGGCCGATCATCACCTACTACTTCCTGAGATGGGATCTCTGCTTGACAAAAATTCCATCATCAAATCACAGAATTGCGAGGACATCTTATTAACTCTAACGTACCAAACGGGCCAATAATTCCCGTCTAAAGCTTTCTCCAACGCACTGGCGAGTGACAACTCAGTGGCTCACTCACGTACGCACGGAACCAGCTGCAACGATACAAAATTTCAGACATGACAAGAATATATATGAAGTACACGTACACGGAACCAGCCTCTCGACCCTGAGTTATACGAGAGGAAAACTACACTTCAGATAGAACTCAGCGAGATTTTGTTCAAAGATGAGCTGTATTGGCTGCAACAATCGAATGAGCGCTGGCTCTTAAAAGGGGATCGAAACACAGCCTTTTACCACAGAGTGGCTAATGGCAAAAAGAGAAAAAATACGATCCAGTCTTTTACAGACGGGGATGTTGTGATCGAGGGGACCACTAACCTTCTAGCTCATGCAACTGCATACTATAAGGAGCTATTTGGTCCCGCTAGAGGAAATCTTTTCCACCTGTCCCCTGATATGTGGGCTGATAACGAGAAGTTAACTGAAGACGATAATATCCTACTCACTAGTAGATTTACTGAAGAAGAAGAAGTGAAAAAAGCTCTCTTCAATATGAAGAGCAATCGAGCCCCGGGCCCAGATAACATACCGGCAGAATTCTATAAACACTGCTGGGAGTTTGTGAAAAAAGATATTATGAAGCTGTTCGATGCTTTTCACAATAACACATTGGATGTGGCCCGACTGAATTATGGGGTGATTACCCTTATTCCTAAAATGAATGGAGCTAAGAAAATCCAACAATATAGGCCTATTTGTCTGCTACGGTGCCCTTACAAGCTTATCATTAAAGTGTTGGACAATAGAGCGTCCATGTTTGCAGATATTCTTATCAGCAAACATCAGAATGCATTCATAAAACACAGAAACATTATGGATGGCATATTAACCCTTCATGAAATCCTTCATCACACACATAGAAAAAAGAAAGTTGGTGTGGTGTTGAAACTTGATTTCGAAAAGGCTTATGACAAGATCAATTGGGATTTCCTCCTCGAATGCCACAACAACAGGGGTTTTGGCCCAGTGTGGTGTGGATGGATCCAGAGTATCCTTAAAAATGAAACCATTAATATCAAATTGAACAATGAAAAAGGCCCTTACTTCCAAAGCTGCAAAGGAGTGCGACAAGGGGACCCGCATTCACCTTTCTTATTCAATATGGCTGTGGAAGCCCTATCCAAAATGATCCTGAAAGCTCAAAGAGAGAAATTGATAACAGGTCTAGCTCCGGACCTGATTGATGGGGGGGTAGCTATCCTACAATATGCAGACGATACAGTTGTGTGTTTTGAGCATGATAAAGATGTTGCGGTCAATCTGAAACTCTTACTTTATTTGTTTGAACTTATGTCAGGGCTTAAGATTAATTTTCTGAAAAGTGAAATTTTGTGTGTTGGAGGGGATGATGAGGTTCTTGCGTTTCATTCAGAACTCTTCAACTGCCAAATTGGCCACTTCCCTATGAAGTATTTAGGGGTGCCTGTGAGCTATTCTACCCTCCGCGCGATTGACTGGGATTTTGTTGATGACAAATTCCTCAAGTGCTGTGAATCCTGGATTGGTAATGCGGCCTCCTCAGGAGGAAGATTGACACTTCTCAACTCGTCCCTTACGAGCATTGTTTTCTTTTACATGTCTATGTTTATGCTTTCTAAGAAGAATATTGAGAAGCTAGATAAACATAGAAAAAAGTTCTTTTGGCAAGAGACTGACGGTCGGAGAAGATATCACTTGGTTAGATGGTCTAGGATCTGTAGATCCAAGAATAAAGGGGGGTTGGGGGTTAAAGACTTGCACAGACAAAACATCAGTCTCCTCACCAAATGGTGGTGGAAGCTGGAAACCCAACAAGGCCTTTGGCAGGAGATTATCCGTGCTAAATACTTCAGAAATGACACGGTTCCCTCGGTGAAGAGTAAATTTGGAGATTCTCCCGTTTGGAAAGCTATTATGAAAGTAAAGGAAACTCATTTGGCAGCTAGAGAGGTGATTTTAAACTCTGGGAATATAGCCAGAGTCTGGAATGACCCCATTAGGGGTGCTGCTCCCTTGCGTGTTAAATTTCCGAGCTTGTTCAGTATCTGTAATTATCAGGAGATTACTGTTGCTGAATTCAAAAAGTTTGAGGGTGGTGATCTTTTTAGAAGGAACCTGCATCCACCTCTTGTGGATCAATGGAATGATCTAGTTAAAGTGGTAAACTCTTGGCAATTGTCTGATGAGACAGACTATGTTAGCTGGAGATTGGGAAAAAAGAAAGGTAGATTCTCGACCAAATCGGTATATACCTATTTGGAAAGAACCCTGGCGGGGTGTGATTTCAGATGGATATGGAAAGCAAAAATCCCTCTTAAGATTCAAATCTTTCTCTGGCAATTATTCCAAGATGCGGTTTTGACTCGAGAAGTTATGAAAAAGAGAAAATGGGCAGGAAATCCCAAATGCTCGTTCTGCAATGAGGTGGAAACCTCACAGCATCTTTTCTTTACTTGTCCTGTTGCTCGGGTGGTTTGGAGGACGGTTGGGTGTGTGTTTGGCACATCGTTGTGTCCAAACAACCTTTGGCAGTTTTTCTCATGGTGTTACATTTTCCTTCCCGATGGGGCCAAGTTTTATACGTTTGGTTTGGCAGCTATTTGCTGGGCTATTTGGATCAGTCGCAATCAGGCTACCTTTGAACATAAATATCTTAAAAGTCCTTTTAATGTGGTTTATGCTGCTTGTGGCTTTTTGACATACTGGGCAGGTTTGATGGCTGGTGAGGATCGAGAGTCCATGGAGCGCGGAGCCAAGATGCTGAGATCGAATGCCTCGACGATGATGAGGATTTGTGCACCTCCATCGACGACGAACTGACTCTACCCCACCAAGGCAGAAAAAGCTTCAAGACTGTGTTTAGCCGTTTGGTGGATCGCACTCCTGCGCGAGGGTCTTTTGCTCTCCTGTGTTTTGCCTGTGAGCAGGGCGTTTGTAGTACTGTTATGTTTCCTGTTGGAGTTTGCCTTGATCTTGTTAGGTCTAGTGGTTTGCGTGATGCTAGGTGTCACTGGGTTTTCGCCCCGCGATGGGCTGCTCGATGACGAGTGCTCATAGTGGGTTTCCCAGTGATGCTTTGATCTCGCCTTATCCCTTTCTTGCTTCCTTATGCTGTAGTCGTTTATGCCGGGTCGGTGTTCGTTGAACTTTGAACTTTGTATTTCCGTTATGCATTTAATGGAAAGGGGTTATGGCCCGGGTCAAAAAAAAGTACACGTACGCATAGAGCCAGCTACAACGGTACAAAAATTTCAGACATGATAGGAGCATGAAGTGCGCACTCTTTGGATTTGCCGTTTGGTCACTACTAGTAAGATTATTGTTAAAAGTGTTATGATGGAATTTTTCATTTTCCAATTTTTGGTAGTCAATAAAAGAGACCTTGTCATAAAAGGGGGGCTTTTTTGCACATGAGGTGTGAAAATGATCAAGCATAAAAGCAACACAAGGCCCAAGCATGTAATCATGGCGACGAGGCAGTGAACCAGAAATATTTTGAAATTTATGCTCACTTCTAATAAGGATGCAAAAAAACTTACATGGTATTTACTTTTGAACACAATACAGACGCAGATGTTCATACATACGTACGTACACTCACCCCAGCGATAGTTTAGTGTAACCCTGAGTATTCTATGGTATAACCCCCGCTCCCCCCGCGTCGCCCCCGCTCGGGCGACTCGGGCGGGATCCCAACCCTAGCCGCCGGGGCTCCCCGTCCTTCCATCCCTCCCTCCGCCGCCGCCGAAGGACGCCGCCAGCCTATAGCTCGGGGGCTGACGGCGGTTGTCGGTGTCAAAACCGGCGGATCTCGGGTAGGGGGTCCCGAACTGTGCGTCTAGGCGGATGATAACAGGAGACAAGAGACACAATGTTTTACCCAGGTTCGGGCCCTCTTGATGGAGGTAAAACCCTACGTCCTGCTTGATTAATATTGATGATATGAGTAGTGCAAGAGTAGATCTACCACGAGATCAAGGAGGCTAAACCTTAGAAGCTAGCCTATGGTATGATTGTTGTATGTTCGAGTTGTTGTCCTACGGACTAAAACCCTCCGGTTTATATAGACACCGGATAGGGTTAGGGTTACACAAAGTCGATTATAATGGTAGGAGATCTAAATATCCGCATCGCCAAGCTTGCCTTCCACGCCAAGGAAAGTCCCATCCGGACACGGGACGAAGTCTTCAATCTTGTATCTTCATAGTCCTGGAGTCCGGCTGAAGGTATAGTTCGGATGGCTGAACACCCCCTAATCCCGGACTCCCTCAGTAGCCCCTGAACCAGGCTTCAATGACGACGAGTCCGGCGCGCAGATTGTCTTCGGCATTGCAAGGCGGGTTCCTCCTCCAAGTTCTTCATAAAAGATTGTAAACACCAAAAGTAGTGTTCGGCTCTGCAAAATAAGTTTCCACATATTGCCATAGAGAGAATAATATTAACACAAATCTAATCTGCTGACGTATTCCATAATGTGACATCACACTACGACCAAGACTTTATTAGAATCGTTTTCACTTCTCCACCTCAGCGCGTTTTGCGGGGCGGTTTCCTTGGCACGTCTTGTCAAAGCAGAGATCGTGTCCCTTATTTACGAGATTCTCATCAATACAGACGTGGGTAACCCAACCGCACCATTTATCACGGCGCTTGGGAGGCAAGCGAGTTTTACTAGGCTGGTGGGGACGCACAGCCGCATCCGCCCATATAAGGGGATAAGGATCCACCTTTTTACCTACGCCTTCTTCCTCCTTTGCCTATCCATCTTCTGCGCACCCGAGCTCCAGCGCCCAAGCCGGCACTTCCCACCCCAACCTTCTCCAACAATGTCCGGAGCGGGAGGCAAGTGGATGGTCTCCTCCGTCACGGAGGGCCATGTCAAAAAGCTGAGGAAGGCCGGATCCTTGTCCAAAGACATCGCACACCGGCTTCCTGAAAAGGGGCAGCTTCTCCCCACCCCAGAGCCCCATGAGAGGGTCGTATTCCTTCCCCACTTCCTCCGCGGACTGGGCTTTCCTCTCCACCCATTTGTCCGGGGGCTCATGTTCTACTATGGCCTGGATTTCCACGATCTGGCCCCGAACTTCATCCTCAACATCTCGGTGTTTATCGTCGTGTGCGAGGCTTTCCTCCGCGTCCGCCCACATTTCGGCCTTTGGCTCAAGACTTTCAACGTCAAGCCAAAGGTGGTGCGCGGCAGCCAAGCGGAGTGCGGAGGTGCCATGGCGGGCAAGATGGCCAACGTCCTATGACTCGAGGGCTCCTTTGTGGATACCTTGAAGGGGTGGCAATCAGGGTGGTTTTACATCACCGAGCCGCGCGATCCGGAATGGAGCGCAGCCCCTGAGTTCCGATCCGGACCCCCTACGCGGCTCACGTCCTGGAAAGAGACGGGCCTGTCGTGGGGTGACGAAGGAGAGGTGACCGGATTGCAGACATGCATCCAGTCCCTGGTGAACAAGCAACTCAAGCTTGTCAATATAATCCAGGTCATGCTCGTCCGCTGGATTCTCCCGTGTCTACAACGGGGTTTCAATCTGTGGGAGTTTGATCCGGCGCAGCACCGAACCTTGAACAGGCTCTTTGACACGACGTATGAAGACGCCTGGAAGGTGCTTTTCAAGGGCGCCGAGGCTCCCGCATCCGCATCCGAGGACCGCGGATTCAGCACGCAGCGCACAACCAGCGTGGTGAGTTATCTGTACCTTTTACAGGACATTTGTTTCTTATAGTTTGACTCTATGCGGGATCTGAACTCCCTTACCTTTGACAGGAATGGCAGGTGAAGTCCGACAAATTAACTGTCCGGCTGCTTTGCCCGAAGACCCAGCAGACGCTCGTTTATCGAAGCTGCTGGCTCCGGCGCCTTACGTGGTGCCGGAGAAGAAGGCCAAGAAGAAGAAGAAGGCCACGGGGACTCGAAAGAGTTCTCGTCATGTGGTGGTGTCGGACTCGTCGTCCGACGAGTCCGAGACGCACTCCTCCCGTGAAGACAAGGAGGAGGAAGAAGAGACCTCTCCCCCTCCAACGGGGGGAGGAAACAAGAGGAAGGCCGCCCCAACTGGGGAGGCCGAAGGGTCCAAGAAGGGAAAAACCCTTCCGCCGGACTACTCCCCTGACGCCGACGAAGGCGAAGAGGAGTGGACACAAAGGGCCAGGCGCCCGGCGGGATCATAAGTATTCGGATAGTAGAGTAACTCATAATATCCCTGTTGTTTGCATAGCTCTTCCCTAATGTCGAATGTAATTATGCAGGCCGCCCCGGGCCGGACTCGACGAGTCGTCGAGCCGCTCCCTGGATTCATCGGACGTGAACTCAGTTCCGCCCGCTGTCTCCCCCCGCACTGCGGACGACACCGAAGTGGCGTCGCGACATGCTCCGGGGCAAGAGGAGGTGGTCCTGGAGGAGCCGCGAGGCGACCTCCCGGACTCCAGGGGTAAAGGGGACAAGACCCCCCCCCAGGGCTCCAAGTCCGTCTTTGAGCCGGACACCGCGCCGGAATCCTCAACAGTTCCGGACCACGGTAGGCAAACTCCTTCTAAGAGGAGCAAGCCTTCTGAGCCGGCAGCTTCCGTCCAGCCGGAGGTGCCGGACAATCTGCTGGAGGTGCTTAACGACGCCTCCATCGACGAGGAGCACCGTACTATTATGAGTACGGTGATCCAGAAGGTTCAGTCCGCCAAGAGCGGACTGACTGAAGCTTGCGCTAGCCTTTTAACAGGCTTCGAGGTAAGTAAAAATATGTAAAAATATTACCGCATAGACAGTAGCCCCTGATGCTCTATTTGGTGTTCGGAAAGAAAAGCCGAATAGAGGATCAAATAATTTCGCAGGAGTCTGACAAAAAAAGAGTCAATATGCGTATGCAGGCTTCGCTGCTTGCTACCGCCGCACTGACTGCGGAGGTAGGTACCCTGAAGCAGGGTCTCGAGCGGACGGAGCAAGAGGTCGGCCTTGCCAAGCGGCAGCTCGAGGAGAAAGAAGGTAAGAGATACCTTATAGAAAAATATGTATAAAAAGATGCAATTGCAAAAAATTTACAGGATTGTACTGCTTATTGTAGGGTCCACGACTGAGGTGGCGACCCTCAAGCAGGCGTTGTCCGAGGCCGAGAAGAGAGCGGCCACGGAACGTACCGAGCGAGAGAAATTTGAGGCCCAGGTCGGCGAGGTGCAGCAAGAGCTTCAGGCTCTCATGAATAAACATGAGAGTTTGGAGCTGGACTCGAAGACGCGAGCGTCCGAGCTCGCGGCGGCCCTTGAAACTGCCAAGGCTGACAAGGCCGAATCCCAGAAGGCCCTCCAAGAGTTGGAGGAGGTGAAAAAGATAGCGGCCGGTAAGGCATTCTTTATGGAAAGCAGACATATAAAAGTAAACAACTTGTTACTTTCTCCAGGGGCATTCGCAGATCTTCCCCGCAGCGTATCCGATGCCGCCGCATTCTACCGAGCCGAGGAAGGCAGCTCGATAGAGAAGGTGTTCTGGTCTCAGTAAGCTGAGGCCGGACACCCTGTGCCCTTGAGCGACCAGCTGAAGCAGCTGGTCGAGCTCCACAAGGCGGCCGAACAGGCCATGAAGGGCTTCATAGTTCGGCTGTGGCCTGGAGAGGCCCTGCCTGGGAGCTACTTCGGACTGGTGCGGTGATACGTCTCCGTCGTATCTATCATTTTTTATTGTTCCATGCCAATATTATTCACTTTCATATACTTTTTGGCAACTTTTTATATTATTTTTGGGACTAACATATTGATCCAGTGCCTAGTGCCAGCTCCTGTCTGTTGCATGTTTTATGTTTCGCAGAATATCCATATCAAACGGAGTCCAAACGGGATAAAAACGGACGGAGCTATTTTTGGAAAATATGGAAAATTCCAAAAGAAAAATCCACGCGAGACGGTGCCCAAGGTGGTCACAAGGCACGGGGGCGCGCCCCTCCCCCCTGGGCGCGCCGCCTACCCTCGTGAGCCCACCGTAAGGCGGTTGATGCTCTTATTTTGCCGCAAGAAAGATAATATTCGAAAAAAAATCATAGAAAAGGTTTCAGGCCAATCGGAGTTACGGATCTCCATATATATGCGAAACGGTGAAACAGAGCCAGAACAGAACGCAGAAACAGAGAGATATATCCAATCTCGGAGGGGCTATCGCCCCTCCCAAGCCATGGGAGCCAAGGAACATAGGGGAAACCCTCCTCCCATCTAGGGAGGAGGTCAAGGAAGAAGAAGAAGGAGGGGGGCTCTCTCCCCCTCGCTTCCGGTGGCGCCGGAACGCCGCCGGGGGCCATCATCATCTCCGCGATCTTCACCAACACCACCGTCACCTTCAGCAACGTCTCCATCACCTTCCCCCCTCTATCTACAGCGGTCCACTCTCCCGCAACCCACTGTACCCTCTACTTGAACATGGTTCTTTATGCTTCATATTATTATCCAATGATGTGTTGCCATCCTATGATGTCTGAGTAGATTTCTATTGTCCTATCGGTGATTGATGAATTGCTATGATTGGTTTGAGTTGCATATTTTATTGGTGCTGTCCTATTGTGCCCTCTGTGTCGCGCAAGCGTGAGGGATTCCCGCTGTAGGGTTTGCAATATGTTTATGATTTGCTTATGGTGGGTGGCGTGAGTGACAGAAACACAGACCCGAGTAAGTAGGTTGTTTGCGTATGGGATAAAGGGGACTTGATACTTAATGCTATGGTTGGGTTTTTACCTTAATGAATCTTTAGTAGTTGCGGATGCTTGCTAGAGTTCCAATCATAAGTGCATATGATCCAAGTAGAGAAAGTATGTTAGCTTATGCCTCTCCCTCAAACAGAATTGCAATAACGATTATCGGTCTAGTAACATAGTCAGTTGCCTAGGGACAATTCCACAACTCCTATCACCACTTTTCCATACTCGCTATATTTACTTTAGTTGTGTCTTTACCTTAACATCCCCTAGTTTTATTTTCGTGCTCTTTACTTTCTTGCAAGCTTATCCAAAAACACCTACAAAGTACTTCTAGTTTTATACTTGTTCCAGGTAAAGTGAACGTCAAGCGTGCGTAGAGTTGTATCGGTGGTCGATAGAACTTGAGGGAATATTTGTTCTACCTTTAGCTCCTCGTTGGGTTCGGCACTCTTATTTATCGAAAGAGGCTACAATTGATCCCCTATACTTGTGGGTTATCAAGACCTTTTTCTGGCGCCGTTGCCGGGGAGCAATAGCGTGGGGTGAATATTGTCGTGTGTGCTTGTTTGCTTTATCGCTAAGTAATTTTTATTTGCTGTTCTTAGTTGTTCTCTATCTTTAGTTATGGATATGGAATACGAAATACCAAAAAAATTAGGTGTACTTGTCACTCATGGAGATGGGGAACCTCCTAAAACCCTCGATGCTGGTTATGTGAAAGATATTATGTACTATTTTAATAATCCTGAGAAAACCCCATTCAATTATGTAATGGGAGTAACGTTGGATCAACATGAATACTTTAGGGATTATCGCTTGACACAAAAAGGGAAACTATTATGGGATCAAATTCATATATTGAAGTGTTATGCTTGGCAACTATGCGTGGAATATGATTATACTTGTTGCTCTAGGATGAATTCTCCACACCTTCCCTTTTCATGAAAATTTAATGATAATGAAGCCTTAGCTTCTTATGCTAGAGGTATATATGATTACTATGATGTGGAACAAATAGAAGAATTTGTTGCTTTTATGGGTGCTTATGAAATTGAAGCTATGTGTAAAGAGTTTGAGGATTTTGATGATGCTGTTTATAGATCTGAAAATTTAGCTATTCTCAAATATTGCTATGAGAATTATAAATACAATTATGAAATTAATGCACTTATTAAGAAAGTCTTCGCTGTCCAAGAAGAGACTAATATTTTGCAGGAGTCTATGGAAGAAGAAATTGATGAAACTGTGAGCTCATTGGATGAAAAAGATGATGAGGAGAGCGAAGAACAAAAGGAGGAAGAGCGGATTAGCTACCCGTGCCCACCTTCTAATGAGAGTAACCCTCCAACTCATACATTATTTAATTCCCCTTCGTGCTTACCGAAGGATGATTGCTATGATGATTGTTATGATCCCGTTGATTCTTTTGAAATATCCCTTTTTGATGATGCTTGCTATACTTATGGCCAAGATGCCAATATGAATTATGCTTATGGAGATGAACTTGTTATAGTTCCTTATGTTAAACATGAAATTGTTGCTATTGCACCCATGCATGATAGTCCTATTATCTTTTTAAATTCTCACGATTATACTATATCGGAGAAGTTTGCACTTATTAAGGATTATATTGATGGGTTGCCTTTTACCGTTGCACATGATGATTTTGATAGATATAATATGCATGTGCTTGCTGCTCCTACTTGCAATTATTATGAGAAAGGAACTATATCTCCACCTCTCTATGTTTCCAACACGATAAAATTGCAAGAAACTGTTTATACTATGCATTGGCCTTTACTTTGTGTGCATGAATTGTTCTTTTATGACATGCCGATGCATAGGAAGAGAGTTAGACTTCGTCATTACATGATATATATTACTTTGTGCTCACTACTAAATTACAAATCATTACTAATTAAAATTGGCTTTGATATACCTTGGGATCCGGGTGGATTCATTACTTGAGCACTATATGCCTAGCTTAATGGCTTTAAAGAAAGCGCTGCCAGGGAGACAACCCAGAAGTTTTATGTAACGTCCTCGATGCGTCTATATCTTCCACGTGTCGAAGCACGACTTAGAGGCATAACCGCATTGAAAGCAATGTCGCAAGTGAGGTAATCTTCACACAACCCATGTAATACATAAGGGAAAGAGATACATAGTTGGCTTACAATCGCCACTTCACACAAATACATGAATAAAACATTACATCATACAGTTACAATCAGGGCCCGACTACGGAGCCAAAATAAAAGAAGAAACCCCAAAAGCGGCAAAGGTCCCCGATCGACCCCAACTGGGCTCCACTACTGATCGACTAGAACGAAACAACATAAAGGATAAGATCTTCATCGAACTCCTCCTTGAGCTCGGGTGCGTCACCTGCACAGTTTCATCGGCACCTGCAAACTGGTTTTGGAAGTATCTGTGAGTCACGGGGACTCAGCAATCTCACACCCGCGAGATCAAGACTATTTAAGCTTAAAGGTAGAACAGGGTAGTGAGGTGGAGCTGCAGCAAGCGACTAGCATATATGGTGGCTAACATACGCAAATGAGAGCGAGAAGAGAAGGCAAAGCACGGTCGAACAACTATGATCAATAAGTGATCCTGAAACTACTTACGTCAAGCATAACTCCAACAACCGTGTTCACTTCCCGGACCCCGCCGAGAAGAGACCATCATGGTTACACACGCGGTTGGTGTATTTTAATTAAGATCAACTTCGGGTTTTCTACAACCGGACATTAACAAATTCCCATCTGTCACATAACCGCGGGCACGGCTTTCGAAAGTTCAAAACCCTGCAGGGGTGTCCCAACTTAGCCCATGATAAGCTCTCGCGATCAACGAAGGATATTCGTTCTCCCCGGGAAGACCCGATCAGTCTTGGAATCCCGGCTACAAGACATTTCGACAGCAATAAAACAAGTCCAGCAAAGCCGCCCGATGCGCCGACATCCTGATAGGAGCTGCACATATCTCGGTCTCAGGGCAACACCGGATGAGACATCCTACGAGTAAAACCAAGCCTCGAGTTTCCTCGCGGGGGCCTCGCAGTCTGCTAGGTTTGGACCAACACTTAGACAAGCATTGGCCCGGGGGGGGCTAAATAAAGATGACCCTCGGGCTGATCAAACCCAAGGGAAAAGGATAGGTGGTAGGCAAATGGTAAAACCAAGGTTGGGCCTTGCTGGAAGAGTCTTATTCAAAGCGAACTGTCAAGGGGGTCCCATAAATCACCCGACCGCGTTAGGGACGCAAAATCCGGGAACATAACACCGATATGACGGAAACTAGGGCGGCAAGAGTGGAACAAAACACCAGGCATAAGGCCGAGCCTTCCACCCTTTACCAAGTATATAGATGCATTAATTAAATAAGATATATTGTGATATCCCAACAAGTAAACATGTTCCAAGCAAGGAACAACATCTCCATGTTCCAACAAGGAACAAACTTCATCTTCACCTGCAACTAACAACGCTATAAGAGGGGCTGAGCAAAGCGGTAACATAGCCAAACAACGGTTTGCTAGGACAAGGTGGGTTAGTGGCTTGGTTTAACAATATGGGAGGCATGATAAGCAAGTGGTAGGTATTGCAGCATAGGCATAGCAAAAGAGCGAGCAACTAGCAAGCAAAGATAGAAGTGATTTCGAGGGTATGGTCATCTTGCCTGAGATCCCGCAAGGAAGAAGAACGAGTCCATGAAGAAGACAAAAGGACGTAGACGAACGGATCCTCACAATCGCAACGCTATCGGAACTAACCCGAAGAAGCAACACCGGAAAGAAGCAAACAACAAAGTAAACAACCACCACATAAACACGGCATGATATGCGAGATGTGGTATGCAATGCATATGCATGCTTCGGAAGGAAAAAGATGAACCAGACATAATCTTGACAAACCAAGTATGCCACTGGAAAGATGAGATGATTTCGGTTGAAATCGATATAAAGATCACCGGAATCGGATGCACGGTTTGCAAATGACAAGCAAAACAAGAATGACAAGATTCTGCCATTAACAGCATGATGCTACTTAGCAAGCAACAAGAAATTAAGTTACTGCACCCAAACATATCAACAAAGCATATGACAGTAATCTACTCAAGATGCTTGACAAAAGATGAACACTGAGCTACGGCTAAATCACACCATAACAGGTTCAAACAAGCATGGCAAAAGAGCAAAAGATAACAGGTTCTCAGACTTGGAGAAAATACTATCATGCCAGGAATTAACATCAGGATGACATGTTTAGAGCAATGAAACAACATGCTGCAGAATCAGGACATAGCAAATCAAGGCATGGCATGAATCTACTCAAAGCACTTAACAAAATTCCCTTAGTGACCATAGGCCAAAAAGGACTAGAAAATATAATAACACCCATGTCAATTAAGAAAGTTACGATACAGGTTTCAGACAGAAAACTAGACATGTCAAACACAGATAACAAGTAGGCATGTTCGTGAGCTCGATGCACTCACTACAGAGCATTACATGATAAACTAAGCATACATCCATCAAGAAGACATGGCATAGAAGCTAGACATGGCAAGAACCACAATATATCATGCAAGGATCAACTACAACAAGCTTGGCAAAATCGAATAACATGGAAACAATCTGCCAGCAACATTTTATAGCAAAAGTAGAGCTCGATTGACTCAAGCTATGGCACTCCATAAATACAAAAGAAGGCATGGATGGATAGATCAAATCCATATGCTCAAAACACTCTTACTGATCATGCTCAAAAGAGGCATAGATCTCTCTGAAACAACATGAACACATGGCATAAAAATAACAGCAGGCAGGGACAGTGAAAATACCAAGTCTCTGAAATCAGCAACATTAAGTACCCTAGTTTGCATGCTTGTGCTAGTCACCACATAGATCACAAAAATACATGGCATAAACCTCCGGAAAGATGGAATGGCATATTACAAAACACATGTAGTACTCAACTTCATAGAGTGCACACATCAATCATGGCAAAAATGACAAAAGTGCATGTTCTGATAAGAATCAGAAACTAACATCACATAGCCCTCTTCTAACAGCATTTCGAGCGTCAAGATGAACTCAAATGAAAATGACGCAATGAGATGAAATGATGTACTCATCGCGGCGAACAATTTGATATATTATACGCACGAAACGGAGCAATATGCAGGTAGTTATGATGCGATGAACATGCAACAAAATATGCAGAAAAAGGGACTTAGAGGATTTCGGGGGTCAACCTTGGGTTGCACGGAAATCGATGCAGTGCCGGAGTTCGCCGGAGATGTGGCCGGAGAGGAGGGAGATGGCGGGGACGGGCGGATCCGGAGCTCCTCCGGCCGGATCTCGCCGGATCCGGTCCGGGGCGAGGCGGAGGAGGCGGCGGGGAGGCGCGGGCCGGCGATGGCGCGGGGCGGTGGCGGGCGGTGGCCGCGGCGGAGAGGCGGCGCGGCCGGGCGGCGGTCGCCGGGCGCGGTCGGGGCGTCGGCGGCCGGCGGGAGGAGAGGCGAGGCGGAGCACAGGCGGAGCCCGGGGCTCGGGCGCGGGCGCCCGCGGGGGTGGCGGCGGCGGCCGGCGGGATGGGCGCGCAGGGCGGCGACGAGGCGCGCAACGGCGGCCGGCGACGAGGCGCGAGGCGGCGGCGCAGGGGAGGCCCGGGCGGACGGCGGCGGGGCGCGGACGGGCCGGGCGGGCCCCGGATGGGCTTTCGCGGGCCCGCGGGCGGCGGGGGAGAGAGAGAGAACCGGCGGGGTGAGGTGGCAGCGCCGGATTGGCTGTGGGCGGCGGCGCGATGACGTGGCACGCTGGGATTGGCCGGGGTGAGGTGGAAGTTGGACGTGTCCGGCGCGGACGGACGTGTTCGGCGGCGGAGAGGGAGCGGGGCTAGGGTTTGGACTGCGGGATTTCGGGGGAGGCCACATATTTATAGGTAGAGGGGGCTAGGAAGCTCCAAATGGAGTGCGGTTTTCGCCCACACGATCGTGATCGAACGATCGATAACATGGAGATGACTTAGATGGGTTTTGGGCCACTTTTAAAGGGGTGTTGGGCTGCACACCAAAGAGGCTTCTACGGTTACCCGGTTAACCGTTGGAGTATCAAACGACCTCCGAATGACCCGAAACTTGACAGGCGGTCTATCGGTGCTACACCAAGGCCGCTTGGCAAACCTCGGTCCATTCCGAGACAGTTTAAAACCCGCTCACGGAAAAAGGTAAAAGGGGACGCCGGGGGACATAGGAGCGCCGGATTGCAAAAGGGACAACGGGGAAAATGCTCGGATGCATAAGACGAACACGTATGCGAATGCGATGCACATGATGACATGATATGAAATGCAGATGATGACATGGCAAAGTGCAACACACAAGCACAAGACATGGCAACGACGGCGAATAACTGGCGGACACCTGGCGCATTGAATCCGGGACGTTACATTTTAGAGAGTCATTTATTTCTGTTGAGTGCTTTCATATAGTTTAAAAACAACAAAAATAAAGAGGGGAACCCAAAACTTTTTCAAAAAGGAAAGTGAAAGTGAGAAAGACAAGCATTGTTGAAGTGGGAGAGCTCCTTGAACTTTGTTCATGCTCACGACAACTTTGTGAATATTAATTACAGAAACTTTTCAACAAAAATAATTATCCCCTTGTACAATTCCATTGTATTATAAAATAATGTGCCAAGGTTTGCCTTTAGGATGTTTACAATGCTTGTTGGTTTGTGCGGTGTAGGACAGAAACTTTGGCTGTAGTGCGTAAATTTTAATTTTTTACTGGAACGTCAAATGGTTCTGCTTCTTTTCTCACTGTCTTTCCGTACAAATTGTTTATTTTTCCTAATTTTGGCAGAATTTTTCAAGTACCAGAAGTATGGTGAATGTTCAGATTGCTACAGACTGTTCTGTTTTAGACAGATTCTGTTTTTGATGCATAGTTTGCTTGTTTTGATGAAACTATCAATTTATATCAGTGGATTAAGCCATGAAAAAGTTATACTATAGTAGACACAATGCAAGAACAAAATATGAATTGGTTTGCAACAGTACTTAGAGTGGTGATTTGCTTTATTATACTAACGGATCTTACCGAGTTTTCTGTTGAAGTTTTGTGTGGATGAAGTGTTTGATTGAGAAGGTTTCGATGTGAGAAGACGGAAGAGAGGAAAGAGCTCAAGCTTGGGGATGCCCGAGGCACCCCAAGTAAATATTCAAGGAGACTCAAGCGTCTAAGCTTGGGGATGCTGGGGAGGCATCCCCTCTTTCTTCAACAAATATCGGTATGTTTTCAGATTCGTTTCGTTCATGCGATATGTGCAAGTCTTGGAGCGTCTTTTGCAATTAGGTTTTTATTTTTTATTTTATGCACCATGCTGGTATGAGATGGTCCTTGGTTGATTTATAGAATGCTCATTACACTTCACTTATATCTTTTGAGCATGGCTTTATAGAATGCTTCATGTGCTTCACTTATATCATTTGAAGTTTGGATTGCCTGCTTCTCTTTACATATACAACCGCCATTTGTAGAATGCTCTTTTGCTTCACTTATATTTGTTAGAGTTTGGGCATATCTTTTGTAGAAAGAATTAAACTCTCTTGCTTCACTTATATCTATTTAGAGAGATGATAGGAATTGGTCATTCACATGGTTAGTCATAAAATCCTACATAAACTTGTAGATCGCTGAATATGATATGTTTTATTCCTTGCAATAGTTTTGCGGTATAAAGATGGTGATATTAGAGTTATGCTAGTGGGTGGTTGTGGATTGTAGAGACACTTGTGTTGAGGTTTGCAAGTCCCGTAGCATGCACGTATGGTAACCGTTGTGTGACAAATTTGAAGCATGGGGTGTTTCTTTGATTGTCTTCCTTATGAGTGGCGGTCGGGGACGAGCGATGGTCTTTTCCTACCAATCTATCTCCCTAGGGGCATGCGTAGTAGTACTTTGCTTCGAGGGCTAATAAACTTTTGCAATAAGTATATGAGTTCTTTATGACTAATGTGAGTCCATGGATTATACGCACTTTTACCTTTCCATCATTGCTAGCCTCTTCGGTACCGTGCATTACCCTTTCTCACCTCGAGAGTTGGTGCAAACTTCGCCGGTGCATCCAAACCCCGTGATACGATACGCTCTGTCACACATAAGCCTCATTATATCTTCCTCAAAACAGCCACCATACCTACCTATTATGGCATTTCCATAGCCATTCCGAGATATATTACCATGCAACTTCCATCATCATCATATACATGACTTGAGCATTCATTGTCATATTGCTTTGCATGATCGTAAGATAGCTAGCATGATGTTTTCATGGCTTGTCCATTTTTTGATGTCATTGCTATGCTAGATCATTGCACATCCCGGTACACCGCCGGAGGCATTCATATAGAGTCATACCTTTGTTCTAGTATTGAGTTGTAAGTAAATAAAAGTGTGATGATCATCATTATTAGAGCATTGCCCCAGTGAGGAAAGGATGATGGAGACTATGATTCCCCCACAAGTCGGGATGAGACTCCGGACGAAAAAAAAGAGACTCCGGATGTTACTATCCTTTTACCACACTTGTGCTTCAAAGTAGCACCATGTTCTTCATATAGAGAGTCTCTTGAGTTCTCACTTTCATATATTTCATATACTAGTGGGAATTTTCATTATAGAACTTGGCTTGTATATTCCAACGATGGGCTTCCTCAAATGCCCTAGGTCTTCATGAGCAAGCAAGTTGGATGCACACCCACTTAGTTTCTTTTGTTGAGCTTTCATACACTTATAGCCCTTAGTGCATCCGTTGCATGGCATTCCCTACTCCTCACATTGACATCAATTGAGGGGCATCTCCATAGCCCGTTGATTAGCCGCGTCGATGTGAGACTTTCTCCTTTTTTGCCTTCTCCACATAACCTCCGTCATTATATTCTATTCCACCTATAGTGCTATATCCATGGCTTGCGCTCATGTATTGCGTGAGGGTTGAAAAAGCTGAAGCGCGTTAAAAAGTATGAACCAATTGCTCGGCTTGTCATCGGGGTTGTGCATGATGGGGGCATTTTGTGTGACAAAAATGAAGCATGGCCAAACTGTATGATTTTGTAGGGATAAGCTTGCTTTGGCCTTGTTGTTTTGAAAAGACATGATTGCTTTATTGGTATGCTCGAAGTATTATTGTTTTTATGTCAAATGATAGACTATTGCTTTGAATCACTCGTGTCTTAATATTCATGCCATGATTAAACATATGATCAAGATTATGCTAGGTAGCATTCCACATCAAAAATTATTCTTTTTTATCATTTACCTACTTGTGGACGAGCAGGATTTAAGCTTGGGGATGCTGATACGTCTCCGTCGTATCTATAATTTTTGATTGTTCCATGCCAATATTATTCACTTTCATATACTTTTTGGCAACTTTTTATATTATTTTTGGGACTAACATATTGATCCAGTGCCCAGTGCCAGTTCCTGTCTGTTGCATGTTTTATGTTTCGCTAAATATCCATATCAAACGGAGTCCAAACGGGATAAAAATGGACGGATCTTATTTTTGGAAAATATGGAAAATTCCAGAAGAAAAATCCACGCGAGACGGTGCCCGAGGTGGCCACGAGGCAGGGGGCGCGCCCCTCCCCCCTGGGCGCGCCGCCTACCCTCGTGAGCCCACCGTAAGGTGGTTGATGCTCTTCTTTTGCCGCAAGAAAGATAATATTCGGAAAAAAATCACAGAAAAGGTTTCAGGCCAATCGGAGTTACGGATCTCCATATATATGCGAAATGGTGAACAGAGCCAGAACAGAATGCAGAAACAGAGAGATAGATCCAATCTCGGAGGGGCTCTCGCCCCTCCCAAGCCATGGGAGCCAAGGAACATAGGGGAAACCCTCCTCCCATCTAGGGAGGAGGTCAAGGAAGAAGAAGAAGGAGGGGGCTCTCTCCCCCTCGCTTCCGGTGGCGCCGGAACGCCGCCGGGGGCCATCATCATCACCGCGATCTTCACCAACACCACCGTCATCTTCTCCAACGTCTCCATCACCTTTCCCCCTCTATCTACAGCGGTCCACTCTCCCGCAACCCGCTGTACCCTCTACTTGAACATGGTTCTTTATGCTTCATATTATTATCCAATGATGTGTTGCCATCCTATGATGTCTGAGTAGATTTCTATTGTCCTATCGGTGATTGATGAATTGCTATGATTGGTTTGAGTTGCATATTTTATTGGTGCTGTCCTATTGTGCCCTCCGTGTCGCGCAAGCGTGAGGGATTCCCGCTGTAGGGTTTGCAATATGTTTATGGTTTGCTTATGATGGGTGGCGTGAGTGACAGAAACACAGAGCCGAGTAAGTAGGTTGTTTGGGTATGGGATAAAGGGGATTTCATACTTAATGCTATGGTTGGGTTTTTACCTTAATGAATCTTTAGTAGTTGCGGATGCTTGCTAGAGTTCCAATCATAAGTCCATATGATCCAAGTAGAGAAAGTATGTTAGCTTATGCCTCTCCCTCAAATAGAATTGCAATAACGATTATCGGTCTAGTAACATAGTCAGTTGCCTAGGGACAATTCCACAACTCCTATCACCACTTTTCCATACTCGCTATAGTTACTTTAGTCGTGTCTTTACCTTAACAGCCCCAAGTTTTATTTTCGTGCTCTTTACTTTCTTGCAAGCCTATCCAAAAACACCTACAAAGTACTTCTAGTTTTATACTTGTTCTAGGTAAAGCGAACGTCAAGTGTGCGTAGAGTTGTATCGGTGGTCGATAGAACTAGAGGGAATATTTGTTCTACCTTTAGCTCCTCGTTGGGCTCGACACTCTTACTTATCGAAAGAGGCTACAATTGATCCCCTATACTTGTGGGTTATCATGCGGCGGCTGGTGGAGGCCTGTCCAAGGCTCGAGGTCATCAAGCACTCTGTCTGCATCGAAGGTGCCCGTAGGGCCCTTGCCCGTGCAAAGGTGCACTGGGGTAAGCTGGACGGTGAGAAGCTTGTGAGGGACGGGCCGCCGCCGGGGAAGGAGCATCGCAAGCCCGAGAACTATTACAAGGATGTTCTTCCTGGTGCCCGCCTTATGGCGGATGAATGTGCCAAGGATGTAATTTTTGAATGAACTCACTCGTGTTATCCTGTGCGCTGAAAACTTGTTCATATGCGCTAAGCAATGCTTGTTGAATTTAAAATATTATTTTCTGTGCGGCCGTTTATCAAAAAATTGAGAGATGGCCAGTCGTCGGCTTCCGCCCCCATGCCACTAGTGCTGGGGTGTTCGGGATAAACCTGAGCACTCTTTTTCCCATGTTTGAGTCCTTCGAGGGAGGCGCTCAGCACAACGAACAAGGCAATCAGACTATAATGCTTGAACACTCTCACTTAGCCATAGAACTTTATAATTTAAAATTTCGCCGAAGCCCCTAGTATTCGGAAGACCGAGTTCGGGACGCTATCCACGCCTTGGCCGGACAAAATTCGGTTCTTCACTCTAAGCGGCATAGGTCTTTAAGGACCTGAAAAACCTCTCGAACAGCGACCGGTCTCTCGCCTTATCATGACAGTCAGTTTTAGCTTTCTCTACTGAGGTGCTCCGCCCAGCTCAACTGGGGCACAATCGCAGTAGTTCTCCTAGTGCTACCTTAGCCGATATAGCGGAACGTAAGGCACCAAAACATAGGAGCCGGGCAAACCCAACTATTGACCCAAATCATGATTCGGAGCCGATGCATATAGTGCTATAAGTTCGGGGTGCCGCACTTATGAAGTGTTCGGACTTCTTACACCATATTAAGGGGTACCGAAGCCCCTGGCGTATTTGTCATACCACAGTGTACGGGTGCCACATGTCATTAATGAACATATATATAAAAGGAGGAAAATGCAAAAAATAGACAAAAGTTATGCATTGTTTTATAGAAAGGCTGCTATCTAAGCAGAACGATACAAATAGTGCGATAAGCAAAAGAAATTGGACTATTTAACATGTCCTGGCCAGGGGCAGGCCGCGGAATTGTATTCAAAAGAGGTATACTGCTCGTAATAGAGACCACCTGGGAGTTCCATAATGCGGCATGGCTTGTCTGCTTTTCTGGATCTTGCATCGTTTGTGCGGCAGTTGAATTGCCGAACAGGTCGTCTGAAGTGTGGAGTCCTGAAAGTAAAAAAATTTAAAAAAGAATTTGGCAGCCCCTGGTACGGTTTAGGCCGTGTTTTGGGTGTGCCGTGATGGTGCCCCTCCCCTTGTGCCCATGGTATTTCAAGAGCGTAGTTATGTACGCGAAGCACTGGTTTTGCTATATCGCGAGGGCTAGGGTTGGGGCCGCATTGCTACGCTAGCTCAGAACGTGCCAGGCGGTCTTGTTGTAGGTTACTCCGGGCGCGCTTGACAATGTTCGGCTTTTTAATGGCCGGACTGGAGAACTGCCTAGAGAGGCTGCTTCGTACTTCTGCTGCGAGCGCTGCCGTGTGCTCTTCCGTTCGGAGGGAGCGTTCGGTGTTTCCGTTGACCGTGATTACTCTGCGAGGGCCTGGCATCTTGAGCTTGAGGTATGCATAGTGCGGTACCGCATTGAACTTTGCGAATGCGGTTCGCCCGAGCAGTGCGTGATAGCCACTGCGGAACGGGACTATGTCGAAGATTAACTCCTCGCTTCGGAAATTAACCGGGGATCCGAAGACCACTTCAAGCGTAACTGAGCCTGTACAGTTGGCTTCTACACCTGGTATGACGCCTTTAAAGGTCGTTTTGGTGGGTTTAATCCTCGAGGGATCTATGCCCATTTTCCGCACTGTATCCTGGTAAAGCAGGTTCAGGCTGCTGCCGCCGTCCATGAGGACTCTTGTGAGATGAAATCCGTCAATAATTGGGTCAAGAACCAATGCGGCAAATCCGCCATGACGGATGCTAGTGGGGTGGTCTCTTCGATCAAAAGTGATCGGGCAGGAGGACCATGGGTTGAACTTTGGGGCGACTGGCTCCAGCGCATATACGTCCCGTAGTGCACGCTTCCGCTCCCTCTTGGGGATGTGGGTTGCGTATATCATGTTCACCGTCCGCACTTGTGGGGGAAAACCCTTCTGTCCACTGCTGTTCGGTGGCCTGGGCTCCTCCTCGTCATCTCTATGCAGCCCTTTGTCTCTGTTTTCGGCTCTTAACTTGCCTGCCTGCTTGAACACCCAACAATCCTTGTTGGTGTGATTTGCTGGCTTTTCGGGGGTGCCATGTATCTGGCACAAGCGGTCGAGTATTCGGTCCAAACTGGATGGGCCCAGAGTATTTCTTTTGAATGCCTTTTTCCGCTAACCGGATTTGTAGCCTCGGAATCTGGCATTTACTGCCGTATCCTCGTTGTTGTCGCTGTTAACGCGGCGCTTTTGCTTGTTCCGGCGCGACCTGTCGCTTTTGTCCTTGGTATCCGAATTACCAAGGTTCTTGGTTAAGTTGTTGCTGCGAGCTAGCCAGCTGCCTTCTTTGTTAGGAACCGTGTCCAGAATTGCCTAGCCGATTCCTCTGGTTGCTGGATTATGTGGCTTAGGTCATCAGCGTCCGGTGGTCGCACATAAGTGCCCTGGAAGTTGTCAAGGAATCCGGCTTCCAGGTCCTCCCAAGAACCAATTGAGTCTGCTGGCAAGCTGTTGAGCCAATGGCGGGCCGGTCCCTTAAGTTTGAGTGGGAGGTATTTGATGGCATGTAGATCATCACCGCGGGCCATGTGGATATGAAGGAGATAATCCTCGATCCATACCGCAGGATCTGTTGTGCCATCGTATGATTCGATGTTTACGGGTTTGAAGCCCTCAGGGATTTTATGATCCATTACTTCATCTGTGAAGCATAGTGGGTGCGCGTCGCCTCTGTACTGGGCTATATCACGACGAAGCTCAAAGGAGCTTTGTCCATTGTGTTCGGCCCGGCCGGATTTATTGTATCCGGAGTGACGATCACCGTCACGTGCCGTGGGGCGCCCGCGCGATGCGTAGATCGATCTTGTTTGCCTTGCCCTGTCCTCCACTATATCTCGCTGGTCTGGCGCGTTTTCCCGTGCCTTAGCATGTTTTGAGCGGCGTTGGGGCATGGCTTGAGTGGAGGGCTAGAGGCCTCTCTGTCGCGGCCACGAGGTGGCCGGTCGGCCATGTCATGCGTTGGTGATGTAGGTGCTTCCTCCTCTAATCGGGGTAGCAGCCTGCGCTTTGGGTAACGCTTGGAGGGGCGTTCGAGTTCATATTCTTCGGCCGCAAGGACTTTAGTCCATCTGTCAGCTAGCAAATCTTGATCAGCTCTAAGCTGTTGCTGCTTTTTCTTGAGGCTGCTTGCCGTGGCTAAAAGCCTGCGTTGGAGGCGCTCTTGTTCGGCGGGGTCTGATGGTACGACGAATTCGTCGTCGTCGAGGCTTGCCTCATCTTCGGAGGGAGGCATATAGTTATCGTCCTCAACCTCTCAGTCTGCCGCTCTCTCATGAGGGTTGGCTTCTTGTAACGCCCCGGATCTGATGCGCCAGGTGTCCGTCAGTTATTCGTCGTCGTTGCCATGTCATGTGCTTGCGTGTTGCACTTTGCCATGTCATCATCTGCATTTCATATCATGCCATCATGTGCATCGCATTCGCATACATGTTCGTCTCTTGCATCCGAGCTTTTTCCCCGTTGTCCGTTTTGCAATCCGGCGCTCCTATGTCCCCCGGCGTCCCCTTTTACCTTTTTCCATGTACGGGTATTGAAACTTTCTCGGAATGGACCTAGGTTTGTCAAGCGGCCTTGGTATAACACCGGTAGACCGCCTGTCAAGTTTCGGGTCAATCGGAGTTCGTTTGGTACTCCAACGGTTAACCGGGTATCTGCAAAGGCCTCTCTCTCCTTGCAGCCCAACACCCCTCCATTTTGGCCCAAAAGCCATCTAAGTCATCTCCATCTTCTCGGTCGTCGGATCACGATCGCGTGGCCGAAAACCGCACTCCATTTGGAGCTTCCAAGCCCCCTCTACCTATAAATATGTGCTCCCCTCCCGAAATTCTCGCGGTCCAAACCCTAGCCTTCTTCCCTCCGCGCCGCCGGACAAATCTACCCACCGCGCCGGACATGTCCGCCGCCCCGCAGCCACCTCACTCCGACCAATCGGAGGGGGCCACGTCATCGCCGCCGCCTCCTCGCCCAATAGCAAGCCGCCGAGTGGCCTTCCCGGCCCCCCTCCTCTCTCCTCCGCCGCCGCGGCCCGCGGGGCCCGAGGCCGGCCCGCCCGGGCCCGCGCGCGCCCCCGCGCCTGCGCCGCCGCCCGCGCGCGCCCCCGCGCCTGCGCCGCCGCCCCCGCGCGCCCCGTCGCCGCACCCCGCCGCCTGCGCCGCCGCCCCCCCGCGCGCCGTCGCCGCACCCCGCGCCTGCGCCGCCACCCCGCGCTGCTCCGGCGCCGCACCCGCCGGCCGCCGCCGCCTCCCGGCTGCGCCGCGCCGCGCCGCCCGCGGCTCCGCCACCGGCGACCTTCTCCGCCCCTCCCGCGCCGAGATCCGGCCGGATCCGGCGAGATCCGGCCCGGATCCGCCTCCTCCCGGCCTCCCCGACCTCTCCCGCAACTCCGGCGAGATTCCGGCGAATTCCCGGCCGCCTCGGCATCCGTGCCCGCGGGTTGACTTCTTCCCCTCTTTTTTTCACTAAGTCCCCGACATTTGGACATTATCATGCCATATTCATCATGCCATAACTCTCTGCATATAGCTCCGTTTCGTGCGTGTAATATGTCAAATTGTTCGTCTCGAAGAGTAAATCATTTCATCTCATTGCATCATTTTCATTTGAGCTCATCTCGGTGCCCGAAATGCTGTTAGAATAAGGCTATGTGATGTTAGTTTCTGATTCTTATCAGAACATGCACTTTTGTCATTTTTGCCATGATTGATGTGTGCACTCTATGAAGTTGAGCTCTACATGTGTTTTGTAATATGCCATTCCATCTTTCCGGAGGTTTATGCCATGTATTTTTGTGATCTATGTGGTGACTAGCACAAGCATGCAAACTAGGGTACTTAATGTTGCTGATTTCAGAGACTTGGTATTTTCACTGTCCCTGCCTGCTGTTATTTTTATGCCATGTGTTCATGTTGTTTCAGAGAGATCTATGCCTCTTTTGAGCATGATCAGTAAGAGTGTTTTGAGCATATGGATTTGATCTATCCATCCATGCCTTTGTTTTTATTTATGGAGTGCCATAGCTTGAGTCAATTGAGCTCTACTTTTGCTATAAAATGTTGCTGGCAGATTGTTTACATGTTATTCGATTTTGCCAAGCTTGTTGTAGTTGATCCTTGCATGCTATGATGTTGTTCTTGCCATGTATAACTTCTATACCATGTCTTATTGATGTATGTATGCTTAGTTTATCATGCAATGCTCTGTAGTGAGTGCATCGAGCTCACGAACATGCCTACTTGTTATCTGTTTTGACATGTCCAGTTTTCTGCTAAGTCTGAAACCTGTAACGAAACTTGCTTAATTGACATGGGTGTTATTATATTTTCTAGTCCTTTTTGGCTTATGGTCAGTAAGGAACTTTTGTTAAGTGCTTTGAGTAGATTCATGCCATGCCTTGCTTTGCTATGTTCTGATCCTGTAGCATGTTTTTTCATTGCTCTAAACATGTCATCCTGATGTTAATTCCTGGCATGTTAGCATTTTCACTAAGTCTGTGAACCTGTTATCTTTTGCACTTTTGCCATGCTTGTTTGAACCTGTTATGATGTGATTTAGCGGTAGCTCAGTGTTCATCTTTTGTCAAGCATCTTGAGTAGATTACTGTCATATGCCTTGTTGATATATTTGGATGCAGTAGCTTAGTTTATTATTGCTTTCTAAGTAGCATCATGCTGTTAAGGGCAGATTCTTGTCATTCTTGTTTCGCTTGTCATTTGCAAACCGTGCATCCGATTCCGGTGATCTTTATATCGATTTCAACCGAAATCACCTCACCTTTCCAGTGGCATACTTGGTTTGCCAAATTTATGCCTTGTTCATCCTTTTTTCCTTCCGGAGCATGCATATGCATTGCATACCACATCTCGCGTATCATGCCATGTTTATGTGGTGGTTGTTTACTTTGGTGTTTGCTTATTTCCGGTGTTGCTTCTTCGAGTTTGTTCCGATAACGTTGCGATTGTGAGGATTCGTTCGTCTTCGTCCGTATGTCTTCTTCATGGACTCGTTCTTCTTCCTTGCGGGATTTCAGGCAAGATGACCATACCCTCGAAATCACTTCTATCTTTGCTTGCTAGTTGCTCGCTCTTTTGCTATGCCTATGCTGCGATAACTACCACTTGCTTATCATGCCTCCCATATTGCTAAACCAAGCCTCTAACCCACCTTGTCCTAGCAAACCGTTGTTTGGCTATGTTACCGCTTTGCTCAGCCCCTCTTATAGCGTTGTTAGTTGCAGGTGAAGATGAAGTTTGTTCCTTGTTGGAACATGGAGATGTTGTTCCTTGTTGGAACATG
Organism: Aegilops umbellulata; assembly: GCA_032464435.1. Classification (NCBI taxonomy): domain Eukaryota; kingdom Viridiplantae; phylum Streptophyta; class Magnoliopsida; order Poales; family Poaceae; genus Aegilops; species Aegilops umbellulata. Next base: position 388,393,974 of record CP136054.1, on the reverse strand, counting down.
TTTACTTGTTGGGATATCACAATATATCTTATTTAATTAATGCATCTATATACTTGGTAAAGGGTGGAAGGCTCGGCCTTATGCCGGTGTTTTGTTCCACTCTTGCCGCCCTAGTTTTCCGTCATATCGGTGTTATGTTCCCGGATTTTGCGTCCCTAACGCGGTCGGGTGATTTATGGGACCCCCTTGACAGTTCGCTTTGAATAAGACTTTTCCAGCAGGCCCAACATTGGTTTTACCATTTGCCTACCACCTACCCCTTTCTCTTGGGTCTGATCAACCCGAGGGTCATCTTCATTTAGCCCCCCGGGCCAATGCTTGTCTAAGTGTTGGTCCAAACTAGAGCACCGTGCGGGACCGTCCCTTGGCAACTTGGGTTATGTTGGTTCTTGTACGCTTCGCTTATCCGGTGTTGCCCTGAGAACGAGATATGTGCAGCTCCTATCAGGATGTCGGCGCATCGGGCGGCTTTGCTGGACTTGTTTTATTGCTGTCAAAATGTCTTGTAGCCGGGATTCCGAGACTGATCGGGTCTTCCCGGGGAGAAGGAATATCCTTCGTTGATCGCGAGAGCTTATCATGGGCTAAGTTGGGACACCCCTGCAGGGTTTGAACTTTCGAAAGCCGTGCCCACGGTTATGTGGCAGATGGGAATTTGTTAATGTCCGGTTGTAGAAAACCCAAAGTTGATCTAAATTAAAATACACCAACCGCGTGTGTAACCGTGATGGTCTCTTCTCGGCGGGGTCCGGGAAGTGAACACGGTTGTTGGAGTTATGTTTGACGTAAGTAGTTCAGGATCACTTATTGATCATAGTTGTTCGACCGTGCTTTGCCTTCTCTTCTCGCTCTCATTTGCGTATGTTAGCCACCATATATGCTAGTCGCTTGCTGCAGCTCCACCTCATACCTTTTACCCTACCTATAAGCTTAAATAGTCTTGATCTCGCGGGTGTGAGATTGTTGAGTCCTCGTGACTCACCAGATACTTCCTAAACCAGTTTGCAGGTGCCGCTGAGACCGTGCAGGTGACGCATCCGAGCTCAAGGAGGAGCTCGATGAAGATCCTGTCCTTTATGTTGTTTCGGTCTAGTCGATCAGTAGTGGGCCCAGTTGGGGTCGATCGTGGACCTTTGTCGCTTTTGGGGTTTCTTCTTTTATTTTGGCTCCGTAGTTGGGCCCTGTTTGTAACTGTATGATGTAATGTTTTATTCATGTATTTGTGTGAAGTGGCGATTGTAAGCCAACTATGTATCTCTTTCCCTTATGTATTACATGGGTTGTGTGAAGATTACCTCACTTGCGACATTGCTTTCAATGCGGTTATGCCTCTAAGTCGTGCTTCGACACGTGGGAGATATAGCCGCATCGAGGGCGTTACACTTCTCCATCTTCCTGTGCCGAATCTTGCTGGAGGGGGTGTTCTTCGGCGCTATCCGGAGTAGTATTATCTCCGGTGTCGGAATCACCGTTTTTGCTTTGGCGGGATTTAGAACGGCGCCGCTGACGCCGGCGCTTGGGATGTTTTCTTAGAGGTGTCATCCCCCGCTTTTCCATCGCCATCTCCATCTTTTGGAGTGTCCACCATATATATGTCATATGACGAGGTGGCCTTCCAGCGCCCTACAAGTGCTGGTTCCTGTTCGTCTCCTGCATCGTCGTTCATACCGTCGATGTCTTCGGAGTCGAAGTCGAGCATGTCGGTTAAATCGTCGACAGTGGCTACAAAGTGGGTGGTGGGTGGGCTTTGAATTTCTTCATCGTCCGTATCCCATCCTTGTTGACCATATCCGGCCAGGGCTCTCCTGATAAAGAGAGAGACTTTAGTGAGTTCAGGATGTCGCCGAAGGGCGAGTGCTGAAAGATGTCCGCGGCGGTGAACTCCATGATCGGCGCCCAATCGGATTCGATCGGCAGGGGCGCGGGGGGTTCGGAGTCCGGAGAGGAATCCGGATCCTCGGAGTCACGGGTCATGCAGAGTGCGGGGCTGGTGTTCGGCTCGATCGCCTTTGAGATCGCAGCCCCTGAGGTGGCTCCAACCGCTCATCCTCGATCGGCGCCGCAGGCTCCGAATTAAGGGTCGGAACCGACGCGCGTGCGGCCTCCAGGACACTGTTCGGCGGCAGAGCTAGATCATGCCCATCGAGACAGTGCGGCGCGCTTGGCTGTGGCTCGAATCCGTCGAAGATCAAGTCCCCGCGGATGTCATCCGTGTAGTTCAAACTTCCAAACCTGACCTGATGGCCAGGGGCGTAGCTGTCGATCTGCTCCAAGCGGCCAAACGAATTGGCCCGAAGTGCGAAGCCGCCGAAGACGAAGATCTGTCCGGGGAGAAAAGTCTCACCCTGGACCGCATCGTCGTTGATGATCAAAGGAGCCATCGGGCCTAAAAGTGACGACACAGAGGAATTCTCAATGAAAGCACCAATGTCGGTGTCAAAACCGGCGGATCTCGGGTAGGGGGTCCCGAACTGTGCGTCTAGGCGGATGGTAACAGGAGACAAGGGACACAATGTTTTACCCAGGTTCGGGCCCTCTTGATGGAGGTAAAACCCTACGTCCTGCTTGATTAATATTGCTGATATGGGTAGTACAAGAGTAGATCTACCACGAGATCAAGGAGGCTAAACCTTAGAAGCTAGCCTATGGTATGATTGTTGTATGTTCGAGTTGTTGTCCTACGGACTAAAATCATCCGGTTTATATAGACACCGGATAGGGTTAGGGTTACACAAAGTCGGTTATAATGGTCGGAGATCTAAATATCCGCATCGCCAAGCTTGCCTTCCACGCCAAGGAAAGTCCCATCCAGACACGGGACGAAGTCTTCAATCTTGTATCTTCATAGTCCTGGAGTCCGGCTAAAGGTATAGTTCGGATGGCCGAACACCCCCTAATCCCGGACTCCCTCAGCGGTGGCGGGGGCCTTCCCTCTCTCCCACGCCATGGGGGCAGTGCGGAGCCCCGCGGCGTGTGGTGGCACGACCGATCTGGCCTTCGTGGTGTGGCGGGCCTGCTTTGACCGGCGGCGGCGGCCTCGTCCTAGGGCGGTGGTGGTGGCAGGTGCGGCGGCCGGCCCTGCGTCGGGCAGCGGCCTTGGCTGCGTTCGGCGGCGGCGGTCGGGTCTGCAGCGACGGACCATCTGACCTCAGATCGGCGGTGGCGGCATGGAGGGCCTGGTGGTTGGGTCGGCGCCATGCGTGGTTTGCCCTCCGGACAGATCTGATCTGCCCGGTGTGGCTTGCTTGATGTGCGGCAGCTCAGATCGTTGGCGACCCGTGCACACGATGCTTGATGGAGGTTCTTCGAGCGGATCCAGGTGAAAACCTTGTTCTCGGCTTGATGCCAAGACCGGCGTTGGCGGCACTCTTTTGTGTCATTACCTTCTTGAAGGCATCGCCGCGGAGAAGCTCCAGACCTCTATCTGCTACCTCCGGGGGAAACCCTAGATCAGTAGATCGGATGATGGCGGCGCATTGGTGTCGTTTCCTCCTTGGGGGCATTATTCTTGGAGGCGTACACGGGATCGAGGGACCAATGGGCAGCTTTTTTGGTGGAGCGGTGCTTCATCCTACACATTGATGACGGCGGATCTCGGCGGCATGGCGCAGTGGAGACTCGGCGCTCGATGCGCAGTGATGGATTCGCGCAGGAGGAGGTAGTTGTCTGGCGTTATGGTGGCGTCGATGACAGAGTGTCCTGACAAGGTCGAAGCCTCAATATCTGCTCTGAAGACGGACCTGTGGAGGATGGCGGCGGCGACACTTGTGAGTGCGTCAGACCAGTTTAAGCCCCAGACCCGGTATGTGGCTCGGCTGGGGCTTCTGGCCTTTGATGATAGGCTTAGGTGAGTGGTCTGGGTATTTGGCCCAGCTAGCACCCCTTCATCATATGGATAGGAGTAGTGGCATATGTAGCCAAGATGGTGGATTCGGGCATATTGTTGTAATACTTTGTAAGGTCCTCGAGAATAATCAATAAAGTGGTCGCATGCATCTTCCAGATGCAGAGGCCGGGGGTCATCCTCCTTTTCTAAAAAAAACATACACTCACCCCTATGCACGCACACACGCAGACTCTACCCCTATGAGCACCTCTGAGAGACTGAGCCAACACATAATCTTGAGTGGTTACACATTGTTTTTCATCACACTTGTGGAAAGATAGAAATTAAATTATATGCAGCATTTATCAAAGATAGAAAACATATTTGATTTGTTTGATGTATTGAGTTGATCCTCGTAGGATATACACGAAGTAAAATTTGAGGAAGAGAGATTTAGAGCATGTTCGGACTCTCCGCTCTCCAATCTTGTTCTAATTTGAGGAGAGGCTCAAAGGACAAGACAAATTGTACTCGGTTTATACCTATTCTACCTTTGTTTCCTTATCTCAAACTAACACAATTATATTCTAACAGTTAGATTAGTAGGCGGGTTCATTCATGATTGATCTCCGTACAGTAAGTGATGTGACATGGAGACAAACAAATCAGTGATCTTCGAATCCTTCCGAGACTGATTGTTCCAGCAAATGCTTGTGTTATTGATCACGCATCACCCACTAATCTTTTGATGACGACAATCATTCTAGATGATAATACGAGAGGACAGTAGACATCTCCTTTTTCATGCTAGTAGTGTCACTTAGACGAGACTCGGTTAATTATCGTCTACTAGATGAGAGCTAGCCACATCCGAGGTGGTTAATTTGTACTTCCTCCATCCGAAAAAATTTGTCTCAAGCTTGTGTCTCAAATGGATGTAGGTGCTAGATACATTCATTTAAGGGACAAGCTTTTCCGGACGGGAGAGTAGGATTTCAGTTTTATTTTCACTGCTGAACTACTTTTGCTCTAGCTTCTAGATAAGCATCTGCAGGAGATCTGTTTGGTGCCAACAACTTCTATCCCATCATGTTGGACGGTCCATACAATGTAATCCCAGAATTTTCTTGTTTGTGCTTTCTAAAATGCCACGAATCAAAGGCTTTTCATACTTGTCCAACACTATCTTTGTTGACAAATTTGTACTATGGAATGGTTGCAAGGCCTACCACTGGCTTCAGTTGTCCTCCATGACAGACACAAATGTAATACGCATACAGTGCTAGGGTACAAAGTATCATGCATCATGTTCCTACTTCCCATGTTCACTCTCACCCACTCTTGTACCACCCCACCCCCATATACATGCACTTCTTCCACAGAATTACATTGCTGATTTGACAAAAATACAGGGTAGATCTTGATCAAGCTAATAAGACTGAGTGTTCATAACCTCTTCTGCTGGCCGGCAAAGCAATACCAAGACTCCAAGAGTGAAGAGTGCATTTATTTTCCTTAACAAGTTCACATGTACTACCCTGCTATGAACAAACCAATAAACCCCCAAACTTCTGGCCATTTCTGAGATTAACTTATATCCTAGAGATGCCCCATATGCACATTAAAGAATGCATCGAGTCCATATGACGACGCAGACAGCTGGGCAAAACATTCATATGGAAAGGAAGGACGGCAATGTTCAGTTGTCCCACACATTTCATGTGATGAATATATTGGTAATGAATGCACCAACCAAATTCAAAATAGATAAGAACGACGCGCCCAATCAAAACCTGCTGAAGGATGCTCAAGAAAAGACCAGCCACCATCCGCCATGCGTTCCATCTTCAAACCAAACAGGACACTTGTAAAGGTTAAATACATTCGTAAATACACTAAAAGAATGCCTTTGGCTGGCCTGCTCTCTCATGCCTTATCACTAATGTAGCAACAAGGAGAATGAAGTATTAATGAACACAATGATTGAATTGTTTCTTCCCCAATTTGACCAGATATCATGGTAGAGCCTTCATTTTCAACAGTGTGATTACAGCCTAATGCAACGACAAATCACACGCTGCAGCTGCTCATTTTTGGAAGAGGTATTGGTCGACACAGGCAATAAAATACAGCACTGCCATTAGCAGTATAACACTGTAGCACACTGCACGCCTAGCACATGGAAGAGTTAGAGCATAGCAGGGTGGCAGTTCTTTATGTACCTTCTCAGATAAGATGGAAATGTCAAAATATTTTTTTTCCCCTCTTAACATCCACTTCATCTGCCGTCCTGTTTACATACTACAAATCAATGGGAGCACTTGGTGATTCGTGTATGCAGACACAGGGAAAAGAATCAAGGAAGCTGCACAAAAGCTACAACAACAATCTATTTCAACTAAGGCATGCCTTCAACGGATGTCCATTTTGAAGCTCCACATGATTTGATCTGAAGCAGCAAAATGAACATCAGTTGCTTACACGGAGTGTGGATTGCATTAACAGCACCCAAGTGCTGTATCATCATCTCACGACGTGCTGGACTGTGTTGTCGTTCAGACTTCAGAGTTTCTACAGTACCAGTGCCATGTGACCTTGATAAACATTGCTGGCACAGTGGTAATGCTGCAAATGGCGGACCACCTAGCTAGGATTTGAATTCCTAGGTCTTACTGGTAAATCATCACAAGTCACAGCCAGGCCATCCAGTTTGGATAGATCAGATATTACCATCCCAGCACCAGAAGAGCAAGATTGGTGGTACCTCATGACTTATGAGCTTTGTCCTTGAGATCGACTGCCAACAATAATTCATCAAGCTGGCCTCAAGAATAATTGTGTAATTTTAACTTTCTTTCAACTTGCATCGGATTTTCTCAGCCTTGTCTTGGATCTTCTCCGCATTGTGTTGGACTACCTCCGTGTGCTCTTGGATTTTTCTTTCATTTTCTTGGACTTTCTCAGGCATGCCTTGGATTTTCTCAGCTTTCTCAAGGATTTGCCCAGTCTTTTCTTGGATATTCTCAGTTTTCCTTGGATTTTCTTGGATTTTCTCTGCTTTGTCAAGGGTTTCGCCTAGCTTTTCTTGGATTTTACCTTCCTTCTCTTGAATTTTCTCTGCTTTCTCTTGAATTTCATCCGCCTTATCTTGGATTTTCTCTGCTTTCTCTTGAATTTCATCCGCCTTATCTTGGATTTTCTCTGCTTTCTCTTGCACTCCATCGGCCTTGTCTTGCATTTTCTCTGGTTTCTCTTGAAATTCTTTTGCCGGTTTATGCTTGATGCTTGCATCTAAACGTGAAACCCTTTCAACTTTACCCAGTGCCTCTGATTCAACTACTCTTACAGTTTGGTTCCTCCTCAGGATCAAAACTGCATCCTTTTGTATCAGATCACTAGTGCCGCGCACTGTTCTTGCTCGACTAATGCCAAATCTTTGGCCAGCAACACCATCTATCCGAGCCATCAGCTCCAAGAGATTTCTCCTCTCACCATCCCCAGCCTCAGAGAACACCTTTCCGTTCTTCAATGGCCGTGGCGGTTTCTTGGCACTCACCAGTGGCACCAGCTCCTCCAAGGTTGCATCTGCCTCCTTTTCATCATCATCAAATGCCAATGCTGAAGTCGATTCCTTCTCCGATGCAGCAGCTCGCTTCGAGATGGTCTTCTGAACATCAACAATGGCACAAGGGTTCCCTACCACCGCCATCCCGTTCCACACCTTCGCAGACACCGCCTTGCTGATGACGGCGAGCCGCTCAACAATGTCAGCCATGGAAGGCCGTCGCTCCCGGCAGGACCGCACACAACTGGCCGCCAGCGAAGCCAGGTCCCTCCGAGTGACTGGGTCGCGGGGCGGCGCCACCCGTGGGTCAAACAGCGCGACGACCTTCCCCTTGCGTAGCAGGGGCACCGCCCACTCGACGACGGAGGGCGGCGAGTACTGAACGTCGATGGCCTTGCGTCCGCTCATGATCTCCAGCAGCAGGATCCCGAAGCTGAAGACGTCGGTCTTGGTGCTGAGGCTCTCCGGGGTGACGTAGGCCGGGTCGAGGTAGCCGAGCGTGCCCGCGGGCGCCGGCGTGGCGGCATTGCCGGGGCCGCCGTCCCTCTTGGGGACGCGGAGGGCGAGGCCGAAGTCGCCGAGGTGGGCGTCGAGGTGGGCGTCGAGCAGGACGTTGGCGGACTTGACGTCGCGGTGGATGACGGCGGGCTCGGCGTCGTGGAGCGCGCGGAGCGCCCTGGCGGTCTGCAGCGCGAGGCGGACGCGGCGGGGCCACCCCGGCGGGCGCGGGTTGGAGTGGAGCAGGTCGTAGAGCGTGCCGTTGGGCATGTACTCGACGACGAGCAGGCGCGGGCGGCGGAGCGGGTCGGGGCCGGGGCCGGGGTCGGAGTAGCCGAGGAGGTTGACCAGGCGCGGGCCGCGCACGGAGGAGAGGATGCGGATCTCGTTGTCCACCTCGGCGCGGCGCGGGGAGGGGCGCTTGACGGCGACGGCGCGGCCCGAGGGGAGCACGGCCTTGTAGACGGCCCCGTGGCTGCCCCGGCCGAGCAGCGCGGCGTCGGCGAAGCGGGACGTGGCGGCCTCCAGGTCGTCGTACGCGAAGCGCTCGATCTCCGGCGGGGCGGCAGGCGGCGGCGCGGAGGCGGCGGCGGGGCCCCTGGCGCGGCGCGAGATGGGGAGCGGCGAGATGGCCGTGATGGAGCGGCACGTCGCCGCGGACGAGTCCGCCCGGCAGGAGAGGTACCCCATCCGGGGCCGGGCGGAGGCGTGGCGCGCCGCGGCCGGGGGCGGGAGGAAAGGAAAGGGGATCCGAGGCGGGGAGAAGAGAGGAGAGGAGAGGAGGAGAAGTGTGGAGTTGGAACGGTAGCGCGGAGGGGGCTGCGTGTTTTTGGAGAATGGTGGGCGCTTGGTCTCCGCGCGGCGCGGCGAGGCTGCGGGGCCCCGGTCGGACGCGCCGGGCCGGCGGTGGTAACTTTTGAACCGGGGCGGGGATGGGTTTGCCCAACGATGTGCAGGATACGTACAGTGATTCGTGATGGTGTGGTGGAAGGGCGGGGCTGTTTGATTTACCCACGTCTTGCTGGCCCTGTTTGATTCAGCTTTTATCGACGGATTCCGCTGCCGCGCAGCAGAATCCGATCTCAGAAATCCGTTGTCGAAATCTGAACCAAAAGCGAAAACAGTCCAAAACGTGCTTTTCAAAATCTGATTCCGCCACGGGTCAAAATTTGAAAAGGTTGTATCAGCTGGTTTGCCAAATGACCTATATCTTTTTCACATAAGATTTTCAACAGTAGATTTTTCACAACTGCTTTTAGAAATTCACAGCCGAACCAAACAGGGTCTTTGCCACATCTCACGTTAGTCAAGTTTGACCAAGTTAAGTGTGTGTTTGATTCTAGCCACACCTAAGGCAAGAATTTTTTTATGAGTAGTGAACCCAACGTGTCATAGACACAAAAAATATGGCAAGATTCCCTTACGCAAGCCAAAGTGTGGCTAACAATTTGAGCAACTCAAGTTAGGCAAATGTGGTAAGTGTGGCAAAAATAATGTGGCAATATATGGTAACCATAGTCACAATCCAAACAGCCCCGCGTCATCTGCAACCGCGAGCCACAAATTTTCTCCCGCGTCCGTCCACCAACATAGGGGTACCATACATTTCAACGCTGCCTGCATACATTTCAACTATCATCTGAACTAACCGAACGAAAATTATGTATACATGGTCAGATTTCATTCAAGCTCGGATATAATTTACATAAACGGACGACAATCATGCAAACACGGCAGGTTTTCATTACATTTCAAACATTTGGAAAGAAAAAAAAAACGGCGGCCGAGGCTTCCAAGCCCTTCTTGTTCCCTTCCTGGACCACCCCTCCATCCGCCGTCTCCACGACTGTTGGCGATAAGACCCATGAAGTGAAGGTGTGGTCTCCGGCGAGGAAAAGTAGAACACGGGAGACCGACCAGCTGTTCGAAATATGCCCTAAAAGCACTAATAAATTGGTTATTATCATATTTTCCGTTCATGATAAATGTTTATTATTCAGACTAGAATTGTATTGATCGGAAACTTACATATATGTGTGAATACATAAACTACACCGTGTCCCTACTAAACCTCTACTAGACTAGCTCATTGATCAAAGATGACTATGGTGTCCTAACCATAGACATGAGTTGTCATTTGATAACGGGATCACATCATTAGGAGAATGATATGATGAACAAACCCAACAATAAGTTTAGCATCAGATCGTCTAGTTATTTGCTATATCTTTCTTCATGTCAAGTACCAATTCCTCAGACCATGAGATCATGCCACTCTCGGATATCGGAGGAATACTTTGTGTGTTATCAAACGTCACTTCGTAACTCGGTTATCATAAATGTGCTCTATAGGTATCTCTGAAGGTATTTGTTGGGTTGCATGGATCGAGACTGGGATTTGTCACTCCGTGTGACGGAGAGATATCTCTGGGCTCTCTCGGTAATACAACATCAGAAGAAGCTTGCAAGCATGTGACTAATGAATTTAGTCACGGGATCTTGTATTACGAAATGAGTAAAGAGACTTGTCATTAATGAGATTGAACTAGGTATGGAGATACCAAGGATCGAATCTCGGGCAAGTAACAAATCGCCGGACAAAGGGAATTGTATTCGGGATTAACTGAATCCTTGACACTGTGGTTCAACCAATAAAGATCTTGTTGAATATGTGTCAATCAATATGGGCATCCAGGTCCCGCTATTGGTTATTGACCGGAGAGGAGTCTCGATCATGTCTACATGATTCTCGAACCCGTAGGGTCGCATGCATAACGTTCGGTAGTGCTAGGGTAGTATTGAGATATTAATAGTGGAAAGTCTGAAAGTTGTTTGGAGTTTCGGATGGGATACGGGACGTCAGAGGAGCTCCGAAATGGTCTGGAGGTAAAAATTTATATATGGAAAGTTGTTGTCGGGGTTCCGGAAAAAAGTTTGGTTTTTTTGGTATTGTACGGGGAAGTCGCCGGAAGGTTCCAGAAGGTTCTGGAGGGGTCCGGAAGTCCTAGGAGGGTTTCACTAGGTCCCAAATAGTAGCATGGGTTGTAAGGGGTGCACTGGTCTTATTGGGCTAGGCGCACCAGCCCCTACTTGGCCCATGCGCCTAGGGGAAGGGAAACCCTAAGGGGAAGGCCCTCCACTTGGCTTGGAGGGCACTCCTCCTTCCTTGGACGCCTCTCCTCCTTGGAGGAAGGGCTAGGGCTGCGCCCCAGCCCTCCCACACCCCTATATATAGTGGGGAGGGGGCGCAAGGGCTGGATACACCAAACGAAAGCCTCCTCTCTCTCCCGATAATTAAGCCTCCACCTCGATCCGCCAGCGCTTGGCGAAGCCATGTTAGTGTTCTGCTGCCATTACCACCACCACGGCGTCGTGTTGGTTCAAATATCATCTACCTCCTCTCCCTCGCTTGCTGGATCAAGAAGGGGAGGACGCCGTCGAGCCGTACGTGTGCTAAACTCGGCGGTGTCGTCCGTTCGGCACTAGATCGGATTGGATCGTCATTGGATCACGACGAGTACGATTACATCAAACGCGTTACGACGCTAACGCTTTCGGTCTACAAGGATACGCGGACACACTCACCTCTGGCTATGCATCTCCTAGATTAGATCTTGAGGGATTCATAGGAATCGTCCTACATGAGACATAAGCCCCGCCACCTCCCGTGCCCTAATCATCCTCAGAGTAGTCCGCGATCGGTCTGTTGACGGTGGACGTGAGGTCTACAATGGAAATGGTGCCACCCGCACTGTTTGTCGTCCCACAAGGCTGCCAGATAGTTCGTCGGTGGCGCGTAGGAGGCACAGCTGACGTTGTTCTCTTCCATGATCGCCTGGAGCTGCGCCTCCACGGCGGGCGCTTCCTAGCGAGCGGCGACTTCAGTGCGGATGACCTCGTAGATCACACCCTCCTCCGCGATGAAGTTGGGGTTCGCCGCGCCATGGCCGCCACGGCCTCCTCGCTCGCGTGCTCGCCGTTGATTTGGCCCTTCGCCAGCCGGTGCTGCTCCAGGAAGAACCAGTTGTACCGTTGTTCCTTCTGCACCTGCTGGAACACTGACATAGGCATTGGCGCATGCTGCACCTCCATCATGACGGCGTTTAGTGCGTGTGCGTCTGCTCCACAGTGAAGCCGGCGTGCACAGGCGAGGGCGTCAGCGCGTTGTCGTCGGAGCCCATCTCCATCGTGTGGTCGTTGTGGGAGTCCTGGATTAGGGGGTGTCCGGACAGCCGGACTATGACCTTCGTCCGGACTGTTGGACTATGAAGATACAAGATTGAAGACTTCGTCCCGTGTTCGGATGGGACTTTCCTTAGCGTGGAAGGTAAGCTTGGCAATACGGATATTCAGATCTCCTCTCATTGTAACCGACTCTGTGTAACCCTAGCCCCCTCCGGTGTCTATATAAACCGGAGGGTTTAGTCCATAGGACAACAACAATCATACCATAGGCTAGCTTCTAGGGTTTAGCCTCTCTGATCTCGTGGTAGATCCACTCTTGTACTACCCATATCATCAATATTAATCAAGCAGGAGTAGGGTTTTACCTCCATCGAGAGGGCACGAACCTGGGTAAAAACATCGTGTCCCTTGTCTCCTGTTACCATCCGCCTAGACGCACAGTTCGGGACCCCCTACCCGAGATCCGCCGGTTTTGACACCGACATTGGTGCTTTCATTGAGAGTTCCTCTGTGTCATCGTCATCAGGCTTGATGGCTCCTTCGATCATCATTGGCGATGCAGTCCAGGGTGAGACTTTTCTCCCCGGACAGATCTTTGTATTCGGCGGCTTTGCACTACGGGCCAATTCGTTTGGTCTTCTGGAGCAGATTGAAAGCTATGCCCCTGGCCATTAGGTCAGATTTGGAAGTTTGAACTACACGGCTGACATCCGCGGAGACTTGATCTTCGACGGATTCGAGCCACAGCCGAGCGTGCCGCACTGTCACGATGGGCATGATTTAGCTCTGCCGCCGGACAGTGCCCTCGAGGCCGCACCCGCATCCGCTCCGACCCTTAGCTCGAAGCCAACTGCGCCGATCGAGGACGGGTGGCTAGACCCCGCCGCAGGGGCTGCAGTCTCAACGGCGATCGCGCCGAACACCAGCCTTATCCTCTGCGGAGCTCGTGACTCCAAAGTGTCGGACTCTTCTCCGGACTCTGAACCCTCCGCGCCCCTGCCAATCGAATTTGATTAGGCACCGATCATGGAATTCACCGCCGCGGATATCTTTCAGCACTCGCCCTTCGACCACATTCTGAATTCACTTAGGTCTCTCTCTTTGTCAGGAGAGTCCCGGCCGGATTATGACCGGTAGGATTGGGATGCGGACGACGAAGAAATTCGATGCCCACCCACCACCCACTTCGTAGCTACTGTCGATGATTTAACCGACGTGCTCGACTTCGACTCCGAAGGCATCGACAGTATGGACGACGATGCAGGAGACGAACAGGAACCAGCGCCTACAGGGCACTGGACGGCCACCTCAGCCCATGATATATACATGGTGGATACACCCAAAGGAAGCAACGACGAGGAACGGGAGGACGCAACGAAGGATCGTTCCTTCGAGAAGCAGTCAAAGCGGCGGCGTAAGCGCCGCTCCAAACCCCGCCTCGACAGAGGGAGCGGTCATATAGACCCAGCCATAGAGCAGGGCGAGCCGGCGGACGACGAACATGGCATCAAGCAACCGTCCGAACAAGGCAACTTAGATAACCAAACCGAACGACCCATCCCCGGCAAAGATAACAGTCCGGATGAACTCATGCCGGACAAGTTCCTGGAACAGGAGAACCTCCACAAAAGGCTCGTCGCCATCGCGCGTAGCCTGAAAAAACAGAAGCGGAAGCTGAATACTATGGAAGATGCACTCAGAATCAGATGGAGCAAAGTACTCAACACCGCAGACAAATATGGCGACAGTGGCCATACAAAGAGCTACCCGAAGCGAAAGCTACTGCCTGAATTTGATGAGGAGGCGTTAGAGCCCCCGCAATCAAAAAACAAAGCAACCATCCGGTCGGATAGACAACCTCATGGCCAACACAGAGCGACAAACAATGTCGCACACAAGCCAACACGTGATCCACGCGAGGATTCACATCAAAAAGATGGCCCGGTCAGATCTATCTACGGGCCAAGAAAGCAAGCTCTATCAAGCAATGCAACACATCATATATCCGAACACAACGGCACGCCCAAATACAGGGGTGCCGCACACCCCCTATGTTTCACCGACGAGGTGCTGGACCACGAATTCCCAGCGGGATTTAAACCAGTAAACATAAAGGCATATGACGGAACGACAGACCCTGGAGTCTGGATTGAGGACTACATCCTCCATATACACATGGCGAGAGGAGACGACCTCCATGCCATAAAATACCTACCCCTCAAGCTTTAAGGGCCTGCCCGGCATTGGCTTAAAGGCCTTCCCGAAAACACCATCGGAAGTTGGGAAGAGTTCGAGGACGCTTTTCGAGCAAATTTTCAAGGGACTTATGTCCGACCACCGGATGCAGACGATTTAAGTCATATAACCCAACAACCCGAAGAGTCAGCCCGGAAGCTTTGAAACAGATTTCTTACTAAAAAGAACCAGATAGTCGACTGTCCGGACGCCGAAGCCTTAGCAGCTTTCAAGCACAGCGTCTGAGACGAATGGCTCGCCAGACACCTCGGCCAAGAAAAGCCAAGAACAATGGCCGCATTGACAAGCCTCATGACTCGTTTTTGCGCGGGAGAGGATAGCTGGTTGGCAAGACGCAACACCAGCGACCCAAGTACGTCCGAAGTCAGGGATGAGAACGGGAAGCCACGACGCAGCAAAGACCAGCGCCGGAATAAGGGAAACAGTCCGAGGAGCACGGCGGTTAACGCCGGATTCAAAAGCTCTCGGCAGGGTAAGCAGAAGCTGCCCCTCAAAGATAATAGGGACGAACTGTCTAATCTAAACAAGATCCTGGACAAGATATGTCAAATCCACAACACCCCCGGGAAGCCTGCAAATCATTCCCGCAGAGAATGTTGGGTCTTCAAGCAATCCGGCAAACTCAATGCCGAACACAAGGGGCTGGATACACCAAGTGAGGACGATGACGAACCCCACAAACAAAACACTGGGGAACAAAAGAAATTTCCACAAGAAGTCAAAACAGTAAACTTACTACACGTGACAAAAGGGAGAAACGAAGTGGCGCCCACAGAGATATGCGCCATGTGGCCTATCACAAAAGAGCCTCGCCACTGGTTGTCAAAACCAATCACCTTCGACCATCAGGACTACTCCGGAAGTATCCGGCACGCAGGCTGGGCTGCCTTGGTGTTAGATCTGATAATTGACGGATTCCACTTCACACGAGTCCTGATGGACGGCGGCAGTGGTTTAAACCTGCTATATCAGGACACAGTCCGCAAAATGGGGATGGACCCAACAAAAATTCGTCATAGCAACACTTCCTTTAAAGGAGTAACGCCAGGCCCAGATGCCCACTGCACGGGTTCCCTCCTAAGTTATGTTCGGTTCCCCCAATAACTTCCGTAGCGAAAAGCTAACCTTCCACATCGCCCCATTTTCAAGTGGCTATCAAGCACTACTCGGACGCGAAGCTTTCACTCGCTTTAACGCAATACCACATTATGCGTCTCTCACGCTTAAGATGCCCGGTCCACGAGGCATCATGTCACTAAGGGGAAATACCGAGTGTCCCTCCCGCGCGGAAGACTGTGCGGCTGCCTTGACAGCCACACACTAAAACGGCTTCATCAATCAAAGCACCTAAACAGGTTGTTAAGACCACGAACATGGCTAGACGAGTCCGGCGTAAGCATATAATTGATAAAGGCATAATAGCCGTATGCCCCTGTACAAGGGGCTCCACGCATGTAAAATAAGAGACAATAAGGCTCAATTTTTCCCATCTCGAATTATACTTTGTTTATTTAGTATTCTGTACATTTCGCACGATCTTTTTCAACTAAGTTCCTCTCTTTTACAGATGAACACCGTGCTACACCTGTCCAGGACACGGCACAACGGAGACACAGGCGCAAACGTGCAGCAGGGACCCGTCCCAAGGATTCTTTTTAGATTAAGACCCTGCGTAAACCTTTTTTACTGTCTCTTGTTGATACACATCCCCCGGATTCTTAGTATAAACGAGGAGGAGGCTGACGTCTTGGCATGTGGCCACGCAGAATTTTGCACGTACCTGGACACTAGGGGCTTATTACCAAGGGCACTGTTCAGCCCGTTTTCATAAAGACCGAATACCTTAGGGAGTGTTCGGCGTCGCGAGTTTGGCCTTATATGCATCAGCTACGAATCATGTCTTTGGTCAAATGTTGGGTTTGCCCGGCTCCTGTGTTTTGCTGCCTTACGTTCCGCTCTATCGGCTAAGGTGGCACCAGGAGAACTACTGCTATTGTGCCCCGATTCAGCCAGGCGAGCACCTTAGTAGAGAAAGCCGAAAAATGACTGTCATGATATAGCGTGAGACTGGTCAACCACTCGATGACCTATCGGAATCTTCGGGATTCCTTCGCATTAACAAAGGGTCGTTTCCCGGCCAGGCACACACGCGCCCCGAATTCGGGTGAGCGCGGTGCCACCAAGGGCTATATAGTAGCTCCACGGTCAAACTCCTATGGCTAAGTGAAAGTGATAAAGCATTATAGTCCGGTTGCCTAGTTCGTTGCGCTACCACCTCCTTAATGGACCAAGACGTTGGATCAAGTGTGATGATGCACCTTTTGCGAACACCCCCGCATTATATGCGTGGGGGCTGAAGCCAACGACTGCCATCTTTCAGGTTATATATACATATACGTAAACGGCCGCACAGGAGGTATTATAATTCTTGCAAGCACAAGTATAAAAAGCTTCTACATTTCATAAAAATATTGTTTCCAATAAGAATACATGTTATTCGAACATAACATCCTTCGAGCACTGCGTCTCTATTACACGAGCGCCCTCCAGGACTTCTTGAAAGAAGTGCTCGACAGGTACTCGGCTTTCGCCCGAATCTTGGGCTGCAACAGCGGTGGCCTCCATCTCCGCCCAGTATGTCTTGACATGGGCAAGGGCCATCCGCGCACCCTCCACACACGCTGACCTCTTCATCACGTTGATATACGGAACCGCACCAAGGAACTGCTGCACCAAGCTAAAATAAATGTTCGGCTTTGGCCTTTTCGGCCACAAATGATCCACGACATACTTCATGGCGAGTCCGGATAACCTATTCAGCTCAGCCCATTCGGCCAAACGATCGGTTAATGGAAGCGGACGCTCTGGATTGTGGAACTGCGACCAGAAAAACTTTTCCACTTCGCGACCCTCCTGATCTCGGAAGTGTTCGGCCGCATCAGCGGCACTTGCCGCTAAATCCAGATACGCGTCTGTCGAACTCCACATCCGGTCCAACGGAGCATATTTAGGATCCCCGAACTTCATCCGCAGCATAAAGGGCTTTCCAGCCGCGATATCTCCGGCTTGACGAAGCTCCTCCCTTATCGCTCTCATCGCAGAACTAGCATCATTGGCCGCTGTAGTGGCCTTCTCCAGGTCCGTCCGTTCCGCCCGATCTTCTTTTTCAAGAAGCCTGCAACGGTCAGCAGCACTCTTCAACTTCACAGCCATCTCGGTCATTTCCTTCTTGCTTCGGCAGTGAGCAACCTGTTCGGCTTTCAGCTCTTCAATCGCCTAAAGGCAGCCGCATCACTTTTTCTGGCTTGCTCCTTGGCTCGGGCAAGCTCTGCCCGAAGTTTCTCCATGGCAGCAGCCCCATCTGCGTCAAGCACACGCGTTATAAGATACTGGCATCAAGCTCCTCTTACCAGGCGTCTCCGGAGAACTTACATACCTTGTGCCTTGTCAAGCCTCTTGTTGACAAGTGCGATGTCGGCATCTGCCACGTCAAGTTGCCGCTTTAGCTCGGCAAATTCATCAGTCCGGCTGGACACCGGACACTTCACCACATGCATATGAAGGCGACAAAATTATACCTAGGACTATGATCCTCCCTGTGCCGTCGTCTTCGATAGTACCTAGAGTCTCAGGGGCTACTACCTACATAGGGCGCATCTTAAAGTATGCGGCACTGTCCAAACAAGGTACATCATTTCACGTACCTCAAAGCCCGTCAGTATACTCACGACAGCTTCATGCAACCCGCTTTTCGCAGAGGAAATCTTCTAAATCACCGTACCCATCAACGTACGGTGCTCCTCTGAGATAGGCGCTCGCCCTAGCAGGTCCTTCAGTGCCTCCGACCGTGCACCAGGCGGTGCCGGACTCGTCCGATTGCCTTTTTTGAAAGCCGGACTCGGAGGGCTTCGGGTGGCCATATTACTACCTTCCGGCCTTACCGGATCAGGAGAAACCCTCCGCGACGACACCTCGGGATCGCCCGCCTCATGAGGCGGTATGGCAGGGGGGGCGTTCCGCTCTCCATCATCTCCGGAAGAAGATCCCCCGAAGACGAGCTCTGCTGAGAAGGGCTGAGATCCGAACTACAAGGTAAATTTCCGGTTATTTTCCTCAGAAATAAAACAAGGATTTCTCTCATTTTGAACCTCCCCTCTCTACTTACGGCTCGGTGGAGGGCTGATCCCCTTGAGGGCATAGTACGGCCGGGGTACCCCCCGGCACAGGACCCTCTGGCGAAGACTTCTTCCCCCGCTTTGAGATTATTGTCTCCGGGTCTTTAGAGGCGGTCCTCTTCTTCCCCTGAGGAGAGGAATTTTTAATTTCCTCCTTCCGGACAACCTCCTCCACGGAGGCAGCAGCTTCCTTGTTCCCCCCTTTGTTTCCTTCTGAAGGCGTGATCTCCAGCATCCTGGTCAACACAAGATCTGGCGAGGTCTCAGGAAGGGGGGCCCGACACCTGATCAACTTTGCCTTTGCTATCCACTCCTGGTTCAAGAAACGACTCCTTTTTTAAGGGCAATATGGCGATAAATGAACAGATAGCGTGTCCAGGCAAAAGACTGCTTACCTGAGTATCCGGACGATTGCAGCTCAGGCCTGCGTCCTCAGTCAAATCCGGACACACTGCTTGTGGTCCGAAGAACAACTTGTACATCTCCACGGGCGTCATGCCAAGAAAATGTTGGAGAGCTCGCGGTCCCTCCGGATTGAACTCCCATAGGCGGAGGGGGCGACGTTTGCAGGGGATGACTCGGCGAATCAACATGACCTGTGTCACCACGACCAGACTGACGCCTCTCTCCAGGAGATCTTGGATGCGGCTCTGCAATAGGGGCACATCCTTTGCCGGCCCCCAGTCCTGCCCCTTATTTACCCATGACGTTAGTCGGGGTGGGGGACCCGAACAAAAAGCAGGTGGCGCCACCCACTTGGTACCCCTGGGAGCTGTGATATAAAACCACTCTTGTTGCTATAAGCTGGACTCCTCTTGAAGAAGGCCCTCGGGCCACGGAGCGTCAGCCACCTTGCTTATTACGGCACCTCCGCACTCTGCGTGCTTTCCCTCGATCATCTTCGGCTCCACTTTGAAGGTCTTAAGCCACAGTCTGAAGTGAGGAGTAATATGGAGGAAGGCTTCGCACACGACGATGAACGATGAGATGTGGAGGATAGACTCCGGAGCTAAGTCGTGGAATTCCAGCCCATAATAGAACATGAGCCTCCTCACAAAGGGATCCATCGCGAAGCCTAGCCCTCGGAGGAAATGAGACACGAACACAATGCTCTCACCAGGCTTGGGAGTGGGAATAACCTGCCCTTGAGCAGGCAGCCTATGCAGGATTTCGCCGGTCAAATACCTGGCCTCCCTCAGCTTTAGTACTTCTTCCTCCGTGATGGAGGAAGGCATCCATCGGCCTTGAAGGTCGGAGCCGGACATCGTCAAAGGTCTGAAGCGCCTAGATATGGAGCCTTGGGTGCTGGAACTTGAGGCGGAAGGCGGATTCGATTGAGATCGAAAGAACGGAGTAAAGCCTTGGTCTCTTTATAAGAGGTTGAATACCAAAAGCCCTCCCCGTGACCGTTTTGGGACTTGCCTTTGATCAAGGGGATATACCAACGGACACGACTGGATTACCCACGTCCGTAATGATGAGGATCCCGTAAATAAAGGGGACATGATCTCTGCTTCGACAAGACGTGCCAAGTAAACCGCCTCGCAAAATGCGCTGAGGTGGGATAGCAAAAAACGATTCGAATAACAACTTGGCTGTGGTGTAATGTCACGCTACAGAATACGTCAGCATATTGGATTTGTGGAAATATTATTCTCTCTCTCTACGGGGGTGTGTGGAACTTGTTTTGCAGAGCCGGACATGATCCTTGTGTTCAAAATCTTCTATGAAGTATTCGGAGGAGGAACCCGCCTTGCAATGCCGAAGACAATCTGCGCACCGGGCTCGTCGTCATTGAAGCCTGGTTCAGAGGCTATTGTGGGAGTCCTGGATTTGGGGGTGTCCGGACAGTCGGACTATGACCTTCGGCCGGACTGTTGGACTATGAAGATACAAGATTGAAGACTTCGTCCCGTGTCCGGATGGGACTTTCCTTGGCGTGGAAGGCAAGCTTGGCAATACGGATATTCAGATATCCTCCCATTGTAACCGACTCTGTGTAACCCTAGCCCCCTCCGGTGTCTATATAAACCGGAGGGTTTAGTCCGTAGGACAACAACAATCATACCATAGGCTAGCTTCTGGGGTTTAGTCTCTCTGATCTCGTGGTAGATCCACTCTTGTACTACCCATATCATCAATATTAATCAAGCAGGAGTAGGGTTTTACCTCCATCGAGAGGGCCTGAACCTGGGTAAAAACATCGTGTCCCTTGTCTCCTGTTACCATCCGCCTAGACGCACAGTTCGGGACCCCCTACCCGAGATCCGCCGGCTTTGACACCGACAGTCGTCCTCGTCGTCGGAGACCACGGGCGAGCTGACCGGCAAGCCGGCCTCGACCCGCCTGGTGCGGCGGCTCTGCTAGGCGGCTGCAAGGGCGGTGTCGTGGATTTGTCACGGCAGATGTCCTGGCAAAAGGACTTAGTCGTGGAGCCATCGCAACGGGTTAGTTTGAAGGGGTTAGAGCGGACGCAAGGACACAGAATTTATACTAGTTCGGCCCTTCAATGAAGGTAAAAGCCTACGTCTAGTTGTGATGGGATTGATGGGTTTCGAGGGCTAGGGAGCGATAAGCTTCGCCTAAACCTCGAGTTCTTGTTCTCTGTCCCCAAACCGCCGTCGGGTCGTCCCCTTATATACACGGGTGACGCCCGTCGGTCTGCAAAGTCCCGACCTCCGGCTTACAAACGTGCCCGGGTCGGTCTCTCTATCCCTAACTTACAATGCAAGTTTACCTCAGGCCGGTTTACACCGTAAACCTCTAAACCGATTATAGGCCTTGGGCCCTTCTATTTCTCCTTGGGCTTTAACATCTCGGGTCCATTGACGGAGGTAACCCGGGCCCTGCAGGCCGGTTTACCCCAAATAGCAATATCCCCAACATTAGGCCCCAGATTGATTTGAACAGGTTCATGTCAGTCCTTAAAAAATTTCTGTCTTCAAATGTCTTCCAGTAACTGTTGAACCGCTATTTGCTTCGTCTCCTTTTGCTGCGGTAAATCGATATGACGTCAGTACAAAGTTACCGTCTCCTTTTGCTAATCCGCAATAATCAGGGCGACGGCTGGGCTCCCGAAATCTCCGGCCCCTGGATTCGCGCGCCTTATAAATAGGACTTGAAGGCCATCTTCCTTTCCTCCGTTTCGCCCCCTTCTTCGTCTTCCTCGCGACCCAGACCTCGGAGCTCCGCCGCCGCCGTCAGCTACTGCCTCCACTCCGGCCGCTGCATCAACCTGATCAGACCAGAGCACCGCGGCGACCTTCCACCTCCGTTTGGATCCCGGTTAGACCCCTGCTCTTCTCGCTTCAGATCTGTTCTAGGGTTCGTCATCCTGCCACTGTTCCTTGTTCATCTCCATAGCAGCTTTTGCGAACAGATGATGATACCTATATTGTGAACTTGTAGTCCCTCTCAGTGTTCGCCAGAAATCTGTACTCATCTCCTTAGATCCCACTCTTTTCCCTGTTTGTCGAACCTATGTTGTTCTGCTGTGAGCCAAACCTCGTATTTTTACTTCTTTTTCGCCCTAGCTGTAGATCCATTGCTTTGAAAGAATCCGTACGGGATCTGTTTCTGCTTTCATATTCACAACTGTTAGATCTGGTCGGTTTAACTTCTAGCAAAGCGAACAAACCAATCCACACATCCATTAGTCCCCTTGATGAGCCGCTGGATGATATCATTGTAGATAACCTTGCTCTATATAAGAGCATCTTCGGTTTACATTCACACTTTGTTCTCAAACCGGTACACCTTTGTCTTGTAGATTTCCTCATGGCAAAACAGGTGTACGAATGCAACTGGGTTCCCTCTCGCATCACTGAGACCCAACTAAACAACTTAGTTCTGACTGGCGCTTTGAGTA
The DNA here is from genome assembly GCA_032464435.1 of Aegilops umbellulata. NCBI lineage: Eukaryota > Viridiplantae > Streptophyta > Magnoliopsida > Poales > Poaceae > Aegilops > Aegilops umbellulata. Next base: position 388,371,601 of record CP136054.1, on the reverse strand, counting down.
GCAAAAATGCCATCCATTGGAGGGTTCCAGGGAATGAATGTCCTCCTACCCCACAGGAGGGAGAAGTAGTGGTGTTTGCGGATCACCTGGCCCGGGGTTTTAACCCACCTGGTTCAAAATTTTATCGGGACGTCCTGGCTAACTTTAGGTTGCGCCCACAAGACGTTGGTCCAAACTCAGTCACGAATATCTGCCATTTCCAAGTGCTTTGCGAGGTGTACTTCCAGGAGGAACCTACTGTAGAGCTGTTCCGGGACTGTTTTCATTTGAACCGACGTACTGAATTCACCGACGGCCCTAATATGGAACTGGGTGGTGTGACGATTCAAAAGAGGAAAGAAGTGACTTATCCTCATGCCAAGCTACATAGTCATCCGCAAGAATGGAATCACACTTGGTTCTATTGCAAGGATACTTCCCCTGCTGAAGAAAATCCACTGCCCGGCTTCCGTCCGGAGAGACTTAGCAACACACACCCCTTCCCCCAAAGGCTAACCGCCAAAGAGAGGAGTAAGTACACCCCTCAGCTATCCAAGCTCAGAGCCTTCATGGCTAACGGTTTGACGGGGGTAGACCTTGCTCGCTGCTGGATTTCATGGAGCATCCTGCCCCTTAGCATCCGCTCCGGTTTAATGTGCCAATACACGGGCCGGGTTGATGATCCTTTGAGGCACTGCAACATTCAGCTAACGGAAGACGAAGTCACCGAAGCTGTGAAAAAGATGCTGAATGAACCGGAATATGTTTGCGCCCGAACCGGCCTGTTTCCATTTTGTGCCACAAACAAACCACCTGCTGTAAGTACTTCCCCTCTGTTTGTTATAGAATTTATGATCTCCTTATACACATATTGCTAACTCCAGTCCTTTCTGACACAGGGAGATGATCCGTTTTGGAGCAAGAAGTTTCAAGAGCCGACCGAAAGGGTAACCCGACCCAAAACGAGGGTGAAGAAACCCGCTCAGAAAAAACGGAACACCGCTTCCTCCACCCCGAATTTAGAGGAGGATGATGTGGGTAATCCGGACCTTGGGGTAGACCTCGATTCAGTTGGCTTACTTTTTATGCGTCTTATTGATGATGATATTTGTCAGGACGACGCTGAAGCGAGCAATGCTGAAGGCCCAGAGGTAACTATTCTTTCTTCTGACGCCGTTCCTTTGCCTTTGAAAAAACCTCGCCAAGCAAACCGGAAAATTAAATTTTCTCATCCTCTTGCTTACTTGGATCCCAAATTTCTTGTGAAGACCCAGCAACATGAAGCTCGACGCACCACCCGGCATAGCGGCCAGGTAGTTACCTCCGCCGGTTTACCGAACAGCCCGGTTCGGAAACGCCGCACAGAGGTCTCCGATTTATGCGCTAGCTTTCCTCCTAAAACAGGTTTAATTCGTCAGCCTCTTAATCCATCTGACTCCGATTATCAGGTCACCTCCCATTCATCTTCTGGTGAATCCTCAGCCACTCAACTGCCACCGCTGAAGACAGTTATTGGGTAAGTTGGACCGATCACAACATATCTCTGTATGGGTCTCTTAATCCATCTTACACCGTTTTTTCAATCTTTGCGTTTTTTCCAGGGCTAAACCTAGACCGAGCAAGAAGGCTCGTCTGGATAACCCGGCTGAAGGAACTGCCGCTCCTGAACCGGAGAAAACTCCTGATGCTGACGCTCTGGGTTGTGAAGATATTCAGAATTATCTATCTCCGCAAGATGACACCTGTGCTGAAGAAAGGACTACCGAACCTGCCAGCCGTACTGATCCGCCTGCCAGTCCTGTTCGGGTTGAGGAATCCATCCCCCCTTCTGGAACTGTTGATAAACCGACAGGGCCACTGCAGAGCAGCGATTCCAAGGATGATGATGTTGTGATTACCGGCATCGGTCACTCTGAACCGGGGAACACTGCTACTTTAGCCAAGCATACTGCCAAGGACGAAATCTCGGCCATAAAGGGCAAATGGGACCTTGACTCCTCTACGTACGCCGCTTTAAGCGCCCCGGATCTTTATTCTGGGTACCTGAACCGACTGTACACCAGTCGGGATTATGAAGCTGGCATGATCAAGATGATGAAGGAGAAACTTGAGGTAACTCCCTTGTGCTTCATTCCATTGCAACTTAGCTTATCAATATTTCCAAACCGAGATGGTAAACCGGATCAGGCTGCCTTGACAATTAAGGTCCGGTTTAGCCCCCAAGTGCCAAGTTTAAATACTTGTATAAACCCTGGGACTTTTGCAATGTAAAACATGCATTAAGATCAAGTACGCATTAGCCCCCAAGTATCGAGCACATAACTTGCTTGTGTGGTTGATACTTCCAAACCGTGCAATATTTTCTGAACACTACTGATGACCTGTTGCAGGGGAATCTGAAGACCAAAGAGAAACAAGTCTCGGACCTTCGGGAAGCCTTAAAAACCCAGCAGGCTGAAACTGCAAAAGCGAAGGAAGAATTGACCAATGCTTTAACTGTTATGGAACAGCTGAAAGAAAACCGTAAAAAGGAACAAGCTAATTGGGCTACTGAAAAAGCTCTTTTGACGAAGAGGGCTGAAAATGCCGAAGCTGCTCTCAAACCGGTGGTCGATGAATTATCCAGCGTGAAGCGACAAATACACTCCATGACCTCTGCCGTCTTTGGTAAATTTCCTTCGATGCCCTTCTTCCAATTTGTACTTTGTCCGCTATGTCTTATGTCCGGTTTGTAATCCCTTTTGAAACACTGCAGGCACACGTATTGGACACCTGGGTTCTGATGTGCGGATGAAACTCAAAGCTGCCTATACTCTGATTGAACAGTTGTACACCGGAGCACAAAGAGCTATCACCACTGCATCGCATAACAACCCTGCACCGTCCCTGATTCAAGATACGTTGAAACGGCTATCTATGCTTCCAGCCCGGATTGAAGAGTTGAAAAGATCAGCTGCTCGAACTGGAGCCATCACTGCCTTGATCCGGGCTAAAGCGTGGGTACCAGATTTCGATCCTGTCGAAGCGGCCCAAGGATACCCCAGCTTGAAAGAAGACGGTTCAGACTTTGGTGAAGATGATTTGAGGGCGATAAACCGGGCGGTGCGCCCCCTAGCTTGTCAACTGGCTGAGGAAGCGGATTTGTCACATTACCAAGCCCAATACGATAACCAGAACAAACGAGTAGCTGCCCCGGTCCCTGAAGCGGGAAACCTTATTCCTCCAATCCGTAAGCATACCTACGCCCCTGACCTTGAACCGTCTTTGCTGATTCACGAAGAAGCTGTCTTTCAAGCGCTAATGGGAATCGACTGGACCACTGCTGATTTCCAGCCAATGGGTAGCCAAGATAGAGCTGAAGCGGCGCAAGATGATCCACGGCCTTCGAACCGAGGCGGCGAACGGGCGTAATCAACACTCCGGTTCACCTTAACTGGTGACGTTTAATCTGTCAAGAAACAATATATTCAGGCACTACGCTGCCTTGTAATAAGATAGTTTAATACCTCTGCATTTGAATGTGCCTTCGTGCACGGGTACTGATGCCCTTTCCAATGACGTTTTCCAGCTTATGTTTCCTGTCTTTACTGAATACGCCAGATCTTTTGACCTTATGAACCGTGCTGTGCCTTTGCCAAACCGGGTAACTTGCCTCCGGGTTTAAAAATACTTGACGTTCCGAAGAACAAAAAACACCACAATAAAGGCAGAAAACAAAAACCAAATACGAGAGGGCAACGCGATGGTAAAACGCATGCAAATAGTGGTTGCTATGAACCGTTCAGAAGGCGTGACCATCGTCAAGACAAAATAAACCAAGCCCCCAAGAGGTGTAGCTACGGTTCAAGTCGACTAGGTTCCTAACTGAATCGTGGCAAATATGCCGGTCAAATGGCATTGCATTGGTTCGGGTTCGACCAAGCCCCCAAGTGACTCCGTGGCCAAAGGCCGATCAAGTGGCATTGCGTTGGTTCGGACACGACCAATGCCCCCAAATGATTCATTGGCTAAAAAGCCGACCAGAAGGCATTACCATCATCAAGACATGACCGAGCTCCCGTAAGGTGTAACTACGGTTCAAGTCGATTAGGTCCCCAACTGATTCAGTGGCAAATGTGCCAGCCAGAAGGCATTACCGTCGTCAAGACATGACCAAGCCCCCTGGAGGTGTAGCTACGGTTCAGGCCGACTAGGTCCCCAACTGACTTTATAAGGATAGCTATGTTCTCTTTGGTTCGAATACGACCTATGTTTGAACAGGAAGCCCCATGTTTGAATAGCTATGTTCTCTTTGGTTCGAATATGACCTATGTTTGAACAGGAAGCCCCACGCTTGAACCGGGATCTTGAACCAGATGTTAAGAGCGTCACAGCTTTGTGAGACATCTTCCCTTGAACCGGCTTTTAAACCGGAATCTTCACTTTGATCTTCTGTGAAGCGACCTCAAAGGGTAAGCACGCATGATGTGAAGAACAGCAGAGACCCCGCTTTACTCGAGGCTCCGGTTTATTGTATTAATCATAATATATACATGGTCATGATGTGTACATAAACAGAGCCCAAGGCTCATGTATAATAAGGTCGAAGATGAGCTATGTTCCACGGTCTGCTGGTCTCCTCTCCTGATGTGCGTGAATCCTTGCGCTCTCGGATATCAATCAGGTAGTATGACCCATTATTCAGATTCTTGCTGACCACAAAAGGTCCCTCCCAAGGCGGGGATAATTTATGTTGATCAGACTAATCCTGGATGAGCCGAAGCACCAAATCCCCCTCCTGAAAGGTTCTGGTCCTAACCCGACGGCTGTGGTAACGGCGAAGATCTTGCTGGTAAATCGCTGAACGGGCAGCTGCTAAGTCACGTTCCTCATCCAACAAGTCAAGAGCGTTCTGCCGTGCCTGCTCGTTGTCCGCTTCAACATACGCTGCCACACGCGGTGAATCATGTCGTATATCACTTGGGAGAACCGCCTCTGCTCCGTAGACCATAAAAAACGGCGTAAACCCCGTGGATCTGTTAGGCGTGGTGTTGATGCTCCATAATACAGACGGTAGCTCTTCCACCCAACAACCCGGCGTCCTTTGCAAAGGGACCAGAAGCCGGGGTTTGATACCTCTCAAGATCTCTTGATTCGCCCGTTCTGCCTGACCATTAGATTGTGGGTGCGCCACCGAAGAAACATCAAGCCGTATATGCTCCCGCGCACAGAACTCTCTCATGGCCCCCTTGGATAGATTGGTACCATTATCTGTGATGATGCTGTGTGGAAAACCAAACCGAAAGATCACCTTCTTTATAAACCGAACCGCCGTGGCAGCATCACATTTACTGACAGGTTCTGCCTCCACCCACTTTGTAAATTTGTCAACCGCCACCAGTAGGTGGGTCTTCTTATCTTTGGAACGCTTAAAAGGCCCAACCATATCGAGCCCCCAAGTTGCAAACGGCCAAGTGATTGGAATCATCCTCAATTCTTGAGCCGGTACGTGCGCTCGTCTGGAAAATTTCTGGCAACCATCACATAACCTGACCAGGTCTTCTGCATCAGCATGAGCAGTTAACCAATAGAAACCGTGGCGGAACGCTTTAGCCACCAATGATTTTGAACCGGCGTGGTGACCGCAATCCCCTTCATGTATTTCACGCAATATCTCGCACCCCTCCTCAGGGGACACGCACCGTTGCAGCGCTCCTGACACGCTGCGATGATGTAGCTCTCCCTTGAGAATGGTCATAGATTTGGACCGCCGTACTATCTGTCGAGCCAGGCTTTCGTCTTCTGGCAACTCACCCCGGTTCATGTATGCCAGATAAGGGAGCGTCCAATCCGGGGTGACGTGAAGAGCCGCCACTAATTGAGCTTCCGGATCAGGAACAGCCAACTCCAGCTCACCGGGTAGCTGTACCGATGGGTGATACAACACATCCAAGAAAACATTGGGTGGGACCGGTTTACGCTGAGAGCCCAAGCGGCTTAAAGCGTCCGCTGCCTCATTCTTTCTGCGGTCCACATGGTCCACTTGATAGCCTTTGAAATGCCCAGCTACCATATCTACTTCACGTCGGTATGCAGCCATGAGCGGGTCCTTAGAATCCCAGGTGCCAGATACCTGCTGAGCCACCAGATCCGAATCACCAAAGCACCTAACTCTGCTCAGATTCATCTCTTTAGCCATCCGAAGACCATGAAGCAAAGCTTCATACTCAGCCGCATTATTTGTACAGGGGAACATTAAACGGAGGACATAACAAAACTTATCTCCTCGTGGGGAAGTTAAAACGACTCCAGCCCCCGAGCCTTCCAATTGCCTGGACCCGTCAAAATGAATAGTCCAATAGGTGTTATCTGGCTTCTCCTCAGGCGCTTGTAACTCTGTCCAATCGTTTATGAAGTCGACAAGTGCTTGTGACTTTATAGCCGTCCGGGGCACGTATCTTAAACCGTGCGGCCCAAGCTCGATAGCCCACTTAGCAATCCGACCGGTCGCCTCCCGGTTCTGTATGATGTCACCCAAAGGAGCAGAACTGACCACCGTGATGGGGTGTCCTTGAAAATATTGCCTCAGCTTCCGGCTTGCCATAAAAACACCATATACCAGCTTCTGCCAATGCGGATACCTTTGTTTGGACTCGATAAGTACTTCACTGATATAGTAAACCGGTCGCTGAACCGGATGTTCCTTTCCAGCCTCCTTTCGTTCTACCACCATCGCCACACTAACTGCTCTGGCATTCGCAGCCACATATAACAGGAGTGGCTCTTTATCTACAGGGGCTGCCAAAACTGGCGGATTGACTAGCTGCCGCTTCAAGTCCTCGAACGCTTTATCTGCCTCCGCACTCCAGACAAATTGATCCGTCTTCCTGAGCATTTGATACAAGGGGATCGACTTTTCACCAAGGCGACTGATAAACCGGCTTAACGCTGCAATCCGTCCGGCCATGCGCTGAACATCATTGACGCATTTCGGTTTGGCCAGGGAGGTGATGGCTGTGATCTTTTCCGGATTAGCCTCAATTCCTCTATGGGATACTAAAAATCCCAACAACTTGCCTGCAGGCACACCAAAAACACATTTAGCCGGGTTGAGCATCATTTGGTACACTCTCAAATTATCGAAAGTCTCCTTCAAATCGTCAACCAGGGTCTCCTTCTTTCGTGACTTGACCACAATATCATCCACATAAGCATGCACATTACGGCCAATCTGCTCGTGGAGGCAATTTTGCACACACCGTTGATAAGTAGCTTGCGCACTCTTAAGCCCGAAGGGCATAGACACATAGCAGAAGGCTCCAAAGGGAGTAATGAACGCCGTCTTCTCCTGGTCCTTAACTGCCATCTTGATCTGGTGATAACCCGAATAGGCATCCAAAAAACTCAAACGCTCGCAACCTGCCGTAGCATCAATGATCTGATCAATCCGGGGGAGAGCAAAAGGATCCGCTGGACAAGCTTTATTCAAGTCTGTGTAATCCACACACATGCGCCAGGTGCCGTTTTTCTTAAGAACCAGCACCGGATTAGCAAGCCATTCGGGATGAAAAACCTCGACGATAAACCCAGCTGCCAGGAGCCTGGCCACTTCCTCACCAATCGCTTTACGTCTTTCTTCGTTAAACCGGCGTAAGAATTGTTTTACCGGTTTATACTTAGGATCCACATTAAGGGTGTGCTCAGCGAGTCGCCTCGGTACACCAGGCATGTCGGATGGCTTCCATGCGAAGATGTCCCGATTCTCACGGATGAACTCGATGAGCGCGCTTTCCTATTTTGGATCCAGGTTTGCACTGATGCTGAACTGCTTGGACGAATCGCCAGGCACGAAGTCAACAAGCTTAGTTTCGGCAGCCGATTTGAACTTCAAGGCCGGATCGTGGTCCGTGGTTGGCTTCTTCAACGAAGTCATGTCCTCCGGGTCAACACTGTCTTTGTACTGCTTTAGCTCCTCCGTAGCACAAACCGATTCTGCATAAGTCGCATCCCCTTCCTCGCATTCCAAAGCGATTCGACGGCTCCCATGAACCGTTATAGTGCCCTTGTAACCCGGCATCTTAAGTTGCAGATATACATAGCAGGGCCGCGCCATAAACTTTGCATAGGCTGGCCGTCCAAACAAAGCGTGGTACGGACTTTGGATTTTAACCATTTCGAACGTCAGCGTCTCTGATCTGGAATCGTGACTATCGCCAAAGACCACTTCAAGGGCTATCTTACCAACCGGATATGCAGACTTGCCAGGCACCACCCCGTGGAACACGGTATTGGTCGGTTTGAGATCCTTATCTACCAGTCCCATGCGACGGAAGGTCTCATAATACAAGATGTTAATGCTGCTGCCTCCGTCCATGAGCACCTTGGTGAGCTTATAACCTCCCACCTGAGGCGCCACCACCAATGCTAACTGACCCGGATTATAAACCCTGGGAGGGTGATCTTCTCGGCTCCATATGATAGGCTGTTCCGACCAGCGCAGATAGTGAGGCGTGGCCGGTTCGATAGCACTGACTGCCCGCCTCTAAAGCTTTCTATCCCGTTTATCCAAGCTTGTAGTAAAGACATGATACTGTCCACCACTCAACTGTTTCGGGTTGCTCTGATAACCTGATTGCTGCTGTCCGTAACCACTTTGATTACCTTGATTATTTTGGCTGTCCTGTCCGCCCGGATTACCCTGGAACCCTGGACCGGAATTTCCGCCACCGTATCCTGATCCGGAACCTGAACCGCCGCCGGAGCTGTGATCATATTGGAAAGTGTTTGAGCTTTTGAATTCCTTCATGATATAACAATCCTTCCAAAGATGGGTCGCCGGTTCCTCTTTTGTTCCGTGCTTCGGACAGGGCTGGTTTAAGAAAAAGTTCAAACGCTCCGGATTAGGACCGAGATTTGCGCGGAAACTTGGCTGTTTCCCCTTACGCCGCTGGCCCTTATTCTGTGCACTTGCGTTGGCCACAAAATCCGTGCTCCCGTCCGGTTTACGCTTACCTCCGCCTCTATTACCTGTCGGTCGATGTTGCTGGCCTTTGGTGTTGCTATCCTTCTTTCCCTTCCCTGCTTTGTCATCACCAGAGTCAGGATCCTTGGTACTGTCAGAATCCGCATACTTCACTAAAGCGGTCATGAGCGTTCCTATATCTGTACAATCACGCTTCATCCGGCCCAGCTTTAGCTTCAAAGGGCCAAACCGACAGTTGCTTTCCAACAGCACCACGGCGGTGTCTGCGTTGATGCGATCTGACGAGTGCAAAACTTCTGATACCCGCCGCACCCAATGGGTAGTTGATTCCCCTTCTTGCTGAACGCAGGCCGCTAGGTCAACTATCGACATTGGCTGTTTGCACGTGTCCTTGAAATTCTTGATAAACCGGGCGCGCAATTGGGCCCACGAACTAATTGAATTAGGCGGTAAGCTCTTTAGCCAAGTCCGGGCCGTTCCTTCTAACATCATAGTAAAATACTTGGCACACGCCGTGTCATCCACATCCAGCATCTCCATAGCCATTTCATAGCTCTCCACCCATGTCTCCGGAGGCTGATCTGCCGTGTAGTTTGGTACCTTGCGGGGGCCTTTGAAGTCTTTGGGCAGGCGTACGTTGCGCAAAGCGGGAACAAGGCACGGTACTCCCAAAGAACTGGAGACCACCCCCGGCTCAACCGTAGCCGCTGGGAAGGTAGGTGTAAGCTGTCGAGCCTGATGCTGCGCTGCTAATCCGGCCTCCCGCGCACGGGCACGATCCATATTCTCCTGAGCATTGCCGACGCCCGCCGGGTTGTTGCCGCGGAGCGCTTCACGCCTGGCATTGCTTGACACAGCCGGCTCCTCCATGCGCCTACTATGGCTCCCGCTGGGGCGAGGGGTGGAGTGAATCCGATCATGGCTTTGTGAATATGCTTCTTGTTGGGCCAACGCGGTCCTAAGGAGCTCCTTGACCCGGCGTGTCTCTACGTCCTGCGGTGAATCGCCTTCGATCGGAATGGCTTCCAGCCGAGCTGCCGCCGCGACGAGGTTATCCATCAGGCTGGAATAATGACCTGACGGTGTTGGCACGGCCTGTGGTGTACCAGTGTTGTGACGAGGCAGGTTTATTATCCGGTGCTGAACCGGGGCGCCAACTGTCGCCTCCGCACGGTTTACCCCCGGGGTGTTGAAGAGGTTTCGGGCGTCGAGGGCTGCGGGCAATCGAGATCGGGATTTCCTCTTCAGGACTTCCTGAGACGCATTCTGGTCCATCATGAGCCTGTAAGCCTGTGCATCCAAAGCGGCGCGCTCCGCCGTCATCCTGATCTCTTCTGCTGCCAGTTCCGCCTTAGCTTGAGTGATCTGCTCTTTTACTTTGGCAATCTCAGCATTGTGAACCTCCTGATCCACCGGGTTGGCTTCCGCCATGAGCGCTGCCAGTGCGTCAAACAGGTCTGACAAAACTTGGGCTGGTGAACCCGTAGGGCCTCCTGCCCGCGCCGCCGTTGCCGCTGCCGATCCGGAGATCGTTGCTGCTGCAGTTGATGATCGTGGCACCGCCTGTGTTCCAGCCATGAAGATCCCAACCCGATATGGCAGATCAGAGGGGTCCGGAATACTGTTGCCATCGGAGCCGCCCCCGATCCAATCATCTTGCAACTGGTAAAGAGATTCGGTTTCCCCGGTCGACGTTTCATCGCCAGAGTAGATGGCGGTTTCGTCACCGGATTCGGATCCTTCCTCGTAGCTTCCTCCGTGGATGACTCCCATGAAGGCGTGCTTCCTGGTCGGCTTAGCCAGGGTCGATCTCGTGCACTGAGCTGTCTCGACGAGGTCGGCGCAGATGCCTAACTCGGGCCCTGGTTCTCCGATCTTGCCGATGAAAACATGGATGCCGCCAAAGGGGACCCGGTACCCGTACTCGATCGAGCCGGCGTCGGGGCCCCAGCCTGTGCTGTCGATGTAGAGTTTTCCGCGGCGGCTCTTGGTCATCCGACCCACAGCGTAACCCTCGAGTCCTTCAAAGCGGCCCTCCAAAAACTTGAAACCATCTCGCGATAGCCCCACGGTGGGCGCCAACTGTCGTGGATTTGTCACGGCAGATGTCCTGGCAAAAGGACTTAGTCGTGGAGCCATCGCAACGGGTTAGTTTGAAGGGGTTAGAGCGGACGCAAGGACACATAATTTATACTAGTTCGGCCCCTTCAATGAAGGTAAAAGCCTACGTCTAGTTGTGATGGGATTGATGGGTTTCGAGGGCTAGGGAGCGATAAGCTTCGCCTAAACCTCGAGTTCTTGTTCTCTGTCCCCAAACCGCCGTCGGGTCGTCCCCTTATATACACGGGTGACGCCCGTCGGTCTGCAAAGTCCCGACCTCCGGCTTACAAACGTGCCCGGGTCGGTCTCTCTATCCCTAACTTACAATGCAAGTTTACCTCAGGCCGGTTTACACCGTAAACCTCTAAACCGATTATAGGCCTTGGGCCCTTCTATTTCTCCTTGGGCTTTAACATCTCGGGTCCGTTGACGGAGGTAACCCGGGCCCTGCAGGCCGGTTTACCCCAAATAGCAATATCCCCAACAGGCGGCCATCCCGTGCTTCATCTCTGTGGAAAAGCTCTTCCACAGAGTTTCGCTGCCTGTTGTCATGGCGGATGCGGTGTAAGGGAGGAGGATGGGAGCGGCTTGTGTTGTGGTGAGGAGTTAGCCAGGTGTGGCCGCCTTTAAATAACAAATTCCGTTTTGGCCAGGCGTCTGGGTGTGTCAATGCGCGGCGCCGCAATGGGTTTCTCGGGCGATGAGACTTCTTAATGACGGTATACGAACGGACGGGGCATTGAACGGACATGGTAGATATTCATCTCGTCCTGTGCAGTAACGCTTCTCTCGCATTGAACAGACACGGATACCGGGGACACTTCATGGGCTGCGCCCTCGACCGACACCCCACTTTAATGACGGGAGCAATGAGAGGTCGCGTTTGCTCTCGACCGGCTTCAATGTGGAGCTGCGAGGGAGGAGGGGTTTTGGGTGGGTCTGGGTGATTAAAAGCGGGCGTGACTGCTATCTGGACGCACACAAAGCCCCACGTTTGTCTCCGCTTTTGTAAAAGAAAATGCGTTCGAACTGCTTTGCGGACAGATAAAGACCTGTGTTGGATAGTTTTCGTGGTCTGAACCATACGCTCCAAACATAAGCAGGCGATTTGAAGGTCGGGCTAAGGTACTTTCTTCGTTTGAAACTAGTTGTCGCTTAAAGGAGTATATTAGCGGAAGGGGTAGTAGTTTTGATACGGGCGGCGCCCATGTGGAGATGGTGATCGCCTGATCGACGACGGGTCAAGACGAACGTGATGGTCGCTGTTGTTGGCCTCGCCGGAGGGGGTGAAAAGGGGGCTTGGCTGGGGCTCTGTTTCTGTCTGCGTGTCCGGTCCCGGTTCGCACTTGGGATAGGTAGATACATAGCAGCAGCACCGGTACGCATGCCACCTTTGCTTTTCGCCCTTTCTTCTCGTCTCTCTCTCAGATGCTGCTTGGTTTCTTTCCGACCCTTGATGCTTACCTGCACTGCTCAGCTATCTGCAGCAGACGGAGGCTTGAAAACACCGACATCCAGTCACACACACAAACACACAAATTACAGGGAGCCAGCAACTGTAAAAGAGTCACTCAACGCAAGTGTTACTACGGCTTCCGTCGCATTTTAACCGTCGGTTCAGAGAAACCAGATTGTTTTCAGAAATAGTACTAGCAATCAAACCGGTGCGCCTTCGCGGTCACGGGAATGTGGGTGCTGTGCCTGCACGGATCGGAGCGGCCGTACCGCCCTTCCTTAATTTATTGGCGGGCAGGCACTGATTAATCATTCCCTAATCGATTGGATCATGTAAGGAGTAGTAATGTAATCTCAGTCAGTGCCTGCCCTCCCTCCACCATGACGCATGTGACAGCAACCCGACTAGTACTCCACTGCAGTATATAATTGAGCCAGAAGAAGCAGAACAGAAGATAGTGGAAGCGATCAAGCCAGTTCCCTCTCTGACGTGAGGATGGGATTTGGAACTAACCTAGTCCTAGCCGGCACGCGACGTACCACTGGGCGCTCCATCCGGCCAGCGACCACCCTCGACACACGTGCCCACCATACGGCTAATTATATTATACATATACTAAATCTGACTAGTTTTTTTTTTATCTGGTATTTTTGACTTTTTTCTATCAGTGAAAACCGGACCAATGGGGTGCTGCCACCTTATTTACTGGGGGATTTGACAGGGTACGCTTCGGGGTGCATTCAGCATTTGTTTCTAGATTTGTTTTTTCTGGTCAATGTGTTGTGTTATGCGGTACGGGGTGGTGGTTTCCAATTTTGTCTCCGGCACATGCATGTGCTGATTGGGCGTGGTTTCCTAGAGTGAGTCGGCTGCGTGCATGCATATACAGATCAACGCTGCTTATGGTAAGTTCTAGCATATGCTGATATTTTAAGTGATCCTTACGTGAACAAATCGATCTTTTTTTGCCTGGGTCTGGAAGTGTCCAGTCAAATCCATACGGCTCGACCACCGCCATAGATGCATATAAAAAGAGATGAGTCGCGGCCCGCGCTTTCTCCCACCGCAACGCTGCCTCTTCCTCCGCTATCCCAGAACCTCATCGTCGCATGGCTCGCCTTCTCTCCGTTGCCATTTTTTCTTCGCCTCTAGCCCACCCATACGTCACTGCATCTGTGTGCAAATTTCTTACATATACTAAATCTGACTAGGTTTCTTTTATCTGGTATTTTTGACTTTTTTCTATCAGTGAAAACCGAACCAATGGGGTGCTGCCACCTTATTTACTGGGGGATTTGACAGGGTACGCTTCGGGGTGCATTCAGCATTTGTTTCTAGATTTGGCTTTTCTGGTCAATGTGTTGTGTTATGCGTAGTCATGTTGCTAGACAACAATGAACCTACGAGCTATGGAGAAGCGATGGTGGGCCCGGATTCCGATGAATGGCTCGAGGCCATAAAATCCGAGAGAGGATCCATGTATGAAAACAAAGTGTAGACTTTGGCAGAACGGCTCGATGGTCGTGAGGCTGTTGAGTACAGATGGATTTTAAAAGGAATACGGACAATGATGGTAAATGTCACTATTAAGAAAGCTCGACTTGTCATTAAGATGTTTCCCGACAAGTTCAAGGAGTTGACTACAATGAGACTTTCTCACTCGTAGCGATGCTAAGAGTCTGTTGGAATTAGCAGGTACTGCATTATTTATGAAATCTTGCAGATAGGATGTCAAAATATTGTTTCCTTGTTCTTGAGGAAAGGTTGTATGTGATACAACCAGAAGATTTTGTCGATCCTGAAAGATGCTAACAAGTATGCAAAGCCCCAGCAATCCTTCTAAGGACTGGAGTAAGCATCTCGGAGTTGGATTGTACACTTTGATGAGATAATCAAAGATTTTGGGTTTATACAAAGTTTATGAGAAACTTGTATTTCCAAAGAAGTGAGTGGGAGCACTATAGAATTTCTGATGAGTATATGTTGTTCAGAAATGATGTAGAATTTCTGGAAAGCATATAGGGTTATTTGAAAAGTGTTTTTCAATGGAAAACCTGGATTAAGCTACTTGAACATTGAGCATCAAGATCTATAAGGATAGATCAAAATCGCTTAATAGTACTTTCAAACGAACACATACCACGACAAGATTTTGAAGGAGTTCAAAATAGATCAGCAAAGAAGGAGTTCTCGGCTGTGTTACAAGGTGTGAGTATTGAGCAAGACTCAAGACATGACCACGACAGAATAAAGAGAAAGGACGAAGGTCGTCCCCTATGCTTTAGTCGTAGGCTCTAAAGTATGCTATGTTGTGTACCACGCCTGAAGTGTGCCAAACCATGAGTCAGTCAAGGGGTACAAGTATGATCTAGAAATGGATCACAGGACAACGGTCAAGGTTATCCTTAGTAACTAGTGGACTAAGGAATTTTCTCGATTATGGAGGTGGAAAAAGAGTTCGTCGTAAAGGGTTACGCCGATACAAACTTTGACACTAAATCCAGATTATTCTGAGTAGTAAACTGGATTCTATAGTAGAACAGTTATTTGGAATAGCTCCAAATAGAGCGTGGTAACTGCATCTAGGAGATGACATAAATATTTGTAAAGCACACACGGATCTGAAAGGTTCAGACCCGTTGACTATAACATCTCTCACAAGCATAACATGATCAAACCCAGAACTCTGTGAGTGTTAATCACATGGCGATTATTGACTCTAGTGCAAGTGGGAGACTGTTGGAAATATGCCCTAGAGGCAATAATAAATAGGTTATTATTATATTTCCTTGTTCATGATAATCATTTATTATCCATGCTAGAATTGTATTGATAGGAAACTCAGATACATGTGTGGATGCATAGACAACACCATGTCCCTAGTAAGCCTCTAGTTGACTAGCTCGTTGATCAATAGATGGTTACGGTTTCCTGACCATGGACATTGGATGTCATTGATAACGGGATCACATCATTAGAAGAATGATGTGATGGACAAGACCCAATCCTAAGCCTAGCACAAGATCGTGTAGTTCGTATGCTAAAGTTTTTCTAATGTCAAGTATCATTTCCTTAGACCATGAGATTGTGCAACTCCCGGATACTGTAGGAATACTTTGGGTGTGCCAAACGTCACAACGTAACTGGGTGGCTATAAAGGTGCACTACGGGTATCTCCGAAAGTGTTTGTTGGGTTGGCACGAATCGAGACTGGGATTTGTCACTCCGTGTGATGGAGAGGTATCTCTGGGCCCACTCGGTAGGGCATCATCATAATGTGCACAATGTGATCAAGGAGTTGATCACGGGATGATGTGTTACGGAACGAGTAAAGAGACTTGCCGGTAACGAGATTGAACAAGGTATCGAGATACCGACGATCGAATCTCGGGCAAGTACTATACCGCTAGACAAAGGGAATTGTATACGGGATTGATCGAATCCTCGACATCGTGGTTCATCCGATGAGATCATCGTGGAACATGTGGGAACCAACATGGGTATCCAGATCCCGCTGTTGGTTATTGACTGGAGAACGTCTCGGTCATGTCTGCATGGTTCCCGAACCCGTAGGGTCTACACACTTAAGGTTTGATGACGCTAGGGTTATAAAGGAAGTTTGTATGTGGTTACCGAATGTTGTTCGGAGTCCCGGATGAGATCCCGGACGTCACGAGGAGTTCCGGAATGGTCCGGAGGTAAAGATTTATATATAGGAAGTATGGTTTTGGCCACCGGAAGTGTTCTGGGCATCACCGGTAGTGTACCAAGACCACCGGAGGTGTCCGGGGGTCCACCAAGTGGGGCCACAAGCCCCGGAGGGCTGCATGGGCCAAGTGTGGGAGGGGACCAGCCCCAAGTGGGCTGGTGCGCCCCCCCACAAGGGCCCAAGGCGCAAGGGAGAGGAGAAGGGGGCAAACCCTAGGGCAGATGGGCCCTAAGGCCCATACTGGTGCGCCTCCCTCTCCCCTTCCCATCTTGGCCGCCACCCCAAGACCCATCTAGGGCTGCCGCCCCTCTAGGGGTGGGAACCCTAGAGGGGGCGCACCCTCCTCCCCTTCCCCTATATATATGAGGCCTAGGGGCTGCCCAAAACACGCGATCTGATCTCTCCCTGTTGGTGCAGCCCTGCCTCTCTCCTCCTCATATCTCGTAGTGCTTGGTGAAGCCCTGCTGGATCACAACGCTCCTCCACCACCACCACGCCGTTGTGCTGCTGCTGGATGGAGTCTTCCTCAACCTCTCCCTCTCTCCTTGCTGGATCAAGGCACGGGAGACGTCACCGGGCTGTACGTGTGTTGAACGCGGAGGTGCCGTCCGTTCGGCACTTGGTCATCGGTGATTTGGATCACGACGAGTACGACTCCATCAACCCCGTTCACTTGAACGCTTCCGCTTAGCGATCTACAAGGGTATGTAGATGCACTCTCTTTCCCCTCGTTGCTGGTTTCTCCATAGATAGATCTTGGTGACACGTAGAAAATTTTAAATTTCTGCTACGTTCGCCAACAGTTTCCAATTTTGTCTCCGGCACATGCATGTGCTGATTGGGCGTGGTTTCCTAGAGTGAGTCGGCTGCGTGCATGCATATACAGATCAACGCTGCTTATGGTAAGTTCTAGCATATGCTGATATTTTAAGTGATCCTTACGTGAACAAATCGATCTTTTTTTGCCTGGGTTTGGAAGTGTCCAGTCAAATCCATGCGGCTCGACCACCGCCATAGATGCATATAAAAAGAGATGAGTCGCGGCCCGCGCTTTCTCCCACCGCAACGCTGCCTCTTCCTCCGCTATCCCAGAACCTCATCGCCGCATGGCTCGCTTTCTCTCCGTTGCCATTTTTTCCTCGCTTCTAGCCCACCCATTTGTCACTGCATCTGTGTGCAAATTTCTTAGATATACTAAATCTGACTAGGTTTCTTTTATCTGGTATTTTTGACTTTTTTCTATCAGTGAAAACCGGACCAATGGGGTGCTGCCACCTTATTTACTGGGGGATTTGACAGGGTACGCTTCGGGGTGCATTCAGCATTTGTTTCTAGATTTGTTTTTTCTGGTCAATGTGTTGTGTTATGCGTTATGGGGTGGTGGTTTCCAATTTTGTCTCCGGCACATGCATGTACTGATTGGGCGTGGTTTCCTAGAGTGAGTCGGCTGCGTGCATGCATATACAGATCAACGCTGCTTATGGTAAGTTCTAGCATATGCTGATATTTTAAGTGATCCTTACGTGAACAAATCGATCTTTTCTTGCCTGGGCCTGGAAGTGTCCAGTCAAATCCATACGACTCGACCACCGCCATAGATGCATATAAAAAAAGATGAGTCGCGGCCCGCGCTTTCTCCCACCGCAACGCTGCCTCTTCCTCCGCTATCCCAGAAGCTCATCGCCGCATGGCTCGCTTTCTCTCCGTTGCCATTTTTTTCCTCGCCTCTAGCCCACCCATACGTCACTGCATCTGTGTGCAAATTTCCGGTGGCGCCAACATCCCACTTCACCACCGCGCCTCGCTGTAGATCACCTCTAGGCCCCGGCCAGGCCGACCGGCCGTCCATCCTGGCCTTCTCCGGTGCCGCCAATCAGCTGATGTAGGTGCAAATCGATTCACGTAGTGGAGTTATTTTCGGAGTTTGGACTTTGGCCACGCAGCGGCATCAGCAGCAAGAATCGAGGAAGCACGGCGTTCACCAGTGTTAGGCAGCTCAGCTCCAGCGGCGGCCATGCGCTTGACGCAGTCACGCAGGCGAAGATCCCCATCGCTGGACCGGCAACGGTGTGTCCGTGCGGTCGCCGCTTGCGTCCAAGCAGAAGCACGCACTGGAGTCCCAGCGCTCCCGCGGAGCACGCCTTTGCCAAATGCGGATATGCCTGGGCTCCTCTCGCTCCACCTCCAGGTGAACTGCACGATAGTAGTCTACTTCTTCTCTCTGCGTTGCGTTCGTGTCTCTGGCCTGACGCGTCCTGGTGCTGCTTTGCGTGTCTGCGCGGCTGGCGTGATGCTGCTGCTGCATGTGTGGTGTATAGGCTTGATGCTTGCAGGCCGTGCAGCTCGCCGGCGACGTGCTCTACCACGAAGAAACCACTTTGGAGTGGTGCATCTGCACAACCGGGTGGGGACGTAGTGGCACTCATGTTCTGCTTGGCGGTGGTTGTCGACGTTGTGCCCCTTCCTTCTTTCTCCCGACGAGGATGGCAGCGCCGTGTCCGCGCGCCCGCGGCCTTCAATGGCGAGCAGCGCCGGTTTGCGCTCGAGGCCGGCCTGCTAGCCGTTTTGTCGCCGACAGCCGACTACACCGTGGATCGCCGCGAGCTCTGCTGCCGAGAGGCACCCGGTGTAGCCCTCCACCGTTAAACGGTGGTGCAGCGACGGCGCCTGCAACAGCCTCCAATGCTGCTGCTCTTCATAGTCGCAGTTCGACCAGAGAAACCAAGCGGTTGCCGCTGCGGAAGGAGGGGTCGTGAGCCGCGACGATGTGGCAGGCGTCCCAGAGCGGGGAGGCGTGGCTTCGGCAGCAGGAGAGCATGTTGGCGCCATGGACGTGGCCGTCGCACGGCAGGCAGAGCCCAGCAGCGTATGCCCGGAGTACATCACAGAAGCTGCAGAAGCAGCACTCCGCGCTGTGGGCACCATGCATGTCGGCAGCAAGCCCTGGCACCCTGTACAACGATACACTTACGAATACTTATGTATAGTTTTTGAGTAGAGAGATGAAGAATGGCCTGTGTTTGTGGTTCTTGGCTAGATGGCCGAGCATTATTTAGCGAGATTGGGTTAACTCACCATTGTATACCTTATATTGTATCAATTGGTTACGATCAGTATGTTCCACAGAGGAAAAAAAAAGGTTTGGTGTGTTTCACAGTACATTAATATTGCTCTGCTCAATCTTGTGGGCTATCTGAATGAATGCAGAGACATAACTTGCTAGCTGGACATACTACTATCATCTGTGTGGCCCTATTATGAAAATATAATGTTAAAATTATATATTGAATTTACTTGGGCTAATCTACTGATATTGTACGTACTTCTTCCTTTTGCGTAGATGATATCGGATAGAATGTTATGGGTCGACTAACCTGAGGGTTGTTCTAATTCTTTCAGTGTCAGGCTTCAAACTTGCATCAGTAGTTTATTTCGTTCTTTGAGTTGTTGATTCTCTCGCTTAAATTGTATGCAGTTGGCGGTGTTCATCTCTCTCTCTCTTTCTCTCTCTCTCTCTCTCTCTCTCTCTCTCTCTCTCTCTTCAATTTGATTCCTTCATATTTTGCAGATTGGAACTCGCCTGAATGCCACTTTTGAGTGGCTTCCAAACATGTTTTTGGTCCCTTTTTATTAATACAAAAAACATGAAATTGCTATGGTGTTACACCACAAATTCGCAACGGTGACTCGATTTTTTGTTTGCGTTTGGTGAAGTTCTTACATTTTCATTCAATTTGAGCAAGGCTTCAAGACACAAGGGTGAAGAGAAAGATGAGAGAGCAGTAGCAGGCTATCATTCTCTTTCTTTTGATGCAACAATGATTTATAGATCTGGTCATGTGCTCATATCCATTAGATTAGATAATGGGAATGTACCTTTTGTTCCAGTTGGTAAAGTGCCCATCAGACCATTTTTTGATGCTGGGTAACAATGGATCACATCATAGGAAAAACTGAAACGGTGCTCTTTAGCTTTGTACGTGTTATACTCCCTTTTGAAAATTCTTTTAGAAAAAAAAGCATAAGGTTTAGGGTTTAGGGTTCAACTGAAACATCAAACATGTTTGGCCAATTGTCCAAGGATGTGAATATCAGGGCGCTCTTTACCATTTCATCACGGGTACCAATCCTGTGCGGGGTTCCACTAGAATGACGTAGGACAAAAATGAATGTGCCACATTTTAGCGTATTAGATGTATCAACGTGCGTTTTCTGTCTTCCAAGATGCACTATACATGGTGACAATAAATTTATCCTTTCCGGTTTGCTATTATTCATAACTTTTCTTTTTATGATTACAATCTTATACAAATAATTATCTTATTTAAAATTTATATTCACTACATAGAATAAAAACATTATATATAAACATGATGTATCGATGTGCGCGGCGTGCCGCCGCGCGGGCATGCTAGTCTGACACTACTGTACTGTATTTTTCTTTCTGATGAAACGTATCATGGGCTAATCTGGTCTTTGCTGGTTCCTTCTTTTCATTTTTCATAGTTCCTGCTAGTGATCCAGTACTTCTTCTGGCCGGTCACAAGTTCAGTCATTTTTTGCCATCGAGCTCCTGCTTCGGGCGTAATGAAAGGGTTTAACCGCATGAATTTACCAAGTTGACTTCAGAGAGTCCACTCTAGACTGTCTTGTCAGCACCGGTAAGCTTGCGGCTTATTTTACGAGTTCCACGGGCGAGACAGTACGTCTCAGCTGTGGTGAGCGGTGTGACCGTGAGACGATTTGACAATTGGTTGTTGGATGCAACTCAAAGGAAAAAAAAAGTTGCTGGAGGAGTCCATCACGGCGTCGACGTGGCGAGCCACCGATCGATCAGCCGCTGACATCCCGGGCCCTGCGAGGGTAAGGCGTAGGCGTTGTGCGTGCGTCGACATGAAAAGGGCCCTCCCTCCGTCTAGTTGAGGCCGGAGCACAGTTGCGTCCATGGATTTTGCCGGTGGTTCATCTGCTCCCATGCACGCCTGTATGTGGATGGCGTACCCGAAATGACCCGACCCCGCGGCGAGACCGTACAAAACCGGGTGATCTGATTGATCTGCCATCCCATCGTAGTTGAGAAGGAAACTATACTTCTTCCTTGCGATCGAAGTTCAAAGTGTGTGTGCTTCCCGCAGCAACAACAGCCCAAGTTGGTATCATTGTTGTTCATAATAGTGACAGCAGCCCAAGTGGGCTCGGTTTTCTGGAAAATAGAAAATATATATTCAAGGTGTCAAAAAAATCTGAACAGAGAATTAACATGCACATATAGGTGTGATTTATGTACCTACAAATTCTGACGTGACATATGTTTTGTGGAAAATAGAAAATATATATTCAAGGTGTCCCCTCATTTGTATGGTCAGATTTGGGATTATCTTCTGGCCCACCTCAGTATTAGCTACTCTGGGACGACGATCTTTCTAGACCGCGCTTATCGATGTCTTCTGGCCTACATTGAAGACTCTCTTTCCGCTGCTTTTTTTTCACGAATACGCTAGATGCGTATCATTGCATTGATAGGAGGAAAGCAACAACAATTAGGCAGTCCACAACACCGTACACAGATAGGCAGTGATGTGGATGCCGATGAGTAGTGGGGGAAGAGGGGGGGGGGGGTGCTCAGCCCCAAGGGCAAGAATTTAAGTTACATGTAAAATGATGTCTAAGCCTTTGGCACCAACCCTAGCCCAGTAACACGCCTTCTCTTTGACCGTCTTGGTGGTCTTGTGGGAGGAGGCACTAGTGCAGAACCGGGCTTTAGCGCCGGTTCGTAAGGGCCTTTAGTGCCGGTTCTGCAACCGGCACTAAAGAGTGGGGACAAAAGCCCCCCCCTTTTAGTACCGGTTCATCACGAACCGGCGCTAAAGTGCCACCACGTGGCACGAGCCAGGCCAGGGTGCGTGCAGGACATTAGTACCGGTTGGTAACACCAACCGGTACTAAATGTTTGGGGGTGTTTTGGTATTATTTTTTATTTTTCCTTTAATTTTGTGTTTTTAATTTAATTTAGTGATTATTTTAGTTGTTAAATCAGTAGGTGAAAGTACCGCAGATTAGTTTCGACTGGATGCATGTGGATTCTAGCTAGCTAAGTGAAGTATATGCCATATCCATATTATACTTGATCACTTAATTATAGGTGATCAAGTATAATATGGATATGGCATATACTTGATCACTTAGCTAGGATCCATCCAGCTGAAACTAATCTGCGGTTTCTTTCATAAATGATATAATAACTCATCATCATCATCGTCATATTAATATAAAAACTCTTGCATCATATCATCAAAAACAGTAAACTAGCTAGCTAAAAATCATCACAGTACGTCATTACCACTGTTTAATCATCATAGTCATTACCGCTATCTAATCACCACCAACACTAGCTTAAAGAAAAAACATTCACTTGTACCAGAAGCAAAGATATCATCGAGTTCAACATGGTCATGATATTATAAGCGTTCAGAATTAACACCACAAAAGCAAATCACCCCTTTGAGATTAAGTTCAGGACGAAGAATACGGACATGAGATGACAAAAGTACTAAGAGCATGAACTAGCTAAATCACTCATGCTGCTCTCTCTCAGGTAAAATAGCATAGAACATGTATAGCTCTCCTGATTCATTATAATGCAGCATGCAGATGAACCTATCTCCTAATCGTGGGCTGCGCTTCTCATTGTTGCCCCTAGTACTTCTCAGCTGGGATCGTTAACAATTTTGCTCCAATATTTCACTATTAAGCATTCATCGCTTTTAGAAATCCTGAATGCACTCATGTGCAATGTAGGATATCTTGGCCGTAAGCTAACCATTGACATGTGACCTTTAGTCTCGATCCACTGAGGCACAACTGTCATCGGGAGTCCCTGTTGAAGAACATCGTATAGTAATTAATATACTTAGCAATGAAAGTTTAGCAAAAAAATAATGTATGCAAAAGATGCACTGAGGACAAATAATAAATTTTTTACCATCTTTCGTAAATAGATATGACCGTAGTTCAATGCGATCACTATTGGTCGCACGTTTTGAGTACTAACATTTCTAAGTCCAGGAAGAAAATTTGTCTTAACAGTATGAAGATCCTCAAGCCATGAAACATAATGACTTATCTCCTCGCAGTTTAGTGCAGCTCCGGGACAGTAGTAGGTCCTATCTACCAAGCGCCGGACATGTTTGCTTGAATGAAAATAAGCTGTCAATGGAAATAAGTTGTCAACTATTTTTAAATAAACAATATCAAAGACATAAATATGGTTGAGAAACTCACACAATGGTAGAACTGGAGGCATCTGCACATCGACCCAGATGTCGATATTACCTTTAATATCATCTTCCGGACGAATATCAAAGGTGATAACCATATCAGACTCAAATGCATAAGCCTTGCATAGTGCTTGCCAAGTTTTGCATTCAAAATAGGTGTACGTGTCTGCATTGTATAATTTGACGTTGAAAGTATAACCATGCTCGGTCTTCAGGTAAACTCTCTTTACCTCCATAGTTTTCATAGCACTGAAACCTATCTTATCCAAGACAAAAATTCATGCATGGCAGGGGATGCGCTAGTAGAACAGTGAAAATTTAAAATTATAAGTTGAAGCAAATGAAGCATAAGTATAATGCTTATATTACAAAAAAATAATTGTCGTTGTGACTTACTGTATCCACTTCGAATGTCTCATCCAGCTTGATGCTGAAGCGCCTATTATCAACAAGGAAATTTCTGTCGCACAGGCCGCGTTGGTCTTCACAGTGTTTGCACATAATGAAATCTTTTTCATCATCAGACGACATTTCCTATGTTCATATAGGTGAAACATTAAACACTTACTATCTAACATTAATTAATATCTAGCTAATTCTAATATTCATCTAACATTTGACATTAATATCTAACAAATATTTTTCTATCTAATTCATCTAACATTTGACATTAATCTAACATTTATATAAACTAAAAATTTATAAAAAAATCATTAACATTAACATCTAGCTAGTTAAGTTCTATATATAGGTGAAACAATATTATTACTAGTTCTATTATTTTAACTAATTCAACTAGTTCTATTAATTCAACTAGTTCTATAATTCATCTAACAATTGACATTAATATTTAACTTTTCTATCTAATTCATATCTAACATTTCACATTAATCTAACATTCTTATCTAGGTAATTCATCTAATTAACAATTTGACATGCATTAATCTAAAAAACAGAAAACAGAAAATAAGTAAAAAAAATGTGTGTGCGTGTGTGTGTATGTATGTGTGTGTGTACGTACGAGCGGGGCAGCGACGTACGGGCGGCGGAGCGAGACGACGATGACAGGGACGGCGCGACGGGGGCGGGGACGGCCGGGTAGCGCGCGACCACGGGCACGGGGGCGGCCGGGCGCGCGCGACGATGGGGACGGGGACGGCCGGGGCGCGACGACGGCGACGGGACGGGGCGCGATACGGGGGCGGCGACGAAGACGAACAACTAACTGAAAATTTTCGTAAGTGTTGTATATATAGGAGAGGCCTTTAGTACCGGTTGAAGCCACCAACCGGTACTTAAGGCCAAGAGCAGGCCTTTAGTACCGGTTGGTGGCTCCAACCGGTAGTAAAGACCACCCTTTAGTACCGGTTGGAGCCACCAACCGGTACTAAAGGTTGTGCGCTGCCACCCGCGGTGCACAAAGTTTAGTCCCACCTCGCCGGACGAAGGGCAGCCGCACTGATTTATAAACCCAGCAGCGGCTGCCCTTTCGAAATCCTCTATAAAGCAGGCTTCTGGGCCTAACTACGGCGCGCTGCCCTGTGAGTCTGCTGGGCCTTGTGGGCCTGAAACTGCAGGCCCACAGGGCAGCGCCCCAAATATTTTTATATTGTTTTTTTCTGCTTTATTTTTTCTTCTATTTATTTCTGAGTAGTTTTTTTCTTTTCTGCCATATTTATTTTCTTCTATTTATTTCCGAGTAGTTTTTTATATAGTTTTTTCTTTTCTGCTTTATTTATTTTCTTCTATTCATTTATTTTTATATACCATGCCAAGTTGATGGTTGAAAGTTGATAGTTGAAAGTCTGAAACCGGCCCTGATACTTTAGGTTATTAAAAATACTTCAGTTTTTGCCGTAACAGAAGAAGTCCGGAGTTGTAATAAGTTATTAAAAATAAAAAAGAGGTGCAACGCTCGTTAATTAGCTTCAAGCCTTTCGGAATAGTCTAAACTGCACTGCACATAGCTCCGTGCAGTCTACCATATTCCGCAAGGCTTGAAGCTAAACAACGTGAGCATTGAGCCTCTTCTTCATCGTCTCTGCATTCAGGGCTTATAAACCGCTCCTAGTGCCTCTCTCTTCGCGAGGTGGGACTAAAAAACAGCTTACTAAGAAACTCTAGTACTGGTTCATGCCATGAACCGGTACTAAAGGTGCTCGTGGAGCCCCAGCCTGACCTGACACAACCTCATTAGTACCAGTTCATGCCACGAACCGGTGCTAAAGGTTCGCCACGAACCGGTACTAAAGAGCTCCTCCCGCCTAACCATTGGAACCGATACTAATGGACACATTAGTGCCGACTCAAATTCAAACCGGGACTAATGCGTCTCATTTTGTAGTGCTTTTCAATTTCAGGGTCATTTAGCTCTCAAAACAAATCATTAAATGCATGAAAAATAGCAAATGAAGGCACAAATGGTTGAAAGTTGATGGCGTCGCTTTGAATGATGCATACTGAATGCACAAAAAGTCTGGAGTTGTAATAAGTTCAAAAAAATGAAATGCCTTTGTAACAGATGAGTTTTCGTCAGAAATCCGAATACTTCGAAAGAGATTGTCCAGTTTGTAAACGAAGTGCATCCAGTTTTTGCCGTAACCCTCTCTACTTTTTTGCACATGCTATGTGGGTGAAATGATGATACCATTCCAGGTTTCAACTTTTTCAGAGTTCATTTGTAGTGCTTTTCAATTTCAAGGTCATTTAGCTCTCAAAACAAATTATTAAATGCATGAAAAATAGCAAATGAAGGCAAAAATGGTTGAAAGTTGATGGCGTCGCTTTGAATGGTGCATACTGAATGCACAAAAAGTCTGGAGTTGTAATAAGTTCAGAAAAATGAAATGACTTTGTAACAGATGAGTTTTCGATAGATTATCGGGACCCATTCAAGAGGGCTCTAATCAAGGTCTTAACAACAATTCAATGCACGTTAATCCTGGTCAAGACAGGCCTCAGATGGAGCGCCAGGTAACACAACATTCATTTGCACGTAATCACGTGGTTTGCCATGCATGCGGGGCCAACGGTCACATGGCCCGCTTTTGTACCACTCCGAACCTTCCTAGGCTCTGGCGTTTATTCCATTTGATTCTTTCCCGAGCCCACCAGCAGAGGCTTGGGCCGAAGGTGCAGTGGAATCTTGGTTTCGTTGTATTGGGCCGGCAGCACAGACTCGGCAGGTGCCTTCATTTAAGGAGTTGGTCAAGGATTTATTCCCAAACTTCCAGCCGAGACCGTCGCTTGCCTCCTCGCCTTCCACTTCACTTTCCTTCTCTGCTACCAACTCTGCTTCTGCCTCGACAAGCTCGCTGCCGCTGCCATTGCTGTCAGACAGGGCTCTGGTTGCCACCTCGCCGGAGCCGTTGCCGATGGCCAATATTCCCATAGACCCTCAACCATTCGTTCCTCATGGCTTTCAGATTCAGGTGATTGAAGGCCGCAATGGGGTTTCTCGAGCAATTTTTCCTCATCGCCCGAGACGACACGAAGACTGCGCGATTGCCAATATCCACCCGCATCCAGATGAGGTATTTTTCCCAAATGTGCATGAGGTTCTCGAAGAGTTTCTTCTGGGAGTTGAGCAAGTAGGCTTTAGAGAAATCCAGCCCTGTCCTTTTGGAGAAGCTTATGTCAGGTTCACGCATGTCAGAGATAGAGATAGGCTCATTCAGCAGGGTCCGCATGCTTTTGGCGATGTTTTTATTTCTTTTACAAAGCACAATCAAGGAAGGAATTGGCGCCGGGTTCATTTCAATAGAACTTGTTGGTTGCTGTTTGTGGGGGTCCCCTTTGATTTCTGTAACACTGAAGACATTGCTTCAGCGATTTCAAAGTGGGGCAAGATCATTAGTTGGGAGAAAGAAGATGCTCTGAAGGGTAAGATTCTGGTCA
Source organism: Aegilops umbellulata (assembly GCA_032464435.1). Classification (NCBI taxonomy): domain Eukaryota; kingdom Viridiplantae; phylum Streptophyta; class Magnoliopsida; order Poales; family Poaceae; genus Aegilops; species Aegilops umbellulata. Next base: position 388,344,221 of record CP136054.1, on the reverse strand, counting down.
AGGCTAGAGTCACAGAGCTTGGTGACATCCCTAAAAGTATTAGATGGTCTGAAGGAGAACTACTTGAGGAGGAATCCTGGACCTGCTTTGTTGAAGTGCTTCTTGAGGAAATGTTGGGGGGTGGGACTGCATATGAGGACCCTTTTCCACCTGAGGGTGTAGACTGATACGTCTCCGTCGTATCTATAATTTTTGATTGTTCCATGCCAATATTCTACAACTTCCATATACTTTTTGGCAACTTTTTATACTATTTTTGGGACTAACATATTGATCTAGTGCCCAGTGCCAGTTCCTGTTTGTTGCATGTTTTCTGTTTCGCAGAAACCCAATATCAAACGGAGTCCAAACGGGATAAAAACGGACGGAGAATTATTTTGGAATATTTATGATTTTTGGGAAGTAAAATCAACGTGAGACGGTGTCCGAGGGGGGCACGAGGTAGGGGGCGCGCCCCAGGGTGTCAGGCACGCCCCTAACCCTGGTGGCCACCCCATAAGGCGGTTGACGCTCTTCTTTTGCCGCAAGAAATATAATTTTATGAGAAAGATCCGAGCAAAAGATTCACCCCAATCGGAGTTACGGATCTCCGGATATTTAAGAAACGGTGAAGGGCCAGAAAACAGAACGCAGAACCAGAGAGAGACAGAGAGATAGATCCAATCTCAGAGGGGCTCTCGCCCCTCCCATGCCATGGGAGCCAAGGACCAGAGGGGAAACCCTTCTCCCATCTAGGGAGGAGGTCAAGGAAGAATAATAAGAAGGGGGGCCCTCTCCCCCTTGCTTCCATGGCGCCGGAGCGCTGCCGGGGCCATCATCATCATCGTCACCTTCACCAACAACTTCTCCGCCATCATCACCAACTCTTCCCCCCTCTATGCAGCGGAGTAACCTCTCTCTTACCCGCTGTAATCTCTACCTAAACATGGTGCTCAACGCTATATATTATTTCCCAATGATGTATGGCTATCCTATGATGTTTGAGTAGATCTGTTTTGTCCTAATGGCTATTTGATGATCGTGATTGGTTTGAGTTGCATGTTTTATTATTGGTGTTGTCCTATGGTGCTCTCCGTGTCGCGCAAGCGTGAGGGATTCCCGCTGTAGGGTTTGCAATATGTTCATGATTTGCTTATGGTGGGTGGCGTGAGTGACAGAAGCACAGACCCAAGTAAGTAGGTTGTTTGCGTATGAGATAAAGGGGACTTGATACTTTAATGCTATGGTTGGGTTTTACCTTAATGAATCTTTAATAGTTGCGGATGCTTGCTAGAGTTCCAATCATAAGTGCATATGATCCAAGTAGAGAAAGTATGTTAGCTTATGCCTCTCCCTCAAATAAAATTGCAATAATGATTACCGGTCTAGTTATAGATTGCCTAGGGACAAATAACTTTCTTGTTGACAAAAGCTCTTCACTAAAACTAATTTAGTTGTGTCTTCATCTAAACAACCCCTAGTTTTATTTTCTCGCTCTTTACTTTCTTGCAAGCTTACCCAAAAACACCTACAAAGTACTTATAGTTTCATACTTGTTTCCGGTAAAGAGAACGTCAAGCGTGCGTAGAGTTGTATCGGTGGTCGATAGAACTTGAGGGAATATTTGTTCTACCCTTAGCTCCTCGTTGGGTTCGACACTCTTACTTATCGAAAGAGGCTACAATTGATCCCCTATACTTGTGGGTTATCAAGACCTTTTTCTGGCGCCGTTGCCGGGGAGCAATAGCGTGGGGTGAATATTCTCGTGTGTGCTTGTTTACTTTATCACTAAGTAATTTTTATTTGTTGTTCTTAGTTGTTTTCTATCTTTAGTTATGGGTAGGAAACACAAAATACCAAAAAAATTAGTTGTACCTACTGAACCATTGGTTGAAGAACCACTCAAAATCTATCACACTGCTGAAGCTTATTACTTGGATCATCTTCGATCCCTATGTGCTCGTGCCGAAACCCCAACTAGCTTAGTTGAGGGAAAATCTTTAGATGAGCATGCTTGTTATGTGAGACACCGTATATCTGAAGAAGGGAAACGTTTATTGGATCAAATTCATCGTTTGCAATGCTATGCTTGGAATTTATGCTATGATTATGATTTTACTTGTTGTTCTAAAAACCCTAAGAAACACCTTCCCTACCAATGTGAGTTTATTGATAATGGAATCTTATCTTCGTATGCTAAGGGTGTTTATAGTTACTATGATGTTCAACAAATTGAAGAATTTGTTGTTTTTAAGGGTGCTTATGAAATTGCTTCTTTGATTGAAAAGTATGGTGCTACTCTTTACGAATCTGAAATTTTTTCCATACTTGAATATTGTTATGAGAATTATGCTTCTAATGCTTATGTTAAATCATATATTGATAAATACTCTGCTGTCCAAGAAGAGACTAATATTTTGCAGGAGCCTATGGAAAAAGAAATTGATGAAACTGTGAGCTCATTGGATGAAAAAGATGATGAGGAGAGTGAAGAACAAAAGGAAGAAGAGCCCACCTTATAATGAGAGTAACTCTTCAACTCATACATTGTTTAATTCCCCTTCGTGCTTACCGAAGGATGATTGCTATGACGACTGTTATGATCCCTATGATTCTTTTGAAATATCCCTTTTTGATGATGCTTGCTATGCTTGTGGCTAAGATGCCAATATGAATTATGCTTATGGAGATGAACTTGCTATAGTTCCTTATGTTAAACATGAAATTGTTGCTATTGCACCCACGCATGATAGTCCTATTATCTTTTTGAATTCTCCTAACTATACTATATCGGAGAAGTTTGCACTTATTAAGGATTACATTGATGGGTTGCCTTTTACCGTTGCACATGATGATTTTTTATAATATGCATGTGCTTTCTGCTCCTACTTGCAATTATTATGAGAGATGAACTATATCTCCACCTCTCTATGTTTCCAACATGATAAAATTGCAAGAAACTGTTTATACTATGCATTGGCTTTTACTTTGTGTGCATAAATTGTTCTTTTATGACATGCCGATGCATAGGAAGAGAGTTAGACTTCGTCATTGCTTGATATATGTTGCTTTGTGCTCATTACTAAATTACAAATCATTGCTTATTAAAATTGGCTTTGATATACCTTGGGATCCGGATGGATTCGCTACTTGAGCACTATATGCCTAGCTTAATGGCTTTAAAGAAAGCGCTACCAGGGAGACAACCCGGAAGTTTTAGAGAGTCATTTATTTCTGTTGAGTACTTTCATATAGTTTAAAAATAACAAAAAAAAGGGGAACCCAAAACTTTTTGAAAAAGAAAAGTGAAAGTGAGAGAGACGAGCATTGTGAAAATGGGGGACGTCCTTGAACTTTGTTCATGCCCATGGGAACTTTGTGAATCTTAATTACAGAAACTTTTCAATAAAAATAATTATCCCCTTGTATAATTCCATTGTATTATAAAAATAATGTGCCAAGGTTTGCCTTTAGGATGTTTACGATGCTTGTTGGTTTGTGCGGTGCAGGACAGAAACTTTGGCTGTAGTGCATGAATTTTAATTTTTTACTGGAACGTCAAATGGTTCGATATTTTTGCACTGTCTTTCTGTAAAAAATGTTTATTTTTCCTAATTTTGACAGAATTTTTCAAGTATCATAAGTATGGTGAATGTTCAGATTGCTACAGACTATTCTGTTTTAGACAGATTCTGTTTTTGATGCATAGTTTGCTTGTTTTGATGAAACTATCAATTTATATCAGTGGATTAAGCCATGAAAAAGTAATACTACAATAGACACAATTCCGAAACAAAATATGAATTGGTTTGCAACAGTACTTAGAGTAGTGAGATCTTACCGAGTTTTCTGTTGAAGTTTTGTGTGGATGAAGTGTTCGATGATCGAGAAGGTCTCGATGTGAGAAGAAGGAAGAGAGGCAAGAGCTCAAGCTTGGGGATGCCCGAGGCACCCCAAGTAAATATTCAAGGAGACTCAAGCGTCTAAGCTTGGGGATGCTGGGGAGGCATCCCCTCTTTCTTCAACAAATATCGGTATGTTTTCAGATACGTTTCGTTCATGCGATATGTGCGATCTTGGAGCGTCTTTTGCTTTAGGTTTTTGTTTTTATATGCACCATGCTGGTATGAGATAGTCCTTGGTTGATTTATAGAATTCTCTTTGCACTTCACTTATATCTTTTGAGTACGGCTTTATAGAATGCTTCATGTGCTTCACTTATATCATTTGAAGTTTGGATTGCCTGTTTCTCTTTACATAGACAACCGCCATTTGTAGAATGCTCTTTTGCTTCACTTATAATTGTTAGAGCGTGGGCATATCTTTTGTAGAAAGAATTAAACTATCTTGCTTCACTTATATCTATTTAGAGAGATGACAGGAACTGGTCATTCACATGGTTCGTCATAAAATCCTACATAAAACTTGTAGATCACCGAATATGATATGTTTGATTCCTTGCAATAGTTTTGTGATATAAAGATGGTGATATTAGAGTCGTGCTAGTTGAGTAATTGTGAAATTGAGAAATACTTGTGTTGAGATTTGCAAGTCCCGTAGCATGCACGTATGGTGAACCGTTATGTAACGAAGTCGGAACATGAGGTGTTTATTGATTGTCTTCCTTATGAGTGGCGGTCGGGGATGAGCGATGGTCTTTTCCTACCAATCTACCCCCTAGGAGCATGCGCGTAGTGCTTTGTTTCGATGACTAATAGATTTTTGCAATAAGTATGTGAGTTCTTTATGACTAATGTTGAGTCCATGGATTATACGCAGTCTCACCCTTCCATCATTGCTGGCCTCTTCGGTACCGTGCATTGCCCTTTCTCACCTCGAGAGTTGGTGCAAACTTCGCCGGTGCATCCAAACTCCATGATACGATACGCTCTGTCACACATAAGCCTCATTATATCTTCCTCAAAACAGCCACCATACCTACCTATTATGGCATTTCCATAGCCATTCCGAGATATATTGCCATGTAACTTCCATCATCATCATATACATGACTTGAGCATTTATTGTCATATTGCTTTGCATGATCGTAAGATAGCTAGCATGATGTTTTCATGGCTTGTCCGTTTTTTATGTCATTGCTACGCTAGATCATTGCACATCCCGGTACACTGCCGGAGGCATTCATATATAGTCATATCTTTGTTCTAGTATCGAGTTGTAATATTGAGTTGTAAGTAAATAAAAATGTGATGATCATCATTATTAGAGCATTGCCCCAGTGAGGAAAGGATGATGGAGACTATGATTCCCCCACAAGTCGGGATGAGACTCCAGACGAAAAAAATAAAAAAATAAAAAAATAATATAAAAAAGAGAAAGGCCAAAAAAAGAGAAGGCCCAAAAAAAGAAAGAAAAAGAAAAAAAACAAAAAAATGAGAGAAAAAGAGAGAAGGGGCAATGTTACTATCCTTCTACCACACTTGTGCTTCAGAGTAGCACCATGTTCTTCATATAGAGAGTCTCTTGAGTTATCACTTTCATATACTAGTGGGAATTTTCATTATAGAACTTGGGTTGTATATTCCAACGATGGGCTTCCTCAAGTGCCCTAGGTCTTCATGAGCAAGCAAGTTGGATGCACACCCACTTAGTTTTAGTTTGAGCTTTCATATACTTATAGCTCTAGTGCATCCGTTGCATGGCAATCCCTACTCCTCACATTGATATCTATTGATGGGCATCTCCATAGCCCGTTGATACGCCTAGTTGATGTGAGACTTTCTCCTTTTTTTGTGTTCTCCACATAACCCCCATCATCATATTCTATTCCACCTATAGTGCTATGTCCATGGCTCACGCTCATGTATTGCGTGAAAGTTGAAAAGGTTTGAGAAACGTCAAAATTATGAAACAATTGCTTGGCTTGTCATCGGGGTTGTGCATGATGTGAATATTTTGTGTGGTGAAGATGGAGCATAGCCAGACTATATGATTTTGTAGGGATGAACTTTATTTGGCCATGTTATTTCAATAAGACATAATTGCTTGGTTTGTATGCTTGAAGTATTATTGTCTTAAATGTCAAATGATAGACTATTGCTTTGAATCACTCGTGTCTTAATATTCATGCCATGATTAGACATATGATCAAGATTATGCTAGGTAGCATTGCACATCAAAAATTATCTTTTTTTATCATTTACCTACTCAAGGACGAGCAGGAATTAAGCTTGGGGATGCTGACGTCTCTGTCGTATCTATAATTTTTGATTGTTCCATGCCAATATTCTACAACTTTCATATACTTTTTGGCAACTTTTTATACTATTTTTGGGACTAACATATTGATCTAGTGCCCAGTGCCAGTTCCTGTTTGTTGCATGTTTTCTGTTTCGCAGAAACCCAATATCAAACGAAGTCCAAATGGGATAAAAACAGACGGAGAATTATTTTGGAATATTTATGATTTTTGGGAAGTAAAATCAACGCGAGACGGTGTCCGAGGGGGGCACGAGGTAGGGGGGCGTGCCCCAGGGTGTCAGGCGCGCCCCTGACCCTCGTGGCCACCCCATAAGGCGGTTGACGCTCTTCTTTTGCCGCAAGAAAGATAATTTTATGAGAAAGATCTGAGCGAAAGATTCACCCCAATCGGAGTTACGGATCTCCGGATATTTAAGAAACGGTGAAGGGCCAGAAAACAGAACGTAGAACCAGAGAGAGACAGAGAGATAGATCCAATCTCAGAGGGGCTCTCGCCCCTCCCACGCCATGGGAGCCAAGGACCAGAGGGGAAACCCTTCTCCCATCTAGGGAGGAGGTCAAGGAAGAAGAAGAAGAAGGGGCCCCCTCTCCCCCTTGCTTCCGGTGGCACCGGAGCGCTGTCGGGGCCATCATCATCACCGTCATCTTCACCAACAACTTCACCGCCATCATAACCAACTCTTCCCCCCTCTATGCAGTGGAGTAACCTCTCTCTTACCCGCTGTAATCTCTACCTAAACATGGTGCTCAACGCTATATATTATTTCCCAATGATGTATGGCTATCCTATGATGTTTGAGTAGATCTGTTTTGTCCTAATGGCTATTTGATGATCGTGATTGGTTTGAGTTGCATGTTTTATTATTGGTGTTGTCCTATGGTGCTCTCCGTGTTGCGCAAACGTGAGGGATTCCCGCTGTAGGGTTTGCAATATGTTCATGATTTGCTTATGGTGGGTGGCGTGAGTGACAGAAGCACATACCCGAGTAAGTAGGTTGTTTGCGTATGGGATAAAGGGGACTTGATACTTTAATGCTATGGTTGGGTTTTACCTTAATGAATCTGTAGTAGTTGCGGATGCTTGCTAGAGTTCCAATCGTAAGTGCATATGATCCAAGTAGAGAAAGTATGTTAGCTTATGCCTCTCCCTCAAATAAAATTGCAATAATGATTACCGGTCTAGTTATCGATTGCCTAGGGACAAATAACTTTCTTGTTGACAAAAGCTCTTCACTAAAACTAATTTAGTTGTGTCTTCATCTAAACAACCCCTAGTTTTATTTTCTCGCTCTTTACTTTCTTGCAAGCTTACCCAAAAACACCTACAAAGTACTTGTAGTTTCATGCTTGTTTCCGGTAAAGCGAACGTCAAGTGTGCGTAGAGTTGTATCGGTGGTCGATAGAACTTGAGGGAATATTTGTTCTACATTTAGCTCCTCGTTGGGTTCGACACTCTTACTTATCGAAAGAGGCTACAATTGATCCCCTATACTTGTGGGTTATCATAGACCCACACCCTGTACCCCAGCATGCTAATGATTTCCCAGGTTTTCAACCACTGCCTAATCATAATATTCAAGCTCCTAATGAAGACTGGGATGATTGGGAAGAACAAGCAGAGCAAGAGGATCACTGGGCTTTCCCTCAACCAGCCCCTGTCCCTGCACACCAGCCCCAAATTGAAATTCCAGCTTTGGTAGAAGAAGGGGCTCCTAACAGCAGCATTATTACTACAGTTTCTCTATCTGATGGTTTGCTATCCTTGACCCACTCTGCCAATGAGGAGGTCAACCAAGGTGCTCAGGTCCCTCCTATTGGTCAAGGGCTTCTTAACATTGCTTTGGCTTATAATGCAGTTGAAGAAGAGGAGGATTTATAGGTTTTCCAGCCTAATGATGATCGGCCACAGAATGTGGTCATGGAGCATGCTGACCTGACACTAAATGTGGTTGCTGTAGAACAACAAATTCTGTAACCAATGGTTGATGTAGCTCAACAATCCGTTCAGTCAGTTCCCAAACCAGATATGCCCGCTTCTGTAAGAGATATTGAAGCTTCTAGCACCTCTTTACCCATTGTACACCCAGACAAGCAGCCTGAGAATTTAAAGGAGGTCCCTACTACTGATAATTGTGCAATGCCATTGGAAGTTGCTGGCTATGCAATTGTGGCAGACTCTATTCCTTCACATCAAGTTCATATACCAGATATCAAGGGCAAAGCTGATGTTCCAATCCCTCACATTGGTTCCTCATCTGAAGTTAACCCTAGAGGTAACTATGAGTCCTTCTCTTTGCCAAGTTCTCCTTCCTTGCTTGCATTACATTCATTGGCCCAAGATCATGCTTTGCAAGTCATTGATGGTTCACATTTAATATCTAAAGAAGGGCTTGATTTATGGATAAAACACTTTGCACCAGCAACCCAAGGAGCTGCCCCAACTTTCAAAATTGAAATTCCAGTAAGTTGGTTTAACTTCATAATTCATTTGCTATTGACACCTGACAAGTTTGGCTGGACCATGCATTTGCTCAAGTATGATATCTGGAAATTGTTGACTGCTAATTGTGAGCAAGAAGAAACTCTGCTTTTTCATATACCTGATGGATGTACAACTTCTCAGGCACCTGCATGTAAGGATTTCATCCTGGGCCTAGGCAAAGAAAATGAAGGTATTAGCCCTGCTGCTCATTCTTCTACTGGGGCTAGTAGTCCTCTTCAACAGGTGTCCCCAAATAAAGTCCTGCCTCTTGGAGAGGCCATCTCAAGGAAAAGAAGGGAGAAAGAACCTATGGTGGAAACTAAGGTAAGAAGAAGTGACAGGATTAAAAAGAATAACAATGGCTATAGAAGAAAATCTTGTGATACTCAGTCTTGTTTACCATGTAATGCCATACCTCCAATTATTCACAATTCAGTGGTTAAAAACCTGTCTAAATCTTTCTGTAAGGTTGCTGAGGAAGAGATTCAGGAGAAGTTGTCCAAGAAACCCAAGAAGAAGGGGCAGGAAGAGGTGGCTAAGGTGTCCAAGGCCACAGCAGAAGCAGCAAAGCCCTGGCCTGTGTGATGATGTGTCTGCAACATCAGCCTGTGATAGATAGTAGGATGGCCTGCTATTCTCTTTTGGGAATTATTTGTCTTATGTATGCAGTCAAATGTAATGCTTGCAACTGCTGCACAATGCTTGCTTGCCCTGGTAGGTAACTTTTGTATGTTACCTGCACTTTGCTGCTGTGTCAGCTCTGGTATCTCCTTGTGGAAGAGACTACTGCTCTATCTGATGCTATGGAAGCTTCTGGGCCACATTTATGGTTGTTCTGGTTTACCTGGTCATTTGCTTATGTATCATGCTGGAATGTTTCCCCTTGCTTTCAGTACTTTGTCCTTTTTGTGATGCCCAATAACTTTGTGGCCTGGGATAGTCATCAGGGGATGGGCCCTGTTGATCACAGTAACATAGACTTGCTTTTTAATGAATAACAATAGAACCTGGAATATCTTAAACTGGAATGTGAGGGGCATTAATTCCTCAGATAAGTGGTTGGCTATCAGGCAAAAAGTGGAGGAAAGTGCTGCTGGGATTGTGTGCTTACAGGAAACTAAGAGAGAAAACTTTGATCTGGCCTATATCCATAAAGTTTGTCCTTAGAGGTTTAATAAATTTAAGTACTTACCTTCCATTGGGGCATCAGGTGGCATACTCACTGGATGGAATGGAGCTCTGTTCTCTGGGGAGCTAATGTTTCAAAACAAATTCTCATTATCCATTCAGTTCACCTACAGGACTGTTGGATTTTGGGTTCCGGCAGACCCTTGAGGTTCGAACACTGGGGTGCACGCGGAGATTTCGCCTTCTACCTACCTGCACCCCACCGCCTCGCTAAGATCTAAGCTATGGAAAGAACAGCACAACAGACACATGGTTTATACTAGTTCGGGCCACCATTGTGGTGTAATACCCTACTCTAGTTTGTGGTGTGGTGGATTGCCTCTTGGGCTGATGATGATGAGCAATACAAGGAAGAACAACCTCGCGAGGGCCTGTTCTTGGCTAGGGCGATGAACTGCTAGGAGGAGTTCAGTCACCCTTCTCTCTCTCTCTCTCTGTGTGTGTGTGATGCTACTCGATCCGATCCCAGCTTGTTTTTGGATTGGCCGATCTCTTCTACCCTGGGGGTGGCTAGTCCTATTTATAGGCAAAGGTCCTAGGCCTCTTCCCAAATATTGAGCGGGAAGGGCGCCAACAATTGGCCATTTTGAAGGGGAACATCTGGTACACTTATCCTGACTAAAGTCGGTCCTCGCCTGCCAAAGGCTCTGGTGGTGATGCTGGCTTGGGCTCCACAATGACTTCCTCCCTGCCGTTGGGCTGGTCTTGGTCTCGTTGCACCGAAACGGGTGCCTTTGCTTGATGCTCTCGCCTGCGCTTGCTCCCTTTGCACCAAAGAGGAAAGGAGGACACTGCGCGGGCTGGCGCCCGCCTGGCGCCGTTGGTCGTCATGGCTTGCATCACGGGCACCTTGTGAGGTACCCCGCCTTGATCTCTCCGCCTCCTCACGAGCCAGCCTGATGAGGCCGTGCCTGAGGAAGCTCCGTGTCGTCCGCCCCGTGAGGCTTGGCCCCTCGCGAGGGTCTTGGGTCTGTGTTGATGAAGATGGGCCGTGCTGGGCCCCCTTTGAGCCACGCCGCAGGCCGCAGGCAGGCAAGTCTGGGGACCCTCGTTCCCAGAATGCCGACAGTAGCCCCCGGGCCCAAGGCACGCCCAGACTTGGCCGTGCATGGAGGCGAAAGGGCAAGCGCAAAGCGCCGCGGGCCCTAACAGCCTGCGGCCTTGGGCGCCGCGTGGCGGTTGATTGGACGTGAGCGCCTCAGCAACCGCGCGAGTTGATAAAGGAGCGGCATCTGCCTAGGCTTTGCTTTTTTTGCTTTCTCCGATTGCTGCTCAGATCCCCTTTCTTGCGCCTCTCCTTCCTTCCTCCAAAATTTCCAAATCTACTTCGTACGCGTGACCTAGGAAGCCATGGGCCTCGTCAGTCCCCGATCGGAGCTTGGTACTCGTCTTCCCTGGACTCGCCGAACGTGTCGGAGGCGAGCCTCGCCCGGTTGCACCGGATGGCGGCGGCGCAGGGCATCGACGGGGCGAAGGTGTTCAAGGCCGGCTCCGCCACCCCTGAGGGCCAACGGAGCACCTTCTATCCACTCTTTGTAAGCGCCATTGCTGCTGGCCTGGTGCCTCCCTTCTCCGAGTTCTTCTTCTCTGTCCTCCGCCATTATAAGCTACAGGCTCTGCATCTCCACCCCAACTCCGTCCTTCTCCTGGCAATCTTCGCCTATTACTACGAGGCTCACGTAGGGGTGCAACCCTCAGTGGCCTTGCTGCGCCACTACTTCTACCTCCGGACCTCCCGCGGTCCTGCTTCCGCGTGCGCGAGCTTCGTTGCATACGGTGGCACCATTGCCATTTTGAACCCCGTGAAAAGGATTGAGGGATTTAGGAGCAAGTGGGTCTTGGAAGATGCTGGGCGCATCCACCCTCGGCTGATCTTGCCCACGGAGCAACCCACGAGCTCCAGCGATTGGGTTCGAGCGGAGCTCGTGGATCCCGCGCGAAGCTGGTGTTGGAGAAGATGGACGCGGATCTGAGGAAGGCCAACATGGCGGCGGCAAAGCTGACCGGCACGTCGCTGCTGAGGGAATTCCTGGAGCACCAGCTGGCTCCGCTTCGGCAGTACTCACTTCTGATGCGGAGGCCCCATCCGAGCCCCGCGATCTTGGCCGACGAAGATCTGGCTGCGGTCCTTCAATCTCTGGTCGGAGGCGATGTGGTGAGGTTGGAGGGCGCTCCTACACCCTTGTTCCTCCGCGACAACTGGGAGCAGGTAGTGGAGTCCATGCCCGTCTTCAACGGGGACGGCTCCGTGCCCACGGAAGCTCCCGAGGAACCGGTGGATGTGTCCTCCGACGACTCCAGCGAAGAGGAGGAAGGAGGGGAGCGGGAAAAAGGGCCTGACTCCGAGGCGACTGACGGAGAGTCGAGGGCTCCCCTTCCCCGGCGCAGGTCCCGCGTTCTCCGCCTCTCTCCGAGCGATGACGACGAGGATGACGACGAGCAGGGCGGCGGGAGCTTGCCCCTGATCCCGAAGAAGGATAGGACCGGGCTGATCTCCCGCGGGTCTGCCCCGGCCCCGAGGAGGACCGCAGACGCGCCTTCCGCTCCCGAGCTTCTCGAGGCTAACCCTTCCAGCCGGCTTTCGGGCTTCAAATTTGGCCGGAGGCTGCTTGAGCTCACTGGCGACGACCCGTAAGCGCTTGATTCTTGTCTTTATTTCTTGTTCTGCTGCTGAGGCTTGACGTCCACATCTCTTGGATAGGCTGGCGCCCGCAGCAAAGAAGCCGAAGGGAGCTCCTGAGGTTCCATCCGGGGCAGCGCCTCTGCCCGCGAAGGAAGGTGACCGCGACGCACGGGCCTCTCCTGCCCGGTCGTCCTCGCGAGGACTGGCTGAGCCGGCTGGGGCGAGCTTAGCCCCCATGGCCCAAGCGACTCCCGAGGTGCCTTTGCCTGCTGCCGCCACCACAGCCGTGGGGGCGCAGTAGGCTCCGCCTCAGGATGCTGTGGGCGTGCTGCCGCCTTCTCCTCCTACTCCACCGACTGCTGTCTCTACGACTCCTCCTGCTGTTCTGGACCGTGCTGCTGCTGAGCTGGACCGGCTACGGCAGGATCTTCTTGGCGCCGACCCTCGCTTGGTGGCCGGGCGCTTGGAGCTGGCTTCAGGATGGATTCGCTCCGACGCTTCGATTCGGGCGGCGCTGGTCCAGGCCTCGACGGCTTGCGATGAGGAGAGGCAGGCCGTCCTTGAGGCGAAGGCTGCTCGTGACGCAGCCCTGGGGGAGGTGGTCGACGTCCGTGGTCGCTGCAAGGCGATGGAGGACGAGCTGCAAGGCCTGTGGGACCAGCTCGCGAAAGAGGCCCGCCTTCGCCAAGAGCAGGAGGAAGGCATGAAGGCTCACGAGGCGGCCGTCAAGGACCGGGAGGCCAAGCTCAGGAAGCGCCGTGACCGCCTAGGCGCGCCGGAGCAGGAGTTGGGGGCGAGGAAGGTCGAGCTGGACGACAAGGCCCAGGTTCTTGCCGAGGACCGCGTGGCCTTCTCGGAGATGGAGGCGAAGGCTCGCTCCTCACTGAGGACGCTTTACGGCAGCGGCCTGGAGAGCCCGCTAGCTGGCGCCGAGGACGGCCCTGCCAAGCTGCTTCCCTTCCTGGTTCGCGCTCTTGAAGATGTCGCCCTTGGCCTTGGCCCCACGGCCGAGGCCGAGGCGCGTGTACTGTCTTCTACAGCGCTGACGCAGGTCCTCACCCACATCTACCTTCGCGATCCCAGCGTCGACCTCGACAGCCTACTGGAGCCAGCAAGCGGCGAGCGTGCCGCTATCGCTGTCGAGGCCGTGAAGGGTCGCGCGGAGGCTCTGCCGGGGAAGTTCCGGGCCTTCAGCACCAAGCCGAAGCGAGGCGCTGCCGACCCTGCTGCTCCATGAGGCGAACCCACTCCGCGCTGCTCCACCGCCGTCAAGTGATTCCGTTGTGGCTCCTGTCCTGCCTTCAATTCCTGCACGTGTATCATGCCTCGGGGAGGCGTTTAAACTTGCGTTTGGCATTGAGATAACAGTGTGGACTGTAATATTTGCTTTTGAATTCCTTGAAATTTACGCTTTTCCTTCCTACTTGCTTATGTTCTATGCCGGCAGAGCCCGGCCCTGCGCATACCTCAGCCGCCGTTAGCCCCGACCGGAAACCAGGACGGGACCAAGGGGTGAGGGACTATGTGACAAGTTAGGCTCCTGAGTCGTGATGCTCAGGAGTCCCCCTTGGCGCACGAACAGCAAGTAGGGAGGTGAGATGTGGGTGGATCTACCATTCTACGTCTGCAGAGCCCGACCCCGCACATACCTCAACCGCCGTTAGCCTTTCGGAACTAAAGAGTGAGGGGCTACGTGACCAGTTAGGCTCCTGAGTCGCGATGCTGAGGAGTCCCCCTTGATGCTCAAACGGCCTTCATACCTTGGCTCCGCTCAGGGAGAGACGCGCGACGAACCAGGCCCGGTGGGGCCTGGCTGGGTGGCGTGCGTCTGGGCGTGACCCAGGCGCAGCCCCCGTGCACAGCCCCCTCGCGCGGCACTCCCAAGGGGAGGCGTTACGATGAGGCTAGACACTGAGCTCTGGGCTCCCTGAGGTTGATGCGGCCCGGGGGCCACCCTCAGTTGTTTATCACCAGCGCGGAGCATAGCGCTTCCATATGTGTACGGGCATAGCCGCTCCTCGGCAGTGTCGTCAGCCAGCACGGAGCATGGTGCTTCCACTGGTACGTGGGAGGGGGCTCCCATCCGGGAGGAGCCCCCCGAGCGTGTACAGCCCCGCCCTGACACGTGGCTGGCACGGTAGGGCCTGGCGAGGTGTATCTGGGCACCCGTGAGCCAGCGCGGGACCCACGGGGCCCTACCTCTAGGCGGGTTGCGCCTGGCACTGGGCCTTATCTTGTGATGTGTTCCTGCAAATTTGGTTAGATGCCGACACTCTACGTCCTCGGGTCCCGGCCCTTGAGCTGGTCTCAGCCGTCGCTGGTATGCCAGGTCGCGATGCCGTGGACAAGGCCAGAGGGTGAGGGCTGGAGAGCCAGTAAGAGCCCTGAGTCGCGATGCTCAGGTACCCCCTTTTTACGTGCAAGTGGTCGGCATGGAGAAGAAGAGGTGCCGTGGACCGGCATCAAATAATCAAGCATGGAGGGTCGAACGCATAGCTGGAAATAAACGCAAAAGGGATACATGCCGCTGGGTCTGGCTCGAGCGACTTGGGGATGATGTAGCCCGAGGGGCGCCCCCAACAAAGTAAGCTAACAACATGAAATGAAAGGGATACATGCTACAGGGACGGACCCACGTGGCCTGGGAATAATGCAGCCCTGGGGGGCGCTCCCAGCTGGAAATGAAACTTGAAAGATGTCACCTGATGATGTTGAGGACGAATGAGTGTTGGTGTAGCAGACTCGGTGGGCTACGGAAGCCGATCCTCACGAGCCCCCAGGCCCAGGGTCCTCGGGAGGCTCCGGAGGCGCTGGTGGCTCCTCGCGGACCATCTCCATCTCCGCCAAGGCTGCGGAACACCTGGCCTCTTGAGCCTCCGTGATGCCCCTCATGAGGCGCTGGTATGTAGCAGCCGCGTTCGGCAAGCCGTAAGGCATGCGAATGTAGCTGTGGGGCGGACCTTCGCAGCACCCCACTCGCGAGGGCCAGAGGCGCTCCAGAGAGGCGACTCGATTGAGCCCTGGTATGTTGATGCAGACGCGCAGCCCAGCATCCTCGCCTGGATGGGGAGCCACAGCTGGTAGGCGGCGGCCGCCTCTCATGACTCTTGACTCCTGTAGCTCCTGAATGGCCTTGCCGACGAACTCCTGAGGGTCTGGCCCTCCTTGCCTTACTCCTTCTTGAGGGAAACATGCTACGAAACACGCCTCCATGTGGTGCCCAAGCGCCTCCCTCGTGACCTTAGCCAGGTCGGTGGCCCTCCAGGGGAGAGCCCCCGAGCCCTGCCTGAGGAGGGCGTCGGGCGCGCTTTCCTATGCGATGGAAGGAGGTCCCCCCTGGGCAGGCGCGGGCCCTGAGGGGCCGGGCCGGACGATTTCTTCTTCTTGGGGGTGGTCTCGGGAAGCCTCCTGCTTCAGCGATCCGGGTCTTCCAGTGATGCGGCCTGAAAGGCTCGTTCCAGGGAACACACCGCGTCTATCTCTTCACAGGGCACCGTGATGACTCCGCCACTTCCTGGCATCTTGAGGACGTTGTAGCCGTGGTGAGTTACGACCATGAACTTGGCCAGCGCTGGGTACCCAAGGATGGCATTGTACGGCAGGCTAATGTGAGCGACGTCGAAGTCGATGAGCTCGGTGCGGTAGTTGTCGCGTGCCCCGAAGGTGACAGGGAGGCGGACCTGCCCAATCAGGACCGTGGAGCCATCGGTGACTCCGGAGAAAGGCCTGGTTGGCTGAAGCTGGTTGTAGGGCACTTGGAGATTGTTGAATCTTTCCACGGACAGGACGTTGAGCCCTGCCCCGCCATCGATGAGGGTCCTGGCGACCAGCACGTTGCTGACGATTGGGGAACAAAGCATCGGGAGGACTCCGGCTGTGGCCGCACACTTGAGCTGATCCGCTGAGCTGAACGTGATGGTGCACGCCGACCACCTGAGAGGGCGCGGGGCTTCGAGCTTGGGGAGGACTGCATTTACTTCGCGGGCGAACTGCTTGAAGATGCGCTGAGAGGCTGGGGATTGAGCCCCGCCCATGATGCAGGCGATCACGCGCGGCTCCTGGAAGCCCCCAGCCCCCTCGTCCTGATGGCGGTCCTCGTTTCTCCTTGGCTGCGGCGGCAGCGAAGGAAGGCCTGCGTTGCCTTGCGGGCGATCCTCGCGAGGCTGATCCCTCCAGTCTCCCTCGCGAGGCGGGTTTTGCCAGCGGTCCTCGCGAGGTCGATCGCGCCACCCTTGGCGCGGGCCGCGGTCTTCCCAGCGTCCTGCGTTCCTTCCTCCTCCTCGACCGTAGCCCCGGTCACCGCGGTCGGGACGACGACCGATCCTTCCTTCTCGCACGGCTCGGAGCTCTTGACATTTGTTGGTGTTGTGGGTGTGGAGGTCATGGTACACACAGTACCGACTGCCCTTGGAAGACTCGGGCTGATCTCTGCCCCGCTTGGTGTCTAGTTCTGCCACGAGCATGGCAGCCCCCTTGCGCTTCACATCCTTGGCCTTGGGCTTCTTCTCTTCTGGGTCTGCGGCAGGCAGCTCGAGGAGGGAGAGACGCCCTTCCTCAGCCCTGGCGCACTTGGTCGCCAAGTTGAACAGCTCCAAGGAAGTGCACATGTCTTCATGCATCGCCAACTCCTCCTTCATCTTGACGTCGCGCACGCCGTCAGAGAAGGCTGAGATGATGGCCTCCTCGGTCACCTTGGGAATCTTGAGGCGTGGTTGTTGAAGCATTGGATGTACGTCTGCAGGGTCTCTCCGGGTTGTTGGTTGATGCGGCGCATGTCGCTCACGGCGGGTGGCCGGTTGCGAGTACCTTGGAAGTTGGCGATGAAGCGGGTGCGCATCTCGTCCCAGGAGGAGATCGTGCCTGGAGCCAGGTTCAGGAGCCAGGTGCGGGCCCCGTCCTTGAGCGCCATGGGAAACCAGTTCGCCATGACCTTCTTGTCTCCGTTGGCAGCTTTGATGCCCAACTCATAGAGCTGGAGGAACTCCGCAGGGTCGGCCGTGCCATCATAACGAGGAGGCAGGTCTGGCTTGAACTTTCCGGGCCACGTGACGCTGCGTAGCTCGGTGGTGAAGGCACAGCAGCCTGCTGTGGCCACGGGAGGCCTTGGGTGACGAAGAGCTTGGTCTTGCAGGTCCCCATGCGCTGCAGCTGGGAGCAGCGCGGGGTCTTGACGTGCGGGAGCAGGAGCATGGTCGCGACGTGCTGGAGCAGGGAGCACCCGGGCAGCTTCTTGCGGGCGAGGGACTTCTTGGCAGCTCTGCTCTTGCCGCGCTGGCACCTGACGGAGCGGGTTCCGCCCAGGGGCCACGCGCCTTGGAGCCAGGGCGCCTTCTTGAGGAGAAGGCGGCTGGGGCGCCCCCGGAGCTTCGTCGCCCGCGCAGGGCAGGGTGCGGTGCAGCGAAAAGGACGACGCAGGAGAGACCCCTGCGGCGCGGACGAGCTCGGCGACGCAGTCGAGCCATTCTTCGAAGACGTCATCGATGGGACGGTAGCGCAGGAGCTCGTTTGCCGCGATGAGCGCAGCTCGAGCCTCCATGGGTGCGCGGAGCGCGCGGGACGAAGAACCAGCTGGGGTGAGCGAGGGAGTAGCGGTGCGGCCGTCTTGCCGCACGGACGGATGCTGAGATGACGCTTGCTGCTCGTTTCCCGCCGGGCCGGTGGCGGCGTTGACGGCAGGTGACAGGGAACGGCGAGGACGCCCGCCGACAAGAGCCGTCTGGGCGACGCGGGAAGCGAGAGCGGATCGGCGCTCGGCGCGGGCCCGATGAACGTCAGACATGGACGTGATGGTCGGAGGAGAACGGGGCGGTGGAAGACGAATTCTGGCGCACCCCTACCTGGCGCACCAAATGTTGGATTTCAGGTTCTGGCAGACCCTTGAGGTTCGAACACTGGGGTGCGCGTGGAGATTTCGCCTTCTACCTACCTGCACCCCACCGCCTCGCTAAGATCTAAGCTATGGAAAGAACAGCACATGAGACACAGGGTTTATACTAGTTCGGGACACCATTGTGGTGTAATACCCTACTCTAGTTTGTGGTGTGGTGGATTGCCTCTTGGGATGATGATGATGAGCAATACAAGGAAGAACAGCCTCGCGAGGGCCTGTTCTTGGCTGGGGCGATGAACTTCTAGGAGGAGTTCAGTCACCCTTCTCTCTCTCTCTCTCTCTCTCTCTCTCTGTGTGTGTGTGTGTGATGCTACTCGATCCGATCCCAGCTTGTTTCTGGATTGGCCGATCTCTTCTACCCTGGGGGTGGCTAGTCCTATTTATAGGCAAAGGCCCTGGGCCTCTTCCCAAATATTGAGCGGGAAGGGCGCCAACGATAGGCCATTTTGAAGGGGAACATCTGGTACACTTATCCTGACTAAAGTTGGTCCTCGCCTGCCAAAGGCTCTGGTGGTGATGCTGGCTTGGGCTCCACAATGACTTCCTCCCTGCCGTTGGGCTGGTCTTGGTCTCGTTGCACCGAAATGGGTGCCTTTGCTTGATGCTCTCACCTGCGCTTGCTCCCTTTGCACCAAAGAGAAAGGAGGACACTGCGCGGGCTGGCGCCCGCCTGGCGCCGTTGGTCGTCATGGCTTGCGTCACGAGCACCTCGTGAGGTACCCCGCCTTGATCTCTCCACCTCCTCGCGAGCCATGCTGATGAGGCCGTGCCTGAGGAAGCTCCGTGTCGTCCGCCCCGCGAGGCTTGGCCCCTCGCGAGGGTCTTGGGTCTGTGTTGATGAAGATGGGCCGTGCTGGGCCCCGCTTTGAGCCACGCCGCAGGCCGCAGGCAGGCAAGTCTTGGGACACCCGTTCCCAGAACGCCGACAAGGACATCTTCCAAAAGTTGGATCCTCACAAATATCTATGGTCATTGCAATCATGAGGATAAAATTGAGTTCATTGACTGGTTTGGTAATATTCAGATGCCTAATGATATAGGTTGGATTATCATGGGGGATTTTAATTTTATCAGAACACCTGAAGACAGAAACAGACCTGGAGGGGATGTAAATGAAATGCTCATGTTTAATGAGGCAATAAGTGAACTTGGCCTGATTGAATTACCTCTAAAAGGCAGGCCGTTTAGCTGGAGCAACATGCAAGACAACCCACTACTGGAAAAATTAGATTGGTTTTTCACCTCTGCAGCTTGGATGACTAGCTATCTAGATACTTTGGCTCTTCCCATGGCTAAACCAATTTCTGATCACCTCCCTTGCATGATAAAAATTGGCACAAATATCCCAAAGTCTAGAGTGTTCAGATTTGAAAACTATTGGCTCAACCACAGCTCTTTTAAACAGGTGGTTCAGACTGCTTGGACTATTCCAGTAGGTCATTCAGATTGTGCTAAAAAGATTACTGCAAAATTCAAGAATGTCAGAAGAGCACTAAAGATGTGGGCCAAAAACCTTGCTTGTCATAAGAAGCAAATTGCAGAACTAAATGACTGTATATTTCTTTGGGATATGATTGAGGAATTCAGGGACCTTACACTATTTGAAAATAATTGCAGGACCTTGCTCAAGGAGTACTTATTAACTGTGCTCAATGATCAGAAGATTTATTGGAAACAGAGAGGGAAAATTAAAGGAGTAAAGTTTGGAGATGAAACACAAAATTCTTCCACACTAAAGCCTCTATTAATCATCGACACAATAAGATTGCTATGCTGAAGAAGAAAGATCAAGTTCAAGTAACAGATCATGATGGAAAGGCTGCAATCCTATGGGAGGCTTTTAAAAATAGACTGGGGCAATCTAATGGACACTCAATGCACTTTGACCTCAATGATCTTTATGAAAACACAGTGGACCCCCAAATCTTCATTGATCTAGAAATGCCTTTTTCTCAAGAAGAAGTTGAAGAAGTGGTCAAAAACCTGCCTATAGATAAATCACCAGGGCCAGATGGATTCAATAATGAGTTTATTAAAATTTGTTGGGACATTATTAAGATTGATGTCTTTGAGCTTATATTGGCTTTTCATGCTGGGAATGTAAATCTTGAAAGCATTAACTCCTCTTTTATCACGTGCCAAAAAAAGAGGTGCCACTTTCTCCAAATGACTTCAGGCCAATTTCTTTGCTTAATGGTGTTTTGAAAATTATTACAAAACTGTTGGCCAATAGATTGCAAAGAGTTATTCTACAACTGGTGCATATTAATCAATATGGCTTCCTCAAGGATAGAGTGATCCAGGATTGCCTGGGTTGGGCATATGAATACATTCACCAGTGTCATAAATCTAAGGAGGAAATCTTAGTAATTAAACTGGATTTTGAGAAGGCTTTTGATACAATTGAGCATGCTGCAATCATTGATATTTTTAGAGCTAAAGGATTTGGAGAGAAATGGATTTCCTAGATGGAAGCTCTGTTCACAACTGCATCTTCTTCTATACTACTCAATGGAGTTCCTGGGAAAAGAATTTACATAAGGAGAGGAGTAAGGCAAGGGGACCCTTACTTTCCTTTAATTTTTGTGTTGGCTGCTGATTTGTTACAATCCATTCTTAATAAAGCCATGAGATTAAACCTGATCAATGCTCCACTTCAAGTAAACTCATGCCCTCACTTCCCAATTGTGCAATATGCAGATGACACCCTAGTGGTTATGCAAGCTGATTCTAGGTAGTTGTTCTATTTAAAAGCACTTCTGAATTCTTTTGCCACAACAACTGGGCTCAAAGTTAATTATGGGAAGTCCATCATGATACCCTTGAATATTGCTGAAGACAGGGTAGAAATTTATACAAACACGTTGCAGTGTGCTAGAGGACAATTCCCCTTCACTTACCTTGGTATGCCCTTGGGAATATACAAACCAACTGTTGAGCATTGTCTCCCCCTAGTTAACAGGATTGCAAAAAGATTGGCTGGTATCTCTATATTCATGACCCAAGCTGGAAATTAATGTTGGTCAAGTCAGTGATGACATCTTTATCAGTTTTCTTCATGTGCTGTCTGGACATACCTATTACAATAAAAAAACAGATCATCTAGTACTTGAGACACTATCTTTGGAGAGGCCCTGATATGGAGGACAAAAGACCTGCCTTGGTTGCTTGGACCATAGTATGTAGACCAAAAGACCAGGGAGGATTGGGAGTTCTAGACATCTTCACATAATAAAACCCTGCTCATGAAAAACCTTCACAAATTCTTCAACAGACATGATATTCCTTGGGTCAACCTGATTTGGGAAATATACTATAGTGATGGTAAATTACCAGGGGACAACATGATTGGGTCATTCCGGTGGAAGTCCAACTTAGCTCTCATTGATCAGTACAAAGCTATTGCTAGATGTAATGTGGGAGATGGTGTCTCTGCTTTCTTTTGGGATGATATATGGAACCAAGCAATACTTAACAACAATTTCCTCACTTGTTCTCTTTTGTCAGAAACCCCCAGCTGAATATCCAACAAGTATTGCAGACTGAGTACCTACAGGACCTATTCTTCCTCCCTTTGACAACTGAAGCCTATGAGGAATTCTTACAAATGGAAGACATTTGCATAGCCATGAGGCAACCTGAGCATTTAGACTCTTTAGACACATGGAATTACATTTGGGGGACAGAACACTATTCGTCTATCAAAGCATATAAAGTCTTAATTGGTCACAAACAGACACCCCCACACTTCAACTGGATCTGGCAGAGTTCATGCCAGCCAAAGCATAAAGTTTTCTTCTAGCAACTTCTCCATGATCGAGTCAACACAAGAAATTTACTTAGAAGAAATTTTTTTTGTGTTGGAGGATTATAATTGTGCTGTTGGAGGCTGTCAGTAAGAAGAAACACTGCATCATCTCTTTTGGGGTTGTCAATTTGTTCAACAATGCTGGGATTTCATTTGTCCAACAAGAACTCCAAACTTGTCTGTGTTAGAAGCATTCCAAGATCTTAAATACAAACTCAGGTATCCATTTTACATGGACATAATCATACTTGGAGCATGGGCCATATGGATCACCAAAAACAATAAGATTTTTGAAAGCATTGCACCTTCCTTCCAAGGGTGGAAGTTCATATTTTTGGAGGAACTGAAGCTTCTAAAATTTAGAATGAGGAAGAAGTATGAGAGGCAATTTTCAGTTTGGCTTGAAAGCCTGTTGTAATTACTTTATTCTTAGGCTAGTTGGTGGTTTTTTTCCTTTATTTTCTTTTCTTTTTCTTTTTTCTTTCTTTCTTTTTCTTTCTTCCTTTCCTCTCTAGGTTTTAGGTTTTAGTCTTTTTTGATTCTTGGCCTTACCTCAAGCCTACCAGACCTTTTTGTTACTCTTCTTTCTTTATTAATAAAAATTGTAGTGGGGTTTTACCCTACTGTTTATAGTAAAAAAACAGATGAGTTTTCGTCAGAAATCCGAATACTTCGAAAGAGATTGTCCAGTTTGTAAACGAAGTGCATCCAATTTTTGTCGTAACCCTCTCTACTTTTTTGCACATGCTATGTGGGTGAAATGATGATACCATGCCAGGTTTCAACTTTTTCAGAGTTCATTTGTAGTGCTTTTCAATTTCAGGGTCATTTAGCTCTCAAAAAAATCATTAAATGCCTGAAAAATAGCAAATGAAGGCACAAATGGTTGAAAGTTGATGGCGTCGCTTTGAATGGTGCATACTGAATGCACAAAAAGTCTGGAGTTGTAATAAGTTCAAAAAAATGAAATGCCTTTGTAACAGATGAGTTTTCGTCAGAAATCCGAATACTTTGAAAGAGATTGTCCAGTTTGTAAACGAAGTGCATCCAGTTTTTGCCGTAACCCTCTCTACTTTTTTGCACATGCTATGTGGGTGAAATAATGATACCATGCCAGGTTTTAACTTTTTCAGAGTTCATTTGTAGTGATTTTCAATTTCAGGGTCATTTAGCTCGCAAAACAAATCATTAAATGCATGAAAAATAGCAAATGAAGGCAGAAATGGTTGAAAGTTGATGATGTCACTTTGAATGGTGCATACTGAATGCACAAAAAGTCTAGAGTTGTAATAAGTTCAAAAAATGAAATGCCTTTTTAACAGATGAGTTTTCGTGAGAAATCCGAATACTTCGAAAGAGATTGTCCAATTTGTAAACGAAGTGCATCCAGTTTTTGCCGTAAACCTCTCTACTTTTTTGCACATGCTATGTGGGTGAAATGATGATACCATGCCAGGTTTCAACTTTTTCAGAGTTCATTTGTAGTGCTTTTCAATTTCAGGGTCATTTAGCTCTCAAAACAAATCATGAAATGCATGAAAAATAGCAAATGAAGGCAGAAATGGTTGAAAGTTGATGGCGTCGCTTTGAATGGTGCATACTGAATGCACAAAAAGTTTGGAGTTGTAATAAGTTCAAAAAGATGAAATGCCTTTGTAACAGATGAGTTTTCGTCAGAAATCCGAATACTTCGAAAGAGATTGTCCAATTTGTAAACGAAGTGCATCCAGTTTTTCCCGTAACCCTCTCTACTTTTTTGCACATGCTATGTGGGTGAAATGATGATACCATGCCAGGTTTCAACTTTTTCAGAGTTCATTAGTAGTGCTTTTCAATTTCAAGGTCATTTAGCTCTCAAAACAAATCATTAAATGCATGAAAAATAGAAAATGAAGGCAGAAATGGTTGAAAGTTGATGACATCGCTTTGAATGGTGCATACTGAATGCACAAAAAGTCTGGAGTTGTAATAAGTTCAAAAAAATGAAATGCCTTTGTAACAGATGAGTTTTCGTCAGAAATCCGAATACTTCGAAAGAGATTGTCCAGTTTGTAAACGAAGTGCATCCAGTTTTTGCCGTAACCCTCTCTACTTTTTTACACATGCTATGTGGGTGAAATGATGATACCATGCCAGGTTTCAACTTTTTCAGAGTTCATTTGTAGTTCTTTTCAATTTCAATGTCATTTAGCTCTCAAAACAAATCATTAAATGCATGAAAAATAGCAAATGAAGGCAGAAATGGTTGAAAGTTGATGGCGTTGCTTTGAATGGTGCATACTGAACGCAAAAAATATAAGAGCATTTAGATCACGATCTTATATTTCTTTACAGTATGAATTGTCAATATGATCTTATACATCAAAAATACTTTGATCATCAATGATCTTTTTGTGTACAATCTGAATTGTCAATATGAGTCCTCAATGATTCGTAAACCAGTGAAGACTCATATTGTGGCCACAAATTCTACACATAGAGTTCAATGAAGACCAAGTGCTTGTGATAGTTTGAGAAGTAACATATTTAAGGTGGTAAAAACCTTGTTAAGGGAGCGAGGTGGGACTAAAAATAGCTTGCCATAACCTCATTAGTACCGGTTCGTGGTACGAACCGGCACTAAATGGTGATGGTGGGGCCATAGACTGACCGCAGGCTGCCACAGCCTCTTTAGTACCGGTTCGTGGCCTGAACCGGTACTAAAGGATCGCCATGAACCGGTACTATTTATCGCCGCCACGAACCGGTACTATTGATCATATTAGTGTCGGTTCTGTGACTAACCGGCACTAATGTGCTTCACATTTGACCCTTTTTCTACTAGTGAGGGGGTCTCACCGTCGAAGATGCAAGCAGTCCTGTGCTTCCAGATTAGCCAGGAAGGGTGACGAGGGAGCCCAACCATTTCCGCTGACTGTGGGTGCTGGCAGAAGAGGTGGCGGACCACTAAGTGAGGAAGCTCGATGAGCCATCAGGTGGCTGTAGAGGAAGACATGCCCAAGAGATAATTTCATGCCATGTAATGCGCAAGATCATGCAGCAGCAAGACAGGACGCATAGAGGCTCGTGGGGGAGGCCACGACTGACCAATCAATCGAATGTCCGCTGCTTCTACAAGCTCCTAAGTTTCAACAAGGTTTCCCTGGTAAGACGATGACCCATAGGACGCAATGAGTTTTGTAGCAGAAGAAGATGGGTCTGAGTTCTTCAAGTATGTGCTTGTAATTCATATATTTGCAAGCAAGTTCTTTAATGTCTGGTTTTATTTAATACTACTTGGCCATGGGCATCTTTTTGAGAAAAAATACGACATCTATCTCAAAATATATAATGTTTTTGTAGACTAGTTTGTCCTATAAACACGTCTTATAATTTGAGACGGAGGTAGTAGCACACAACACATACACGGTTTTGCTATTACAAACTCATGTATTTGTCTTCTTTTGTGCTGCTTACATGGTAAAATATTTTTTAATGAAAAATTATTCCCATACATAGATATATTTCAGTATACATATGTAAAATTATGTTCATATATTTATGCAAAATATTTAACTGTAAGTTTTATTATATTTTTATTTCCAGGACCACTCAAGCCTAGGCTCCAAATTTCTTCACCACAAGCAATGTGGCGTTATACCATTCAGTTTTACTTCGTTGACTTCTTAAATAGCACCTGCTAAAGAAAACTTCATATGAAAGTTGAATCCTATTGGCTTGTCCATGCAAGAAAGATTCTTGATGATTAGAGCCCTGCAATGTCGTATCTCAGAACGATAGGCCTTTGTGCGAAATGCAAAATAGGACACTGAAATTACAAAATCCAGATAACAGACCGTTTCGACGGCGGGTGGATGCAGTGAGTTTCCTAGTAATGCTTGAACTCACTTCCCCTCTTTTCTCTCTCGCCGACAATGTTTTTGGAACTGGTGTATTTCCGTTCATTTGCAATGGAAAGGGGTTTAGCCCAGTAAAAAAAATCCAGATAGCAGAAGCACATTTCATAGTAAAGTTATGACTTCAATATATGTTGTTTCTTATATTAGTTTCTTATACGTATAACTCGGGTGACCATTGTTCGCACACGAACACGTCACGTGTACCCTCGACACTAGGGGTGATGCACCATAGCTCACGTCGAAGGAGTCTCATCGGAAGCGCGATTCGCAAGTCGACCAGAGAGAACTTTTGAGGACCCGAAACCCTACACTTCCGGGAGGGCCCTGTCGGGGAGTGCGGCGGCTATGGATTGCCCTAGGTCGGTCAAGCCGCCCCTAGAGCCTCGCGATTCGCAGCTCTCCAACACGAAGAACGACGAAGAACGAGGGAGCAAGAACGAGGGAGGGACAAGACATAGATGAAAAAGTTATAGATGCGTTTGTGATTGTGTGTTGTTCAATCGGCCGTCACCCCTTAGGTATATAAGAGGCGGATGGACTTTCCGTACAAGAAAAGGACTCCAAATCATGTCCAAATCATGTCCAAATCTTTCTCAAATTAACTGAACTCGGATTTAGGCAAGTCTGGAACATCACTTCGGTTTTTAGGCCCCACAGGCCACAAACGACCTCGGATGAAGATGAGCCCAGAAGCAAATTTGACCGTTCGACGAGGCGAACAACATTCATGTTGAACGTTTTTTGATCAAAGGCCATCTTGAGGGGGTATTCGACAGTTCTCCAAAGACTGCAACAGAGAAATCCAAAACCCAGATGAACATCCCGGAGTGTCCAGCCATTCTCGGAGAAACCGAAAACCCGGATGATTATCTCCGGAGTGTCCAGCCATCCTAATGCAGCCACGCATTTTTGGCTTTAATTTTTGCATACGAACTCCGACTGAAACTTTTTTATATCAAAATCAACCGCTTCGACGAGGCGCACAACTTTCATGTTGAAAATTTTCCCATCCGATGCCATCCTAATTGGGTTTCAAGCCATTCTTTAATGTGGTGTTAACATGAGCATTTCCGAACTTGTCA
The DNA here is from genome assembly GCA_032464435.1 of Aegilops umbellulata. Taxonomy (NCBI): domain Eukaryota; kingdom Viridiplantae; phylum Streptophyta; class Magnoliopsida; order Poales; family Poaceae; genus Aegilops; species Aegilops umbellulata. Next base: position 388,317,048 of record CP136054.1, on the reverse strand, counting down.
TAACTTTTGCATCTGAGCTCCGTTTTAAACCATCTTCATATCCATCTTGATCTTCTCGAAGAGAGCCATCCCATGGTGACTTTCAATAATAAGTTTGAATTAATTTTGACATAGCTTCAAGCTACTCTTTATGATCGTGCCACTTTTGAGCGTCAACTCATGCCCCCTGTTTTTCGGCAAAGCTAGCGTGCTGAAAAATAACTTGTACCGTGTTGGTTCTAAGGACGATGTCAACACTCCATCGGCCATTTATATGCTTAGGGCAATAATTACATATCGGCCATTATTATTGTTTGAATCCTTGATGCAAACTTGGGCGAAACCTTCTCAACTTTATTAACAATCCGATGATAAAGTTTCATAGATATGTATCTCAAGGTCATCCTCTGGACCATATTGTTCACCCTTTTGCTAGGATTTTGTAGATAATCAACAATAAACTTTCTTCAATCCTTACTTTCGCCTGCATAAAAATTTCATTAGTGGCCAAAGCTGTGGACTTCGGTTCGACCTTACCTATGTTGACGAGACTAAGCATTGGCTACTGAGAGAAATGCAATACACCATGATTTACATAGTAGCCGGATGCTTGTTGTGCCAACTCTTTCAAATTGTCATGTCTAAATATATGAAGAATTTTAAAGCAACCCAAGGTAAATTTTGCATCTAGACATACCCCAAGATAAACTATAAGTGATTTGTCCAAACATTGATAACGCTTGGATATTTGTTGCACTACTCATAACGAATCACTAAAAGCCTCAATATGTATAGTACCTATGGCAAGTAAAAGATTCAATCCGAATAACAATGCATATTCGGCTTTGATTAATTGTGCAAAAAAATATTCTAAGCGGCACAGAGCTTCAAAAATAGTACCATAAGGAGATATATAAACAACACCAACACTTTGGCCATTGCTACAAATTGAACCATCAAAACATAATCTCCATAGTACTAGAGAGACACGGCTAATATCAATATTATGCATGTCATTAATCTGATGTTCAGTAATAAAATCAGCTATGATTTGGCCTCTTATAGATCTCAAAGATGCATAAGCCAAATCATATCCAAACAAAGTATAAGCCCACTAGCCAATTCTGCAACTATGGATTGGTCTATGCAGCATATATTCAATGACATCGGTCATGATGTCTCAACTCCATTCAATCATAATATAAGCGTACATATAAATTTCAAGAGCACGTACCTTGTCTCGCTCTCCAATCGAACTAAGGACGATGTTAGAATACTACACCGGCCATGCACTGTCATACTCTTAGGACGATAGATAAATATCGGCCATTACCATGTAAACTTCATTCAAAACACATATAACCGAAATAAACAAACGAAATGACAAATGAAGTATTTCGGCCCTTTGAATCAGCAACAAACTTGTAGCCAATTAAAAGTATAGTGATTTGGCAATAGCCTTTCATGATGTAAGAAATTGTATTGCAACCATGGATCATTATAAGCCCATTGAGAGTAACCAATCATACCTGATGACGAATTCCATGGAATAGGCATTAATGGCATAGTTGAAGAATATGGATAATGTGTGGACCGAAGATGTTGAAACCTTCGGCTTGGTCCTTCATAGTTTTCACTCTTTTCCTTCTTCACCTTTGCCACACTTCTTGTAACGGAAGCTTGCACATAATTCTTATTTTGAGTACTTCCTTTGGGAACCCATGTCATATATCTTTCCTCAAGTTCTTGTGCACTATGTTTTTGTAATTTCTTATTTTGCCAATATGATAAGCCGAGTGGGCACCCCAGCTGTGATTTTGTTTGAAGCAATGGCAACTCTTGTTTTACCTTGTGCACTCTCAACTTCTTCTCGTTAGATTTGGCACTTGATTGACTTGCCTGATTGCCTTTAGCAGCCAATGTCAACACTTTAATTGGCTCTTTTTCATTTGAGATAAAATATGAAGTAGCACTCTTATGACCATATTTTTTAACACGGTAAACTTGCTTGACCACCTCTTTCTTGTCCCTTGAGCTCCAGACCGATTCCTTATGATTGGAACGGTCTTTGACGCCTGATTGTTCTTCAAATGTTGATCTTTTTGGAGCTGCATAATGTTGGTTAGATGCTCTAAAATAAGATGGATTATGTGTCCTTGTATCATACATGTCCCATGATAGATATGGATTTACATGAGCATAGGGAGGTATCCATGGCACTGGCATTGGCAGCCCAAAATAAGGGTATGAATATGTTGCATTGCAATTTTCCCTTTGCCAATACCGGCCATCAGATTTGCACCTAGGGGGTGATCTTGACGCTTTAGAATTACTTGGCCGATAAGCAATTTTCTCCTCACTTATCTTCTGATATTTTTCTAATAGGTGCGTGAAAGTGACTTTCGGCCTTTTACCTTTGTGCTTACCTCGGCCTTTGCTTGCATCGATCTTTGGATTTTCTTGTTGCCCCCCAGTACTTGGCATCTTCATTGCAATTTTTATGGAATTTCCCCCTCAAGAATATTATCATTGTGCTCTTGAACAACTTCCTTACTTGAAAGCTTGATCTCAATATCTGCAATTTTTACCTTCTCGTGTTTAAATGGATCAGCTTGAAGCAGCCAATGCAAAAGCCGTTTGCCATCAGGACCAATCAGAACAGACTGGTCATCTCTTGGTGTCTCAATAAATTTCAATCGTCCTTTATCAATGGCCGAGTTAAATATTTTACGAAACATATTGCAAACCTAAAAATCATGTTTGAACGAGTGATGCAACCTACAATACATTCGTCCTTAAATTGATGGCTTGACATGGTGATCAAGAATTCTTATATAATTATTTTTCAGCAACAAATAAAATATTTGATCACACATGCTTGAATTGAAGGTAAACTTTTTATTTTCTAGCCGATCTTGTTGTGAGAACGGCTTTGGAGTTAAGCAAACGAATGGTTCATATTTTGCATCACCCCATTCGACATATTCTAGCCGTGCCACTCTTCATATGCATTGTGTTTTGCACTCTATCTCCGATGTCTTTAGGTAAGATATTATAATAGCAACAGTTTTCTCAACAGAATTTAACCTTGGCTTTAAATTTCTAAATTGAAAATATTTAGAACATACATGTCTCAATTGAGACCAAGTGCAAGCCAAGTACGAAATAAGCAAAGCTACCCAATTAGATATGAACTTTAGATAAAGCAACGGGGAAAGCTTTGGCTGCAACAATAAGTCATTATCGGTCTTTATAAATGGTGCAATGGGTTGACCGATATGTTCTACAACAATTTTATTGCTAACAAGTAAATTACCCTTCTTCATTGGTCTTTCAAAATTACTTATGAGGATTTTTCAAATAGATGTGTAGAATTGTATTGAATAATTGTTGATGCAATACTGTGCCAGTACAAGAGGTATATATAAGAGCCAAGCCGCACCTGGCCTAGCCCTATTACAAACCGAGTAGGAGTTCTAATCCTATTACAAGTTGTATTCTAACATTTCTCCGCCCCCGCAGTGTCAACGGTAGGCTCGACGACGTTGAGATTTAAACGAATGTCTTGAAATGGAGTAGTCGCCAGGCCTTTGATACGTCTCCAACGTATCTATAAATTTTTATTGCTCCATGCTATATTATCTACTATTTTGGACTATATTGGGCTTTATTTTCCACTTTTATATTATTTTTGGGACTAACCTATTAACCGGAGGCCCAACCCAGAATTGCTGTTTTTTTGCCTATTTCAGTGTTTCGAAGAAACGGAATATCAAACAGAGTCCAAACAGAATAATCCTTTCTGGAACGTGATTTTCTTCCTGAATATGACCCAGGAGATTTGGACCCTACGCCAAGGAAGCTTCAAGGTGGGCACGATGTAGGGGGGCGCGCCCTACACCCCCAGGTGCACCCCCAACCTCGTGGGCCCACCGAGGCTCCACCGACGTACTTCTTCCTCCTATATATACCCACGTACCCCCAAACGATCAGAACAGGAGCCAAAAACCTAATTCCACCGCCGCAACTTTCTGTATCCACGAGATCCCATCTTGGGGCCTGTTCCGGAGCTCCGCCGGAGAGGGCCGTCATCACGGAGGGCTTCTACATCATCATAGCCTCTCCTATGCAGTGTGAGTAGTTTACCTCTGACCTTCAGGTCCATAGTTATTAGCTAGATGGCTTCTTCTCTCTTTTTGGATCTCAATACAATGTTCTCCCCCTCTCTTGTGGAGATCTATTCGATGTAATCTTCTTATTTTTGCGGTGTGTTTGTTGAGACTGATGAATTGTGGGTTTATGATCAAGTCTATCTATGAACAATATTTGAATCTTCTCTGAATTCTTTTATGTATGATTGGTTATCTTTGCAAGTCTCTTCGAATTATCCGTTTGGTTTGGCCGACTAGATTGGTAGTTCTTGCCATGGGAGAAGTGCTTAGCTTTGGGTTCGATCTTGCGGTGTCCTTTCCCAGTGACAGAAGGGGCAGCAAGGCACGTATTGTATCATTGCCATCGAGGATAACAAGATGGGGTTTATTTCATATTGCATGAATTTATCTCTCTACATCATGTTATCTTGCTTAAAGCGTTACTCTGTTTTTAACTTAATACTCTAGACGCATGCTGGATAGCGGTCGATGAGTGGAGTAATAGTAGTAGATGCAGAATCGTTTTGATCTACTTGTCACGGGCATGATGCCTATATACATGATCATGCCTAGATATTCTCATAACTATGCTCAATTTTGTTAATTGCTCAACAGTAATTTGTTCACCCACCGTACAAAACTTATGCTCTTGAGAGAAGCCACTAGTGAAACCTATGGCCCCCGTGTCTATTCTCATCATATCAATCTCCATCACTTTAATCTTGTTTTGCTTTTTTACTTTGCCTTTTAATTTTCACTTTGCATCTTTATACCAAAAATACCAAAAAATATTATCTCTATCAGATCTCACACTCGTAAGTGACCGTGAAGGGATTGACAACCCCTAATCGCGTTGGTTGCGTGTTGCTATCAATTTGTGCAGGTACGAGGGACTTGAGCGTGGCCTCCTACTAGATTGATACCTTGGTTCTCAAAAACTGAGGGAAATACTTACGCTACTCTGCTGCATCATCCTCTCCTCTTCGGGGAAAACCAACACAAGCTCAAGAGGTAGCAAGAAGAATTTCTGGCGCCGTTGCCGGGGAGTCTACGCAAAAAGTCAACATACCAAGTGTCAAGCCCAAGATGCGACCCTATCCTAAAGGAACTCGAAGTTCCCACCAAGGATAGAAGCGCATCTTGAAGACGCTTTTGCAAGGTGGATATCATTACATCAACATTACATAATAGATGGGGATACATACAAGTCATACAAATGCCGCAAGAATACATCAATACAACATACAAGAGCACCATCCGACTACGGATGAAACATAAACTAAAACTCAAATGACATCCACCCTGCTAGCCCAGGCTGCCGACCAGGAACCTAACCCAAGATCGACGACGAAGAAGAAGAACTCCAACACAAGTAAACATCGCTCTCGCATCATGATCATCGCATAACCTGTACCTGCAACTAGTGTTGTAGTAATCTGTGAGCCACGAGGACTCAGCAATCCCATTACCATGGGTATCAAGACTAGCAAAGCTTAATGGGTAAGGCAGGGGGCAAACTGGTGAGGTTGCAGCAGCGACTAAGCATGTATGGTGGCTAACATACGCAAATAAGAGCGAGAAGAGAGGCAAAGCAAGTGGTCGTCAACTAGTAATGATCAAGAAGTGATCCTAAACTCCTACTTACGTCAGACATAACCCAAAAACCGTGTTCTCCTCTCGATCAACCCTGAAAAGAGACACTCACAGTTACACACACGGTTGCTGTATTTTAGAAGACTTTACTTTAAGTTTACTACAACCGGACATTAACAAATTCCCATCTGCCACATAACCGTCGGCACGGCTTTAGAAAGTTCAAACCCTGCAGGGGTGTCCCAACTTAGCCCATGATAAGCTCTCGCGATCAACTAAGGATATTCCTTCTCCCGGGAAGACCCGATCATTCTCGGAATCCCGTTTACAAGACATTTCAACAATGGTAAAACAAGACCAGCAAGACCGCCCGATGCGCCGACAATCCCGATAGGAGCTGCACATATCTCGTTCTCAGGGCAACACCGGATGAGACAGGCTACGAGTAAAACCAAGCCTCGAGTTTCCCCATGTTGGCCCCGCAGGCGGCTTGGTTCGAACCAGCACTTAAAGAAGCACTAGCCCGGCGGGCCTAAATAGAGATGACCCTCGAGAGCGCGACTCCCAAGGGAAAAGTAGGTGGTGGTGAAGAAAATGGTAAAACCAAGTTTGGGCCTTGCTGGAGGAGTTTTATTCAAAGTGAACTGCCAAGGGGGTCCCATAAATCACCCAACCGCGTTAGGGACGCAAAATCCGGAAACATAATACCGATATGACAGAAACTAGGGCGTCAAGAGTGAAACAAAACACCAGGCATAAGGCCGAGCCTTCCACCCTTTACCAAGTATATAGATGCATTAATAATAAAAGAGATATTGTGATATCCCAACATAAACATAATCCAACATGGAGCAATCTTCATCTTCACCTGCAACTAGCAACACTATAAGAGGGCTGAGAAAAACGGTAACATAGCCAAACAACGGTTTGCTAGGAAGGGTGACAAAGGTTAGGGATTGATGGAAATTTGGGAGGCTTGAGAAGCAAGTGGTAGGTAACGCAGCATAGCGATAGAACGAAGCGACTAGCATAGCAATGATAGTAATGAGATCCAAGGTGACGGTCATCTTTCCTGAAATCCCGCAAGGAAGAAAAACGAGTCCATGAAGAAGATGAAGCCATGAAGATGAACCAAGCGTAGACGAACGAATCCTCACGATCGTAACGAAACAGGAACTATCGAGAAGAAGCACACAACATGGTAAACACACCACACATGAACAAGGCATGATGCTCAACCAAGTATGATGCATGACAAGACTACATGAAGCTACTCATGGCAAGAGATGATGCATACAAGAGCAACACATCAAAGCAAGTTTAAATGAGGCCGGAAACATCATATAACAATTACGATAAGTCCTCATATGCAAATTTCGAAAATGGTCCAGATCTGAATAAACCTTATGTTCAAGTGGTTAAACGGCAAGTTTAGATGCACCACGATGGTCTACATGAAATTCTAGTCAAGTTACATATAAAGTTCATTATATTCGGAGCTACGGCCTAGAAGATATGAGCAAAACAAGGTAAGCATGACATTGATGCAAAATGCATTCAACCATCAAGCAAACACCTCAAAGCATGGATGCAACAAGGTAATATGAAGCTACATGCAAAACTAATCAAGTTTCATATAGAGCACAATCAAAACGGAGCAACGGTTCAACACATACACTCTATACAAGTTTAAAGGACAAGCTGTCCAAAACAGCAACTAGGCATATTGCAAGCACCAAAACAACAAGCTACAGCACCTTAACATGAAAACAACAGGCATGGACATGATGTACGGGTAAAGCATGACAAAACATGAACACTGAGATATCTCCAGAAACTAATAGAACATGCTCAAAAGGACATGGCAAGATTGCAAATAATAACAGGTTCACACATTTAGCAGAATCACTGGACATGGCAGAAATAACATGAGGTCGCAATGTTTAGAGCTATCAAACAGCATGCTACAGGAACTTATCATGGCAACCAAAGGCATGGAATTAATATATCAATTGCATATAAAAAAAGTCCCTTACTGACCATGATCCAAAAGGGCACAGAAAATATGATGGCACACATGTAAACATAGCAAGTTTTGTTACAGATTCAGACTTGGTGAAAATAACAGAGCATGGCATAAACAGCAGCATGAAGGCAACTTCGCGAGCTTGAACCACTCACCACAAAGCATTGCATGTCGTGGTTCTAAGTCTGACAGTAGAATGGGGGGTAGGAATGGAGAGGCAAGATCCTAGCTCTGGAGTAGTTGTGCACGCAAAGAGTTAACGAGTTCGGGTCCTTCTCAGAGGAAGTAATAGCCCTACGTCTCGGAGCCCGGAGGCGGTCGACTGGATTATATGCGCGTGTGTTACAAAGATGCGAACCCCTGTGCCAGTGGAGGGGGGTGGCTTATATAGAGTGCGCTCAGGCCCCCGTGAGCCCACGTTGCAAGGGGTTTAAAGTACATTGAGGTGAGGCGTTACAGATAACGCCCCTAATGAAGGGCTTTGATGACCATTAAGACTAGTTAATTACAGACCGTTTGGATGTGGAGTGGCTCCCGTTCTTCCGATGGTCGAGTGTCTCCATGTTAGTCGAGTGAATGCTTATCAGGTCGACTGGTAAGCAGTCTCTTTTAGCAAGTGACCGTAGGGAGGGTACCCTTGGGCAGGCCCATGACCCTACCCTAGGTACATGACTTCATCATTAGCCCCCGAATGGATCGAGGTTTGAGTGAGGAGGTAATTGATAGTCTTCCGGCCTGCTTCTTGTGTGGAAAGCGTGTCTTGCCTTGGATCAAGGGTCTTTCAGTGATGGCTTCAAATTCTCTTTCAGTCGCCTTGATCCATTCTTTGCATTTGTCGAGTGAACTTCGTAGCCTTGAGGATCTCCGAGTGACAGATCGGTGGAGATCCGCTGTCAGGTTGGTTGCTCTGCGGTTAGCGGATTTCGTGGGATTCGAATTTTGGGAAGCGCGTGAAGCGGAGAAAGCCGCGTCACTCGGATGGGACGAGACGATGACGCCTCGATCTTCGCGCCGCCTTTTTCGCCACGTATCGCTCGCGCGCCTGTTGCGGGATTTGACGGGATGGCCCGGGTCTACCAGTCAGCCACTCGGAAGCGGCCCCTTAAAAGCTGCCAGCTCGGGGTTTCCAACAGTGTGTTCTCTTCTTCCCTTCTCTCCTCGCAAAGTTCTCCGCCACCTCCGCTCTCGCCCTAGCGCCACAGGTCCGTTCGAGCTTTCCGGCGACGCTGGCGAAGGACAAGACGTCCGCCCTGGAGCGCGCGAAGAAGGCGGCGACGGCGCAGGGAAAAGGGAGGAAATCCGCTCGGGGCGGATCTTCCTCAAGGGCTTCTCTGCCCAGAGGCTGGATGCAGGGCGACTGGATGCCGACGGTGCTGAGGCAGGAAGATCTCGACGATATGGTTGAGGGAGGAGTCATCCCTCATGAAGCTGCGTGTCTCCCTGGGAGAGAAGTCGAGCCCCAACCTCTCGATGGTGAGTGTGTGCTCCTTGCCACCCATATCGATCGCGGGTTTTCTCTGCCTCCTCATCCCTTTTTCCAGAGTTTCCTGAACTTCGTCGGAGCGCAGCTCCACCATTTCACTCCCAACTCTATCGTGTATCTGGCTGCCTTCATTTCCTTGTGTGAGGGTTTCTTGGGCTGTCGCCCCCATTGGGGACTCTTTAAGCATATCTTCACCTGCCGTTCCCAATCGGTCAAAAAGGCCAAGTCGAGTGACGAGAGGACGCAGGTGATCCAGCTGTGCGGAGGCCTGGCGATCCAGACGAGGGGAAAAAGTTCTTTTCCATCCATCACTTTCCCTGAGTCGGTCCGTGGTTGGCAAGCGACCTGGTTTTACTGCAAAGACCAGGCGACTCCAGGTCAGTCGACTGGACTTCCCCCTTTCTCTCTGGAGCGAGCCCAAAAACCTGCTTCTCTGAAAGTGACGCCGGAAGAAAAGGCCCAAGTCAAAGTGTTGGTCGGTCGAGTGGTTCAGCTTGTCCGCGACGGCGTGACTGGCATGGATTTGCTGGAAGTCTTCCTTAGGAGGCGCATCCAGCCGCTCCAGGCTCGCGACCATCCGATGTGGCTATATTCGGGTCTTGATGACACCACTCGGATCCACCCGGAGGAGGTTACTGACGAGATGCTAGAAGGATGGCTGTCGAGCATCACAGGAAACAAAGACAATCCCCGAGGAGCCAGGAGGGTCGCTCCACTCGACAGCACATACGAAGTGGACCAGGTCAGACCTCATGCACCTGACCGAGATCTTGCTTTCTGCATTGGTCTTCTTTGAACTGGTCGACTGATTTTTGTTTTGTCTGTTATTTCCCAGGAAACTACTGAGATGTACTCGACGCCCAACGAGGCGCAGGAGCCGACTGAGGAAGGGGAGGCGAGCGGAGGTGAAAGCGGAGAAGAGCACGGCGAGTGGGAATCCGATGGCGAAGGGGAGGGAGACGATGACGTCTAATCCAGCGAAGAGGAGGAGGAGGAAGCTGAACCTCCCCGCACGGAGAGGCGATCCAAGCTTACACACGATCCCGCGAGGGAACGTGGTAAGGCAACTGCTCCCGTTGGACAGTCGTCGAAACGCCCTCGGACCTCTTCTCCTATGCCAACTGAGAAGGCTCCCAAGCACCAACGTGCGACGCCATCCAAGCCGCCCAAGGCTCTGCCCAAGATGCAGATGACTGTCCCTACCATTTCTGGGTAATAATAATACTTATTTCCCTTTGTCGACTGTGGACGGATCCTTGGTCGATTCATTGAACCAACTGACTGACTTCCTAAATTTGTAGTGTTGCTACTTCTGAGATCTCTGCCAAGGACGGAGATCAAGAGATGGAAGATGCTGTTACTTCCAATCCAGGTACAGTTACTGATGTTCTGTCTTTGGTCGACTGAATATTTCTTGTAACTCTGGTCGATTGACTTTTCTTGCAGCTCCCCCTCATGTTATCGACTTACCAGACGATGAAGATGATGAGCCGCTGAGAGCAAGAAGGAACCGGAGGGCATCGACTGGCAAGACCCCCCAATCTGCTCCGGTGTCTGAGGCTGTAGTTCGGGATGGTGGTGATACCACTCGGACTTCCGTGACTTTTGCTGATCCTCTGACGAGCGTGCGGCCTTCGGCGTCGACTGCAAATCCGCCTTCACTTTTTGCTACATACCCTGCCCCAGAGGACCAAGTGAGTGCCGCAAAAGAGGCTATACGCCAGGCGGGTATCATGATGGAGCAAGTGAAAGTGGTTCGGGACGCCAGCCAAGCAGCGTATGACGCGAGTTCGGCTCTTCAGAGTAACGTCCAGGTCAGTCGACTCGACACTTGGTCTGTTGCAATGTGCTTGTTCAAAGAATCTCTTTTCCGAAGATCTTTATATCTGTACACCCATTGGGTGTGTCTGTCGGCCTTTGGTCGAGTGGGGGCACGCTGAGTGCACCCACTGGGTGTAGTCCCCGAGACTACGGTGGACTGCTGGCAGTCGACTATAGTATTTATATTGCATTTCTATATTTATACTTCTTCACTCGGTCTGGTCGGGCCAAGTCGAATGGAACTGTATGCGGTCGACTGCGGGCAGTCCTTTTTTTTGAACCAGTGGGGGCACGCTGAGTGCACCCAGTGGGTGTAGTCCCCGAGACTGCTGTCGAATGTTTTGATTCGGCTGTAGTCTTAGAAACGCTATCAGTTAGCCATGGCATTAGAATCATATTTGGTCGACTGATCGATCAGGATTTTGAAAGATTACCGGTGGGGGCACGCTGAGTGCACCCACTGGGTGTAGTCCCCGAGGCTACTGTCGAATGTTTTGATTCGGCTGTAGTCTTAGAAGTGCTACAGCTTTTCCTTTAGTCACTCGAAAGTAACTTGTCTTTGATATCTTTTGTCGATTGCCTCTTTGCAGAAGTCTTGCGAGCTTGTTGCTCATCTTGCTGAATTGAAGGAGAAACAAGTCCAGCTTAATCTCGACTTACAGTTTGCCCAGGAAAACTTGCAGAAGGCGAAGGATGACGCAAAAGGTATGGCTGGTGAGGATTCGACGGTTGTCTCTGTTTTTCTGCCTATTCTCAACTCTGTCCTCATTAATGTTTTGCAGACCAACTGGAGGAGGCTCTGAGGAAGAAAGATCTTGACCTTGCAGAAGCACAGAAGGCGGCTTCGGAGAAAACGAAGCTCGCTGAAGAAAAGGTTGCTTCAGTTGGTCGGCTTGAAGACGAGAATGCCAAGCTGAAGCCTGCTCTTGACGCGGCCAACCAGGAAGCAAGTCGATTGAAAAATGACAAGATTTCTCTGACTGACAAGGTCGGCGACATGGCGGGGAAGCGAAAGGATCTGGAGGCTTACCTCGGAGGGCTCGCCAAAAAATTATTCCTCATGCTTGAAGGTAATCCCCTTACTCAATTGACTTGTCGTTGTCGACTCATCATTCAATTATAATACAGGACTGTACCTTTCAGAATTCTGTCAAAACTTCGAGGAAGAAACTGGTCGAGTGGAAACCAATCTAGACCCCATTAACTCTCTTGTGAAGGATGAAGCTGCCATGAATGTCCTCCGGCTGGAGTCTCGCATCGCCAGTGTGGTGGACTACCTCGCTCGACTGAAGGCTGCAGTGTCGCGGATCGACTCTGCACTCTAGCCAAATTAGACACTTCAGAATGACCTCGAATCCTTGGTCACTCGACTGAACGAAGTGCCAAGTCGAGTGCATGAGTGGAAAAAGTCTTCTGCCAGGTGTGGTGCCGATGTTGCTCTGTCGCTGGTTCGTGTCCACTGCAAGGAGGCGCGAGAAGAGAAGCTGGCCGCCCTTCAAGTTGCCAATACTAGGAAGCATAATTTCCAAGACTTCATGGAGACCTTCATTGCTGCTGCCACCCGTATCTCAGACGGGATTGATTTGGACGAGTTCGTTGCCCCATCCAGTCCTCCACCGGAGGAGTAAAAAACTATTGAGTCTCACTTTAAATTTGCCTCGGAATGCCGAGTGGTTTGTGTAACCGATAAACTCCGTCGAGCTGGAGGCTCGGGTACTTTTATCTGCGGTCCAGGACCTTTTGATCTTTATCCGGACTTGATTTATCGTTGAATATCTTCGTGTTTTATCCGTCGAGTGGGATTTGGCTCGACTTTTACTCAAAATGACTTAGGCGAGCACTGAGCTATAGCTAAGCCTCCGAGTGGGAGGTCTGCTCTCCACTCGGTAGGATTTTAAATTACTTAGGCGAGCGCTGGGCCGCAGCTAAGCCTCCGAGTGGGAGGTCTGCTCTCCACTCGGTAGGATTTTAAATTACTTAGGCGAGCACTGGGCCGCAGCTAAGCCTCCGAGTGGGAGGTCTGCTCTCCACTCGGTAGGATTTTAAATTACTTAGGCGAGCACTGGGCCGCAGCTAAGCCTCCGAGTGGGAGATCTGCTCTCCACTCGGTAGGATTTTAAATTACTTAGGCGAGCACTGGGCTGCAGCTAAGCCTCCGAGTGGGAGGTCTGCTCTCCACTCGGTAGGATTTTAGATTACTTAGGCGAGCGCTGGGCTGCAGCTAAGCCTCCGAGTGGGAGGTCTGCTCTCCACTCGGTAGGATTTTAAATTACTTAGGCGAGCACTGGGCTGCAGCTAAGCCTCCGAGTGGGAGGTCTGCTCTCCACTCGGTAGGATTTTAAATTACTTAGGCGAGCGCTGGGCTGCAGCTAAGCCTCCGAGTGGGAGGTCCGCTCTCCACTCGGTAGGATTTTTGAATGTAGCTTCTGAAGGAGAAGGAGGCAGTCGACCTGCGCCTTGCCGTCCTTGTGAAGCGTTCGTTATATTGAGAGTTTGACTTCGCAGGAGGATGGTCTTTCCGCTCGATAGGAATTTTAAATACTTAGGCGAGCACTGGGCTGCAGCTAAGCCCCCGAGTGGGAGGTTGGCTCTCCACTCGCTAGGATTTTTGAATACTTAGGCGAGTACTTGGACTGCAGCTAAGCCCCCGAGTGGGAGGCTGGCTCTCCACTCAGTAGGATTTTTGAATACTTAGGCGAGTTCTTGGAGTGCAGCTAAGCCCCCGAGTGGGAGGCTGGCTCTCCACTCGGTAGGATTTTTGAAACTTAGGCGAGTACTTGGACTGCAGCTAAGCCCCCGAGTGGGAGGCTGGCTCTCCACTCAGTAGGATTTTTGAATACTTAGGCGAGTACTTGGACTGCAGCTAAGCCCCTGAGTGGGAGGCTGGCTCTCCACTCGGTAGGATTTTTGAATACTTAGGCGAGTACTTGGACTGCAGCTAAGCCCCCGAGTGGAAGGCTGGCTCTCCACTCGGTGGGATTTTTACAAACTTAGGCGAAACGGATTCGCGGCTAAGCCCCCGAGTGGGAGGCTGGCTCTCCACTCGGTGGGATTTTTACAAACTTAGGCGAAACGAATTCGCGGCTAAGCCACCCACTGGGGGAATTAGAAAAGAAATAGCAATCTTCTGTGAAAATTATAACATTCTTGCTTTAGATAAAAGAACTATAGAGGTACTTTTATTACATCTCAGTCGAGTGAGTTTCTTTTTTCAAGTGTAAAAAGGACGGAGTAACTCCGCATTCCAAGCTCGAGGCTCGTCGATCCGGCGATCAACGTTGTAGAGGTGATATGCCCCGTTGTGGAGGACTTTGGTGACGATGAAGGGACCTTCCCAAGTTGGAGCGACCTTGTGAGGTTTTTGCTGATCCACTCGGAGGACCAAGTCTCCTTCTTGAAAGGCTCGACTCTTCACGTTTCTCGCGTGGAACCGACGTAAGTCCTGCTGGTAAATAGTCGAGCGGATTAGGGCCATCTCCCTCTCTTCTTCCAAGAGGTCGACTGCATCTTGCCGAGCTTGTTCCGCTTCTGCTTCAGAGTATAGTTTGACTCGAGGTGCATTGTGGAGCAGATCACTCGGCAGAACCGCTTCAGCCCCGTAGACCAGAAAGAATGGCGTTCTTCCAGTCGACCGATTAGGAGTGGTCCTTAATCCCCAAAGAACTAACGGAAGTTCGTCGACCCAAGCTCCTGCCGCGTGCTTGAGATCACGCATCAATCAAGGTTTCAGACCTTTGAGGATGAGGCCATTCGCACGCTCTGCCTGTCCATTCGACTGAGGATGGGCAACTGAGGCATAGTCGACTCGCGTGCCTTGGGAGGCGCAAAAGGCTTTGAATATGTCGTTATCAAAGTTTGATCCATTGTCCGTGATGATGCTATGTGGAACTCCATATCTGAATATTAGCTCTCTGATGAAACTGATAGCAGTGCTTGCATCGAGGTTCTTGATGGGTTTAGCTTCTATCCACTTGGTGAACTTGTCGACTGCGACCAGTAAGTGAGTGAAGCCGCTTCTACCAGTTCTCAGCGGTCCAATCATGTCTAGCCCCCAAACAGCAAAGGGCCAAACAAGTGGAATGGTCTTCAGAGCAGAGGTGGGCTTGTGCGACATGTTGGAATAAAACTGACACCCTTCGCACTTGTCGACTATGTCTTTTGCCATTTCATTCGCCCTCGGCCAGTAAAATCCCGCTCGGTATGATTTAGCCACAATAGTCCGAGAAGATGCATGATGGCCACAGGTCCCCGAGTGGATATCCTCAAGAATTACCTGACCTTCTTCTGGCGTGATGCACTTCTGGCCAACTCCAGTCGCGCTTTCTCTGTACAACTGCCCTTTGATTACTGTAAAGGCCTTGGATCGGCGGACGATCTGTCGAGCCTCTTCTTCATCTTCTGGGAGCTCTTTCCTCATAATATACGCGATGTAAGGCGTTGTCCAGTCGGGAGTGATGACTACAACTTCCATAATCAGGTCGACCACGGCTGGAATCTCCACTTCAGTCGGATCGTTGGCGCTCCTTGGCTGCAGAGGTTCTTCTGTGAAAGGATCTTCCTATACCGATGGAGTACGAATGTGCTCTAAACACACGTCACTGGGGATGGCTTCTCTCTTGGACCCAATTTTCGCCAAGTCGTCTGCGGCTTGGTTTTTCAGTCGGGGTATATAATGGAGCTCTAACCCCTCAAATATCTTTTCCAACTTTCTCACCGCGTTGCAATATCCCTTCATGGCTGGGCTTCGGACATCCCACTCTTTCATTACTTGATTAACAACCAGATCTGAGTCGCCATAGACCATAAGGCGACAGACGCCGAGTGAAATGGCCATACGTAATCCATATAGGAGTGCTTCATATTCTGCCTCATTGTTGGAGGAATCAAAGTGAATCTGGAGGACATATTTGAACTTATCTCCTCGGGGGGAAACCAGTACAACCCCCGCACCGGACCCATTCAGCATCTTGGAGCCATCAAAAAACATAGTCCAGTGTTCCGATTGAACTTGAGTCGGAAGTTGTTGTTCAGTCTACTCGGCGAGGAAATCAGCTATTGCTTGGGACTTGATAGCTTTCTTTGCCTCGAACTTGATATCAAGAGGAAGAAGTTCAATTGCCCATTTTGCCACTCGACCGGTTGCATCTCTGTTATGAAGAATCTCTGATAACGGGGCGTCGCTGACGACTGTAATGGAGTGGTCAGAGAAATAATGAGCAACCTTCTTTGTGGTCATGTAAATCCCGTAAACAAGCTTTTGATAGTGAGGGTATCTTTGCTTTGACGGGGTCAAAACTTCAGAAAGGTAATAAACTGGGCGCTGAACTTTGAAGGCTTTCCCTTCCTCTTCCCGCTCGACCGTAAGAACGGTACTAACGACTTGTCCAGTGGCTGCAATGTAAAGCAACAATGGCTCTTCGCTGACAGGGGCAGCAAGCACCGGCTGGGTGGAGAGCAGGGCTTTTAGCTCTGCAAACGCTGCATCAGCTTCTGGAGTCCACTCGAACTTGTCTGACTTCTTCATCAGTCGGTAAAGAGGCAGTGCCTTTTCACCGAGCCTGGAGATGAATCGACTTAAAGCGGCCAAGCATCCAGTAAGTTTCTGGACGTCGTGCACATGCACAGGGCGTTTCATTCGGAGTATAGTGCCAACTTTTTCAGGGTTAGCATCGATTCCTCGTTCGGAAACGAGAAAACCGAGTAACTTTCCTCCAGGGACTCCGAACGTGCATTTTGACAGATTAAGCTTGATATCATACCTCCTGAGATTGGCAAATGTTTCAGTAAGGTCAGTCAACAGGTCGGAACCTTTTCGCGACTTGACCACTATATCGTCCATGTATGCTTCTACATTCCGACTGATTTGTGTGATCAGGCACTTTTGAATCATTCTCATGAATGTAGCTCCAGCATTCTTGAGACCGAAAGGCATGGTAACATAACAGAAGCACCCAAACAGGGTGATGAAAGCCGTTTTTATTCCATCGGGTCCATACAGACGGATCTGATGGTATCCGGAGTAAGCATCTAAAAAAGACAACCTCTCGCATCCTGCAGTCGAGTCGACTATTTGGTCGATGCGAGGAAGAGGGAAATGATCTTTCGGGCAGGCCCGATTGACATGTTTGAAATCGATGCACATGCGCAACGATTTGTCCTTCTTCGGGACCATTACAATGTTGGCGAGCCACTCGGAGTGGAAAATCTCGCGAATGAAACCTGCCGCTAAGAGTCGAGCCACCTCTTCGCCAATGGCCTTTCTCTTCAGTACGGCGGACCGTCGAAGATGTTCCTTAACTGGTTTGACCTTTGGGTCGACTCGAAGGCGGTGCTCAGCCAGTCCTCTGGGAACACCCGGCATGTCAGCAGGCTTCCATGCAAAGATGTCCCAGTTCTCACGGAGGAACTGGATGAGCGCTTCTTCCTATTTAGAGTCGAGTGTAGTGGAGATATTGGTCGGAGCTGCATTGGGGTCAGTCGGGTGGATGTGAACCTGTTTTGTCTCACCGGACGACTGAAATGCTGACTCCATGGCGGGCTTCTTGGCTCGTAACAAATCACTCGGGTCTGCAGTCCTCTGGTACTCCTGTAACTCCATTTCGGCCATCTGAGCATCAGCAATTTTGGAGCCCTTCTGGAAGCACTCTTCTGCCTTCTTCCGATTACCCGTGATAGTGATCACACCTCTGGGACCGGGCATCTTCAATTTGAGGTACACGTAGCATGGTCGGGCCATGAAACGAGCGTATGCTGGCCTTCCAAGAATGGCGTGGTATGCACTCTGAAAATCCACGACCTCAAAGGTTAACTTTTCCTTCCGGAAATTCTTCGCGTCACCAAAAACTACATCGAGAGCGATTTGGCCGAGTGACTCAGCCTTCTTTCCAGGAATGACTTCGTGGAAGCTCATGTTACTGGTGCTGAGTCTGGACATCGGAATGCCCATCCCTTTCAGTGTCTCTGCGTACAACAAGTTCAAACCACTGCCACCATCCATCAGCACTTTGGTTAGTCAAGTGCCTTCAATGACTGGGTCGACCACCAACGCTTGCCTCCCTGGAGTAGCAATATGAGTCGGGTGGTCGGACTGGTCGAAGGTAATGGCAGTCTGGGACCATTTCAGATAATTGGGTGTCGCCGGAGCGACCATGTTCACTTCTCGATTGATGACCTTCAATCGACTTTTGCTTTCGACGTCAGCAAAAATCATCAAGGTGGAATTGACCTGGGGGTATTCCTCACCGCTGTCTTCCTTGTCCTCAACTTTGTCTGCTCTTTGTCTTTGGCCTGTTTCCCTTGAAACTGCTGCATCAGGAGTCGACATTGTCAAGTGGTATGCTTTGGGTAAATGAGTTTACCCTCCTCGTCTTTCTTCGTGTGAATGTGACATGGTAAGTCCATCACATCGTTCCCATCCTGGTCTTTCACTTTCTTGGGGTTCCAGGGACCCTTGGGTTTCCCCTTAAACTTTCCTGGGGTCACAGCCAAGGCCTCTCTGGGTGCAGCTGGCTCGGCTTTGCGCTTTTGCTTCCGACTGGAGTTCCCT
This sequence comes from Aegilops umbellulata, assembly GCA_032464435.1. Lineage (NCBI taxonomy): Eukaryota > Viridiplantae > Streptophyta > Magnoliopsida > Poales > Poaceae > Aegilops > Aegilops umbellulata. The sequence continues at coordinate 388,298,449 of CP136054.1, read as the reverse complement.
CCGCCGGTCTCATTAGCGGCTGCTTTATACTTGCCACTCCGGAGCCTATCTTCTTCTTCACCGTTTGCATACTTGGTGGCAATTTCCATCATTCGACTCAATGTCATATCTCCGGTTCGACCGAATTTCAAACTCAGTTCTCTGTTCCTGACGCCTTCCTTGAAGGCACAAACTGCCTGGTGATCAGATACATTCTCGACTGTGTGATGTAAAGTGATCCACCTCTGGATATAATCCCTCAGAGTTTCACTCGACGTCTGAACACACGACTACAATTCTGTCAACCCTGCTGGTCGCTTGCAAGTCCCTTCAAATGTCTACACCCACTGGGTGTAGTCCCCGCTGCCTGGAGCAAATCTCTGATCTGTAACAGACCTCTACCCGCCTTCAACTGAGAAGGTTGGATCGACTCTGCTATGCGAGCTGCAGCTGCTAAATTCTGAATCGGGGTTTGGTATACCTGAGTTGGTGGCTGGAAGAGGCGGCGTCGACTGGATTCGGCGACTGGCGGTCGAGCGCGCTCGTCGAGTACCCTCTCGAGATTCTCAAGTCGAGTACGTTCAGCCAGGTTGGCCAAGCGCGCCTCCTCCAAGGCGCGTGCCTCGGGGGTTTCTCCAACGATAGCAGTGTGAAGCGCGTCCATGTTCCGGCGTCGAAGTTCCTCCCTCTGTAGCGAGGTGAGAGGCTCGGGTCTGTACTCTTCATGGTGCCGCGTCGGGACTCCTCCCCCGGCAACCTCTTCGGTGTGGGGAAAACCGGTGGGACTGCGCGGTCCGTCGGCCATCAGTACCTCCGCCGCTGGATCGCTGATGTCGCACTCGGACGCAGTCTCTGTGGAGCCAGTCGACAGATCGAACAGGCCGTAGAGTGATTCGTCGGGTTCAATCGCCGCGACTTGGGGGATGGCCGACTGGCGGTCCAACGCATGCCTCACCCACCGCTGGAGTCTCGACCGACCAGAGCGCTTGTGCCAGCGGGAAACAGGGAGCGAGGACGAAACGGGTACCGACCCGTACTGGGCCGATGGTTGTCGCAGGAGGACGCCACGAACGCACGCACGGAAGTGCGTCGCTCCGCGGGCGGGGAGCGCGTCCACGTCGAGTGGAGCCTCCTGGAGCCAAGCAGAATCATCGACGACGAAAGTGAGGGCGCCGAGACGGATCTCGCGCCCCTCGACCAGGATTCCGCTCGAAGACATGATGGGAGATGTCAAAAGAATCCCAACTTCTCCAAAAAATTGCTAGAACACCTGCCCCACGGTGGGCGCCAACTGTCGTGGTTCTAAGTCTGACAGTAGAATGGGGGGTAGGAATGAAGAGGCAAGATCCTAGCTCTGGAGTAGTTGTGCACGCAAAGAGTTAACGAGTTCGGGCCCTTCTCAGAGGAAGTAATAGCCCTACGTCTCGGAGCCCGGAGGCGGTCGACTGGATTATATGTGCGTGTGTTACAAAGATGCGAACCCCTGTGCCAGTGGAGGGGGGTGGCTTATATAGAGTGCGCTCAGGCCCCCGTGAGCCCACGTTGCAAGGGGTTTAAAGTACATTGAGGTGAGGCATTATAGGTAACGCCCCTAATGAAGGGCTTTGATGACCATTAAGACTAGTTAATTACAGACCGTTTGGATGCGGAGTGGCTCCCGTTCTTCCGATGGTCGAGTGAATCTTCATGGTCGAGTGTCTCCATGTTAGTCGAGTGAATGCTTATCAGGTCGACTGGTAAGCAGTCTCTTTTAGCAAGTGACCTTAGGGAGGGTACCCTTGGGCAGGCCCATGACCCTACCCTAGGTACATGACTTCATCATTGCATGACAAGAAAATCATAGAATCAGCAAGAAGACATGTTCTTGAAGCTAAACATGGCAAGGGAAAGTTCATAGCATGCAAGGATCACTAGCAACAACTTTGGCAAAATCAAATAACATGTAAACAATCTGCCAGGAACATTTTAGAAAAAGTAGAGCACGATTAAGACATGTTAGAACATCCTATAAATGCAAACAGAGGCATGGATGCATAGAGCATAACCATATGACCAAAAGATCATTACTGAACATACTCAAAAGAGGCATGGACCTCACTATAGCAACATGAATACATGGCATGAAAATAATAGCAGAACAAAGAGACATTCCAAGTCCCTGAAATCAGCAACATCACGGAGTCTACTTTGCAAGCTTGTAACAATCAACACATGGCATATCATGAAGAATGGATTGCACCACAGAAAAGATGGCATGTTGTAGCTCATAACACATGTAGAACTCATGCTCAAAAGAAAATCACACAAAAAGATACAAAAATGACAAATGAGCAAGTTCTGATAAAGTACAGCAGACAACATTTTATGGCACTCTTGCAGCACTGATTAGGGCATTAAGATGAACTCAGATGAACATGGCACAATGGAACAAAATGAAGAGCACAACGATATGAACATTCCTATATATTATATGCATGAAACGGAGCAGCACACATGGAGTTATGGCATGTTGAACAGGGAAATAAAACTATGCCGAAAAGGACTTAGTGAAAAAAACAACCTCCGAGAAGTCAACGGGACGAGGACGTGCGGGACGAGGAGATCTAGGACGGGTGCCGGCGCGTTTGGATGATATCCCGGTGGATCTCGTCCCGATCCACCGGATCTCATCGGGGAAGACGATGACGGGGCTCCGGCGAGCTCCGGCTCCGGCGAGACGACAGCGGGCGGCGTGGAAGCGGAGAGGCGCGCGCGGGCGGTGACGGCGACGGGGCCGGCGAGCAGCGTCGCCGGACGAGGCGGCGGGAAGCCTGGTCGGCACGGAGCGGTGGCGAGCTCTCCGACGGCGGCTCGGGCCGCGGGGGCCGGGAGCGGGCCGCGTAGGCCGGCGGCGCGGGGCGGCGGAGAGGCCACGTGGTGGCGCGCAGTTGGCCGGGCGACGCGGGCGGACATGTCCGGCGGCGCGGAGGGTAAGAAAGCTAGGGTTTGAACCGAAATTTTCGGGGGGAGGCACATATTTATAGCTAGGAGGAGGTAGGAGACTCCAAATGAAGTGCGGTTTTCGCCCACACGATCGTGATCCGCGACGGAGGAATGGAAGGGGTAATGATGGGTTATTGAGCCACTTTGAAGGGGTGTTGGGCTGCACACAAAAGAGGCCTTTACGGTTACCCGGTTAACCGTTGGAGCATCAAACGACCTCCAAATGGCACGAAACTTGACAGGCGGTCTACCGGTGCTATACCAAGGCCGCTTGGCAAACCTTGGGTCCATTCCGAGACCGTTTAACATCCGCACATGAAAAGAGACAAGAGGGGGGCGCCGAGTGACATAGGAGTGCCGGATTGGAAAACGGACAACGGGGAAAATGCTCGGATGCATGAAATGAACATGTACGCCAATGCGATGCACATGATGACATGATACGAAATGCAGATGATGACATGGAAAAATGCAACACGCAAGCAGCTGACATGGCAATGAAGGCGAATAACTGGCGGACACCTGGCGCATCGGATCCAGGGCGTTACACCAAGTACCCATCACAATCCCTATCTCTCGCATTACATTAGTTGCCATTTGCCTCTCGTTTTCCTCTCCCCCACTTCACCCTTGTCGTTTTATTCGCCCTCTCTTTCCCAATCTCCTTCTCCTTCTCCTCCTCTCTTTTCCGCTCGCCTTCTTCCCGTATGTATCTTTGTTTGTGTTTCCACGTGCCTTCTATTTGCTTGCATCTTTGCTTGCTAAAAATCTATTGATATGGATCCACTTAAAGTGTTCTATTTGGATCATCTTCGATCCTTATGCGCTCGTGCTGAAACCCCAACTAGCCTAGTTGATGGGAAATCTTTAGATGAGCATGCTCATTTTGTGCGTCATCGTTTGTCTGAAAAAGGGAGACTCTTACGGTATCATATAAATAGTTTGCTATGCTATGCTTGGAATCTTTGTGAAATGTGTGATTTTACTTGTTGCTCTAAGAACCCTAAAAAACACCTTCCCTACCTATGTGAGTTTAATGATAATGAAATCTTATCTTCTTATGCAAAGGGTGTTTATAGTTACTATGATATCGAACAAATTGAAAATTTTGTCGTTTTTAAGGGTGCTCATGAAATTGCTTCTTTGAATGAAAACTATGATTTTACTCTCAACAAATCTGAAAAATCCGTCATACTTAAATACTGCAACGAAAACCTTGCTCATAATGTCTATGTCCAAGAATTTATTGGAAGAATGACCGTTGCGTTGGAAGAAAATAATGATATGCATGAATCTATAGATAATGATGATTCCGATGATTTGGTTTAAATATCCATTGATGAACATGATGCCTGCTATTCTTTTGGCCATGATGCCAATATTTATGAAGATGAATTTGCTATAGTTCCTTACATTAAACATGAGATCGTTGCTATTGCACCCTTACTTGGTAGTTCCTTCGATAGAAAGCATGATTGCAATGATTTTACTATAAATTCTCTTGATGCCAATTGTGCTAATAATTTGCAAAACCCTAAGCTTGGGGATGCTAGTTTTGCTATGTCTACTACTTGTTGCAATGACCATGATTGGGGTGATTCTTCTTATGATCCTAAAAATTTATTTAATCCCCATGATGAATATGACATTGATAATATTGTTTGCAATAATATTTAAAGTGGGTTTGGAAGAGTGTCAACTTTAGATCCCACATATTTGGAGAGTATTTAATCTTATAATTTTTTTGATAAAAGTGGGTTTGGAGAGGTCATGACTTTAATTAATATTAATCCCACTATTTTGGAAGAGCGTGAACTTTGCATGCATGTGGATCGTGTTAAGAATATGTTTTGTGATAGCTATATTGTTGAATTTTCTTATGATCCCACATGCAATTATTATGAGAGACGAAAATATGGTTGTAGAAATTTTCATGATAATAAATTACCTCTCGTTATGTTGAGATTCCTATTGTTTCTTTCCGCTTCCTTGCATATGCTAGTTTTTTGCTTGCCTTGATTTGTTTGCCTATAAGATGCCTATGCATAGGAAGTATGTTAGACTTAAATGTTTTTGTCACATGTTTTATGATGCTCTCTTTGTGCCTCAATTCTTGCCTTCTTGTGAGCATCATTAAAATTACCAATGCCTAGCTAGGGGCGTTAAACGATAGCGCTTGTTGGGAGGCAACCCAATTTTATTTTTAGTTTTTTTTGTGTTTTTCTTCTGTTAGGGAATAAATAACCCATCTACCTTCTGTTTGGATGCGGTTTTGTGTTTTAATTAGTGTTTGTGCCAAGCTAGACCTATTGGATCTTCTTGGATGATAGTTATTTGATCTTACTGTAATTTCCAGAAACTTTGCGTTCAGTGCCCGAATTATTAAAAATCATCAGAACGTGATAAAATACTGATTCCAATTGCTTCTGATCAATAAAAACATTGTCTAGGTCGTCTAATTTTTGTAGATTTTTTGGAGTTTCAGAAGTTTGCGTTAGTTACAGATTACTACAAACTGTTCTGTTTTTGACAGATTCTGTTTTTCATGTGTTGTTTGCTTATTTTGATGATTCTATGGTTAGTAAAATAGTTTATAAACCATAGAGAAGTTGGAATACAGTAGGTTTAACACCAATATAAATAAAGAATGAGTTCATTACAGTACCTTGAAGTAGTCTTTTGTTTTCTTTCTCTAACGGAGCTCACGAGATTTCTATTGAGTTTTGTGTTGTGAAGTTTTCAAGTTTTGGGTGAATTATTTTGATGGATTATGGAACAAGGAGTGGCAAGAGCCTAAGCTTGGGTATTCCCAAGGCACCCCCAAGATAATCCAAGGAAACCAAAAAGTCAAAGCTTGGGGATGCCCCGGAGGCATCCCCTCTTTCGTCCACTTCCATCGGTAATCTACTTGGAGCTATATTTTTATTCATCAACATGATATGTGTTTTGCTTGGAGCGTCTTGTATTATTTGTGTCTTTGTTTGTTAGTGTGCCACAATCTTCCTTGCTGAACACACCTTTTAGAGAGCCATACATAAATTGGAATTTGATAGAATACTCTATGTGCTTCACTTATATCTTTTGAGCTATGTAGTTTTGCTCTATGTGCTTCACTTATATCTTTTGAGCGTTATAATTTTGCTCTATGTGCTTCACTTAGATATTTTAGAGCATGGTGGTGGTTTGTTTTAAAGAAACTATTGATCTCTCATGCTTCAGTTAAATTATTTTGAGAGTCGTAATAGCATGGTAAATTGCTTAATATTAATATGCTTGGTATTCATGATTTGTGGAATTTTCTTTTGAGTGCGTTGAATACTAAGAAAAGATTGAAGTATGATAATTGTTTTGAGATATGGAGGTGATAATATTAGAGTCATGCTAGTGGAAGTAGTTGTGAATTTAAAGAATACTTGTGTTGAAGTTTGTGATTCCCGTAGCATGCACGTATGGTGAACCGTTATGTAACGAAGTCGGAGCATGAAGTGTTTATTGATTGTCCTCCTTATGAGTGGCGGTCGGGGACGAGCGATGGTCTTTTCCTACCAATCTATCCCCCTAGGAGCATGCGCGTAATACTTTGCTTTGATATCTTCTAGATTTTTGCAATAAGTATATGAGTTCTTTATGACTAATGTTGAGTCCATGGATTATACGCACTTTTTCCCATCCTTCCACCATTGCTAGCCTCTCTAATACCACGCACTTTTCACCGGTATCATACACCCACCATATATCTTCCTCAAAATAGCCACCATACCTACCTATCATGACATTTCCATAGCCATTCCGAGATATATTGCCATGCAACTTTCCACCGTTCCGTTTATTATGACATGCTCCATCATTGTCATATTGCTAGCATGATCATGTAGTTGACATTGTATTTGTGGCAAAGCCACCATTCATAATTCTTTCATACATGTCACTCTTGATTTATTGCATATCTCGGTACCCCGCCGGAGGCATTCATATAGAGTCATATCTTGTTCTAAGTATCGAGTTGTAATTGTTGAGTTGTAAGAAAAATAAAAGTGTGATGATCATAATTTTTTAGATCATTGTTCAAAGTGAGGAAAGAATGATGGAGGCTAGGATTCCCCACAAGTCGGGATGAGACTCCGGACGAAAAAAAAAGAGGCCATAAAAAAAGAGAAAAGGCCCAAATAAAAAAATAAAAAATGAGAGAAAAAGAGAGAAGGGACAATGTTACTATCCTTTTACCACACTTGTGCTTCAAAGTAGCACCAAGATATTCATGATAGAGAGTCTCCTATGTTGTCACTTTCATATACTAGTGGGAATTTTTCATTATAGAACTTGGCTTGTATATTCCAATAATGGGCTTCCTCAAAATGCCCTAGGTCTTCGTGAGCAAGCGAGTTGGATGCACACCCACTTAATTTCTTTTGTTGAGCTTTCATATACTTATAGCTCTAGTGCATCCGTTGCATGGCAATCCCTACTCACTCACATTGATATCTATTAATGGGCATCTCCATAGCCCGTTGATACGCCTAGTTGATGTGAGACTATCTTCCCCTCTTTTTGTCTTCTCCACAACCACCGTTCTATTCCACATATAGTGCTATATCCATGGCTCACGCTCATGTATTGCCTGAAGGTTGAAAAAGTTTTGAAAATGTTAAAGTATGAAACAATTGCTTGGCTTGTCATCGGGGTTGTGCATGACTTAAATACTTTGTGTGGTGAAGATGGAGCATAGCCAGACTATATGAATTTGTAGGGATAACTTTCTTTGGCCATGTTATTTTGAGAAGACATAATTGCTTTATTAGTATGCTTGAAGTATTATTATTTTTATGTCAATATGAACTTTTGTCTTGAATCTTTCAAATCTGAATATTCATACCACAATTAAGAAGTTTTACATTGAAATTATGCCAAGTAGCACTCCGCATCAAAAATTCTCTTTTTATCATTTACCTACTCGAGGACGAACAGGAATTAAGCTTGTGGATGCCTGATACGTCTCCAACGTATCTATAATTTTTTATTGATCCATGCTATATTATCTACTGTTTTGGACTATATTGGGCTTTATTTTCCACTTTTATATTATTTTTGGGACTAACCTATTAACCGGAGGCCCAGCCCAGAATTTCTTGTTTTTGCCTATTTCAGTGTTTCGAAGAAACGGAATATCAAACGGAGTCCAAACAGAATAACCCTTTCTGGAACGTGATTTTCTTCCCGAATATGACCCAGGAGACTTGGAACCTACGCCAAGGAAGCTTCAAGGTGGGCACAAGGTAGGGGGCGCGCCCTACACCCCCAGGCGCGCCCCCCACCCTCGTGGGCCCACCGAGGCTCCACTGACGTACTTCTTCCTCCTATATATACCCATGTACCCCCAAACGATCAGAACAGGAGCCAAAAACCTAATTCCACCGTCGCAACTTCCTGTATCCACGAGATCCCATCTTGGGGCCTGTTCTGGAGCTCCGCCGGAGAGGGCCGTCATCACGGAGGGCTTATACATCATCATAGCCTCTCCGATGAAGTGTGAGTAGTTTACCTCAGACCTTCGGGTCCATAGTTATTAGCTAGATGGCTTCTTCTCTCTTTTTGGATCTCAATACAATGTTCTCCCTCTCTCTTGTGGAGATATATCCTATGTAATCTTCTTCTTTTTGCGGTGTGTTTGTTGAGACCGATGAATTGTGGGTTTATGATCAAGTCTATCTATGGACAATATTTGAATCTTCTCTGAATTCTTTTATGTATGATTGGTTATCTTTGCAAGTCTCTTCGAATTATCCGTTCGGTTTGGCCGACTAGATTGGTAGTTCTTGCCATGGGAGAAGTGCTTAGCTTTGGGTTCGATCTTGCGGTGTCCTTTCCCAGTGACAGAAGGGGCAGCAAGGCACGTATTGTATCGTTGCCATCGAGGATAACAAGATGGGGTTTATCTCATATTGCATGAATTTATCTCTCTACATCATGTCATCTTGCTTAAAGCATTACTCTGTTTTTAACTTAATACTCTAGATGCATGCTGGGTAGCGGTCGATGAGTGGAGTAATAGTAGTAGATGCAGAATCGTTTCGATCTACTTGTCACGGACGTGATGCCTATATACATGATCATGCCTAGATATTCTCATAACTATGCTCAATTTTGTCAATTCCTCAACATTAATTTGTTCACCCACCGTAGAAAACTTATGCTCTTGAGAGAATCCACTAGTGAAACCTATGGCCCCCGGGTCTATTCTCATCATATCAATCTCCATCACTTTAATCTTGTTTTTCTATTTTACTTTGCCTTTTACTTTTCACTTTGCATCTTTATACCAAAAATACCAAAAAATATTATCTTTATCAGATCTCACTCTCGTAAGTGACCGTGAAGGGATTGACAACCCCTAATCGCGTTGGTTGTGAGTTGCTATCGATTTGTGCAGGTACGAGGGACTTGAGCGTGGCCTCCTACTGGATTGATACCTTGGTTCTCAAAAACTGAGGGAAATACTTAGGCTACTCTGCTGCATCATCCTTTCCTCTTCGGGGAAAACCAACGCAAGCTCAAGAGGTAGCAACCTTTAGTAAAGATATTAGCGAACTGAGCAGAAGTAGGCACGTGGAGAACGCAAACTTGACCAAGACCACCTTCTCTTGAACAAAATGAATGTCGATCTCAATATGCTTGGTGCGACGGTGTTGAACCGGATTCCCTGACATGTAGACAACTAAAATATTATCACAATAAACAATGGTAGCTTGCTCAATAGGACTGTGCAGTTCCGACAGCAATTGGCGCAACCAAACCGTTTCAGTGACCGCGTGAGCCACATCACGGTACTCAGCTTCAGTAGACGAGCGGGAGACCGTAACCTGCCTTTTTGAAGACCAAGAAACCAAATTGTTACCAAGAAAAACACAAAATCCGGATGTGGACCTACGAGTATCTGGACAACCAGCCCAGTCTGCATCAGAGTAAGCTGTCAAGGAGGTGGGAGAGGATTTGTTGATATGAAGACCTAAGTCTAGTGTGCCTTTGAGATATCGAATAGTACGTTTGATATTATTGTAGTGTGGAATACGAGGATCATGCATGTATAAACAAGCTTGTTGGACAACAAAAGAAAATTTAGGACGAGTGAGAGTAAGATACTGAAGTGCACCGGTAAGACTACGATAAAGAGAAGGATCAGAGAAAGGATCACCGTCGACAGAGAGTTTGGAACCTGTATCAACAGGGGTACGAGAAGTTTGACAATCAAGCGTACCAGCACGAGAAAGAATATGCAGAGTGTACTGACGTTGAGACAAGAAAAGACCAGAGGAGTCACGGATAACAGCAATACCTAAGAAGTGGTGAAGAAGACCTAAATCTGTCATAGAGAATTCGTGGCGAAGAAGAGAGATAATATGATCTAAAAATTGTTGTGAGGAAGCTGTGAGGATAATATCATCAACATATAAAAGAAGGTAAGCAGTGTTGTTGTTGTGATGAAAGGTGAAGAGTGAAGTGTCAGAACGGGAAGGGGTAAAACCAATGGTTTGAGCATAAGTAGAAAAACGTTGGAACCAGGCACGTGGTGCTTGTTTAAGACCATAAAGAGATTTTTGAAGAAGACAAACATGATTAGGATAGGAGGAATGTTCAAATCCAAGAGGTTGTTGACAATAGACTGTTTCTTGAAGAGAGCCATGAAGGAAAGCATTTTTGACATCTAGTTGATGAATTGGCCAGGAAGAAGAGACAACGATGCTAAGGACAGTGCGAATAGTGTTGGGCTTGACAACTGGAGAGAAAGTCTCATCATAATCGATGCCGTGTTGCTGAGAGTAACCACGACATACCCATCGAGCCTTATAACTTGCAAGACTCCCATCAGAATTAAATTTACGATGAAAAACCCATTTACCCGAAAAGATATTTGTATTGGAAGGACGACGAACTAACTGCCATGTGTCATTCTGCAGAAGGACATCATATTCATGTTTCATAGCTGCGGCCCAATTAGGATCTAGGAGAGCTGATTTGTAAGATGTGGGTAGAGAGAAAGGAGATAAAGATGCATGAAGATTGTGACGATCTTTTGCAGGTAAACGAAACCCGAACTTGGCATGTGTGCGCATGGTATGATCGTTAGTAGGAGCTGGAACGAGAATAGCATGAGAAGGAGGGGTGGGGGAAGATGTGGTGGACGCGTCCGACGCAGCGGAGCAAGCGGACACAGGGGATGGTGGTGAAGACTGCTGCTATAGGAGGTCTGCCGCGTCAGAGTGTAATGTGTTTTCCTCTGCCGGGACAGAGGTGATGACAGAAGTGGTGGAGGCAGGATCTGCTACTGCGGCTGGTTTCGCTGGATTGGTCGGCGGGTGAAAAAAGGGAAGATGATTGTGATGAGAGGGACTAGTGGACGACGCGGGTGAGTTGGAATCTAATTGTTGACGCTCGGAAAAGGGGAAAATGTGTTCAGCAAATGTCACATGACGAGACACATGAACACGACCACTAACAAGATTTAGACAATGATAACCCTTGTGCTCGTCAGAAAAACCTAGATGGATACACGAGATAGAGTGTGGGGAAAGTTTGTTAGGAGAAGTGGAGTAGGAGTTTGGAAAACAAAGACAACTGAAGACGCGATTGTCGGGGTAATTTGGATGAGAGAGAAATAAAGAGAAGTAAGAAGTAGTTTGTGGGTTAACTTTAGACGGACGAATATTGAGTAAATATGTGGCTGTGTGGAGTGCCTCTGCCCAGAACATCGATGACATAGAAGATTGAATAAGCAGAGTGCGAATGATGTCATTAAGAGTACGAAGAGAACGCTCGGCTTTGCCGTTTTGAGGGGAGGTATAAGGACAGGAGAAACGTAAGAGAATTTCATATTGTAGAAAGAAATTTCAATTTTTAAAGTTGTCAAATTCATGACCATTATCACATTGTATGAATCTTATAGGGAGGAAAAAGTGGACCGAGACATAGCGCTAAAAGTTAAGGAATATATTATGAACGTCGGATTTGTTTCGTAAAGGAAAAGTCCAAACATAATGAGTAAAATCATCAAGAATCACGAGATAATACTTAAAACCAGATACACTTTCTATTGGTGATGTCTAGAGATCACAATGAAGTAATTCAAAAGGAAAATTACTAGAGGATTGAGAGGAACTAAAGGGAAGGCGAACATGTTTGCCTAATTGACATGACTGACACATAGAAGAATTATGAGAATCTCTATTACAAGGTATTGAAAATTCACTAAGAAGTGTGGATAACACATTTTTATTGGGATGGCCGAGACATTGGTGCCACAGATCAATAGAGGCCACCATAGATGTTGGAGGAGCAGCGACCGGAGCACCATGGAGAGAATATAAATCACCGGAGCTATTGAATCGAGCGATCTCGGCCTTGGTCGGCTAGTCCTTCACAGACAAAGCAAAGGGGTCAAACTCAATAGAAACATGATTATCAGTGGTGATTTGGCGAACAGAAATCATATTTTTAATAAGAGGAGGAGCTACAAGAACATCACGAAGAAGCAAAGGCTTGGTTGGGGAATGGATTTGAGCCTGACCGACATAGTAAATAGGAATAGAGGATCCATCACCGAGAGTAATGGAGGGAAAAGGCGAAGGTGTGCAAGAAGAAAGCAAATTACTCAATGCAGACATATGACGAGAGGCACCAGAATCGAAAATCCAATCCGTACCTGAATTCCCTTGTGCAGCAAAATTGTTCATGGCTTGTAGAAAAGTAGCTTGGTCCCAGCTCGGAGTCGAAGTAGAGGCTAGTGTAGTCATGGGAGCTTGCGGGTGTGGTGGCGTCGGCAGTAGGGCCGGCATCGGCGTAAAGGGAGAGGCACCATCATTGTACTGCTGCATGTAGGGGGACGATGGAGCACCATAGGATGCATAAGGACTAGTGTTGTAGATCGGTGGCGCGTAGGTGGGAGCAGCGTGGTACGCGGCCCTCGGCTGTCGGGGCGCGAGGACGGGCACGCCGGTGTGAGGGCGAGCACCGGGCTGCCAACCACCGGTATAGGCAGGCGGGGCACCATGTGGCATAGAGGCGGACCAGAGCATGAGCCACGCCTGTACTAGCCCTATCTATGGATCAGGAGATGGGCGCCATCAGGGCGACGACGGTGGTGCAATTGATGAAGCCGGGGGCGGTGGTGTAGTTGGTGGACCCGGGGGCGAAGCAGGAGCGGGCGCCATGCGGAACTGCGGTGGCCTAGGGTTTTTGCCCCGGTAGTTGGGACTTGGATGCCAGCTGGATGGTTGAGGAGGTGCTTTTGGTGGAGGTGGCGGTGGCGGCGTCGACGCAGGCGGGCGAGGAGAAGCGGTGAAGACCTGAGGATGGGAGTCCTTCGTAGTTAGGGCACGATCGGCCCATTGGAGCATTGACCGAACCTCAGCGAAGGAGGGACATGGACACATCATAGGGATGAAGGAGGCCTGCTTCTCGAACCGCTCGCTGAGGCCGACGAGGAGGACGTTGATGAGCTGGCGATCGTCGATCGGATCACCAAGTTCGCGGATTTCATCTGCGATCGCCTTGAGGCGTTGGCAGTAGACGCCGAGTGGTGAATCACCTTGCACCGTATTCCGGAGTTCGGTGTGGAGATTATTGGCGCGAGCGTCGATGTTGTCCTGGAAGAGCTGTCGAAGGGCCGCCCATAGAGCAGCGGCGGAGGCACCGTCACAGTGGACGAGATTGAAGATCTCTGTGGAGACTCGCATGTAGATCCATTGAATAATGGCGAGATCATCGTTGGCCCATTGCGGATCATGAAGTTGAGGAAGAGAGTCGTCAGCAACGTGAGAGCGGAGATTGCATCGCCCAAGATGGACGTCAAAGAGGTAACGCCAATGGTAGTAGTTGTGAGAAGCAAGATCTAGGGTTATGGGGATGTAGGGGCTAATATCGGAGATGGTGTTGGTGAAGGAGACGGAAGGGGGTATTGGTGGGGTTAAAGCTAGAGTAGAGGTAGAGGCGGAGGAGGCCGTGGCCGCGGCGACCTTGGTGGCGATGATGGCGGCGTGTCGCTCGAAGTAGCTGGGCAGCGGTCATGGTGGCGCGGATGGCGGGTTAGCCATACCCTAGGATCGAAAGTCTGATACCATGTAGAATTGTATTGAATATTGAATAATTGTTGATGCAATATTGTGCCAGTACAGGAGGTATATATAAGAGTCAAGCCGCACCTGACCTAGCCCTATTACAAACCGAGTAGGAGTCCTAATCCTATTACAAGTTGTATTCTAACAAGATGCATCAACAATAAAGTTCTGACCAAATCTTAAAATAGGTAAATTACTTGCTGAACATACCTCTTCAAAATGTTAGGAGAGCATGATGGTGATGTGACTTGAACAATATCTTGCTCCGCCTGTGGCTATCTCCCCAACGCCTCTTCATCATCTTTTTCTTGATTCCGTGTATCATTGCTTTGAAGATCCATGTCAGCCGAATTTTGTTCGGCTACTTGTTCTTGTCCTCGAGGCTTGTCAATTTCTATGGCACGGAACTCATAGGGCAGAAAGTAGGTTCCATTGACTTCTGAAAAATCAAGCATGGTTGTTTTGCTATGCTTGCCATGCCCTTTCTCAATAATGGTTGCCTCTTTGGATTTGATGGACCCGGAATATATACTACTTGATTCGGCTTTTTCAACCGAAGCACTTTCTGCTGGTGAACGTAGTAATAATTCAAAATTTCCCTACATGTCACCAAGATCTATCTAGGAGATACTAGTAATGAGAGAGAGGGAGTGCATCTTCATACCCTTGAAGATCGCTAAGCGGAAGCGTTATAAGAACGCGGTTGATGGAGTCGTACTCGCGGCGATTCAAATCGCGGAAGATCCGATCCAAGCGCCGAACGGACGGCGCCTCCGCGCTCAACACATGTACAGCCCAGGGACGTCTCCTCCTTCTTGATCCAGCAAGGGGAGAGGAGAAGTTGAGGGAGAGCTCCGGCAACACGATGGCGTGATGGTGGTGGTTCTCCGGCAGGGCTTCGCCAAGCACTACGGAGAAGGAGGAGGTCCTGGAAAGGGGGAGGGTTGTGCCAAGGAAGGGGCCACGACTGCCCTCCCACCCCCTCACTATATATAGGGGGAAGGGGATAGGGGGAGGCGCCCTAGGGTTTCCCCTAGGGGCGGCGGCCAGGGCAGATTGGATCTCCCTAGGAAAACCCTAGGGAGACTTGCCCCCCAAGCCAAGCCAGGTGGAGGCTTGCCTCCCAAGTCAGGTGGAGGCGCCCCACCTCCCCAAGCAACATGGGAAAGGGTGTGGGGTGCACAACCCCTTAGTGGGCTGGTTTTCCCCCTTCCCTTGGCCCATGAGGCCCTGCAACACTTGTCGGGGGCCCCGAAACACCTTTTGGTCATGCCGGCCATAGCCTAGTACCCCCGGAACACTTACGAACTCTAATACCCTTCGTCCAATATATCGATCTTCACCTCCGGACCATTCCGGAACTCCTCGTGACGTTTGGGATCTCATCCGGGACTCCGAACAACCTTCGGTAACCACATACTATTCCCGTTACAACTCTAGCGTCACCGAACCTTAAGTGTGTAGACCCTACGGGTTCGGGAACCATGCAGACATGACTGAGACACCTCTTCGGCCAATAACCAATAGCGGGATCTGGATACCCATATTGGCTCCTACATGTTCCATGATGATCTCATCAGATGAACCATGATGTCGGGGATTCAATCAATCCCGTATACAATTCCCTTTGTCCATCGGTATGTTACTTGCCCGAGATTCGATCGTCGTTATCCCTATACCTTGTTCAATCTCGTTACCGGCAAGTCTCTTTACTCGTTCCGTAACACATGATCTCGTGGCTAACTCCTTAGTCACATTGAGCTCATTATGATGATGCATTACCGAGTGGGCCCAGAGATACCTCTCCGTCATACGGAGCGACAAATCCCGGTCTCGATTCGTGCCAACCCAACGGACACTTTTGGAGATACCTGTAGTGCACCTTTATAGCCACCCAGTTACGTTGTGACGTTTGATACACCCAAAGCATTCCTACGGTATCCGGGAGTTGCACAATCTCATGGTCTAAGGAAATGATACTTGACACTAAAAAAGCTCTAGCAAATGAACTACACGATCTTGTGCTATGCTTAGGATTGGGCCTTGTCCATCACATCATTCTCCTAATAATGTGATCCCGTTATCACCGACATCCAATGTCCATGGTCAGGAAACCACAACCATCTATTGATCAACGAACTAGTCAATCAGAGGCTTGCTAGGGACATGTTGTGGTCTATGTATTCACACATGTATTACGGTTTCCGGTTAATACAATTATAGCATGAACAATAGACAATTATCATGAACAAGGAAATATAATAATAACCATTTTATTATTGCCTCTAGGGCATATTTTCAACACTTTCATGTTCCGAATAATCCTTCTTTTCACTGATTATACCAATTGGCAATGCTTCTTTTATTCGAGCCAATTATTTTTCTGTTTGTTTCTAGCGGCGAGCGGCAAAATTAACTTTAAGTTTTTTCCCTCAATTTCAGCCCACTCCGGAGATGATTGCGCCCCAATGCTTTTAGATTATTTCGGCAATGACACATGGGTGTTGCTGAAACTTTATAATTGTGTAGGGGGTGTATAATATGATGTAGTACTAGGTGAAGACATATGCATTGTTGTAAAACCATATTTTTGCTTGCCAATTTTACCAATTGGCAAAGATTCATCTGCTTGCAAATCTCTAGCTATTATTGTATTATAATCAGGAACTAGCCCCTTATCATGTTCTTCAAGGCAAAGATCACTAATCTTATTATTTAGGGCTATATCACTTTTTAATTTAGTCACTTCCCATTCTGTAAGGGATTGCTCCACAATACTTTTAGATTCTTTTGGGATTAAGGTGTTGCCAAAATTACGCAATTGCCTAGAGGATGCATTATATGCTACAATACTAGATGATGGCATGTGCACTCCTGCAAAATTTTCACTTATTCGGCTATGACCGTGAAGGTGCGGAGCTGAATTATGAGCATCTACAGTTGTATACGGTGCCGAATAGTTACTAACATAAGGTGTGGCATATGACGCTTGAGAGTAACTGGCCGAATAGCTAGTAGTAGCATGGCCAATTCTCCCATCCATCGGCATGGTCGAACTAGTATATTGCAAATTAGTTGCCGATGAATAAAAAGGTGAAACACTTTGTTGTATGCTATTGGAAATTTTAGCATGGAGCGTTTCAAATTGATTAACCAAACCCATCAAGTTGTCCATCGGCATATGGATTTGTGGGGTTGCCGATGCATGATAGTTAGGATACATATGTTGTACGTTGCTAAAATCATAAGAATTTGAAGCATGAAGATTATTTTGCATCCGCCCTTGCACATAATTAGAAGCATGATTGATAAAATTAGGGCTAGCCGATAGATTATGCTCATTAGATGATCTAGCAACAACACATGCATTATTTGCATCTACTTAAGTGAATTGGGTATTCATAATACCTTTGTAGATTGCGAACCCTAGATGACGATCTCTTCGTAGCAAGAACGGGCCGGAGACCGTTCAAAGCTTTGTCCCCAACGGAGTCACCAAAAAAGTGTGTTCGCACATGAACATGTCACGTGTACCCTCGACGCCGGGGGTGATGTACCGCAGCTCGCGTCGAAGGAGTCTCACCAGAAGCGCGATTCGCAAGTCGACCGAAGAGAACTTTTGAGGATCCGAAACCCTACACTCCCGGGAGGGACCCCCTCGGGGAGTGCGGCGGCTATGGGCTTCCCTAAGTCGGTCAAGCCGCCCCAAGAGCCTCGCGATTCGCAGCTCTCTAACACGAAGAACGAGGGATCAAGAACGGGGGAGGGACACGACATAGATGAAAAAGTTATAGATGTGTTTGCTATTGTGTGTAGTTCAATCGGCCGTCACCCCTTAGGTATATAAGAGCGGATAGACTTCCCGTACATCCAAATCACGTCCAAATCTTTCCTAAATTAACCAAACTCGGATTTAGATAAGTCTGGAACATCAATTAGATTTTTAGGTCCCACATGCCCTAAATAACCTCGGATGAAGATGAGCCCAAAAGAAAATTTGACCGTTTCGACGAGGCGAACAACTTTCATGTTGAACGTTTTTTTATCAGAGACCATCTTGAGAGGGTTTTGGCTATTTTCCGAAGACTGCAGCAGAGAAATCCAAAACCCGGACGAACATCCCGGAGTGTCCGGCCATCCTTGGAGAAACCCAAAACCCGGATGATTATCCTCGGGGTGTCCGGCCATCGTGATGCAGCTGCGCATTTTCGGCTCTAACTTTTGCATACGAACTTCGATTGAGACGTTTTTTATATCATAATCAACCGCTTCGACGAGACGCACAACTTTCATGTTGAAACTTTTCCCATACGAGGCAAGTTTAATTGGGTTTCAAGCCATTCTTTAATCCGGTGTTAACATGAGCATCTCTGAACTTGTCATAACTTTTGCATCTGAACTCCGTTTTAGACCATCTTCATATCCATCTTAATCTTCTCGAAGCGAGCCATCCCATGATGAATTTTAATAATAAGTTTGAATTAATCTTGACATAGCTTCAAGCTATTCTTTATGATCGTGCCACTTTTGAGCGTCAACAACCACGTACATGAGCTGCCATATAGCGAGCGTAGAGCATAACAGACAAGGGTTGCTCAGCCCTCCAGCGACACTAAGATAACCTCACAACGAGCAATCGATTTAACTCTTTGGCGCCGGCTTGAGCCTAGAGCCGTGCCTCCTCTTGGATGTTGGCCACCATTGGTTACAATACCATCAGCTGCATCTGGAAGCACCACAACGGATGTGTCACGAGCTGTGTGGCTAGGAACCATCTTGGTGAGTGCATGTTTGCTTGCAATGAGCAGCTTCATTGTTTTTCCGAACCTGAGTTGGCTGAGGAGCTTGCCATTCGGCATGCTCTCGAGGTTTGTCGACCTGAAGGCTTTATGACAATTGTTTTGGCATCTGATTGCCTCTTCACGGTGAACAAGATCAAATCTTCAGTTCAAGATCGACCATGTGTTGGTATTGTCGTCTCGGACATTAAGTCTCTTGCGTCTGGGTTTACTCAATGTTCTTTCTTACATGCCAGGCTTGGTATGAATGTAGTGGCACACAAACTACCTCGTAGTTGTGAGCATGTTGTTAATCGTTTCTATCTTGATGTGATTCCGGATTGTATCAGGGACGAACTTCGTTCTGATATTCAGTAATCAATGAAAGTATTGTTATTCTAAAAAAACAAAACAAAAAAGGATGTGTCACGGGCTATACTTGTAACCCACCCCATGACTCCCAGCCGGAGGTACAGTAGAAGAGAGTGCCAAACAGTTGTGGTGCCACATTGTGCCCGTGAGACCGTGATGTCAAGCGGAATCACATGATTTGGATGTTAATTCTTAACTGCGCTAATACACTAGTGTTTAGGTGAAGTTTGTCTGCGTGTAAGCACATGAATATAGCTTTGGCATCACTTGTTCCGACTCCTAGCGCTGTCACTGGTGCCAATGACACACCATACTAGTTTATTGTTATCATGTTAGTTATGACTTGTGAGCTTTTCCACCATCAATTGCGCTCAGAACACATCTTAACCTTTGATCACGCACTGGGTGACTCACATAACGTGAGGACGTTCATGCAGCCTACTAGCTAGTTTCAGCAGTACCATGTATAGTGCACCAGTATATAAACCGAAGGCTTTGATCAATTGTCCTTAATAATGGCATAAAAGCGCCAGCGAATTCTCCAACTTCAGTACTCCAAATGTCCAAATCTACTCGTGCTAGCTGTTGTCAAGCTCAGATCGTAGCTAGGCCAGGCCATGCCAGGTAGCGAGGCAAGAACAGTATAAATCACTCTCATAGCACATCGTAGCACAAAGTCCAAAACTCATAAGTCAAGAAAGTGATCGGACACACGGAGTACTCGACAAAATTCTGGCAATTATTGCTCCTCGCGCACCTTACTTCGCTTTGAAATTCAATCACTTCACATTCCATGCTACACCCATGTGGGCTTCGTGTTGTTGCCGCGATGAGCGTTTGGTCAGTACTCAGTAGACATATGGGTTGAAGTCAACCTCGACGGCGTGTGTTGGTACTCATGCGTGGTGAAAACCGTGTGTGCGATGCTCCATTGGCTGAGTTTTTCTAATGAATTGAATAATTCTCTTCTTTTCAGCTGGCACGTTTGAACCCAGCCCGGTTCAAAAATTGACGTCGCATGCTCTTTGCCGCTTTTCAAACCTCAGTTCAGCTCGGACGCTTTTCATGAGCCTACAAAAGGCGAAGCCGCTTTCCTAGCTTTGCCATCTCCCGCGTGCCTTTTGAAACTCAAAAGGCATCAGGCGCGACGCTGCGGGTGCACCACCCAAGCCGAAAACGAAAAGCCATGGCTGCCAAAGGCGACCGCGGCGAGCGTGACGAGCAGGCGGCGATGTCGGGCGGGCGCCGGCAAGCGCGCGTGCTGCACCGGCCGTGCGACCCGTACTACTACTACCACTACTACACGCACGCATGGCCGACCGCGGGCATGAGGGTAGCCGAGCTTTGAGCTGCTGATGCTCCTGCTCGAACCGGCCGGAAGTATATGTGGTTTGGAGACGTAGTGGCGAAGTAGGAAATGTCGCATTTCCTTCCTCAGTCACGAGCGGCTTGTGGAAGGAATAGTGTGGATCTGGCCTCTGGCCTCTGGGCGTCTTGTTGGAACTTGGATGCCTTGCTTCGGCTGCCGCCGCTGATCGCTGCACCTGCGCGCACCGTCGTGCTCCGGCGCCGCGCCCACCACGTCGGCCGTTCTGGAAGGGGTCCAGTCTCCAGTGTGCTGCACGTTCGGCTGCTTGCTCGCCGACCGCTGTCCTTGTCCGAGCGCATGCTGCGGGATAAAATTACTGTTATGACCTAAAAGGCTAACAAAATTCCAATTTAATTTCGTTTTCAAAAAAAAAATCGATTTTGATCTCTTTGTGTGACGCCAACATCTCTGGCGTCTGGGTTGCGAAGCAGACGCCAAGGGCCCTGGCATCTGGCCCCTAGCCCGCACTGCCCGCCTGCCCGTTGACCTGCTGACGTGGCAAAGGGGCCAGACGCCAGGGACCCTGGCATCTGGCCTGGTAAGTGGATAACGGCGCGGGCCGCCCACCCATCCCCATGTTAACTTCTTCTGGCGTCTGGGTCAAGAACAGAGGGCTGTTCGTCGCCCCTTCTCTCCCTCCCACCACCACCCCCTGATCTACTCCATTCACCGCTCAAACTCGCAGATCTGACCCCCCCCCCAAGCTTCTTTGAGGTATTCTCCCTCATTCCCTTCAATTTGTTTTTGTTTTCCCTTCTCTTGTTGGATGCATTATTTCACATTAGGTGATGTTAGATAAATAGATGGTTTCTTTGTTTTAAGAAATAGTTTGTAGTTGATAGATGATTTGATAGGTAGTGTAGTTTGTAGATGTTTGTAGTTGTCCATCAATAAACATAGTTTATGGATTTTTTTTTTGAATTATAGATGATGTATGCATGTGCTAGTAAAGTAGTTGTATGTTGAATATATAGATGCCATAATATTTGTTTGAATCGCAGAAGACTACTTTGGCAAGCAAACATATGTGTTAAGTGCTATGAAAATATTATATGCGTTAAGTGCTATGACAATATAGTTGAATATATAGATGGCATAATTTTTTTTGCAAAAGAGATGATGAAATTTGCTGATTGTGTGTGACATGATTTGTTCAATAGAATGGCGGATGATGATTATGAAATTTATTTGAATGTGAAATTTGGTACTCTAGATGATATGTGTGCATATGTAGAAGAAAGAAATGATGTGCTTATGTTTTAGAAGAATGGTGTGTTCATGTGGCATAACTTGGAGAAGGAAATTGTATTGTTTGAAATTGATAGATGTTTGTGATTTGTTTTGTAGGATGGCGGACGATGATGGACCTTGGTATGACGGATTAATCCAAGAGTGGGATAAGGAACATCGTGCCCGTGCCATTGAGAACGAAAAGGTAAGAAGCAAGACTTATCAATTTTCATTCTTTCTCATTTGTGTTCTTGTATTGATAAAAAATCACTTTATTTTCAGCATGTAGTTGTTATGCGCATGAGGGGTCATTGCGCTGATGACTTTCCTTACGACGCGCAGTACGAGCCGTACATTCGGAGATTGGGTCTTCTCCCATTCGTGCTGCAGTTTAAGCGACACCCTCCGCCGGTGAACCACACGGCGCTGACCGCACTTGTGGATCGTTGGAGGCCCGAGACTCACTCTTTCCACTTTTCGTTTGGGGAGATGACGATGACCCTAGAGGACATGGCTATGATAAGCGGCCTTCCTATCAACGGACGAGCTATTACCGGTCGTGTCAGCGCCACTAATCGGCGGCAACGGGCAGACATTTTAATTGGTGTTGTGCCGGATGCCCCTCCGAAAGGCAAGGCCGTTGCCTCGAAAGTGAGACATTCTTGGCTAAAACAAGTCAGAGGAGAAGGCAATCCGTGCCCTCAGGGTGCCAATGACCTGGTTGTGCAGCAGTACGCGCGGGCCTATCTTTGGTATGTACTAACTAAGGTAGTCTTCTCAGACGCAACCGGGAACTCAGCCCTTTGGATGTTTTTGGAGCTACTCACTAACTGGGATACCCAGTATAGCCGGGGTTCGGCCGCACTAGCATACTTGTATCGTCAGGTAAGAGATATTTGCAACCATTTATCTTGCATTTGTCATGCGCCTCCATATCTAACATGTTTGTTTGATTGCAGCTTGACTTGGCGTGTCGCAGGAAGGGAGATACATCCTCATTGGCTGGGTTTGCTTGGGGCCTATCCGTGTGGATGTGGGAGCGGATCCCGGTTGGACGGCCCGATTTCAAGAACCCTCAACACCCTAACCCACTTGGTAATCATGAAGGGGCACATGATGATGATCCATATCGGCGCCCTACAGTTGCGTACTATTGGGAACGGGTGACAGTGTACACAGGAAGCTCGAATGTGCGATACAAGTGTTATATGAACGAGCTGAACACCTTGACTGCTGAGCAGGTATTGAGAAGTTCAATGAGACAAAATTTACTCAAGAATGAAATTTGTATCTAACAATGTATCTCTTTGTTTTGCAGGTCCATTGGTTGCCTTATGTGGATGATCGTGGCTTTGAGTATAACGAGATGTGCAAGCGTGATAGCCATCTTTGGCGGGCGAGGTGCCCAATGATATGCTTCTTTGCGGTCGAGTGGCACTTTGTAGACCGTGTGGCAAGACAATTTGGAAAAAGACAAGGTATTCCAATTGATGAGAGCAAGGAGGAAATGCTATCTCTGCATCGGTGAGCAAGCATGTCTTTGAGTATGTAGTAGAGCATTGAATAAGTCTATATTTGCTAATGCTTTGTGACATGGCTCATTTGTAGGTTCTCTCGAAGGAACAATCAGGATATACATGATTGGGCAGACAAACACGTTAAGTGGATACAAATTTGGAATCGAAGAGACACATTAGTGGAATCAGAGAGCAGACCTCACAATCAGTCAGCATATCAGAAGTATCAAGTGTGGTATGCGGATCGTTACCGGTTAAGGCTAAAGCCCGGTTGGACTCACGAGGAGTGGTCGGAGTTAGTGTCTGAAGATCCAGAGACTGCAGAAGGTTATCATACCTTCAACAGGGCGGTGAGAGACACAAGAGGGGCTCACGTTGACTATGCACCTATACATGACGAAATGGTAGTCTAATGAGCCTATTCTAACACACTTGCATTATATAGTCTTCTTTCAAATACACAATTTTGATGTGTGCATGACTTGCAGGGAAGAGAGTTGCTATGTGCGTCAACGATGCCAATGTAGCACTGAGTCATCCCCGTGGTGGTGCATTATCTGAGAGGACTCTTAGGAGCACGATGGAGGTATGAGCAATATATTATAAAAGCTTCTTTTCACGTATTAGTTATTTGCATCTCATATCATATCATATTCTGTGCTGTCGCAGAAGTTCAAGAAGCGGTTACATAAGATGACAGCTATGCTTTATTGCCATGGTGCTTAGCCCAGTGATGTGTTTGCACCTGGTAGCCGCGCCGGCAGAGCTCATAAACGTCGTTATCTCCAGAACGAAGAGGACAAAGAGGAGGAGGTCAATGAAGAGGAGGCAACACATCAAAAGGAGCCAACAGAAGAAGAGGAGCAGGAACAACAAGAGCATGAGTACGATGTTGATGCTCCACAACCATCACAGGGTACACAACCGACCCAAGGCAATGCCCGCTCTAAAAAAGGCAAAGCCATAGCTAAGACACCGGGCAAGAAAGGCAGAAAGAAGACATGGAACACTGCATTCCATAGTCCGGAGTATCCTCATCAATTTATGCCTACAGGAATGCAAAGATATAAGTCGGACAATGATGCGGAGGCGGAGGAGGCTAGCGAAGAGGAGGAGCCTACACTTGCAGATCTCGTGAAGAGAGGAAGAAGGAAGTGAGCTAGTTGCAGTTTGTTTCAATGAGCTTGTTCTAGTGTGCTTCCATGAACTTGTTGTCGTTTGTTTCCATGAACTTGTTGTCATTTGTTTCCATGAACTTGTTGTCATTTCTTTCCATGAATTCGTGACGTTTCTATGAATGTATGACATGAATTTGTCGTTTAAAAGTAGTACTCAATCATGTCATATGTGAAATGTTGTTTCCTGTGATGTGTATGAAATCAGTGCTTGCTATGAAATTTTTCTGAAATCTGTCAAAAGGAGGCATGTTGCCATTTGTATGCACAGGGGACCAGACGCCAGGGTCCTTGGCGTCTGGCTGCAAAATCAGGGACCAGACGCCAGGGTCCTTGGTGTCTGGCAGGCGACTCACAACAGAAAACAAGGCAAAGCAGGGGAGCCAGACGCCAGGGTCCTTGGCGTCTGGTCCTGGGCAAGAAGGTTTTTTTTTTCACTTGCAGTTTTGTCTAGCTTTTTTTGTATAGTTAACTAATTGCATGCATTGTTATACACTATAAATGACACAAGTATCATGATACATAGAAGATTATTCTCGAATAACATACATAGTCTTTTCAAACCACTAGTTCAAACAAGGTTTCAAATGACATAGTCTCAAATTACACGATGACCACGATAGTTCAAACCACTAGGACATAAGCATTACATAGACTTTTCAAACCACTAGGACATAAGCATTACATAGACTTTTCAAACCAGTAGGACATAAGCATTACATAGTCTTTTCAAACCACTAGGACATAAACACGATAGTTCAAATGACATAAACATCACATAGAACTCGGTTTACGGTAGCTATGCAACTCAACAACCCTTTTCCATTCCCATTCGCTCAGCATTTCTAGAATCTTGCCATCATCAGTTATGTCAATCAATTTTCTTTCCCCAAGGCCATCTGACTGCTTCCTACTGACGTAGTACACAAAATCGTCTTCCTTCAACTCTTGCTTCAATATGAATTTAATCTTCAACAACTCAAAAGTGAGGTCCACTTTACTAACTTGCACAACGCTTGGAGGAAGGCCTTGGACATGAACAGTAGGGCTAAGCGTCCACTGAGCACCCGTATCCATCTGAGGGGGGCAGTAGCTCGTGAATGTGAGTGGAGATGAATGGAATGGGGGTGGAGTTCATTTACCTACCCCTTGAGCATAACCAGTAGGAAAAATAAAACTAGGGTTTGCACAAAAATATGATACATTAAAGCAAACCAAAAAATGGGGAGTGGAGTTGATTTACCTTCTTGTTATCAAATCTCGAAGATCCAACGATGAAACGGGACCGATTTGTGAGAGATTTGAGGGGGCTAGGGTGATGGAGAGGGAGTGAGGGGGCAGCAGCTCGTGTGAGTGGAGATGAACGTGAGTGGATATGAGTGGAGGTGGAGAGGGAGTGAGGGGCCCACAGCATCTTATCCATAGATGGATTGGTGAAAATGGGCAGCACCCAGACGCCAGGGTCCTCGGCGTCTGGTTGACGTGGCCCCAATAGCCAAACACCCAGGTCCCTGGCGTCTGGTACCCTCCCCCCCCCCCCCCCAAATCAACAGAAGCTAAGTTAAAATGGGCAGCACCCAGACGCCAGGGTCCTCGGCGTCTGGTTGACGTGGTCCCAATAGCCAAACGCCAGGGTCCTCGGCGTCTGGTTGACGTGGCCCCAATAGCCAAACGCCAGGGTCCCTGGCGTCTGGTACCCCCCAAAATCAACAGAAGCTCATTGGAACTGTGCAACACCCAGATGCCACGATCCCGGCGTTTGGTCAAACAACCAGACGCCATGGTCCCTGGCGTTTGGTCCTGGTGCACACAATGCTATCTTTTTTCCTTTTTCCTTTGTAATCTTGGCTAGCTAACTAATTGAAGGATTTGTTATACACTATAAATGACACAAATATGAAGAAAGCATAATGGTCTCAACCCAAAATATGAAGAAAGCATACTAGTCTTGAATGACAAACAAAGTTTCCACATAATCTCAATTACAAGTTCATCACACACAAGGTCTCAAATGACAAGTTCATGATCACACAAGGTCCCGAATGACAAGTTCATTCATTAAACAAAGTCTCGAAAGTTCATGACCACACAAGGTGCCTTTTCCATTTGTCTATTGAGTAGTACGGGACCACTTTCCCTTCTTGTCACGTGCCTCGTCCTCCTCTCGTGCATCGCGAGACCTTGAAAGTTTTCTTGCCCTCTCTTCTTGACGAGCCTCCTTCTCTTTGTGTGCCCTCTCTTCCTCACGCTTCTTGCGCTCACGAGCCTCCTTCTCACGACGCTCCCGCTCCAATCCCCGTGCATAGGACTCCTCGAACAGGCGCTGCCTCCGTAAGCAATCTCGACGTTGGTCCTCTTGGACATCTTTTGGTACCTCATGATCTATCCAAGTGAAGTACTTGCAAAGTGGAAGAGGGGACTACATATAAATCATGTTTTTGTTAGTAATATGAGTTCAAACTTGTTGATGTTTTTTGTATGTACACCTAACATACCGGTGGTATGTCATATGCGTTAGTTGGCCTTCGACGATCATGTGCATAGTTGGGACACACGAAAAACCTTCTACCTTATGTCCATGACTTCTTGCGATCAGTGGACACCTTCAGCTTGCAAACATCACCACACCAACATGGTGGTGTGGGCACATCCTTCTCCCTCTCCTTGTCCAACCTGGCCTCCATGCACGTCTTCGGCATGTCCTCTTGGTCCGCGCACGCCGGCCTCGTCCTGGAACCGGATGAAGCCATACCTACAAAAAGAACAATTGTTAGCACAAGACATAAAGAGAGTAAATGTGTAAATAGAGTAAATCAATAAATGCTAGGAAATGTATGAACAAATAATATACCATTATTATTAGATCAACCATCTGGATTAAGCAAATAACCGAAGGCCGGTCCATTATCAACCATTCCTCTATGAACGCCACCACCTCTAGCACTTGTGCTTCCTCTCCGACCACCACCACCTCTAGCACTTGTGCTTGCTCGACCTCGACCACCATCTCTAGCACTTGTGCCTGCTCGACCGCCACCTCTAGCACTTGTGCTAGCTCGACCGCCACCTCTAGCACTTGTGCTATCTCGACCACCACCTCTAGCACTAGTACTCCCTCTACGAACACTAGCACCTCTAGCACTTGTGCTCCCTCTACGACCACCGCTACCACCTCTGACACTTGTGCTTCCTCGACCACCACCACCGTCACCTTTTCCACCTCGTTCGTGCCACCTCCACGACTTGTTTTTCTTTTTTTGGTTTTCCTATTTTTGCATGTCCGCTCATTGTGTCCCCCTTCACCGCACACCCCACAGTTGATAGTGTCAGGAGCCTCCATGAAATGACCGCTACCAAATTGTTTCATGCCAGTGTATCCAGCCAGGTCATCCATATCACCCCTGAACCCCTTAGTTCTCCTTCTACCCTTGGTCTCCACCTTTAGAAGAGGGTCTGGCCTAATATGAGGGCCATGGTACTCAGGCCACTGTGATTGGTCCAAGAAAGGGTGAAATCTTGGCGCCCATGTCAACCTAGTAGCTTCCACATGGAACTCTTGCATCCACACGGTTTTTCCATCACAAACATGTATGTTTCTCGCCTTCGCCGCCATTATCAAATGCGAGCATGGCCAATGATACTTACTAGGCCTCTCGCACTGGCACCACCAATTCTTCAGACGCACCTCAAATGCAGCACCACCATATTGTCTACCGTCTCGTGTTGTGCCACCTGGCTCATCAATTTGGTAGATCATTTCAATTCTGTCGAATATGTTAACTTGTTGCCGTGAAGACTTGCTTGCTTGTAACTGCAACCATTCATCAACCTTTTCCGAATAATCCTTTTTTTCACCTATCCATTTTGCAGTCTCTTCAGAATGCCTCTGAAAGTACTCATTAAGCTTGAAGAAGGTGTACTCCACTATTGCAGTCACCGGCAATGCACGAGCACCCTTCAGCACATTGTTGAAACATTCTACCAGATTGCTCATCATGTCGCCATGTCGCCTACCACCATCGTCATGAGCGCGTGCCCACTTGTGCTTCTCGCTTAAATTCCCAGTTAAGAACTCTTTTCCCCCTTCGTTCACTGCTGCAAAGAGTTTGTTGTACCAAGCATCGAAACCTTGGATGGTGAAGGCCACACATACATGGGTAAGGTCTTTGCTGAGCTCCTTGCTCTTACATGCCCGGTAAAAGTTGGCCACGAAATGCCTCATGCACCATCTGTGGTGAAGCTTTGGAAATCCTGAAATAACAATGTCCATTGCCTTGAGTATGCCATGGTGCCGGTCCGATATGATGCATACCTCCCTAGTCCCAATCACGTTGTGCCTAACATGACCCATGAACCACTCCCAGTTGTCTTGGTGCTCGGAAGGCACCAAAGCAAATGCACACGGCAACACGTTGTCGTTTGATGAGTGCGCCATTGCTACCATTAGTGTGCCCTTGTATCTACCGGTTAAGAACGTGCCATCTATAGACAAGACCGGACGACAATGCTGAAACGCCTCCACACATTGTCCATAACTCCAGAAGGCACGGTGGAACACCCCCTCGTGATGCTCGACCACATGAAACATGCCCGGGTTCTTATGTGCAATCGCGGCCAACAACCTTGGGAGCTGGTTGTATGCTTCTTCATAACCACCATACAACATCCTAATAGCATTTGCCTTTGCCTTCCATGCCTTCCCATACTTGACTTCATAACCAAATTGTTTTTTCACCGTCCGCATGAGAAACCTCACTTTCACAGCGGGATCAAAGATTATGTCTTTCATCCATTTGTATCCAAGATACTCAGATGTGAGTTGACGGTGTGTCGTTCGAAGTCGTTTAGATGGCGGTTTGCATCTATGAGTGGCAACACAACTTCTTAACACCCATTCTTCGGTTTCTTTAAGCTTTCCTGCACAAACCTTCTATGGGCATCCTTCTTGCTCACACACCACGGTGTAACGCAACTTCATGTCGGAGTGCTCAACATAAATTGGCCTATGGTTTCGAATGGCATAGTCAGCCAACCAAAACTTCAGCATAGGCAAGCTCAGAAACTTCACTCCTTTCTCCAAATAAGCATTCTTGTCCTCATTCTCCACCCTTGGTTCTCCTGGATCCGGGCATGGTGTTGGCTCAATCGCCGTCATTCTCATTCCACCATCAAAAACAGCTTTATGGGCAAGGCTGAGATCTTTAAACAAGTGAGTTCTTTTTTCTAAGCCCGTCAGCTCAAAGTGGATTTGGTTTTCCTCCTTTGTGAATCCATCCTCGTCCAATTGTTCAACTGGACCCTCGTCATTTGAGTCATATGCATATTGACGCCTAAAAGGCAAGTCACGATCCATGTCCTTTTGCGCTATGTACGCATCCAAGTCACCAACATCATTACCATGAAACCCTTCCTCTTGCTCTTCGTCATCATCATAAGCATCTTCATCCTCTTGAATTACTTCGTCACTAGCAATCACCTCAACTTCATTTGCTTGGTTAGTTGGTGGTTTGCTAGAAGCATTGGCGACATACAACTCAACCTCATTTGCTTTAATAGATGGTACACGAGGACGTGGTTGGCGATAAGCATTGGGGCCATCAACCACAACCCTATGCTCAACAAGTGGCACCATTGTCCTCTCGCTCATGTCATCCATTGCGGAAGAGACTTGCCGGTTCAAATCAAAGGTAAACCGAGGAGATTCAACCTTGGTGGCAAACAATTCAAGTGACTTGTCTTTCGATTGGGAAACTTTTTCCTTGTATACATCCCAATGCAAATCCGAGGTGATAGGCATACTTTTCAAGTGAGATTTGGCTCCAACTCCAACATCACACCTTCCTATTAACTTAACATCAACATTGGTGTCCATCCACTTTAAGACTTGACTCACTTTTGCAACAACATCCTCATAGCTAGGGCTTGTATCAAAAATCAATGATTCCTCACCCGTGTCGGCATTGTTACTCAAGAATGCCTCCTTGTCCATGTAATGAACATTAACAAGTCTCTCCATCTAAAAATAACATGAATGCATTTAAGACTTCAATGAGAATTGGTGTTTATCCAAATACATCTCATTATATCCAAATCATATCAACACTAAATTATTAGTGATGTCCACAAAAGTATCACTAATTAACACACACTAAGCAAAGTTAATCCTAATCACTAACTAACCCTAACCCCCAATCTTTCTATTCAACAAGCATATATTCCTACTACACACCATGCATATCACTATATTATCAAAGTTAACCAAGCCATTCACACTAACATAAGGGAGAAAACATGAACTAGGGTTCCACCAACATGTATAAAATGCAACCAAAATAACAAGAATTAACAAAAAAATAATTGAATGATTTGGAGGAGATTAACAAGAGCAACAAAGTGATGGAAAGATCCACCTAAGGAATGTACCTTTTGGAGAGGATTTGAGGGGGAGCTTGAGGGGTTGGAGAGAGTATGAGAGCTCCAAGTGTTCTTCAAGCTCGGGTTGTGGATTGGGGAAAGTGTGTGGGGTGGGTCCCACACACTCTCCCGTGGGTTATCTAGTTACCAGGGCCAGATGCCAGGGTCCCTGGCGTCTGGCCCCTTTGCCACGTCAGTAGGTCAACGGACAGGCGGGCAGTGCGGGTCAGGGGCCAGACGCCAGGGATGTTGGCGTCATCCAAAGAGGTCAAAATCAAAAAAAATTTTGAAACGAGGTCAAATCAAAATTTTGCTAGCTTTTTAGTCATAACAGTAATTTTGTCCCATGCTGCGAGCCCCAACTCGTTTGTTCTATCTCAAGAAGGAAGGTCGTTTGCTTTTGTTCTGTTTGCCCCGTGATGAGTTGTACGCTGTTGATCTTCTACTGCACATCTGTGTAACCTGTATATATGACACCGTCATCACTGTACCCAACCGGATCCATCCATTACATTGGTTAATCTTTTATTTTTAATCGTGCTGGAGAAATGCCTAAAGGGTCACTCTATCCTCGTCACGGCCCAGTTTAGTTCGGTTTTTCTGTTTTTCTTTAACTTGGGTTTCTCTCGTGCAGTTTTTTTTTGAGCATCAGTACAGACACAAGCGCTCATATACACGCGCATACACTCACCTCTATGAACGCACACACGCACACCCTACCCCTATGAGCACCTCCGAAAGACTGAGCCGGCATATCATCTTGAGATTTACGAAGTCACCGTAGGCGCCTCGTCGTCGACGGAAACGTCTCCTCCCACTGAAAGCGCATCGCCGGAAATCCTGAAATAAATCCAGGAACAATGCGAGCACCAGAATTTGAACCCTGGTGGGTTGGGGATACCAGTGTCCACCTAACCAACTCAACCACAGGTTGATTCGCTCTCGTGCAGTTTTTTGTGTTGGTTCGTGTTTGGTTTTTTCTGTTGGTTTTTCAGGCTATACTTTTTATTTCATCTTTTTTTCGCGTTTTCCGGTGATTTTTTTTCTTTTTCAGTTATTTTTGCTTCTTTTTCTATTTTAAAAACGTGCACATTCGTTTAAATGTGCAAACACTTCTTTAAATGCACTATTTTTTATTAAAACATGTGAGCGCTTCAAAAAACATTAGATGAATACGTTTTCAATGAGAGAACACTTTTTTAACTACACAATGAATTATTTATAATGCAAGATAAACATTTTTAATCCATGTTGAACTATCTTTTAACACACGAGAAAATTTTTAAATGCACGATGACCTTTGTTGAATATGATGAACTTTTTAATTATACGTTGAACATTTGAAAATACCAGTTAAACATTTTTATCAAATTAATAAAATAAAGCATTTCCCAAATATTTATTTTTTTAAACCATTAAAGTAAATTAAATTTAGCAAAGGTAAAATGGACCAGCAAAACCTGGGCGAGCGCCCTGTCCCGCTCGCACTGAGGCGAGGAATATCTGCGTCGCATGCGCCTGCGCTGCGTGGCTCACCTTCTCTTCTCCTTTTTTTTTCCTCGAAAAGAAGAGATAGGACTTTCAGCACCCTGGTGCCCCTACACCCTCTATGAACAGTAAATTCAAAACAAATCCAAAATAAATCAAAAAAATCTGAAACTTCAGGACATCGAACATCATGAAACGTTTGATGATCTTGCAAAGTTTTTAGCTAAAAATAACATTCGAAGAGCACTCAAATGAAAAAAAAACAAAATCATTGTTCAAAGTTTATGTACATTTTTGAGCAGTGATTTTGTTTTTTTCGGTGAGGGCTCCATGAAGGTTATTTGTTGCCGAAACTTTGTAGGAACATCAAAACTTTGATAATCTTTGATCCCTGAAAGTTTCAGATTTTTTTTTATTTTTTTCGATTTTATATAAATTTACTGTTCATCTTTGAGAAATGTCTATCAGCACCCGGGTGCCCCTACACCCTCTATGAACCGTAAATTCAAAACAAATTCAAAATAAATCAAAAAAATCTGAAACTTCGGGACATCAAACATCATGAAACTTTTGATGATCTTGCAAAGTTTTTAGCTAAAAATAACATTCGAAGAGCACTCAAATGAAAAAAAAACAAAATCATTGTTCAAAGTTTATGTACATTTTTGAGCAGTGATTTTGTTTTTTCGGTGAGGGCTCCATGAAGGTTATTTGTTGCTGAAACTTTATAGGAACATCAAAACTTTGATAATCTTTGATCCCTGGAAGTTTCAGATTTTTTTGATTCTTTTTTGATTTTATATGAATTTACTGTTCATGAGGGTGTAGGGGCACCCGGGAGCTGTTAGACATTTCTCAAAGAAAAAGAGATAGGACTTGCACCCGGGTCGCCGGTCGGCATACCGGGACGGACGACGACGCGACGACGACGTCGCTGTGCACACGCGGTACGTGTGCCGTGCGGGTGGAGAGCACATGTTTCACGGCCGTGCAGCAACCATCGCTGAACACCCAAACCATACCACCACCGTACGCCTATATTTGTGGTTCGTCCGATCCGAGCTGCCGCCTGCCGGCAGGGTCTCTGTCCGTCGCCATCCTCGCGCTCGCTTCCGTGCGCGACTCTGCCGCACACACCTCTCCTTCCTCTCGCCACCGTGCCATCGTTGTTCAGCCGTATCTATCCATCGGGCAACCCTTCTCTTCTGCGGACCCCTGCCTATCCTACCCAATCCATACACACACTAGCCAACGGCACTACACACACTAGCCAACGGCACGCACGTTCGCCTTAAGTTCAGCTCGATCTTCTACGTGGCCATCCCACACACGTGCTCCAACTTCAAGATGATGGCGCTCATGGCTTCTCTTCAGCTCCATTCTACTCCAGCAGTCCTCTGCCTCGCCTTCGTAGCCTCTTGCGTCCTCCTCGTTGCTAGAAGCCGCAAGGACGGCGCGCGCGGATCACCGCCACCTTCGCCTCCGGCGCTGCCCGTCATCGGCAACCTGCACCAGCTCGGCCGGGGCCGCCATCACCGGAGGCTGCAAGCCCTCGCGCGGAGCTACGGCCCGCTCTTCCTCCTCCGGCTCGGCTCCGTGCCCACCGTCGTGGTCTCCTCGCCCTCCCTGGCCCAGGCCGTGCTCAAGACCCAGGACCACGCCTTCTGCAGCCGGCCGCAGCCGCGCACGGCCCGCGGCACGCTCTACGGCTGCCGTGACATGGCCTTCAGCCCCTACGGCGAGCGCTGGCGCCAGCTCCGCCGCATCGCCGTCCTGCACCTCCTCAGCGCGAAGCGGGTCGACTCCTTCCGCTCCCTCCGGCAGCAGGAGGTCATGGGCTTCGTGGAACGGATCCGCGCCGGCGCCCGGAAAGGAGTAGTCAACGTGACCGAGCTCGTCATCAGCCTGACCAACACCGTCATCTCCAAGGCGGCGTTTGGAAACAGGCTCGGCGGCGTCGACCCAGGGGTGGTCCGCCACATGATGAAGGAGCTCACCGAGCTGCTCGGGACGATCGCCGTTAGCGACGTGTTCCCGCGGCTCCGCTGGGTGGACTGGGCGACGGGGCTCGACGCGAGGATCAGCCGGACGGCGGCTGAGCTCGACAGTGTCATCGAGAAGACGCTCGCGGCCGGAGCACGAGGGGAGCCGAGGAAACGACGGTGAGGAGGTTCATGACCTCCTCGACGGCTTGCTCTCGATCTTCAAGGATGGCGATCAGGGGTTTAGGCTGGACCGGACTGATGTCAAGGCGCTCATCTTGGTAATTCGATCAAGAACCACGGCCTACTAGTCCGCTACTACTAGTAATAACCTAGCACTAGTAGCAATAGCCCACGTGTTAACACGATCGATCCTTCCTCACATTGCAGGACATGTTCATAGGAGGCACGGACACGATCTATAAGGCGATAGAATGGACGATGGCCGAGCTTGTTAAGAACCCAAGAGAAATGGAAAAGGTGCAAGCAGAGGTGAGACAAGTTGCTGCCGGTACGCAGGGAGTTCTTGAGGAGGAGCTGGAGACGATGAGCCTCCTCCATGCTGCCATGAAAGAGGCACTACGGCTACATCCGCCCATACCCCTCTTCCCGCACGAGTCGATTCAGAACACCCGGCTGCACGGCTACGACATCCCAGCCAAGACCCGGATCATGATCAACGCATGGGCAATCGGACGGGACAACAAGTCGTGGGAGGACGCCGATGAGTTCCGGCCAGAGAGGTTCATGGACAAGGCCATGGACTACAGCGGCAAGGACCCCCGGTTCACACCGTTCGGCGCGGGGAGGAGGGGATGCCCCGGTATCGCCTTTGGGATGCGGCTGGCGGAGCTTACACTAGCTAACATGATGTACCATTTCGATTGGATGTTGCCTGAGGGCCAGGACCCGGAGTCATTTGAGGTCGTTGAGTCCAACGGCTTCGCACCTGCTCTTCAGTACCCTTTGATCCTTGTCGCAAAACCTTTGTAAGCATGCATCGTGTCGACGATGAATGTACCACCGATCTTACTACCGTATTTTTTCGTTGTTTTGGCTATGATACAGAAGGCTCTAGGGTGAAGGAGAGAGCACTTCTTGGGATGGGCTTACTTATAGCGAGTCACGTAGAAGTATCCATAGGGGGAGGGGGAGGGAGAGGGAGGTTGGAGCCCAGGAGAGCGCATTGGAGACTATGAAGACACAAGTTTGCGTAGGTTAAGCCCCCCTCCCCCTTCCCCGATGGGTGATGGACCTACATCCTATTATTCATGTATTGATATGAGAGAGGAGTACAATATCTAGATTGGACCTACAAGCTAGGTTTCGAGGTGTTAAGTCTTCACAAATGGCTTGAGTCTTTGGCATGGGACCTTGGGTACTCATGTAGAGGCATTTTATTCGTTGGTAAGTCATCGATCTCTCGTGCAATGCAATAGGATTTGATCATGCTCCTGGAATCATCGCGGATGTCCTCATCTCCTCCAAATGCAAGCCTCGGGGAACATATGCACCAATAGTTTGATACGATCCATCCTTACCCAGATGGTATAACTTTTTAGTACTAATGGACTACACACCCACAAGCCCCTCAACATTATGCGAAATTAGGTTTGTGACCATTGAAAATGAAATCAAACATAAACCTTTAGTCCGCCACCTTTCGGATCCTCCCGAGAAGATATCCTTGGTCAGGTTTCTAGAAGCAGTTGGGCAGTGTCGTTGAGAGCTTACTTGAGGCGACGCCGTGCTAAGATATTCCTACTCCAGAATGTGAAACATCCCACATTCCTAGGGGGTAATGGACTCACAAATTGGCAAGCTATCCAAAATATTTGGATGGCCAACCACTGTCATTGTGGGTGGTGATGACAAAACATACACACCTTAGCTAACCTAAAGGTTATTATCGATGGACCCAAGCATCAAAGGTAATCGAACGATGTGGGAATTCCTACTTTCAATCACGCACCCAAATTATCAACCATGCGGAAATAACGGGTTGCGAGGGTGATTAGGCCAACCATCGTCGATGTGACCCTTCAAGGCGTGAGGGGTCTATAATAAATGGAGCCTGGACCTCAGCCATTTTCGCCATTTTGGTGCTTTGCAGTAGAGTTCTTCAGGATATCCGAGCAGTCCAAGGCGGTGGCATCCCGAGCAGTCCAAAGCGGAGGCATCGTCATCGGACTGGAAGAAGAGCTTGTGCGGTGCGACCAATTTGCAACTACCGATGTAACAACGGTTCTTGTTGCCCTTTCACATGACGCGGTGCAAGTCAATGTAGGGTCAAGCCACCCCACCCCAAGAGGTGTGGATTGTGGTCATGATCAAGTTGTTCAAGTGCGGGCTTGCGCTTCCACAATCTAAACTCTTCAAAGAAGTATACTCAAGTTTTACCACATCGAGCTTTCGGGTGATGATTATCATGTTTTATTCATGCACTTGGACACTACAATGTTATGTCTGACTTTTTTCACTCGAATATGCACGAGTATTAAAGAAGAAAGGCAAATAATGCCTCCACCACCCGTTTGTTGGAAATATGCCCTAGAGGCAATAATAAAATGATTATTATTATATATTTTCTTGTTCATGATAATTGTCTATTGTTCATGCTATAATTGTGTTATTCGGAAATCGTAATACATGTGTGAATACATAGACCACAATATGTCCCTAGTGAGCCTCTAGTTGACTAGCTCGTTGATCAACAGATAGTCATGGTTTCCTGACTATGGACATTGGATGTCATTGATAACGGGATCACATCATTAAGGACAGTAAAACTGAGCCTAAACCGAGCTCTCTCAGGCCCCCAGCAATTTCGGCCGTCGGATTATGCATCTAGATCGTTTCTCACCGTCAGATCACGTTTCTGCGCCATTTTACCGCGACTGGGCCGCCTGTCCTGATGGGCAGCTATTCTGGAGACTTTTTTGAAGGCCTGTCGTTGATTGGGCCTCAACGGCCCATTTATCATCTGCAGCCCAGGAGGCGAAGCTAGCGAAGGAACCGGTGGCCGACGGGATCCAGCGGATGCCAGCCGCGCAAGAGGGATCTAGCGCTCAAGGGAGCCGATGAGACGCGTGCGAGGCAACCGGCGGTCCAGGGGATCCAGCCAAGGCAAGGCATCTGAGGGGATCCGGCGCTCGAGCGGCTGCCTGGTCAGTTCGCTGGTCTTCCCTCCCCTTGTCTCTCAGGTCCTGAAGGCGGCAGCGGCAACGAGCCGGCGACGCCTCCGCTGAGGTTGCGGCGATGGAACCCGCGCGAGGTGGTGCTGGGCGGGGCGAGCGTGCGGCATGGGCCGCTGGCCTTTGGAACACATATCTACATCCATAGCTCTGGCGGCAACGGCGGCGGTAGCGGGTGACGTCTCATCCTGCTCCTAGCCGGCGACGGTGGATCAACGCCTATTCTAATTTAATCCTCCTCTCTTCTTCTTGTACAGGGTACTCTTGTAGGGCAACCTGTTCTTCTCGATGGTGCTCCAGCAACTGCATAATTCAGGCTGGAGGTGATGGAGGGCACTGTACAAAAGGACATGTGTATGGGAACAACAATACACCAGGCCCTCCTATATTTCTTTCCTTTTCATGTACGATTCCTTTTTCCACAAAACAAAATCTTTGTCCTGACATACTTCCAATCCAATTTGTACATACAGGTAATGTTGTTGGCGATGGTCAATTGATTTGAGCATATTTGGAGACCGGTAGGCGCGCGGCCATACTGCCCGAGTCACCACCTGAGAGAGGATCCCAGAGGAGATGGGCAGATGCTCCAGAGGATTTTGTACATAGAGCAACTTCCTCTTCATCTAGCTGATCTTTTCTCGAAAACTTGAGCGACTGGACTTATGCACTTGTCCCTTAGAGTCAATTGCCACAGCCTCTTGCGTATTCAGACCCACTCTTCTTTCACCCAATATGTCTATTTCCAAATATTCACGTCCTTGGTTCTCTCCCATCTGACCTGTGACTAAAACTAAAATTAATATGTGCAACTAACAATGGGGCATCTCATGAGAATGGAGTTGAAACAATCGGTGTACTGATGGACATGTTATTTTTTATTGCATACTTGTTTACTTTGGACCTCCGCCCTGAATAGTAAGATCAACACTAAGATTGATGTACTAATGACATTTAACTTTTTTTGTGTCAGGTAAGTTGATTTTGTATCTCAATCCAAGAGAGAGGGGGGGGGGGGAGGGGTCCCCAGCAATTGCTCATTATAATGGTCCAGCTAATCAGCTTACGACGGAAGATTAGAGGGATAACAATTCTTAATGTTTACAACAATTAGTATTAGTGATAAATAGTATGGTTGGCTGCCTCTTTGTGGTTTTGTCAACAATTCATGATCTTCACATGAATTAGTAGTAGTGATAAGTAGTATGGATGCCATAGGATTATTTTTCATTCTCACATTCAATTGTTAGTTATTGCAAGCTTCTTAGATCTATAATTTGGTAAACCTACTAACATCACTTAATTGAAATATTTTTTGTTTTTCTTGTGCTCGGCTTGCAGGTAACAATGTACTTGAAAAGTCTAATCTGCAGCCTTTCACTCAAAGCCCTTAAAAATAAAATGACAATAATTCGGTATATACATGTCTTGAATTAAATTTTTGTCTTATATTGCAACTTATATTATCAATGATTTTTTGTGAATTAAATTTCCTTTACATGAAAATGAGCCACCTTTTCTAACACAGTAAAGCTATGTTTCGAAGTATTCACTAATTAACTTGTGAAGAGATCTGAAACAAGGTTACCCACTATCAGAAATAATGAATGCATCTGTACAATAATCAGTTGGGTACCTTCTTTTAGTTTGAGTTTCATAATTTGGACAGTTTTTTTTATTGGATTGT
Source organism: Aegilops umbellulata (assembly GCA_032464435.1). Classification (NCBI taxonomy): domain Eukaryota; kingdom Viridiplantae; phylum Streptophyta; class Magnoliopsida; order Poales; family Poaceae; genus Aegilops; species Aegilops umbellulata. Next base: position 388,259,174 of record CP136054.1, on the reverse strand, counting down.
TATTGTTGTTTCATGTATTTGTTACGCACTATTGTCCCACCTTATGTTACTTGACAATATTGCAAAACATATGTTTTAATGGAGCTATCTGAATGACCTTGATATGATTTTACCTTGTCTACTATTTTTCTGTTGTTAGTACCATTTGGATAGAAATTTCATATGTAATCAGTAAGTTTGCATTTAATTTTTCTGTTTTTATTTCCTTTGTTTCCTCAAAGGTTGATTTCACACGAAAATCCCATTTGCAAGAGAGCTTTTCATCGCCTCCATACATGTGTTTCTCTGCAAGTACTAAACTGGTTTGGAAATTTGGATTTGTGGTCTGGCCTGGATGTCAACATCATTTTCTGTATGATGGTATTATCTGACGATGGGAAAATGAAACATTTTTCCATTACCAGATATGTTGTCTTACTCATTCTCTTTAAGTACTAAATCTGGAATGATGTTAATTGGCGATTAGATTACTCCCTGGCCTGCTAGCTTTTGAAGAGAAAATTATAACTGATCAGATTTGGAATTTTTTCTGACCATTTCCATGGGAACGAGGGATTATGTCATTGCTTTACCTGGTACCATTTGTTTGTGGCTACAGCCCATAGCTACAAAAAAAGCATCTTCATATTTTCTTAGGTGTCTTGCCTGTTGCAAATACTGGCATTCAGTCAATTTGTAGGCTACTTGCATATTTTCTTCTTCTTATTAGTTGTGTTTTGCTTGGAAACGGCCTACTATCACATAATATATTGACATGCCCTCACCAACATAATTTGTTACCTTCGCAACAAATTTGAAAAGATGCAGACTGTTTTTTGTCAGGTGTGATTGCCAACTCTTTGAGTTTTTTATAATTCAACTCATCTCTACCTCAGTATAAAGTTGTATGCCAGCGCAGCCCTTTACAATTTATCCCCAATTTCAAGAGAATGGGTAAAGTACCTCCCTTGTGTACAGTGTATTACTGTTATCACTTGTTTGTTGTCTTCTTTTATTATGGACCAACTACTAACATTATTGTATGTTTTACTGAATGTAGATCTCCAGTGTACTACCATTCTTCTTTTATATATAATTATACCACAGAGGTTTTTACAAATATTTATAATATTCTTTTATCAAAATGGATGAGTGTGCGAACATATTCTATGATTGAACTTACATATGTGAAAGGTACTACTCTGCCATGTTTTGTGGAATCATATGTACTACTAAAATTCCTATCATTTTATTGATAAAATGGACGGGCGCAGCAACGCGCGCCATCGATGATCTAGTTAGGAGAATGATGTCATGGACAAGACCCAATCCTAAGCATAGCACAAGATCGTGTAGTTCGTTTGCTAGAGCTTTTCCAATGTTAAGTATCATTTCCTTAGACCATGAGATCGTGTAACTCCCGGATGCCGTAGGAGTGCTTTGGGTATGCCAAACGTCACAACGTAACTAGGTGACTATAAAGGTATATTACAGGCATCTCCGAAAGCATCTGTTGGGTTGACACGGATCGAGACTGGGATTTGTCACTCCGTATGACGGAGAGGTATCTCTGGTCCCACTCGGTAATGCATCATCATAATGAGCTCAATGTGACCAAGTGGTTGGTCACGGGATCATGCATTAGAGTACGAGTAAAGTGACTTGCCAGTAACGAGATTGAACGAGGTATTGGGATACCGACGATCGAATCTCGGGCAAGTAACGTACCGATTGACAAAGGGAATTGTATACGGGGTTACTTGAATCCTCGACATCGTGGTTCATCCGATGAGATCATCGTGGAGCATGTGGGATCCAACATGGGTATCCAGATCCCGCTGTTGGTTATTGACCAGAGAGTCGTCTCGGTCATGTCTGCATGTCTCTCGAACCTGTAGGGTCTACACACTTAAGGTTCGGTGACGCTAGGGTTGTATAGATATGAGTATGCAGTAATCCGAAAGTTGTTCGGAGTCCCGGATGAGATCCTGGACATCATGAGGAGTTCCGGAATGGTCCAGAGGTGAAGAATTATATATAGGAAGTGCAGTTTCGGCCATCGGGAAAGATTCGGGGTCACCGGTATTGTACTGGGACCACGGGATGGGTCCCGGGGGTCCACCGGGTGGGGCCACCCATCCCGGAGGGCCCATGGGCTGAAGTGGGGAGGGGAACCAGCCCCTGGTGGGCTGGTGCGCCTCCCCCTTGGGCCCCCCTGCGCCTAGGGTTGGAAACCCTAGGGTGGGGGGGGGCCTCCACTTGCCTTGGGGGGCAAGCCTCCCCTAGGCCGCTGCCCCCCTAGGAGATCCCATCTCCTAGGGCCGGCGCCCCCCTAGGGGGCCTATATAAAGGGGGGAGGGCAGCCGCACCCAAGCCTTGGCGCCTCCCGCTCCCCTGCTACACCTCTCCCTCTCGCAGAAACTCGGCGAAGCCCTGCTGCGATCACTGCTGCATCCACCACCACGCCGTCGTGCTGCTGGATCTTCATCAACCTCTCCTTCCCCCTTGCTGGATCAAGAAGGAGGAGACGTCATCCGCTCCGTACGTGTGTTGAACGCGGAGGTGCCGTCCGTTCGGCACTTGGTCATCGGTGATTTGGATCACGGCGAGTACGACTCCATCATCCCCGTTCTCTTGAACGCTTTCGCTCGCGATCTACAAGGGTATGTAGGTGCACTCTCCTCTCGTTGCTAGTTGACTCCATAGATTGGTCTTGGTGAAACTTAGGAAATTTTTTGTTTTCTGCAACGTTCTCCAACAGTGGCATCATGAGCTAGGTCTATGCGTAGTTCTCTTTGCACGAGTAGAACACAAATTTGTTGTGGGCATAGATGTTGCCAACTTTCTTGCCGCTACTAGTCTTATTTTGCTTCAGCGGTATTGTGAGATGAAGCGGCCCAGACCGACCTTACACGTACGCTTACGTGAGACAGGTTCCACCGACTGACATGCACTAGTTGCATAAGGTGGCTAGCGGGTGTCTGCCTCTCCCGCTTTAGTTGGAGCGGATTCGATGAAAAGGGTCCTTATGAAGGGTAAATAGAAGTTGGCAAATCACGTTGTGGCTTTCACGTAGGTAAGAAAACGTTCTTGCTAGAACCCTATTGCAGCCACGTAAAACATGCAACAACAATTAGAGGACGTCTAACTTGTTTTTGCAGCAAGTGCTTTGTGATGTGATATGGCCAAAATTTGTGATGAATGATATATGTGATGTATGAGATGATCATGTTATTGTAATAGGAATCACGACTTGCATGTCGATGAGTATGACAACCGGCAGGAGCCATAGGAGTTGTCTTAATTTATTTATGACCAGCGTGTCAACATAAACTTCATGTAATTACTTTACTTTATTGCTAAAGCGTTAGCCATAGTAGTAGAAGTAATAGTTGACGTGACAACTTCATGAAGACATGATGATGGAGATCATGATGATGGAGATCATGATGATGGAGATCATGGTGTCATGCCGGTGACGAAGATGATCATGGCTCCCCGAAGATGGAGATCAAAGGAGCAATATGATATTGGCCATATCATGTCACTATTTGATTGCATGTGATGTTTATCATGTTTTGTTTCTTATTTGCTTAGTACGACGGTAGTAAATAAGATGATCCCTCATAATAATTTCAAGAAAGTGTTCCCCCTAACTGTGCACTGTTGCTAAAGTTCGTTGTCTCAAAGCACCACGTGATGATCGGGTGTGATAGATTCTAACGTTCACATACAACGGGTGTAAGCCAGATTTACACATGCAAAACACTTAGGTTAACTTGACGAGCCTAGCATGTACATACATGGCCTCGGAACACGGAAGACCGAAAGGTCGAACATGAGTCGTATAGAAGATACGATCAACATAGAGATGTTCACCGATGATGACTAGTCCGTCTCACGTGATGATCGGACACGGTCTAGTCAAGTCGGATCATGTATCACTTAGATGACGAGAGGGATGTCTGATCTGAGTGGGAGTTCATTATATATAATTTGATTAGATGAACTTAATTATCATGAACTTAGTCTAAATAAACTTTACAATATGTCTTGTAGATCAAATGGCCCACGCTAATGTCAACCTCAACTTCAACGCGTTTCTAGAGAAAACCAAGCTGAAAGATGATGGCAGCAACTATACGGACTGGGTCCGGAACCTGAGGATCATCCTCATAGTTGCCAGGAAACAATATGTCCTAGAAGCACCGCTAGGTGAAGCACCCATCCCAGAGAACCAAGACGTTATGAACGCTTGGCAGCAGCGTGCTGATGATTACTCCCTCGTTCAGTGCGGCATGCTTTACAGCTTAGAACCGGGGCTCCAAAAGCGTTTTGAGCAACACGGAGCATATGAGATGTTCGAAGAGCTGAAAATGGTTTTCCAAGCTCATGCCTAGGTCGAGAGATATGAAGTCTCCGACAAGTTCTACAGTTGTAAAATGGAGGAAAATAGTTCTGTCAGTGAGCACATACTCAAAATGTCTGGGTTGCACAACCGCTTGTCCCAGCTGGACATTAACCTCCCGGACGAGGCGGTCATTGACAGAATCCTTCAGTCGCTCCCACCTAGCTACAAGAGCTTTGTGATGAACTACAATATGCAAGGGATGGAAAAGACCATTCCTGAGGTGTATTCAATGCTGAAATCAGCAGAGGTAGAAATCAAAAAGGAACATCAAGTGTTGATGGTCAATAAAACCACTAAGTTCAAGAAAGGCAAGGGTAAGAAGAACTTCAAGAAGGACGGCAAGGAAGTTGCCGCGCCCGGTAAGCCAGCTACCGGGAAGAAGCCGAAGAATGGACCCAAGTCTGAAACTGAGTGCTTTTATTGCAAGGGAAAGGGACACTAGAAGCGGAACTACCCCAAATACTTAGCAGACAAGAAGGCCGGCAACACTAAAGTTATATGTGATATACATGTAATTGATGTGTACATTACCAGTACTCGTAATAGCTCCTGGGTATTTGATACCGGTGCGGTTGCTCATATTTGTAACTCAAAACATGAGCTGCGGAATAAACGGAGACTGGCGAAGGACGAGGTGACGATGTGCGTCAGGAATGGTTCCAAGGTCGATGTGATCGCCGTCGGCACGCTACCTCTACATTTACCTACGGGATTAGTTTTAAACCTCAATAATTGTTATTTAGTGCCAGCTTTGAGCATGAACATTGTATCTGGATCTCGTTTAATGCGAGATGGCTACTCATTTAAATCCGAGAATAATGGTTGTTCTATTTATATGAGAGATATGTTTTATGGTCATGCCCCGCCGGTGAATGGTTTATTCTTAATGAATCTCGAACGTAATGTTACACATATTCATAGTGTGAATACCAAAAGATGTAAGGTTGATAATGATAGTCCCACATACTTGTGGCACTGCCGCCTTGGTCACATAGGTGTCAAACGCATGAAGAAGCTCCATACAGATGGACTTTTGGAGTCTCTTGATTTCAAATCATTTGACACGTGCGAACCATGCCTCATGGGGAAGATGACCAAGACTCCGTTCTCCGGAACAATGGAGCGAGCAACCAACTTACTGGAAATCATACATACTGATGTGTGCGGTCCAATGAGTGTTGAGGCTCGCGGTGGCTATCGTTATGTTCTCACTCTCACTAATGACTTGAGTAGATATGGGTATGTCTACTTAATGAAACACAAGTCTGAGACCTTTTAAAAGTTTAAGGAATATCAAAGTGAGGTTGAGAATCAACGTGACAGAAAAATCAAGTTCTTACGATCAGATCGTGGGGAAGAATATTTAAGTCACGAATTTGGTACGCACTTAAGGAAGTGTGTAATCGTTTCACAACTCACGCCGCCTGGAACACCTCAGCGTAACGGTGTGTCCAAACGTCGTAATCGCACTCTATTGGATATGGTGCGATCTATGATGTCACTCACTGATTTACCGCTATCATTTTGGGGATACGCTCTAGAGACAACTACATTCACTTTAAATAGGGCACCGTCTAAATCGTTGAGACGACACCGTATGAATTATGGTTTGAGAAGAAACCTAAGCTGTCGTTTCTAAAAGTTTGGGGATGCGATGCTTATGTCAAGAAACTTCAACCTGAAAAGCTCGAACCCAAGTCGGAAAAATACGTCTTCATAGGATACCCTAAGGAAACCATTGGGTATACCTTCTACCTCAGATCCGAAGGCAAGATCTTTGTTGCCAAGAACGGGTCCTTTCTAGAGAAAGAGTTTCTCTCGAAAGAAGTAAGTGGGAGGAAAGTGGAACTTGATGAAGTATTACCTCTTGAACCGGAGAGTAGCGCAGCTCAAGAAAATGTTTCTGTGGTGCCTCCACCGATTAGAGAGGAGGTTAATGATGATGATCATGAAACTTTAGATCAAGTTGCCACTGAACTTCGTAGGTCCACAAGGACACGTTCTGCACCAGAGTGGTACGGCAACCCTGTCCTGGAAATCATGTTGTTAGACAACGGTGAACCTTTGAACTATGAAGAAGCAATGGCTGGCCCAGATTCCAACAAATGGCTTGAAGCCATGCAATCCGAGATAGGATCCATGTATGAAAACAAAGTATGGACTTTGACAGACTTGCCCGATGATCGGCGAGCGATAGAGAATAAATGGATCTTTAAGAAGAAGACGGACGCGGATGGTAATGTTACCATCTATAAGGCTCGACTTGTCGCTAAGGGTTATCGACAAGTTCAAGGGGTTGACTACGATGAGACCTTCTCACCCGTAGCGAAGCTGAAGTCCGTCCGAATCTTGTTAGCAATTGCCGCATACTATGATTATGAGATATGGCAAATGGACGTCAAAACGGCATTCCTAAACGGCTTTCCTAAGGAAGAATTGTATATGATGCAGCCGGAAGGTTTTGTCGATCCCCAGAATGCTAACAAGGTATGCAAGCTCCAGCGCTCCATTTATGGACTGGTGCAAGCATCTCGGAGTTGGAACATTCGCTTTGATGAAATGATCAAAGCGTTTGGGTTTATGCAGACTTATGGAGAAGCCTGCGTTTACAAGAAAGTGAGTGGGAGCTCTGTAGCATTTCTCATATTATATGTGGATGACATACTTTTGATGGGAAATGATATAAAACTTTTGGACAGCATTAAGGCCTATTTGAATAAGTGTTTTTCAATGAAGGACCTTGGAGAAGCTTCTTATATATTAGGCATCAAGATCTATAGAGATGGATCGAGACGCCTCATAGGTCTTTCACAAAGCACATACCTTGATAAGATATTGAAGAAGTTCAATATGGATCAGTCCAAGAAGGGGTTCTTGCCAGTGTTGCAAGGTGTAAAATTGAGCTCAGCTCAATGTCCGACCACGGCAGAAGATAGAGAAAAGATGAGTGTCGTCCCCTATGCCTCAGCCATAGGGTCTATCATGTACGCCATGCTGTGTACCAGACCTGATGTAAACCTTGTCGTAAGTTTGGTAGGAAGGTACCAAAGTAACCCGGCATGGAACACTGGACAACGGTCAAGAATATCCTGAAGTACCTGAAAAGGACTAAGGACATGTTTCTTGTATATGGAGGTGACGAAGAGCTCGTCGTAAAGGGTTACGTCGACGCTAGCTTCGACATAGATCTGGATGACTCCAAGTCACAAACCAGATACGTGTTTATTTTGAATGGTGGGCCAGTAAGCTGGTGCAGTTGCAAGCAAAGCGTCGTGGCGGGATCTACATGTGAAGCGGAGTACATGGCAGCCTCGGAGGTAGCGCATGAAGCAATATGGATGAAGGAGTTCATCACCGACCTAGGAGTCATACCCAATGCGTGGGGGCCAATCGCTCTCTTCTGTGACAACACTGGAGCTATTGCACTTGCCAAGGAGCCCAGGTTTCACAAGAAGACCAGGCACATCAAGCGTCGCTTCAACTCCATTCGTGAAAATGTTCAAGATGGAGACATAGATATTTGTAAAGTGCACACGGATCTGAATGTCGCAAATCCATTAACTAAACCTCTTCCGCGAGCAAAACATGATCAACACCAGAACTCTATGGGTGTTCGATTCATCACAATGTAACTAGATTATTGACTCTAGTGCAAGTGGGAGACTATTGGAAATATGCCCTAGAGGCAATAATAAAATGATTATTATTATATATTTCCTTGTTCATGATAATTGTGTATTGTTCATGCTATAATTGTGTTATCCGGAAATCGTAATACATGTGTGAATACATAGACCATAATATGTCCCTAGTGAGCCTCTAGTTGACTAGCTCGTTGATCAACAGATAGTCATGGTTTCCTGACTATGGACATTGGATGTCATTGATAACGGGATCACATCATTAGGAGAATGATGTGATGGACAAGACCCAATCCTAAGCATAGCACAAGATCGTGTAGTTCGTTTGCTAGAGCTTTTCCAATGTTAAGTATCATTTCCTTAGACCATGAGATCGTGTAACTCCCGGATGCCGTAGGAGTGCTTTGGGTATGCCAAACATCACAACGTAACTGGGTGACTATAAAGGTATATTACAGGCATCCCCGAAAGCATCTGTTGGGTTGACACGGATCGAGGCTGGGATTTGTCACTCCGTATGACGGAGAGGTATCTCTGGGCCCACTCGGTAATGCATCATCATAATGAGCTCAATGTGACCAAGTGGTTGGTCACGAGATCATGCATTACAGTACGAGTAAAGTGACTTGCCAGTAACGAGATTGAACGAGGTATTGGGATACCGACGATCGAATCTCGGACAACTAACGTACCGATTGACAAAGGGAATTGTATACGGGGTTACTTGAATCCTCGACATCGTGGTTCATCCGATGAGATCATCGTGGAGCATGTGGGAGCCAACATGGGTATCCAGATCCCGCTGTTGGTTATTGACCAGAGAGTCGTCTCGGTCATGTCTGCATGTCTCTCAAACCCGTAGGGTCTACACACTTAAGGTTCGGTGACGCTAGGGTTGTATAGATATGAGTATGCAGTAATCCGAAAGTTGTTCGGAGTCCCGGATGAGATCCTGGACATCACGAGGAGTTCCGGAATGGTCCGAAGGTGAAGAATTATATATAGGAAGTGCAGTTTCGGCCATCGGGAAAGATTCGGGGTCACCGGTATTGTACTGGGACCATCGAATGGGTCCCGGGGGTCCACCGGGTGGGGCCACCCATCCCGGAGGGCCCATGGTCTGAAGTGGGGAGGGGAACCAGCCCCTGGTGGGCTGGTGCGCCTCCCCCTTGGCCCCCCCTGCGCCTAGGGTTGGAAACCCTAGGGTGGGGGGCGCCTCCACTTGCCTTGGGGGGCAAGCCTCCCCTTGGCCGCCGCCCCCCCTAGGAGATCCCATCTCCTAGGGCCGGCGCCCCCCTAGGGGGCCTATATAAAGGGGGGAGGGAGGGCAGCCGCACCAAAGCCTTGGCGCCTCCCTCTCCCCTGCTACACCTCTCCCTCTCGCAGAAACTCGGCGAAGCCCTGCTGCGATCACTGCTGCATCCACCACCACGCCGTCGTGCTGTTGGATCTTCATCAACCTCTCCTTCCCCCTTGCTGGATCAAGAAGGAGGAGACGTCATCCGCTCCGTACGTGTGTTGAACGTGGAGGTGCCGTCCGTTCGGCACTTGGTCATCGGTGATTTGGATCACGGCGAGTACGACTCCATCATCCCCGTTCTCTTGAACGCTTCCGCTCGCGATCTACAAGGATATGTAGATGCACTCTCCTCTCGTTGCTAATTGACTCCATAGATTGGTCTTGGTGAAACGTAGGAATTTTTTTGTTTTCTGCAACGTTCTCCAACACCGTTTACACATACATCTCCGTACAGCCGTTACTCCCGTACACAGTCCATGTACATGAATAGACTCTACTCCTCCCGACTAGCCTACCTATGCAAACCACCTAGAAAACCGTTCAACTCCCCTTTGAGCAGCCCTGCTGAAGCCCACACCTTAGTCTCTGATCCCACCTTGGCGATGAGCCTCTCGATCGAGGGCGAAGTGTCGTCGAACACGACAACATTATGTTGATGCTTCCATAGCTCCCACAATACTAGAAGCAATATGGTAGGCAGGTCCTTGGTGCCGAGAGAGGTATCTCCACTCTTGCTGCATAGCCAAGCCCCAAGGGAATCTTGCTGGCTCGGCGTCCAGTCTCGCTTGCCAAAAGCCTCTCCAACCACTGTCCACATCATCCCGGCAAACACGGATGTTATGTTCGACTTTAAGAATAAAAATTATGGGTTTAAAATGTTGTTGAGTTGTGTGATGTTGAAACACGAAAAAAGCGCGTGCGTGCACAAGAGAAATAGAAAAGAAAATACAGAAACTGCAATTTTAGGGAACCTAAGAAAGCACCGAGCTACAAACCTTAAAATGGTTTTAGAGGAGTCGCAAAAAAAAATGGTTTTAGAGGGAGCCCTCTTGGAAATGAGTATGCTAGAGTTGCTATTACGTCGAACAGAGTACCAATGATACGGCGTAAACAATGGATCATATGGGCGTTATGGCTAGTGAGATTTCCACCATTAATTGTGCCTTCACCTCACATCTTAATGCTTGATCACAGGCGGGGTGACTCGCATAAAGTGAGGACGTGCAGTGCAGTCGCAACCAAAAATTGATGCAGCCTACTAGCTAGTTTCAGCAGTACCAGGTGTGGTAAGTGCACAGCAAGCTTATGATCAATTGTCCTTAATAATGGCATAAAAGCGCCAGCGAATTCTCCATCTACGGTACTCCAAATGTCCAAATCTACTCGCGCTAGCTGTTGTCAAGCTCAGATCGTAGCTAGGCCAGGCCATGCCATGCCAGGTAGTGATCGAGGCAAGAACAGAGGTGCCGTAGCTCTCTCCCGTCGGCACAGACCACAAAGGCAGAACATGGACAGGGTTGACACAACGCCGGCGATTATTGCCTCTGTCGCGTGCCTTTTGGTAACACGACCGGCGCGTCTCAGAGAAGCATCAGGCCGGCGCAACCCAATGCTGCGACGAGCGTGACGGCTGACGAGCAGGCAGCGGTGTCCCATCGGCCGCGCGACCTGGCCTGTCTGTACCCCGCACCGCACGAGGCCGATGAACAGCTGCTCAGGCCCGGCCGGAAGCATACGGTCGGGTGGTTATCAGCTCGACGGTGTGGCGGGGGGCCGGTGGTGATCTGCCGGCCAGCGATAAGGGTGTCTGTATTTTTCCTAGTACTACGTTACATTTTCTTCGTCGAGCGGTTACGAGGTGCCTGTGGAATGAATAGTGGATCTGGCGCCTATCGGCGTCTTGCTGGATCCAGCGATCCTGCTCCGGCTGTCGCTGTTGATCGATCGCTGCACGTACCGCCGTGCTCATGTGCCCACCAGGCCGGTCGTTTCGGGAGGGTCCAGTCAGTGTGCTGCACGTTCGGCTGCTTCCCTTGCCGACCATTTTTCAAAAAAAAAATGCAGGCTGCGTGCTTCAATTCATTTGTTCTCTCTGGACTCTCGAAGAAAATGCTACTGTTTGCTTTTCTTCTCTTTGCTCCGTGATGGATTGAACGCTGTTGCACTCCCGCTGTGCAGTGTGTATATGCAACACCGTCGTCACTGCACTGTCTCGGATCCATCATGTTAGATTGTATAGTTCCCGTATATGTGTACATATGATGTAACGTTGTATCCCTTCATTATATATATATATATATATATATATATATATAATATATATATATATATATATATATATATATATAGAGAGAGAGAGAGAGAGAGAGAGCATGGATTTTCTATCAACACTAGCTAGAGTGGCTGTTATCTGAACCCTTTGCTTGCATCGAGATCCGAACTTTCTTGTAGATAAGGTTCCTATTTTTTGAATTTTGGATGATCTCTATTACCAAAGAGGAAGCCATGTGGGGGTCCTTTACACAGCAGCGGACTAAAATGGAAGCCTATGACCTGCGATGGCAGGAGTATTCATAGAATGCATGCAGCCCCTTTCAAGCATTGGTCTTCGAGCATGAACCATTCTGGGTAAGCATGTGATGTATGTTTTGTTGTGTAGCTAACACTCAAAGGTTCCACCCATCCTAAGCTTTTTTTAGCAAGTATGGACATGATTTGGCTGCAGCGACCGCAAACGGTTCGGCACCTTCAAAACCGCTTGTCAATAACTGCCCTTGCTGCTGGGCCGGCACGTTTTGACAAGCTAGGAACCGTTCTTGCTGGGACTGTTACTGCCATGTTTTCAGTTGCAAGCCTGAGAAAACGTTGCATGCTGCAACTCGGCTTGAATTTTCAATGAATCATCCATTCATAGTGACTTGCAAGCTGTTTTAACCGGTGATCAGCTGATCATTTTAGAGCCGAAAGGGCCATTAATTGCAGACCAAAAATGAGTCTATAGTGAAGAAAATCAAATCAGCGCGATACATAGCTGCATCTCTTTGACATTGTTCAACAGGTAGAGTGAGCTAGGTGCTGTTTACATGCTCAGCCACATCGCATAGCAGCCGGATGAAAAGCACAAATGCGGGTGCGCGAGCGTGCAGATCGGCGAGCCAGGAGATGTTTGCATGTATGCATACATTACCTAAATCACTTAGTCAATAGTCATGAGTGTTAGTGGGCTGAAAGCTAGCTGTTGCAGGTTGCTAATAGAGTGTGAGGATCAGTACGTTGGAAAGCCGGGAGACTAGTTCTAAGGGTGTTGAATTAGTTGAGGCATACACGTAAACTTGAGTCGATCCTTGAGAGTAGGTTGCATGTGCATGTGAGTTAGTTGTGTTAGTCCAGTACGTGTGCCTGCATGTACTAGCTAAGTATCTAGTGGTGAGTGGTAAACGGATCAAGCCGTTGTGTGGCTTTGTCGTGTGTGTGTGCATGCATGTCCCCCTTTTTGTTGAGAAGAAATAGAGAAAGAGACACAAGTTGTGAGCAGTGCCAGGAAAAAAAAACTCTATGCTTTTCTTCTTCCTTGTGTGTGCGTTTGTCCCTGCGCATAATAACGATCACTCCTTAGCTAAGTGGTTGTTTGGATAGCGATGATTAGCCATGAGTTTATAGAAAATAGGTTTTTAGCCGATTTTATGTAAAATCAGTTTTACTAGTTTGTTTATGACTAATCAGTTTATGAGCAATCATGTTTGGAGTAAGAGAAGTTAACGCTGGCTTTTCTTGTTTCTCGTTTGGATATGTATCTCTCCCGTGAGATGAGGAAGGAGCAGGCTGCCAGAAAAGAACGGGATGGCGTGAGTCTGATCCACGACGCGGGCGTTTTGTTTTAGATGACGAGCATTGACTTTTTGTCCAGTAAAATCCATGGTTTCTACCAGCACCGTGCGGTAAAAGATCATGTAGCGCACTGCCCATGAACAGTGTCACGGACTCATCTCATCTCCGTAATGCATTTTAAAATGAGCCACGACAATGCATGGGAAGCACAACCCCGCAAGATAATTTTTTCACACAAACTCCCTCCATTTTTAAATATAAATAAGTCTCTACTCGAAACAAAATGAGTAAATCTACACTCTAAAATATGTTATATACATACGTACGTAGTCTATATTAAAATCTCTGAGAAACTTATATTTAGGACGGAGGGAGTAAAAGAAAGTCATGTCGTCCGGGTGCCAATCACCGACGTTGTTAAGGGCCACTCCAACGTGACACCACATCTCGCCCACCCGCATTCGTTTGGATTTGCATGGACAAAAGCACGTCCCAAAACAAGGCTGGAGATGAAGAACCATCGGAGAGGCATGCTTATCGTTAGATGTAACCGACCTATGTGTAACCCTAGGTGCCACTGGTGTCTATATAAACCAAGGGGTGTAAACCGTAGAGGCCAACTCATTCACACACGATCTCGTGGTAGATCAACATGTACTTGTATCCCGTTCATCAATACAATCAAAGCAAAGCGTAGGGTTTTACCTTTTTGAGAGAGGGCCTGAACATAGGTAAACATTGAGTCAGGTTATGTTGTGACAGGGCTCTCGCGTGGGGTTCTCGCTCTCGAGATGGTGCATATGTACCAACTATATACATGGAGCGTTATCAATCATCAGGATGGGGGGGGGTGTATAGAGGTGCATATAGAGAGCTCCAAACGTTATACAGACATTGAAGGAAATATGCCCTAGAGGCAATAATAAAGTTATTATTTATTTCCTTATATCATGATAAATGTTTATTATTCATGCTAGAATTGTATTAACCGGAAACATAATACATGTGTGAATACATAGACAAACAGAGTGTCACTAGTATGCCTCTACTTGACTAGCTTGTTGATCAAAGATGGTTACGTTTCCTAGCCATAGACATGAGTTTTCATTTGATTAACGGGATCACATCATTAGGAGAATGATGTGATTGACTTGACCCATTCCGTTAGCTTAGCACTTGATCGTTTAGTATGTTGCTATTGCTTTCTTCATGACTTATACATGTTCCTATGACTATGAGATTATGCAACTCCCGTTTACCGGAGGAACACTTTGTGTGCTACCAAACGTCATAACGTAACCGTGTGATTATAAAGGTGCTCTACAGGTGTCTCCGAAGGTACATGTTGGGTTGGCATATTTCGAGATTAGGATTTGTCACTCCGATTGTCGGAGAGGTATCTCTGGGCCCTCTCGGTAATGCACATCACTTAAGCCTTGCAAGCATTGCAACTAATGAGTTAGTTGTGAGATGATGTATTACGGAACGAGTAAAGAGACTTGCCGGTAACGAGATTGAACTAGGTATTGAGATACCGATGATCGAATCTCGGGCAAGTAACATACCGATGACAGAGGGAACAACGTATGTTGTTATGCGGTCTGACCGATAAAGATCTTCGTAGAATATGTGAGAGCCAATATGAGCATCCAGGTTCCGCTATTGGTTATTGACCGGAGACGTGTCTTGGTCATGTCTACATAGTTCTCGAACCCGTAGGGTCCCCACGCTTAAAGTTTCGATGACAGTTATATTATGAGTTTATGAGTTTTGATGTACCGAAGGAGTTCGGAGTCCCGGATGAGATCGGGGACATGACGAGGAGTCTCGAAATGGTCGAGACGTAAAGATCGATATATTGGACGACTATATTCGGACATCGGAAAGGTTCCGAGTGATTCGGGTATTTTTCGGAGTATCGGAGAGTTACGGGAATACGTGTTGGGCCTTATTGGGCCATACCGGAAAGAAGGAAAAGGGCCTCAAAGGTGGCCGCACCCCTCCCCTTGGTCTGGTCCGAATTGGACTAGGGAGGGGGGCGCCCCCTTCCGTCCTTCTCCTTTTCCCTTCCCTTTCCTTCCCTCCTACTCCTACTACTTGGAAGGGTCCTAGTTCTACTAGGAAAGGGGGAATCCTACTCCCGGTAGGGCGCGCCATAGAGAGGGCCGGCCCTCCCCCTCCTCCACTTCTTTATATACGGGGGCAGGGGGCACCCCATAGACACAACAATTGATCCTTGAGATCTATTAGCCGTGTGCGGTGCCCCCTCCACCATAGTCCACCTCGATAATATCGTAGAGGTGCTTAGGCGAAGCCCTGCGTCGGTAGAATATTATCATCATCACCACGCCGTCGTGCTGACGGAACTCTCCCTCAAAGCTCGGCTGGATCGGAGTTCGAGGGACGTCATCGAGCTGAATGT
Organism: Aegilops umbellulata; assembly: GCA_032464435.1. Taxonomy (NCBI): domain Eukaryota; kingdom Viridiplantae; phylum Streptophyta; class Magnoliopsida; order Poales; family Poaceae; genus Aegilops; species Aegilops umbellulata. The sequence continues at coordinate 388,243,593 of CP136054.1, read as the reverse complement.
GTGCAGAACTCGGAGGTGCCGTGCGTTCGGTACTTGGATCGGTCAGATCGTGAAGACGTACGACTATATCAACCACGTTGTCATAACGCTTCCGCTTTCGGTCTATGAGGGTACGTAGACAACACTCTCCCCTCTCGTTGCTATGCATCACCATGATCTTGCATGTGCATAGGAATTTTTTTGAAATTACTATGTTCCCTAACAGACATAGGTTTGAGTGCGCGAAGAAGAGAAAACACACCAACAAATCGGTGTGCCCCTGTCGTGGAACCACATGCGGGGCGATTGTTTCGCCGCCATATACATACGGTCAAGTAAGGTTCCTTGTGCGCAACTGATGGTTCCCCGAATCGGATTGGGTGGGGTTCCGTCAATAAAGAAGGACGGTATGGCCTTGCAAGGTTTGCAAGGTTCCTTGTGCGCAACAGAGGGTTCCCCCGTCGGATTGGGTCGGGTTCCCACATTATAAGAGGAGAGTTCTCGCTCCCGAGATGGCGGACATGTACCAACTATACACAAGGAGCGTTATCAGTCATCAAGATGGTGGAGGCCTGCCCGCGGGGGGGTTGTATGGAGGTGCATATAGAGAGCTCCAACGTTATACAGACATAGGTTTGAGTGCGCGAAGAAGAGAAATCACATCAACAAATCGGTGTGCCCCTGTCATGGGACCACATGGGGGGCGATTGTTTCGCCGCCATATACATACGGTTAAGCAAGGTTCCTTGTGCGCAACTGATGGTTCCCCGAATCGGATTGGGTGGGGTTCCGTCAATAAAGAAGGACGGTATGGCCTTGCATGGTTCCAAGTTGAGGAATCTTGCAAGGTTCCTTGTGCGCAACAGAGGGTTCCCCCGTCGGATTGGGTGGGGTTCCCACATTATAAGAGGAGGGTTCTCGCTCTCGAGATGGCGGACATGTACCAACTATATACAAGGAGCGTTATCAATCATCAAGATGGCGGGGGACTGCCCCGCGGGGGGGGGGGGGGGGGGTTGTATGGAGGTGCATATAGAGAGCTCCAACGTTATACAGACATAGGTTTGAGTGCGCGAAGAAGATAAATCACATCAACAAATCGATGTGCCCCTCGTGGGACCACATGCGGGGCGATTGTTTCGCCGCCATATACATACGGTCAAGCAAGGTTCCTTGTGCGCAACTGATGGTTCCCCGAATCGGATTGGGTGGGGTTCCATCAATAAAGAAGGACGGTATGGCCTTGCAAGGTTTCAAGTCGAGGAATCTTGCAAGGTTCCTTGTGCACAACAGAGGGTTCCCCCGTCGGATTGTGTGGGGTTCCGACATTAGAAAGAGGAGGGTTCTTGCTCTCGATATGGCGGACATGTACCAAGTATATACAAGGAGCGTTGTCAATTCATCAAGACGGCGGGGCCTGCCACGCGGGGGAGGGGGTGTATGGGGGTGCATATAGAGAGATAGAACGTTTATACAGACATAGGTTTTGAGTGTGCGAAGAAGAGAAATCACGTCAAAATTTGGCGTGCCCCTGTCGTGGGACCACATGCGGAGCCGATTTGGTTCGCCGCCATATACATACTGTTATGCAAGGTTCCTTGTGCGCAAACAGATGGGTTCTTGCGCTCCAGATGCGCGGAGATTGGGGGGGGTAATGCATATAGGCACATGGGTGCTGGTTTAGGCACTCTCCTTCGGGTATGGGAACTACAGCCATCTGGTAGATGGAACTCCTAGCCAGCGACAACAAAACCCTAGCTCACCATGGGTATCTTCGGCAAGGGCGATGACAAGCTCGACACCGCTTCGATTTGTCCCGCACGCTGCCTCCGCCACCGCCCTGTGCCTCCGAGATGGAGACGCTTGCGGCAAGGAGTCGCTGGCGACGGGACCGGCTTTACTTCCCGATGCATCGCGCGCGCTGGCACTGGTATTACCGCCAGCCGCTGTCATGGCCGGATGTTAACCTACAACATAGTTGGCACCTTAGCTCCAGCGCATCCGGGAGTCAGAGGTACCGCGGTCGCTGCGGGCGCACACAAAGAAGGTGCGCAAGCGTCACGCCCTCCTGACCTTGGATCAGCGGTGTGACCCCCGCCTACGTGCCAAACTCCGCCAACTGGGAGGTCTTGTTTGCCACGGAGCATGACATGGTCCACGGCATGCAGGTCGACCCTCGGTTCATGCCGCCGCCCTGGAGGAGAGCCGGCACGAGGAGGACGCGCGCTGGGAAGGCTTGGAGGAGGCCCTCGCACTGTCGGTGGTGGGGGACTGCGTCTACCCCCCGAGGCCACCCCCGCTGCTGCCCAAGCTCAAGGCCCAGCCAGAGCCCGCCTCCACGCCCACGTCGCCACTAGCAGACCTCAACCAGTGGTATGAGTAGCAGGGCCGCCTCCATGATTGCGTGATTGTGCCGCATGTGTGGCTGGGCGTGCTGCCCGAGAGTAGGCGGCGTACGTCCAGCAATGGAGGGCCACATGCGTTGGTGGGGGAGAGCGATTACGGAGAGTGGTGCATGCAGCAAGAGAGTGAGGAGGAGGAGCACATGCGGAGATGGACAAGCGAGGAGGAGGAGCCCGCGTGTCGTGCAACCTGAAGCAGCCTGCGAAGGAAGCAACATCGGATACGTGTCAGCAGGCCTTCCCCTGGGCGGGGCTGCCACTGGACTTCGTCGACCTCACCAGCCCGGACGACGATGGATATAGTAGCATGGTGGGTGGCGGATGGGGGGCAGTGTTTTTTTAGTTATAACTTGTGTTTAATTAAGTTTAAATGGACTCTGACCATGATTGATGTGTCGTTTAATGTTAATTTTTTTGAGAAACAGTTTAATGTTTAATTATGTTAAATCTAGGCGCATGTTTTCGAACATTTATTTTTAAGCCACGTTAGAAATGCGTCAGCCATCATTGGGCGCAGCGGTCGAACCAAATGGAAAATCGGACATATCCTTCCTCTCGGTCAGTACAAACAAAAAAAAAAGCAAACAAAATCCATGTCGATTTGCGTCGCCTCTTATTGGAGTTGCCCTTATTATCTTGGACCAAGACTAGCATGCATGTACCAACGACGGCAGTGGCGGAGCTTGACAAGAATGTATGAGGGAGGGGGGGTGGGGGGCCAAAAAAATTTAACCAGTGCAATAAGCTAGAACTCGTAGCCTTCAGACAATATTATGTTCATATTACGTGTATTGGTTGCAAAGTGCATACATACATACTTCATAAAACACCTAACTAGTACGGATGAGCCTGTAAAATTCTGTATTCTTTTGTACGTCTAGCATTTTTGTTCAATCACTCACCGACTCAGGCCACAGCCCATAGGCCACTTGACCGGAACTTGCATGCGCGCTCAACCGTTGGCCGCGGGCGGACGGACGCGGGCCCGCAGTACATGCATGCACGCGCGTTTGCAGGAGTATCCGTCGGGTAGGGCAGCAACACGTTTGGATGTGTGTGGACGTTGGTTAGTTTCCATTGGATATACACAAGCCCCTCCATGCATGCACCCTGATCGTCGTCAGTTTTATGAAAGTCATGGGTCAACTTACCAACACCAGCGTGCGACCTGCTCGCGGCAGTCAAATGATGGAGCTTGCTCTCCGGTTGGTTGCTAGCAGGCTGCACCCCTGCGCTATGCCTTTTATAGCAAAGGGGCCATAGGGTGTAGCGCATGGATTAATGAAGATCATCTTACTTTCATGGGCGCGAGAGTTCTAAAAAAGTCATGGCCGCTAGCAGCGCATTGGGCGCCTTCTGACTTGTAACATGACGTGAATGCGCCGTACGCACAGGGGCTCGCCTGTTCGGCCGTAGTGCATGTTTGACTGTTGAGTGAAAACGGGCATCACCCCAAAAACCGCAAGCGCCCATGCGGTCCGACCAGGGAACGTTCAACGAACGTGTTCGTTGGGTATTACTCGACGTGTTTCTAGTCATCAAAACACCCATACACCCGAAATTCAGTGAAGTTTGGGGTTACTTACGTACAGTGGTGGAGCCAGGAATATAGTATGAGGAGGGCCAAGTGTAGTAAATCCTTGCTAGGGAGGGCCAGCTTATAAGAATACACCATTTTTGCAATCATTGTACATCTATTAGCATGCATATTAGACTTAATACAACAATGTTAGGGGGGGGCAGGGCCCCTGCTGGTCCCCCTGTCTCCGCCACTGCTTACGTACGGCTATGCAACATAAAACGTCCATTACAAGACGGAGGGGTGGTTCTCGTTCACAGTCGACTATACATGGAAAGGTTTCCATTCCTTAAGAAAGGGTTCATGTATGTGTGTGGTTGTGGAAGCCATGGTGGACATTGCTCGACTGGATGAAGAACCTGCCAGTGGTGGTGGAATCGTAGGCTCAGGGAAGAAGAAGGATGGGGCGGACATGTACCAACTATATACAAGGAGCATTATCAATCTTCAAGATGGCGGGGGCCTGCCCCGCGGGGGGAGGGGGGGGGTTGTATGGAGGTGCATATAGAGAGCTCCAACGTTCTACAGACATAGGTTTGAGTGCGCGAAGAAGAGAAATCACATCAACAAATCGGAGTGCCCCTGTCGTGGGACCACATGCGGGGCGATTAATTGTTTCGCCGCCATATACATACGGTCAAGCAAGGTTCCTTGTGCGCAACTGATGGTTCCCCGAATCGGATTGGGTGGGGTTCCGTCAATAAAGAAGGACGGTATGGCCTTGCAAGGTTTCAAGTTGAGGAATCTTGCAAGGTTCCTTATGCACAACAGAGGGTTCCCCTGTCGGATTGGGTGGGGTTCCGACATTAGAAAGAGGAGGGTTCTCGCTCGCGATATGGCAGACATGTACCAAGTGTGTACAAGGAGCGTTGCCAATTCATCAAAATGGCAGGGGCCTGCCCCGCGGGGGAGGGGGTGTATCGGGGTGCATATAGAGAGATAGAACGTTTATACAGACATAGGTTTTGAGTGTGCGAAGAAGAGAAATCACCTCAAAAATTGGCGTGCCCCTGTCGTGGATCACATGCGGAGCCGATTTGGTTTGCCACCATATACATACTGTCATGCAAGGTTCCTTGTGCGCAAACAGATGGGTTCGTGCGCTCTAGATGCGCGGAGATTGGGGGGGGGGGGGTAATGCACATAGGCACATGGGTGCTGGTTTAGGCGCTCTCCTTCGGGTATGGGAACTACAGCCGTCTGGTAGATGGAACTCGTGAGCAAGCTTTGCTATTTTCAGTGTTGTTCGGCCTGTCAGAGGATTCAGCTAGGACGGTTCCTTGTGTGCAATAGAGGGTCCCCCCCCCCTCATCGGATTGGGTGGGGTTCCGACAATAAAAAAGGACGGTGCTCGCTCTTCGAGATGGCGGGACGGGGGGGGGGGGGGGGGTAATGCATATAGGCACGTGGGTGCTGGTTCAGGGCTCTCCTTCGGATATGGGACCTATAGCCGTCTGGTACATGGAACTCGGGAGCAAGCATTGGCATTTTCCAGTGTTGTTCGGTCTGTCGGAAGATTCAGCTATGTGGTGTGAAAAATGCTTACCGAAGGACATGCACGCGGCTCTCGTAATTTGTCAGAACACTGGCTGCCGATGAAGGGGCACGCCACATTGTCGCAAGTATTGGATACGCAGCCTCTTTGTACTCCATTGACACATAGGCAACCGAGATTTTGCGCCACGCCAACACCACCCTGCGTGCAAAGTGTTGCCGGTTGCTCTACCCTGATCGCCTAAGTTACCGACAAGCATAGTTGACTAGTAATGTGTCGCAGCGAGAGGGCTCGTTTTTTTATGGCATAAAATGTGTTTGATTAGATTTGAGTCGACTCCTGTGACATGCACTTTATTTTTTATAACTCAAAAAACGCTATAGAGTTTGTGCACAGTACATTTCCCGTTTGCCCCCCGTATGGAGCGGCATTTGTTTTGTGTTGAGAGTCGTTCGGTTTTCCCGCTTGCCCCCGTACGGAGCAGAATTTTTCAACATGTCGTATATTTGATGAAATAAAAAAAATGTGAGCGCGTGAATGTTCGTGGCGCCTCACAGGGGGCGCGGTGCTGCGGATTTTTTAAATGCCATAAACCTGGTAAAATCGGTTTAAGACTCAATAACGCATGCACAAAAATGGTGCTTGCACTCCTAGTGTTTTGTTCCCCCACTTATCTGTTTATATTCAAATTTGCTAAAAAATAATGTATGATTGGGCACACATAACCAAAAACACATGAGTTGCAAAAACAAATTGAAAAGTAGTTTATTTTTTATTTTTGAATAGGTTTGCACTACAAAGATCATGAAAACATTATATGCCTTCCCCGTGTATGAACTTGCTGCTTATGATTATATTTCTGTAGAAAACGGATCGCATCATATGATGCAGCAACAGACATATTAAAAACGTTGCCTTTTTCGTCCAAACAGAATGCATGCATGCCGGCCGAGATTCGGTCACGCGAGCGAGCGAATCCCTCCACTTGAAAATCAATGAATAGGCACGCAGAGTAGGTGCATGGCCGTTCTGACTATCCATCCACACCCGAGCGCCATTTCTTCCCCGGTGCTGCGTCTTTGTTACAGAACGGACATATCAGAGCTTCCCTGCATCCAGCATATATCTGTTCGACCCAAATAGCAAGACCCTCAAACAAACGCTCACCCCCCCCCCCCCACACACACACACATACCCCATCTACCACGCTCGCCCACCCCTCTCCTTCCTCCCAGATCATTGTTCGCTAGATCTGCAAAACAGATGGCCCGACGCACCCTCGTGCACCCGGCGTTGGGCAGCGTGGACGTCCTCACGAGATCTTCATCCGGCTGGGCAGCCGGCATGGCGCACCGCTGCCAACATGCCTAGCTTCCTCAAATCCTGTCTTTGCCCTTTATGTCAGATGGAAAAAACGAAATGGGACTGTTAGTAGCATGTGTCGTATCAATTAAAATGAAAAACTGAAAACTGTTCGATTTTAGCTAACCTCACATGAGCACAGTATATCTTGTTTGGATTTGTAATTGTTGCCGTTGACGTACTTGTTTCCACGGTTGATGCCAAACCGACTTCCCATGAATATGCATTGTAAAACTCGTATGCCTCCTGCTCAGAGTTGAAAGACATGCCCACAGCTGGTTCGAAGACAATTTTCTTTTCGAGCTTCACTGCTTCATCCATCGCCCTCTCGATTGCCCCAATGCTCCCCTCCGCTGTTGCTCTGAATGGCTTCCCATTTTTATTCCTGTAAGATTAATACGACACACTAAGTTTGTTGCGACCCATGCTGGTTCTATAGTGTGCAGATAGTTCCAACGACAAGGGGTATGATTCTGAAATCATGTAGACCTTTTCTATATGAAAGAACTATGATGGTTGCCTAGTGCGATAATTACCTTTGACGTCTTGTCCATCCCTCTTCATCTGCTAGGCCGCTGTTGTCTTCGTCGGTGACTTGTGCTGGTTTGGTACCATTCCCCTCGTCCGTGTGTTCCACATCAATTTTCTCGGCGCCAGGCGTGTTTTTGCTTGCTGGTTTTGGTTCGGTCTGATCCAACTAGGGGCTGAGGTTCACGCATGCAGTGCCACGAAAAAGAGTGAGGATCATAGAAGAGAGCTCTAAAAACAGATTTTTGGATCTCTCGATCTTAAAAATGAGAACATGGTGAAAGTTTACATATAGGAGGGATTGAAGAGCGCGAAAAAAGTTTTCAGATGCGTACCGTTTACATTGTCTCCCTCCATAGCCTGCGCAGCATCGCCGTTCTCCCCCACTGAGAAGGATGTCGGTCGCTGTCCGGGGGGATGCTCTTGCTCCGTCGAGGCCGTATCTCTACCTTTCTCCGTTCCACCATTTTCTCTGGTCGCTCCTCTCTCTGTCTCTCTCTGGACGGGCAAGATAGAAGATGATGGCAGTCACAGCCCGCGCGTTTGACCACGTACAGGAGTCACGGGGGTGTTTACCCCCCAAGCAAATGGCCGGCGCAGTGCTGGTGCCTGCTCAGCGGATGCAGGACTGGCCTAGGCGGCGCAGGACTGGCGCAGAACCGGCGCCTGTGACAAAACAACAAACATGAAGCAAGGTTAATTTGTTACGCATATCAGGGAGCAAAAAAAAGAAAGCATACAGAACAATTCTGATTGAATCAAGGGCAATCCAAAAAAAAACATCAACTGCATTCTGCTTTATTGCGTGTTACGATTAAAAAGAATGGTGCGAATATGACGCTAGCGTGTTGAAAACTAACGATATGATGGGCAAACGTGAAAGTAATGGAGATGCTACGCATTTTATTTTGTTTGGAGTTCACGGGAGACGGAACACACATAAAATAGGCCATGCACAGCGGCCCGATTCACGGCCCATAGGGGCTGTGTGGCGTGAACTATGGGCCTCCAATGTCTGGACAGAACACTAAAAACAAAAAAAAAGAGGGGAAATGTTCGAACCTTCAGATGGGGGTTCTCCTGGAACCGCATGGGCCGAACGTCGGTAGTCCAAGCCCTGCTGCACTGCGCGCTTGCAGCCTAGTTTCTGTCATGTTGCAGCCCGCCTGGTCCACTATGTCTATAAGAGGAAAAACATATCAAATGAAAAAAGCAATGGAAATGCAAATGAGGTAAGAGGATGGACCAAACCCTGGGTGAGGAATAGTGAATAGGCCATCCCTAGAGGGTTGTGCCGGTTCCCCAAACCTATTGTCTTACATGGTATCACGCTACGTTACGATCGCTTCCGCTAAAACCCTAATACCCGCACCGCCGCCGCCGCCGTCTTCGCCGCCGCGCTCCCGATCGCGCCGCCGCCATGTCGAGCGCCGCTACGTCGGGTTCCACCACTGCGGGGTTCCTGCCGGCCTCCCTCGCGGCGCTGCTGTCCCTCCCGCTGGACGCTACCGCTGTGCCGGCCCCGCTCGGGACTCGGAGCGTAGGCTCCTTCTTCTCGACTCCGTCGGCGCTCTCGTCGTTCGGGCGCGAGCTCGCGGTGCACACCGCGGCTGCGTCGTCCGCCTCCTCTCATGCGGGTGCTATCCCGCCGCTACCGCCGGTGGCGCCTGAGTCCGCCTTGATGGCGGGCCTTGCGGCGTCGGCCCCGGCCGCGGCACTGTCTGCCCCCGCGCTGTCTTCGGCCGCAACCCCGGTACCCTCGACTGCCTCCATGGTGCTCGCGCCCCAGGCAGCCTCCTCGATGGGATCGTCACCGCCGCCGTCGTTCCACTTCGGCCACCTCATCACCATCAAGCTGTCCGCTGACAATTACATCTTCTGGCGTGCGCAGGTTTTCCCGCTCTTGGGGAGCCACTATCTGCTCGGCTACGTCGACGGCTCTCCCCCCCCCCCCCGCCACCGGTGGACAGCGCGCACGGTCCGGTCTACAATCCGGCCCACCGCGTCTGGACGGGGCAGGACCAGGCGAACCTCTCCTCCATCCAGGGGTCGCTCTCTCCGGCTGTCGCCGGGCTTGTTGTCTTCGCAAAGACATCTCATGAGGCCTGGATCATCCTTGAGCGCTCATTTGCAGCGTAGTCTCGGGCCCGTGTCTCTGCGCTCCGTCGTCAGCTTGGCGAGTGCGAGAAGCTTGACTCCACGGCCACGGAGTTCTACAACAAGGTCAAGGGCCTTGCTGACACGTTGGCCTCTATTGCACAGCCACTCACCGACTCCGAGTTCAACTCCTTCATCGTCAACGAGCTCGACGAGGAGTATGATGCTTTGGTTGAGATCATCAATGAGCGGGGCAACTCGACTCCCATGATGGCACATGAGGTCTACTCCCATCTTCTCCTCACCGAGCAGCGCGTTGAGGCGCGTAGCTCCAAGGCCAGCCACGGCTCCCTCTCCACGAACGCCACCACTAAGGGTGGTCGCGGCTCGTCCAAGGGGCCGCCCCCGGCTTCGTCATTGTCAGCTCTCCCCGCGTCCGCAACCTTACCAGGGGCCGGTGGTCGCCGCGTGTGTCAATTGTGTGGCATTGAGGGGCACTGGTCCTCCAAGTGTCACAAACGCTTTCAGCGGAGCTTCCTTGGTCTTGGCAATGACGGCAAGGATACACGCAACTTTGCCCGTCAGGTTGCTATGGCTGATCGTCCGGCGCCGCAGAAGCAACAAGGACACACTCAGTCCTACTCCATCGATCCCCACTGGTACAAGGACTCTGGGGCGACGGAGCACCTGACGAGTGAGATGGGGAAGCTTCACACTCGTGAAGCCTATCACGGCTCCAACAAGATCCACACCGCCAATGGAGCAGGTATGCACATCTCTCCTATTGGTCAAGCATCTCTTCTCACTAGACATGCCAATAGGAGTCTTCAGCTTCGCAATGTTCTTAGAGTTCCATCTGTGACACGTAGTCTTCTTTCAGTTCCTAAACTCACACGTGATAATAATGTGCTTTGTGAATTTCATCCTTTTGATCTTTTTATTAAGGATCGGGGCACGAGGGACATTCTTCTTAATGGGCGGCTGTGCTAGGGCCTCTATCGTCTGGAGCATCCTGATGTCGCCCGCATTTTCAGTGGAGTTCGGGTCTCTCCGTCACAGTGGCATGCTCGTCTTGGTCACCCGGCCACACCTATTGTCCGTCATGTTTTGCGTCGTCATGAGCTTCCTAGCTTGTCTAGTAAAAAAGATGTAGCAGTGTGTGATGCTTGTCAGCAGGGGAAGAGTCATCAACTTCCTTTTTCAGAGTCCAGTCGTGAGGTGAAACATCCTTTAGAACTTGTGTTTTCAGATGTATGGGGTCCTGCTCAGACTTCTGCCAGTGGTCACAATTATTATATCAGTTTCGTTGATGCTTATAGCCGCTTTACCTGGCTTTATCTTATTAAACGTAAATCTGATGTGTTTGACATTTTTGTTCAGTTTCAAAAACATGTTGAACGCCTTCTCAAGCACAAAATTGTTCATGTCCAGTCGGACTGGGTGGGCGAGTATCGCAACCTCAACTCCTTCTTTCAGTCGCTTGGGATCGCTCACTGTTTAGCATGTCCACATACACATCAGCAGAATGGTTCAGTAGAACGTAAGCATCGTCACATTGTTGAAGCTGGTCTTACTCTTTTGGCTCATGCATCTGTTCCGTTTCGGTTTTGGAGTGATGCTTTCACCACTGCATGTTTTCTCATAAACCGTACTCCCACTCGTGTGTTGAACATGAAGACTCCCATTGAGGTTCTCCTTAATGAACAACCTGATTATACATTTTTCAAGGTTTTTGGGTGCGCTTGCTGGCCGCATCTTCATCCATATAACAAGCGCAAGCTTGAGTTTTGTTCCAAGAAGTGTGTTTTCCTTGGCTATAGCTCTCTTCATAAAGGTTACAAATGTCTTCATGTTCCCACAAATCGTGTCTATATATCTCGGGACGTTGTGTTTGATGAGCATGTTTTTCCCTTTGCCAAACTTCCTGTGTCCACTGCTGAACCACCACCTATGCATTCATCCTCTGTTGCCTCTGACCAATTTGATGATGTTGCATATTCTCCTATATTGTTGCCTAATCATGGTGCAGGCACTGGACGTGGGGCTCGTTTGGAAATTTTGGAGGCGCCATCGCCTCCCTCGTCGGTCTCACCAGCGGCTAACGACGATCAGGGTGTGCCCCTGCATGGCCTCGGTCCTCGTGCCCATGCACGTTCGACCGATCACCCAGCGACGTCGTGCGTCTCGGCGCCCCAGGCCTCTGGGCCGGCGCCTCTGGTCTCTGGGCTGCCTGCGTCGGCGCCTTTGGCTCCTGGGCCGTCCGCCTCGGCGCCCTTGCCGACTGTCTCGGCGCCCCTGGTGCCTCCGTCGCTCGTCTCGGCGCCTTCGGCCTCTGGGCCGGCCTCGCCACTTCGGCTTGTCCCGCCAGTCTCGTCGCCCCCTCGGCCTGCCACGCCGGGCTCGGCTGGGCCGAGCTCACCCGGCTCCGGCGCCCTCTCGCATGTGCTCACTGAGGCATCTCCGATGCGGGCCGCGGCGTCTCCATCGCCGTCCCTGTCGCCGTCATCGCTCAGTCCAGTATCGACTGAGCCCTCTCTGGCTCCTGTGGCTCCCGCGGCTCCTCAACGACCACATACACGGAGTCGCAGTGGTGTTTTTCAGCCCAAACAGCGCCACGATGGTACTGTTGCTTCGTTGGCTGCATGTCTGGCTGCTGCTCGTGCGGATCCGGCCTCTGAGCCTCGTACGTATCAAGCTGCTCTGAGTATACCTCATTGGAGAGAGTCCATGGAGCAGGAGTACCATGCTCTTCTTCGTAACAAGACATGGACTCTTGTTCCGCCACCACCCCGTGTTAATGTCATTGACTCTAAATGGGTTTTCAAAGTGAAGAAGCATTCTGATGGGTCTATTGAGCGCTACAAGGCGCGGCTGGTTGCCCGAGGCTTTCGGCAGCGTTATGGTCTTGACTATGAAGACACCTTCAGTCCAGTGGTTAAGCCTACTACTATCAGGCTTCTTCTCTCTCTTGCAGTTACTCGGGGTTGGTCTCTTCGTCAGCTTGATGTGCAGAATGCTTTTCTTCATGGTGTACTGGAGGAGGAGGTCTATATGCGGCAGCCCCCTGGTTTCTCTGACCCTGTTCATCCTGATTATTTGTGTCGTCTCACCAAAGCACTCTATGGTCTGAAGCAGGCTCCCCGTGCTTGGCATGCTCGTCTTGCGACAGCTCTTCGTGCTCATGGTTTTGCATCATCGGCTGCTGACTCTTCATTATTTCTCCTACAAAGGCCCGAAGTTACTATGTATCTGCTGGTCTACGTGGATGATATTATACTTGTCAGTTCCTCTCCGTTGGCTGCTGCTGCTCTTGTTCGGTCTCTTGGTGCTGACTTTGCAGTCAAAGACCTTGGGAAGCTTCACTACTTCCTTGGCGTGGAAGTTGCTTCCGGTTCTGATGGTCTTGTCATGATGCAGAAGAAGTACGCTTTGGATTTGTTGCAGCGGGTTGGGATGCTTAAGTGCAAACCGACTACTACACCTATGTCTACCACTGACAGGATCACTATTGTAGATGGTGAGCTTCTGACTTCTGCTGATGCGACTCAGTATAGGAGTATTGTTGGTGGGCTTTAGTACTTGACGATCACACGTCCGGATATTTCCTTTGCCGTCAACAGAGTATGTCAGTATCTTCAGGCACCTCGTGACACTCATTGGTCTGCGGTTAAGCGCATTTTGCGCTATACTCGCTTCACATTGTCCTATGGTTTGCACATTCGACCGAACTCCTCTGGGGTCATCTCGGCTTATTCTGATGCGAACTGGGCTGGCAGTCCAGATGACAGGCGATCCACGGGGGGCTATGCTGTGTTCTTTGGTTCTACCTTGATCGCCTGGAGTGCTCGGAAACAAGCTACTGTTTCGCGTAGCAGTACTGAAGCTGAGTATAAGGTTGTGGCTAATGCAACTGTAGAAATTATCTGGATACAGTCTTTGCTTCAGGAATTGGGTATATCTCAATCACAGTCTCCTATTCTTTGGTGTGACAACATCGGTGCTACATACCTGTCTGCTAATCCGGTATTTCATGCCCGAACGAAACACATTGAAGTTGACTATCATTTTGTACGGGAACGTGTATCCCAGAAGCAACTACAGATCAAGTTCATCTCTTCCAAGGATCAACTTGCAAACATCTTCACCAAACCATTGCCTCTACAACAGTTTGAGACTTGTAGGCGCAATCTTACCCTTCTAGATTCTTTAGGAAGTGGCTAAGATTGAGGGAGGGTGTTAGATTGTATAGTTCCCGTATATGTGTATGTATGATGTAACGTTGTACCCCTTCATTATATATATGTGATAGGCCACCCCTAGAGGGTTGTGCCGGTTCCCCAAACCTATTGTCTTACACATCAATCACACTAGTTTTTTCTTTTCTTTTGCGGAATCATCCATTACACAGTTATAAAACTGAGCTGAAAATGAGTCTCGACGGTCTATCCTCGTGTTGATGTGACCTTTCTTCGGAAAATTACTTTTACAATAGCATGTTATATATGTTTTTGACAAATTATTGTGTAGCAAAAAGGGAGCTTTATTACTCGACAAACGGAAGGGAACTTTTGGTCTATGGGTATATATACACCCTATATAAGAAATTATTAGTTATTAGTCAAAAAAATCTGAAAATATTTGTGAAATAAAGTTGACCTTCCATTTACTTGCATAAGAAGAATTCTACAAAAAGAAAAAATGACTTATTTAAAAAAATCGGCCAAAAAATTCTATAAAACCTATAATAGCAGATAAAATTTTTTTGCCCTGAAATCGACGTTAGGTTTTTTGTTTGCGAAAATTTGCTAGTGCAAAATAAATTCAAGTTTATTGCAAAAAAGATTGTAAACCTTTTGACTTTTTTGTAATTATTAATATTTTTTTCTCATATAGGGTGAATATACACCCAGGAAGGGTATTTCCCCTCGACAGGATTATCACATTCTTCGTCAACTAGGGCAGCAGCATAATTAGGGCTTAATGTAGCAACACCCACTGTAGCTAAATTCGCTAGTCAGAAATAACAACATACTACACATATGCTGTTCAATTGCAGTTCCCGCCCGTGGTGGCGCAAAAATGAAATCTAACGGCGTAACCAGCAACTTCCGCACCTCACTACAGCGTGCATCAAACTATTATCGCTACATTATTACTGCTACATTACACACAACAAGACATAATGTCAATGTCATGGTTGACATCATACGCCACACACAACAAAGGGGAAGCTCCCTCCCTCGCTCTATACAGAGACCGTCTTCGGCTTGGCCCCCATCTTCTTCCACGACACGCTGGGCATGATCTGCGCCGTGTCGACCCGATCCTTGTACTGGACGGCGAAGTTGAGCAGCGAGTCGAGGAGCGAGTCCGACAGCAGGTGGGGCACCAGCCCCAGCTCCGACAGCTTCGAGTGCTTGGCGTTGTAGTAGTGCTCCTCCGCCTCCACGCGCGGGTTGGGCACCGACTTGGTCTGCACGTCCAGCCCCAGCTTCGCTCCCGCAGCGGTCACCAGCTTGGCCAGCTCGTTCACAGAGAACTGCTCGGTGAACTGGTTGAAGACTCTGAACTCGCCTGGCTTGGCTGGGTTTGCGATCGCTAGCTCCACGCATTGCACGGTGTCCCTGATGTCCAGGTATCCACGGGTCTGGAGAATGGCACCAGGAACTTTGATCAGTACATTGTAGTATGTCAGATGATGATGACCAAAAAAGTTATTTTGGAGTCATAACTAGAAATACATGATCGAGTTGCAACCTGAACCAGCTACACTGTTGTTAATAGTCCAGGAAAAAGCTCCATTTGCAGGTGGTACTTGAATTATAGTGTTTAAAAGTGAAAGAAGATATGGCACCTTAGTTTTTCAATTTGACAGTAAGGTTGACAAACTTATAATAAAAAGGTAACCCAAAAGATTGGTCACAGGCTAAAAACTGTCTCCGACCAACACACAAATACATGTCTATTCGACATATTGCAAGCTGTGATGATTACATATTGGAGCTGTTGGGTCATCAGAAAATAAAAAAATTGTACCCCCTCTGTAAACTAATATAAGAGCGTTTAGATCACTACTTTAGTATTCTAAACACTCTTATATTAGTTTACGGAGGGAGTATATGCAAAGTGTTCAATTTCAGTACTCACAGAATTATCTACAAAGCTTACATGATTCACTCTTCAATTTATTCATGAAAATCACAGGGAAATGCTAATGGTGGCGTTAGCTCTGACTTCCCAAGGCTCCAAGGTAACAAAAGCTACTTCACCGGCATTTTAACTTCCAAAGAGGAAATGAAAACGTATAGTGAACACTAAAAGTTCTAGTTATAAGGATAGTACTGAATCACATTAACTGTAGAAGGAGAAACTTTATACAGAGAAGTGCGTATAGAGCAAGACAAACATCAAACAGGAAATCCTCCATATTGCGCACCGAGGCAGACAAGAAATACATACCTGACCGCCTTTTCCATAAACTGTAAGCGGGTGACCTACGGCTGCCTGAACACAGAACCTATTCAGTGCTGTTCCAAAGATTCCGTCATAGTCCAATCTATTGGACAGCTCTTCATGCATAGCAGTTTCATCTGTTCTGATTCCATAGACGACGCCTTGGTTAAGATCTGTGGCCCTTATACCCCAAGCCTTGCAAGTAAATGCTATGTTGTGAGAGTCGTGCACTTTACTTAGATGATAGAAGGAGCTTGCTTGCTTTGGGTAAGGTAAGGTATCAGTTCTTCCATTGTGAGTAATAGTGAGGAATCCCTCTTCAATGTCAATATTTGGAGTTCCGTATTCACCCATAGTTCCTAGTTTAACCAAATGACACTCTTCACTAAACTCCTTCATGGCAAACAATACGTTAAGCGTTCCGATAACATTGTTGTTTTGTGTGTATACTGCCCGTGAACGATCAATCATAGAAAATGGTGCTGATCTTTGTTCACCAAAGTGGACAGCAGAATCTGGCTCAAAAGACTTGAAGGCTTCTGAAAGGAATTCAAAGTCACATATATCACCAATGAAGAGCTGAATTGTCTTCCCAGTAAGAGATTTCCATCGGCGAATGCGATTTTGGATGGAAGCTATGGGAGTAAGTGAATCAAGGCCAAGTTGATGGTCAAAAAGGCGCCGGACAAGATTATCAACAATAGCAACCTCGTAACCTTTGTTGGACAGATGAAGAGCAGTTGCCCAGCCACAGTATCCATCTCCACCAATAACCATAACTTTTTTGGGTTTAGAGGATGAATGCCCAGATGCTTGCTGACTACCAGTAAGAGGTGTTTGTGTCTGTCCTTGTACAGCAGTACTAGCACAAGTAACATATAACTTATTTGACCTCTTGGAAGATGATTTGAGGTTCAGACTTGAAGTTGAAGATTTCGAATTTTGCAATCGGATGAAATTGTGGCCATAGCTTGGTGAGTTGGAGTGCGCCTTAACAGCAGGAGATGGACTGAAACCACAGTTAGTGACCAAATTTGCCATTCTCACGATCCTTTATCGTCCACTGCAGTAATAGAGATACCCTACAAAAGCTAGCATATAACAACCAGTAATTAAACAAGATATAAATTCATTCCAGACTGGTAATAAGGTGAAGAAAATGCAAAGACAGCTAATTAGTCAGGTTGCTAGAATTTCACTTCAACCATAGGTCACAGCTAACTGCTAAAATTCAGATTGCTAATAGCTAACTAGATCTTCAATATTCCATGAAAACCAGCAGTTCTGCACACTTATGTTGTGAGAAATATTATGAGGATCAAGGTGTGTTCAGAAACAGTTCCATTCCAACTCATGCAAACCGTGTGCTAGCTGTCCTGTGGGTTTCAGACAAGGAAAGAAAATGAATTAGCAACGGCTTGTCGGTTTTGGCCAGGCTTAACTGAATCGCTTACCACAAACACAAACAACAATTAACGACCTAAAAATCCACGGCGCAAGCATCAACAACCTGTGGCCGAGAGTACACAAGCAATCGAAGCAGGCACAAAGCATAGACCATACACCGAAGGAGCTTGCAGCTTTCGAAAGCAACGACCACGACCTTAGAAGTGCAAGCCCTCCAGGATTTGATCAAAAATATACAATCCGTGAATCAGCGCCCTGGATTTTTCTGCACTGCTGCACACCGCATAGAAAAGCAAACAATTGCCGCACAGACCGCGAACAAGTGTTTCTACATGCACGAAACGCACACTGAAGATCAGGACAGGTTTAAGTAAGACCTGGACAGATATACCTACTGCGGTCATTTCTATAGCTATCATCACAAATTCCATCAATCCATTATGAACATATGCAGGACAGTAACATGATGGATCTTCATCCCAATTCCAAAACAGTAAGCAGTAAGGTTTCATGACATGTACGGTTTCACCTCTACCTCTATGGAGTTCGTTGACTATATTCCCCCCCCCCCCCCCCCCCCCACACACACACACACACACACAAAAACAAGTTTGTAGTACAAAACAAACTGAAGCCTGTAAGACATTATCTATTTATTTCCCCTTCCTGCGGAGCTAGCACCTGAACACACAGACCCAGCACAGCAATCCCAGCCGCAAGGGAGAGGAAGAGGAGGAAGGGATCGAGTTCTCACCAAAACTGCTCGAGGAATCTGCCGCGTGGCTGGGACGCAACCGCCGGCGGCCCGAGGCTGAGGCGCCTAGACCCGAGCGAGCAGCCTCCTCTGCCCGTGCCGTGAGATGGGGAGGGGGAAGGAGGGTGAGGCAGAGAGAGCGGGGGAGAGAGAGTGGCGAAGGAAACAAAGAGCGGGATTGGATAGCAATAGCAAGCAGCGGGAGGGAGGCAAAGGGGATTGGAGCTGGGATATTCGGGCGGAGGGATTCGGATCGGCTGCCTACGACCAGCGCGCTCCGGCAGTGGTGCCAGATCCTGGCCGCTCACGTGTCAGGCCGCTGCTGCTGCGTCCGTCCGGTCCGGGTGTGAGAGCGGGGCGCTGGCGGCCTTTTTCTTTTTTCGTGGACACGATCATTGGAGTTGTACGGTTTTTTATTTCTTGAAGGATCAGTGAAGTTGTACGTGGGGTAAGTTTTGGAACGCCCACACGTATGGCATACTAACATCCGTCCATACATCGTGTGTGGGGCGGTAGCCCACACCGGTTATGTGTGGATGAACATTAGAATTGCCCACACGTGTGGGCACAGCTACTTCGTGCCACATGTCTAACAAGTACTATCATCTTCATCCGCGCGTGGCACGAAGCAAAAATGCTCACACGTCCTGCCGTAACTACGTTAGGTACCCTGCGGGAAGACGATTTAGTTGCTATCCAGGATAGCAGATGTAGTTATTCGGGATGGCAAATATAGGTAAAAGCATGACAACTCTTTCTGTTTTGGTTAACTATAGTTGTCATGTCTAATTTATGGTAGTTGTACCGTGTAATCAAACCATAATTACCGTGTGTGATTAACTACTTGCCACATAGGTTCAAACAGTAGTTGTCAGTGTGTTTACCTAGTTGTCACGTGTGGTACAACCATAGTTGTCATGTATGGTTAATCACAATTCTCATGTGTGTTTACCTTGGTTGCCACGTACGCGCAACTGCAGTTGCCGTCTAGCAACGAATCACAGTTGTCATGCGTGTTTATCTTAGTTGCCACGTACGCGCAACTGCAGTTGCCGTCTAGCAACGAATCACGGTTGCCATGTGTGTTTACCTAGTTGTCACGTATGCGCAACTGCAGTTGACATCTAACAACGTACGAGTGTCATGTGGGCGAAAAGCAGTTCGTCCACACACACGTGGACTAGGTAGTGACTGTGTAGGCAGAAACTAGTTCGCCCACACAACGCAGCGGGCAAACCGCGTGTTGCGGCGCGTGTGGGCGAACTCTCCAACGTCCACACACCAGCCCCATTCTATGTGGCACTCAAAATCCGTCTCAATGTGTCAAGATTCGTGCAAACTCGATTGGACGGTGATCTATGCGTGCAGGCGAGTTGCAAAACTGCCACACGTGTGGGCATTAGTATTTTCGTAAGTTTTTTTTTAGAGATACATTTTCTTAGAAAGATATGTTTTTTTAGAGAGAGATATGTGGGACAAGGGTTAGGATGTAAGTGGGCTGTACAAACTTCAGCCCATTTATCGGCTATTTGGTCAATGACCGAGCCTTGAAACCAAACAGGCCGAATAAAATTCGGTTTTGGAAGATTACTGACTAAATTAGAAACCAAAATACTAGATTTTGGTTTATTCGGTGTCGGTCGTTTTTCTGATTCGGTATTTACCCCTTCAATCAGTTATCCAACGGTCCAACATAAATACATCATCCGCATCCAATGATTCGCAAGGATACACTGCAATTACTTTTGATTTAATGTTGCATTTCTTATCGTTGTCGTGTCTAATAGCCGCCCTACAGTATTGTAATTCATTCAGTTCCCTTACCATTTGGCCAAATGGCTCAAACACATATACGTTGATATTCTTTTTAGACTATCAGGAGGGCTGAAGGCCCCCAGTTCCATTTTCGTTGAAAACAAAACCAGACGCATGTCTCAAAACCAAACTAAAAGCAAAAAGGTTGAAAGGCTAATACCCCGGCATGAACTTATTGCATAGAGAACAGAAATTCGCAAGTCTGCGGCATAAGCAGACAAACTAAACAGAAAACAAAAAGTAAAGCTAAATTTTCGACGGGTGTAACCATCCTTATCGACTATCCTTCATCAGACGCCAAGCATTATGTTCCTGTCACTCAGAGCAAGATCAAGTCTCACAACTTGAAGTTGATGCAGGACCCCACTCTTGATCTCCTTGATCGACAGTGTTGGCGAGTGAGGCAGCTCCAGGGAAGTAACAAGGCTTTGGTGCGGTGGCGAACTTGGTGATCATCTTTGGACTCCCCGGAGGAGAGGGCATGTTGTGGTTTGTACCCAGGCCACAAGAAACCCCAAAAACCCTTTCCAGTGACAATTCAGCAAGCACATCTTGGCTTAAAACACCTTCAAGGTCTAAGTTGCCGATCCTTACCCACTATCAGTTGAAAGGGAGAACTAAGGATCAAAGAGATCTGATGTGAGATCCTTTTTACCCTCTCCAAAGGTTCCTCCTTGAAGAGTATCAACCACTTCTTGATTGTTATATGGATCAACCACCAAATCTGCTTTAAGTCAAACCAATTAACACTGTAAAAAAATTAGGGAATTTCTGTGTTTCCAAATGCACCATGGAACATATGCACAAACATAGTTCATGACAGGTGTTTCTTCTGGGCTGGACAAAATCTAGCAATTGACAAATAGTTATTCACTAATTCACAAGAGAAGATAGAAGAAATGACTCCTCCTGTCAGCCTTATACCTCCTTCTTCCCCAATTATGCATACACATTGGTTTAGATCCATACATATCCTTCTTGGATTGGACCAACTGGTACTCAGATTCATAGACCTTCGGCGTAAGGCAGCGATCTGCGATTTGGAATGGTTGGCTTTGGAGAGCTGGTAGAATCACACCCAAACCCTACCCTCAGAAATTTGTTATTCATATGGGTGTATTTGTACTCGGGATTAGAGCAACACTTTTGATATATGAGAGACTTTAGTGCTACCTTCAGCATAACTTGTTGCATCTCATATTTGATAATAGTGAAAGAATATTTGGATGGTTTCAATCCGGGGTTTTTACCCCACCTTGGGGGCTTTTCACATGATTTTTTGGAAAAGGAGGAAGATCCTCGGCCTCTGCATCTAGGCGATGCATGCAGTCATTTTATTAATTATTCATAAAAGACCTTACAAAGTAATACAATAGTAAGACTGAAGCCACCGTCTAGGCAATATCTATCGCTACTCCTATCCAGTTGATGAAGGGATGCTCATAGTATGAGCCTAATACCAGAAAGACCTCGCGGCCAAACCTAACATCTAATACCTGAGGCCCCAACCAAGTGTAACACCCTGAGAATCATGCTACAGTAATCCCCTTCTAACGATGCCTTGTCATCATTGTTACTGTTGCTAATCTTCACTTGATCCAAACCACCGATTCAAATTCAAATCCAATCTAAAGTCAAAAACTCTTATTTGTCAGACAGGAGATCTAAAATGTTCATCTTGTGGCAAATAGTCATTTGTTACTATTGGTGGTGAACCAACATTTTTGCAAGGTGCTTAAATGGCCTAAAGCAATTAAAGTAGTGGCTAAAACAATAGTTTAAATGGCTTTTTACTTTATAAAAATTTCAAACTATTTCAAAAGCCTCACAATCTTTTTGTGGCAGTGCTAACTATTGCAATGTAATTATGTGGCCAAGTCCCACATTTTACAAAATCCTTTTGGCAGCCCAAATATTACCATGCTTTTTCTGTAAAAAGAAAAGAGCAAAAGTAAAAGAAAAAGAACCCCCCCCCCTCTCTGCCTGGGCCTTAGCCGCTAGGCAGGCCCAGTCGGCCAGTCGGCCGGCCCACCTACCTCACCCGACCGGCCCAACCCCTCCCCGGGTTGTCTCCCTCCTTCCCTGTTCGACCGACCGGGGAAGGGCTCCAGCTCGTCGCCGCCCGACCGCCTCGCTACCCCTGTTGGAGGGGATAAGGCAACGCCCCACCCCGCGGCGCCTCGCTCCCCTCGTCTCCCCTCCCCACTTGCCCCCTGGCTTCCCCCTCTCGCCCTCTCTGGCCCCAGATCCCCTTTCCCCGCGCACCGTTGATGCCACTGCCGCCGTCGCCCTCGCGGCCACCGTCGTCCCCATGTCCGTCCGACGAGCCCGTTAGCTTTGTCGTGGACCTCCACTTCTCCTACAACCGCCACCTCGAGCTCGGAGCAGCTACATCGCCGGATCCTCGACTTCTTCTTCCTTCGGCAGCCGCCGCCTCTCCGTCGATTCCGGCTACCTCGCGCCCTCCTCGAGCCCACTGCCCTCCCCTACAGACGCCCAGTGAGCTTCGCCTCCCTCTCCTCTCTCCCCGTGCTCTTCCCCGCGCCGTAACTAGCTCGCCCGCAAGCCGAGCTCCGCCGTCCGCCATTGTTGCCGCGCACGAGCTCCCGAGCTCCTCCTGCTCCGTCTAGTCCCCGTAGCGCACTCCTGGAGGATTGCTGCTCCCGCCTAGCCCTTTCGCTTGAGTTGTAGCACGTCGTAGCCCCTTCTCCGCCGTCGACCATAGCCGCTCCGCCGCAGACCTCGTCGCCGGCGACGTTTCCGGCCAGGTCCGGCGATGCCACCACCACCACTCGACGCGCGATCGAGTGACCGTTCGAATGTGCCTAGCGGCACCCCTTTCCGTGCCCCGTACGCGTTTTCCGGCCAACTCCGGCGACGCACCGCCGCGGATGGCCTCGCCGGCGTTGCTCCGGCGCCGGCGCTGACCTGGCACCGGCTGGCCCCGCCTCTGGGTCGCTGCCCGTGGGCTCCCTGGACCCTGTTGACCAGTTGGCCTGGTCAACCGTGCTGACTGGGCAGGCCCCAGCCACTGACGTACGGGCCCCACCCCTTATTCCACAAACTAAAACATTTTAATAAGTAAAACTAATTAGTTTAGTTAACTAGACACTGACAGGTGGGCCCAGTAGTTTTACTAACTAAATTTAGATTAGTTTGAACTCTGTTTGGCCCACTGTCTATGACAGGTGGGTCCCCCACGTCAGTTTTGACCAGTCAACCGGACTGCTGACTGCTGACGTCACAGTGATGTCATGCTGACGTAATATTTCTTTTCTGATAATTTAGATAATTCCTGAAAATGTTTAAATCTTTGAAAATTCATAGATAATAAACCGTAACTCGGATGGAAATGTTTTCTATATGAAAGTTACTCAGAAAAATCCAAAGATTCCGAATATGCGGTCCGTTCATCTGTCACATGCCCCTAGCATACCGAACATGGAACTTTCCCCCTCTGGTCGTTTGTCTGACACAGGTCCGGAACCGGGAACACCTTCCCGGTTGAATTCCCCCCTTCACCTATAACGTCTTGGACCGCGCTAGAACACGTCTAGCTATGCCTGTTGTCCTTTTATGCTATGCTTGCTTTATATTTATTGTGTCTTCCCCCTCTTCTCTCCGGTAGACCCCGAGACCGATGCTGCCCCTGTGATCGACTACGTCGACGACGACCCCTCCTTGCCAGAGCAACCAGGCAAGCCCCCCCTTTGATCATCCCGATATCGCCCATTCCTTTCTCTCATGCTTGCATTAGATTTTGCTACTGTTATTGTTTGCTCCTATTCTGATGCATAGCCTGCTTTTGTATCTGCCGTTATACCTTATCTGCTTGTCCTAAACTGCTTAGTATAGGTTGGTTAGTGATCCATCAGTGACCCCCACTTGTCGTTGTTGCCCCCGCTTCATCATCGACGACTCGATCTACGTGATCGAAGACCAGGCCCCGACACCGCACATCACTTCCCCTTAGTTGCTCGACACTACTGGGCTACTATCGAGTACCGAGGGTGAACCTCTTCAGCACTTCTGATGTTAACCCTGTAGTGTAGTCTTTCGGTCGTGGTCATCGAGGGTGATTTCCTCCTTAACCACTTTCGATACGACTCTGTCGTGCAACCCCTCAAGTGTGAACCTCGGGGTGATTCCTCTTACGTTCACCTTGATGATTACATCTAGTGGAATTCATCGGGGGTGATTCCTCGGGTTTTCCCCTTGATGTTTGGACACACGGATACTTGGACTTTACCACTGTTACTTGGAAAGACGGGTCGACCCTGAGGGGTACCCGCGCGAGC
Source organism: Aegilops umbellulata (assembly GCA_032464435.1). Taxonomy (NCBI): domain Eukaryota; kingdom Viridiplantae; phylum Streptophyta; class Magnoliopsida; order Poales; family Poaceae; genus Aegilops; species Aegilops umbellulata. The sequence continues at coordinate 388,219,424 of CP136054.1, read as the reverse complement.
TTAATTGCGAGTGATGTGGAGTCGGGCGGACCTGGAAGGTGCCCGCGAGATAATTACGAGGCGTGGCCGGGCATTCCTAACCCTTGCCGCAAGTCCTCGAGACGGGGCAACGGGGTCACATCTTTCGTGAGTCTCTGCTTGTTACCGCGCTTTCCTAATCCACTACGATTTGGATATTTGATCCGAGGGGCCTCTGGCCTGATAGCACTAACCATCACGTGGGCATAGTATGGGCGTTCTGCGTCGTATGCATCAGCCGAAGCTTAATAGACGTCAGCGACTGAGCGGCGCGCGCCGGGTTGGACTGGTAAGCTCCTTCCTTTTTAGGGAGGTAGCTAGGTCTGCTCACCGGCCGCGTACGCAACGTGCAGGAGTTCCCGAGGAGATGGCCCATGACCCCTGGGGGCATAGGTTTAGTCCGGCGTGCTGGCCTCTCTATTAAGCCTAGGTCGGGTTGCGGCGTATTGTTTGGCCGAGGCCGGGCATGACCAAGGAAAGTGTGTCCGGCCGGAGTTAATCGAGCGTGGTGGGTAAGTTGGTGCACCCCTGCAGGGAAGAAAACATCTATCGATAGCCTGTCCTACGGTAACGGACACTTGGAGTTGTATCCTGATCGATACAACTAGAACTGGAGACTTGTGATGAGAACTGGATGTGATGATAACTGGATTGTGATGATAACTGGATAGTATGGCTCTGGGATTACTTTCTCGTAGGGAGTCGAGAAAGGATCTCTGGCTGAGGTTGATAACTTTACTACTACTTTACTTTATGCTACTCTACTCCCTCCGGTTGCTGCAAGATGGTGGTTTCCAGAAGATGCTAGTCTTCGATAGGACTAGGCCTTCTCTCTATTCTGGCATTTCTGCAGCCCAGTCCACATATACAACCTTCCTTTGATAATGTTGCATATGTAGTGTAGATCCTTGCTTGCGAGTACTTTGGATGAGTACTCACGGTTGCTTTGCTCCCCCTTTTCTTCTTCTTTCCGGTTGATGCAACGAGATGTCGGAGCCCAGGAGCCAGATGCCACCGCCGATGCATACTACTACGTGGAGACCGTCGACGACCAGGAGTAGTTAGGAGGCTCCCAGGCAGAAGGCCTTGCCTTTTCGATCGATGTTGCTTTTGTGATAGCCTTCTTAAGGCTAACTTGTCTAACTCATGTCTGTACTCAGATATTGTTGCTTCCGCTCACTCTAGGGTATTCGAGCGTATGTATTCGAGCCCTCGAGGCCCCTGGCTTGTAATATAAAGCTTTTATTTTGTGTCTAGAGTTGTGTTGTGATATCTTCCTGTGAGTCCTTGATCTTGATCGTACACATTTGCGTGTATGATTAGTGTATGATTGAATCGAGGGCGTCACACCAAGCCACCTATCGGGTATAGGGCACCCACCGGTCCGGCACACACTCAGAGACCACTGCCGCCACCTGCCACCAATCCATCTTTAGAGCTGTACTGACGCATCAACCTTGCCCGGTCTAGCTGCCGTCGAGGCCACCATGACGCCAGACAACGCCGCCATCCTGCGCTCGTCCATCAACACATGCCCAACAACGAGACCCCGCTGCTCCATGCCGCTGGGACCCGCCGTTTGTCGACGTGTCAAATGCAACGCCACACCTTCTTCGCGAACACCACCTGCTGCCACTTGGCCCATCCCCTCCACCTGCAGTTCCTCTGCACTCCCAGCCGAGCCCCAAGGCCCTTGACGACACCTCAAGGAAGGTCACAACATGAAGTACCGCTGCCGCCAAATCCGAAGAGGATTGTAAGTTTTCACCCGGCATGAGATCGGGGTGGGTAGGTTGGGCCCTCAGTTGCGCCTTCATGAAGGAAAGCGACGCCCATGGACGCCGCCACCGCTGGGCCGGCCAGACCGGCCAAGGTTTCCCCCGGGCCCAAGGTACACCATCACCGGAGCCTACAGCCGCAAACCACCGAGACGACGAGAGAGGCAGCATGAGGGAGGGGAACCACCAGATCTGACGTCGTTACACCAAACCTCCGGAGGATCACCGGCCACCCGATCTGATCCCCGACAGCCCACCTGCCCCGCCGTGCCCGGACGAGTAGGCCAGCCTAGGGGCCGCCGCGCCCAGATCCAGCACCCTCCGCCCCAAATCAGGCAGAGCATAGCCAGGCTGCCGCCACGATGTTCATGTGTGTTGATTTTCGGCTGATGTTTTGAGTGGCACTTGACCTCAGACACATCTGAGTTGTGTTGTTTGAGATGCAGCGTCACGCTGAACGAATTTAAGAAAAGTATTAAGTTTCGTCCTAAGTTTCGACTAATCTTTTTTTTCTCGAATATGCACGAGTGTGCATATCATATATTGATAGAAGAAAGGCGAAGAGCGCCTCCACCAGTTTATTTACAACATGTTGCGTTACATCTCACAAGAAGAAGAAGAACACATACATCTCCACTCCACCCTAACATAGTCTACTCCTCCCCAATGCTCCACCGTATTGGACCTGCAAACACATGATCCACATTTCCTCTAATGAGCCCAGCCACCAACCATGTTCTACCTTGAGATTTTGCGTAGAAGCTCAGCAACCGATGGCCTTGCCCCCATCGAACACAACTGCATTCCTATGTTTCCATATTTCCCACAACGTCAGCAATAGTAGTGTGTGCAAATCCTTCTTGGAAATGATGGGGAGTCCTTGTTTACTGCATAGCCAAGTCCGGAGGCACTCATCCGAAGTGGGTGTCCAATCCAACTTCCCCAATGCCTGGCATAGGCCCGCCCAAACCGTCCTAGCAAAGGCGCATGTTAAGAGCACGTGCTCTATTGTTTCTTTCTCATCACATAGTGGACACTTGTCTTGGTGTGGTAGTCCCCTTCTGGCCAGCCTATCCGATGTCCAACATCTGTTGCGTAGGGCAAGCCAGGTAAAGAACTTGCACGTTGTCGGGGCTCTCGATTTCCAAGGGATGCTCGCGGTGGGAATGATCTCTCTGCCCCAAAACCTGGCGGCGTATGCCGACCTGACTGTGAACTTTCCGCTTGCCTCCGACGACCAAGAGATGTTGTCCGGGGTATTCTCCATTGGCTCCCAATCTTGGATCTTCTGCCACAGTTATAAGAATTGGCGCATGGCTTCCTCCCCCAAGTTTGGACCAACACTTGTAGCCCATGTTTCCCGCACCTGCCCAAGCATGCATGTTCTTCTCACGCGGCTTGGCACCAGATCATAAATGGCCGGTGCAAGCTCCTGTATCCTCATGCCGTCAAGCCACCGATCCTCCCAGAAGAGGGTGTTCATACCATCCCGAGCATTGCATCTAGTAGCTGCTTGAAAAAGCTTCATAGACTCATCAGGCACCTTGATTGAGAACTCGCTCCATGGTTTGCTGCTATCAGTCCGCTGAAGCCATGGCCACCTCGCCTGCATAGCTAGGTTGAGCCACCTCAAATTAGGCAGCCCTAGACCTCCTGCCCACTTCGGAGCACACACCACCTCCCACGACACAGCACAATTGCCACCATTTGCTTCGGCCTTACGACACCACAGGAATCCTCGGCACACCTTATTCATTGTGGCAATCGTTTTGATCGGCAGATCCAACACCATCATTGCGTGAATGGGCATGGCACACAGAACAGAATGCACCAGAGTGAGTGTACCACTCTTCGGCATGAGAGCGGCCTTCCATTTTGGCAGTTGGTTTGCCATCTGATCCACGAGATACTGGAGTTCGTACTAGCCATGTTGATACATACAAGTCGATGCGTATGTTTCCTTTCATGACCGAGAAATCAAACTTACTCCATACAAGTCGACTAATCAAACTTACTCCATACAAGTTTCGACTAATCAAACTTACTCCATACAAGTCGATGCGTATGTTTCCTTTCATGACCGAGAAATGTCCTAAGTTACTTTGTTTCCTCTGCAGTTTTCAGATACCTTACTTGTGTGTTAGTAATTCCCAACGTTAGGTTCAACATTACCGTTTTCCGGTTTGAAGGGAAAACGTTTCTACTGCAACATTGCCGCGGGCGCGCACGCACACGCCCCCGTAAGAAGAGAGAAAAATCACTAAAAGTTTCAATCGTCTTTACAGATATATTTTTACAGATTTTGCAATCTGGACGCTATCGAGCCACCACACAGTTGCATCATTATTTTTCTTCTCGTGGTAAGCTAGTAGCAGTAGTGGTGACACTCGTATAATCCGCCGGCTCACAGCTTGTTGGTCTTGGCCAGGTACACGACGGCGCCGGAGGTGGCCACCGGGATGACGACGTCGTCGGAGAAGGACTTGAGGCCCGGGACGACCCTCTTGACGAGGAGCGCGCACATCGGCGCGCCGAAGAGGACCACGAGCACGTCGAAGGCGGCCTTGCCGAAGCTGAAGCTGTTCACCGTGACGAGGTTCTCGGTGATCCTGTGGAACTGCTCCTTGGTGATGTTTACTCCGTCCCTCTTTCCCCCAAGAGCCTGTACTAGAGGGAAACAAATTCATTAATACCCCTACCTGGTTTACTTTCTTTTGCAATATTTTGTGATGGCATCCAAATGTTTTTTTTTAGCAATTCAAAAGTTTTGAAACCAAAGAAAGATTCTAAGCTCTGTTGAGAAGCTATGTCAAATAAAGCAGAGGAACCTCCTTTATAGTATTATTATTCTAAAACAAAAGGGTGTGACCGAACCTTGTACTCTTTCTCGAGTTCATCTTTGGTTGGCATCCTGTACTGCAGCTGCCCTTGTTTCTCACAGAACTTTCTGAAGTAGAATGCAAAATAACAGATAGAGAATGTTAGGTATTTTTTTCTTAAATAAAACACCATCGATGAGGTTTCGGCTGGCTGAATATATTTGAACTTCTGAATGGATCAGGAACATTTCGGCATTGAATATGACCAAAAGCTACACTACTCCCTTGGGTACACTAGAAAGCAACGTTTTTGGACATTGGCGCATTTTTCAGAACATATAACTTTGACGACTAGTTTCTACTGCAATATATGTATAACGAAAAACAAAATTATACTAATATTCAGAAATTACTTCTCGAGATAAATCAATACTACTACATATGGCTTTCAAGTTCCCAACCTAAATATTGGAATCAATATCAGTGGTCAAAGTTTCCAGTGTTTGGCTTAAGACATGTCCAAAACGTCGTTTTTCTGTGTGTACCAAGGGAGTAGTACCTGTTTATACGCATGCATGAACTTTTAATCCGTAAAGGCTTAGGAATCAAAGGAGAATTCCTGCAGGTATCCAATAATAATTCAACTATAATACCAATCTGTAGGCTGTAGATACTAAAACAAAATGATGCGTTGTACTAGCAGCTCCCTAGCAACGCTCTCTAGCTCTTGAGAAGAAAGGCTTACTCGATGAGCTCGAAGATGGCGTGGTAAAACTCATCGAAGGTTTTCGCAGGCTTGACTTTTTCGTCGTAGTTGTTGTCCATAAATTCGATGAGCTGCTCCTTGGCGTTATTACGGTTGGCCACAGCCTTGCCGTCCTTGTCGTTCTTCTGGGTCGCCCGCCCGGCCTCTGCCAAAAACATCAGTCATGTTAGAAGCAAAACCAGCAAGCATTTGCAAAGATGATTGACCCGAGATCACGCGACCGGGTAGCTAGTGTTCGTCGACGATCATACCTTGCTTCGCCTTGGCGACGGCCTGACCCATTGATCTGATCTTTGTGGGCGTAGAAGGGTGGGGTGGGTTTCCTTCCTGCTGTGGTGAGAAGAAAGGAGGTTTCTTGTGCACATGCAAGCACGGGGGCTGGGGTGAGTATATGTGGGGGGGTCGTGCCTGCCGCCGGTGTTCCTTGTGTGAGGCCAAGGCAACGGCGTTGCTCCTCCGGAAAGCAAAGTGCGGGAGGCATCAAAGGAAGGGTCCAACAACAGTACTTGTTCTGGTTCCCGGCGACGCTAGCTTAGGATTCTGTTGCTATAATTGGAGGCGTATCTGAAAGATGAGAATGTTGATTATGGAAACTTGCACGGTCACAATTGAATGAATATGCCTTTAAAAGATGATAAGCAACAGTACTGTACTTGGGAGAGATCCGGTGTACAAAAATGCTGCACTTTTTGATAACAATATGGTACAAATTCACAAAACTACAATGCTATACAGACCCAGTGAATTAATCAATGGACTTGCACGATACTCATGGCCACAAAATCTCTTCATTCATGCCCTAAGATCTTACTGGTCTCCTCGACCAGCCATTTCCAGTTACAGAGATGTACTTCAGAAAGATGAACTGCATGAGAAAGCGCAGCCCCTGAGGGCCTTGATGTACAAATGGAAATGGACTCCTCTGCTTACGGATCTGGTGTTCGAATTCGATTGTTGAATTCCATGTGGTGGATCCAACATCTGGTTGGGCAGACACCATCCACAAAACTGTGATGCTGCGGCAAGGATAGATGTACTCCAGCCTTTACAGCTTGCTCATATTTTACCAAGTGGTGACTCGTCGCTGTGCTCATCCACCAGCCAGAGTTTATGATCACGGAAGCGTTTTATCTTCTTTTCAAACCCTGTTATGTAGTTGTTGTGTATAATGACATGCTTGCCCTTTGTCTCCTTGACCCATGTTTTGTTCTTGAAATATAGACCTCCAGTTGGAAAAGCAGACTGAGGTAGTAAATACACGTCCACCTACAAGCATATCTTATATTAGTAGTTTTACAAATGGCATTATCTGTTGTGGAGGCAGCGATGCAGGAAAATATTCTGAGAAAACAGAATAAAACCCTTTGTCATGTAGCATGACTTAGAGAATGTAAACTAAAACTTAAACGCAGCAACGATATTGATAAAAAAACTGGTAATTATGTTACTCCCTCCGTCCGAAAAAGCTTGTCTCAAGCTTGTCTCTCAAATGGATTTATCTAGCACTAACTTGATGCTAGATACATCCATTTGAGGGAGAAGCTTTTTCGGACGGAGGGAGTATGTTTATTGGGAATTTAGGTAACAGTTACGAGCTTCCTTGGAAAGGTTATTACTGAACAAGTACATTTTAAACATGGCAAAGCTTAGTACAACCAATGCATGTCAACTTAAGTCCACATTAAAGATAACAGTGTAGAAGCTAAAAGCCTAAAACCATGCCGAAACAGTTACTTGGGTCCACATTTTAGATGAAGTACCACATGGAGATGGAGATGATTAAAATGGATATCGAGCAAAATGGAATCAGTCAAAGTTCAACTTCAACCACCTTCTCATTCAAATTTCAATCTATTAGGTGCCTTTTCATGATGTCGTTAACATATTTGTTGTTGTAATTCAGCATGGCATATGAATGATTAACTAACAATTGTAAGTGTTTCTCAAATTGTTCTCTATCTATCCACTACAGCAACTCCCATAAATGGTTGATGCTTACACAGCGAACTCTATTGTCTAGATGGTAGAAAAGTTGTCGGCAAATGTTCCACCGATAAAATGAGAAGTCCTCAACTCCACATTGCCCAATTGTGCCCTGTCCCAGTAAAATAACATGTACACGTGGATAACAGGAGGTTGAAGTTGATAACCTTGGTTCTCTGCTCGAATGCACGGATACTTCATGGACCTAGCGTATCCGTATCGGATACCATATCCAATACGGATTCATCCCCGATACGTGCTGGATACATATCCTTCGAGTATCCATGAATAGACGATTTAAAATAAAGAAGATACGCTGGTGCGTTTTGGATACGGCCCAGCCACCCAGCCCAGTTAAGAGGGAACCAGTAACCTAGTTCCCCAACACCCCATCCTTTCCCTCCCCACTTCGTTCCTCTCGAGCTCCACAACATGCGGCGATGGTAACGAGCTCCTCCTCCTTCCTCACTGACTCCGTGTCGTCCTCTTCATTGAATACCCTTCACCCTCAGCCCCTCTCACACAGCACCAAGGTATGCTCTCAGCTCCGATGCTCCTGCAGTAACACCGATGTATGTGTCGCAGCTCACATGCTCGATTAGCAGCTCGAGGGCATGCAGGATCGAGCAGTAGCTCGCTGGAGGCAACCGGTGGTGGCTAATCCGGTGCTCCGTCTCCTCTCTCCTCCACCTCTCTCATATAAATTTCTATCTAATGGGCAGCTATCCTCCCTACACTACAAGCATATCTGTTTTGGTGTTCTTCTGCATGATATTAATATGTAATCTGTACCTTGGCCATGTTTAGGAAAAAAATCAAACTAATTTGTTGTTCATACTGCATAGTAAATAACTATTTATCATTATTTTTATTAAATTAGTCAAGCGTATCCCCGTATTAGCACTTCTCAAAAATGATGAATTTACGTATCCGTATCGGTGCATTCTAGGTTCTCTGGCATTGCCGTGAAGGAGATAAGGCATGCAGGATAGAAGAAAGACTGGAAAGATGACTTCTTGCTAGATCTCAGGAGATCATTACCGCTTAGATATATACAATATCCATCTTCTAGACTGAATACAGACTAATCTTATCTCAGTATCCCAACCTCGCACAACAGAGATTTGAACTGTTCCCTACTAGCCTAGAGACTTCGGTGGATCAAAAACTTGAGCCCAAGTCAAACATCATTCTGTCCTCTATGAACCTACTATGCCTAGCCGTGGCGGTCGCGCAGTGTCCACCTGGACATGAGCTTGATCACTACCTCTCTCGTGCAGTGTCCACCTGGACATGAGCTTGATCACAACCTCCCTCCTGTATGCGGCCATGGCGAATCTGGTACGACTCATATGCACGACATCTGACTAGAGACTCTTATCTCTTAGTAACATGACCTTGCACAATAAATAGAATTTAAACTAATCATGACTGGCCTAGGGAGTTTGTTCAACCTAGGACTTGAGCCTGGTTGGACAATTCGAGACACAAAGAAGTGAAGAACTTAAGTCCAAGTTCAACATGACTCCACCTAATGCTGCTACGTCATGTCCCTCAAGGATGCTAGTCTCTCCCTACCGCTTTCCTTGAGATAAAAAAAAAACTGGCAAAAAAGATAAGATAACACATAACAACTGCAAGGACACAAGCTCACACAACCGCAATGATGTACATGTAGAGGCATATCCATTTACGGCACACGGTATATTGATAGTTTGACAAACCGAAATAACACATTAGCACATGGCACCACACAAAAAATTATATATTAGAAGTTTGGAACATCAGTGCTATTTCTAAGCAATGTACAGGAAAGTATTGGTAAAGATTGTGTACATTTTTAAACAAGCCTATATACAATCCAGATTGATATCAAAATTTGAGTTCCTCGGTACTTCAACTGGTCTAGACTACAGAGCATACACGAAAATCAATTTCAACTTTAAGCAGCCCTGAACCCATTGACCAGATAACTCCGTGCCACTAGTTTGTTTAAGCGAAGAAACAAATGCATACAATCAGTTCAACCAAATGCAACAAAACAAAGTTCAAATTCAATTGCCACAGAAAACATTTAGATGCCCCTGTCTAACCTGTCCGGCAGTCTTTAGCAAAGCCCAGTTGAATGCTGGCTGATCATTTGATTTCGCTGTCTTCGACCAGGGCTGTTCCTTGAGCTCCTCAATCCACTTCCTCATCAACAGCTTTGCCCCTTCTGTTGGCTGCAGGAAGATCATACAGCTGCAAATGTATGGCCGCCCCTTCTTACCTGGTGGCGGCAGCCCATGTGAATGATTCAGTGGCTTCACCTGCACCAACAATTCCCACATCATCAAAAACTCTTCCAACAGCCCCAACAACAAACACAACAATTGTACGTACTTCAGTCATGTCGTCCATGAAGTACACGTCGTGGTTGCCGACTAGATATGGAAACGGGTCGGCAAGCCACACCATGTCGACGTCATTGTACATGACGCTGTACCCCAGCTCGAGAATCTGCAGCAGGTGTCGCGGCCGCCGTGAGGTGAAGTTAAAGAACCCCTGCAGACAAGAGCAGGCAGGCACAGTCACGCACATGGACATTTCATCAAACAGCTTGGGTGGGGGGTAAGGTAACCGAGATTTTTCCCCACCTGCGACCCGAACTTGTGAGCGGCCTGGGCGTCGGGCGCGGGGGGCACGAGGACGGCGTGGCCGGGCCATGCGGCATTGATGCGCTCGAGGGTGTCGTAGTCCTCGGCGATGACGAGCACCTGGTTAGCGCGGCCGGCGCGGCGGACGCTGATGAGCCAGTTGGAGAGGAAGGGGAGGTATGGCCCGGAGACGGCGGCGAGGATGATGGTGCCGTTGCCGGAGGCCGCGGCGAAGGCTGCGGCGTCTTGGAGCGTGTAGGAGCGCCACGGGGAGGCCGGCGCGGAGTGGCGGGGCGGCCCCCAGGGGAAGAGGAGGGCGAGTAGGCAGAGGAGCGCGAGAAGGGAGAAAAGGTAGGGGAGCGTGAGGAGGGGCAGGGGGCGGGAAGGGGCGGCGTTAGCGGGGCCCGTGGAGACGGGGAGGGAGTCGACGCCCAGCGGCTTCTGGTGCGGCCGCTGGTGGAGCGACATTGCCGGAGATCGGGGTCTCCGGAGGTGGGGGCTGGGGCTGGGGCTAGAGCGTGAAGTGTGCAGTGGGAAAAGCCAAGCACATGTCTCTCCGTTTTCCAGCAAAATACATCTACCGGTCCTCGCGCTGTAGATCTACTTTGGTGCTACTTTGAGAAGAGTTTTTTCTTGCGAAAATACTTTGAAAAAGTGAAGAAAAAAACACACTCTAGTCAGTGAAGTTGTTCGAAAAGGGCTGGAAAAAAAGCTCGAAACTCGCGAGCTAAATGAGTAGCTCGTGACTCGGCTCGAATTGACTCGAACTCGAAGAATAACGAGTCGAGCCGAACTTTAATTTAAGATCGTTTATAGACCAAGATAAACGAGCCAATCTCACGAGTACTCGTGTAACTCGTTAGGCTGGTACAAAAGATCAGTCACTATCAATAAAAAAAAGGTTAGCCACTCAGCACCCTATGTCCCAGACGCACAACACAAGGCCTAGCTGTTCAAGGCCCAACCGCCTAGGAGACTCATGCGTTACAAGGAAATTACTATTGTTTAGTGATATATATGTTTAATATATACATAATTATTTTATAATATATGAGGGTTTTATGTTCATATCTTTAACGAGCTTAACAAGCTAAACGAGTCAGCTTGCGAATTATACGAGTCGAGCCAATCTTGGATTTGAGCTCGTTATAATAACGAGTCGAGTCGAGCTAGCTCATTAATGAAACGAGCTCTAGCGAGTCGAGCCGAGCTGGCTCGACTCGGCTTCAATTCCAGCCCTATGTTCGACTATTCCATTTCGATCAGTGTATACTCGGAAGTGTAAATTATGAAGCATGGTTGGCGGAATATCTCTCATTATGACCAATGTGCTCGAAACTGATTATATTCACAATGTTTCGTACCTCGACACACACTTCACACTGGTACACCAATCAATAAAATCCACGAAGAAACAACAATTTCTTTTGAAGAATTACGAGCTACAACTCCCACACTGGTTGCATTGGTACTTTTCATAAACTGACGTCAACATTGATCTTGATATAGTCATTAGGGAAAGGTGTCCACAACACATGATCTTTTAACGGTGCATAATCAGCTACAACGCCGCTCACATTTTTCTTACCTTTGTTGCTAGCGTCCAATTTAAGCAGTGTCATGATTGAACGTGAAAGTGGCCCAACAATTGTTCACAAAATGTGCAGAGGCATTAATGGATTCTTCCCCCTTCCCAAAAATTAAACCATTCTCAAATGTCATGCTGGCCAGAAAACAAACAAGATTTGCTCCCTCTGCTGCAAGCTCAATTGAGCCAGCAAAATCAATAACTAATCTTGTCCCGAGCACTTGATGAACTCTTCATCCGGAATATTCGAGGACTCTCTCAAGGCCAGGCGTAGAGCACGAGCGTTAGAGCAACTCACCAGAGCATGAAAAGTGTCTTCGTCTTCTACACCACAAATAGAACACATACCTGAATCAGTCTGATGGTGCTTAACTCTATTCATCTGGAACTGCCAAGCTATTGGTTGCAGCTCGCCACGCAAAAAATCTGATCTTTTGAGGGATGTTAGCCTTCCAGTTTAACTCCCAAATTCCCCTTTCCCCCTCTGGTTCGCCACTAGATTGGCCAACGGTATCCCAACTATCCTTCAATTTAAGCGCAAATTATATGCGCTTTTAACGGAAAATATACCATTCTTCTTATGGTGCCATGCTGGCAACGAAATCCCCATCCCTAGAGGCCTGGATACAAATCTTAAGAATTTCTTCCGCATCATGTGGATAGAAAAGACACCTCGTCAAAATTTCATCCCAACACTTACGCCCGCTCATGAATAAATCAGATACCTAATTCAACCTGGTATTATGCCTTCTAGCTGAAATTTTTAGGCCATGCGCCCTAGATATCCAATTTTCTCTCAAAATATTAATACTAGATCCCTCGCAGACCCGCTAAATGATCCCTTCTTAAGAAGTTCCAGACCATGTATATGTTGGGGAACGCAGTATTTCAAAAACTTTACCTACGATTGAGGGAGTCCCGGATTAGGGGGTGTCCGGATAGCCGGACTATACTTTCAGCCGGACTCCTGGACTATGAAGATACAAGATTGAAGACTTCGTCCCGTGTCCGGATGAGACTTTCCTTGGCGTGGAAGGCAAGCTAGGCGATGCGGATATTCAGATCTCCTACCATTGTAACCGACTTTGTGTAACCCTAACCCTCCCCGGTGTCTATATAAACCGGAGGGTTTTAGTCCGTAGAACAACTCCAACATACAATACTCATACCATAGGCTAGCTTCTAGGGTTTAGCCTCCTTCATCTCGTGGTAGATCTACTCTTGTACTACCCATATCATCAATATTAATCAAGCAGGACCTACGGTTTTACCTCCATCAAGAGGGCCCGAACCTGGGTAAAACATTGTGTTCCCTGTCTCCTGTTACCATCCGCCTAGACGCACAGTTGGGACCCCCTACCCGAGATCCACCGGTTTTGACACCGAATTGGTGCTTTCATTGAGAGTTCCTCTGTGCCGTCGCAATCAGGACGGATGCCTCTACCCGTCTTTAAAGACGGCGCCGTTATTAAGGGAGCCTTGGCTGTCGGCCAAACTCTCCGGCTAGGTGGTTTTCTTATGACCGCCTGTTCGGCTGTTGGGCCGATGATGACCTCTCGGGTCATCAAAAGCAATCTTCACGTCAGCTCGGAACTCGTCGAGCAGTTGAATCCAATGGAGTTCTCCTCCGTAAACGAGCTCTTGGATCGCATCGCCGCCTTGGGGGTCACTACGAATTACGACCAGGTTGGGCTTAAACCCGATCTAAGAGAGATTAATTCTCCCCAAGTCACCCATCATGTTGCCGTGGTAGAGGCGCAGTGCGGCGAACCCTCATCTATCTTAAGGACTAGCTACGTCCAGATTCCCGATCCCTCCAAGCCGGATACCCGCGGAGGGGAGGATGTAACTCAAGACCTGAACTTAGAATCAGGCAACGGGCTAGATTCATTGGACAACATACAAGAATCCAAACTTCAGAGTTCAGAAACTCCTTGGCCTCTGAGTCTCAGATTGGGTGAGGTTTCGGATTCAATTCCACCCACCCACCCGAACATAAGCGATCTATCCCAAATCAGGCAAAAGCCCGAAGAAACAGTACATCATTACTGGGCGAGGTTCCTCCTGGTTATGAACAGGATAAAGGACTGCCGCGAGGAAGGCGCCTCAACCTTCTGCAAAAATTGCACGGACAAGGGAATCCTCAACGTCATAAGTCGTCGTGATATTACACGCTTCGCTGTCTTGGCGTCCATAGTACAAAAGTACTGTGCGATGGAAAGCGCCTGGAAAACAAAAATAAAATTTTGGGACAATCCGGCCCTGAATAGAAACCTCGTCCGAAATAAAAGGGTGCATCATCTTCAGACACCCGGGTTAAAAACCAAAAAAACAAAACCCTCTACAGGGCATGGAACCGTACTGGAAGGATGGCTTAATGGACCCTGTAAAATTCATAGTACAGAGGACGCCACACCAACTCACAGCCTTAGAGCATGTTGGATACTCCGGCAGGTGGCCAAAATTGGCGAAGACCTCCTAATCCCGGAGGCCGCAGAAAACCACCCCAGGGACACCAGTACAGTCTTAACAGTTTTCGAGACTTTCGCATCAAATAATATGCGAAAAAGAACACTCCGCAGTCTTGCCGAAGTTTATCAAGTAGCAACAATAAACCCATGGAGTGACACGGCTATTACTTTTAATGCTAGTGAGGAGCCTACATTCCGAACAGCCCGAGCACCAGCCGCATTGGTCCTCAGCCCAATCGTGGACGGCTTTCGGCTCACCAGGGTACTCATGGATGGAGGCAGCGGACTGAACCTCATTTATGAGGAAACCCTTCAAAAATGGAAATAGACTGGAACCGCATTGAGCGAAGCAGCACAACCTTTCGAGGAATAATCCCCAGTCGGGAAGCGCGCTGTACAGGAAAAATCACACTAGATGTGGTGTTCGGCACGCCGGATAATTACAGGTCCGAAGAGATCACGTTCCAGGTGGCCCTGTTCAGTAGCGGATACCACGCTCTGCTAGGGCGGGAAGCGTTTACAATCTTCCAAGCAATACCCCATTACGGGTACATGAAGCTCAAGATGCCCGGGCCGAACGGAATTATCACTCTCGCTAGTGATCCGGACATAGTGCTCCGCGTCGAAAACAAGACAACCACATTAGCCCTCGAGCCACTATCCGAAGCCCTAGTGGCTGAGGAACTGACTACGCTTCGCTCCACGGTAAACAGGGATGATGTGATACTCGACAAAAGATCCAAGTCCACCTCCTTCAAACCAGCGGACGAAATAGTCAAATTCCAGGTCCATCCAACGGACCCCAATAAAACAGCTTCCATCGGGGTACAATTAAACCCTGATGTAGACGCCGCACTGCGAGTACTCCTACGTGAAAACTGGGACATCTTCGCCTGGCACCCTTCAGACATGCCAGGAATCCCACGCAGGCTGGCCGAACATAGCTTAAATATCCTAAAAGGATTCAAACCTGTCAAACAAGCCCTTCGGCGTTTCTCCGAACCCAAGAGACAGGCTATGGGAGAGGAGCTAGCCAAGCTATTGGAGGCTGGATTCATCAGAGATATAAAACATCCGGACTGGCTAGCAAACTTGGTGATGGTACCAAAGAAGGACAAATCCTGGCGCCTGTGCGTCGATCTCAAAGACCTTAACAAGGCCTGCCCAAAGGATCCCTTCCCCTCCCTCGCATCGATCAAATTATCGACGCCACTGCAGGACACGATTCGTTGTGTTTCCTCGACGCATACTCCGGCTACCATCAAATCAAGATGGCAGAGTCAGACCAAGCCGCAACGGCATTCATCACACCATACGGCCCATTCTGCTTCAACACAATGCCCTTCGGGCTCAAAAAAGCCGGTGCAACATATCAGCGCATGATTCAGACATGTCTGGCAAACCAGATCGGCAAAACAGTGGAGGCATACGTGGATGATGTGGTCGTAAAAACAAGACATGTTGAATCTCTAGTAGACGACTTGAGGCTTACATTCGATAACCTCCGAACATATGACATCAAGCTCAAACCGGAAAAATGCGTTTTTGGCGTTCCAGCCGGAAAGCTCTTGGGCTTCATCGTATCCGGCAGAGGAATTGAAGCAAATTCAGCAAAGATCCGAGCTTTGTCGCAATTGGATATCCCAAAGGACCTCAAACAAATACAAAAATTAACCGGATGCGTGGCGGCTCTAAGCCGCTTCATCTCCCGCTTGGGAGAAAAGGCACTACCCCTTTATCGCCTCCTTCGGCGCACCGAACACTTTGAGTGGACGGATGTCGCCACGGCCGGACTCAACGAAATAAAGGCCATATTGGCAACAAACCCAGTCCTGGCCGCGCCAAATATTGGCGAACCAATGCTATTGTACATTGCAGCAACACATCAGGTTGTTAGCGCAGTACTCGTCGTCGAACGAGAAACGGACGGACACAAATTCCCTCTTCAAAAGCCGGTCTACTATGTGTCCACTGTCCTCACTCCATGCAAATCACGGTACCCACATTATCAAAAGATTGCATACGCGGTATTCATGGCATCCCGGAAGCTGCGACACTATTTTCAAGAGTGTTCGATAACAGTAGCCTCCGAGGTACCACTTAATGATATTATAAACAACCGCGAAGCAACGGGCCGGATCGCAAAATGGGCCATAGAGCTCCTCCCATTCGACATAACCTATAAGCCACGGCGAGCTATTAAGTCGCAAGTTTTGGTCGACTTCGTCGCAGAATGGACGGAGGCCGAACTCCCTAAAGAGTACGGCACATATTCAAATTGGATCATGCATTTCGACAGCTCCAAAATGTTGGCAGGTCTGGGGGTTGGCGTCATTTTGACGTCCCCCTCGGGAGACACAGTTCAATACGTACTCCAGATTATGTACACAGACTCCAACAATGCAGCCGAATACGAGGCCCTTTTACATGGTCTCCGGATGGCAGTATCCATGGGCATTCAACGCCTAGAGGTGCGCGGAGATTCGAACCTCGCGATATCCCAAATAAATGGAGACTTCGATGCCAAGGATCCAAAAATTGCAGCTTACCGCAACGCCGTCTTAAAAATGTCAGCTCGGTTCGAGGGGCTCGAATTTCACCACATAGCCCAGGAAAACAATCAGACGGCAGACGTCCTGGCACGCATCGGTGCAAAACGCGATGCAGTCCCCCCAACATCTTCTTGGAAAGGCTGTTCAAGCCATCCGTAGTATGGGAAGGGGGACCTGACAATAACAGCCCGGACCCAACCACACTGTCCGGCACCGAACAATCTGACACAATCGGAGGCTCTGCCAATGAAATTACAACCTCAGCCCACGTAATAATGGCCGTCATCGCCCCGTGGACAGAACCATCCCTAGCCTACCTTACTAGGCAGGAGCTCCCAGAGGACCAAAATGAGGCACGCTGCATAGTGCGGCGATCTAAAGCCTATAAAGTCCATGGGGGAGAACTTTACAAGAAAAGAACTACCGGAGTCCTTCAAAGGTGCATCTCCGAAGAGGAAGGGCGGAAGTTGCTGGCTGAAATTCATGCCGGACTCGGTGGTCATCACGCTGCAGCTCGGTCCCTCGTAAGCAAGGCTTTCCGTGCAGGCTTTTATTGGCCGACGGCCCGGGCAGACGCTCAGGACTTGGTCCAACGATGCATCGGGTGCCAGCTTTTCGCAAACCAAAGCCACATGCCACCCACCGCCCTCCAAACTATCCCCATTACTTGGCCCTTCGCGGTCTGGGGGCTTGACATGGTTGGACCCCTTAAAGGCGGAACCCACAAGAAAAAATACTTACTGGTCATGGTGGACAAGTTCACCAAATGGATAGAAGCCAAGCCTGTCAAGTCGGTCGAATCCGGACCGGTGATAGACTTCATATCCGGGGTCGTACACCATTACGGTGTCCCCAACAGCATCATCACTGATAACGGCTCGAACTTTACGGTCGACGAGGTAAAACTCTAGTGCAAAAATATGGGCATCAAGCTCGATTATGCATCCGTCTATCACCCACAAACTAACGGTCAGGTCAAACGCGCAAATGGTCTTATTATGAGCGGCATCAAACCTAGATTAGTGCGGTCCCTCATGGAATCCAACACGCACTGGGTAGAGGAGCTCGACTCCGTACTCTGGGGGCTGCGGACCACGCCGAATCGCACCACCGGATACACACCATTCTTCATGGTGTACGGCGCAGAGGCGGTTTTGCCTTGCGACATCATTCATGACTCACCTCGAGTGCGCATGTACGAAGAAAGAGAAGCCGAACTCGATCGGCAGGACAGCTTGGACGCCTTAGAGGAGGACCGTGATGTGGCAAAAGCCCGTTCGCATTCTATCAACAGCAGGCTCGAAGATATCAAAGAAGAGAAGTATGGGCCAAAAATTACAACATTGGCGAACTAGTTCTACGCCTGCCAGACAAGAAAAAGGACAAACTGAAGCCCAAGTGGGAAGGTCCCTTCATAATCGACCAAGTCCTGACTGGCGGAGCGTACCGCCTGCAAGATGCGTCGGACAACCGACTCGAGCCGAACCCATGGAACGCAGCCCGTCTCCGAAGATTCTATGCCTAGCGCTGGACTCTGTGTTCGTCTCCTACCTCTGTCTATTTTTTATATTTTCTGTCTTACATTTCTCTCCTTCCTTTAAAAACTCATAAAGAGACGCGCTACCCGTGCTCACTATACCTGGGGGCTTATTTAAACAGAAGCTTATTTATACGGGCTTCGCGCCCAACACATGTGTCAACCTTCCGCATGTACCTTTTCTTCACCATTATATGCATCGATATGACTTAAGTTTTGGCCAAGCTAGGTTGCCTGGCTCCTGTGCTTACCCCTACGTTCCCGATTGTTCGGCTAGGTGGTAAAGGGAGCACCTCTGCGATTGTTACTGCCGGGTCAGCCGGATGTGTACCTCAGACTGGGTGAAGCCGAAAGCTAGCGTTGTTAAGGGAATATTCGGTCGGTGAATTAAAGATGACCTTTTTTACTTATTTATGTGCCCCCAGACATTTTTTTTTCTCTGCGTTCGCAGTCCGGACATGCACTTTAGGGCATGCCTCCCAGAGAAAGGAACCCCTAACGGAACTATTCTCTCTGGAAGATGTTTCTTACTAACCATGTAATATAACATAACTAGTTGGGCACTTGTCTGATAAAGCACTAATGACCCCTACGCCTGGTCTCCATGCATACCCCGGTTCTTATATAACCGCTAGGGTATTCGGACACACTCTGGACCGTCAGGTCTCGAGGTTGAAGCGAAAAGGTCGGCAACGACAAACGATCTACAATCCGGCTAGAAGGCATTACACATGTCAATTAAAATTACATAGTCACTCTGACTAATTGTATTCCTCTTCAATACCATCTAACAGGCTGTCTAATTTACAGTCCTGCTGGGAATACTTTGCGGCCAATTCTACTTGGCCGTACACTAAGCTTACAGGGATCTCCTTCCCATCAGGCCCCACAGGTCCGACCTCAGCCATGTGGTTTGGGTCAACCTTTGTGTACCGCGTCTTCACCATGGCCCAGGCCTCCCTAGCGCCCTGACGGTAGGCTGATATCTTCCACAACCGGAAGCGCCGCCGCGCTCCCTTCAGCTTCTCGGCGAGATCTCCAAGGCCCTCGGGCATGGAGAGGGATGGCCATAAGGCTTGGACAACGCTTTGCATCGCCTGCCGAACTCGCTCGTGCAGTTGCGAGAGCTCGGGAAGAAGGTCACCCGTAGAATCGGGCATCTCCTCTGCAGGACGACCTGTTAGCATACCTACAGACATAACTCTATTAGTCGACTTCCTCGCCGAACTCCTTTTTGAGAGTTCGTTCAAGAACTTACTAAATATGCCGTGTCGAAGCCGCCGATTCTCCTTAACGGAGTCGGACAGCTGGGCTCGAACATCTTTGAGTTCAACACCCAGCTTGGTGTTGGCATCCTGAAGATCATTCTTCTCCCGCCTCACCTTTGTCAGCACGCTCTCGCCAGCCTTTAGCCGGCGTAGGAGTTGTTGCCTGTCCGGATCTAGTCCGGCGCCATCTGCAATTTCATTTGTCAGATTTGCACATATGTCGCATTTCACACTTATCTTTTTTAAGCATATAGTACCAGAGGGGGTCTCCTTAGGCTCCCCTGTCGCGGCCAGTGCAGCCCCAAGTTGGGCTTGGCACTCTTTTAACTCCTGAGACAACTGGGTATTCTTCTCTGAAAGAACATGCATATTACATGATCCTTAAATCAGTTATTCTCACTGCTTCAAGTCTCGGGGGCTACTGGTATATATAACCATTAAAAAATTTCTCACCCGTATATCTTTTACATATTGCTCCGTGGCTCTAGCCAGACCATTCTGAGCGGCACGGAGATATGCATCTCCCGAATTGAAGGCATCCAACGCCTCTTGGGAGAAACAGGCGTCGCGAAGAACTGTCCGGCGATGCCTGTGGTCACCTCGGAAGGGGTGGCAGACAGCCTGTCCGTGTCCTCTGTCGGAGGAGCGTCCGATGCGCGCCTCGTGTTCGCCTCCGCCTCCGATCCGGGCTTTGGAGCCTGGCTGGTGGAGGCACGATTGGCAATCTCTCCGGATACAGTCCGGCGAGGTCTCTTTGTCCAAAACAGGGCACGAGTGTTAATATGCCTTGAAGGAATAACACCTGGGAATAAGGGGGCGCGCTATACCTTTGCACCAGCGCCTCAGTCCGGACTTCACTTCTTTTCACCCCACGGGGCCCTGCTGCCCCTTGTTGGCTAGTCACCGCATGCTCAGCCTCCCGCCTTAAGAATCTTCCCTGCAAAAATACAGTTGTTGTCAGGAAACTGAAAACACACAAGGACGGATTCCTTTTGAGGTGCTGGGACTCCGGTCTCAGTTACCTGGGAGGCCGGGAGTAGCCCTGGGTAATCGGCCGTAATGGCCACCAGGGCATTGTCCCTGCTCAACTGATAAAACACCCCGTCAATCAGCTCCACCGAAATGTTCGGATCCTCTTCGGAGGCCGGATCGAGGGACCGATCAGGATCCTCGGGCTGTGGAGGACGGCTGTTTATATCTTTCACTTCCTGACGCAGTTCCTGCGTAGAAGTCGTTAAGACTATATATCTAATCATGGGAGTATAAAACGGATGGGTAAGCAAGATTGTCTGCTTACCCAGCTTGGAGGGTTGTACATAGTAAATCCACCCTGTGGGTTGACGCGGAGGAATTCCTCCTCTTCTCCCTTGTACAAAGAGGACAAGATCTTTAATAGAGCGGCAGTCGAGTCCGGCCCCTTACGACCGTAACGAGTGGCGTCATCCTCCCTTTAAAATCCCACATGGGGTGGCTTCTATACTGGAGCGGCTGCACCCCCCGCATGATGCATGCGGCCATAACTCCGATCATGGTTAGTCCGGAATGAACTAGCAGTCTTATCCGGCCCATCAGGTAAAGGACGTCCCTATCATTTTCTTTCTGAGAGCTCCGTGGACTCCAGCTTAGGCGCTTCTTCAGGGGAGCACTGTTGAACTCAGGGAGGCCGATCCGAATAGGATCCGGCAGTGGGACATCCTCGACATAAAACCATTCCAAAGGCCAGTCCTCGGACGCCTTCTTTGGGGTTTTGGATAAATATCCGGTCCCGGCGATGCGCCATACTTCGGCTCCGCCCACTTGATATATTGACCCCCTCTGAGAGCGGGGCACCAGGAAAAATAGCCTCTTCCACAGCGCGAAGTGAGCCTCAACCCCTAAGAACAACTCGCAAAGGGTAACAAAGCCCGCGATATGCAAGATACAGGCAGGCGTGAGGTTGTGCAGCTGGAGGCCATAGAACTCCAGAAGCCCCCGGAGAAACGGATGAATTGGAAATCTGAGTCCCCTTATTAGATAAGGGACAAGGCATACCCGCTCTCCTTTAGAGGGAGTAGGGGCGCTCTCCGCCTGCTCTCCGCCATTATAGGTGGCGAGTCCGGCTCGAACCGGGACCATGTAGGCCGGAGGGAGGAATCCCTTGGTCTGGAGCGATACTAACTTGCTATGCGGGATGGAGCACCTCTCCCAGTCTCCGGGCTTAGGGCTGGAAGAGCGAGAGGAGGAGCTGCAACGGCTGGCCATGGTGGAATGGACCTTTGTCAGATGCACTCTGATGAACACTCGCGGAAGGGAGAAGGTTTGGTTGGGATCTAAATCCCCATTCCTTTAAATAGGCAGCTCATTTACGCGGCTAGGGGTGTAAATGTAAAAACACCCAGACTTTTCGTATTCGTTTGACATGTGGAAGACGACCATTATTGGGCGTAGAAGCCAAGAAGCGCTACATTATAAAAACCGGACATTATTCAATAGGTACACGGAATTTGGAGAAGAACCCGCCTTGTAATGCCGAAGACAATCTGCGTGCCGGACTCGTCGTCATTGAAGCCTGGTTCGGGGGCTACTGAGGGAGTCCTGGATTAGGGGGTGTCCGGATAGCCAGACTATACCTTCAGCCGGACTCCTGGACTATGAAGATACAAGATTGAAGACTTCGTCCCGTGTCCGGATGGGACTTTCCTTGGCGTGGAAGGCAAGCTAGGCGATGCAGATATTCAGATCTCCTACCATTGTAACCGACTTTGTGTAACCCTAACCCTCCCCGGTGTCTATATAAACCGGAGGGTTTTAGCCCGTAGAACAACTCCAACATACAATACTCATACCATAGGCTAGCTTCTAGGGTTTAGCCTCCTTGATCTCGTGGTAGATCTACTCTTGTACTACCCATATCATCAATATTAATCAAGCAGGACGTAGGGTTTTACCTCCATCAAGAGGGCCCGAACCTGGGTAAAACATTGTGTTCCCTGTCTCCTGTTACCATCCGCCTAGACGCACAGTTCGGGACCCCCTACCCGAGATCCGCCGGTTTTGACACCGACAACGATCACGCAAGATCTATCTATGTGGTGCATAACAACAAGCGGGAGAGTGTGTCCACATACCCTCGTAGACCAAAAGCGGAAGCGTTAAGTAACGCCGTTGATGTATTCGAACATCTTTGCGATCCAACCAATTAAGTACCGAACGCACGGCACCTCCGTGATTTGCACATGTTCAGCTCAGTAACGTCCCTCGTACTCTTGATCTAGCTGAGGCCGAGGGAGAGTTTTGTCAGCATGATGGCGTGATGACGGTGATGATGAAGATACCGACGCAGGGCTTGGCCTAAGCACTACAATGATATGACCGAGGTGGAAATATGTGGAAGGGGCACCGCACACGGCTAAACAATCAACTTGTGTGTCTATGGGCTGCCCCCTCCCCCGTATATAAAGGAGTGGAGGAGGGGGCGGCCGGCCTCCTAGGGCGGCCCCAAGGGGGGATTCCTACTCCTATTAGGAGTAGGTTTCCCCCCTTTCCTAGTCCAACTAGGAGGGGGAAGGAAGGGGAAGAGGAGAAGAAGAAAAGGCCCCCCTCCCAATTCAGATTGGGCTTGGGAGGCGCGCCCCCACCTCTTGGCCGCCTCCTCTCTCTTCCACTAAAGCCCATGTAGGCCCATTAAGCCCCCGGGGGATTCCGGTAAATGCCCGAACTCATCCGAAACCATTCTGGTGTCCAAACATAACCTTCCAATATATCAATCTTCATGTCTCCGCCATTTCGAGACTCCTCGTCATGTCCGTGATCACATCCGGGACTCTGAACTACCTTCGGTACATCAAAACACATAAACTCATAATACCGATCATCATCGAACGTTAAGCGTGCGGACCCCACGGGTTCGAGAACTATGTAGACATGACCGAGACTCATCTCCGGTCAATAACCAATAGCGGAACCTAGATGCTCATATTGGTTCTTACATATTCTACGAAGATCTTTATGGGTCAAACTGCATAACAACATACATTGTTACCTTTGTCATCGGTATGTTACTTGCCCGAGATTTGATCGTCGGTATCATTATACCTAGTTCAATCTCGTTACCGGTAAGTCTCTTTACTCGTTCCGTAATGCATCATCTCGTAACTAACTCATTGGCTTATAGTGATGTGCATTACTGAGAGGGCCCAGAGATACTTCTCCGACAAGCGGAGTGACAAATCCTAATCTTGATCTATGCCAACTCAACAAACACCATCGGAGACACCTTTAGAGCATCTTTATAATCACCCAATTACGTTGTGATGTTTGATAGCACACTAAGTGTTCCTCCGGTATTCGGGAGTTGCATTATCTCATAGTCATCGGAACATGTATAAGTTATGAAGAAAGCAATAGCAATAAACTAAACGATCATAGTGCTAAGCTAACGGATGGGTTAAGTCAATCACATCATTCTCTAATGATGTGATCCCGTTCATCAAATGACAACTCATGTCTTTGGTTAGGAAACTTAACCATATTTGATTAACGAGCTAGTCAAGTAGAGGTATACTAGTGACACTCTGTTTGCCTATGTATTCATACATGTACTAAGTTTCCAGTTAATACAATTCTAGCATGAATAATGAACATTTATCATGATATAAGGAAATATAAATAACAAATTTATTATTGCCTCTAGGGCATATTTCCTTCAGTCTCCCACTTGCACTAGAGTCAATAATATAGATTACCCAGTAATGATTCTAACACCCATGGAGTCTTGGTGTTGATCATATTTTGCTCGTGAGAGAGGCTTAGTCAACGGGTCCGCAACATTCAGATCCGTATGTATCTTGAAAATCTCTATGTCTCCCTCCTTGACTTGATCACGGATGGAATTGAAGCGTCTCTTGATGTGCTTGGTTCTCTTGTGAAATCTGGATTCCTTTGCCAAGGCAATTGCACCAGTATTGTCACAAAAGATTTTCATTGGACCCGATGCACTAGGTATGACACCTAGATCATATATGAACTCCTTCATCCAGACTCCTTCATTTGTTGCTACCGAAGCAGCTATGTACTCCGCTTCACACGTAGATCCCGCCACGACGCTCTGCTTGGAACTGCACCAACTGATAGCTCCACCATTTAATAAAAATATGTATCCGGTTTGTGACTTAGAGTCATCCGGATCAGTGTCAAAGCTTGCATCAACGTAACCGTTTACGATGAGCTCTTTGTCACCTCCATAAACGAGAAACATATTCTTAGTCCTTTTCAAGTATTTCAGGATGTTCTTGACCGCTGTCCAGTGATCCACTCCTGGATTACTTTGGTACCTCCCTGCTAAACTAATAGCAAGGCACACATCAGGTTTGGTACACAACATTGCATACATGATAGAACCTATGGCTGAAGCATAGGGAATGACTTTCATTTTCTATCTATCTTCTATAGTGTTCGGGCATTGAGTCTGACTCAACTTCACACCTTGTAACATAGGCAAGAACCCTTTCTTTGCTTGATCCATTTTAAACTTCTTCAAAACTTTATCAAGGTATGTGCTTTGTGAAAGTCCAATTAAGCGTCTTGATCTATCTCTATAGATCTTGATGCACAATATATAAGCAGCTTCACCGAGGTCTTTCATTGAAAAATTCTTATTCAAGTATCCATTTATGCTATTCAGAAATTCAGTATCATTTCCGATCAACAATATGTCATCTACATATAATATTAGTGAAAGTGCAACTATCCCTGGGTGGTTTTGGTAATTCCTAACAACATATAGCTCATTGAGCTAACATTATTCCAAGATTAATATTTTAGGAAAAGCTCAATGAATGGCATGGCATGGATGAGGAAAGTGGATCCCTCAAAATTCTAAGGACAAAAGTTTGGCTCAAGCTTGAAGCTCAAGACTCTACACTTTATATTTTAGTGATCCAAGATCACATTGAGTCTATAGGAAAAGCCAATACTATCAAGGAGGGATGAGGTGTTGATTAATGGCTTTCTTGCTCAAAGTGCTTAGTGATATGCTCCAAAATCCTCAACTACCTTCCCACATCCACATATGACCTAAACCAAAAGTCAAACTCGGTCCCACCGATTCTTTCTATCCGGCGCCACCGAGTTTCAAATGTCATAGCCACTGCCACAAACCCTAGGCAAATCGGTCTCACCGATAGGGATCTCGGTCTCATCGAGATGGGATTGTAATATCTCTATTTCCCTTCGTAACGTTTCGGTCTTGCCGAGATGAGCGATCGGTCCCACCGAGATTGCAATGTAAACTCTCTGTTCCCCTTTTGTAACATTTTGGTCTCACCAAGATGAGCGAATCGGTCCCACCGAGTTACCTGACCAACTCTCTGGTTAGCTTATTACCAAAGTCAGTCCCACCGAGTTTGTGTAAACGATCTCACCGAGATTACGTTATGCCCAAACCCTAATCATATCGGTCCTACCGAGTTGCATCTCAGTCCCACCGAAAATCCTAACGGTCACTAGGTTTGCTGAATCGGTCCGACCGAGTTTAACCATTCGGTCACACCGAGTTTGGCAAATTGTGTGTAACGGTTAGATTTTGTGTGGAGGCTATATATACCCCTCCACCCACTCTTCATTCATGGAGAGAGCCATCAGAACATACCTACACTTCCAATACACATTTTCTGAGAGAGAACCACCTACACTTGTGTTGAGGTCAAGATATTCCATTCCTACCATATGAATCTTGATCTCTAGCCTTCCCTAAGTTGCTTTCCACTCAAATCTTCTTTCCACCAAATTCAAATCCCGTGAGAGAGAGTTGAGTGTTGGGGAGACTATCATTTGAAGCACAAGAGCAAGGAGTTCATCATCAACACACCATTTGTTACTTCTTGGCGAGTGGTGTCTCCTAGATTGGCTAGGTGTCACTTGGGAGCCTCCGACAAGATTGTGGAGTTGAACCAAGGAGTTTGTAAGGGCAAGGAGATCGCCTACTTCGTGAAGATCTACCGCTAGTGAGGCAAGTCCTTCGTGGGCGACGGCCGTGATGGAATAGACAAGGTTGCTTCTTCGTGGACCCTTCGTGGGTGGAGCCCTCCGTGGACTCGCGCAACCATTACCCTCAGTGGGTTGAAGTCTCCATCAACGTGGATGTATGATAGCACCACCTATCGGAACCACGACAAAAACATCCGTGTCTCCAATTGCGTTTGAATCCTCCAAACCCTTCCCTTTACATTCTTGCAAGTTGCATGCTTTACTTTCCGCTGCTCATATACTCTTTGCATGCTTGCTTGAATTGTGTGAGATTGCTTGACTTGTGCTAAGATAGCTAAAATCTGCCAAGAACTAAAATTAGGAAAAGGCTAGATTTTTATTTGGTCAAGTAGTCTAATCACCCCTTCCTCTAGACATACTTTCGATCCTACAATTAGAAATGCTACAGAGCTCCCACTCACTTTCTTGTAAATATAGGCTTCTCCAAAAGTCTGTATAAAACCATATGCTTTGATCACACTATCAAAGCGTATATTCCAACTCCGAGAGGCTTGCATTAGTCCATAAATGGATCGCTGGAGCTTGCACACTTTGTTAGCACCTTTTGGATCGACAAAACCTTCTGGTTGCATCATATACAACTCTTCTTTAAGATATCCATTAAGGAATGCAATTTTGACATCCATTTGCCAAATTTCATAATCATAAAATGCGACAATTGCTAACATGATTCGGACAGAATTAAGCATCACTATGGATGAGAAGGTCTCATCGTAGTCAACTCCTTGAACTTGTCAAAAACCTTTCGCAACAAGTGGAGCTTTGTAGACAGTAATATTACCGTCAGCGTCAGTCTTCTTCCTGAAGATCCATTTATTCTCTATGGCTTGCCGATCATCGGGCAAGTCAACCAAAGTCCATGCTTTGTTCTCATACATGGATCCTGTTGGGGATATAACTATTGAGTATAAACCGCCCAGGAGGGGTCGGGTTATGCTCATGATGATTTACCAGTATTGAAGCCCATGAAGACATAGAAGATGGCGACTTACGAAGGAGACTTAATGAGAAGGCCCAAATCCCAAAGGCGGGTTAGGGCCCATAGATGTAAACCGCCATAGGTGTATGAATTGTATTATAAGATAGGAAAGAGTGGATACCGAGCCGGACACGTTTATGAGCCGGCCGGGATTCTGTGAACCGTCGGGCGTCCGCCTGAGTATATAAAGGGACGACCCGGCGGTGGTTTAGGTAGAAGAAACAACAACTCGAGAGCCAGGCAAGCGTATTTGCTCCCTGGTCATCGAAACCCTAGCAATACCACCTCAAACTGGATTAGGCCTTTACCTTCACCGCAAGGGGCCGAACCAGTATAAAGTCCTCGTGTCCTTTGTCCCGTTTAACCCCTTTAAGCTAATCTTGTTGCGATGGCTCCACGACTAAGTCCTTGCACTAGGACATCTGTCGTGACAATCCCACTACAATTGGCGCCCACCGTGGGGTTATCGCACGATGGTTTCAAGTTCTTAGAGGGAAACTTCGAAGGGATCAAGGGATACGCCGTGGGCCGGATGACCAAGAGTCGTTGCAGCAAGCTCTACATCGACGACGCAGGCTGGGGCCCCGAGGCCGGCTGAATTGAGTACGGGTACCGGGTCCCCTTCGGCGGAATTCACGTCTTCATCGGCAAGATCGGCGAACCGGGCCCTGAGTCGGACATCTGCACCGAAATCATCGAGACGGCTCAGTGTGTGAGATCCGCCTGGGTTCGGCCCGCCATGAATCGTGCTTTCGTGGGATTCATCCATGGAGCGGAATCTGAGGATAGATCGACATCTGGTGGTGAGACGGTTGTTTGCTTTGATGGTGAGTCGTCCACCGGTAAGACCGAGTCATTGTATCAACTGCAAGACGGCCGGCTTGGGGGCTTTTACGATGGCGACAGTATTCCGGACCCCTGCGAGCTGCCGAACCGGGTTGCATTCTTCATGGCCGGTACACAGCCCGTGCAGGACTCGTCGACTGCAGCAGAGATGATTTCTGGGTCAGCGGCGGCAACGGCTGCCGGAGCAGGAGGCCCTGTGCGCCCGCCGGCTCAGGTCTTAACTGACTTGCTGGATAAGCTGACAGCATTGTTAACAGCAGTGGTTAACCCGGCGGATTAGGGTCAACATAATGTGGCGGTCACAAAATTATGTGATGAGATAGCACAAGACAAGGAGGAGCTGAACGCAGAAAACACTAGGATGGCCGAGGAGCGGGCTGCTTTGGATGCTCAGGCACAGCAGATTCAGTCGGAGTCTTACCGGCTCATGCTAGATCAGAACGCTTCAAACGAAGTCATGAGGAGGAGGCATCAGACTCATCTGCCCCCGGTTTACGAGGCAAGAAATCTCTTTAACACACCAGGAGCAGTAACCAGTAACCCGCCAGTGGTAAATCGGGTTGAAGCACCTGGGACGGGTACGCCTGTTCAGCCATGCACGACGAACCCACCTCGTCAGAACAATAACCCGCCGCAGCACGTGCCGACGCCACCGAGTCATTACTCTAACCCTTTAGATAACATGATTGCTGCAGCGTCACGATTGGCGGCTCTCCCGATTGAAGGAGAGTCTCTGACGGCGGTTGAAACATGGAGGACTAGAGAGCTCCTTCAAACAGCATTTGTTCAACAACAGGCTTATTCTTACAGTCGTGACAGGATTCATTCCACCCCTCGCCCGAGCCGGAGTTATAGCAGGCATATCGATGAGCCGGCTGTGTCGAGCAGCAGGCGACACCACAATCTGCCCCGTGGACATAACCCGGTGGGTGATGGAGCTGATGCATAGAACGTAGTGGATCAAGGCAGGGCACGTTGGGAGGCCGAGCTGGGAGCTCAATATGTGGCCCGTCAACCTTCTCCGGTTCGTCCAACGACTTTGGTGGAGCCAGGGGTAACCTTTAGGAATTTGGGCGTGCCGTGTTTGGTACCGGCTCTGCGCAATGAGCGTCTGCCCAAGGATTTCAAGGGTCCTCGCAAGGTGCCTAACTATACAGCCGACTTACCTCCTAAAGCATGGATCGAGAGTTATGAGATGGCCATGGAATTGCTAGATGTTAGCGATGCTGCGTGTGCTAAATACTTCCCCCTGATGTTGGATGGAACGACCCGCACTTGGTTGAAGGGGCTCCCCACCAACTCCATTGGGTCATGGGCCGAGTTAAAAGCCCGGATTATCCAGAATTTTAAAGATACGTGCAAGCAGCCCATGTCAATTGTGGATTTAGCATCCTGCGTCCAAGAAGAAGGTGAGTCGACAACTCATTGGGTGCGCGGGGTCTCGACACTCCTGCACTCGTCGGATCGCATCAATGCCGATTCAGCAATCTTAATGTTGGAAAGCAATTGTCGTTTCACGCCCCTGAAGCAGAAATTGGGACGGCTCAAACACCACTGCAACGACATGGGGACACTCATGGCGGCTCTGGTTAAGTACGCTGACTCTGATGGTACCAAGGACCCCGAGTCTGATGATGAGAAGCCGGGAAAGGGAAAGAAGAGCAGCAGCACCAGAGGGCAGCAGCATAACCCGGCGAATCAGGGAGGCAACAGTAAGCGCAAAGCTGATAATAGGTTGGACTTTGTGGCTAACACCAACGCACAGAATAATGGCCAGTGTCGTAAAGGTAAACCGCCCCCACGGACCGGAGGATCAGGCTTTAATCTTGAGCAGATGCTAAATCGGCCCTGCCCAAGGCATGGGACGCGAGAAAGACCACCTGGCCACCTCTGGAAGGATTGCTTCATTATGAAGGAGTACAAAAATTCCAATCTTTTTCAAGACAATCATGGGTCGGGTGGTGGCTCAGGATCCGGCTCTCATGGAACAGGTTATGGCGATGGCGGTTCTAGCTCTGGATTCCAAGGTAATCAAGGCAATCAGGGTGGCTACCATCAACAGTCAGGTCAGGGGAATCAACAACACCAATATGGGTATTAGAGTAACCCAAAGTAGTTGAATAGTGGGCAGTACCACGCCTTCACCACAAGTTTATGCAAATGGGATCAGAAGCTTCATAAAAGGGCGGTAAACGCCGTTGAACCACAGTTCCCCATTACTTGCACTGGTCTGAGCAGCCCATTGTGTGGAGTCGGGAAGATCACCTGCCCCGGGTTGATAATCCGGGTCACCTAGCGTTGGTGGTTGCGCCACAGGTAGGAGGGTATAAGTTCACCAAAGTACTCATGGACGGAGGGAGCAGCATTAATATCCTTTATTATGAAACCTTCCGTCGCATGGGGTTGACAGATAAAAATCTTAAACCGTCGAACACTATTTTCCATGGCGTGGTGCCTGGTAAGTCGGCGTACCCAGTTGGTAAGATTGCTCTAGAAGTTGCTTTTGGAGATGATCATGACTCTAGGTCAGAGACATTGACCTTTGAAGTAGTCAAGATTCACAGCCCGTATCACGCTCTGTTTGGACGGCCGGCTTATGCCAAGTTCATGGCGCGGCCTTGTTATGTTTATCTGCAGCTCAAGATGTCGGGTTACAAGGGGACTATCACAGGGAATGGGAGCCAAAAGATAGCTTTGGAATGCGAAGAAGGTGATGCGGCTTATGCTAAGTCGGTTTGTGCAACGGAGGAGTTAAAATTTTATAAGGACAATGTTGATCCGGCGGATATGACATCTTTGAAAAAACCAACTATAGAGCATGATCCGGTCTTGAAGTTTAAATCGGCAGATGATACCAAGCTGGTTGATTTTGTTCCTGGTGATTCATCCAAGCAGTTCAGTATGAGTGCTAATCTGGATCCAAAATAGGAGAGCGCGCTCATCGAGTTCACCCATGAGAACCGGGACATCTTTGCATGGAAACCTTCTGACATGCCAGGTGTACCGAGGGAACTCACTGACCACACTCTCAATATTGATCCCAAGTTTAAACCAGTCAAGCAGTTTCTTCGTCGTTTCAATGAAGAAAGGCATAAGGCCATTGGTGAGGAGGTAGCCCGGCTCTTGGCGGCTGGATTTATTGTTGAGGTTTTTCATCCTGAGTGGTTAGCTAACCCGGTGCTGGTACTTAAGAAGAACGACACTTGGCGTATGTGTGTGGACTACACGGATTTAACAAGGCTTGTACAGCTGATCCCTTTGCTCTCCCTCGTATTGATCAGACTATTGATGCTACGGCGGGTTGTGAGCGTTTGAGTTTTTTGGATGCTTATTCTGGTTATCATCAGATCAAGATAGCAGTTAAGGACCAGGAAAAGACAACTTTCATAACTCCCTTTGGAGCCTTCTGCTATGTGTCTATGCCTTTTGGGCTCAAGAGTGCCCAGGTGACTTACCAGCGATGTGTGCAGAATTGCCTTCATAATCAGATTGGGCGCAATGTTCATGCTTATGTGGATGATATTGTGGTGAAATCTAGAAAGAATGAGACGTTGATACACGATTTGAAGGAAACCTTTGATAATCTCCGGGTTCATAAGATGATGCTTAACCCGGCCAAGTGTGTTTTTGGTGTGCCGGCAGGTAGGCTCTTGGGCTTTTTGGTGTCTAACAGGGGCATTGAAGCTAATCCGGAGAAGATCAAAGCCATTACTTCTCTGGCTAAACCGGCGTGTATCAATGATGTGCAATGTCTGGCGGGTCGTATTGCGGCGTTAAGTCTCAGATTTCATGGCCTCAAGCCATTTTGCGGAATCTGGGCTCGTCATCGCTTCCTAATAGTTCGTAGGTTCGTCATAGTCAAGTAACATGACCTCTAGAATAGGATTACCGTACCACTCTGGTGTGGATCTTACTCTGGTTGACCTACGAGGTTCGGTAGTAACTTGATCAAAAGTTTCATGATCATCATCATTAGCTTCCTCACTATGGTGTAGGAATCACTGGAACTGATTTTTGTGATGAACTACTTTCCAATAAGGGAGCAAGTACAGTTACCTCATCAAGTTCTACTTTCCTCCCACTCACTTCTTTCGAGAGAAACTCCTTCTTCAGAAAGGATCCATTCTTAGCAATGAATATCTTGCCTTCGGATTTGTGATAGAAGGTGTACCCAACAGTCTCCTTTGCGTATCCTATGAAGACACATTTCTCTGATTTGGGTTTGAGCTTATCAGGTTGAAGCTTTTTCACATAAGCATCGCAGCCCCAAACTTTAAGAAACGACAACTTGGGTTTCTTGCCAAACCACAGTTCATATGGTGCCGTCTCAATGGATTTAGATGGTGCCCTATTTAACGTGAATGCAACCGTCTCTAAAGCACAACCCCAAAACGATAGCGGTAAATCAGTAAGAGACATCATATATAGATCGCACCATATCTAATAAAGTACGATTACGATGTTCTGACACACCATTACGCTGTGGTGTTACAGGTGGCGTGAGTTGTGAAATTATTCCGCATCGTTTCAAATGAAGACCAAACTCGTAACTCAAATATTCTCCTCCACGATCGGATCGTAGAAACTTTATTTTCTTGTTATGATGATTTTCCACTTCACTCTGAAATTCTTTGAACTTTTCAAATGTTTCAGACTTATGTTTCATCAAGTAGATATACCCATATCTGCTCAAATCATCTGTGAAGGTCAGAAAATAACGATACCCGCCGCGAGCATCAACACTCATCAAACCACATACATCAGTATGTATTATTTCCAATAAGTCTATTGCTCGCTCCATTGTTTCAGAGAATGGAGGTTTAGTCATCTTGCCCATGAGGCATGGTTCGCAAGCATCAAGTGATTCATAATCAAGTGATTCCAAAAGCCCATCAGCATGGAGTTTCTTCATGCGGTTTACACCACTATGACCTAAACGGCAGTGCGACAAATAAGTTACACTATCATCATTAAACTTATATCTTTTGGTTTCAATACTATGAATATGTGTATCACTACTATCAAGATTTAGTAAAAATAGACCACTCATCAAGGGTGCATGACCATAAAACATATTATTCATATAACTAGAACAATCATTATTCTCTGATTTAAATGAATAACCGTCTCGCATCAAACAAGATCCAGATATAATGTTCAAGCTCAAAACTGACACCAAATAACAATTATTCAGGTCTAAAACTAATCCCGAAGGTAGATGTAGAGGTAGCGTGCCAACGGCGATCACATCGACTTTGGAACCATTTCCCATGTGCATCGTCACCTCGTCCTTAGCCAATCTTTGCTTAATCCGTAGCCCCTGTTTCGAGTTGCAAATATTAGCAACAAAACCAGTATCAAATACCCAGGCGCTACTGTGAACATTAGCAAGGTACACATCAATAACATGTATATCAAATATACCTTTCACTTTTCCATCCTTCTTCTCTGCCAAATACTTGGGGCAGTTCCGCTTCCAGTGACCAGTCCCTTTGCAGTAGAAGCACTCAGTCTCAGGCTTAGGTCCAGACTTGGATTTCTTCACTTGAGCAGCAACTTGTTTGCCATTCTTCTTGAAGTTCCCATTCTTTCCTTTGCCCTTCTTCTTGAAACTAGTGGTCTTATTGACCATCAACACTTGATGCTCCTTCTTGATTTCTACCTCCGCAGCCTTTAGCATTGTGAAGATCTCGGGAATCGTCTTATCCATCGCTTGCATATTATAGTTCATCACAAAGCTCTTGTAGCTTGGTGGCAGTGATTGAAGAACTCTGGCAATGACACTATCAACTGGAAGATTAACTCCTAGCTGAGTCAAGTGATTGTGGTACCCCGACATTCTGAGTATATGATCACTGACAGAACTATTCTCCTCCATTTTGCAGCTATAGAACTTATTGGAGACTTCATATCTCTCAATCTGGGCATTTTCTTGAAATATTAACTTCAACTCCTGGAACATCTCGTATGCTCCATGACATTCAAAACGTCGTTGAAGTCCCTGTTCTAAGCCGTAAAGCATGGCACACTGAACTATCGAGTAGTCATGAGCTTTGCTGTGCCAGACGTTCATAACATCTGGCGTTGCTCCTGCAGCGGGTTTGGCACCTAGCGGTGCTTCCAGGACGTAATTCTTCTATGCAGAAATGATGATAATCCTCAAGTTACTGACCCAGTCCGTGTAATTTCTACCATCATCTTTCAACTTAGCTTTCTCTAGGAATGCATTAAAATTCAACGGAACAACAGCACAGGCCATTTATCTGCAACAACATAGACATGCAAAATACTATCAGGTACTAAGTTGATGATAAATTAAAGTTCAATTAATCATATTACTTAAGAACTCCCACTTAGATAGACATCCCTCTAATCATCTGAGTGATCACGTGATCCATATTGTTGGGGAACGTTGCAGAAAACAAAAAATTTCCTACGGTTTCACCAAGATCCATCTATGAGTTCATCTAGCAACGAGTGATCGGATGCATCTAAATACCTTTGTAGATCGCGAGCGGAAGCGTTCAAAGAACGGGGATGAGGTAGTCGTACACGACGTGATCCAAATCACTGGAGATCCTAGCACCGAACGGACGGCACCTCCGCGTTCAACACACGTACGGTCAGCGTAACGTCTCCTCCTTCTTGATCCAGCAAGGGGAGAGGAGAGGTTGAGGAAGATGGCTCCAGCAGCAGCATGACGGCGTGGTGGTGATGGAGCTGCAGTACTCCGGCAGGGCTTCGCCGAGCTCTATGGAGGAGGAGGAGGTGTTGGAGAGGGAGAGGGAGGCGCCAAGGCAAAGGGTGTGGCTGCCCCCCTCCCCTCCCCCCTTTATATAGGCCCCTGGGGGGGGGGGCGCCGGCCCTGGGAGATTGGATCTCCCAAGGGGGGGCGGCGGCCAAGGGCTGGAGTAGCCCCCAAGCCAAGGTGGGGCGCCCCCCCACCCCTAGGGTTTCAAACCTAGGCGCATGGGGTGGGCCTAGGGGGCGCACCAGCCCACTATGGGCTGGTTCCCCTCCCCACTTTGGCCCATGGGGCCCTCCGGGATAGGTGGCCCCACTCGGTGGACCCCCTGGACCCTTCTGGTGGTCCCGGGACAATACCGGTGACCCCGAAACTTGTCCCGATGGCCAAAACAACACTTCCTATATATAATTCTTTACCTCCGGACCAATCCGGAACTCCTCGTGACGTCCGGGATCTCATCCGGGACTCCGAACAACATTCGGGTTACTGCATATACATATCCCTACAACCCTAGCGTCACCGAACCTTAAGTGTGTAGACCCTACGGGTTCGGGAGACATGCAGACATGACCGAGACGGCTCTCGGGCAATAACCAACAGCGGGATCTGGATACCCATGTTGGCTCCCACATACTCCTCGATGATCTCATCAGATGAACCACGATGTCGCGGATTCAATTAATCCCGTATTCAATTCCCTTTGTCAATCGGTATTTTACTTGCCCGAGATTCGATCGTCGGTATCCCAATACCTCGTTCAATCTCGTTACCGGCAAGTCAGTTTACTCGTACCGTAATGCATGATCCCGTGATCAAACACTTTGATCACATTGACCTCATTATGATGATGCATTACCGAGTGGGCCCGGTGATACCTCTCCGTCAAGCGGAGTGACAAACCCCAGTCTCGATCCATGTCAACCCAACATACACTTTCGGAGATACCCGTAGTATACCTTTATAGTCACCCAGTTACGTTGTGACGTTTGGCACACCCAAAGCACTCCTACGGTATCCGGGAGTTACACGATCTCATGGTCTAAGGAAAGGATACTTGACATTGGTAAACTCTAGCAAACGAACTATACGATCTTGTGCTATGTTTAGGACTGGGTCTTGTCCATCACATCATTCTCCTAATGATGTGATCTCGTTATCAATGACATCCAATGTCCATAGTCAGGAAACCATGACTATCTGTTGATCAACGAGCTAGTCAACTAGAGGCTCACTAGGGACATGTTGGTGTCTATCATTCACACATGTATTACGATTTCCGGATGACACAATTATAGCATGAATAAAGACAATTATCATGAACAAGGAAATATAATAATAATGCTTTTATTATTGCCTCTAGGGCATATTTCCAACAGTCTCCCACTTGCACTAGAGTCAATAATCTAGTTACATTGTGATGAATCGAACACCCATGGAATTCTGGTGTTGATCATGTTTTGCTCTAGGGAGAGGTTTAGTCAACGGATTTGCTACATTCAGGTCCGTATGTACTTTACAAATATCTATGTCTCCATCTTGAACATTTTCACGAATGGAGTTGAAGCGACGCTTGATGTGCCTGGTCTTCTTGTGAAACCTGGGCTCCTTGGCAAGCGCAATAGCTCCAGTGTTGTCACAGAAGAGTTTGATTGGCCCCGACGCATTGGGTATGACTCCGAGGTCGGTGATGAACTCCTTCACCCAAATTGCTTCATGTGCTGCCTCCGAGGCTGCCATGTACTCCGCTTCACATGTAGATCCCGCCACGACGCTCTGCTTGCAACTGCACCATCTTACTGCCCCACCATTCAAAATATACACGTATCCGGTTTGTGACTTAGAGTCATCCAGATCTGTGTCGAAGCTAGCATCGACGTAACCCTTTACGACGAGCTCTTCGTCACCTCCATAAACGAGAAACATTTCCTTAGTCCTTTTCAGGTACTTCAGGATATTCTTGACTGCTGTCCAGTGTTCCTTGCCGGGATTACTTTGGTACTTTCCTACCAAACTTACGGCAAGGTTTACATCAGGTCTGGTACACAGCATGGCATACATAATAGAACCTATGGCTGAGGCATAGGGGATGACACTCATCTCTTCTATATCTTCTGCCGTGGTCGGACATTGAGCTGAGCTCAATTTCACACCTTGTAACACAGGTAAGAACCCCTTCTTAGATTGATCCATATTGAACTTCTTCAATATCTTATCAAGGTATGTGATTTGTGAAAGACCTATGAGGCGTCTTGATCTATCTCTATAGATCTTGATGCCTAATATATAAGCAGCTTCTCCAAGGTCCTTCTTTGAAAAACTCTTATTCAAGTAGGCCTTAATGCTGTCCAAGAGTTCTATATTATTTCCCATCAAAAGTATGTCGTCTACATATAATGTGAGAAATGCTACAGAGCTCCCACTCACTTTCTTGTAAACACAGGCTTCTCCATAAGTCTGCGTAAATCCAAACGCTTTGATCATCTCATCAAAGCAAATGTTCCAACTCCGAGATGCTTGCACCAGCCCATAAATCGAGCGTTGGAGCTTGCACACCTTGTCCGCATTCTTAGGATCGACAAAACCTTCCGGCTGCATCATATACAATTCTTCCTTAAGGAAACCATTAAGGAATGCCGTTTTGACGTCCATTTGCCATATTTCATAATCGTAGAATGCGGCAGTTGCTAACATGATTCGGACGGACTTCAGCTTCGCTACCGGTGAGAAAGTCTCATCGTAGTCAACCCCTTGAACTTGTCGATAACCCTTAGCGACAAGCCGAGCTTTATAGATGGTCACATTACCATCCGCGTCTGTCTTCTTCTTAAAGATCCATTTATTTTCTATGGCTCGCCGTTCAACGGGCAAGTCAGTCAAAGTCCATACTTCGTTTTCATACATGGATCCTATCTCGGATTTCATGGCTTCCAGCCATTTGTCGGAATCCGGGCCCGCCATCGCTTCTTCATAGTTCGAAGGTTCACCGTTGTCTAACAACATGATTTCCAAGACAGGTTGCCGTACCACTCTGGTGCGGAACGTGTCCTTGTGGACCTACGAATTTCAGTAGGAGCTTGATCTTGATCATCATTAATTTCCTCTCTAGTTGGTGCAGGCACCTCAGAAACATTTTCTTGAGTTGCGCCATTTTCCGGTTCAAGAGGTAACACTTCATCAAGTTCTACTTTCCTCCCACTTACTTCTTTCGAGAGAAACTCCTTCTCTAGAAAGGATCCATTCTTGGCAACAAAGATCTTGCCTTCGGATCTGAGGTAGAAGGTATACCCAATAGTTTCTTTAGGGTATCCTATGAAGACGCATTTTTCCGACTTGGGTTCGAGCTTTTCAGGTTGAAGTTTCTTGACATAAGCATCGCATCCCCAAACTTTTAGAAACGACAGCTTAGGTTTCTTCCCAAACCATAATTCATACGGTGTCGTCTCAACGAATTTCGACGGAGCCCTATTTAAAGTGAATGCGGCAGTCTCTAAAGCATAGCCCCAAAAAGATAGCGGTAAATCGGTAAGAGACATCATAGATCGTACCATATCTAATAGAGTGCGATTATGACGTTCGGACACACCATTACGCTGAGGTGTTCCCGGCGGCGTGAGTTGTGAAACTATTCCACACTTTCTTAAGTGCATGCCAAATTCGTGACTCAAGTATTCTCCTCCACGATCTGATCGTAGAAACTTGATCTTTCTATCACGTTGATTTTCAACCTCACTCTAAAATTCCTTGAACTTTTCAAAGGTCTCAGACTTGTGTTTCATTAAGTAGATATACCCATATCTACTCAAGTCATCAGTGAGGGTGAGAACATAACGATGGCCACCGCGAGCCTCAACACTCATTGGACCGCACACATCGGTATGTATGATTTCCAATAAGTTGGTTGCTCGCTCCATTGTTCCTGAGAACGGAGTCTTGGTCATTTTACCCATGAGGCATGGTTCACACGTGTCAAATGATTCATAATCAAGAGACTCTAAAAGTCCATCTGCATGGAGCTTCTTCATGCGTTTGAAACCTATGTGACCAAGGCGGCAGTGCCACAAATGTGTGGGACTATTGTTATCAACTTTAACTCTTTTGGTATTCACACTATGAATATGTGTATCATCACGTACGAGATTCATTAAGAATAAACCATTAACCATTGGAGCATGACCATAAAACATATCTCTCATATAAATAGAACAACCATTATTCTCGGATTTAAATGAGTAGCCATCTCGAATTAAAAGAGATCCAAACACAATGTTCATGCTCAAACTTGGCACTAAATAACAATTATTGAGGTTTAAAACTAATCCCGTAGGTAAATGTAGAGGTAGCGTGCCGACGGCGATCACATCGACCTTGGAACCATTCCCGACGCGCATCGTCACCTCGTCCTTCGCCAGTCTCCGCTTATTCCGCAGCTCCTGCTTTGAGTTACAAATGTGAGCAACTGCACCGGTATCAAATACCCAAGAGCTACTACGAGTACTGGTAAGGTACACATCAATTACATGTATATCATATATACCTTTTGTTTTGCCGGCCTTCTTGTCCGCTAAGTATTTGGGGCAGTTCCGCTTCCAGTGACCACTTCCCTTGCAATAAAAGCACTAAGTCTCGGGCTTGGGTCCATTCTTTGGCTTCTTCCCGGCAACTTGCTTACCGGGCACGGCAACTTCCTTGCCGTCCTTCCTGAAGTTCTTTTTACCCTTGCCCTTCTTGAACTTAGTGGTTTTATTCACCATCAACACTTGATGTTCCTTCTTGATTTCTACCTCTGCTGATTTCAGCATAGCAAATACTTCAGGAATGGTCTTTTCCATCCCCTGCATATTGAAGTTCATCACAAAGCTCTTGTAGCTTGGTGGAAGCGACTGGAGGATTCTGTCAATGACCGCTTCATCCGGGAGATTAACTTCCAGTTGAGTCAAGCGGTTGTGCAACCTAGACATCTTGAGTATGTGTTCACTGACAGAGCTATTT
Organism: Aegilops umbellulata; assembly: GCA_032464435.1. Lineage (NCBI taxonomy): Eukaryota > Viridiplantae > Streptophyta > Magnoliopsida > Poales > Poaceae > Aegilops > Aegilops umbellulata. Next base: position 388,179,420 of record CP136054.1, on the reverse strand, counting down.
TCCTCCATCTTACAGCTGAAGAATTTGTCGGAGACTTCATATCTCTCGACCCGGGCATGAGCTTGGAAAACCATTTTCAGCTCTTCGAACATCTCATATGCTCCATGTCTCTCAAAACGCTTTTGGAGCCCCGGTTCTAAGCTGTAAAGCATGCCGCACTGAATGAGGGAGTAGTCATCGGAACGTGACTGCCAAGCGTTCATAACGTCTTGTTCTGCAGGGAGAACAGGTGCGTCACCCAGCGGTGCTTGTAGGACATAATCTTTCTTGGCAGCTATGAGGATGATCCTCAGGTTCCGGACCCAGTCCGTATAGTTGCTGCCATCGTCTTTCAGCTTGGTTTTCTCTAGGAACGCGTTGAAGTTGAGGACTACGTTGTCCATTTGATCTACAAGACATATTGTAAATGTTTTAGACTAAGTTCATGATAATAAAGTTCATCTAATCAAATTATTTAATGAACTCCCACTTAGATGGACATCCCTCTTCTAGTCATCTAAGTATAACATGATCCGAGTCAACTAGTCCGTGTCCGATCATCACGTGAGACGGACTAGTCAACATCGGTGAACATCTTCATGTTGATCGTATCTTCTATACGACTCATTCTCGACCTTTCGGTCTTCTGTGTTCCGAGGCCATGTCTGTACATGCTAGGCTCGTCAAGTCAACCTAAGTGTTTGCATGTGTAAATCTGTCTTACACCCGTTGTATGTGAACGTTAGAATCTATCACACCCGATCATCACGTGGTGCTTCGAAACAACGAACTGTCGCAACGGTGCACAGTTAGGGGGAACACTTCTTGAAATTATTACGAGGGATCATCTTATTTACTACCGTCATTCTAAGTAAACAAGATGCAAAACATGATAAGCATCACATGCAATCAAATAATAAACGTGACATGATATGGCCAATATCACATAGCTCCTTTGATCTCCATCTTGGGGCTCCATGATCATCTTTGTCACCGGCTTGACACCATGATCTCCATCATCATGATCTCCATCATCATGTCTCCATGAAGTTGCTCGCCAACTATTACTTCTACTACTATGGCTAACGCGTTTAGCAATAAAGTAAAGTAATTTACATGGCGTTTCTCAATGACACGCAGGTCATACAAAAATAAAGACAACTCCTATGGCTCCTGCCGGTTGTCATACTCATCGACATGCAAGTCGTGATTCCTATTACAATAGCATGAACATCTCATACATCACATATAGATCATTCATCATTCATCACAACTTTGGCCATATCATATCACAAAGCACTTGCTGCAAAAACAAGTTAGACGTCCTCTAATTGTTGTTGCAAGTTTTACGTGGCTGAATTAGGGTTCTAGCAAGAACGTTTTCTTACCTACGTGAAAGCCACATCATGATTTGTCAACTTCTATTTACCCTTCATAAGGACCCTTTTCATCGAATCCGCTCCAACTAAAGTGGGAGAGACAGACACCCGCCAGCCACCTTATGCAACTAGTGCATGTTAGTCGGTGGAACCGGTCTCACGTAAGCGTACGTGTAAGGTTGGTCCGGGCCGCTTCATCCCACAATACCGCTGAAGCAAGATAAGACTAGTAGCGGCAAGAAAGTTGACAAATCTACGCCCACAACAAATTGTGTTCTACTCGCGCAAGAAGAACTACGCATAGACCTAGCTCATGATGCCACTGTTGGGGAACGTTGCAGAAAACAAAAATTTTCCTACGGTTTCACCAAGATCCATCTATGAGTTCATCTAGCAACGAGTGATCGGGTGCATCTACATACCTTTGTAGATCTTGAGCGGAAGCGTTCAAAGAACGGGGATGAGGTAGTCGTACACGACGTGATCCAAATCACCGGAGATCCTAGCACCGAACGGACAGCACCTCCGCGTTCAACACACGTACGGTCAGCGTAACGTCTCCTCCTTCTTGATCCAGCAAGGGGAGAGGAGAGGTTGAGGAAGATGGCTCCAGCAGCAGCACGACGGCGTGGTGGTGATGGAGCTGCAGTACTCCGGCAGGGCTTCGCCGAGCTCTATGGAGGAGGAGGAGGTGTTGGAGAGGGAGAGGGAGGCGCCAAGGCAAAGGGTGTGGCTGCCCCCTCCCCTCCCCCTTTATATAGGCCCCTTGGGGGGCGGCCCTGGGAGATTGGATCTCCCAAGGGGGGGGCGGCGGCCAAGGGCTGGAGTAGCCCCCAAGCCAAGGTGGGGCGCCCCCCACCCCTAGGGTTTCAAACCTAGGCGCATGGGGTGGGCCTAGGGGGCGCACCAGCCCACTATGGGCTGGTTCCCCTCCCCACTTTGGCCCATGGGGCCCTCCGGGATAGGTGGCCCCACCCGGTGGACCCCCTGGACCCCTCTGGTGGTCCCGGTACAATACCGGTGACCCCGAAACTTGTCCCGATGGCCAAAACAGCACTTCCCATATATAATTCTTTACCTCGGGACCAATCCGGAACTCCTCGTGACGTCCGGGATCTCATCCGGGACTCCGAACAACATTCGGGTTACTGCATATACATATCCCTACAACCCTAGCGTCACCGAACCTTAAGTGTGTAGACCCTACGGGTTCGGGTGACATGCAGACATGACCGAGACGGCTCTCGGGCAATAACCAACAGCGGGATCTGGATACCCATGTTGGCTCCCACATACTCCTCGATGATCTCCTCAGATGAACCACGATGTCGCGGATTCAATTAATCCCGTATTAATTCCCTTTGTCAATCGGTATTTTACTTGCCCAAGATTCGATCGTCGGTATCCCAATACCTCGTTCAATCTCGTTACCGGCAAGTCACTTTACTCGTACCGTAATGCATGATCCCGTGATCAAACACTTTGATCACATTGAGCTCATTATGATGATGCATTACTGAGTGGGCCCGGTGATACCTCTCCGTCAAGCGGAGTGACAAATCCCAGTCTCGATCCATGTCAACCCAACAGACACTTTCGGAGATACCCGTAGTATACCTTTATAGTCACCCAGTTACGTTGTGACGTTTGGCACACCCAAAGCACTCCTACGATATCCGGGAGTTACACGATCTCATGGTCTAAGGAAAGGATACTTGACATTGGTAAACTCTAGCAAACGAACTATACGATCTTGTGCTATGTTTAGGATTGGGTCTTGTCCATCACATCATTCTCCTAATGATGTGATCTCGTTATCAATGACATCCAATGTCCATAGTCAGGAAACCATGACTATCTGTTGATCAACGAGCTAGTCAACTAGAGGCTCACTAGGGACATGTTGGTGTCTATCATTCACACATGTATTACGATTTCCGGATAACACAATTATAGCATGAATAAAGACAATTATCATGAACAAGGAAATATAATAATAATGCTTTTATTATTGCCTCTAGGGCATATTTCCAACACATATCAACTAAACCATGTTCGATCATCACGTGAGATGGAGTAGTTTTCAATGGTGAACATCACTATGTTGATCATATCTACTATATGATTCACGCTCGACCTTTCGGTCTCAGTGTTCCGAGGCCATATCTGCATATGCTAGGCTCGTCAAATTTAACCTGAGTATTCTGCGTGTGCAAAATTGGCTTGCACCCGTTGTATGTGAACGTAGAGCTTATCACACGCGATCATCACGTGGTGTCTCGGCACGACGAACTGTAGCAATGGTGCATACTCAGGGAGAACATTTATACCTTGAAATTTAGTGAGAGATCATCTTATAATGCTACCGCCGTACTAAGCAAAATAAGATGCATAAAGGATAAACATCACATGCAATCAATATAAGTGATATGATATGGCCATCACCATCTTGTGCCTTTGATCTCCATCTCCAAGCACCGTCATGATCACCATCATCACCGGCTTGACACCATGATCTCCATCGAAGGATCGTTGTCATCTTGCCAACTATTGCTTCTACGACTATCGCTACCGATTAGTGATAAAGTAAAGCAATTACATGGTGATTGCATTTCATACAATTAAGCGACAATCATATGGCTCCTGCCAGTTGCCGATAACTGTGTTACAAAACATGATCATCTCATACAACAATTTATATAATCACGTCTTGACCCTATCACATCACAACATGCCCTGCAAAAACAAGTTAGACGTACTCTACTTTGATGTTGCAAGTTTTACGTGGCTGTTACAGGCTTAGCAAGAACCGTTCTTACCTACGCATCAAAACCACAACGATTTTTCATCAAGTTTGCTGTTTTAACCTTCAACAAGGACCGGGCGTAGTCACACTCGATTCAACTAAAGTTGGAGAAACAGACACCCACTAGCCACCTGTGTGCGAAGCACGGCGGTAGAACCAGTCTCATGAACGCGGTCATGTAATGTCGGTCTGGGCCGCTTCATCCAGCAATACCGCCGAATCAGAGTATGACATGCTGGTAAGCAGTATGACTATTATTGCCCACAACTCTTTGTGTTCTACTCGTGCATATAACATCTACGCATAGACCTGCCTCTGATACCACTGTTGGGGAACGCAGTATTTCAAAAACTTTACCTACGATCATGCAAGATCTATCTATGTGATGCATAGCAACGAGCGGGAGAGTGTGTCCACGTACCCTCGTACACCGAAAGCGGAAGTGTTAAGTAACGCGGTTGATGTAGTCAAACGTCTTAGCGATCCAACCGATCAAGTACCAAACGCAGGGCACCTCCACGATCTGCACACATTTAGCTCGGTGACGTCCCTCGTACTCTTGATCCAGCTGAGGCCGAGGGAGAGTTTCGTCAGCACGACGACGTGATGACGGTGATGATGAAGTTACCGACGCAGGGCTTCGCCTAAGCACTACAACGATATGACCGAGGTGGAAATATGTGGAGGGGGGCACCGCACACGGCTAAACAATCAACTTGTGTGTCTATGGGGTGCCCCCTCCCTGGTATATAAAGGAGTGGAGGAGGGGGTTGTCGTGGTTCTAAGTCTGACAGTAGAATGGGGGATAGGAATGGAGAGGCAGAATCCTAGCTTTGGAGTAGTTGTACACGCAAGAGGTTAACGAGTTCAGGCCCTTCTCAGAAGAAGTAATAGCCCTACGTCTCGGAGCCCGGAGGCGGTCGACTGGATTATATGTGTGTGTGTTACAAAGATGCGAACCCTTCTTCCTATGGAGGGGGGTGGCTTATATAGAGTTCGCCAAGACCCCTGCCAGCCCACGCAATGAAGGATCTGAAGGTACATTAAGGCAGGGCGTTACTGGAAATGCCCTGTATAAAGTGCTATTAAGGCTATAAAGGCCATTTAATTACAGACCGTTCGGATGCGGAGTGGATCCTGTGCTTCCGATGGTCGAGTGTCTTTGTGCTCGTCGAGTGTTTTTGTATTAGTCGAGTGGATGCTTATCAGGTCGACTGGTAAGCAGCCTCTTTTAGTAAGTGATCTTGGGGAGGGTACCCTTGGGCAGGCCTATGACCCTACCTTAGGTACATGACTTCATCATTAGCCCTTGAATGGATCGAGGTTTGAGTGAGGAAGGAGTTGATAGTCTTCCGACCTGTTTCTTACGTTGCAAGTGTGTCTTGCTCTGGATCAACGACTTTTCAGCGATGGCTTCAAATTCTCTTTCAGTCGCCTTGATCCATTCTTTGCGTTTGTCGAGTGAACTTCGTGGTCTTGAGGACCTCCGAGTGACAGATCGGTGGAGACTCGCTGTCTGGCTGGTTGTTCTGCAGTTAGCGGATTTCACGGGATCCGAATTTTGGGAAGCGCGAGAAGCGGAGAAAACCGCGACACTCGGATGGGACGAGACGATGACGCCTCGATCTTCGCGCCGCCTTTTTCGCCACGTACCGCTCGCGCGCCTGTTGCGGGATTTGGTAGATTGCCTGGGCCTATCGGTTAGCCACTCGAAAGTGGCCTTATTTAAGGCGCCGGGCGGGGGTATTTTGAACAGTGCCAACAGAATCTTCGTCAGAACTTTAGAAAGGTAGTAAACTGGGCGCTGAACTTTGAAGGTTTTTCCTTCCTCTTCCCGCTCGACCGTAAGTACGGTACTAACGACTTGTCTAGTGGCTGCAATGTAAAGCAACAATGGCTCTTTGCTGACAGGGCAGCAAGCACCGGCTGGGTGGAGAGCAGAGCTTTTAGCTCTGCAAACGCTGCATCAACTTCTGGAGTCCACTCGAACTTGTCTGACTTCTTCATCAGTCGGTAAAGAGGCAATGCCTTTTCACCGAGTCTGGAGATGAATCGACTTAAAGCGGCCAAGCATCCAGTAAGCTTCTGGACATCATGCACACGCACAGGGCGTTTCATTCGGAGTATGGTGCCAACTTTTTCAGGGTTAGCGTCGATTCCTCGTTCGGAAACAAGAAAACCGAGTAACTTTCCTCCAGGAACTCCAAATGTGCATTTTGATGGATTAAGCTTGATATCATACCTCCTGAGATTGGCAAATGTTTCAGCAAGGTCAGTCAGCAGGTCGGAACCTATTCGCGACTTGACCACTATATCATCCATGTATGCTTCTACATTCCGAATGATTTGAGTGATCAGGCACTTCTGAATCATTCTCATGAATGTAGCTCCGGCATTCTTGAGACCGAAAGGCATGGTGACATAACAGAAGCACCCAAACGGGGTGATGAAAGCTATTTTTATTTCATCGGGTCCATACAGACGGATCTGATGCTATCCGGAGTAAGCATCTAAAAAAGACAACCTCTCGCATCCTGCGGTCGAGTCGACTATTTGGTCGATGCGAGGAAGAGGGAAATGATCTTTCGGGCAGGCCCGATTGATATGTTTGAAATCGATGCACATGCGCAACGACTTGTCCTTCTTGGGGACCATTACAACATTGGCGAGCCACTCGGAGTGGTAGATCTCGCGAATGAACTCTGCCGCTAAGAGTCGAGCCACCTCTTCGCCAATGGCCTTTCTCTTCTGGACGGCGGACCGTCGAAGATGTTCCTTAACTGGTTTGACTTTTGGGTCGACCCGAAGGCGGTGCTCAGCCAGTCCCCTGGGAACACCCGGCATGTCAGCAGGCTTCCATGCAAAGATGTCCCAGTTCTCATGGAGGAACTGGATGAGCGCTTCTTACTATTTAGAGTCGAGTGTAGTGGAGATGTTGGTCGGAGCCGCATTGGGGTCAGTCGGGTGGATGTGAACCTGTTTTGTCTCACCGGACGACTGAAATGCTGACTCTGTGGCAGGCTTCTTGGCTCGCAACAAATCACTCGGATCTGCGGTCTTCTGGTACTCTTGTAACTCCATTTCGGCCATCTGAGCATCAGCAATTTTGGAGCCCTTCTGGAAGCACTCCTCTGCCTTCTTCCGATTACCCGTGATAGTGATCACACCTTTGGGACCGGGCATCTTCAATTTAAGGTACACGTAGCATGGTTGGGCCATGAAACGAGCGTATGCTGGCCTTCCAAGTATGGCGTGGTACGCACTCTGAAAATCCACGACCTCAAAGGTCAACTTTTCCTTCCGGAAATTCTTCGAGTCACCAAAAACTACATCGAGAGCGATTTGGCCGAGTGACTCAGCCTTCTTTCCAGGAATGACTCCGTGGAAGCTCATGTTACTGGTGCTGAGTCTGGACATCGGAATGCCCATCCCTTTCAGCGTCTCTGCATACAGCAAATTCAAGCCACTGCCACCATCCATCAAAACTTTGGTCAGTCGAGTGCCTTCAATGACTGGGTCGACCACCAACGCTTGCCTCCCTGGGGTAGCAATATGAGTCGGGTGATCGGACTGGTCGAAGGTGATGCCAGTCTGAGACCATTTCAGATAATTGGGTGTCGTCAGAGCGACCATGTTCACTTCTCGATTGATGACCTTCAATCGACTCTTGCTTTCGACATCAGTGAAAATCATCAGGGTGGAGTTGACTTGGGGGTACTCCTCACCGCTGCCTTCTTTGTCCTCAACTTTGTCTGACTCTTTCTCTTTATCTTTGGCCTGTTTCCCTTGAAACTGCTGAATCAGGAGTCGACAATGTCGAGTGGTATGCTTTGGGTAAATGAGTTTACCCTCCTCGTCTTTCTTCGTGTGAATGTGACACGGTAAGTCAACACATCGTTCCCATCCTGGTCTTTCACTTTCTTGGGGTTCCAGGGACCCTTGGGTTTCCCCTTAAACTTTCCTGGGGTCACAGCCAAGGTCTCTCCAGGAGCAGCTGGCTCGGCTTTGCGCTTTTGCTTCCGACTGGAGTTTCCTCCGTCGGCCTCATTAGCGGCTGCTTTGTACTTGCCACTCCGGAGCCTATCTTCTTCTTCACCGTTTGCATACTTGGTGGCAATTTCCATCATCCGACTCAATGTCATATCTCCGGTTCGACCGAATTTCAAACTCAGCTCTCTGTTCTTGACGCCTTCCTTGAAGGCACAAACTGCCTGGTGATCAGATACATTCTCGACTGTGTGATGTAAAGTGATCCACCTCTGGATATAATCCCTCAGAGTTTCACTCGACTTCTGAACACACGACTGCAATTCTGTCAACCCTGCTGGTCGCTTGCAAGTCCCTTCAAATGTCCTGACAAACACTTGGGCAAGATCTTCCCAAGTGTAAATACTGCTGGGTGCCAACTGGTTCAACCATGCTCTGGCTGATCCCTCCAGCATAAGAGGCAAATGCTTCATGGCTACCTCGTCGTCACCGCCGCCAATCTGAACAGCCACTCGGTAATCTTCAAGCCATGTGTTAGGCTTGGACTCGCCGGTGAACTTACTAACTCCAGTCGCCAACCTGAAGTTGGGAGGAATTACTGCGGCCCTGATTGCTCTGCTGAAACATTCTGGTCCTGATACAAGAACCCTGCTGCTGGAGGGGACGTCTCTGTCATGGCCTTCTCGGTGAGCTCTATTCCTGTCGACCAGACCTTGAACGATAATGGATCTCGCATCAAAGCCTGGTTCCCTGGGGTCGACTGGAAACCTTCGCCCAGCACTGTGCTGCCGTCTGTCATCTTGCTGCCGAAGAACGTACGATCCACCCCTTGGGGGAGGAGTGGGCACTCGACGTCGATCATTGCGATCGAATCGGTGTTCGTACCGCTCATGGCCTTGATATTGATCATCATGACGGCCTCTACGTTCCTCACGCCTCAGGGGCGATCCTGGACTGTGAGCCGACTGTACAGAATTCGCAGCGACGGATCGGCTGTGAATCCTGTTACGCGACTGCGACACAACTGAGTTCTGATCCCCTGCTGCCCGGAGCAAATCTCTGATCTGTAGCAGACCTCTCCCTGCCTCTGACTGAGAAGGCTGGATCGACTTTGCTATGCGGGCTGCAGCTGCTAAATTCTGAATCGGAGTTCGGTATACCTGAGTTGGTGGCTGAAAGAGACGACGTCGACTGGATTCTGGAGCTGGCGGTCGAGCGCGCTCGTCGAGTACTCTCTGGAGATTCTCCAGCCGAGTGCGTTCAACCAGATTGGCCAAGCGCGCCTCCTCCAAGGCGCGCGCCTCGGGGGTTTCTCCAACGATAGGAGTGTGAAGCGCGTCCATGTTCCGGCGACGAAGTTCCTCCCTCTGCAGCGAGGTGAGGGGCTCGGGTCTGTACTCTTCGTGGCCCCGCGCCGGAACTCCTCCTTCGGCAACCTCTTCGGTGTGGGGGAACCCGGGGGGACTGCGCGGTCCGTCGACCATCAGTACCTCCGCCGCTGGATCGCTGCTGTCGCACTCGGACGCAGTCTCTGCGGAGCCAGTCGACAGATCGAACAGGCTGTAGAGAGATTCGTCGGGCTCGATCGCCGCGACTTGGGGGGTGGCCGACTGGCGGGCCAATGCATGCCTCACCCACCGTTGGAGCCTCGACCGACTGGAGCGCTTGCGCCGGCGGAAACTGGGAGCGAGGACGAAACGGGTGCCGACCCGTACTGGGCCGACGGTTGCCGCAGGAGGACGCCACGAATGCACGCGCGAAAGTGCGTTGCCCCGCGGGCGGGAAGCGCGTCCACGTCGAGTGGAGCCTCCTGGAGCCAAGCAGAGTCATCGACAACGAAAGTGAGGGCGCCGAGACGGATCTCGTGGCCCTCGACTAGGACTCCGCTCGAAGACATGATGGGAGATATCGAAAGAATCCCAACTCCTCCAACAAATCGCTAGAACACCTGCCCCACGGTGGGCGCCAACTGTCATGGTTCTAAGTCTGACAGTAGAATGGGGGGTAGGAATGGAGAGGCAGAATTCTAGCTTTGGAGTAGTTGTACACGCAAGAGGTTAACGAGTTCAGGCCCTTCTCAGAAGAAGTAATAGCCCTACGTCTCGGAGCCCGGAGGCGGTCGACTGGATTATATGTGTGTGTGTTACAAAGATGCAAACCCTTCTTCCTGTGGAGGGGGGTGGCTTATATAGAGTTCGCCAAGACCCCTGCCAGCCCATGCAATGAAGGATCTTAAGGTACATTAAGGCAGGGCGTTACTGGAAACGCCCTGTATAAAGTGCTATTAAGGCAATAAAGGCCATTTAATTACAGACCGTTCGGATGCGGAGTGGCTCCTGTGCTTCCGATGGTCGAGTGAGTCTTCATGGTCGAGTGTCTATGCGCTCGTCGAGTGTTTTTGTATTAGTCGAGTGGATGCTTATCAGGTCGACTGGTAAGCAGCCTCTTTTAGTAAGTGACCTTGGGGAGGGTACCCTTGGGCAGGCCTATGACCCTACCCTAGGTACATGACTTCATCATTAGCCCCCGAATGGATCGAGGTTTGAGTGAGGAAGGAGTTGATAGTCTTCCGACCTGTTTCTTGCGTTGCAAGTGTGTCTTGCTCTGGATCAACGGCTTTTCAGCGATGGCTTCAAATTCTCTTTCAGTCGCCTTGATCCATTCTTTGCGTTTGTCGAGTGAACTTCGTGGTCTTGAGGATCTCCGAGTGACAGATCGGTGGAGAATCGCTGTCTGGCTGGTTGTTCTGCAGTTAGCGGATTTCATGGGATCCGAATTTTGGGAAGCGCGCAAAGCGGAGAAAACTGCGGCACTCGGATGGGACGAGACGATGACGCCTCGATCTTCGCGCCGCCTTTTTCACCATGTACCGCTCGCGCGCCTGTTGCGGGATTTGGTAGATTGCCTCGGCCTATCGGTCAGCCACTCGAAAGTGGCCTTATTTAAGGCGCCGGGCGGGGGTATTTTGAACAGTGCCAACACAATCTTCGTCTCCCTCCACCCCCAAATCTCTCTGTAGCGCCCATAGCTTTCTCAGCGCCGCCGCTTCGCACCAGTCTCGCCGGCAACAATGGGGAAGGAGAAGACCGCGGCTCTGGAGCGGGCGAAGAAGGCGACGGCGACGGCGACGGCGAAGGGGAGGGCGTCAAGCCGGGGCGGATCCTTGTCACGGTCCCAGCTGGCGCGGGGTTGGGTCCAAGGAGATTGGATCCGCTTGACCATCACCGAGAAGGACCTCGCCGATCTGGCCGACGAGGGACTGATCCCCCACGGGTCAGCGAGGCTCCCGGGAACGGAGTCGCAACCGCAGCCTGAGGAGGGTGAGTGTGTTCTTCTGGGCACTCATGTAGATCGTGGGTTTTCTCTGCCGCCGAGTCCTTTCTTCCGAGGGTTTCTGAACTTCTTTGGGGCGCAACTCCATCATTTCACTCCCAATTCCATCGCCTACCTCGCTGCCTTTGTTTCGCTGTGTGAAAATTTCTTGGGCTGTTGGCCGCACTAGGGGCTTTTCAAGCACATATTCACCTGTCGCTCTCAGTCGGTGAACAAAACAAACCCAGACGACGAGAGAACTCAAGTGATCCAGATGTGCGGGGGACTTGGAGTCCAGACGAGGGGCAAGAGCGCCTTTCCGGCGATGACTCTGCCCGACTCGGTTAGAGGGTGGCAGTCGACCTGGTTCTACTGCCAAGACCAGTCGACGCCGGGGCAGTCAACTGGGCTCCCCCCTTTCTCCATGAGTTGATTAGACAAGCCATCTTCTCTGAAGGTGTTACCGGAGGAGAAGGCCCAAGTGAAGTTGTTGATGGAGCGCGTAGTCCAGCTTATTCGCGACGGGGTGACTGGCATGGATCTCCTGGAAGTTTTCCTCCGACAGCAAATTCAGCCACTGCAATACCGAGGCCATCCGATGTGGATGTACTCTGGTACCGACGACACTACTCGGGTTCATCCAGAGGAGGTCGACGAAGCCACGTTGGAGAGGTGGGTGACTGACATCACTGGGAACAAGGACAATCCTCGAGGTGCCAGGAGAGTTCTCCCATTCGACCAGTCTCGTCAACCAGATAAGGTACGAACACCTTTCTCCGATAGATCTGCAATATTCAATCTGCTTGTTTCCTCTTCCGAGACAGTCGATTGACCTTTACCTTGTTTGTTGTTCTCCAGGAAATTACTAAAATGTATTCGACGCCCAATGGAGCGCAGGAGCAGGCTGTGGAAGGAGAGGCGAGCGAAGGCGAGAGTGGAGACGAGCCAGAGGAGTGCGAGTCCGATGGCGAAGGGGAGGGAGGCAGCGACGCCGACTCCAGCGAGGAGGAGGAGGAGGAAGAGGAAGCTGAACCTCCTCACACAGAAAAGCGGTCCAAGCTTACGCACGACCCTGCGCGGGAGCGGGGCAAGGCGACTGCTCCTGTTGGGCAGTCGTCGAAGCGTCCTAGGACCTCTTCACCTGCGCCGACTGAAAAAGCTCCCAAGCATCCGCGTGCGACGCCGTCCAAGCCCCCCAAGGCCTTGCCCAGGATGAAGATGACTATCCCCACCATTTCTGGGTAAAGAGTTGAACTTGTCTTCTCTTGTTGAATGTGACAGATTTTGGTCGATTCATTGAGCGAGTCGACTGACTTTCGAAATTTGCAATGCTGCTACCTCGGAGATTTCCGCTAAGGGTGATGATCAGGAGATGGAAGACGCTGTTACCTCCAACCCGGGTATACTTACTGATGCTTTGTTTTGGGTCGACTGCTGATTTCTTATCATTCCGGTTGGTTGAACTTTTCTTGCAGCTCCTCCTCATGTCATTGACCTCCCTGATGATGACGACGAAGTGCCGCTGAGGGCGAGGAGGAACAAGAAGGCTCTGGCCGGCAAGACTCCACAAGCTACCCCGGCGCCTGAGGTCGTGGCTCGGGATGGAGGTGATGCTACTCGGACTTCAATGACTTTTGCTGTACCGCTGACGAGTGCTCGACCCACTTCATCGACTGTTGCTCCACCATCTCTTTTTGCTACCCACCACGTCCCGGAAGACCCAGTGAGCGCTGCTAAGGAAGCCATACGCCAAGCAGGGATTATGATGGAACAAGTGAAGGTGGTCCGAGAGGCCGGTCAGGCGGCTTATGATGCTAGTTCAGCTCTTCAGAATAATGTTCAGGTAAGTCGACTTGTCTGTTTCGTTATGAAACGCCACCTGAAAACTGCTTCTTTCTGAAGATTTTTGCTGTTTTTACACCCACTGGGGTGTGTGTGTCGATTGAATTTCTGTGGGGGCACGCTGAGTGCACCCACTGGGTGTAGTCCCCGAGGCTATGGTGGACTGCTGGCAGTCGACTATAGTCTTTATACTTTCAAACTTCTTCACTCGGCCTGGTCGGACCAAATCGAGTGGAACCAAAAAACCTGTGGGGGCACGCTGAGTGCACCCACTGGGTGTAGTCCCCGAGGCTATGGTCGACTGCTGGCAGTCGACTATAGTCTAAAGAACTTTATGCTCTCCTTTTTTTTAGATGCGGCTGACCGCTGACTATTAGTCATGGCTTTAGAATCATATTTGGTCGACTGATCGAGCAGAATTTTGAAAGATTACCGGTGGGGGCACGCTGAGTGCACCCACTGGGTGTAGTCCCCGAGGCTACTGTCGAATGTTTTGATTCGGCTGTAGTCTTAGAAGTGCTACAACTTTTCCTTCAGTCACTCGGAAGTAACTTGTCTTTGATGTCTTTTGTCAATGGACTCTTTGCAGAAGTCTTGCGAGCTTGTTGCTCATCTTGCTGAATTGAAGGAAAAACAGGTCCCGCTTAACCTCGACTTGAAGTTTGCCCAGGAAAGCTTGCAGAAGGAGAAGGACGAAGCAAAAGGTATGGCTGGTGAGGATTCGACGGCTGTCTTTGTTTTTCTGCCTATTCTCAACTCCGTTCTCATTATTGTTTTGCAGACCAACTGGAGGAGGCTCTGAGGAAGAAAGATCTTGACCTTGCGGAAGCACAGAAGGCGGCTTCGGAGAAGACGAAGCTCGCTGAGGAGAAGCTTGCTTCAGTTGGTCAGCTTGAAGATGAGAATGCCAAGCTGAAGTCTGCTCTTGACGCGGCCAACAAGGAAGCAAGTCGATTGAAAAATGACAAGATTGCTCTGACTGACAAGGTCAGCCATATGGCGGGGAAGCGAAAGGATCTGGAGGCTTATCTCGGAGGGCTCGCCAAGAAACTATTCCTCATGCTTGAAGGTAATCCCCTTTACTCGATTGACTTTTCGTTGTCGACTCATCATTCAATTATAATTTTGGACTGTACCTTTCAGAATTCTGTCAAAACTTCGAGGAAGAAACTGGTCGAGTGGAAACCAGTCTGGACCCCATCAACTCTCCTGTGAAGGACGAAGCTGCCATGAATGTCCTCCGGCTGGAGTCTCGCGTCGCCAGCGTGGTGGACTACCTTGCTCGACTGAAGGCTGCAGTGTCGCGGATCGACTCTGCACTCTGGCCAAAACAGATACTTTAGAATGACCTTGAATCCTTGGTCACTCGTCTGAAGGAAATCCCAAGTCGAGTGCATGAATGGAAAAAGTCTTCTGCCAGGTGTGGTGCCGATGTTGCTCTGTCGCTGGTTCGTGTCCACTGCAAGGAGGCGCGAGAAGAGAAGCTGGCCGCCCTCCAAGTTGCCAATACCAGGAAGCATAATTTCCAGGACTTCATGGAGACCTTCATTGCTGCTGCCACTCGTATCTCAGACGGGATTGATTTGGACGAGTTTGTTGCCCCATCCAGTCCTCCACCGGAGGAGTAAAAAGCTGTTGTGTCTCACTTTAAATTTGCCTCGGAATGCCGAGTGGTTTGTGTAACCGATAAACTCTATCGAGCTGGAGGCTCGAGTACTTTTATTTGCGGTCCAGGACCTTTTGATCTTATCCGAACTTGATTTATCGTTGAATATCTTTGTGATTTATCCGTCGAGTGAGACTTGACTTTCACTCAAAATGACTTAGGCGAGCACAGGGCTGCAGCTAAGCCTCCGAGTGGGAGGTTTGCTCTCCACTCGGTAGGATTTTATCACTTAGGCGAGCACTGGGCTGCAGCTAAACCCCCGAGTGGGAGGTTTGCTCTCCACTCGGTAGGATTTTAATCACTTAGGCGAGCACTGGGCTGCACCTAAGCCCCCGAGTGGGAGGTTTGCTCTCCACTCGGTAGGATTTTAATCACTTAGGCGAGCACTGGGCTGCAGCTAAGCCCCCGAGCGGGAGGTTTGCTCTCCACTCGGTAGGATTTTAATCACTTAGGCGAGCACTGGGCTGCAGCTAAGCCCCCGAGTGGGAGGTTTGCTCTCCACTCGGTAGGATTTTAATCACTTAAGCGAGCACTGGGCTGCAGCTAAGCCTATCCTTCATCCGGGCGGCTTTGCTGGTCTTGTTTTATTACTGTCGAAATGTCTTGTAGTCCGGGATTCCGAGACTGATCGGGTCTTCCCGGTAGAAGGAATATCCTTCGTTGACCGTGAGAGCTTATAATGGGCTAAGTTGGGACACCCCTGCAGGGTATTATCTTTCGAAAGCCGTGCCCGCGGTTATGAGGCAGATGGGAATTTGTTAATGTCCGGTTGTAGAAAACCCGAAGTTGATCTTAATTAAAACACATCCACCGCGTGTGTAACCATGATGGTCTCTTCTCGGCGGAGTCCGGGAAGTGAACACGGTGTTGGAGTTATGTTTGACGTAGGTTGTTCTAGGATCACTTCTTGATCACTTCTAGCTTCACGACCGTGCTTTTGCTGCTCTTCTCGCTCTCTTTTGCGTTGTTAGCCACCATATATGCTAGTCGCTTGCTGCAGCTCCACCTCACAACCCCATCCTACCTTTAAGCTTAAGTAGTCTTGATCTCGCGGGTGTGATGACTCACAGATTCTACCAAAACAGTTGCAGGTACCAACGATGCCAGTGCAGATGACGCAACCGAGCTCACATGGGAGTTCGACGAGGAACGTGGTCGTTACTATGTGTCTTTTCCTGATGATCAGTAGTGGAGCCCAGTTGGGGTGATTCGGGGATCTGTGTAGCATTTGGGGTAGTCTTCTTTCATTTTGGTTCCGTAGTCGGACCTTGAGTGTAATCTGAATGATGAATGTTTATTTATGTATTGTGTGAAGTGGCGACTGTAAGCCAACTATGTATCTCTTTCCCTTATGTATTACATGGGTTGTGTGAAGATTACCTCACTTGCGACATTGCTTTCAATGCGGTTATGCCTCTAAGTCGTGCTTCGACACGTGGGAGATATAGCCGCATCGAGGGCGTTACAAGTTGGTAATCAGAGCCTTCCCCGACCTTAGGAGCCCCCACTAATTGATCGTTTTTAGAGGCCGAGTTATGTCTAGAAAAAAATGTTTTGAGTCATTTAGGAATTATATATCGGAGAGTTTAGGAATTCTTTTTACTTCCCAGTCTCCTCATCGCTCTGGTAAGGCATCCTGACGTAGAGTTTTGACTCTTCTCTTCTCAAATTTCACTAAAATTTTTTTTAGGATCACGCGGGTATCTTAGAATCGTTCCGATGGTTTTGTGATGACAACATTGTCTTGGTGCCTCCTGTCAGCAGGGGTTTAGTGGAGGTGTCCCGGGGAGTTGAGCTCCGAGGTGTTGTCGTCATAATTTTATCGTTACAGTTCTGGAATACCTGAGTTTAGTACGCCGACATCAAAAATCTCTTTTGTACAGTTGTTGGTGAGATAACCCTGATAGCCCAGTACTGAGGCGAGTACGGGAGTATTGCCATAACTCGTATAACGGATGCTTTTCGAAGGTTGAGGTAGACGATTTCCGAAGGTTTCTTGGTTATGTGTTGAAGGATGGATACAGCTGGATCTAGGTATTGTTAGTTTGGGTGATATATTTTGTGTCCCCTGTATCCCCAACACCTGATTGCATAACCAGAAAGTTTCGGGAGTTTATAAGTGGGAATTCATGTGGCTCTAGTATTTCTTCCCGCAGATATTTGGTTCGTGATTGGGTAATCCGTACCAAGTATTTGTTCACATCCGTACCTTGTTGATCTTATTCCATACCTTTTTCTAAGTGGCTTCTCAACTTATGGAAGTGTGATGATTTACGTTGGAATTCATTCGTTCATTCTCGTTCGAATGTTTATTGTGAAGACTATATGTTGCAATTTCGATCCTTTGATTCAGCTTGAATATATCTCTTTCAAGATGCTAATGGATGTCACCCTCTTCAGGATGGCTCCGCCAACGCGTCAGAATACGGAACACAATGAAGGAAGTCAGGCTAACCCTCCGCCACCACCTCCGCCTCCGGAGGCATGGCAAGCCTTGATGACAGCCACTAATGCCAACGCTCAGATTCTGTCGTGGGTTTGTCACGGCAGATGTCCTAGCCAAAGGACTTAGTCATGGAGCCATCGCAACGGGTTAACTCGAAGGGGTTAAAGCGGACACAGGGACACAGAGAGTTTATACTAGTTCGGCCCCTTCGATGAAGGTAAAAGCCTACGTCTAGTTTGTGGTGGAATTGATGAAGTCTCGATGACTAGGGAGCAAATAAGCTTCGCCTAGGCCTCGAGTTGTGGTCTCTCTCTGAACCGATATCGGGTCATCCCCTTATATACACGGGTGATGCCCGTCGGTTCATAGAGTCCCAATCTCCGGTTTATACTCGTACCCGGGTTGGTCTCTTGCTTATTCCTAACTTACAATACAAGTTGTACACAGGTCGGTTTACGGCTACAGATGTTAAACCGACTATGGCTTCGGTCTTTACATAGCCTCATGGGCTTTAACATTCTTGAGCTACTGATGAAATTAACCCGGCCTAGACGGCCGGTTTAGGCCCAGTAGTAATATCCACAACATTAGGCCCCAGGTTGATTTGAAGGATCTCATGTCAACCCTTAGCATAAACCTTCATATTCGGCATCTTCCCTTCATTGCTAAACCGATATGTCGTCATTTTCTCTAGTGGCCGTAAACCGGCATGACATCATCATGAAGCTAGCTTTTATGGTGCCTTCTTTGTTTAACCAATTCGCAATAATCAAGGCTACAGCTCTGCTTCCGAAACCCGTGGCTCCTGGATTCGCGCGCCCGATACACGTGCCTTGCCTTATAAATAGGGGTGAAAGGTCATTTCTTTATCTCCTTCATCCCTTTCCTCTTCGTCTTCTCTGCGCCGCCAGCCTCCAAGCTCCGTCGCTGTCGCTGACCTCTGCATCACTTCGGGCCGCTGCATCAACCTGACTGGACCAGAGAGACTGCGGCGTTCTTCCGCACCCCCCGGAGCTCCGGTGAGATCCCATCTTCTCAACTCAGACCCGCCTCTAGGGTTTGCTGTGTTCTTCCCATTCCTCGAGTTCTTCACGTTCTTCGCGTTCAAACTGGGATATACCTTCAGACGACCCCGCGACTTTTGCTCCGTTCAGTAGCAGTTTACCGCCTCTGTTTTCAGGGTAATATACTTAGATCGTAGATCTGATCCACAGTTTTGACCTTGCTATTCTTGCACAATCTTCAAAAGCTCATGAGTTTTTACCCCTTTTATCAGATCGCCTCAGATCCAATACCACACTGAGACAATGTGAAACCTGTTTCCGCACACCTGCTCTTTTGCATTTCCAACTGTTCCACGGTCTTCGATCCAGCGGTTTAACCTTGCTGTTGACGATCACCAAATCGGTGCATACCATTAGTCCCCTTGTTGAACCGCCAGCAATCTTTTGATAGACCGCACCGCTTTACTAATGTCAGATTGTAATTGATTTCCTCCGGTTTAACATTGATAGCATCAACATGATAAAATCTGTGCAGAACATAAATCCTGAACCGGAATCATTTTCCTTTTGTAGACTTCCCCATGGCTAAGCAAGTGTATGAGTGCAACTGGGCTCCTTCCCGGGTCACAGAAACTCAGCTGAATAATGGTCCTGACCGGTGCTTTGAGCAGCAAAAACGCGATTCATTGGAGGGTGCCAGGCAAAGAGTTCCCCCTACACCCCGAGATGGCGAAGTCGTTGTGTTTGCGGATCACTTAGCCCGCGGTTTCAACCCGCCCGGTTCAAAATTTTATCGCGACGTTTTGGCTAATTTCCAACTCCATCCACAAGATATTGGCCCCAATTCTGTCACTAACATATGCCACTTTCAAGTGCTCTGTGAGGTGTTTTTTCAAGAGGAACCTACAGTTGAGTTGTTCCGAGATTGCTTTCACTTAAACCGCCGCACAGAATTTACTGATGGCTCCAACATGGAACTGGGTGGCGTGTCAATCCAGAAGAGGAAAGAGGTCACTTACCCTCATGCGAAACTGCATAGTCACCCCCAAGAGTGGAATAACTCCTGGTTTTATTGTAAAGACACCTCCCCAGAGAACGAGAATATCCTGCCCGGTTTTCGTCCAAAACGGCTCAGCAACACTCACCCCCTTCCTCAGAGGCTGACTGCTAAAGAAAGGAGTAAATACGCTCCCCAACTGTCCAAGCTCAGAGCCTTCATGGCCAACTGTTTAACAGGAGTCGACCTCGCTCGTTGCTGGATATCTTGGAGTATACTGCCACTCAGTCAACGCTCCGGTTTGATGTGTGAATACACAGGCAGTGTTGATGATCCGTTACGTCATGTAAACATCCAGCTTACGGATGACGAGGTCACCGAAGCCGTAAAGAAGATTCTAAATGAACCGGAACGCGTCTGTGCACGAACTGGCCTTCTTCCCTTCTGCGCCATCAACAAACCACCAGCGGTAAATCAAAATTTCTTCTCATTAAGTCTGATGTTATCTTGTGCGCGTATGATTGATTCTAATGTCTGTTGACGCAGGGTGATGACCCGTTTTGGAGCAAAAAACTCCCTCAAGGAAAGGCGGATAAACCCGAGCAATCGACCCAGCCTAAGACGAGAGTCGTCAAAAAGTCTGCTCACAAGAGGAAAACCACGGCCTCTTCCGATCCTGCCGATGATGAGGTGGGTAATCCGGGTTTTGAAGCTGATCTTGACTCCCTCGGTTTATTGTTCGTGCAGCTTACTGACGATGCAATTTGTCAGGATGATGCCGAAGCGAGCCATGCTGATGATGCAGAGGTAATTACCATTTCTTCTGATTCAAGCCTTCTGCCTTCCCACAAAATCCGTCAGGCGAACCGTAAAGTTAAATTTTCCCATCCTCTTGCTTACTTGGATCCCAACTTTCTTATGAAGACCCGTCAGCACGAGGTGCGTCGTACAACCCGACACAGCGGTCAGGTAGTTACCTCCGTCGGTTTACCGAACAGTCCGGTTCGGAGACGTCGTTCAGAGGTCTCTAATTTGCTTGTCAAATTTTGTCCTAAAGCGGGCTGTTTTCGTCAACCGCTTAATCCGTCCGACTCCGATTATCAGGTCACCTCGCACTCATCCTCTGGCGAGTCAACTGGTACTCAGCTGCCTCCGCTCAAAACCGTGCTTGGGTAAGCTTACCTTTCTCATCAAGTTGTCCATTGTTGTAATCTTCAACATATGTTGTCTTCAACTTTGCTGCTTCTTTCAGAGCTAAAGCAAGGCCGAGCAAAAAAGCTCGCCAAGACAAAACAGGAGAAGAAAACGCTCCTCCTGAACCGGACACTGCCCCGAACGTTGAAACGACCATCCCTGAAGATGTAATTGATGACCCATTAGTCCGAGATGAAGTCATTGTTCCTGAAGAAGGCTCTGTTAACCCCTCCGGCCCAACGGATCAACCAGCCAGCCCGATTCGTGCTGAGAAAACCATTAGTTCCTCAAAGCCTGCCGAGCAACCGACCGTACCAGTCCATACCGGCGACCACAACGATGACGAAGTCATGATTACCGGCATAGGTCGTACTGAACCGGGAAATCCCATCGCTTTGGCCAAGCACACTGCTAAAGAAGAAATTTCTGCTTTAAGTAAAGGTAAATGGGATGTTGATCTGGCAACGTACTCCACTCTTGGCGCTCAAGACATTCATTCTGGCTATTTAAACCGGCTATATACTAGCCGTGACTATGAAGCCAATCTTGTGAAGATGATGAAAGACAAATTCGAGGTAACTTCCATGCCCTCACTGCTGCTTCTTACCACCGTAGCCCCCAAGGGTCGGTTTAACTTTACCATAATTGAATCGACACTTGTAATCATCATACCGTAGCATCCGAAATATCATTAGAGCAAATAGCCATTAGCCCCCAAGTGCCAAGTTGAATATTTGTATTGAGCTTGGGACTTTGATACTTAACTGATAACTTGAGATCAAATAAGCATTAGCCCCCAAGTACAAAGTTGAATATTTGTATTGAGCTTGGTACTTCCTTTGTTAAACCGTATAACTTGTCGGACTGCAGGCTGAACTGAAGGTCAAAGAGAGCCAAATCGCTGATCTTCAAGAGAATGTGAAGTCCCAGCAAGCAGAAACTTCCAAAGCCAAGGAGGAACTAACCAGCGCTTTAGGCAGCATGGAACAATTGAAGGAAGGTTTTAAGAAGGAGCGGGCTGACTGGGCCACAGAAAAGGCCGCTTTAACCAAGAAGATTGAAACCGCAGAAACTGCCCTTAAACCGGTAACGGATGAATTGACCAGCGTGAAGCGACAGGTGCACGCAATGACTGCAGCCATCTTTGGTAAGCCTCCTGTGACTTGTGTAATGACCTTGATTCTTCTATAAAACAACTCGGTTTATGACCTGCTGATTGTATTACAGGCACTCGCATCAATCACTTGGGATCAGACGTGCGCATGAAGCTGAAAGCGGTCTACACTTTAGTCGAGTAGCTGTATACGGGCGCACAGCGGATTATCACCACTGCTTCACACAACAATCCGGCGCCCACATTGATCCAGGACACACTGAATAGGTTGTCGATGCTCCCTGCTCGGATTGAAGAGCTAAAAAGATCTGCTGCTCGAACCGGAGCCATTAATGCCTTAATCCGGGCCAAAGCATGGGTGCCTGATTTTGATCCCATTGAAGCGGCTCAAGGTTATCCTAGCTTAAAGGAGGATGGCTCCGAATTCGATGAAGAAGAATTGAGAAAGATAAACCAGGCAATGCGCCCTCTGGCCTGCCAATTGGTAGAAGAAGCCAACTTGTCTCATTATCAAGCCCAGTATGACGATCAGAACAAGCGGGTAGCTGTGCCAATCCCTGAAGCGGAAAACTTAATTCCTCCAATCCGTAAGCACACTTATGCCCCTGATATTGAACCGTCGTCACTGATACATGAGGAAGCCGTTTTTCAAGCATCAATGGGGATCGATTGGACCACTGTTGACTTCCAGCCGCTGGGTAGGGAGGAGGAAGCTGAAGTGGCGCAGGATGATCCAGAACCATCAAACCGGAATGGCACGCAGGCATGAACCGAGGGCAGTTTTAACTGGTTTCCTTTTGATACTTTGTCAAGAAACAATCATCTTATTTGGGCACCATGTTGCCTTGTAATAGGATAGACCGTACTTTCTGCTTCATGAGATGCCTTCGCGCATCAGCACTGATACCCTCCTTTGGAAAATCATTATATCTCCTGCGATCACAAAATTTTAAACTACCAGGGCGGTTGTACCGTCATCCGGTTTGTGAATCTTTATATAGATACACAAGGAAACTTGCAAGTATGATCAAACTTTTGTGATACAAAATACCTGTCATATAATGGGCATGAAATAGGCGTTTGTAGCCAATGTTGAAGCGGGAGTTGATAACTCGTAAACCGTCATGGGAGAATCGAACCCCTGTGTATATAACACTGGTTTACAATGCAAACCGTCCTTTAATGATAGCAGCCTTTTGTTGCTCGAAAAAGGATATTTAGCAGAAAAAACTCAAACCGAGCCAACAATCTCAGGTTTTTGAAAAAGAGGGCCGTGTTCCGCCAAATTGGCTATGTTGAACCGGTGCAGAATATTGTCGGTTTAAGAGAAAAGCGATAAACTATCAACTCTTAAAAAAGGAAAGAGAGCAAAATACGGTGACAAAAACCTTTTGCAAAAGAAGAGCTCTGTTGAGCTTGGTCAGACGGAATTACCATGGTCAGACGCAACCAAGCCCCCCGAAGGTGTAGCGATGGTGCCAGTCAGCCAGGACCCCAAAATGACGCGTGGCATTATGCCGGCCAAGTGGCATTGCTATGGTTCGGGTTCGACCAAGCCCCCAAATGACTCTAAGGCCCATAGGCCGACCAAGAGGCATGACCGGTTCAGACGTGACCGTGTCCCCAAATGATTCTAGTGGATTTCGCCGGCCAAGAGGTATTGCATCGGTTCGGACACGACCGAGCCCCCAAATGACTCTGGTGGCTTTCGCCGGCCAAGAGGTATTGCATCGGTTCAAACATGACCGAGCCCCCAAATGACTCTGGTGGCTTTCGCCGGCCAAGAGGTATTGCATCGGTTCAAACATGACCGAGCCCCCAAATGACTCATAAGGATAGCTATGTTCTCTTCGGTTCGAACACGACCTATGTTTGAACAGGAAGCCTCAAGTGATCTTGTTAAGACTTGCAAGGGGTAAACCGGATGTTGCTTAAAGACAACCCCGTGTAACCACACATGATATAAAAGAACAGATACCCCGCTTTAGCTGAGAATCCGGTTTATTATAATATATACATAGTCATGATATATACATAAGCAGAGCCCATGGCTCAAGTATAGTAAGGCCGAAGATGAGCTATATTCCATGGTCTGTCGATCTCTTGTCCTGATTTGCGTGAGTCTTTGTGCTCTCGAACATCTATCAGGTAGTATGAACCATTGTGTAGATTCTTGCTGACCGCGAAAGGCCCTTCCCAAGGCGGAGACAATTTATGCATCTCGGTTTGATCTTGAATAAGTCGAAGCACCAAATCTCCCTCTTGAAAGGTTCTGGTCCTGATCCGACGACTGTGATAGCGACGAAGATCCTGTTGGTAGATCGCTGAGCGGGCAGCTGCTATGTCTCGCTCTTCATCTAGCAGGTCCAAAGCGTCCTGCCTAGAACTTTCGTTGTCCGCTTCAACGTAAGCCGCCACACAAGGTGAATCGTGACGTATGTCACTAGGAAGAACTGCCTCTGCCCCATAAACCATGAAGAACGGCGTATACCCAGTTGACCTGTTAGGCGTGGTGTTGATGCTCCATAACACAGAGGTTAACTCTTCGACCCAACAACCCGGCGTCCGCTGCAAAGGAACCATAAGCCTGGGCTTAATGCCTCTCAAGATCTCCTGATTAGCTCTTTCTGCTTGACCATTGGACTGTGGGTGCGCCACTGATGACACATCAAGGCGGATGTGCTCTCGTTCGCAAAACTCTTTCATGGCACCTTTAGATAAATTGGTACCATTGTCTGTGATGATGCTGTGTGGAAAACCAAACCGGAAAATCACTTTTTTGATGAACCAAACCGCGGTGGCCGCATCACACTTGCTAACGGGCTCTGCCTCTACCCACTTTGTAAATTTGTCCACCGCCACCAGAAGGTGGGTCTTCTTGTCCTTGGACCTTTTGAAAGGCCCAACCATGTCCAGCCCCCAGGTTGCAAACGGCCAAGTAATTGGAATCATCCTCAATTCTTGAGCCGGGACGTGAGCGCGTCTTGAGAATTTTTGACAACCATCACACCGCCTGACCAGATCCTCCGCATCCGCATGAGCAGTCAGCCAATAGAAACCATGACGAAAAGCTTTTTCCACTAAAGACTTTGAACCGGCGTGGTGACCACAATCTCCTTCATGGATCTCACGCAAAATTTCACGGCCTTCCTCAGGAGATACACACCGTTGAAAGGCTCCTGTCACACTGCGATGATGTAGTTCGCCGTTTTCAACTACCATGGACTTGGACCGCCGTACTATCTGCCTGGACAGAATCTCCTCCTCTGGCAACTCCCCTCGGTTCATGTACGCCAGGTAAGGAAGCGTACAATCCAGGATGACATGTAATGCTGCCACCAATTGAGCCTCTGGGTCAGGAACCGCCAAATCTGCTTCGCCAGGCAGTTGAACCGATGGGTTGTAAAGCACATCAAGGAACACATTAGGTGGTACCGGTTTACGCTGTGACCCTAGTCGACTTAAAGCATCCGCCGCCTCGCTCTTTCGTCGGTCCACATGGTCCACCTGATAACCTTTGAAGTGACCTGCGACCACATCAACCTCACGACGATAAGCAGCCATGAGTGGATCTTTAGAATCCCATGTACCAGACACCTGCTGGGCCACCAAATCAGAGTCGCCAAAGCACTTAACCCGGCTTAAATTCATCTCCTTAGCCATCCGGAGGCCATGGAGCAAGGCCTCATATTCTGCTGCATTGTTAGTACAAGGGAACATTAAACGGAGAACATAACAAAACTTATCACCTCGTGGGAAAGTTAATATGACTCCAGCCCCCGATCCTTCCAATTGACGTGATCCGTCAAAATGAATGGTCCAGTAAGTGTGATCCGGCTTCTCTTCAGGGACCTGCAACTCCGTCCAATCATTGATAAAATCCACCAATGCCTGAGATTTTATCGCAGTGCGAGGCACATATTTTAAACCGTGCGGTCCAAGCTCAATAGCCCACTTGGCAATCCGACCAGTCGCTTCCCGGTTCTGGATGATATCACCCAAAGGAGCAGAACTGACTACCGTGATAGGGTGGCCTTGGAAATACTGCTTCAGCTTCCGACTTGCCATAAAAACTCCATATACTAGCTTTTGCCAATGCGGATATCGTTGTTTGGATTCAATAAGCACCTCGCTGATATAATAAACCGGACGCTGAACCGGGTATTCTTTGCCTGCCTCCTTCCGCTCTACCACAATAGCCACACTGACCGCACGAGCGTTAGCAGCTACATACAACAGCAATGGTTCCTTATCAGTGGGAGCAGCGAGTACGGGCGGATTGACCAACTGTCGCTTTAAATCCTCGAATGCCTGATCAGCGGCAGAACTCCAGACGAACTGATCCGTCTTTTTCAACATTTGATACAAAGGAATTGCTTTCTCTCCGAGGCGTCTGATAAACCGGCTTAATGCAGCAATTCTGCCTGCCAGACGTTGGACGTCATTGATGCATTTCGGTTTAGCTAGAGAGGTGATAGCCGTAATTTTCTCCGGATTAGCCTCAATTCCCCTGTTGGACACCAGGAAACCCAATAGCTTGCCAGCTGGTACACCAAAGACACATTTGGCCGGATTGAGCATCATCTTGTATGTCCTTAAGTTATCAAAGGTCTCCCTCAAATCATCGACCAACGTTTCCTTCTTCCTTGACTTGACCACAATATCATCCACATAAGCGTGCACATTACGGCCAATCTGCTTGTGGAGACAATTTTGCACACATCGTTGATAAGTTGCCTGGGCACTTTTGAGCCCAAAAGGCATAGATACATAGCAGAAGGCTCCAAAGGGAGTAATGAACGCTGTCTTCTCCTGGTCCTTAACCGCCATCTTAATCTGATGATAACCGGAGTATGCATCCAGAAAGCATAAACGCTCGCAACCCGCCGTAGCATCAATGATTTGATCAATACGGGGGAGGGCAAAAGGATCTGCAGGGCAGGCCTTATTAAGATCTGTATAGTCCACACACATACGCCAAGTGCCGTTTTTCTTAAGGACTAGCACCGGATTAGCAAGCCACTCAGGGTGAAAAACTTCAATGATGAAGCCAGCTGCTAAGAGCCTGGCCACCTCTTCTCCAATAGCCTTTCTTCTCTCCTCGTTGAACCGACGGAGGAACTGTTTCACCGGTTTGTATTTAGGATCCACATTAAGGGTGTGCTCAGCGAGTCGCCTCGGTACACCTGGCATGTCAGAGGGCTTCCATGCAAAGATGTCCCGATTCTCACGGAGGAACTCGATGAGCGCGCTTTCCTATTTTGGATCCAGATTGGTACTGATGCTGAACTGCTTGGATGAATCACCAGCTACGAAATCAACAAGCTTGGTCTCCACGGCTGACGTGAATTTTAAAGCCGGATCATGCTCTGTGGTAGGCTTCTTTAAAGGAGTCATATCCGTCGGATCAACATTATCTTTGTAGTATTTGAGCTCCTCAGCAGCACAAACCGATTCTGCATAGGCGGCATCTCCCTCTTCACACTCCAAAGCGATCCTGCGACTCCCGTGAACCGTGATGGTTCCCTTGTGGCCTGGCATCTTGAGCTGCAGATATGCATAACAGGGTCGTGCCATGAATTTGGCATAAGCCGGCCGACCAAACAGGGCATGGTACGGGCTTTGGATCTTCACCACCTCAAAAGTCAGTGTTTCTGATTGGGAATCATGATCATCTCCGAAAGCCACCTCCAATGCTATCTTGCCCACGGGATACACAGACTTGCCTGGCACCACGCCATGAAAAACCGTGTTTGAAGGCCGTAGATCTTTATCCTTGAGCCCCATACGTCGAAAGGTCTCATAGTATAGGATGTTAATACTGCTACCCCCATCCATGAGCACCTTGGTGAACTTATAACCTCCTACCTGAGGCGCCACCACTAAAGCCAGCTGACCCAGATTATCCACCCGAGGAGGGTGATCCTCTCTACTCCAGGTGATCGGCTGCTCTGACCATCGTAGATATCGGGGCACGGCCGGTTCAACAGAGTTAACTGCCCTCTTCCGGACCTTCTGGTCTCGCTTGTCCAAGCTAGTGGTGAACACATGATATTGGCCACTTTTTAGTTGCTTTGGATTGCTCTGGTACCCCGACTGCTGCTGATTATAGCCCCCTTGATCATTTTGGTTATGTTGATTACCATGTCCGCCCGGATTGCTATTCCCGCTCGGATTACCATTAAACCCTGAACCGGAGCTTCCTCCATCGTGGCTTGGCCCGGATCCTGGACCGCCACCAGGATTGTGATCATACCAGAAGGCGTTGGAATTCTTGAACTCTCGCATGATGTAACAATCCTTCCACAGGTGGTTTGCTGGTTCCTCCGTCGTCCCATGCTTTGGGCAGGGCTGATTCAACAAACTGTTTAAGCGCTCTGGATTGGGGCTAGGTCCGCCACCGCGGCCTTTGCCCCTACGCTGCCGGCCCCTGTTCTGCACATTGGTGTTTGCCACAAAATCCATAGAACCATCCGCTTTACGCTTGCCTCCGACGCTGCTCCCTGGGTGATGCTGCTGTCCTATGGAGTTGCCGTTCTTCTTTCCCTTCCCTGCCTTTTCATCATCAGACTCGGGATCCTTGGTACTATCAGAATCAGCATACTTTACCAAAGCAGCCATGAGAGTCCCTATGTCAGTGCAATGGCGCTTCATTCGTCCTAATTTCAATCTTAAGGGCCCAAACCGGCAATTGCTTTCCAAAGTCACAACTGCAGTGTCAGCATTGATGCGGTCTGATGAATGCAAGATTTGCGAAACGCGGCGCACCCAATGAGTGGTTGACTCTCCTTCCGCCTGGACGCAGGCGGCTAAGTCCACTATCGACATGGGCTGCCTGCACGTATCTTTGAAATTACTGATAAACCGAGCTCGCAATTGAGCCCATGAACCGATGGTATTGGGCGGCAGGCTTTTTAACCAAGTGCGGGCCGTTCCTTCAAGCATCATAGAGAAATATTTTGCACATGCAGCTTCATCTACGTCAAGCATCTCCATGGCCATCTCGTAACTCTCCACCCACGCCTCCGGGGGTTGATCTGCTGTATAATTTGGTACCTTGCGCGGCCCCTTGAAGTCCTTAGGCAGGCGCACATTGCGCAAAGCAGGTATAAGGCAAGGCACCCCCAAAGCGCTAGAAGCAAGCCCTGGTTCGACCGAAGTGGTGGGACAAACCGGCATAGCCTGATGTGCTGCCAATTCGGCCTCCCTGCGTGCCCGGGCCCGGTCTACTAACTCCTGAGCATCGGGAGCCGGATTGTTGCCGCGGGGCACTCCACGCCGTGCATTGCTGGACTCAGCTTGTTCTTCCATGTGCCTGCTATAACTCCGAGTTGGACGTGGAGTAGAATGAATCCGCTCGCGGCTGTATGAATACGCCTCCTGTTGGACCAGCGCCGTTCTGAGGAGCTCCTTAACCCGGCGCGTCTCTATTGCCTGTAACAAATCTCCCTCGACCGGAATAGCCTCTAGACGTGCTGCCGCAGCAACAAGATTATCCAGCGGGTTGGAGTAGTGATCCGGGGGTGTGGTCACAATCCGTGGCTCCGGGTTATAACGGGGCAGATCTATTATGCGGGGCTGAACCGGTGCGCCCGTTCCGGGCGCCTCTGCTCGGTTTATCACTGGTTGATTACTGGTCCCTTCTCCAGGAGTGTTGAAAAGATCCCTTCCTTCAAAAACCGGTGGCAGGCGGGACCGATATTTCCTCCTCATGACCTCCTGCGAAGCGTTCTGATCCAGCATGAACTTATAGGCTTGTGCGTCCAAAGCGGCCCGTTCCGCAGTCATCCTGACCTCCTCGGCCGCCAGATCCGCCTTGGCCTGGCTAATCTGCTCTCTCACCTTTGCAATCTCTGCGTTATGAGCATCCCGATCCGCCGGATTAGCCTCTGTCAAGAGCGCCGCCAGTGCGTCGAACAGACCGGATAATACTTGAACCGGTGGGCGCACAAAGCCTCCTGCTCCGGCAGCCGTTGAACCGGAAATCATTGCTGCGGCCGTCGATGAATGAGGCGCTGCTTGGGTGCCAGCCATGAATATGCCGACCCGACTAGGCAGATCGGAGGGCTCCGGAATACTGTTGCCATCGGAACAGCCCCCAATCCGACCATCATGCACTTGATATAGGGACTCAGTTTCCCCGGTTGACGACTCATCACCGGAATAAACAATGGTTTCGCCCCCAGATTCTGATCCGTCCTCATAATTTCGCCCGTGGATGACTCCCACAAAGGCATGCTTTACAGCTGGCTTAACCCGGCTAGGTCGCGCACGCTGAGCTGTCTCGATGAGGTCGGTGCAGGTGTCCAGCTGAGGGCCCGGTTCACCAATCTTGCCGATGAAAACGTGTATACCGCCAAAGGGAACCTGGTACCCATACTCAATTGAGCCGGCCTCGGGGCCCCAGCCTGCGTCGTCGATGTAGATCTTGCCGCGACGACTCTTGGTCATCCGGCCCACGGCATATCCCTTGAGTCCTTCAAAGCGGCCCTCCAAGAACTTGAAACCATCGTGCGATAGCCCCACGATGGGCGCCAACTGTCGTGGGTTTGTCACGACAGATGTCCTAGCCAAAGGACTTAGTCGTGGAGCCATCGCAACGGGTTAACTCGAAGGGGTTAAAGCGGACACAGGGACACAGAGAGTTTATACTAGTTCGACCCCTTCGATGAAGGTAAAAGCCTACGTCTAGTTTGTGGTGGAATTGATGAAGTCTCGATGACTAGGGAGCAAATAAGCTTCGCCTAGGCCTCGAGTTGTGGTCTCTCTCTGAACCGATATCGGGTCATCCCCTTATATACACGGGTGACGCCCGTCGGTTCATAGAGTCCCAATATCCGGTTTATACTCGTACCCGGGTTGGTCTCTTGCTTATTCCTAACTTACAATACAAGTTGTACACAGGCCGGTTTATGGCTACAGATGTTAAACCGACTATGGCTTCGGCCTTTACATATCCTCCTGGGCTTTAACATTCTTGAGCTACTGATGAAATTAACCCGGCCCAGACGGCCGGTTTAGGCCGAGTAGTAATATCCACAACAGATTCTGATTCAGCTCTTGCAAGATCGCAACCAAGCGCAAGGTAATCAAGGAAATCAAGGCCAAGGCAACAATCAGCCTCACTTCGCTTCACTCAATCAGTTCCTTGCTAATCAGCTGAAGACTTTCAGCTACTGTGTCGAGGCCACAGACGCCGATGATTGGCTTGTTCCGCTTCTGCTTCAGAGTATAGTTCGACTCGAGGTGCATTGTGAAGCAGATCACTCAGCAGAACCGCTTCAGCCCCGTAGACCAAAAAGAATGGCGTTCTTCCAGTCGACCGATTAGGAGTGGTCCTTAATCCCCAAAGAACTGACGGAAGTTCGTCGACCCAAGCTCCTGCCGCATGCTTGAGATCACACATCAGTCGGAGTTTCAGTCCTTTGAGGATGAGACCATTTGCACGCTCTGCCTGCCCATTCGACTGAGGATGGGCAACTGAGGCATAGTCGACCCGCGTGCCTTGGGAGGCGCAGAAGGCTTTGAATCTGTCGTTATCAAAGTTTGATCCATTGTCCGTGATGATGCTATGTGGAACTCCATATCTGAATATCAGCTCTCTGATGAAACTGATCGCAGTGCTTGCATCGAGGTTCTTGATGGGTTTGGCTTCTATCCACTTGGTGAACTTGTCGACTGCAACCAGTAAGTGAGTGAAGCCGCTTCTACCAGTTCTCAGCGGTCCAATCATGTCTAGCCCCCAAGTAGCGAAGGGCCAGACGAGTGGAATGGTCTTCAGAGCAGAGGCGGGCTTGTGTGACATGTTGGAATAAAACTGACACCCTTCGCACTTGTCGACTATGTCTTTTGCCATTTCATTCGCCCTCGGCCAGTAAAATCCCGCTCGGTACGCTTTAGCCACAATGGTCCGAGAGGACGCATGATGGCCACAGGTCCCCGAGTGGATATCCTCAAGAATTATCTGACCTTCTTCTGGCGTGATGCACTTCTGGCCAACTCCAGTCGCGCTTTCTCTGTACAACTGCCCTTTGATTACTGTAAAGGCCTTGGATCGACGGACGATCTGTCGAGCCTCCCCTTCATCTTCTGGGAGCTCTTTCCTCATAATATACACGATGTATGGCGCTGTCCAGTCGGGAGTGCCGACTACAACTTCCATAATCAGGTCGACCACGGCTGGAATCTCCACTTCAGTCGGATCGCTGGCGCTCCTTGGCTGCGAAGGTTCTTCTGTGAAAGGATCTTCCTGTATCGATGGCGCACGAATGTGCTCCAAACACACATCACTGGGAATGGCTTCTCTCTTGGACCCTATTTTCGCCAAATCATCCGCAGCTTGGTTTTTCAGTCGGGGTATATGATGGAGCTCTAACCCCTCGAATCTCTTCTCCAACTTTCTCACTGCATTGCAATAACCCGTCATGGCTGGGCTTCGGACATCCCACTCCTTCATCACTTGATTAACAACCAGATCTGAGTCGCCGTAGACCATAAGGCGACGGACGCCGAGTGAAATGGCCATACGCAGTCCATATAGGAGTGCTTCATATTCTGCCTCGTTGTTGGAGGAATCAAAGTGAATCTGGAGGACATATTTGAGCTTATCTCCTCGGGGGGAAACCAATACAACCCCCGCACCGGACCCATTCAGCATCTTGGAGCCATCGAAAAACATAGTCCAGTGCTCCGAGTGAACTTGAGTCAAAAGTTGTTGTTCAGTCCACTCGGCGAGGAAATCAGCTATTGCTTGGGACTTGATAGCTTTCTTTGCCTCGAACTTGATATCAAGGGGAAGAAGTTCAATCGCCCATTTTTCCACTCGACCAGTTGCATCTCTGTTATGAAGAATCTCTGATAACGGGGCGTCGCTGACGACTGTAATGGAGTGATCAGAGAAATAATGAGCAACCTTCTTCGTGGTCATGTAAATCCCATAAACAAGCTTCTGATAGTGAGGGTATCTTTGCTTTGATGGGGTCAGAACTTTAGAAAGGTAGTAAACTGGGCGCTGAACTTTGAAGGTTTTTCCTTCCTCTTCCCGCTCGACCGTAAGTACGGTACTAACGACTTGTCTAGTGGCTGCAATGTAAAGCAACAATGGCTCTTTGCTGACAGGGGCAGCAAGCACCGGCTGGGTGGAGAGCAGAGCTTTTAGCTCTGCAAATGCTGCATCAGCTTCTGGAGTCCACTCGAACTTGTCTGACTTCTTCATCAGTCGGTAAAGAGGCAATGCCTTTTCACCGAGTCTGGAGATGAATCGACTTAAAGCGGCCAAGCATCCAGTAAGCTTCTAGACATCGTGCACACGCACAGGGCGTTTCATTCGGAGTATGGTGCCAACTTTTTCAGGGTTAGCGTCGATTCCTCGTTCGGAAACAAGAAAACTGAGTAACTTTCCTCCAGGAACTCCAAATGTGCATTTTGATGGATTAAGCTTGATATCATACCTTCTGAGATTGGCAAATGTTTCAGCAAGGTCAGTCAGCAGGTTGGAACCTATTCGCGACTTGACCACTATATCATCCATGTATGCTTCTACATTCCGACTGATTTGAGTGATCAGGCACTTCTGAATCATTCTCATGAATGTAGCTCTGGCATTCTTGAGACCGAAAGGCATGGTGACATAACAGAAGCACCCGAACAGGGTGATAAAAGCTGTTTTTATTTCATCGGGTCCATACAGACGAATCTGATGGTATCCATAGTAAGCATCTAAAAAAGACAACCTCTCGCATCCTGCGGTCGAGTCGACTATTTGGTCGATGCGAGGAAGAGGGAAATGATCTTTCGGGCAGGCCCGATTGATATGTTTGAAATCGATGCACATGCGCAACGACTTGTCCTTCTTGGGGACCATTACAACATTGGCGAGCCACTCGGAGTGGTAGATCTCGCGAATGAACTCTGCCGCTAAGAGTCGAGCCACCTCTTCGCCAATGGCCTTTCTCTTCTGGACGGCGGACCGTCGAAGATGTTCCTTAACTGGTTTGACTTTTGGGTCGACTCGAAGGCGGTGCTCAGCCAGTCCCCTGGGAACACCCGGCATGTCAGCAGGCTTCCATGCAAAGATGTCCCAGTTCTCACGGAGGAACTGGATGGGCGCTTCTTCCTATTTAGAGTCGAGTGTAGTGGAGATGTTGGTCGGAGCCGCATTGGGGTCAGTCGGGTGGATGTGAACCTGTTTTGTCTCACCGGACGACTGAAATGC
The DNA here is from genome assembly GCA_032464435.1 of Aegilops umbellulata. Classification (NCBI taxonomy): domain Eukaryota; kingdom Viridiplantae; phylum Streptophyta; class Magnoliopsida; order Poales; family Poaceae; genus Aegilops; species Aegilops umbellulata. The sequence goes on along the minus strand of CP136054.1, from coordinate 388,145,480 downwards.
TGACTCTGTGGCAGGCTTCTTGGCTCGCAACAAATCACTCGGATCTGCGGTCTTCTGGTACTCTTGTAACTCCATTTCGGCCATCTGAGCATCAACAATTTTGGAGCCCTTCTGGAAGCACTCTTCTGCCTTCTTCCGATTACCCGTGATAGTGATCACACCTTTGGGACCGGGCATCTTCAATTTAAGGTACGCGTAGCATGGTCGGGCCATGAAACGAGCATACGCTGGCCTTCCAAGTATGGCGTGGTACGCACTCTGAAAATCCACAACCTCAAAGGTCAACTTTTCCTTCCGGAAATTCTTCGAGTCACCAAAAACTACATCGAGAGCGATTTGGCCGAGTGACTCAGCCTTCTTTCCAGGAATGACTCCGTGGAAGCTCATGTTACTGGTGGTGAGTCCGGACATCGGAATGCCCATCCCTTTCAGCGTCTCTGCATACAGCAAATTCAAGCCACTACCACCATCCATCAAAACTTTGGTCAGTCGAGTGCCTTCAACGACTGGGTCGACCACCAACGCTTGCCTCCCTGGGGTAGCAATATGAGTCTGGTGATCGGTCTGGTCGAAGGTGATGGCAGTCTGAGACCATTTCAGATAATTGGGTGTCGTCGGAGCGACCATGTTCACTTCTCGATTGATGACCTTCAATCGACTCTTGCTTTCGACATCAGCGAAAATCATCAGGGTGGAGTTGACTTGGGGGTACTCCTCACCGCTGCCTTCTTTGTCCTCAACTTTGTCTGACTCTTTCTCTTTATCTTTGGCCTATTTCCCTTGAAACTGCTGAATCAGGAGTCGACATTGTCGAGTGGTATGCTTTGGGTAAATGAGTTTACCCTCCTCGTCTTTCTTCGTGTGAATGTGACACGGTAAGTCCATCACATCGTTCCCATCCTGGTCTTTCACTTTCTTGGGGTTCCAGGGACCCTTGGGTTTCCCCTTAAACTTTCCTGGGGTCACAGCCAAGGTCTCTCCAGGAGCAGCTGGCTCGGCTTTGCGCTTTTGCTTCCGACTGGAGTTTCCTCCGTCGGCCTCATTAGCGGCTGCTTTGTACTTTCCACTCCGGAGCCTATCTTCTTCTTCACCGTTTGCATACTTGGTGGCAATTTCCATCATCCGACTCAATGTCATATCTCCGGTTCGACCGAATTTCAAACTCAGCTCTCTGTTCTTGACGCCTTCCTTGAAGGCACAAACTGCCTGGTGATCAGATACATTCTCGACTGTGTGATGTAAAGTGATCCACCTCTGGATATAATCCCTCAGAGTTTCACTCGACTTCTGAACACACGACTGCAATTCTGTCAACCCTGCTGGTCGCTTGCAAGTCCCTTCAAATGTCCTGACAAACACTTGGGCAAGATCTTCCCAAGTGTAAATACTGCTGGGTGCCAACTGGTTCAACCATGCTCTGGCTGATCCCTCCAGCATAAGAGGCAAATGCTTCATGGCTACCTCGTCGTCACCGCCGCCAATCTGAACAGCCACTCGGTAATCTTCAAGCCATGTGTTAGGCTTGGACTCGCCGGTGAACTTACTAACTCCAGTCGCCAACCTGAAGTTGGGAGGAATTACTGCGGCCCTGATTGCTCTGCTGAAACATTCTGGTCCTGATACATGAACCCTGCTGCTGGAGGGGACGTCTCTGTCATGGCCTTCTCGGTGAGCTCTATTCCTGTCGACCAGACCTTGAACGATAATGGATCTCGCATCAAAGCCTGGTTCCCTGGGGTCGACTGGAAACCTTCGCCCAGCACTGTGCTGCCGTCTGTCATCTTGCTGCCGAAGAACGTACGATCCACCCCTTGGGGGAGGAGTGGGCACTCGACGTCGATCATTGCGATCGAATCGGTGTTCGTACCGCTCATGGCCTTGATATTGATCATCATGACGGCCTCTACGTTCCTCACGCCTCAGGGGCGATCCTGGACTGTGAGCCGACTGTACAGAATTCGCAGCGACGGATCGGCTGTGAATCCTGTTATGCGACTGCGACACAACTGAGTTCTGATCCCCTGCTGCCCGGAGCAAATCTCTGATCTGTAGCAGACCTCTCCCTGCCTCTGACTGAGAAGGCTGGATCGACTTTGCTATGCGGGCTGCAGCTGCTAAATTCTGAATCGGAGTTCGGTATACCTGAGTTGGTGGCTGAAAGAGACGACGTCGACTGGATTCTGGAGCTGGCGGTCGAGCGCGCTCATCGAGTACTCTCTGGAGATTCTCCAGCCGAGTGCGTTCAACCAGATTGGCCAAGCGCGCCTCCTCCAAGGCGCGCGCCTCGGGGGTTTCTCCAACGATAGGAGTGTGAAGCGCGTCCATGTTCCGGCGACGAAGTTCCTCCCTCTGCAGCGAGGTGAGGGGCTCGGGTCTGTACTCTTCGTGGCCCCGCGCCGGAACTCCTCCTTCGGCAACCTCTTCGGTGTGGGGGAACCCGGGGGGACTGCGCGGTCCATCGACCATCAGTACCTCGCTGGATCGCTGCTGTCGCACTCGGACGTAGTCTCTGCGGAGCCAGTCGACAGATCAAACAGGCCGTAGAGAGACTCGTCGGGCTCGATCGCCGCGACTTGGGGGGTGGCCGACTGGCGGGCCAATGCATGCCTCACCCACCGCTGGAGCCTCGACCGACCGGAGCGCTTGCGCGGACGGGAAACTGGGAGCGAGGACAAAACGGGTGCCGACCCGTACTGGGCCGACGGTTGCCGCAGGAGGACGCCACGAATGCACGCGCGAAAGTGCGTTGCCCCGCGGGCGGGAAGCGCGTCCACGTCGAGTTGAGCCTCCTGGAGCCAAGCAGAGTCATCGACGACGAAAGTGAGGGCGCCGAGACGGATCTCGCGGCCCTCGACCAGGACTCCGCTCGAAGACATGGTGGGAGATATCGAAAGAATCCCAACTCCTCCAACAAATCGCTAGAACACCTGCCCCACGGTGGGCACCAACTGTCATGGTTCTAAGTCTGACAGTAGAATGGGGGGTAGGAATGGAGAGGCAGAATCCTAGCTTTGGAGTAGTTGTACACGCAAGAGGTTAACGAGTTCAGGCCCTTCTCAGAAGAAGTAATAGCCCTACGTCTCAGAGCCCGGAGGCGGTCGACTGGATTATATGTGTGTGTGTTACAAAGATGCGAACCCTTCTTCCTGTGGAGGGGGGTGGCTTATATAGAGTTCGCCAAGACCCCTGCCAGCCCACGCAATGAAGGATCTTAAGGTACATTAAGGCAGGGCGTTACTGGAAACGCCCTATATAAAGTGCTATTAAGGCTATAAAGGCCATTTAATTACAGACCGTTCGGATGCGGAGTGGCTCCTGTGCTTCCGATGGTCGAGTGAGTCTTCATGGTCAAGTGTCTCTGCGCTCGTCGAGTGTTTTTGTATTAGTCGAGTGGATGCTTATCAGGTCGACTGGTAAGCAGCCTCTTTTAGTAAGTGACCTTGGGGAGGGTACCCTTGGGCAGGCCTATGACCCTACCCTAGGTACATGACTTCATCAGGGGTCGGCCGGCCTCCTAGGGCGCGCCCCAAGGGGGGATTCCTACTCCTACTAGGAGTAGGTTTCCACCCTTTCCTAGTCCAACTAGGAGGGGGAAGGAAGGAAGGGGAAGAGGAGAAGAAGGAAAAGGGGCCGCCCCCCTCCCAGTTCGAATTGGGCTTGGGGGGCGCGCACCCACCTCTTGGCTGCCTCCTCTCTCTTCCACTAAAGCCCATGCAGGCCCATTAAGCCCCCCGGGGGGTTCCGGTAACCCCCCGGTACTCAAGTAAATGCACGAACTCATCTGAAACCATTCCGGTGTCCAAACATAACCTTCCAATATATCAATCTTCATGTCTCGACCATTTCAAGACTCCTCGTCATGTTCGTGATCACATCCGGGACTCTGAACTACATTCGGTACATCAAAACACATAAACTCATAATACCGATCGTCATCGAACGTTAAGCGTGCGGACTCTACGGGTTCGAGAACTATGTAGACATGACCGAGACTCATCTCTGGTGAATAACCCAATAGCAGAACCTGGACGCTCATATTGGTTCCTACATATTCTACAAAGATCTTTATCGGTCAAACCGCATAACAACATACGTTGTTTCCTTTGTCATCGGTATGTTACTTGCCCGAGATTCGATCGTCGGTATCATCATACCTAGTTCAATCTCATTACCAGCAAGTCTCTTTACTCGTTCCGTAATGCATCATCCCGTAACTAACTCATTAGTCACATTGCTTGCAAGGCTTATAGTGATGTGCATTACCGAGAGGGCCCAGAGATACCTCTCCGACAATCGGATTGACAAATCCTAATATCGATCTATGACAACTCAAAAAACACCATCGAAGACACCTGTAGAGTATCTTTATAGTCACCCAGTTACGTTGTGACGTTTGATAGCACACTAAGTGTTCCTCCAGTATTCGGGAGTTGCATTAGCTCATAGTCATAGGAACATGTATAAGTTATAAATAAAGCAATAGCAATAAACTAAACGATCATAGTGCTAAGCTAACGGATGGGTCAAGTCAATCACATCATTCTCTAATAATGTGATCCCGTTCATCAAATGACAACTCATGTCTATGGTTAGGAAACTTAACCATCTTTTATTAACGAGCTAGTCAAGTAGAGGCATACTAGAGACGCTCTGTTTGTCTATGTATTCACACATGTACTAAGTTTCCGGTTAATACAATTCTAGCATGAATAAGAAACATTTATTATGATATAAGGATATATAAATAACAACTTTATTATTGCCTCTAGGGCATATTTCCTTTAGTATAATACCTTGCCACGTCACTGAAGTAGCATGCGGAAACACCGTATCCAGGATATGTCCCTGACGATAATACTTTGCCTTCATTAACTTCGCCACACAGCGAGTCCGGATAAACCAACAACCTCCACGCCTATTTGGCCAAAAGAGTTTGATTAAAAAGTATGAGATCACGAAAGCCCATGCCACCCTTACGTTTAGGTCTTGTTAGTTTGTCCCACGCCAACCAGTGTGTTTTCCTTCTATTCTCTTCATCTCCCCATCAAAAATTCCTTATAATCTAGGGTAACTCCTCGCAAAGAGAAACCAAAAATTTGAAAATCCCCATATCATACACAGGTAGAGCGTGAATTAATGTTTTGATTAAATCTTTCTTGACTCCACAAGAAGCATGATTTTTCGATCAAGTTAGAAAGCTTTTTGAAAAACTTGTCCTTAGTATACTAAAACTTATCAGACTTCATTCTACCCTATGGGACTGGTAATCCAAGATATCTATCCTCGAACCCCTCCCCGATAAATTTTAAGATAACCATAATAGTCACTTGTTTCTCCGAGCTACACTTTTTCCCAAACATCATGGAACACTTATCAGGGCTTAATAATTATCCAATTCCCTTCTCATATACTGTCATGATATTTTTAATTGCTAATGCTTGATTGAATGACCCCTTGAAAAATAATAGACTATAATCTACAAATAACAAGTGAGAAATACCAGGAACTTGTCCATTCAGTCTGAATTCCTGAAGAACTCCCCTGGCACATGTGTCATTAAGCAACAAAGAAAGCACCTCAACAACAAATAGGGAGATAAAGGATCTCCCTGCCTGAGCCCCTGAGTAGTTGAGAACAACTGCAACAATTGACCATCAAAAAGCACAGCAAATTTCATTGTAGTAACACATGGCATAACCCATTTAATCCATTGTGGCGCAAAACCCAACACACCCATCATACCTTGCAAATTGCCAATCCACATGGTCATAGGCTTTGGGAAGGCCCAACTTATAAGAACAATATTACTCTCTTAAATCCTTAAGCATACTTAACGAATGCATACATTCAAAAGCTATGAGAGCATTATCAGAGATTAACCTTCCTAGGATAAATGCACTTTGAGTAGGGAAAATCATACAATCAAGGAGCACTCGTAGCCTGTTAACAAGACACCTGGAAATAGTCTTGTAGATAACATTGCCCAAACTGATCAGCCTAAAATATTTGATTGTTCGAGGATTGTTAATCTTCGAGCTGAGAACAATAGTTGTATTATTAATACCGCCAGGCATAATTCTAGAAATAAAAAATTATTGGACAACCTTGATAATATCGTCTTTGATTAGACCCCAGTTCCGATGGAAAAACTAAACAAAATATGCCCTAGAGGCAATAATAAAGTTGTTATTTTTATTTCCTTATATCATGATAAATGTTTATTATTCATGCTAGAATTGTATTAACCGGAAACTTAGTACATGTGTGAATACATAGACAAAACAGAGTGTCCCTAGTATGCCACTACTTGACTAACTCGTTAATCAAAGATGGTTATGTTTCCTGACCATAGACATGTGTTGTCATTTGATGAACGGGATCACATCATTACAGAATGACGTGATGGACAAGACCCATTCGTTAGCTTAGCATTATGATCGTTGAGTTTTATTGCTATTGCTTTCTTCATGACTTATACATGTTCCTTTGACTATGAGATTATGCAACTCCCGAATACCAGAGTAACACCTTGTGTGCTATCAAACGTCACAACATAACTGGGTGATTATAAAGATGCTCTAAAAGTGTCTCCGAAGGTGTTTGTTGGGTTGGCATAGATCGAGATTAGGATTTATCACTCCGTGTATCAAAGAGGTATCTCTGGGCCCTCTCGGTAATGCACATCACTATAAGCCTTGCAAGCAATGTGACTAATGACTTAGTTGCGGGATGATGCATTACGGAATGAGCAAAGAGACTTGCCGGTAACGAGATTGAACTAGGTATGATGATAGCGACGATCGAATCTCACGCAAGTAACATACAGATGACAAAGGGAACAACGTATGTTGTTATGCGGTTTGACCGATAAAGTTGTCGTTTCTTAAAGTTTGGGGTTGTGATGCTTATGTGAAAAGTTTCATCCTGATAAGCTCAAACCCAAATAGGAGAAATATGTCTTCATAGGATACCCAAAGGAGACAGTTGGGTACACCTTCTATCACAGATCCGAAGGCAATATATTCGTTGCTTAGAATGGATCCTTTCCAGAAAAGGAGTTTCTCTCGAAAGAAGTGAGTGGGAGGAAAGTAGAAAACTTGATAAGGTAATTGTACCTTCTCCCTTATTGGAAAGTAGTTCATCACAGAAATCTGTTCTTGTGACTACTACACCAATTAGTGAGGAAGCTAATGATGATGATCATGTAACTTCAGATCAAGTTACTACCGAATCTTGTAGGTAAACCAAAGTGAGATCCGCACCAGAGTGGTACGGTAATCCTGTTCTGGAAGTCATGTTACTAGACCATGACAAACTTACGAACTATGAAGAAGCGATGGTGAGCCCAGCTTCCGCGAAATGGTTTGAGGCCATGAAATCTGAGATGGGATCCATATATGAGAACAAAGTATGGACTTTGATTGACTTGCCCAATGATCGGCGAGCCATTAAGATTAAATAGATCTTCAAGAGGAAGACAGACGCTGATAGTAGTGTTACTATCTACAAAGCTAGAATTGTCGCAAAAAGGTTTTCGAAAAAGTTCAAGATGTTGACTATGATTAGAGTTTCTCACTCGTATCTATGCTTAAGTCTGTCCGAATCATGTTAGCAATTGCCGCATTTTATGAAATCTGGCAAATGGATAAACAAAACTGCATTCCTTAATGGATTTATTAAAGAAGAGTTGTATACGATGCAACTAGAAGGTTTTGTCAATCCTAAAAGTGTTACCAAAATATGCAAGCTCCAGCGATCCATCTATGGACAGGTGCAAGCATCTCGGAGTTGGAATATACGCTTTGATAAGTTGATCTAAGCATATAGTTTTATACAGACTTGTGGTGAAGCCTGTATTTACAAGAAAGTGAGTGGGAGCACTACAGCATTTCTGACAAGTATATGTAAATGACATATTGTTGATCGGAAATAATGTAGAATTATTTTGCAAAGCATAACAGAGTGTTTGAAAAAAGTTTTTCAAAGAAAGACCTCGGTGAAGCTGCTTACATATTAAGCATCAAGATCTATAGAGATAGATCAAGACGCTTGATAAGTTTTTTCAATGAGTATATACCTTGACAATATTTTGAAGTAGTTCAAAATGGAACAGTCAAAGAAAAGAGTTCTTGGCTATGTGAAATTGAGTAAGACTCAAAGCCCGACCACGGCAGAAGATAGAAAGAGAATGAAAGTCATTCCCTATGCCTCAGCCATAGGTTCTATAAAGTATGCCATGCTGTGTACCAGATCTATTGTATACCCTACACTGTGTTAAGCAAGGGAATACAATAGTGATCTAGGAGTAGATCAATGGACAACGGTCAAAATTATCCTTAGTGGAACAAGGATATGTTTCTCGATTATGGAGGTGACAAAAAGCTTCGTCGCAAAAAGTTACGTTGATGCAAGTTTTGACATAGATCTGGATGACTCTAAGTCTCGATCTAGATACATATTGAATGTGGGAGCAATAGCTAGAGTAGCTCCGTGCAGAGCATTGTAGACATAGAATTCGCAAAATACTTACGGATCTGTATGTGACAGACCCGTTGACTAAAATTATCTCACAAGCAAAACATGATCACACCTTAGTACTCTTTGGGTGTTAATCACATAAGCAATGTGAACTAGATTACTAACTCTAGTAAACCCTTTGGGTGTAGGTCACATGACGATGTGAACTATGGGTGTTAATCACATGGTGATGTGAACTATTAGTGTTGAATCACATGGAGATGTGAACTAGATTATTGACTCTAGTGCAAGTGGGAGACTGAAGGAAATATGTCCTAGAGGCAATAATAAAGTTATTATTTATTTCCTTATATCATGATAAATGTTTATTATTCATGCTAGAATTGTATTAACCGGAAACATAATACATGTGTGAATACATAGACAAACAGAGTGTCACTAGTATGCCTCTACTTGACTAGCTCGTTAATCGAAGATGATTATGTTTCCTAACCATGAACAAAAGAGTTGTTATTTGATTAACGGGATCACATCATTATAAGAATGATGTGATTGACATGACCCATTCCATTAGCTTAGCACCCGATCGTTTAGTATGTTGCTATTGCTTTCTTCATGACTTATACATGTTCCTATGACTATGAGATTATGCAACTCCCGTTTGCCGGAGGAACACTTTGTGTGCTACCAAACGTCACAACGTAACTGGGTGATTATAAAGGAGCTCTACAGGTGTCTCCAAAGGTACATGTTGGGTTGGCGTATTTCGAGATTAGGATTTGTCACTCCGATTGTCGGAGAGGTATCTCTGGGCCCTCTCGGTAATACACATCACATAAGCCTTGCAAGCATTGCTACTAATGAGTTAGTTGCGAGATGATGTATTACAGAAATGAGTAAAGAGACTTGCCGGTAACGAGATTGAACTAGGTATTGAGATACCGACGATCAAATCTCGGGCAAGTAACATACCCATGACAAAGGGAACAACGTATGTTGTTATGCGGTCTGACCGATAAAGATCTTCGTAGAATATGTAGGAGCCAATATGAGCATCCAGGTTCCGCTATTGGTTATTGACCAGAGACGTGTCTCGGTCATGCCTACATTGTTCTCGAACCCGTAGGGTCCGCACGCTTAACGTTACGATGACAGTTTCATTATGAGTTTATATATTTTGATGTACCGAAGTTTGTTTGGAGTCCCGGATGTGATCACGGACATGACGAGGAGTCTCAAAATGGTCGAGACATAAAGATCGATATATTGGACGGCTTTATTCGGACACCAGAAGTGTTCCAGGTGATTTTGGAGAAAACAGGAGTGCCGGAGGGTTACCGGAACCCCCGGGGAGAAGTAGTGGGCCTTATGGGCCCTAGTGGAGAGAGAGAGGGGCGGCCAGGGTGGGCCGCGCGCCCCCTCCCCCTCTGGTCCGAATTGGACTAGGAGAGGGGGGGCGGCGCCCCCCTTTCCTTCTCCCTCTCCCCCTTCCTTTCCCCCTCCTAGTAGGAGTAGGAAAGAGGGGAGTCCTACTCCTACTAGGAGGAGGACTCCTCCTCCTGGCGCGCCCTGCTAGGGTCGGCCGGCCTCCCCCCTTGATCCTTTATATACGGGGGCAGGGGGCACCTTAGACACACAAGTTGATCTTCGTGATCGTTCTCTTAGCCGTGTGTGGTGCCCGCCTCCACCATAACCCTCGATAATATTGTAGCGGTGCTTAGGCGAAGCCCTGCGACGGTAGAACATCAAGATCATCACCACACCGTCGTGCTGACGGAACTCATCCCCGACACTTTGCTGTATCGGAGTCCGGGGATCGTCATCGAGCTGAATGTGTGCCAGAACTCGAAGGTGACGTGCTTTCGGTGCTTGGATCGGTCGAATCGTGAAGACGTGCGACTACATCAACCGCGTTGATATAACGCTTCCGCTTAGGGTCTACAAGGGTACGTAGATGATACTCTCCCCTCTCGTTGCTATGCATCACCATGATCTTGCGTGTGCGTAGGATTTTTTTTGAAATTACTACGTTCCCCAACAAATAGCACAACAGACAATCTCTTAGCCATGTGCGCTGCCCCCTCCACAGTTACACACCTCGGTCATATCGTCGTAGTGCTTAGGCAAAGCCCTGTGCCGGTAACTTCATCATCATCGTCACCACACTGTCGTGCTGACGGAACTCTCCCTTGGCCTCAACTAGATCAAGAGTTCGAGGGACGTCACCGAGCTGAACGTGTGCTCAACGCGGAGGTGCCATACGTTCGGTGCTTGGATCGGTTGGATCGCGAAGAAATTCGACTACATCAACCGTGTTACTAAACGCTTCCGCTTTCGGTCTATGAGGGTACGTGGACACACTCTCCCCACTTGTTGCTATGCTTCTCCTAGATAGATCTTGCGTGATCGTAGGCAAATTTTGGAATACTACGTACCCCAACAGTGGCATCAGAGCCAAGTCTATGCGTAGATGTTATATGCACGAGTAGAACACAAAGAGTTGTTGGCGATAATAGTCATGCTGCTTACCAGCATGTCATACTTTGATTCATAAGTATTGTTGGATGAAGCGGCTCAGACCGACATTACGCGTACGCTTACGCGGGACTGGTTCTACCGACGTGCTTCGCACACAGGTGGCTAGTGGGTGTCTGTTTCTCCAACTTTAGTTGAATCGAGTGTGACTACGCCCGGTCCTTGTTGAAGGTTAAAACAACACACTTGACGGAAAATCGTTGTGGTTTTTGATGCGTAGGTAAGAATGGTTCTTGCTAAACCCGTAGCAGCCACGTAAAACTTGCAACAACAAAGTAGAGGACGTCTAACTTGTTTTTGCAGGGCTTGATGTGATGTGATATGGTCAAGACGTGATGATATATAAATTGTTGTATGAGATGATCATGTTTTGTTAAAGTTATCGGCAACTAGCACAAGCCTTATGGTTGTCTCTTTATTGCATAAGATGCAAGCGCCATATAATTGCTTTACTTTATCGCTATGCGATAGCAATAGTTGCAAAAGCAATAGTTGGCGAGACAACCATGTAACGACACGTTGATAGAGATCAAGATGATGGAGATCATGGTGTCATGCCGGTGACGGTGGAGAACATGATGGTACTTTGGAGATGGAGATCAAAGGCACAAGATGATGATGACCATATCATGTCACATATTTTGATTGCATGTGATGTTTATCTTTTATACATCTTATTTTGCTTAGTTCAGCGGTAGCTTTATAAGATGATCCCTCACTAAAATTTCAAGGTATAAGTGTTCTCCCTGAGTATGCACCATTGCGATAGTTCTTCATGCTGAGACACCACGTGATGATCGGGTGTGATAAGCTCTACGTTCACATACAACGGGTGCAAGCCAGCTTTGCTCACGCAGAATACTCAGGTTAAACTTGGCGAGCCTGGCATATGTAGATATGGCCTTGGAACACTTAGACCGAAAGGTCGAGCGTGAATCATATAGTAGATATGATCAACATAGTGATGTTCACCATTGAAAACTACTCCATCTCACGTGATGATCAGACATGGTTTGGTTGATATGGATCACGTGATCACTTAGATGATTAGAGGGATGTCTATCTAAGTGGGAGTTCTTGAGTAATATGATTAACTGAACTTTAATTTATCATGAACTTAGTCCTGATAGTATTTGCATAACTATGTTGTAGATCAATAGCTCGCAATGCAGCTCCCCGTTTATTTTTTATACGTTCCTAGAGAAAAACTATGTTGAAAGATGATAGTAGCAATGATGAGGACTAGGTTCGTGATCTGAGGATTATCCTCATTGCTGCACAGAAGAATTATGTCCTTGATGCACCGCTAGGTTACGGACCTATTGCAGGAGCAAATGCAGACGCTATGAACGTTTGGCAAGCTCGGTATGATAACTACTTGATAGTTTAGTACATCATGCTTTATGGCTTAGAACCGGGACTTCAAAAACGTTTTTAACGCCATGGAGTATATGAGATGTTCCAAGAGCTGAAATTGGTATTTCAGACTCATGCCTGAGTCGAGAGGCATGAGACCTCTGACAAGCACTTTTCCTACAAGATGGAGGAGAATAGCTCAACCAGTGAGCATGTGCTCAGATTGTCTGTGTTGGGGAATGTAGTAATTTCAAAAAAAATCCTACGCACACGCAAGATCATGGTGATGCATAGCAACGAGAGGGGAGAGTGTTGTCTACGTACCCTCGTAGACTGAAGCGGAAGCGTTGACGCAACGTAGAGGAAGTAGTCGTACGTCTTCCCGATCCAACCGATCCAAGCACCGTTACTCCGGCACCTCCGAGTTCTTAGCACACGTCCAGCTCGATGACGCTCCCCGGGCTCCGATCTAGCAAAGCATCGGGGATGAGTTCCGTCAGCACGACGGCGTGATGACGATGATGATGTTTTACCGACGCAGAGCTTCGCCTAAGCACCGCAACGATATGACCGAGGTGGAATATGGTGGAGGGGGGCACCGCACACGGCTAAGGAACGATCACGAAGATCAACTTGTGTGTCCTAGGGTGCCCCCCTGCCCCCGTATATAAAGGAGGGAGGGGGAGGTGCAGCCGGCCCCAAGGGGTGCGCTTGGAGGAGTCCTACTCCCACCGGGAGTAGGACTCCCCCCTCTCTTGCCTTGTTGGAGAAGGAAAGGGGGAAGGAGAAGAGGAAAGGGGGGCGCCGCCCCCCCCCCCTTCCTTGTCCTATTCGGAATAGGGGGAGGGGGCGCGCGGCCTGCCCTGGCCAGCCCCTCTCTTCTCCCTTATGGCCCATGTAGGCCCATTAACCCCCGGGGGGGTTCCGGTAACCCCCGGTGCTCCGGTAAAATGCCAATTTCACCCAGAACCATTCCGATGTCCAAATATAGGATTCCAATATATCGATCTTTACGTCTCGACCATTTCGAGACTCCTCGTCATGTCCGTGATCACATCCGGGACTCCGAACTACCTTCGGTACATCAAAATGTATAAACTTATAATAACTGTCATCGTAACGTTAAGCGTGCGGACCCTACGGTTCGAGAACAATGCAGACATGACCGAGACACGTCTCCGGTCAATAACCAATAGCGGGACCTGGATGCCCATATTGGCTCCTACATATTCTACGAATATCTTTATCGGTCAGACCGCATAACAACATACGTTGTTCCCTTTGTCATCGGTATGTTACTTGCCCGAGATTCGATCGTCGGTATCCAATACCTAGTTCAATCTCGTTATCGGCAAGTCTCTTTACTCGTTCCGTAATACATCATCTCACAACTAACATATTAGTTGCAATGCTTGCAAGGCTTATGTGATGTGCATTACCGAGAGGGCCCAGAGATACCTCTCCGACTATCGGAGTGACAAATCCTAATCTCGAAATACTCCAACCCAACAAGTACCTTTGGAGACACCTGTAGAGCACCTTTATAATCACCCAGTTACGTTGTGATGTTTGGTAGCACACAAAGTGTTCCTCCGGTAAACGGGAGTTGCATAATCTCATAGTCATAGGAACATGTATAAGTCATGAAGAAAGCAATAGCAACATACTAAACGATCGGGTTCTAAGCTAATGGAATGGGTCATGTCAATCAGATCATTCAACTAATGATGTGACCTCGTTAATCAAATAACAACTCTTTGTTCATGGTTAGGAAACATAACCATCTTTGATTAACGAGCTAGTCAAGTAGAGGCATACTAGTGACACTCTGTTTGTTTATATATTCACACATGTATTATGTTTCCGGTTAATACAATTCTAGCATGAATAATAAACATTTATCATGATATATGAGGAAATAAATAATAACTTTATTATTGCCTCTAGGGCATATTTCCTTCAGTCTCCCACTTGCACTAGAGTCAATAATCTAGATTACACAGTAATGATTCTAACACCCATGGAGCTTTGGTGTTGATCATGTTTTGCTCGTGGAAGAGGCTTAGTCAACGGGTCTGCTACATTCAGATCCGTATGTATCTTGCAAATCTCTATGTCTCCCACCTGGACTAGATCCCGGATGGAATTGAAGCGTCTCTTGATGTGCTTGGTTCTCTTGTGAAATCTGGATTCCTTTGCCAAGGCAATTGCACCAGTATTGTCACAAAAGATTTTTCATAGGACCCGATGCACTAGGTATGACACCTAGATCGGATATGAACTCCTTCATCCAGACTCCTTCGTTTGCTGCTTCCGAAGCAGCTATGTACTCCGCTTCACATGTAGATCCCGCCACGACGCTTTGTTTAGAACTGCACCAACTGACAGCTCCACCGTTTAATGTAAATACGTATCCGGTTTGCGATTTAGAATCGTCCGGATCAGTGTCAAAGCTTGCATCAACGTAACCGTTTACGATGAGCTCTTTGTCACCTCCATATACGAGAAACATATCCTTAGTCCTTTTCAGGTACTTCAGGATGTTCTTGACCGCTGTCCAGTGATCCACTCCTGGATAACTTTGGTACCTCCCTGCTAAACTTATAGCAAGGCACACATCAGGTCTGGTACACAGCATTGCATACATGATAGAGCCTATGGCTGAAGCATAGGGAACATCTTTCATTTTCTCTCTATCTTCTGCAGTGGTCGGGCATTGAGTCTTACTCAACTTCACACCTTGTAGCACAGGAAAGAATCCTTTCTTTGCTTGATCCATTTTGAATTTCTTCAAAACTTTGTCAGGGTATGTGCTTTGTGAAAGTCCAATTAAGCGTCTTGATCTATCTCTATAGATCTTGATGCCCAATATGTAAGCAGCTTCACCGAGGTCTTTCATTGAAAAACTCTTATTCAAGTATCCCTTTATGCTATCCAGAAATTCTATATCATTTCCGATTAGTAATATGTCATCCACATATAATATCAAAAATGCTACAGAGCTCCCACTCACTTTCTTGTAAATACAGGCTTCCCCAAAAGTCTGTACAAACCCAAATGCTTTGATCACACTATCAAAGCGTTTATTCCAACTCTGAGAGGCTTGCACCAGTCCATAAATGGATCGCTGGAGCTTGCACACTTTGTTAGCTCCCTTTAGATCGATAAAACCTTCTGGTTGCATCATATACAACTCTTCTTCCACAAAACCATTCAGGAATGCAGATTTTACATCCATCTGCCAAATTTCATAATCATAAAATGCGGCAATTGCTAACATGATTCGGACAGACTTAAGCATCGCTACGGTGAGAAGGTCTCATCGTAGTCAATCCCTTGAACTTGTCGAAAACCTTTTGCGACAAGTCGAGCTTTGTACATAGTAACATTACCGTCAGCGTCAGTCTTCTTCTTGAAGATCCATTTATTTTCAATTGCTTGCCGACCATCGGGCAAGTCAACCAAAGTCCACACTTTGTTCTCATACATGGATCCCATCTCAGATTTCATGGCTTCAAGCCATTTCGCGGAATCTGGGCTCACCATCGCTTCTTCATAGTTTGTAGGTTCATCATGATCTAGTAGCATGATTTCCAGAACAGGATTGCCGTACCACTCTGGTGCGGATCTTACTCTGGTTGATCTACGAGGTTCTATAGTAACTTGATCTGAAGTTCCATGATCATCATCATTAACTTCCTCACTAATTGGTTTAGACGTCACAAAAAGCGGTTCCTGTGATGTGTTATTTCCCAATAAGGGAGTAGGTACAGTTACCTCATCAAGTTCTACTTTCCTCCCACTCACTTCTTTCGAGAGAAACTCCTTCTCTAGAAAGGATCCATTTTTAGCAACGAATGTCTTGCCTTCGGATCTGTGATAGAAGGTGTACCCAACAGTTTCCTTTGGGTATCCTATGAAGACACATTTCTCCGATTTGGGTTTGAGCTTATCAGGTTGAAGTTTTTTCACATAAGCATCGCAGCCCCAAACTTTAAGAAACGACAACTTTGGTTTCTTGCCAAACCATAGTTCATAAGGCGTCGTCTCAACGGATTTTGATGGTGCTCTATTAAACGTGAATGCAGCCGTCTCTAAAGCATAACCCCAAAACGATAGCGGTAAATCTGTAAGAGACATCATAGATCGCACCATATCAAGTAAAGTACGATTACGACGTTCGGACACACCATTACGTTGTGGTGTTCCAGGTGGCGTGAGTTGCGAAACTATTCCGCATTGTTTCAAATGTAGACCAAACTCGTAACTCAAATATTCTCCTCCACGATCAGATCATAGAAACTTTATTTTCTTGTTACGATGATTTTCAACTTCACTCTGAAATTCTTTGAACTTTTCAAATGTTTCAGACTTATGCTTCATTAAGTAGATATACCCATATCTGCTTAAATCATCTGTGAAGGTGAGAAAATAACGATACCCGCCACGAGCTTCAATATTCATCGGACCACATACATCTGTATGTATGATTTCCAACAAATCTGTTGCTCTCTCCATAGTACCGGAGAACGGTGTTTTATGAGGCACGGTTCGCAAGTACCAAGTGATCCATAATCAAGTGGTTCCAAAAGTCCATCAGTATGGAGTTTCTTCATGCACTTTACACCGATATGACCTAAACGGCAGTGCCACAAATAAGTTGCACTATCATTATCAACTCTGCATCTTTTGGCTTCAACATTATGAATATGTGTATTACTACTATCGAGATTCATCAAAAATAGACCACTCTTCAAGGGTGCATGAGCATAAAAGATATTGCTCATATAAATAGAACAACCATTATTCTCTGATTTGAATGAATAACCGTCTCGCATCAAACAAGATCCAGATATAATGTTCATGCTCAACGCTGGCACCAAATAACAATTATTTAGGTCTAATACTAATCCCGAAGGTAGATGTAGAGGTAGCGTGCCGACCGCGATCACATCGACTTTGGAACCATTTCCCACGCGCATCGTCACCTCGTCCTTTGCTAGTGTCCGCTTAATCCGTAGTCCCTGTTTTGAGTTGCAAATATTAGCAACAGAACCAGTATCAAATACCCAGGTGCTACTGCGAGCTCTAGTAAGGTACACATCAATAACATGTATATCACATATACCTTTGTTCACCTTGCCATCCTTCTTATCCGCCAAATACTTGGGGCAGTTCCGCTTCCAGTGACCAGTCTGCTTGCAGTAGAAGCACTCAGTTTCAGGCTTAGGTCCAGACTTGGGTTTCTTCTCTTGAGCAGAAACTTGCTTGCTGATCTTCTTGAAGTTTCCCTTCTTTTTCCCTTTGCCCTTTTTCTTGAAACTAGTGGTCTTGTTGACCATCAACACTTGATGCTCCTTCTTGATTTCTACCTCCGCAGCCTTTAGCATTGCGAAGAGCTCGGGAATCGTCTTATCCATCCCTTGCATATTATAGTTCATCACAAAGCCTTTGTAGCTTGGTGGAAGTGATTGGAGAATTCTGTCAATGACGCAATCATCCGTAAGATTAACTCCCAGTTGAATCAAGTGATTACAATACCCAGACATTTTGAGTATATGCTCACTGATAGAACTATTCTCCTCCATCTTGCAGCTATAGAAGCATGGCACACTGAACTATTGAGTAGTCATCAGCTTTGCTCTGCCAGACGTTCATAACATCTGGTGTTGCTCCTGCAGCAGGCCTGGCACCCAGCGGTGCTTCCAGGACGTAATTCTTCTGTGCAGTAATGAGATAATCCTCAAGTTACGGACCCAGTCCGTGTAATTGCTACCATCATCTTTCAACTTTGCTTTCTCAAGGAACGCATTAAAATTCATCGGAACAACAGCACGGGCCATCTATCTACAATCAACATAAACAAGCAAGATACTATCAGGGACTAAGTTCATGATAAATTTAAGTTCAATTAATCATATTACTTAAGAACTCCCACTTAGATAGACATCCCTCTAATCTTCTAAGTGATCACGTGATCCAAATCAACTAAACCATAACCGATCATCACGTGAAATGGATTAGTCTTCAATGGTGAACATCATTATGTTGATCATATCTACTATATGATTTACGCTCGACCTTTCGGTCTCCATGTTCCGAGGCCATATCTGCATATGCTAGGCTCGTCAAGTATAACCCGAGTATTCTGCGTGTGCAAAACTGGCTTGCACCCGTTGTAGATGGACGTAGAGCTTATCACACCCGATCATCACGTGGTGTCTGGGCACGACGAACTTTGGCAACGGTGCATACTCAGGGAGAACACTTCTTGATAATTTAGTGAGAGATCATCTTATAATGCTACCGTCAATCAAAGCAAGATAAGATGCATAAAAAGATAAACATCACATGCAATCAATATAAGTGATATGATATGGCCATCATCATCTTGTGCTTGTGATCTCCATCTCCGAAGCACCGTCATGATCACCATCGTCACCGGCGCGACACCTTGATCTCCATCGTAGCATCGTTGTTGTCTCGCCAATCTTATGCTTCTACGACTATCGCTACCGCTTAGTGATAAAGTAAAGCATTACAGGGCGATTGCATTGCATACAATAAAGCGACAACCATATGGCTCCTGCCAGTTGCCGATAACTCAGTTACAAAACATGATTATCTCATACAATAAAATTTAGTATCATGCCTTGACCATATCACATCACAACATGCCCTGCAAAAACAAATTAGACGTCCTCTACTTTGTTTGTTGCAAGTTTTACGTGGCTTCTACGGGCTTAAGCAAGAACCAATCTCACCTACGCATCAAAACCACAACGATAGTTTGTCAAGTTGATGCCGTTTTAACCTTCGCAAGGACCGGGCGTAGCCACACTCGGTTCAACTAAAGTTGGAGAAACTGACACCCGCCAGCCACCTGTGTGCAAAGCACGACGGTAGAACCAGTCTCGCGTAAGCGTACGCGTAATGTCGGTCCGGGCCGCTTCATCCAACAATACCGCCGAACCAAAGTATGACATGCTGGTAGGCAGTATGAATTATATCGCCCACAACTCACTTGTGTTCTACTCGTGCATATAACATCAAACCATAAAAACCTAGGCTCGGATGCCACTGTTGGGGAACGTAGTAATTTCAAAAAAATTCCTACGCACACGCAAGATCATGGTGATGCATAGCAACGAGAGGGGAGAGTGTTGTCTACGTACCCTCGTAGACCGAAGCGGAAGCGTTGACGCAACATAGAGGAAGTAGTCATACGTCTTCCCGATCCAACCGATCCAAGCACCGTTACTCCGGCACCTCCGAGTTCTTAGCACACGTCCAGCTCGATGACGCTCCCCGGGCTCCGATCTAGCAAAGCTTCGGGGATGAGTTCCGTCAGCACGACGGCGTGATGACGATGATGATGTTTTACCGACGCAGAGCTTCGCCTAAGCACCGCAACGATATGACCGAGGTGGAATATGGTGGAGGGGGGCACCGCACACGGCTAAGGAACGATCACGAAGATCAACTTGTGTGTCCTAGGGTGCCCCTCTGCCCCCGTATATAAAGGAGGGAGGGGGAGGTGCGGCCGGCCCCAAGGGGTGCGCCTGGAGGAGTCCTACTCCCACCGGGAGTAGGACTCCCCCTCTCTTGCCTTGTTGGAGAAGGAAAGGAGGAAGGAGAAGAGGAAAGGGGGGCGCCGCCCCCCCTTCCTTGTCCTATTCGGACTAGGGGGGAGGGGGCGCGCGGCCTGCCTTGGCCGGCCCCTCTCTTCTCCCTTATGGCCCATGTAGGCCCATTAACCCCCGGGGGGGTTCCGGTAACCCCCGGTACTCCGGTAAAATGCCGATTTCACCCGGAACCATTCCGATGTCCAAATATAGGCTTCCAATATATCGATCTTTACGTCTCGACCATTTTGAGACTCCTCGTCATGTCCGTGATCACATCCGGGACTCTGAACTACCTTCGGTACATCAAAATGTATAAACTCATAATAACTGCCATCGTAATGTTAAGCGTGCGGACCCTACGGTTCGAGAACAATGCAGACATGACCGAGACACGTCTCCGGTCAATAACCAATAGCGGGACCTGGATGCCCATATTGGCTCCTACATATACTACGAAGATCTTTATCGGTCAGACCGCATAACAACATACGTTGTTCCCTTTGTCATCGGTATGTTACTTGCCCGAGATTCGATCGCCGGTATCCAATACCTAGTTCAATCTCGTTACCGGCAAGTCTCTTTACTCGTTCCTTAATACATCATCTCACAACTAACATATTAGTTGCAATGCTTGCAAGGCTTATGTGATGTGCATTACCGAGAGGGCCCAGAGATACCTCTCCGACTATCGGAGTGACAAATCCTAATCTCGAAATACGCCAACCCAACAAGTACCTTTGGATACACCTATAGAGCACCTTTATAATCAGCCAGTTACGTTGTGACGTTTGGTAGCACACAAAGTGTTCCTCCGGTAAACGGGAGTTGCATAATCTCATAGTCATAGGAACATGTATAAGTCATGAAGAAAGCAATAGCAACATACTAAACGATCGGGTGCTAAGCTAATGGAATTGGTCATGTCAATCAGATCATTCAACTAATGATGTGACCTCGTTAATCAAATAACAACTCTTTGTTCATGGTTAGGAAACATAACCATCTTTGATTAACGAGCTAGTCAAGTAGAGGCATACTAGTGACACTCTGTTTGTTTATATATTCACACATGTATTATGTTTCCGGTTAATACAATTCTAGCATGAATAATAAACATTTATCATGATATATGAGGAAATAAATAATAACTTTATTATTGCCTCTAGGGCATATTTCTTCAGTCTGAGCACTACAATTGCTTGAATCAAGTGGGAGTTAATCTTCTAGATAAAATAGTGATTAACAGAGTTCTCTAGTCACTATCACCAAGTTATTGGAACTTCGTGATGAACTACAATATGCAAGGGATGACGAAAACGATTCCCGAGCTCTTCGTGATGTTAAAATCGGCGAAGGTAGAAATCAAGAAAAGCATCAAGTGTTGATGGTTAACAAGACCACTAGTTTCAAGAAAAGGGCAAAGGGATAGAAAGGGAACTTCAAGAAGAATGACAAACAAGTTGTCACTCCCGTGAAGAAGCCCAGAGCTAGACCCAAGCCTGAAACTGAGTGCTTCCACTTTAAAGGAAATGGTCAATGGAAGTGGAACTGCCCTAGATACTTGGCGGATAAGAAGGATGGCAAAATGAACAAAGGTATATTTGATATACATGTTATTGATGTGTATTACTAGTGTTTATAGCAACCCCTCGGTATTTGATACTGGTTCAGTTGCTAAGAGTAGTAAGTCGAACCGGGAGTTGCAAAACAGAGACTAGTTAAGGGCGAGGTGATGATGTGTGTTGGAAGTGATTCCAAGGTTGATAAGATCACCATCGCACACTCCCTTTACCTTCGGGATTAGTGTTGAACCTAAAATAAATGTTATTTGGTGTTTGCGTTGAGCATGAATATAATTGGATCATGTTTGTTGCAATACGGCTATTCATTTAAGTCAAAGAATTATTGTTGTTCTATTTAAATGAATAAAACCGTCTATGGTCATATACTCAATATAAATGGTTTATTGAATCTCGATCGTAGTGATACACATATTCATAATATTGAAGACAAAAGATTCAAGGTTAATAATGATAGTGCAACTTATTTGTGGCACTGCCGTTTAGGTCATATTGGTGTAAAGCGCATGAAGAAACTCCATGCCGATGGGCTTTTGGAATCACTTGATGCTTGCGAACCATGCCTCATGGGCAAGATGACTAAGACTCCGTTCTCCGGAACAATGGAGCGAGCAACTGACTTATTGGAAATAATACATACTGATGTATGCGGTCCGATGAGTGTTGAGGCTCGCGGCAGGTATCGTTATTTTCTGAGCTTCACAGATGATTTATCTACGTGGTGAAACATAAGTCTGAAACATTTGAAAAGTTCCAAGAATTTCAGAGTGAAGTGGAAAATCATCATAACAAGAAAAGTTTCTATGATCTGACCGTGGAGACGAATATTTGAGTTACGAGTTTGGTCTTCATTTGAAACAATGTGGAATGGTTTCGCAACTCACACCACCTGGAACACCACGGCGTAATGGTGTGTCCGAACGTCATAACCGTACTTTATTAGATATGGTGCGATCTATGATGTCTCTTACCGATTTACCATTTTCGTTTTGGGATTATGCATTAGAGATAGATGCATTTACGTTAAAAAAGGGCACCATCTAAATCCGTTGAGACAACACTGTATGAACTGTGGTTTAGCAAGAAACCTAAGATGTCATTTCTTAAAGTTTGGGGTTGCGATGCTTATGTGAAAAAATTTCATCCTGATAAGCTCAAACCCAAATCGGAGAAGTGTGTCTTCATAGGATACCCAAAAGTAACTGTTGGGTACACCTTCTATCACAGATCCGAAGGCAACACATTCGTTGCTAAGAATGGATCCTTTCTAGAGAAGGAGTCTCTCTCGAAAGAAGTGAGTGGGAGGAAAGCAGAACTTGATAAGGTAACTATACCTTCCCTGAATTGGATCATCACAGAAATCAGTTCCAATGATGCCTACACCGATTAGTGAGGAAGTTAATGACGATGATCATGAAACTTCAGATCAAGTCACTACGAACCTCGTAGGTCAACCAGAATACGTTCCGCACCAAAGTGGTACGGTAATCCTGTTCTGCAAATCATGTTACTAGACCATGACAAACCTATGAACTATGAGGAAGCGATGATGAGCCCAGATTCCGCAAAATGGCTTGAGGCCATGAAATCTGAGATGGGATCCATGTATGAGAACAAAGTATGGACTTTGGTTGACTTGCTAGATGATCGACAAGCAATAGAAAATAAATGGATCTTCAAGAGGAAGACGGACGCTGATAGTAGTGTTACTATCTACAAAGCTAGACTTGTCGAAAAAGGTTTTTGACAAGTTCAAGGTGTTAACTACGATGAGATTTTCTCACTCATAGTGATGCTTAAGTCTGTCCGAATCATGTTAGAAATTGCCACATTTTATGAAATCTGGCAAATGGATGTCAAAACTACATTTCTTAATGGATTTCTTAAAGAAGAGTTGTATATGATGCAACCAAAAAAAAGGTTTTGTCAATCCTAAGGTGCTAACATAATGTGCAAGCTCCAGCGATCCATCCATGGACTGGTGCAAGCATCTCGGAGTTGGAATATACGATTTGATGAGTTGATCAAAGCATATAGTTTTATACAGACTTGCGGTGAAGCCTATATTTACAAGAAAGTGAGTGGGAGCGCTACAACTTTTCTGATAAGTATATGTGTATGGCATATTGTTGATCGGAAATGATGTAGAATTTTTGTGGAAATCATAAAGGAGTGTTTGAAAGGAGTTTTTTAAAGAAAGATCTCGGTGAAGCTGCTTACATATTGAGCATCAAGATCTATAGAGATAGATCAAGACGCTTAATAAGTTTTTTCAATGAGTACATACCTTGACAAGTTTTTGAAGTAGTTCAAAATGGAACAGTCAAAGAAGGGGTTCTTGCCTGTGTTGCAAGGTGTGAAGTTGAGTAAGACTCAAAGCCCGACCACGGCAGAAGATAGAGAGAGAACGAAAGTCATTCCCTATGCCTCAGCCATAGGTTCTACAAAGTATGCCATGCTGTGTGCCAGACCTATTGTATACCCTGCCCTGAGTTTGGCAAGGGAGTACAATAGTGATGTAGGAGTAGATCACTGGACATTGGTCAAAAAATTATCCTTAGAGGACTAAGGAAATATTTCTCGGTTATGGAGATGATAAAGAGTTCGTCGTAAAGAGTTACGTCGACCGATCTGGATGACTTTGAGTCTCGATCTGGATACATATTGAAAGTGGGAGCATTCAGCTAGAGTAGCTCCGTGCAGAGCATTGTAGACATAGAGATTTGCAAAATACGTACGAATCTGAATGTGACAGACCCATTGACTAAGCTTCTCTCACAAGCAAAACATGATCGCACGTTAGTACTCTTTGGGTGTTAATCACATAGCAGTATGAACTAGATTATTGACTCTAGTAAAACCCTTTGGTTATTAGTCACATGGCGATGTGAACTAATCACATGGTGATGTGAACTATTGGTGTTAAGTTACATGGTGATGTGAACTAGATTACTGACTCTAGTGCAAGTGGGAGACTGAAAGAAATATGCCCTAGAGGCAATAATGAAGTTGTTATTTATATTTCCTTATATCATGATAAATGTTTATTATTCATGCTAGAATCGTATTAACCGGAAACTTAGTACATGTGTGAATACATAGACAAATCAAAGTGTCCCTAGTATGCCTCTACTTGACTAGCTCGTTAATCAAAGATGGTTATGTTTCCTGACCATAGACATGTGTTGTCATTTGAAGAACGGGATTACAGCATTAAAGAATGATGTGATGGACAAGACCCATCCATTAGCTTAGCATTATGATCGTTGAGTTTTATTGCTATTGCTTTCTTCATGACTTATACATGTTCCTTTTACTATGAGATTATGCAACTCCTGAATACCGAGGAACACCTTATGTGCTATCAAATGTCACGACATAACTGCGTGATTATAAAGATGCTCTACAGGTGTCTCCGAAGGTGTTTGTTGGGTGGGCATAGATCGAGATTAGGGTTTGTCACTCAGTGTATCGGAGAGGTATCTCTGGGCCCTCTCGGTAATGCACATCACTATAACCTTGCAAGCAATGTGACTAATGAGTTATTTGCGGGATGATGCATTACAGAACGAGTAAAGAGACTTGCCGGTAACGAGATTGAACTAGGTATGATGATACCGACAATCGAATCTCGGGCAAGTAACATACCGATGACAAAGGGAACAACGTATGTTGTTATGCGGTTTGACCGATAAAGATCTTCGTAGAATATGTAGGAGCCAATATGGGCATCTAGGTTCCGCTATTGGTTATTCACCGGAGATGTGTCTCGGTCATGTCTACATAGTTCTCGAACTCGTAGGGTCTGCACGCTTAACGTTCGATGACGATCTATATTATGAGTTATGTGATTTGATGTACCGAAGGTTGTTCGGAGTCCCAGATGAGATCACAGACATGACGAGGAGTCTCGAAATGGTTGATACGTAAACATCAATATATTGGAAGGCTATATTCGGACATCGGAAAGGTTCCGAGTGATTCGGGTATTTTTCGGAGTACCGGAGAGTTACGGGAATTCGCCGGGGGAAGTAGTGGGCCTTAATGGGCCATACGGAAAAGGAGAGAAGGGCCTCAAGGGGTGGTCGTGCACCCCCCATGGCAAGTCCGAATTGGACTAGGGAGGGGGCGGCGCCCCCCTCTCTTTCCTTCTCCCTCTCCTACTCCTTCCCGCTCTCCCCTCTTGGAAAAGGAAGGGGACTCCAACTAGGATTGGGAATCCTAGTTGGACTCTCCCTATAGGCGCGCCCCTCCGAGGCCGGCCTCCTCTTCCTCCCTCCTTTATAGACGTGGCCAGGGGGCACCCCAATAGCACAACAGACAATCTCTTAGCCGTGTGCGGTGCCCCCCTCCACAGTTACACACCTCGGTCATATCGTCGTAGTGCTTAGGCGAAGCCCTACGCCGGTAACTTCATCATCACCGTCGTGCTGACGAAACTCTCCCTCGGCCTCAACTGGATCAAGAGTTCTAGGGACGTCACCGAGCTGAACGTGTGCTGAACGCGAAGGTGTTGTACGTTCGGTGCTTGGATCGGTTGGATCGCGAAGACGTTCGACTACATCAACCGCGTTACTAAACGCTTCCGCTTTCGGTCTACGAGGGTACGTGGACACACTCTCCCCGCTTGTTGCTATGCTTCTCCTAGATAGATCTTGCGCGACCGTAGGCAAATTTTGAAATACTACGTTCCCCAACAAAAACCTTGCAGGAAAGTCATCTGGCCCTAAAGCTTTTAAGGGTCCCATTTGAAAAATGGTATCACTTATTTCTTTTTCCGTAAACGGTTCGCAAATATCATCATTCATACAATCATCCACAAGGGGCTTGACAATCAAAATAATGTGGGACGGATCAACCGAAGCGTCACAAGATAAAGTTGTTTGAAAACGAGTTTGCGATACCTTTCATTTCCTCCAGATTTTCCGTGAGACAACCATCATCCTTCCTAAGAGCATAAATAGATTTTATTTTGCTCTCCAAGAAGCCTTTCGCTGAAAATATTTTGTATTACGATCGCTCCCTTTCATCTTGTCTAGACGAGATCTCTGCTTCCATAACATTTCTTCCTTGATAAGAAGTTCATCCATTTCCCCTAGAATTTTCTTTCATTCCAACAAAGCAGAGTGATCAGTTCTATTTTCAGCTTTTCGATGATTCTATTTTGATCAATGTATACTCGGAAGTGTAAATTATGAACTATGGTTGATGAAATATCTCTTTGTATGACCAATGTGCTCAAAACCGCTTGCATTCGCCAGTGTTTCATACCTAGACACACTTTTGACCATCGTGTCAGACCAAAGACATGTCGAAGGCACGACCTATGTTATAAAATCCATATTTGGCTATTTACAATATTTAGCTTTTCTTTTCCTCTTGGAAATCACTAACCTTCATCATTGACGTCGCCTTTGGTGTGTCACCATCATCAGAGTCATGTATTCATCCCTTCATCCATTGCGAGATTATTGTGTCACGTGCTCATCCACGAGCCCACTTGCTCATTCTCGATCATGTCCTTGTGTAGAGCTTGTCTATGAGAGGGAATGACAGATTGACGGTGTCGTTGAGCTACCTCTCATCGATTGTCTGGACTGCAAGTGGAATGCACGTTATCAAGGGACAAAGGAGAGAGGGCGTGATGTAAACCAGTGCTAAAATGTAGAAGATTTATAGGATAGTGTTAGCGATAAGGAAATGCATGCAACGTTTGAAGGTGATAGTTTCAATGCTTCTAGCACTTGTGATGATGTGTAGTCGTTGCGATACAAAATTGAGCTTCCAGTGTAAGATATAAATAACTATATTTGATGGGAAACATAATTTGAATGGATGCCTCTGGTGTCGTTTGGTATATTTATCAATATGGGACATGCACATCGATGTGATGTATTTGTGTATGTGTAACACAATAATTACATGGCATCATCAAACACGTCAGTTCTTCTAACTGAGACTAAATTGATAGCTACGAATATTAATCGATGACTATAAACACCCCTCGGCACTTGTGGGCACCACTCAACACAAAATCTATCTTTTTTCATGAAAATTAACACGTACGCATGGGAGACAAACATGTAAATGTTAAACAAATTCAGATGTGTTTGACATCAATAAACAAAAAGTTTACCGAATAGCACATGCTCGTGGGTGAAACTTTGAGCTCCTAGAAACAGAGGAAGAATCGTGCTCATTGGTGTATCTTTGATTTAGTGGAAGCGAAAGGAGTTGGCCACATGATTGCAAAAATGTGTTGTGCAATTATTTGAATAGTCCAACCAACATATGAACTCATGTATTATCCACCACATGCTAAGAGATAAAGTTGTATTTAATTCATGTTAACAGTTATGCATAGTCGTAGATGCATACACTATCTACCTATGCATACGGTGACAAACCTTCTCGCGCGCGCACATCCACGGGTTTGGAGCCCCCATCCATCCTTTAGTGTCACCTATGTGTGATAGGTAAGATATATGTGTTTAAACATTTTAACTAGTCTAGCATTCATTGCTTCTAACGTTATATGCGATATGTATTTAAGATAAACAACTGTGAACAGACACATATTCATACGGTTGTAAATAAACCGAGTTGGCATACGATGTCTACTATGCAACTTTTTTCTTGTAGAGTTTGTTGAGCCTCCAAGCGCAGTGTTTTGTAGGACAATAAAAAAAATTCCTCAAGTGGATGACCTAAGATTTATCAATCTGCGAGAGGTGTAGGATGAAGGTGGCCCGTCGCGGCGCAGGCGCAACAACTGCATTGCTACCATGAGGTCCCTCCACCACTGGCACACGCAACGTGCAACCGGGAGCGAGGCTAGCGGCAGACGCATCACTCGAGACTCGACCTTGAGGTCATCCCGCGCCCACAATGCGTGCTGCGACTCGGCCTTGAGGCGGGTCTCGGAGCTCGCGGGGGACTCCTCTGCTGCACGGCATAGGCGTCATTCCTCCCCCAGCTCTGCGGTGGGGTCTAGCTTGGGATCGATGGAGTCCAGAGCGCGGCGGCAGTACACCTTGTGCTCCCAGATCCCGTCGAGGGGACTCGCAGGTGCAGAGTGTGGTGACAGTGCACCCCATGCTGGTGTAGAGCGCGACATCAAGGGGACACGTAGGTGCAGAGCGGGCGTGGAGGGACGTGCGCAGGTGCAGAGCATTGTGTTAGGTCACCCCGTGCTCCTAGATCCTGTCGAGGGGACTCTTGCTGCGGCGAGGTCCGGCAGCTGGGGCTCTGCACGCCTAGCCTAGAGCGACAGAGGAAGCACCGCCGTGTCTGGGACTCCGGCCGCGGCAAGGTCAGGCGGTTGGGCGCTCTCTCCCATTCTGTCAAGGTGCTCTGGCGGCAGCCTACTTGTGTTGTGTCGCGGACCATAGCGACGAGGAGCGCCTGGCGTTTGAGGCGGCCTGCTCGTGCTGCTTGAGCAGCTGCATCCCGGACCAGAGCGCGAGCGAGTGAGCACGGCGGAGGCGCTGCTCCGGCGTTTTCCCGGCGGCTACCTCATCTCCCACGACATGGTGGGTGGTCTACACCGAGATGGGTGTGTGTGTGTGTGGGAGAAGAGAGAGAGGAAAAGGTGGGGAGAGATGGGATGGTGGGTGAATGGTAGATGGACCCAGGTCCAACATGAGAGGACACATACGGACGAGGATGGCACAGAAAAAGTCCGATCTGTGTCCGCTTCAAACCCAAATCGCGAGGAAATTTGATCCGAGTAAACACAAAACAGCGGGAAAAAAAAAAGATGGGTCGTTGCCTTGGACCGTCTTTTTTGTCAGTTTTGATCCAAACATAGTAACAAACGCGCCTGAACAAAATTGGGTTGTGCGTTGAAGTTGACCTAAGGCATATTTGCTACTACTTGTAGTATAAACCAAACATACCCTAAGTCCCCTCCGTTTCTTTCTAGGATCGACCCAACCCACCCAGTGGTGCTGGACGGCGATGCCGTGCCGTGCCGTTCGGGCTACTATGCTCGCGGCCGTCCGATCCGGACATCACCCTTCCATTCAGACATCCCCAACGACATTCCATCGCGAGCTCGCGAGGGCAGTCTGGTAAAATCCCCATGTCCCCCAAGCTTTGCCGCAAATGGTTAAAGAGCAGTGTACCTTCGTGGCTTCGTCCACCTGCCCCTCCCTCCCTTTCTCGTCCCGTCCGTGTCCTGTCGCGCACCTCGCTTCTCTCCGCCCTCACCCAATCCCTCCCAAAACCCTCGCCGCCGCCCCAAAGGAGGAGCCTGAGCGCGATCCCACCGGCGGCCGCCGTCATGGAGGTGCCGGGCTTCGCCGATTCTCCGTGCCGCCCGAGGAGCGCGCGGTACGCGGTGAAGGGGTACCCCAACTACGCGGAGGAGCCCGACTTCTGCGGCCCCGCCACGCCGTGCCATCCGCGGACCGCGCGGCATGCCCGGAAGGGGTGCCTCGACTACGCCGAGCCGCCCGATGCCCGCGCCGTCCACGCGCCGTGCCTCCCGCGGAGCGCACGGGACGCCGACAAGGGGTGCCTCGACTACGCCGAGCCGCCCGATGCTCGCGCCTCCGCTGCGCCGTGCCGTCCACGGAGCGCGCGGTATGCCGAGAAGGGGTACCCCGACTACGCCGAGCCCGATGACTTCACCGACTCCGCGCCGCGCCGCCCACGGAGCGCGCCGCACACCGAGAAGGGGTGCCCGGACCATGCAAGGTCCGTCGGGCGCCTCGGGCTCAAGAGGGACGAGGGAGGCGTCCCGGTAAAGAAGCCGGTGCTGCATTACGTAAGGAGGAAGCAGAGGGAGGCTGCCAAGGCCGCGGAGACGGCGGTGGACATGCTCGTTCCGTTGCTCCAGGGCATGGAGGTGGAGTCCGACGCGGTGGCGCTGGACGGGAGAAAGAGGCGCAGGACGGTCACCGCGCCCATGGCAACGGCGATGACTGCATGCGAGGTTTTGGCGCTGCCCAAGGACAACGAGGAGGTGGCGCCCGTGGATGGTGGGGCCGATGAGCATGGCGGTGGCGGCAAGAGCTGGAGGTTGCGTGTGAAGGAAACGCTGCGGGCTTTCAGCAGTAATTACCTTCACTTTGTGCAGGTCTCCCGGTCTCCTTAATTTTCTCGTTAACAAAAACATACTCCCTCCGTTCCAATTTACTCGTCTTAGAAATAGATGTATCTAGAACTAAAATACATCTAGATACATCCATATCTACGACAAGTAATTCAGAACGGAGGGAGTACTTCTGAATGTGGGCACTGGGCATATTAAGGATTGTTAATTAGTTTCTGAAAAAACAAAATGGATTGTTAGTCTATAGTGTTTTTAAGGCCTGACATGGG
Organism: Aegilops umbellulata; assembly: GCA_032464435.1. NCBI lineage: Eukaryota > Viridiplantae > Streptophyta > Magnoliopsida > Poales > Poaceae > Aegilops > Aegilops umbellulata. The sequence goes on along the minus strand of CP136054.1, from coordinate 388,114,576 downwards.
TGTGGCATTCTGTATCTTCTATGATAAACGTACAGTTTTAGCTGTGAAATTAGGGTCTCTTTGACCATGAAAGATTTACATGTACTGGTTGGTTGAACGTACCATGAACGCACAGTTTGAGCTGTGAAATTCGGGAGCATGAATATGAAGTTCATTCAGTTTTTTCACGCCATTCAGCTGAGTAACCTCGTACAGTCGTACTGTTGGCTGTTGCACAGAAAGTAGTCCGGCAATCATAGTGTTTGCTAATTTTAAATTGCCTGAAATTCCATAAATCCCAGTCACCTAGAAGTTGCACAATTGGAGTAGGGCCAGGAGCTACTAAAATTGCAGTAATATCTGCATTTTTAGTACTGTGATTTTAGTGCTATCAGGTCTTTCCAGCAAAATGATTTATTATATGATCATATAATAAAATGATCCTATGTGCATTTTTATATTGAATCTGTAGTAGCTATGTGTGCATACAGGAAATATAAGGTGTGCGGAGCTTATAGTTCCCTGCTTGTTGCCCTTTTTTCTTGATCATGTCTTCATTCTGAAACGTATTGCTTGTTTGCGTTACCAGGTTTTTTCTCCTAAAATATTTTGCAGTCATTGTGCACATGGAAGCATATTGCTGTGTTGATCTACTGATTCTTATTTGAGTGTTTGCTAACCTGTGTTACATAGGCTTCACTTTTTTTCTGAGATCGCAGAGGCTTCTCTTTGATAAAAACATGTTTGGTAGAATGTACAATATGTGGTGAGTTCTGTGTGTTAGGCATTTCTTTCTAAAAGGCTTTTGTATGATCCTATTTCCATTTGTTTCTAACATTTTGTACATCTCAAATACAAATCATATTAACCTAAAAAATACAAATCATATTAGTAACAGTCCATGTTGTGCATGTGATTAATAATCAGGAGTTATGATGCGCGGACGTGTGGCACCGAATCTTACAGCGCGTCGCACTCTCCAGCGTGTGATCGACCACACTGCCGAGTCTGCGCAGGCTGATGATGACGTGCTGACGGCCTGGCCGACGTCCATTGCATCCAGCGCATCTAGGGGATTCGGCCCGTCATGCCATAGCGCAGTCCTTAATAATTAGGTGCATTTTGATATTATAGATGCTTTACATATTTCTGTCCTCCGATACTTACTCCAATATACTTCATTCTAAAATTTTGAAATACAATGGTTAACTTGGGTCCATGCGCACCCCTTATGAAAAGTAAATTTTTTAAAAAATAGTATTAAAATTTAGGGTAACAAACCTGGTCAATTGTTCTACTCACACTCAAAGTTTTGCAAAGAAATAATATCAGCTGTACGCTTGTAAAAAAAAACAAAATCGGACATCCAAATTACTTCAAACATGGTTTTTTAAGCACCCACTTTGTCTTTTTTTGCCAGAATACTGTGTCATTTCTTCGTGAAACTTCACACACTGACAGAACATGGGTCCATGCTCACTCTATTTTTTTACTGTTCATAAGGGGTGCGCGTGGACCCATTTCCAAAGGTCAACTCCTGAGAATTCTAGTATCTTGCAGTAAGTTTTCCTTAATTAAAATCTACATGGCTCCTCCCGTGTTGGAATTCGTTTATTATCTGTTTCCTCAAGACATAATTTACTTTGAATGGTCCTGTCGATGATTTTTGTTTATTTCCTCATACAAATGTTTGATTTTATCACTTACGGAACAATAGATTCTGAGTAAATATGGGAAAACCAAGCCCTCGGCAAAGCATTAGCTCAAGAGGGTAAAAAATGCTAGGGATCGCAAATCAAAGATTGAAATATAAACTTTGACCAGTTATAACCCCCGTCCACACCGGCCCCTATCCACAATAAAATGCATTGCTGTATTTTTATTTTATTTCTGGCAGTTTGATACTTATTTCATCTATGAAATGCTTGGTACGATTTCGTAACCTTCTTTGCTTGTGAACATGGAAGGCTAACAACCAAGATGACGAAGGTTTTGAAGAAGTCAAACGGCCATCAAAGCGCCCTGATCTGAAAGCATTAACAAAGGTACCTTCTTATTAATGATACTTAGAATTGTGGATTATAAATATTGCAAATTTATGTGAACCTGGAAATAAAACAGATGCAAGCGACCAATGCCGTACTTTATCCAGAGAAGAGGATAGGGCATCTTCCTGGTTAGTCTTTTATTTATTTTCAAAGAGGAAAATGTCTTATTGATTGATGAAACAGTTCTTGCTTACTTTCTTACTAGCTTTATAGAAATAACAATGTGAATTCGCTCATTGTCTTCTTTCTTAGGGGTTGAGGTTGGAGATCAATTCTACTCACGTGCTGAGATGGTTGTGCTAGGCATACATGGTCATTGGATGAAGGGTATAGATTATATGGGTTCGAAACATCAAGATAAGGTAAGGCTAGTGGCATGGATATTTGAAATTAGCTGATAACACAGTAACACATTCGATAGTTCTATAATGACCATGACATATTGGCTCATTAAATATGAAATCGACATTCAACTTGGTATGCTCTTGGTTTATTTGATCCTAACCAAATTTGATCTGTATGCACTTGATTCATTTCATAATAGAAACGATAGCCTGCAAAATTTCATCCAAAAATATGGCTATCTGTGTTCTACGAAAAAAATGACAAAACGATTTTTATGAAACACAAATTTCATATCTTTGATGATTTTTCGCAGGTTTCATTTTATAGCATACACCCACACCCATGATTTTTTTAGAATTTGCGGGGACATTGGGAGACAACCACCCTTCACACCGTGGCCCCAGATTTTAGGGCTGTTTGCACCTTCAAAGATTTAGAAGGAGTTGGGGAATATCTATAGACTTAGGGAATGCTACAAAATGAACAACTGATTAGAAAAAACATTACAATTTGTGTTCTGTATTCCTTACAATTTGTGTTCTGTATTCCTTACATTCGCAAAAAATTCATGTGTTTTGGGAACTCCAAAATGCAAAAACAAGCTAGGGTACAAGTTAGACAATTCTAGAAATTTCAAGGTCTAATAACACATATGGTTTCATAGTTCAGTGTTCAACTCGAACCAAGGACCATGATCTGGGGTTTCGGATGAACTTTTTTCAAAGGCTCCCTGACCTAGATGTAAAATTGAACTTCAGTTCAGTATTGAATACATAAGAAGACAGGGAAATGGTTGCTCAAACAGAATTCACCCATTTTTCTTAGCTACATGCCCAAAAAGAAGGTTTGAACAATTTGTCGCTCCTCAACGGCTAAGCCATGAACTAATAAATGCAATTTAACACCAAATGTGACGGTGTCACCCACAGATCTCGATTAAAAGCCAGTAGAAATTATTTGTAGCTTTAGTACTTCCTAACACATGCTGCATGGCTCCTCTCTTTTTCCTCCCAAGCTAGCCAAACCCCATATTGTGAAATTAACACGACAATTTTTTTCTGCTTTAGCATACAGCTGACTAATGTAGCACTGAAGTGAAATAGAAGTCAAGTTCAGTACCATAGTAGCCTACGAGTAAAATTTACTCAGGAGTGTTGCCTTTGTTTAAAAATTGGTATGTAAGTTGAAATATGATGCACTTCACGGCAATGAAATGATTTGACAGCATGCCATATAGAAATAGGTCATTGAACACTCATATAATGTCATTGTCTGTTTAATATATATACACACACACAACATAAGAGGGTAAACATTTTAATGTCTTGATCGTAGAAATATTTTCTATTTTTTGAGTAAGTTCATGTTAAATTATTTTATTTCACAGGACTTTGTCTAGCTGTTAATATCTGGTTGTATTTTTTTTTCTTTCTGATGTATTATCTGCAAAGTTCTATTGATCATATTATTTGTTAATATATCTATTCCATAAGAAAAAAATGATTTATGTGGTAGTGTTGATCACTTGATTAAGCAGCCAGGGCATCAAGATTTAATTTTCCCTCTTGCCACCTGCATTGTAATGTCGGGGGCATATGAAGATGATTTTGACAAAGCTGACGAAATTATTTACACTGGCGAAGGAGGGAACAATTTGCTTGGCAACGGTCACCAGAAAACTGAACAAACATTGCTTCGGGGAAACTTGGCACTGAAGGTTAGTTCCCGGGTTTCCTTTGATTTTTATATTGTGCAAAAACCTATCTTGTTGTTTCAGTTTTTCTTTCTTTCTTGTATGTATAATCTATAGTCACACTTCAATTATAATGTGCTCAGACTTATTATTTTCTTGTTCCCATATAACATTTGTTTTCTTTCTTTCTTATATTTTTAATCTTATTTGAGTTGATTTTTTTTTCAAAAGGAGGTTAAAATCCCCAGCCTGCATCATTGCAATGCACACAGCCATTGATTGCATCACCAAGTTTAGAGTAGCTTATGCTCATCCTTTTCCAAGAATTAGTTCTCTTCCAAATGCTAATAGTCACCTCTTACTTCTATTAAAGGTTGAATAGCTTCCATTGCAATTACCAGTTCTCTTTGCAATCTACCACCTCCGTCTCAAAATATAAGACGTTTTTGCAGTTCGTCTTATATTTTGGGACGGAGGTAGTACTTCTCACAGTTTTTGTTCTTTGTATTGATTAACCTTTTCTGCTGGCTCTTGAGTGACATAATTTAATATTGTGCAGAATAGCAAGGATAATGGCAACCCTATACGGGTTATTCGTGGCCATATAGAAAAGAACAGCTACACTGGAAAAGTGTACACCTATGATGGATTGTACAAGGTTTTTATCTCCTAGATAATCTTCATATCAAATATCTGTTTGGTACCAAGTGTATGTAGGCTGATAGTTTTGAACTAATCATCTAAACTAGCGAATTAGTGTGATATTTTTATTTTGCCAAAGAGTCACCTAGTGTGATCTTATTATCAAATATAACCTCTGTCCGGAATTAACTGTCACTGAAATGAGTGTAGACGCGTTTCAATGTGTAGATACACTCATTTCAGCGACAGTTAATTCCGAACGGAGTGAGTATATGTATATCTATTCAAATATTTCTTCCATTAACTTCAGGCTCTAGTCTGAAGCAAAATTAAGTATTTCATCAGCGATAGTTGCAGTGATCTTGCCTCCTGTTATATGTCTTATCTTTACTGCTTCTGAAACTTGAACATGTCTCATGATTGCATCTTGAGTAACTTATTTTATGACTACAAATGTTACATAGGTAGTGGATTGCTTGTCAGAGAAAGGAGTGCGCGGGCATTTGGTTTTCAAATTCAGATTGAAGCGTCTTGAAGGTCAACCACCTTTGACAACTTCAAGGGTAGAGTTTACAATCTCAAGCTGATTTCAGCCCCCTATCTTGTTTTCGATATCTCTGTTTTCTTCTTTTTGCAGTATAAAAGCACTTGTATCAACATTTCAATCTACTATAGTGTTATTATTGACTGAACTAGGTTCCAAGATCATGGTTGTAATCAGATGCTCATTTGTGGCTGGACTTTTGTTGAATGCGTATGAAACAAAAATCATGCGGAAAGTAAAGAAAACTCGAAAATAACCGAGTTGACTGGGAAACCGCTGTGAACTCAGAAGCGTTCTAGGAAACAGGAGATACCATTTTTTTACTGCTATTGTTCTTACAATTCGGGATTACAGGTGTTCTTAGAATCCTGAATCACACATGTAGTTTGTGCCTTTTCTTTACTGTGTATTTTTCTCACAGAAGAACTTGTTGTGCTTGGATCTTTCAGTTCAGTTATCCAGCAATTTCCTAGTACTTGATGCTGGTCAGGAGTCTGAAGATTCAGCTCCCCTCTATTAAATTTCTCACCCTCTATAAATAACATAATATCGACTCTCTTGACTGACAGACTATTGTACTCATGTTTCAAATCCTACGTTTGAAAAGTGATTTCTGTTCCACTTAGTTTCCTTTTACCATGATGCTTTCTTTAGTACTTCTTTACCTTTTAGCTTCTTATAAACACATATATGTGCAGGTGCTGTTTAATCGTGGAGATGTTCACATGCCAATTTCTGAATTACCTGGGTTTGTTATTTGAGCACTGACCATATTGATTTATCCTCAGTATTCATACTCTTTTGTCTTTTCCCTCCGGGTCTTACTATTTGTCTTTGAGTTTGTTCAATAGGTTGGTTTGTCGGGACATCTCTTGTGGGCAAGAGAACATTCCAATTCCTGCTACAAATTTAGTTGATAACCCTCCTGTTCCTCCATCTGGTGTGCTACAAACTTCTATTTATCCCCTTTAACTAGCTCTCCTGTCCATCGTTTTACCTGTTTTTATCATATATGTGATTTTGGCCGCTAATCTTCTGTTCATGCCGGATGCTTGCTTGTTGCTTTTAATGTTTGGAATTAGCTGATCTTTTTTGACATGTGTTACTTGTATTGCTTGAGTTTCTTGCTTTTCACAAATATTCAGCACACACACTATAATGATTTTATCTGCGTCATGCCTTTTGTAGGCTTTGTGTACTCTAAGTCACTGCAGATTCCAGAATATATCAAGATACCAGCTGACAGTATTGGTTGCAACTGCAAAGGAGATTGTTCTAGCTCTACACACTGCTTGTGTGCTGTTCACAATGGTTCTGATCTACCATATGTGTCCAGACAAAAGAAAGTGAGTGCTAAGCACGTGGATTCTACACATAAGAATATTGGAAGGTAAAATTTTGCATTGAAGATCATTGGGCTTTTAGCATAATGTAATGTCAAAAAACATGTTTATGGTAATATTTGCCTACAATGGGAGGTGGCAATGGCGCTTCAAGTTTTCAGGGAACGAAAAAGAATGTTTATCATGTGCTCTTTGTTCTTGGGCTGCAGCTCTTCTTTAATCAGTTGTGTAATCTTTAGGTTGGTGGAGCCCAAAGCAGTTGTGTTTGAGTGTGGTGCTAATTGTAGCTGCCACTGCAGCTGTGTAAATAGAACATCCCAGCAAGGATTGCAATACCGCCTAGAGGTAATACTTTTCGTAGTCTCTTATTTTCTTTTATGTGTTACTCCGTGTATCCTTATTTCCTCCAGTCAGGTTTATAAGTCGAGCAAGGGTTTTAGGTCTTTAATTTGACTACCAAAACTTGTGTTATATGCCCACAAAAAATATATCTTCAGATTCGTCGTCGAGTGAAGTTTCTAAATATCTTCCTTTGGCATATTAGACATGTTATATGTTAGTCAAGTTAAAGACCTAAAATTTCATGCCTGACTTATATACACGACTGGAGGGAATATATTGCATTGCCTTGGAGATTAACAATCAAAATGTAAATTCAGGTGTTCAAAACTGAGCTAAAAGGTTGGGCCGTAAGAACGTGGGACACTATTCTTCCTGGGGCACTCATCTGTGAATACACTGGGGTATTGAGGAGGAACGCTGAAGTTGAAGGTTTGCTGGACAACAACTACATATTTGATATAGACTGTCTTCAGACCATTAAAGGCCTGGATGGGAGGAAGGTAATGCATTATTCTCTTCCGTTTGCTGGTTTCAACTTTGGAGCTGAATTGTTGTATGCTCGATGCCTCGATTTAATGTTATTTCTCCTAGTTGCCAACTTACCATAATAAAACCAAGGATATATTACTGTGATGCACTACTTCTAGTTCCTCAATACAGCTGTTCTCTGTTAGAAGGGAAAGGTGAAAGTGATATCATATCTGTCTTCGACTAGTAAAGTTGTTTACCTCATTGCTTGAAGCTTTGATTTGCATCTTTCTAGAGCTAGTAATTGGCCTATATTTGGTTGGGACAGATGGAGCAGCATATCCTGTAAAATGATCTACTATAATGTCCTCCACCTGAAGCTGTCATTTCCTTCCCTTTACACAATGTCATGTATTGTGTATTAACACATCATTACCATGATATTTACTCGTTATTTTTCTACAGCAAAGGTCTGGCTCAGAACTGCATATGGCATCTCTTCAAGACGAGCATGACTCCGAGGCTTCTCAAGCCCCAGAGTATTGCATTGATGCTGGTTCCATCGGCAACATTGCGAGGTTCATAAATCATAGCTGCCAACCGAACCTTTTCATCCAGTGCATATTGAGCTCACATAGAGATATCAAGCTAGCAAAAATCATGCTTGTTGCAGCTGATACCATACCACCTCTTCAGGCGAGTCTTTGTGACTAAAACTTAATTGTTTTTTTCAAAGAAAGTTAACTCTGTAAGATGTTAACCATGGAATTCAGTGATAGTTGAATCATAACTATTGAAGCCTTATTGTTCAGTTATTTGACCTGTTAACCTTAATGTGTTGATTAGTTAGTAATTCATTCATTTTCCCATGGTACGTTTTACTTTTTGCCTGGTCATCCTAAGTAGCACGAACTTACTATATTGATGAATTGATATATCTGATAAACACATAGATGTCTTAGAGTAGAACCAACTCCCAGAAAGGTAAACTTGTGTTACTTTAAAACTCGGTGAGATAGTTGAATCACAATCACTCAAGCTTTATGTTCAGTTATTTGTGGTACTTATTTATTTTCATTTAGTAATTCATTCATTTTCCATGTTACATTGCTGCTCAACCATGTTTGTGGTATCTCAAAAAAAAAAAAAACCATGTTTGTGGTAGATCATCTTAAGAAAATTGAACTGCTCTTTGCCCCTATTTGTATTATTAGTAAGCTGTTACCTCTGTCTAAAAAGATAGATGTTTCATGAATAGCACTGAAAACGTGAACATGGCCATTGCTTTTGTCAAGTATGTTTACAGAATTATGAAATAAATTTGTTTCAACGTCATCAAATATTTGGTGAAATGTCTACCGCATCATTTTAATATTGCCGACCCCAAAATTTCTAGATACACTAGAGATCAAAGTGAGAAAATTTGATCATACACATTCTAAGGCGTTATGTTTTTGTAGATAATGGAAGCTTCTTTTTTTACTCCCGGCCTATGGATCATAGATACATGCACCCATACTAAGGCGATATGTATTTTATGAATTGGTTTTGCAAACTGCTGTTAAGTTGACCATTAGTAGATACTGAAACATAATCAATTATATCAATTGTACAAGTGAGGGCACATGACACCTTTTATCTTCCTGCTGTTTCACCTGCCTATGGATTGCTGACTTGACTGTACTTGTTGCAGGAACTCTCGTATGACTACGGGTATGGCATGGACAGTGTCATTGGTCCAGATGGCAATGTTGTCAAGTTAGCTTGCCACTGTGGTGCCTCTGACTGCCGAAAGCGGCTCTATTAGGTTATTTGACAGCGCCATAGTGCTTCATGGGAAACTCCAAGTTAGCTTGCTACTGTGGCACCTCTGACTGCCGAAAGCGACTATATTAGGTTTTTTGACTGTGTCATGGTGCTTCTAGGGAAACTCTTAACATTATTACTCTTCATAGGACGCCATGCCATGCTTGCTGTGTAGCGCAAGGGTAGTACCCAGGCGAAACATTTCATTTTGTGTAGATGACATGCTTGTTGTGCTACTTAACCGACATTCAGCCAATAGCATGACTAAATTAATATATTATGGGGTTTCCTTTTTCTACATTTTCTTTGCATTTCTTGTTTGCATTATTTATGTTTGTGTGATACTCCCTCCGTTCCCAAATATTTGTCTTTCTAGCCATCTCAAATGGGCTACAACATACGGATGTATGTAGACATGTTTTAGAGTGTAGATTCACTTATTTTGCTTCGTATGTAGTCATTTGTTGAAATCTCTAGAAAGACAATTATTTGGGAACGGAGGGAGTATATCTGTAATAGTTTTCTTTGCTTGGTCTTGTTTAAAAATGGGAGGGAATGATTAATGGCTCATAAGGAGACCTTTATACTGTCTCCAAAAAGGAGACCTTTAGCCAGCATACTTTGATTTGTTGGAGCCAATACCATGTTATGAACAATTTCATTCTTCAGACTTTTAAGCTCCATCCGTTAAGAAAAAAAGACTTTTAAGCTCCTGCCAGGCGCAAGGGTAGTCTGACTTATCCAAACTGCCCTCATGAGTAAATTTGTACTCCCTCCGCCCCATAATGTAAGACGTTTTTTGACACTACACTGGGACGGAGGGAGTAGTTAGTAGTACAAACTTGTACATGGTGTACCCTTGTATGGTTTGGAAGCAATATGTGAGTTGGTTCTGAAGCCCACACATTTGTCCTGCAACTGCAACTGTAAGAGAAGCCTTGATGATGGAAAAACATCAGGTTAGTGAATCGCACTGCTGACCGTCGAAGGATCCAAGTTCCTAGCCAGCTATGTGGATTTGCTACTGATCATTGAGCAATTTCTACATGCAGAGGAAAGAAGGTGCTAAGCTGATACATATCGAAGGGCGCCACCGCCCTTGGACCTAAACTCACGAGGAAGTCGATGCGGGTGCCACCGCCAGAAGATCACGTTAATCTCAACGTCGACGGCCCCTTCCAGGTATGATAGTGCGTGATCACCGTGGTGGTGCCCTGGCGGTCGTTACAGCTGTGTGCTGAACCTTGGTACGATCTGTGCAGATGACCCTTAAACTGATACCTCTTGAGGAGTCTCGATGATTCAGTCCGTGGATGTTCACCTCTCATGTTATGCATCCCAGGTTGCAGAGATAAAGGTGTCGCTCAATGGAGAGAGATGGATGTTAGCGTTAGGAAAATTCCTAGAAACCAAAACTTGGGTTATTGCTACTGTTCGTAGGTCTACAGGCTCGTACTGCCTGCTGGCTCGGCAATTACCCGCTGGAGCTAACTGGTGTAACTGACGCGGAACGCATCCTCCTCCACGTTTGATTATTATCAAGGTTTCATCAACCTTGGGGGGAGGGGGGAGTTCAATGCATAAACATTAGGTCTAATGTAATCTTGTTCTACTTTACACTAGGTAGCATCACCATGTTTTGAGCGCTGTTATTTAAACGCTTGGTGGATGCTATTTTGGTTTTCAGGTATACAGAATCAAATTTGGTTCAGCTCAATACATATTATGGCTTTCAGGTTCCAGGGAAAGATGGCAACAGGAACAGAGATACATAATCGTACCGACTACCAAGTACAGTACAATACTACTACCAACGATGGTGTCCATTTCGGGGCCGAACAAGATTAGACTTAGACACGAAACATGGAAGACAGACAGTAACTGAATGAAGCAACGACAAGGCACAAAATACCCCTCACCAATCGTCGAGCAGGGCAGGCACATGGATACATCGAAACAGAAGCGCAGGAACGCAGTGCAGGCCGCAACCTAGTCGATGATTATGAAGGCAGTCTCCCCCTCGCCGCCGCAGAGCGACGTGGCCCCGGTCGCCTGAGGGGCCGCCGTCGCGCTCTGCTCGCCGCCCGGGGGCAACGTGGCCCCGGTCCCCTGAGACGCCGCCTTCGGTTTCTCCTCGCCGTTGCAGTAGCCGAACGATTTCGTCACGCGGTCCAGGAACTCGTTTAGCCGCGGCTCCTGGACCGGCGAGTCCTGCACCGCCTTCGCGTTCTCCCCGCCGTCGCAGAAGCCGAACGACCTCGTCACGCGGTCCAGGAACTCGCTCAGCGCCGGGTCCTGGACCGGCAAGTCCCGCACGCAGCAGACCTCGTCGACGCCGACCTCGTCCAGTCCGCCGCTGAACGGCCCGTCCGTCCACCGCACCGTGAAGCGGCACGCGCACCGCTCCTCGCCGCCCACGGTGACGTGAGCCGCTCTTTTCACCTGCATATTTGGTCGGCGCTTGTTGATAAAGCATAACATACATGCGTGAGGAACGAAGTGAGGACGGGGAAGCGCGAAGGGCGTACGGAATCGAGGACGGCGTCGTAGTACTTGCGCTCGCCGTTGGGCATGGCGCGGAGGACGCAGAGCAGCTGGCCGCGGCGGAGGTCGCCGCAGCGGGCGTCCTCGAGGGGCGGGCTCGCCGTGCGGAACCTGGCGCGGAGCGCGGCCACGTCGCCCGGGGAGGCGAGGTCGGCCGTGTTTGGGTCGTGCCACTCGTCGAACTCCTCGAGGAATTCCTCGAACATGACGCGCAGCGAGTCGCCCTGCAACGCCGTGCGCGCGCCGTACCACGCGCCGTCCTTTGCGCGGTACTCCAGGCGGGGAGGCGGCCGACGCGGCGGGGCAGGGGCAGGGACCTTCCGGTTTCCCGGCGTCGGCATTGCCGCGGTACGGTGGGAGTGGCGGCGCTTGGGGTGGTTGGAGCACGGGGAGGGGGTTTCCCGATGTTTTCTAGATCGTCAAGCGTCTCGATCCTTTATTACTCCCTCCATTCCTCATACTCGTGCACTCCCTCCGTTCGTATTTATATCTTTTTAAAATTTCATAATATAAGGTGCATTTCTTCTAAATCTTCAAAATCTGATTTTAGCCCTCTAGAAAAAAAAAGTATCTCTCCTTTGATTGCATGTATCTCTTCTTATAAAGAAAAAAGGAAAGTACCTCTCTTCCGATTGTGTGCACCTCTCTACCTCTCTCTCAGTTTACAGGACGTGCGCGTACCCCTAAGTCGTCAATTTGACCAACCTAATACAAGTCATATATTACAAAAAATATACCAACATAAACTTCGGAGTTTCTACTTTCAAAAGATATAATTTTTGTGTTATATAGTTTATATTAGGGTGATAAAATTGGTAACCTAGGTATACGCGCAGGACTTGTAAACCGAAACGGAGGTAGTACTTTACTAGCCTAATGATTTACTTGCCACTAATTAATGATTTAGCGAAAGTCAATTTTATATAATTTTATGCCTTAATCACCGTCCTAAAAATTATACACCTTACATAAAAAAAATGAAGGGACTATTATGCACGGGGAGGGAGTAGTAGTAGCATACTCTAAAACTGTATAAAAAACTGGAGTATATCATATTATACTCCCTCCATTCTTTTGGTTATATGTAAGGTGTATTATTTTGATCACGATGAATAATGCACATAATTATACATAATTTAGAAGGAAATTAACCTTGGCTAAATCACTCATTAGCAGCAAGTAAATCATTTAGGCTAGGAAAGGAAAGAATACACACAATCAAAAGAGATACTTTCTTTTTTCTATACAATGAGAGATACGTGCAATCAGAAGAGAGATATTTTTTTTGGAGGTCTAAAAACGGAATTATGAGAAATATCTATATTATTATATTACTTAAAAATTCCCGATTCATCTTTCTTTCCATCACCCATTCCTTCAACCTTTCCCGTATAATAATTAATCACTTTAGTTTATTTACCTTCTGAATCAATTTCATTTTTATTTACTTACCAAATTCTGATCAGAATATAAGATAAATCAGAAGCAGAATTTAATGAACATTTATTTACGGAATCGCATACATTCTGACCAAAATATAAAATAAATCACAGACAGAATCTGATGAACATTTATTTACACAATTGTATATCACAAACTAACATAGTAGAATATTTATATCCCGTTAGAATGCACGGGCATTGTTCCAGTAGAAAAAATGCATCTTAAGAAAATACACCTTATATAAAGGACAGATGGAGTAAGACAAAGGAAATAGCCTTTTGCATTGGTCCAAGCAATCTCTCTCTCCTGATAGAAACTAAATCAATCAAAAACTAAAAATACAAAGAGAATACATATATCGGATGATGTGTTGGCTATGGGATCCTTATATACGCGTACTATGTTGTATATAAGAATGTTTAGGTAGTATATATACTATTTGTTAAGTAGTATGTATCATATTTTGAGTATACTATTTTTACATATAAATATTTACATATTTCACAAATATAATAATATATATATAATAATAAAGTATGAAGTGTTTCTGCTCGTCCATTATCATACATTTTATAAAAAGCCCTTGGTGTCCTTTTAAATAACCCGCGGTCCAGTATTAAATCCCTCTCCTTTCTCTTTATTTGTTGGGCTTCAGCCCAACTTCTGTAGCCACTGTTGCAGGCACCTGGGCGCTGTTTAGTATTCCGCATTAGTAGGTCTAATTCTGTTTTCAATCCGTTTAGATCTCTCGTCTTTATTATTTACAGAAAATATGTTAAAATGATCATGTTGCAACCGTCACTCGGATTAAAATAATTTTTATATGTAATTTGACCAGAAAAACGCTTAATTTCCAACCATGCTATTAGTTGTTCCTGTTAACTAATATAAAGTTCTTTTTAGGGCATAACCTTAATTAACCTAATTAATTGCTATTGAGTATTAAATGTTTTTACCTCATGTGAATTGGCTACATATGTTAAATAAAGTATGTTAAAAGGGCATGCAGTGTATCTTTTTTACTGACAAGGAGCAGAAGGAAATGACAAGTGGTTTTCAACAAAGTATTGTCTGCAAGCACTGAAATTATTGGTAACGGATAGTTTGATAGCAAAATAATTTGTAATGAGCAATAAGTAGTAACGGTAACAAAGGTGCAACAAGGTAGATCAATCCTTTTGTAGTAAAGGGCAGGCCAGAATATAATAAGCACGACTTTCATCATGTTTGTTTGATTCACGTTTGTTACTTTGATAAGTTGATATGTGGATGGACCGGTGCTTGGAGTGTTTTTTTACTTGAACAAGCCTCCCACTTATGATTACCCCCTCTCGCAAGCATCCACAACTACGAAAAAAGAATTAAGATAAATCGAACTATAACATGAAACATATGGATCCAAATCAGCCCCTTACGGAATATCACATAAAATATGGTTTAAACTTCTGTCACTCTATCAACCGATCATCTAATAACTACTACCTCCGTTCCCAAATATAAGTCTTTTAGAGATTTCGACAAGTGACTACATACGGAGCAAAATGAGTGAATCTACACTCCAAAATATGTCTACACACATCCGTATGTTGTATTGAAATGTCTAAAAATACTTATATTTAGGAACGGATGGAGTGCTCCACAATGCCTTCCCTTAGGCCCAAAGATGGTGAAGTGTCATGTAGTCAACATTCACATGACACCACTAAAGGAAGCAACAACATACATATCATCAAAATATTGAATGAATACCAAATTCACATGATTACTTATGACAAGACTTCTCCATGTCCTCAGAAACAAAAGTAACTACTCACAAATCATATTCATGCTCAAGACCAAAGGGGTATTGAATAACATCAAGGATCTACACATATGATCTTCCACCAAATAAATCAACTAGCATCAACTACGAGATGTAATCAATACTACTAGCAACCCACAGGTACCAATATGAGGTTTTGACACAAAGATTGAATATAAGAGATGAACTAGGGTTTGAGATGAGATGGTGCTGGTGAAAATGTTGACGAAGATCGGGCCTCCCATGATGATAGGATCGTTGGTGATAACGATGGCTTCGATTTCCCCCTCGCGGAGGGAAGTTTCCCCGGCGGAATCGCTCCGCCGGAGAGCAAAAGTGCTCCTGCCCAGATTCCGCCTCGAGACAGCGGCGTTTCGTCCCGAAACCGTCCTTTTGATTTTTTTTTCTAGGTCAAATGGCACCACATAGGAGAAGATGGGTCCCGGAGGTCTGCCACGGGCGCCACAAGCTCGAGGGGCACGCCCAGGGGTTAGGGCGCGCCCCTAGGCTTGCGGCTGCCTGGTGGGGCCCCTCTTGTATTTCTTTCGCCAATAATTTTAATATATTCCAAAATAATTCTCTGTCAATTTTCAGCTCATTTGGAGTTGTCCAGAATTCCAGCTGCCGCGATCTCCCTCTTCATGCGAAACTTGCAAAATAAGAGAGAAAAGGCATGAGAATTGTATTATAAAGTGAAATAATAATCCATAATGCAATAAATATCAACATAAAAACATGATGCAAAACGGATGTATCAACTCCCCCAAGTTTAGACCTCACTTGTCCTTAAGCGAAAGCCGAAATCAATAATCATGACCACATGTTTAGAGAGAGAGGTGTCGATAAAAATAAAATACGGATATGGGAGCATCATGGTCATTATTATAACAACAATATATCATCATAAAACATCTCATGCTAGAGTAACAATTCATTCACAATCTAAAGTACGGAACATAAACTTTATTGGATACTAATAAACTATGTTCTCGATCATTGAAACAATCACAATCCATCGTATTTTCAAAAAGAGTCTATGTAAGAGCTTTGTTTAGCAAGTTCACATACTCGACCATCATATAATCTTCTATGATTGCTGACACTCAGGGCATATTTATAGAGCAAAAGTCTTAGTTAGACACATAGAAAGATAGGGCCTTATGATTTCGCCTCCCAACTTATTTACTTCAAGGGTAATGGCAACAATAATAACTCATGATCACCTACATACAAGTTGATATATATATATATATATGTGTGTGTGTGTGTGTGTGTGTGTGTGTGTGTGTGTGTGTGTGTGTGTGTGTGTGTGTGTGTGTGTCTGTGTGTGTGTCTGTGTGTTGTGTGTTTGGATCTATCTATCACATGATGCTTACCACTAGAGAGTACATAGAGAGGAATAGGGACAAACACTATTGACTCTTGCATAAAAGTAAATACATGAAAGTAAAAGATAGGCCCTTCGTAGAGGGAAGCCGAGGTTGTCATGCACTTTTTGTTTTTGGATGTGCTGTTGGAAATATGCCCTAGAGGCAATAATAAAAGCATTATTATTATATTTCCTTGTTCATGATAATTGTCTTTATTCGTGCTATAATTGTGTTATCCGGAAATCGTAATACATGTGTGAATAACAGACAACAATATGTCCCTAGTGAACCTCTAGTTGACTAGCTCGTTGATCGACAGATAGTCATGGTTTCCTGACTATGGACATTGGATGTCATTGATAACGAGATCACATCATTAGGAGTATGATGTGATGGACAAGACCCAATCCTAAACATAGCATAAGATCGCATAGTTCGTTTGCTAGAGTTTTCCAATGCCAAGTATCCTTTCCTTAGACCATGAGATCGTGTAACTCCCGGATACCGTAGGAGTGCTTTGGGTGTACCAAACGTCACAACGTAACTGGGTGACTATAAAGGTATACTACGGGTATCTCCGAAAGTGTCTGTTGGGTTGACACAGATCGAGACTGGGATTTGTCACTCCGCTTGACGGAGAGGTATCACCGGGCCCTCTCGGTAATGCATCATCATAATGTGCTCAATGTGATCAAAGTGTTTGATCACGGGATCATGCATTACGGTACGAGAAAAGTGACTTGCCGGTAACGAGATTGAACGAGGTATTGGGATACCGACGATCGAATCTTGGGCAAGTAAAATACCGATTGACAAAGGGAATCGTATACGGGATTAATTGAATCCTCGACATCGTGGTTCATCCGATGAGATCATCGTGGAGCATGTGGGAGCCAACATGGGTATCCAGATCCCGCTGTTGGTTATTGCCCGAGAGCCGTCTCGGTCATGTCTGCATGTCTCCCGAACCCGTAGGGTCTACACACTTAAGGTTCGGTAACGCTAGGGTTGTGAAGATATGTATATGCAGTAACCCGAATGTTGTTCGGAGTCCCGGATGAGATCCCGGACGTCACGAGGAGTTTCAGAATGGTCCGGAGGTAAAGATTTATATATGGGAAGTTGTCATACGGACACCGGGAAGTTTCGGGGGCATATCGGTATTGTACCGGGGCCATCGGAGGGGTTCTGGGGGTCCACCGGGAGGGGCCACCTCTCCCGGAGGGCCTCATGGGCTGTATGAGGGAGGGAACCAGCCCAAAGTGGGCTGGTGCGCCTCCCCCCCAAGGGCCCATGCGCCTAGGGTTGGGGGAAACCCTGAGGGGGGCACCCCCCTTGCTTGGGGGGCAAGCCTCCTCCCCTAGGCCGCCGCCCCCCCTCTAGATCCCATCTAGAGGGGCCGGCCCCCCTTGCCCCTTCCCCTATAAGTAGAGGGGTGAAGGGAGGGCTGCGCACCCCTTGCCCTGGCGCCTCCCTCTCCCTCTCCAACACCTCCTCCTCCTCCTCCGTAGAGCTCGGCGAAGCCCTGTCGGAGTACTGCAGCTCCACCATCACCACGCCATCGTGCTGCTGCTGGAGCCTTCTTCCCCAACCTCTTCTTTGCCTTGCTGGATCAAGAAGAAGGAGACGTTACGCTGACCGTACGTGTGTTGAATGCGGTGGTGCCGTCCTTTCGGTGCTAGGATCTCCGGTGATTTGGATCACGTCGTGTACGACTACCTCATCCCCGTTCGTTGAACGCTTCCGCTCGCGATCTACAAAGTGGTATGTAGATGCAATCTCTCTCCCATGACTCGTTGCTTAGATGAACTCATAGATGGATCTTGGTGAAACCGTAGGAAAAATTTTAATTTTCTGCAACGTTCCCCAACAGTGGCATCATGAGCTAGGTCTATGCGTAGTTCTCTATTGCACGAGTAGAACACAATTTGTTGTGGGCGTAGATTTGTCAACTTTTCTTGCCGCTACTAGTCTTATCTTGCTTCAGCGGTATTGTGGGATGAAGCGGCCCGGACCAACCTTACACGTACTCTTACGTGAGACCGGTTCCACCGACTAACATGCACTAGTTGCATAAGGTAGCTGGCGGGTGTCTGTCTCTCTCACTTTAGTTGGAGCGGATTCGATGAAAAGGGTCCTTATGAAGGGTAAATAGAAGTTGACAAATCACGTTGTGGTTTTCACGTAGGTAAGAAAACGTTCTTGCTAGAACCCTAATTCAGCCACGTAAAAACTTTCAACAACAATTAGAGGACGTCTAACTTGTTTTTGCAGCAAGTGCTTTGTGATATGATATGGCCAAAGTTGTGATGAATGATGAATGATCTATATGTAATGTATGAGATGTTCATGCTATTGTAATAGGAATCACGACTTGCATGTCGATGAGTATGACAACCGGCAGGAGCCATAGGAGTTGTCTTTATTTTTGTATGACCTGCGTGTCATTGAGAAATGCCATGTAAATTACTTTACTTTATTGCTAAACGCGTTAGCCATAGTAGTAGAAGTAATAGTTGGCGAGCAACTTCATGGAGACACGATGATGGAGATCATGGTGTCAAGCCGGTGACAAGATGATCATGGAGCCCCAAGATGGAGATCAAAGGAGCTATGTGATATTGGCCATATCATGTCACGTTTATTATTTGATTGCATGTGATGTTTATCATGTTTTGCATCTTGTTTACTTAGAACGACGGTAGTAAATAAGATGATCCCTCATAATAATTTCAAGAAAGTGTTCCCCCTAACTGTGCACCATTGCGACAGTTCGTTGTTTCGAAGCACCACGTGATGATCGGGTGTGATAGATTCTAACGTTCACATACAACGGGTGTAAGACAGATTTACACACGCAAAACACTTAGGTTGACTTGACGAGCCTAGCATGTACAGACATGGCCTCGGAACACAGAAGACCGAAAGGTCGAGCATGAGTCGTATAGAAGATACGATCAACATGAAGATGTTCACTGATGTTGACTAGTCCGTCTCACATGATGATCGGACACGGCCTAGTTGACTCGGATCATGTAATACTTAGATGACTAGAAGAGGGATGTCTATCTAAGTGGGAGTTCATTAAATAATTTGATTAAATGAACTTTATTATCATGAACTTAGTCTAAAATTTTTACAATATGTCTTGTAGATCAAATGGCCAACGTAGTCCTCAACTTCAACGCGTTCCTAGAGAAAACCAAGCTGAAAGACGATGGCAGCAACTATACGGACTGGGTCTGGAACCTGAGGATCATCCTCATAGCTACCAAGAAAGATTATGTCCTACGAGCACCGCTGGGTGACGCACCTATTCTCCCTGCAGAACAAGACGTTATGAACGCTTGGCAGTCACGCTGCGATGATTACTCCCTCGTACAGTGCGGCATGCTTTACAGCTTAGAGCCGGGGCTCCAAAAGCGTTTTGAGAGACATGGAGCATATGAGATGTTCGAAGAGCTGAAAATGGTTTTCCAAGCTCATGCCCGGGTCGAGAGATATGAAGTCTCCGACAAATTCTTTAGCTGTAAGATGGAGGAAAATAGCTCTGTCAGTGAACACATACTCAAGATGTCTGGGTTGCACAACCGCTTGACTCAACTGGAAGTTAATCTCCCGGATAAAGCGGTCATTGACAGAATCCTCCAGTTGCTTCCACCTAGCTACAAGAGCTTTGTGATGAACTACAATATGCAGGGGATGGTAAAGACCATTCCTGAGGTATATGCTATGCTGAAATCAGCAGAGGTAGAAATCAAGAAGGAGCATCAAGTGTTGATGGTGAATAAAACCACTAAGTTCAAGAAGGGCAAGGGTAAAAAGAACTTCAAGAAGGACGGCAAGGAAGTTGCCGCGCCCGGTAAGCAAGTGGCCGGGAAGAAGCCAAAGAATGGACCCAAGCCCGAGACTGAGTGTTTTTATTGCAAGGGAAGTGGTCACTGGAAGCGGAACTACCCCAAATACTTAGCGGACAAGAAGGCCGGCAAAACAAAAGGTATATGTGATATACATGTAATTGATGTGTACCTTACCAGTACTCGTAGTAGCTCTTGGGTATTTGATACCGGTGCAGTTGCTCACAATTGTAACTGAAAGCAGGAGCTACGGAATAAACGGAGACTGGCGAAGGACGAAGTGACGATGCGCGTCGGGAATGGTTCCAAGGTCGATGTGATCGCCGTCGGCACACTACCTCTACATTTACCTACGGGATTAGTTTTAAACCTCAATAATTGTTATTTAGTGCCAAGTTTGAGCATGAACATTGTATCTAGATCTCGTTTAATTCGAGATGGCTACTCATTTAAATCCGAGAATAATGGTTGTTCTATTTATATGAGAGATATGTTTTATGGTCATGCTCCGATGGTTAATGGTTTATTCTTAATGAATCTCGTACGTGATGATACACATATTCATAGTGTGAATACCAAAATAGTTAAAGTTGATAACAATAGTCCCACATATTTGTGGCACTGCCGCCTTGGTCACATAGGTGTCAAACGCATGAAGAAGCTCCATGCAGATGGACTTTTAGAGTCTCTTGATTATGAATCATTTGACACGTGCGAACCATGCCTCATGGGTAAAATGACTAAGACTCCGTTCTCAGGAACCAAGGAGCGAGCAACCAACTTATTGGAAATCATACATACCGATGTGTGCGGTCCAATGAGTGTTGAGGCTCGTGGTGGCTATCGTTATGTTCTCACCCTCACTGATGACTTGAGTAGATATGGGTATATCTACTTGATGAAACACAAGTCTGAGACCTTTGAAAAGTTCAAGGAATTTCAGAGTGAGGTTGAAAATCAACATGATAGAAAGATCTAGTTTCTACGATCAGATCATGGAGGAGAATACTTGAGTCATGAATTTGGCACACACTTAAGAAAATGTGGAATAGTTTCACAACTCACGCCGCCTGGAACACCTCAGCGTAATGGTGTGTCCGAACGTCGTAATCGCACTCTATTAGATATGGTGCGATCTATGATGTCTCTTACCGACTTACCGCTATCTTTTTGGGGCTATGCTTTAGAGACTGCCGCATTCACTTTAAATAGGGCTCCGTCGAAATCCGTTGAGACGACACCGTATGAATTATGGTTTGGGAAGAAACCTAAGCTGTCGTTTCTAAAAGTTTGGGGATGCGATGCTTATGTCAAGAAACTTCAACCTGAAAAGCTTGAACCCAAGTCGGAAAAATGCGTCTTCATAGGATACCCTAAAGAAACTATTGGGTATACCTTCTACCTCAGATCCGAAGGCAAGATCTTTGTTGCCAAGAATGGATCCTTTCTAGAGAAAGAGTTTCTCTCGAAAGAAGTAAGTGGGAGGAAAGTAGAACTTGATGAAGTGTTACCTCTTGAACCGGAAAATGGCGAAACTCAAGAAAACATTCCTGAGGTGCCTGCACCGACTAGAGAGGAAATTAATGATGATGATCAAGATACTTCTAATCAAGCTCCTACTAAAATTCGAAGGTCCACAAGGACACGTTCCGCACCAGAGTGGTACGGCAACCCTGTCTTGGAAATCATGTTGTTAGACAACGGTGAACCTTCGAACTATGAGGAAGCAATGGTGGGCCCAGATTCCAACAAATGGCTAGAAGCCATGAAATCCGAGATAGGATCCATGTACGAAAACGAAGTATGGACTTTGACTGACTTGCCCGTTGAGCGGCGAGCCATAGAAAATAAATGGATCTTTAAGAAGAAGACAGACGCGGATGGTAATGTGACCATCTATAGAGCTCGGCTTGTCGCTAAGGGTTATTGACAAGTTGAAGGGGTTGACTACGATGAGACTTTCTCACCGGTAGCGAAGCTGAAATCCGTCCGAATCATGTTAGCAATTGCCGCATTCTACGATTATGAAATATGGCAAATGGACGTCAAAACGGCATTCCTTAATGGTTTCCTTAAGGAAGAATTGTATATGATGCAGCCGGAAGGTTTTGTCGATCCTAAGAATGCTGACAAGGTGTGCAAGCTCCAACGCTCGATTTATGGGCTGGTGCAAGCATCTCGGAGTTGGAACATTCGCTTTGATGAAATGATCAAAGCGTTTGGGTTTACGTAGACTTATGGAGAAGCCTGCGTTTACAAGAAAGTGAGTGGGAGCTCTGTAGCATTTCTCATATTATATGTAAACGACATACTTTTGATGGGAAATGACATAGAACTCTTGGACAGCATTAAGGCCTACTTGAATAAGAGTTTTTCAATGAAGGACCTTGGAGAAGCTGCTTATATATTAGGCATCAAGATCTATAGAGATAGATCGAGACGCCTCATAGGTCTTTCACAAAGCACATACCTTGATAAGATATTGAAGAAATTCAATATGGATCAATCTATGAAAGGGTTCTTACCTGTGTTACAAGGTGTGAAATTGAGCTCAGCTCAATGTCCGACCACGACAGAAGATATAGAAGAGATGAGTGTCATCCCCTATGCCTCAGCCATAGGTTCTATTATGTATGCCATGCTGTGTACCAGACCTGATGTAAACCTTGCCGTAAGTTTGGTAGGAAGGTACCAAAGTAATCCCGGCAAGGAACACTGGACAGCGGTCAAGAATATCCTAAAGTACCTGAAAAGGACTAAGGAAATGTTTCTCGTTTATGGAGGTGACGAAGAGCTCGTCGTAAAGGGTTACGTCGACGCTAGCTTCGACACAGATCTGGATGACTCTAAGTCACAAACCGGATACATGTATATTTTGAATGGTGGGGCAGTAAGCTGGTGCAGTTGCACGCAAAGCGTCGTGGCGGGATCTACATGTGAAGCGGATTACATGGCAGCCTCGGAGGCAGCACATGAAGCAATTTGGGTGAAGGAGTTCATCACCGACCTCGGAGTCATACCCAATGCGTCGGGGCCAATCAAACTCTTCTGTGACAACACTGGAGCTATTGCACTTGCCAAGGAGCCTAGGTTTCACAAGAAGACCAGGCACATCAAGCGTCGCTTCAACTCCATTCGTGAAAATGTTCAAGATGGAGACATAGAAATTTGTAAAGTGCACACGGATCTGAATGTCGCAGATCCGTTGACTAAACCTCTCCCTAAGGCAAAACATGATCAGCACCAGAACTCTATGGGTGTTCGATTCATGACAATGTAACTAGATTATTGACTCTAGTGCAAGTGGGAGACTGTTGGAAATATGCCCTAGAGGCAATAATAAAAGCATTATTATTATATTTCCTTGTTCATGATAATTGTCTTTATTCGTGCTATAATTGTGTTATCCGGAAAACGTAATACATGTGTGAATAACAGACAACAATATGTCCCTTTTGTTTCTGCTCGTCCATTGTCATACATTTTATAAAAAGCCCTTGGTGTCCTTTTAAATAAACCGCGGTCCAGTATTAAATCCCTCTCCTTTCTCTTTATTTGTTGGGCTTCAGCCCAACTTCTGTAGCCACTGTTGCAGGCACCTGGGCGCTGTTTAGTATTCCGCATTAGTAGGTCTAATTCTGTTTTCAATCCGTTTAGATCTCTCGTCTTTATTATTTACAGAAAATATGTTAAAATGATCATGTTGCAACCGTCACTCGGATTAAAATAATTTTTATATGTAATTTGACCAGAAAAATGCTTAATTTCCAACCATGCTATTAGTTGTTCCTGTTAACTAATATAAAGTTCTTTTTAGGGCATAACCTTAATTAACCTAATTAATTGCTATTGAGTATTAAATGTTTTTATCTCATGTGAATTGGCTACATATGTTAAATAAAGTATGTTAAAAGGGCATGCAGTGTATCTTTTTTACTGACAAGGAGCAGAAGGAAATGACAAGTGGTTTTCAACAAGGTATTGTCTGCAAGCACTGAAATTATTGGTAACGGATAGTTTGATAGCAAAATAATTTGTAATGAGCAATAAGTAGTAACGGTAACAAAGGTGCAACAAGGTAGATCAATCCTTTTGTAGTAAAGGGCAGGCCAGAATATAATAAGCACGACTTTCATCATGTTTGTTTGATTCACGTTTGTTACTTTGATAAGTTGATATGTGGATGGACCGGTGCTTGGAGTGTTTTTTTACTTGAACAAGCCTCCCACTTATGATTACCCCCTCTCGCAAGCATCCACAACTACGAAAAAAGAATTAAGATAAATCGAACTATAACATGAAACATATGGATCCAAATCAGCCCCTTACGGAATATCACATAAAATATGGTTTAAACTTCTGTCACTCTATCAACCGATCATCTAATAACTACTACCTCCGTTCCCAAATATAAGTCTTTTAGAGATTTCGACAAGTGACTACATACGGAGCAAAATGAGTGAATCTACACTCCAAAATATGTCTACACACATCCGTATGTTGTATTGAAATGTCTAAAAATACTTATATTTAGGAATGGATGGAGTGCTCCACAATGCCTTCCCTTAGGCCCAAAGATGGTGAAGTGTCATGTAGTCAACATTCACATGACACCACTAAAGGAAGCAACAACATACATATCATCAAAATATTGAATGAATACCAAATTCACATGATTACTTATGACAAGACTTCTCCATGTCCTCAGAAACAAAAGTAACTACTCACAAATCATATTCATGCTCAAGACCAAAGGGGTATTGAATAACATCAAGGATCTACACATATGATCTTCCACCAAATAAATCAACTAGCATCAACTACGAGATGTAATCAATACTACTAGCAACCCACAGGTACCAGTATGAGGTTTTGACACAAAGATTGAATATAAGAGATGAACTAGGGTTTGAGATGAGATGGTGCTGGTGAAAATGTTGACGAAGATCGGGCCTCCCATGATGATAGGATCGTTGGTGATGACGATGGCTTCGATTTCCCCCTCGCGGAGGGAAGTTTCCCCGGCGGAATCGCTCCGCCGGAGAGCAAAAGTGCTCCTGCCCAGATTCCGCCTCGAGACAGCGGCGTTTCGTCCCGAAACCGTCCTTTTGATTTTTTTTCTAGGTCAAATGGCACCACATAGGAGAAGATGGGTCCTGGAGGTCTGCCACGGGCGCCACAAGCTCGGGGGGCACGCCCAGGGGTTAGGGCGTGCCCCTAGGCTTGCGGCTGCCTGGTGGGGCCCCTCTTGTATTTCTTTCGCCAATAATTTTAATATATTCCAAAATAATTCTCTGTCAATTTTCAGCTCATTTGGAGTTGTCCAGAATTCCAGCTGCCGTGATCTCCCTCTTCATGCGAAGAAACTTGCAAAATAAGAGAGAAAAGGCATGAGAATTGTATTATAAAGTGAAATAATAATCCATAATGCAATAAATATCAACATAAAAACATGATGCAAAACGGATGTATCAACTCCCCCAAGTTTAGACCTCACTTGTCCTTAAGCGAAAGCCGAAATCAATAATCATGACCACATGTTTAGAGAGAGAGGTGTCGATAAAAATAAAATACGGATATGGGAGCATCATGGTCATTATTATAACAACAATATATCATCATAAAACATCTCATGCTAGAGTAACAATTCATTCACAATCTAAAGTACGGAACATAAACTTTATTGGATACTAATAAACTATGTTCTCGATCATTGAAACAATCACAATCCATCATATTTTCAAAAAGAGTCTATGTAAGAGCTTTGTTTAGCAAGTTCACATACTCGACCATCATATAATCTTCTATGATTGCTGACACTCAGGGCATATTTATAGAGCAAAAGTCTTAGTTAGACACATAGAAAGATAGGGCCTTATGATTTCGCCTCCCAACTTATTTACTTCAAGGGTAATGGCAACAATAATAACTCATGATCACCTACATACAAGTTGATATATATATATATATATATGTGTGTGTGTGTGTGTGTGTGTGTGTGTGTGTGTGTCTGTGTGTCTGTGTGTGTGTCTGTGTGTTGTGTGTTTGGATCTATCTATCACATGATGCTTACCACTAGAGAGTACATAGAGAGGAATAGGGACAAACACTATTGACTCTTGCATAAAAGTAAATACATGAAAGTAAAAGATAGGCCCTTCGCAGAGGGAAGCCGAGGTTGTCATGCACTTTTTGTTTTTGGATGTGCTGTTGGAAATATGCCCTAGAGGCAATAATAAAAGCATTATTATTATATTTCCTTATTCATGATAATTGTCTTTATTCGTGCTATAATTGTGTTATCCGGAAATCGTAATACATGTGTGAATAACAGACAACAATATGTCCCTAGTGAACCTCTAGTTGACTAGCTCGTTGATCGACAGATAGTCATGGTTTCCTGACTATGGACATTGGATGTCATTGATAACGAGATCACATCATTAGGAGTATGATGTGATGGACAAGACCCAATCCTAAACATAGCATAAGATCGCATAGTTCGTTTGCTAGAGTTTTCCAATGCCAAGTATCCTTTCCTTAGACCATGAGATCGTGTAACTCCCGGATACCGTAGGAGTGCTTTGGGTGTACCAAACGTCACAACGTAACTGGGTGACTATAAAGGTATACTACGGGTATCTCCGAAAGTGTCTGTTGGGTTGACACAGATCGAGACTGGGATTTGTCACTCCGCTTGACGGAGAGGTATCACCGGGCCCTCTCGGTAATGCATCATCATAATGGGCTCAATGTGATCAAAGTGTTTGATCACGGGATCATGCATTACGGTACGAGAAAAGTGACTTGCCGGTAACGAGATTGAACGAGGTATTGGGATACCGACGATCGAATCTCGGGCAAGTAAAATACCGATTGACAAAGGGAATCGTATACGGGATTAATTGAATCCTCGACATCGTGGTTCATCCGATGAGATCATCGTGGAGCATGTGGGAGCCAACATGGGTATCCAGATCCCGCTGTTGGTTATTGCCCGAGAGCCGTCTCGGTCATGTCTGCATGTCTCCCGAACCCGTAGGGTCTACACACTTAAGGTTCGGTAACGCTAGGGTTGTGAAGATATGTATATGCAGTAACCCGAATGTTGTTCGGAGTCCCGGATGAGATCCCGGACGTCACGAGGAGTTTCAGAATGGTCCGGAGGTAAAGATTTATATATGGGAAGTTGTCATACGGACACCGGGAAGTTTCGGGGGCATATCGGTATTGTACCGGGGCCATCGGAGGGGTTCTGGGGGTCCACCGGGAGGGGCCACCTCTCCCGGAGGGCCTCATGGGCTGTATGAGGGAGGGAACCAGCCCAAAGTGGGCTGGTGCGCCTCCCCCCCAAGGGCCCATGCGCCTAGGGTTGGGGGAAACCCTGAGGGGGGCACCCCCCCTTGCTTGGGGGGCAAGCCTCCTCCCCTAGGCCGCCGCCCCCCCTCTAGATCCCATCTAGAGGGGCCGACCCCCCTTGCCCCTTCCCCTATAAGTAGAGGGGTGAAGGGAGGGCTGCGCACCCCTTGCCCTGGCGCCTCCCTCTCCCTCTCCAACACCTCCTCCTCCTCCTCCGTAGAGCTCGGCGAAGCCCTGTCGGAGTACTGCAGCTCCACCATCACCACGCCATCGTGCTGCTGCTGGAGCCTTCTTCCCCAACCTCTTCTTTGCCTTGCTGGATCAAGAAGAAGGAGACGTTACGCTGACCGTACGTGTGTTGAATGCGGTGGTGCCGTCCTTTCGGTGCTAGGATCTCCGGTGATTTGGATCACGTCGTGTACGACTACCTCATCCCCGTTCGTTGAACGCTTCCGCTCGCGATCTACAAAGTGGTATGTAGATGCAATCTCTCTCCCATGACTCGTTGCTTAGATGAACTCATAGATGGATCTTGGTGAAACCGTAGGAAAAATTTTAATTTTCTGCAACGTTCCCCAACAGTGGCATCATGAGCTAGGTCTATGCGTAGTTCTCTATTGCACGAGTAGAACACAATTTGTTGTGGGCGTAGATTTGTCAACTTTTCTTGCCGCTACTAGTCTTATCTTGCTTCAGCGGTATTGTGGGATGAAGCGGCCCGGACCAACCTTACACGTACTCTTACGTGAGACCGGTTCCACCGACTAACATGCACTAGTTGCATAAGGTAGCTGGCGGGTGTCTGTCTCTCTCACTTTAGTTGGAGCGGATTCGATGAAAAGGGTCCTTATGAAGGGTAAATAGAAGTTGACAAATCACGTTGTGGTTTTCACGTAGGTAAGAAAACGTTCTTGCTAGAACCCTAATTCAGCCACGTAAAAACTTTCAACAACAATTAGAGGACGTCTAACTTGTTTTTGCAGCAAGTGCTTTGTGATATGATATGGCCAAAGTTGTGATGAATGATGAATGATCTATATGTAATGTATGAGATGTTCATGCTATTGTAATAGGAATCACGACTTGCATGTCGATGAGTATGACAACCGGCAGGAGCCATAGGAGTTGTCTTTATTTTTGTATGACCTGCGTGTCATTGAGAAATGCCATGTAAATTACTTTACTTTATTGCTAAACGCGTTAGCCATAGTAGTAGAAGTAATAGTTGGCGAGCAACTTCATGGAGACACGATGATGGAGATCATGGTGTCAAGCCGGTGACAAGATGATCATGGAGCCCCAAGATGGAGATCAAAGGAGCTATGTGATATTGGCCATATCATGTCACGTTTATTATTTGATTGCATGTGATGTTTATCATGTTTTGCATCTTGTTTACTTAGAACGACGGTAGTAAATAAGATGATCCCTCATAATAATTTCAAGAAAGTGTTCCCCCTAACTGTGCACCATTGCGACAGTTCGTTGTTTCGAAGCACCACGTGATGATCGGGTGTGATAGATTCTAACGTTCACATACAACGGGTGTAAGACAGATTTACACACGCAAAACACTTAGGTTGACTTGACGAGCCTAGCATGTACAGACATGGCCTCGGAACACAGAAGACCGAAAGGTCGAGCATGAGTCGTATAGAAGATACGATCAACATGAAGATGTTCACTGATGTTGACTAGTCCGTCTCACATGATGATCGGACACGGCCTAGTTGACTCGGATCATGTAATACTTAGATGACTAGAAGAGGGATGTCTATCTAAGTGGGAGTTCATTAAATAATTTGATTAAATGAACTTTATTATCATGAACTTAGTCTAAAATTTTTACAATATGTCTTGTAGATCAAATGGCCAACGTAGTCCTCAACTTCAACGCGTTCCTAGAGAAAACCAAGCTGAAAGACGATGGCAGCAACTATACGGACTGGGTCTGGAACCTGAGGATCATCCTCATAGCTACCAAGAAAGATTATGTCCTACGAGCACCGCTGGGTGACGCACCTATTCTCCCTGCAGAACAAGACGTTATGAACGCTTGGCAGTCACGCTGCGATGATTACTCCCTCGTACAGTGCGGCATGCTTTACAGCTTAGAGCCGGGGCTCCAAAAGCGTTTTGAGAGACATGGAGCATATGAGATGTTCGAAGAGCTGAAAATGGTTTTCCAAGCTCATGCCCGGGTCGAGAGATATGAAGTCTCCGACAAATTCTTTAGCTGTAAGATGGAGGAAAATAGCTCTGTCAGTGAACACATACTCAAGATGTCTGGGTTGCACAACCGCTTGACTCAACTGGAAGTTAATCTCCCGGATAAAGCGGTCATTGACAGAATCCTCCAGTTGCTTCCACCTAGCTACAAGAGCTTTGTGATGAACTACAATATGCAGGGGATGGTAAAGACCATTCCTGAGGTATATGCTATGCTGAAATCAGCAGAGGTAGAAATCAAGAAGGAGCATCAAGTGTTGATGGTGAATAAAACCACTAAGTTCAAGAAGGGCAAGGGTAAAAAGAACTTCAAGAAGGACGGCAAGGAAGTTGCCGCGCCCGGTAAGCAAGTTGCCGGGAAGAAGCCAAAGAATGGACCCAAGCCCGAGACTGAGTGTTTTTATTGCAAGGGAAGTGGTCACTGGAAGCGGAACTACCCCAAATACTTAGCGGACAAGAAGGCCGGCAAAACAAAAGGTATATGTGATATACATGTAATTGATGTGTACCTTACCAGTACTCGTAGTAGCTCTTGGGTATTTGATACCGGTGCAGTTGCTCACAATTGTAACTGAAAGCAGGAGCTGCGGAATAAACGGAGACTGGCGAAGGACGAAGTGACGATGCGCGTCGGGAATGGTTCCAAGGTCGATGTGATCGCCGTCGGCACACTACCTCTACATTTACCTACGGGATTAGTTTTAAACCTCAATAATTGTTATTTAGTGCCAAGTTTGAGCATGAACATTGTATCTAGATCTCGTTTAATTCGAGATGGCTACTCATTTAAATCCGAGAATAATGGTTGTTCTATTTATATGAGAGATATGTTTTATGGTCATGCTCCGATGGTTAATGGTTTATTCTTAATGAATCTCGTACGTGATGATACACATATTCATAGTGTGAATACCAAAATAGTTAAAGTTGATAACAATAGTCCCACATATTTGTGGCACTGCCGCCTTGGTCACATAGGTGTCAAACGCATGAAGAAGCTCCATGCAGATGGACTTTTAGAGTCTCTTGATTATGAATCATTTGACACGTGCGAACCATGCCTCATGGGTAAAATGACTAAGACTCCGTTCTCAGGAACCAAGGAGCGAGCAACCAACTTATTGGAAATCATACATACCGATGTGTGCGGTCCAATGAGTGTTGAGGCTCGTGGTGGCTATCGTTATGTTCTCACCCTCACTGATGACTTGAGTAGATATGGGTATATCTACTTGATGAAACACAAGTCTGAGACCTTTGAAAAGTTCAAGGAATTTCAGAGTGAGGTTGAAAATCAACATGATAGAAAGATCTAGTTTCTACGATCAGATCATGGAGGAGAATACTTGAGTCATGAATTTGGCACACACTTAAGAAAATGTGGAATAGTTTCACAACTCGCGCCGCCTGGAACACCTCAGCGTAATGGTGTGTCCGAACGTCGTAATCGCACTCTATTAGATATGGTGCGATCTATGATGTCTCTTACCGACTTACCGCTATCTTTTTGGGGCTATGCTTTAGAGACTGCCGCATTCACTTTAAATAGGGCTCCGTCGAAATCCGTTGAGACGACACCGTATGAATTATGGTTTGGGAAGAAACCTAAGCTGTCGTTTCTAAAAGTTTGGGGATGCGATGCTTATGTCAAGAAACTTCAACCTGAAAAGCTTGAACCCAAGTCGGAAAAATGCGTCTTCATAGGATACCCTAAAGAAACTATTGGGTATACCTTCTACCTCAGATCCGAAGGCAAGATCTTTGTTGCCAAGAATGGATCCTTTCTAGAGAAAGAGTTTCTCTCGAAAGAAGTAAGTGGGAGGAAAGTAGAACTTGATGAAGTGTTACCTCTTGAACCGGAAAATGGCGAAACTCAAGAAAACATTCCTGAGGTGCCTGCACCGACTAGAGAGGAAATTAATGATGATGATCAAGATACTTCTAATCAAGCTCCTACTAAAATTCGAAGGTCCACAAGGACACGTTCCGCACCAGAGTGGTACGGCAACCCTGTCTTGGAAATCATGTTGTTAGACAACGGTGAACCTTCGAACTATGAGGAAGCAATGGCGGGCCCAGATTCCAACAAATGGCTAGAAGCCATGAAATCCGAGATAGGATCCATGTACGAAAACGAAGTATGGACTTTGACTGACTTGCCCGTTGAGCGGCGAGCCATAGAAAATAAATGGATCTTTAAGAAGAAGACAGACGCGGATGGTAATGTGACCATCTATAGATCTCGGCTTGTCGCTAAGGGTTATCGACAAGTTGAAGGGGTTGACTACGATGAGACTTTCTCACCGGTAGCGAAGCTGAAATCCGTCCGAATCATGTTAGCAATTGCCGCATTCTACGATTATGAAATATGGCAAATGGACGTCAAAACGGCATTCCTTAATGGTTTCCTTAAGGAAGAATTGTATATGATGCAGCCGGAAGGTTTTGTCGATCCTAAGAATGCTGACAAGGTGTGCAAGCTCCAACGCTCGATTTATGGGCTGGTGCAAGATGTCCTAGATAGTATATTTATATGTGAGACCTCTCTTACTTTATTACTTTTTCATGGATTGCACCAATAACCAATGCAATTATTGTCAACTTCCAACAAATTTTATCAACTATACTTCTTTTATGTGAAGTCATTGCTCCCCATCAGAGTAGCATATGATGTTTTTATTATTTTATTTTCATTGCTAAGATTGAAACAAGAAGGCAAAGCAAGACTCAAACTACTCTTTATTATGTATCTCACACACGATTACATAGATAGATAGATCACTAAGCAAGCACTCGAAAATAGATCATACTAAATCTTTATTCTTCTAGATCACGAAATAACTAAGGATCAAACTAAGATACATAATGATGATAAAAGTGGTGGTGATACGATACCGGGCCGGGGCACCTCCCCCAAGCTTGGCACAAGCCAAGGGGAGTGCCCATACCCGTGTACTCAAGTCTCCTTTGGTGATGGCCGTGATGATGAAGTAGTAGGATTGTCCTTTAGCCTTGTAAGATACTCAATTGTACGGTTGATCCTCCGAAGGGCGATGTCTTGCTCTTCCAACAAAATAAATTCGCGAGTGAGAGATGTATTCTGAGCGCAAATTGTTTCAAAGACTCCTTCAAAGCACACGGACCTCCTCCAGCTATCGGCACACGCGACCGCCCCTCGAAGGCGCATCACGAGCCCAAAGAGGCTGGTTGGAAGGGCTTCAGCAGGCCACAACGAGATGCAGAGGTCTTAAGTGCCGGTCTCGGCCATGTGAAGTAATTCCACCAGCTGCTTCACTCGATGATTCAGCAGCTGCGATGATGGAGACCCCGATAACTGCCCCCAGAAGGCCTTCTCCTCCTCATGACCCGCCAGCTGGTCGAAATGCGCAACACAATCCACCATGCTCTGCGGGAGGTCCGTGAAGACTTCTATGGAATGCCACAGTTGAGTGATCTCGATGCACCCTTTGCTCCAACTGCTGGAGCACCTCGCGATCTGCGCGGGCCACGGTCTTGAGATCGGAATGGGCAAGCTGGAGATTTTCAAGCTCCTCCTTCGTTCGCTAACCTACGCCTGAAGCTTGTCACATGCTACGAACACGCCCTTCAGGGTCTCCTCGACCTCAAGGACCCACGCTGGGTCCTTGTCCCCAGCCACCTTCTCGGCGACTCGGGCCTCCTTCGCCTTTGCGGCCGCAGCTTTATGCTGCTTGACCTCTTGCTAAACCTTTTTGAGCCCGGCCTTGAGCGTCTCAAGCTCGGCTAACGCTGCTGTCATTAAAACAATTCGGCCTTAGTTTTTCGCCCAACATAGATCTGTCATAACCTTTCCTGTGCAAAATCGCTTACCTTGAGACTGCTCAAACCTCTGGTTCACTAGGTTGAGGTCCTTCTAGGACCTCTCGAGCTTCCGGTTCATCTCCGCAATCTCCTTGGAGATGGAGTCCGGAACCGAGGCCGAGACCTGCCAGCAAAAACCCTTGTTACAAAGCTCGCAATCAAACTGTTGAAATTCCAGGACGACTGCCTTAAGCAGTGCCCTAGGGCTACACTACAAGCTCCTAACAAAGACATACGACCCAAAAGCCGGTTTCTTGAAACTAGCTTTGGGATCGAGGGCTACTCACTCACTACGCCGTTTAGAAGGTCGTGATATCATGTCCTTGGACCAATACATAAATCGAAAAGCTCAAACAAACAAGTTAATTTGGTGCAAAGATAGAAGCATACCTTGAAGCTTGTCACGAGGTTCTTGAAAACCTCATGCAGGCCGGCCCCCGTGTTCACGGGACCCCCATGTCCACGGGCCTCACGGACCTCGTGCCCACGGGCTCATGCGTCAGGTCTCTGGATACCCCGTGCGCACGAGCTCCACTTACCCTGTGCACACGAGCCCCCCTGAATGTTGTTGCCGGCTTTGCCCATGTAATGTCCATTTCACCCCTACTTACCCCTTCATCCCCTAGGACTACATATACTCCTTCATCTCCTCCATTTAGACTTAGCTAAGAATAGATCTAGACATTAGAGCTTAGCTAATGTACCTCCCCTTTTGGGATTCCTCTTGAGAGAAAGAGACACTCATGGAGTTCAAGGCCTCCATTGGAGAAGATCCCTAGGGATTCAAGAACCCCTTGAGGGAAGGATCTACCTAGATCACCAAGATCTCATCTCCTTTGGATTTGAGATGAACTTTACCATGTACCCATGTCCTCTTGATGTTTATGTACCTTTGTGGATCTTGTGTGGATTTGAGTCTAGTGGAAGTGTGATTGGACTTGTTCTTGAGTGTTCTCTTGTGATTTCCCCTTTGTGTTCTTCTTGTTATTGGGGATTTCCCCTACAATTCGTGAAAGATCTCCACTTAGGGTTCCACCCTACAACATCTTGGTATCATGAGCCATGGTTTCTCACGAAATTGGAGCCCCCTCCTTGTTTTCTAGCCTAATTTTGCTTGTTCTTGCCCAATTTCGAAAATCCCCACAAAAAGAGCCACACCAATTTTTTTGTGATTTGTTGTTCCTTGTGAGTTTTGTTGATTTCCATCCATGGATTTGATGTATAGAAGGTGGATCCACCTCCAATTGCGTCCCCATGGCCTAATTTTTCTTTATCCCTCTCAAATCTGACTTTGAAATCGTGAAATTTCCGCCTACCCCGTGCCCACGGGCCCCAGACCCCATGCGCACGGGCCCCTAAAAGGTTCCTGGACACCCTGTGCCCACGGACCTATACCTTGCGCACGGGACCCCGTGCCCACCGCCTCCTGCCCCCGTGCGCACGGCCCCCCTACAACAGCCGCCACCATTCACCGTTTTGGTCATAACTTTTGCATCTTGAGTCCGTTTTTTGACGTTCTTTAGCTCGTTGGGTAGCTATTGACATCCCCATCCATCTAGATAGGTTCCCACACCATTTTACTCCATCAATTTTTGTCCATTTTTGCAGTTTTTGGATAGGCCTTCCGCCATAACTTCCGCACCACCACATAAAACTTCCGCAAACTAACCCATTTTGGTTCCTTCGGTATTTGTAGTTGTTTGAGTTGTGATTTGAGTCTCCTAAGTTGTTTCGGCTAATTAGGGATGGTTACATATTCATAAACCACCACGTGGAATGACACGAGTAACGCCTAATTCCATCGACTACATCCACCACGAGCTTCCACATCGACGACGACCATCCATCCTTTGAGACCATCTTCAACCGGAAGCAAGACCGGTTACCCCTGACTTCGTGAAAGGTTAAGTGTGATGAAGGTATCCATTCTGTCATAAACTTTTCCTTCCATGCCATTACATCTTGATAGCCCCACCATCTTTGTGCATACCTTCATACCTATTGAGGCTAGTTATCCGAGTATTGTCGGGCTTCGCGAAAACTTGTGCACCATAGCGATACGATATCATATTGTTGCATCATTGGATATATCTGAAGGAAATATGCCCTAGAGGCAATAATAAAGTTATTATTTATTTCCTTATTTCATGATAAATGTTTATTATTCATGCTAGAATTGTATTAACTGAAAACTTGATACATGTGTGAATACATAGACAAAAAGAGTGTCACTAGTATGCCTCTACTTGACTAGCTCGTTGAGTCAAAGATGGTTAAGTTTCCTAGCCATAGACATGAGTTGTCATTTGATTAACGGGGTCACATCATTAGAGAATGATGTGATTGACTTGACCCATTCCGTTAGCTTAGCACTTGATCGTTTAGTATGTTTCTATTGCTTTCTTCATGACTTATACATGTTCCTATGACTATGAGATTATGCAACCCCCGTTTACCGGAGGAACACTTTGTGTGCTACCAAACGTCACAATGTAACTGGGTGATTATAAAGGTGCTCTACAGGTGTCTCCGAAGGTACTTGTTGAGCTGGCGTATTTCGAGATTAGGATTTGTCACTCCGATTGTCGGAGAGGTATCTCTGGGCCCTCTCGGTAATGCACAACACTATAAGCCTTGCAAGCAATGTGACTAATGAGTTAGTTGCGGGATGATGCATTACATAACGAGTCAAGAGACTTGCCGGTAACGAGATTGAACTAGGTATTGAGATGCCGATGATCAAATCTCGGGCAAGTAACATACCAATGACAAAGGGAACAATGTATGTTGTTATGCGGTGTCGGTGTCAACACCGGCGGATCTCGGGTAGGGGGCCCCGAACTGTGCGTCAAGGTCGGATGGTAACAGGAGACAAGGGACACGGAGTTTACCCAGGTTCGGGCCCTCTCGATGGAGGTAAAACCCTACTCCTGCTTGATTAATATTGATGATATGGGTAGTACAAGAGTAGATCTACCACGAGATCAAGGAGGCTAAACCCTAGAAGCTAGCCTATGGTATGATTGCGTATGATGATGATTCTGTCCTACGGACTACAACCCTCTGGTTTATATAGACATCAGATAGGGTTAGGGTTACACAGAGTCGGTTACAATGGTAGGAGATCTTGAGCATCCGCACCGCCTAGCTTGCCTTCCACGCCAAGGAAAGTCCCATCTGGACACGGGACGAAGTCTTCAATCTTGTATCTTCATAATCCAGGAGTCCGGCGAAGGTATAGTCCGGCTACCCGAACACCCCCTAATCCAGGACTCCCTCAGTAGCCCGTGAACCAGGCTTCAATTACGACGAGTCCGGCATGCAGATTGTCTTCGGCATTGCAAGGCGGGTTCCTCCTCCAAGTCCTTCATAGAATATTGTTAACACCAAAAATAGTGTCCAGCTCTGCGAAATAAGTTTCCACATATTGCCATAGAGAGAATAATATTAACACAAATCAAATCTGCTGACGTATTCCGCAGTGCGTCATCACACTGCGACCAAGCTCTTTATACAAATCGTTTTTACTTTTCCACCTCAGCGCGTTTAGCGAGGCGGTTTCCTTGGCACGTCTTGTCAAAGCAGAGATCGTGTGCCCCTTTTAACGAGATCCTCATCAATACGGACGTGGGTAACCCAATCATGCCGGTTAGCACGTTCCCTCGATTAAAGGCGAGTCCAAAATGGTTATGGGGAGGGCTCTTGGTATTCAGCCTCTTATAAAGAGACTAAGGCCTCGCTCCTTTTTCTTAATCTCAAACGAGTTCGCCTGTCGCCTCGAGTTCCAACACCCCAAGCTCCAGATTCCAGGCGCTTCGGACCTTCGACAATGTCCGGTTCTGACCTTCAAGGTCGATGGACGCCTTCCTCTATCACGGAGGAGGACGTATTAAGGTTGAGGGAGGCTAAGTTCCTGACCGGCGAGATTTCGCATAGGTTGCCTGTTCAAGGACAGGTTATTCCCAGTCCCCAGCCCGGCGAGAGCATGGTGTTCACGTCTCACTTCCTCCGAGGGTTGGGCTTCCCCATGGATGCCTTTGTGAGGGGACTGTTGTTTTACTACGGGCTGGATTTTCATGACTTAGCTCCGGAGTCCATCCTCCACATCTCCTCATTTATCGTCATGTGTGAAGCGTTCCTCCATGTTACCCCTCACTTCGGATTATGGCTCAAGACCTTCAAAGTGGAGCCGAAGATGATCGAGGGGCGACACGCAGAGTGCGGAGGCACTGTCATAAGAAAAAATGCCGATGCTCCATGGCCCGAGGGCTCTTTTCAAGAGGAGCTTGGCTTGTGGCAACGAGAGTGGTTTTATATCACCGCTCCCCGGGGCACCACATGGGTGGCGCCTCCTGCCTTTAGCTCGGGTCCCCCACCACGGCTAGCGTCGTGGATCAATATAGGGTTAGATTGGGGCTTGCCCAAAGACGTACCCTTGCTGCAGGGCCGCATCAAGGATCTCTTGGAAGGAGACCTCAACCTGGTCAAGGTGACATAGGTCATGCCGATTCGCCGGACACTGCCCGGCAAACGTCGCCCCCTTCGCCTGTGGGAGTTCAATCCAGAGGGACCACGAGCTCTCCGGGATTTTATGAGCGCGACGCCCGCGGAGATGTATAAACTGTTCTTCGGATCACAAGAAGTGTGTCCGGATTTGACCGAGGACGCAGGTCTAAGCTGCAATCGCCCGGATACTCAAGTAAGTAACCTTGTGCCCGGACCTTCTATCCGCATAATTAACTTGCCCTTAAAAGAGCTCTCCTTTTAAACAGGAGTGGATAGCGAAGGCGAAGCTAATCAGGTGTCCGGCTCCCCTTCCCGAAACCAGGCCGGATCCCGTGCTAGTCAGGATGCTGGAGGTAGCGCCTTTGGAGGGAAGCAAGGGGGAGGACAAGGAAACTACGGCTCCTCGAAGGAGGCTGTTCCGAAGGGAGGAATCGACGATTCCTCTCCTAGGGGAAAGAAGAGAGCCGCCTCTGACGATCCGAAGACTGTGGTCTCGAGGCGGGGGAAAAGATCCTCGTCAGAGGGTCCGGCGCCAGGGAGTTCCTCGGCCGGACTACATAATCAGGGAGATCAGCCCTTCAGTGAGCCGTAAGTAAAGAAAGATTTTCCTTTCGAGGGATGAGAGAAATCCATGATTTATATCTGAGGATTTTAACCAAATTTTTACCTTGTAGTTCGGACCTCAGCCCTTCTCAGCAAAGCTCGTCTTCGGGGGATCTTCTTCCGGAGATGATGGAGAGCGGGACGCCTCCTTCTGCTGGGCCGCCTAGCGAGGCGGGCGACCCTGAGGTGTCGTCACGGAGGGTTTCTCCGAGTTCGGCAGGGGTGGAAGATAGCGATGGCCCCCCCGAAGTTCTCCGCGTCCGGCCTTCGAAAGAGGTCATGGGACAAGTCCGGCACCTTCTGGTGCTCGGCCGGAGGAGCTAAAGGTTCTGCTAGGGCGAGCTTCTATTTCAGAGGAGCACCGTGCATTAATGGGCACGGTGATTGAAAGGATTTCGTCCGCAGAGAGCGGACTGCGTGAGGCCGTCGAAAGTTTATTGACGGGTTTTGAGGTACATTAGATGATGTATACTTTTGTTAGTTGCGCGTAAATATGATGCGCCCTATGTAGATAGTAGCCCCTGAGACTCTGCATGTCATCAAGAAATGACGGCACGCGGAGGATCATAATCCCAGGTCTAAAATGTCACCTTTTAATGTAGGCTGCAGGGTGTCCGGAATCAAGCCGAACTGCTGGTTTTGCCGAACTAAAGCGGCAACTGGACGTGGCAGATGCCGACATCGCGCTTGTCAACAAGCGATTGGATGAGGCTCAAGGTATTTGATTCCTCGGGAAGCATTAGGTAAGAAGAGTTTTATGCCAGCGTCTTACGATATGTGTGCTTGACGCAGATGGTGCGACCGCCGTGGAGAGTCTTAGGGCAGAACTTGCCCGAGCTAAAGATGAAGCCAGGAGAAGTGATGCAGCTGCCAAGAAGGCCCTTGAAGAGCTGAGAGCCGAACAGGCTGCTCATTGCCGAAGCAAGGAAGAGATGGCCACTATGGCCGAAAAGTTAAAGAGCACTGCAGATCGTTGCATACTTCTTGAGAAAGAAGACCAGGCGAGACAGGCGGTCCTAGAAAAGGCCGTTGCTGATGCCAAGGACGCGCGCTCTGCAATGAGAGCTGCGAAGGAGGAGCTGCGTCAGGCCGAACAGATTGCGGCTGAAAAGCCCTTCATGCTGCAGAGAAAATTTTGCGATCCGAAGTTTGCTCCGTTGGACCGGATGTGGAGTGTGGAGGACACCTATCTGGATTTGGCAGCGAGTGCTGCTGATGCGACCGAACACTTCCGAGATCTGGAAGATCGTGAAGTGGAAAAACTGTTCTGGTCGCAATTTCACAATCCGGAGCGTCCGCTAGCAGTGGACGATTGTTTGGCTCAATGGGCCGAACTTAATAGGTTGTCCGGACTTGCCATGAAGTATGTCATGGGTCATCTGTGGCCGGGGAGGTCGGAGCTGAAGAGTTATTTTAGCTTGGTGCAGCAATTCCTTGACGCAGTGCCGCGCGTTAATGCAATGAAGAGGTTGGCGTGTATAGAGGGTGCAAGGATGGCTCTTGCCCGTGTCAAGACATACTGGGCAGAGATGGAGACCACCGTTATTGCGTCCCGAGATTCGGAGAAAAGCCGAGTATCCTCCGAGCACTATTTTCAGGAAGTCCTTGAAGGCGCTCGTGTAATAGAGTCACAGTGCTCGAAGGATGCTATGTTATTATAGCATATGTAATGATGAAGTAATATTTTTATAAACTGTAGTGGCCTTTTTATACTTGTGCCTTCAAGTATTGTGAACACCTCCTGTGCGGCCATTTAAAATATATGTATAAAATCTGAAAGATTGCAGTCGTTGGCTTCAACCCCCATGCACATAGTACGGGGGTGCTCGCAGAAGACGCATTTTCACACTTAACCCAACGTCTTGGTCCTACAAAGGAGGTGATAGCGCAGCGGGCTAGGCAACCGGACTATAATGCTTTAACACTTTCACTTAGCCATAGGAGCTTGACAGTGGGACTATTTAGGTAGCCCATTGGTGGCGACTGCGCTCGCTCGAGTTCGGGGCACGTATGTGCCTGACCGGGAAGTGGCCCTTCATTAATGCGGAGGAATCCGATAGATTCCAATAGGTCATCGAGTGGCTGACCAGTCTCACGCTACATCATGACAGTCAGTTTTCGGCTTTCTCTACTGAGGTGCTCGCCCGGCCGAACCGGGGCACAATCGCAGTAGTTCTCCTAGTGCTACCTTAGCCGATAGAGCGGAACGTAAGGTAGCCGAACTCAGGAGCCGAGCAACCCAACATTTGACCAAAGACATGATTCGGAGCTGATGCATATAATGCAAAAACTCGCGACGCCGAACACTCCCTAAGGTGTTCGGTCTTTATGAGTGCGGGCTAAACAACACTCTTTGCTAAAAAAGCCCCTAGTGTCCAGGTACGTGCAAAAAATTCTGACGTGGCCACATGCCAAGACGCCAGCCTCCTCCTTGGTTATGTCGGAAAGAACCAGGGGATGTATTGCAACAAGAGACAGTAAAAAAGGTTTACGCAGGGTCTTAATCTGAAAAGAATCCTTTAGGACGGGTCCCTACTGCACGTCTGCGCCTGTGTCTTCGTTGTGTCGTATCCTGGACGGGCGTCGCACGACGTTCATCTGTAAAAGAGAGGAACTAAACCGAAAACGGGTCGTGCCGAACAAAAGGTTTTAAAATAAATGAAGTATAAAGTAAAATGTAAAATTGAGCTGTATTGTCTCTGCGTATAGCCCCTAGTACGGGGGTATATGGCCTCTAAGCTTGCGTTGATGATGGACTTGTGCCGAACTCGTCTATTTCGGATCCATGGCCTTTAATGACCTATGTCGAAAAGTTTTTTGGCTGGTGAGGCCATTTTATTGTGCGGCTGTCTAAGCGGCCGCACAGTCCTCTGCTTGGGGGAGGTGCACTCTAGTGCGTCCCCTTCAAAGAGATGATGCCTCGTGGACCGGGCATCTTAAGCGTGAGAGATGCATAGTGCGGTATTGCATTAAAGCGAGCGAAAGCTTCGCGTCTCAGTAGTGCTTGATAGCGACTTGAAAACGGGACGACATGGAAGGTTAGCTTTTCGCGACGGAAGTTATCGGCAGAGCCGAATATAACTTCGAGCCGGAGAAAACCCATACAATGGGTGTCCGGACCAGGTGCTACCCCTTGAAAGGAGGTTTTGCTGCGGCGGATTCTTGCTAGGTTTATCCCCATGTGATGGATTGTATCCTGATATATCAGGTTTAGTCCACTGTCGCCGTTCATAAGGACATTTGTAAACTAGAATCCGCCAATTATTGGGTCAAGTATCAGGGCAGTCCAGCCTGCGTTTTTTATATTTCTAGAATAGTCTAGCTGAACGAAAGTGATTGGTTTTAATAACTAGTGGCGGGACCCCTTGGGGATAGGTCGTATTGTGCGTACCTTTATGGGTGCCACACGTTTTGTTACGTGAAGTAAGTTCACTGTTTTTACTTCTTGCGGGAAGTTCTTTTGTTTCCTGGTGCTCTGCTTCTGGGGTTCGTCCTCGTCTTCGCTTGGTGTGTCGAGCCCCTTGTGTTCGGCATTGAGTCTTCCGGATTGTTTAAAAACCCAACAATCTCTGTGGGCATGGTTAGCAGGCTTCCCAGGAGTACTGTGTATCTGACATATCCTGTCCAGGATTCTGTTTAAGTTGGGCGGATCATCCCTATTATCCTGGAGGGGTGGTTTTGTCTGATTTTGTCGTGAGCCTTTGAATCCGGCATTGACCGCCGTGCTCTTCGGATTTTTTTCTTTAGTTCGGAGACGATCCTTGTTGCGTCACGGTTTTCCGATTCCATCCCTGATTACGGATGTACTTGGGTCGCTGGTGCTGCATCTTGCCAACCAGCTGTCCTCCCCTGCGCAAAAGCTGGTCATGAGGCTTGTGAGTGTGGCCATTGTTCTTGGCTTTTCCTGGCCGAGGTGTCTGGCGAGCCATTCGTCTCGGACATTATGCCTGAAAGCTGCTAAGGCTTCGGTGTCCGGACAGTCGACTATCTGATTCTTTTTAGTAAGGAATCTATTCCAGAACTGCCGAGCTGATTCTCCGGGCTGTTGAGTTATGTGACTGAGATCGTCTGCATCCGAAGGGCGGACATAGGTCCCTTGAAAATTTGCTTGGAAAGCATCCTCGAGCTCTCCCCAACTTCCAATTGTGTTTTCGGGAAGGCTTTTAAGCCAGTGCCGGGCTGACCCTTTAAGCTTAAGGGGTAAATATTTGATGGCGTGAAGATCATCTCCTCTAGCCATATGTATGTGGAGGATATAATCCTCGATCCAGACTCCGGGGTCTGTTGTTCCATCATATGCCTCTATGTTGACGGGTTTGAATCCCTCTGGAAATTCATAGTCCAGAACCTCATCGGTGAAGCATAGGGGGTGCGCGGCGCCCCTGTATTTGGGTGTGCCGGATTCTGATGATGGCTTTTTTGCATTGCTTGCAAGAGCTTGCCTTCTTGGCCCATAAATGGACCTGGCTGGGCCATGATGCGACTCCTTAGGTGGGTCGCATACCGATTTGAGTGCGATGCCACTTGCCGCCTTATTGGGTCGTCTATCCGACCGTATGGCTTTTTTATTTTTTGAGTGCGAGGGCTCTAGGGCCTCTTCGTCGAATT
The DNA here is from genome assembly GCA_032464435.1 of Aegilops umbellulata. NCBI lineage: Eukaryota > Viridiplantae > Streptophyta > Magnoliopsida > Poales > Poaceae > Aegilops > Aegilops umbellulata. The sequence continues at coordinate 388,071,206 of CP136054.1, read as the reverse complement.
CGGGCGGTAGCTTTCTCTTTGGATAGCTTTTAGTACGACGACCGTCTCCGTATCTGTCTGCGGTGTTGATTACTTTGTTCCATTTAATACAGAGTGCATCTTTCGCTGTCTTTAGCTTCTGCTTCTGCTTTTTCAGGCTTCGTGCAGTTGCAACGAGCCTCTTGTGGAGACTTTTCTGCTCCATGGATTTATCCGGCGTAAGGTTGTCTGGAATGCCGTTTTCACTGGGGGAGGGAGTTTCAGTTTCTCTATCCGTGTTGCCCTGTTCGGACGGCTGCTCTAAGGCTTGCTCGTCGTCTACCGGCTTGTCCTGCTCTATGGCTGGGTTTTTATCAAGGCGGGGCTTGGGTCGGCGTTTATGCCGACGCTTTGATTGCTTTCCGGGGGGTCTATCTCCCGTTCCATCCCCTTTTTCCTCATTATTGTTTCCCTTAGGGGTATCCACCATGTACACATCGTGAGATGGGTTGGATTTCCAGTGCCCTATGAGCGTTGGTTCATCGATATCTCCTGCATCGTCATCCATGTTGTCGATGTCTGCGGAGTCGAAGTTGAGCACGTCGTTTAGGCTGTCGACGGTGGCTACAAAGTGGGTGGTGGGTGGGATTTGAATTTCTTCATCGTCCGTATCCCATCCTTGCTGACCGTAATTCGGCCAGGGCTCTCCTGATACGGAGAGAGACTTGAGAGAGTTCAAGATGTCGCCAAGAGGCGCGTGCTGAAAGATGGGCGGTGAAATCAATTATGGGTGCCCAATCGGATTCGGTTGGCAGGGGCACGGGGGGTTCGGAGTCCGGATAGGAGTCCGGACCCTCCGAGTCACGGGCCGTGCGGAGTGCGGGGCTGGCGTTCGGCTCAATTGCCTTTGAGATCGCAGCCCCCGAGGTGACGTTCAACCGCTCATCCTCGATAGGTGTAATAGGCTCCGAGTCTAAGGTCGGAACCGGTGCATGTGCGGCCTCCAGGACACTGTTCGGAGGCAGAGCTAGATCATGCCCCTAGAGATAGTGCGGCGTGCTTGGCTGTGGCTCGAACACGTCGAAGATCAAGTCTCCGTGGATATCAGCCGTGTAGTTTAAGCTTCCAAACCTGACTTGATGGCCAGGGGTGTAGCTTTCGATCTGCTCGAGATGACCAAGCGAATTGGCTCGCAGAGCGAAGCCGCCGAAGACGAAGATCTGTCCGGGGAGAAAAGTCTCACCCTGGACCTCATCGTTGTTGATGATGAGAGGAGCCATCGGGCCTAAAGGCGACGACACAGCGGAACTCTCAATGAAAGCACCAATGTCGGTGTCAAAACCGATGGATCTCGGGTAGGGGGTCCCGAACTGTGCGTCAAGGTCGGATGGTAACAGGAGACAAGGGACACGGAGTTTGCCCAGGTTCGGGCCCTCTCGATGGAGGTAAAACCCTACTCCTGCTTGATTAATATTGATGATATGGGTAGTACAAGAGTAGATCTACCACGAGATCAAGGAGGATAAACCCTAGAAGCTAGCCTATGGTATGATTGTGTATGATGATGATTCTGTCCTACGGACTACAACCCTCTGGTTTATATAGACACCAGATAGGGTTACGTTACACAGAGTCGATTACAATGGTAGGAGATCTTGAGCATCCGCACCGCCTAGCTTGCCTTCCACGCCAAGGAAAGTCCCATCCGGACACGGGACGAGGTCTTCAATCTTGTATCTTCATAGTCCAGGAGTCCGGCGAAGGTATAGTCCGGCTACCCAAACACCCCATAATCCAGGACTCCCTCATGCGGTTTGACCGATAAAGATCTTCGTAGAATATGTGGGAGCCAATATGAGCATCCAGGTTCTGCTATTGGTTATTGACCGGAGACGTGTCTCGGGCATGTCTACATAGTTCTCGAACCCGTAGGGTCCGCACGCTTAAAGTTTGATGACAGTTATATTATGAGAGTTTATGTGTTTTGATGTAACGAAGGTTGTTCGGAGTCCCGGATGTGATCACGGGCATGACGAGGAGTCTCGAAATGGTCGAGACATAAAGATCGATATATTGGACGACTATGTTCGGACACCGGAATAGTTTCGGGGAGTATCGGGCATATACCGGAGTACCGGGGGGTTACCGGAACCCCCCGGGGAGACTAATGGGCCTATTGGGCCCTAGTGGAGAAGAGGAGGGGCGGCCTAGGGCAGCCGCGCACCCCTCCCCCTAGTCCGAATTGGACAAGGAGGGGGGGGGGGCGGCGCCCCCCTTTCCTTTCCCCCTCTCTCTCCTTCCCTCTCCTCTCCTACTCCCACATGGAAGGGGGGAGTCCTACTCCCGGTGGGAGTAGGACTCCTCATGGGGCGCGCCTAGGGTGGCCGGCCCCCTCCCCCTCCTACACTCCTTTATATACGGGGAGGGAGGCACCCCTTGGAGAGACAACAATTGATCTCTTGGATCTCTTAGCCGTGTGCGGTCCCCCCCTCCACCATAATCCACCTCGATAATATCGTAGCAGTGCTTAGGTGAAGCCCTGCATCGGTAGAACATAATCATCGTCACCACGCCGTCGTGCTGACGGAACACTCCCTCAAAGCTCGGCTGAATGGGAGTTCGAGGGACGTCATCGAGTTGAACGTGTGCTGAACTCGGAGGTGCCGTGCGTTCGGTACTTGATCGTTCGGATCATGAAGACGTATGACTACATCAACCGCGTTGTGCTAACGCTTCCGCTTTCGGTCTATGAGGGTACGTGGACACACTCTCCCCTCTCGTTGTTATGCATCACCATGATCTTGCGTGTGCGTAGGATTTTTTTTTTGAAATTACTACGTTCCCCAATAGTGGCATCCGAGCCAGGTTTATGCGTAGATGTTATATGCACGAGTAGAACACAAGTGAGTTGTGGGAGATACAAGTCATACTGCTTACCAGCATGTCATATTTTGGTTCGGCGGTATTGTTGTACGAAGCGGCCCAGACCGACATTACGTGTACGCTTACGCGAGACTGGTTCTACCGACGTGCTTTGCACACAGGTGGCTGGCGGGTGTCAGTTTCTCCAACTTTAGTTGAACCGAGTGTGGCTACACACGGTCCTTGAGAAGGTTAAAACAACACTAACTTGACGAACTATCGTTGTGGTTTTGATGCGTAGGTAAGAATGGTTCTTGCTAAGACCATAGCAGCCACGTAAAACTTGCAACAACAAAGTAGAGGATATCTAACTTGTTTTTGCAAGGCATGTTGTGATATGATATGGTCAAGACGTGATGAGATATAAGTTGTTGTATGAGATGATCATGTTTTTTTGAAGTTATCGGCAACTGGCAGAAGCCTTATGGTTTTCTCTTTATTGCATAAGATGCAAGCGCCAAATAATTGCTTTACTTTATCACTATGCGATAGCAATAGTTGTAAGAGAAATAGTTGGCGAGACGACCATGTGACGACACATTGATATAGATCAAGATGATGGAGATCATGTTGTCATGCCAGTGACGATGGATATCATGACGATGCTTTAGAGATGGAGGTCAAAGGCACAAGATGATGACGGCCATATCATGTCACATATTTTGATTGCATGTGATGTTTATCTTTTATGCATCTTATTTTGCTTAGTTCGACGGTAGCTTTATAAGATGATCCCTTACTAAAATTTCAAGGTATAAGTGTTCTCCCTGAGTATGCATCGTTGCCAAAGTTCGTCGTGCCGAGACACCTCATGATGATCGGGTGTGATAAGCTCAACGTTCATCTACAACGGGTGTAAGACAGTTTTGCACACACAGAATACTCAGGTTAAACTTGACGAGCCTAGCATATGCAGATATGGCCTCGGAACACTGGAGACCAAAAGGTCGAGCGTGAATCATATAGTAGATATGATCAACATAGTGATGTTCACCATTGAAAACTACTCCATCTCATGTGATGATCGGACATGGTTTAATTGATTTGGATGACGTGATCATTTAGATGACTAGAGGGATGTCTATCTAAGTGGGAGTTCTTAAGTAATATGATTAATTGAACTTTAATTTAGCATGAACTTAGTCGTTATAGTATTTTGCAAATAATGTTGTAGATCAATAGCTCGCGTTGTTGCTTCCCTATGTTTTATATATGTTCCTAGAGAAAACAAAGTTGAAAGATGATAGTAGCAATGATGCGGACTGGGTCCGTGATCTGAGGTTCATCCTCATTGCTGCATAGAAGAATTATGTCCTTAATGCACCACTAGGTGACAGACCTATTGCAAGAGCAGATGCAGACGTTATGAACATTTTGCTAGCTCAATATGATGACTAATGGATACTTTAGTGCACCATGATTAACAGCTTAGAATCGGGACTTCAAAAACGTTTTGAACATCATGGACCATATGAGATGTTCGAGGAGTTGAAGTTAATATTTCAAGCAAATACCCGAGTTGAGAGATATGAAGTCTCCAACAATTTCTATAGCTAAAAGATGGAGGAGAATAGCTCAAGCAGCGAGCATGTGCTCAGATTGTCTGGGTACTATAATCGCTTGAATCAAGTGGGAGTTAATCTTCCAGATAAAATAGTGATTGACAGAATTCTCTAGTCACCATCACCAAGTTAGTAGAACTTCGTGATGAACTATAGTATGCAAGGGATGACGAAAATGATTCCCGAGCTTTTCATGATGATGAAATCGATGAAGGTAGAAATCAAGAAAGAGCATCAAGTGTTGATGATTAACAAGACCACTAGTTTCAAGAAAAGGGCAAAGGGAAAGAAAGGGAACTTCATGTAGAATGGCAAGCATGCTGTTACTTCCATGAAGAAGCCCAAAGCTAGACCAAAGCCTGAAACTGAGTGCTTCTACTTCAAAGGAAATGGTCACTGGAAGCGGAAATGCCCTAAATATTTGGTGGATAAGAAGGATGGCAAAGTGAACAAGGGTATATTTGATATACAGGTTATTGATGTGTACCTTACTAGTGTTTATAGTAGCCCCTGGGTATTTGATACTTGTTCGGTTGCTAAAAATTAGTAACTCGAAACAGGCGTTACAGAATAAACAGAGACTAGTTAAGGGCGAGGTTACGATGTGTGTTGGAAATAGTTCCAAGATTGATATGATCATCATCGCACACTCCCTATACTTTCGGGATTAGTGTAGAACCTAAATAAGTGTTATTTGGTGTTCGCGTTGAGCATGAATCTGATTTGATCATGTTTATTGCAATACGGTTATTCATTTAAGTTAGAGAATAATTGTTGTTCTATTTACATGAATAAAACCTTCTATGGTCATACACCCAATGAAAATGGTTTGTTGGATCTCGATCGTAGTGATACACATATTCATAATATTGAAGCCAAAAGATGCAAAGTTAATAATGATAGTGCAACTTATTTGTGGCGCTGCCATTTAGGTCATATTGGCGTAAAGCGCATGAAGAAACTCCATGCCGATGGGATTTTGGAATCACTTGATTATGAATCACTTGATGCTTGCGAACCATGCCCTATGGGCAAGATGACTAAGACTCCATTCTCCGGAACAACGGAGTGAGCAACTGAATTATTGGAAATAATACATACTGATGTATGCAGTCCGATGAGTGTTGAGGCTCGCGGTGTGTATCGTTATTTTCTGACCTCCACAGATGATTTGAGCAGATATGGGTATATCTACTTGATGAAACATAAGTCTAAAACATTCGAAAAGTTCAAAGAATTTCAGAGTGAAGTAGAAAATCATCATAACAAGAAAATAAAGTTTCTACGATCTGATCATGGAGGAGAATATTTGAGTTATGAGTTTGGTCTTCATTTGAAACAATGCGGAATAGTTTCGCAACTCACGCCACCTGGAACACCACAACATAATGGTGTGTCCAAATGTCATGACCGTACTTTATTGGATATAGTGCAATCTATGATGTTTTTTACCGATTTACCACTATCTTTTTGGGGTTATGCATTAGAGACAGATGCATTCACGTTAAAAAGGGCACCATCTAAATCCGTTGAGACGACACCGTATGAGTTGTGGGTTGGCAAGAAACCAAAGTTGTCGTTTCTTAAAGTTTGGGGTTGCGATGCTTATAAGAAAAAGTTTCATCCTGATAAGCTCGAACCCAAATAAGAGAAATGTGTCTTCATAGGATACCCAAAGGAGACTGTTGGGCACACCTTCTATCACAGATCCGAAGGCAAGATATTCGTTGCTAAGAATGGATCCTTTCTAGAGAAGGAGTTTCTCTCGAAAGAAGTGAGTGGGAGGAAAGTAGAACTTGATAAGGTAATTGTACCTTCGCCCGAATTGGAAAGTAGTTCATCACTGAAATCAGTTCCAATGATGCTTACACCAATTAGTGAGGAAGTTAATGATGATGATCATGAAGCTTCGGATCAATTTACTACCGAACCTCGTAGGTTAACCAGAGTACGTTCTGCACCAGAGTGGTACGATAATCCTATTCTGGAGTTCATGTTACTTGACCATGACGAACCTACAAACTATGAGGAAGTGATGATGAGCCCAGATTCCGCAAAATGCCTTGAGGCCATGAAATATGAGATGAGATCCATATATGAGAACAAAGTGTGGACTTTGGTTGACTTGCCCGTTGATCGGCAAGCCATAGACAATAAATGGATCTTCAAGAGGAAGACGGACGCTGATAGTAGTGTTACTATCTACAAAGCTCGAATTGTCGCAAAAGGTTTTTGACAAGTTCAAGGTGTTGTCTACGATGAGATTTTCTCACTCGTATCGATGCTTAAGTCTATCCGAATCATGTTAGCAATTGCCGCATTTTATGAAATCTGGCAAATGGATGTCAAAACTACATTCCTTAATGGATTTCTTAAAAAAGAATTGTATATGATGCAACCATAAGGTTTTGTCGATCCTAAAGGTGCTAATAAAATGTGCAAGCTCTAGCGATCCATCTATGGACTGGTGCAAGCATCTCGGAGTTGGAATATACGCTTTGATGAGTTGATCAAAGCATATAGTTTTATACAGACTTGCGGTAAAGCCTGTATTTACAAGAAAGTGAGTGGGAGCACTACAACATTTCTGATAAATATATGTGAATGACATATTGTTGAACGGAAATAATGTAATATTTTCCGGAAAGCATAATGGAGTATTTAAAAGGAGTTTTTCAAAGAAAGACATTGGTGAAGCTGCTTACATATTGAGCATCAAGATCTATAGAGATAGATCAAGACGCTTGATAAAGTTTTTCAATGAGTACATACCTTGACAAGATTTTGAAGTATTTCAAAATGGAACATTCAAAGAAAGAGTTCTTGACTGTGTTACAAGGTGTGAAATTGAGTAAGACTCAAAGCCCGACCATGGTAGAAGATAGAAAGAGAATGAAAGTCATTCCCTATGCCTCAGCCATAGGTTCTATAAAGTATGCCATGCTATGTACCAGATCTATTGTATACCCTACACTGAGTTTAGCAAGGGAGTACAATAGTGATCTAGGAGTAGATCACTGGACAATGGTCAAAATTATCCTTAGTGGAATAAGGATATGTTTCTCGATTATGGAGGTGACAAAAGGTTCATCGTAAAGGGTTACGTCGATGCAAGTTTTGACACTGATCCAGATGACTCTAAGTCTCAATCTGGATACATATTGAAAGTGGGAGCAATTAGCTAGAGTAGCTTTGTGCAGAGCATTGTTGACATAGAAATTTGCAAAATACACACAGATCTGAATATGGCAGACCCGTTAACTAAACTTCTCTCACAAGCAAAACATGATCACACCATAGTACTCTTTGGGTGTTAATCACGTAGCGATGTGCACTAGATTATTGACTCTAGTAAACCCTTTGGGTGTTGGTCACATGACGATGTGAACTATGGGTGTTAATCACATGGTGATGTGAACTATTGTTGTTAAATCACATGGCGATATGAACTAGATTATTGACTCTAGTGCAAGTGGGAGACTGAAGGAAATATGCCCTAGAGGCAATAATAAAGTTATTATTTATTTCCTTATTTCATGATAAATGTTTATTATTCATGCTAGAATTGTATTAACCGGAAACTTGATACATGTGTGAATACATAGACAAAAAGAGTGTCACTAGTATGCCTCTACTTGACTAGCTCGCTGAATCAAAGATGGTTAAGTTTCCTAGCCATAGACTTGAGTTGTCATTTGATTAATGGGATCACAACATTAGAGAATGATGTGATTGACTTGGCCCATTCCGTTAGCTTAGCACTTGATCGTTTAGTATGTTGCTATTGCTTTCTTCATGACTTATACATGTTCCTATGACTATGAGATTATGCAACTCCCGTTAACCGAAGGAACACTTTGTGTGCTACCAAACGTCACAACGTAACTGGGTGATTATAAAGGTGCTCTACAGGTGTCTCCGAAGGTACTTGTTGAGTTGGCGTATTTCGAGATTAGGATTTGTCACTCCGATTGTCGAAGAGGTATCTCTGGGCCCTCTCGGTAATGCACATCACTATAAGCCTTGCAAGCAATGTGACTAATGAGTTAGTTGCGGGATGATGCATTACATAACGAGTAAAGAGACTTGCCGGTAACGAGATTGAACTAGGTATTGACATACCGACGATCGAATATTAGGCAAGTAACATACCGATGACAAAGGGAACAACGTATGTTGTTATGCGGTTTGACCGATAAAGATCTTCGTAGAATATGTGGGAGGCAATATGAGCATCCAAGTTCCGCTATTGGTTATTGACCGGAGACGTGTCTCGGTCATGTCTACATAGTTCTCAAACCCGTAGGGTCCGCACGCTTAAAGTTCGATGACGGTTATATTATGAGTTTATGTGTTTTGATGTACCGAAGGTGGTTCGGAGTCCCGAATGTGATCACGGGCATGACGAGGAGTCTCGAAATGGTCGAGACGTAAAGATCGATATATTGGACGACTATGTTCGGACACCGGAATAGTTTCGGGGAGTATCAGGCATATACTAGAGTGACGGGGGGTTACGGGAATCCCTCAGGGAGACTAATGGGCCTATTGGGCCCTAGTGGAGAAGAGGAGGGGTGGCCTAGGGCAGCCGCGCGCCCCTCCCTCCTAGTCCGAATTGGACAAGGAGGGGGAGGCGCCCCCTTTCCTTTCCCCCTCTCTCTCCTTCCCTCTCCTCTCCTACTCCCACATGGAAGGGGGGAGTCCTACTCCCGGTGGGAGTAGGACTCCTCATGGGGCGCGCCTAGGGTGGCCGGCCCCCTCCCTCTCCTCCACTCCTTTATATACTGGGAGGGTGGCACCCCTTGGAGAGACAACAATTGATCTCTTGGATCTCTTAGCCGTGTGCGGTGCCACCCTCCACCATAATCCACCTCGATAATATCGTAGCAGTGCTTAGGCGAAGCCCTGCATCGGTAGAACATCATCATCGTCACCACACCATCATGCTGACGGAAATCTCCCTCAAAGCTCGGCTGGATCGGAGTTCGAGGGACGTCATCGAGTTGAACGTGTGCTCAACTCGGAGGTGCCGTGCGTTCGGTACTTGATCGGTCGGACCGTGAAGACGTACGACTACATCAACCGCGTTGTGCTAACGCTTCTGCTTTCGGTCTACGAGGGTACGTGGACACACTCTCCCCTCTCGTTTCTATGCATCACCATGATCTTGCGTGTGCTTAGGAATTTTTTTTGAAATTACTACGTTCCCCAACAATATCATATAGTGCCATTGCTTTCTCCCGTGCATATCTTGTGATACTTATCTCATGTGTTTGGTTGAGGCTCAATAAGCATAGTGGAAAGGAAGAGAAGAGCAAAAGAAAAAAAGTCAAAAAAAATCTTTTAAGCAAGAAAAGAAATATCATAAGCTTAGAAGCAAAAGAGTGTTGAGCATGAAAAGAGATACTTGTGCATGAGGATACATGGAATAGGAAATATTTAGCTTGCATACAAATGGGTTGGTGCCAAGTGGTGAATCGTGCCCAAGTGTGCAATCAAGCTAGTGCTCTCCTAGTGTTTGTGCAACACGAGCTTAGTCTTTGTTAGGCAATTTTGTATTGCTCATCCCTATAGTTGCACAGGCCCCATTATCCCACCGTGTGTGTTTCTTTATTGCCCTCCTCTATATTTGTGATCACTTGCTTTGCATTTCGAGTCCTTACGATTTATTTCAACATTTACAATATCTTGGACTTCAATTTGCATGAATTTGTGCCACTTATCCTAACCAAGCCATTCTATAAGCTTTACTTTGTAGGTGTGAGTGAACAAGTCCGGTACCAATTCCACTATTCTTTCATTTCACATTGAGTGATACGAGATACATCCTCAACTTTGGGAAAAGGTAGCTTGGTATTCTTTATCTCATTTCCTACTCACCTTTTCTCAAGTCTTGTGATTGATAGGCAAAGCACATCATCTCCGGTCTACAACCACCACGACGAGTTCGATGCTATGAAGAAATTCATCGAAGCTAAGATGGAAAAGCACATGGAGGAGCTCAAGGTCATCATCGACAACCGCAAGCGGTCTTCCTCATCTTCAAGAAGACGCTGAAGTGCAAGGGTTCAAGAACTACCATCTTCGGCAAGTACACCCCGACATCGACACCGACAAGACCATGAAGAGCAACCTGCTGGAAGAGAGTTGGCTTCTCTGCCACACCCGTGAACATGGTCCTTCGACCCCCGTGCACACGGCCTCCTGCACCCTCGTGTGCATGGGCTATACAGAGCCGCGACATCAGCCCCAAGACTACGACTTCTTCAACAACATTGGCATCTTTGCCAAGTGACTTCAGGCATCTTTGCCTTCGAATGTACAACATCTTCGCCTACTCCATGAGCTCAAGTACACTACTTCCACGAGCTACTTCGAATTCACCGATGATGATGAGATTCCATTCTTTGGGACTCATGATCCCGAAGAGTACCTCAAGTGGGAGTGCAAGATGGACGACTACCAAAAGCTACACCAAGTCCCCTCCGAAGATCAAGTGAAGTGCGCCACAAGTACCCTCCATGACTACACATCAACATGGTGGCTTCATAGACCTTCAACAAGCTTCACCATGACGTGGCCCACGATGAAGAAAGCGATGAGGCGAGAATTTGTGCCTTCCACCTACATGGAACATCTTCAACGCCAATTGGAGAACACCATACAAGGATCCGAGTCCCTCGATGAGTACTTCAAGAATGTGAAGAGAGGCTTGCGACGAGCCGGCGTGGACGAACCCATTTGGATGAAGTTCTACTTCATGATGGGATTGAAAAACGACATCTCCAAGACTATCTTCCTTGAGAACTAGAAGTCCCTCGATGACAACTACATTGGTGCTCTCAAGGCGGAGCAAGAACTCATGAAGGCCAAGTCTACGCGACCCCAAGCGCACTATACGACGACCACACTCCCAGATGGCGAGCATGAAGCTTGTACCACTGAGATGTCCAAGCCAGACGAACTCCAAGATGACGTTCCCAAGTTCGACTTCACCGCCATCCTCTTTGTGGCATTGATGATATCGAGTCTACTACGACTCTTTTTTAAGACGGTGCGGCGACGATTACGACTACGGAGCAACTAAAGGACCAAGATTTGGAGGCGAGCGACACGGTGACGAGCAAGGATGATGCTTCCATATTTGGAGGCGAGATTGATGATGTGTCATCTTCGGCCTTCATCCAGGATGAGAGTGATGATGTACCATCTTTGGCCTTCATCCACGACGAAGACTACGAGATGGTTGAGCATGGGATTTTCCCTTTGACCACGGCGACGTATGATGACTTGAGTGACTTGTGCCACCATATTAAGAGTGAGAGTGACTTCACCACTAGCCCCATATATGACGAGTTGCCCCAATTCCCATGTGAGCAGAGCCACCACCACCACTACTCAAGTGATTTGAGTGACTCCACCGTATGTGACATTGAGTGCACCTACCTTGAGGGAGTGAGTGAGCCACCACCATATAGAGAGAGTGAGGTAGTTGATAGGGCATGTGAGGCCGTTTTGATTTCTAACAACTTAACCTCTACCTCTATTATGTCTTCTCATTTGGTGCTAGGTCCCATATATGATGATGCGCTGATCCACGACGACTTCGTCCTTCCTTTGGACAAGACGATGGCCATGGTGGACTATGATGCACCCCCCCCACATGGTTCCATCCCGATGATGAAGTTGACCACGATTTGGTTCTTACCACTTCACCTACACCACAAGAGTGGAATGAGAAAGGTAATATAGGTGAAGCTGATACTCTAGTCCCGCTAGTGGACATTCTTTATATTGATTGCTTGCATGATGTTGATCCACCTATTACCATGCTTCATAATAGTATGATTTCCCCATGCGATGATTTGCCCATTTATGATGAGTATCATATGAAAGCACTTCTATGGCGCAGCATTTATCATCATGGAAGTGGACACTTCCGTGATGATAATTTTGGTATTGTCATGGACTACGACAACACGAGTATGACTATCATGATTCTGTCATAAAATCATCATGGATGTACATGCATGACAGAAAATGTGACCTACTGATGTCGCTTGAAGCTACGTCGGTATTTCCCCAAAGAGGAAGGGATGATGTAGCACAGCGGCGGTAGGTATTTCCCTCAGATATGAAACCAAGGTTATCGAACCAGTAGGAGAACCAAGCAACACAACATAAACAACCCTTGCACACAGATAACAAATACTCGCAACCCGGCGTGTTGAAGGGGTTGTCAATCCCTTCCGGGGTACGACGCCTCAAGATAGGCAAACAGACGTGAGATAAATTATAATATATTGATAGATCGCACGTCAAAAAAAAATAGAAATAAAGCGCGGCAAGGTATTTTTGTATTTTTGGTTTAATAGATCTAAAAATAAATGCAAGGAAAAAGTAGATCGCAAAGGCAAATATATGAAATAGAAGACCCGGGGTCGTAGGTTTCACTAGTGGCTTCTCTCGAGAAAAATAGCAAACGGTTGGTGAACAAATTACTGTTGGGCAATTGACAGAACTTCGAATAATCATGACGATATCCAGGAAATGACCATTATATAGGCATAACGTCCAAGATTAGTAGACCGACTCCTGCCTGCATCTACTACTATTACTCCACACATCGACCGCTATCCGGCATGCATCTAGTGTATTAAGTTCATGGAAAAATGGAGTAATGCAATAACAACGATGACATGATGTAGACAAGATATATCTATGTAGAGATAGACCCCATCGTTTTATCCTTAGTAGCAACGATACATACGTGCCGGTTCCCCTTCTGTCACTGGGATCAAGCACCGTAAGATCGAACCCACTACAAAGCACCTATTCCCATTGCAAGGTAAATAGATCAAGTTGGCTAAACAAAATCCAAATATCGGAGAAGAAATACGAGGCTATAAGAAATCATGCATATAAGAGATCAAAGAAACACAAATAACTTTCATGGGTATAAAAAGATAGATCTGATCATAAACTCAAAGTTCATCGATCCCAACGAACACACCGCAAAAGATTTACATCATTTGGATCTCCCCATTGTATTGAGAATTCATAGAGAGAGATATGAAGCCATCTAGCTACTAACTATAGACCTGAAGGTCTACAAAGAACTACTCACGCATCATCGAAGAGGCACCAATGGAGGTGGTGAACCCCATCCGAGATGGTGTCTAGATTGGATCTGGTGGTTCTGGACTCTACGGTGGCTGGATGAATATTTCGTCGACCTGCCTAGGGTTTCTGGAATATTGGGGTATTTATAGAGTAAAGAGGCGGTCCGGGGGGGACCCAAGGTGGGCACAACCCACCAGGGCGCGCCTGGGCCCCCTGGCGCACCCTGGTGGGTTGTGCCCCCCTCGGGGCACCCCCCATGCACAGCTTGGGCCCATTATATTCCTTCTGGTCCAAAAAAAATCTCCGTGGAGTTTTGTTGCGTTTGGACTCCCTCTAATATTGATTTCGTGCGATGTAAAAAACATGCTGGAAACAACAACTAGCACTTGGCATTATGTGATGCGGAGCATCCCTCGACCATCACCATGGACGTCACACCACCACCGTAAGCACGGAGACAACCAATGACAAGAGCACACACACACACACGTGCCATCGAAACCGAGGTTATCTCTTTCCTCTTCGAGTTTCATTCGAATTGGCTTGTGAATCGGGTCCTACCTCAAATGGAGACGTTATGCATTCTTAGGTACTTGGCAGATCATCACGAGGAAGCACAGAGGAAACACAAAGTTCACCCGGAGACACGTAGAGGAAGGAGGAGTGGAGCCACTGGACACCCCGGGTGCCCGACCCCTGCATCCCCGGGTGCCCGACTTCCGGTTGTTGCTGGATCTGGCCGCCCCGGGTGCCCGGCCGCCCCAGCCTAGGCGCTGCCCGCCGCCCCGGGTGCCCGTCCACCCCGCTGGTCGCTGGCCTTGCTTTCGGGTGCCCGGGCCGTGACCCCCGGGTGACCGACCTCGCTCCTGGGCTGCACCAACAGCCACCCCGGGTGCCTGGGCTGTCAACCCCCGGGTGCCCGGCCCCCTTCAGTCGCCCCTCGGGCGGTGGCCCTGACTGGTCTGGGTGCCCGACCGGTTTTACCCCGGGTGCCCAGACCCCTCCGCAGGCATGCGTGCCTCTTGGGGCTTTTGCCCTTGTAACCCTCTCCCCCTCTTATTTCGCCCCTAGACTATAAGTACCCCCACCTAGCTCATTAGAGGGATAACAAAGTATATGAGAGAAATTAGAGAGCTTTGCTCCTTGTACCCACTTCTATAGGAGATCAAGACCTCCTAGGAGAAGATCCCTAGTGGATATCAAGCCCCATCTTGGGAAGATCCCCATCATAGGATCATCAAGACCTCTCTCCTCATAGGATTGGGATGAACTAGTACCTTGTATCTTTCCTTTGTTGTCCTTGAATCATTGTGACCTCCTGTGTGTTCTTGGATCCAGCATATGTGTGACTGGATCTAGTCAATTTGAGTGTTTTCCCTCTCTTGTGTTCTTCGTGTTCTTGGGGATTTCCCCTCCAATTCTTGAAAGATCTCCATCTAGGGTTCCACCCTACAACACTATGTCAATAGGTTAGTACCAAAAAATGATATAAAATGACTATAAAATAATTGTAAAACATCCAGGTTTGATAATATAACAGCATGGAACAATAAAAAATTATAGATACGTTGGAGACGTATCAACATCCCCAAGCTTAACTCCTACTCGTCCTCGAGTAGGTAAGTGATAAAAACAGAATTTTTGATGTGGAGTCCTGCCTAATGATACGTCTCCAACGTATCTATAATTTTTGATTGTTCCATGCTATATTATATTCTGTTTTGGATGTTTAATGGGCTTTATTATACACTTTTATATTATTTTTGGGACTAACCTATTAACCGAAGGCCCAGCCCAAATTGCTGTTTTTTTTGCCTATTTCAGTGTTTCGCAGAAAAAGAATATCAATGAAACCTTCGGGAACTAGATTTTCGGAACAAACGTGATCCAGAGGACTTGGAGTCTACGTCAAGAAATCAACCAGGAGCGCACGAGGGAGGGGGGCGCGCCCTCCACCCTTGTGGGGCCCACGTTGCTCCACCGACATACTTCTTCCTCCTATATATACCTACGTACCCCCAAACTATCAGATACGAAGCTAAAAACCTATTTCCACCGCCGGAACCTTCTGTACCCGTGAGATCCCATCTTGGGGCCTTTTACGGCCCTCTGCCGGAGGGGGCATTGATTACGGAGGGCTTCTACATCAACACCATAGCCTCTCCGATGATGTGTGAGTAGTTTACCTCAGACCTTCGGGTCCATAGTTATTAGCTAGATGGCTTCTTCTCTCTCTTTGGATCTCAATACAAAGTTCTCCACGATTCTCGTGAAGATCTATTCGATGTAATCTTCTTTTGCGGTGTGTTTGTTGAGATCGATGAATTGTGGGTTTATGATCAAGATTATCTATGAACAATATTTGAATCTCCTCTGAATTCTTTTATGTATGATTGGTTATCTTTGCAAGTCTCTTCGAATTATCAGTTTGGTTTGGCCTACTAGATTGATATTTCTTGCAATGGGAGAAGTGCTTAGCTTTGGGTTCAATCTTGCGGTGTCCTTTCCTAGTGACAGCACGGGCAGCAAGGCACGTATTGTATTGTTGCCATCAAGGATAAAAAGATGGGGTTTATATCATATTGCATGAGTTTATCCCTCTACATCATGTCATCTTACTTAAAGCATTACTCTGTTCTTATGAACTTAATACTCTAGATGCATGCTGGATAAATGTCGATGTGTGGAGTAATAGTAGTAGATGCAGGCAAGAGTCGGTCTACTTGTCACGGACCTGATGCCTATATACATGATCATACCTAGATATTCTCATAACTATGCTCAATTCTATCAATTGCTCAACAGTAGTTTGTTCACCCACCATAATACTTATGCTCTTGAGAGAAGCCACTAGTGAAACCTATGGCCCCCGGGTCTATTTTCCATCATATTAATCTTCCAACACTTAGTTATTTATTTTGCCTTTTATTTTACTTTGCATCTTTATTTCTCTTTATCATAAAAATACCAAAAATCTTATCTTATCATATCTATCAGATCTCACTATCATAAGTGACCATTGAGGGATTGACAACCCCTTTGTCGCGTTGGTTGCGAGGTTCTTATTTGTTTGTCTATGTGCGAGGGACTCATGCGTGATCTCCTACTGGACTGATACCTTGGTTCTCAAAAACTGAGGGAAATACTTACGCTACTTTACTGCATTACCCGTTCCTCTTCAAGGGAAAACCAACGTAGTGCTCAAGAGGTAGCAAGAAGAATTTCTGGCACTGTTGCCGGGGAGATTCGCGCTAAGTCAAGTCAAGTCAAGACATACCAAGTACCCATCACAAACTCTTATCCCTCGCATTACATTATTTGCCATTTGCCTCTCGTTTTCCTCTCCCCCACTTCACCCTCTTGCTAAAACTTCGTCCTCTCTTGCCGGGGAGATACGCGCCAAGTCAAGTCAAGGCAAGATTCATCCTCTCTTTCCGTCCGCCTCCTTTTCGCTTGCCTCTTGTGTTGCCATGTGCCTTCTATGTGCTTGCATCTTCTCTTGCTAAAAATCTATTGATATGGATCCACTTAAAGTCTTCTACTTGGATTATCTTCGATCCCTATGCGCTCGTGCTGAAACCCCAACTAGTCTAGTTGATGGGAAATCTTTAGATGAGCATGCTCATTTTGTGCGTCACCGTTTGTTTGAAAAAGGGAGACTCTTATGGAATCAAATAAACAAATTTTTGTGTTATGCTTGGAATCTTTGTGAAATTTTTCATATTACCTGTTGCTCTAAGAACCCTAAAAAAACACCTTCCCTACCTATGTGAGTTTAATGAAAATGAAATCTTGTCTTCTTATGCAAAGGGTGTTTATAGTTACTATGATATCAAATAAGTTGAAGAATTTGTTGCTTTTAAGGGTGCTTATGAAGTTGCTTCTTTGATTGAAAAGTATGATATTACTATTTACGAATCTGAAATTTTTGAAAAACTTGAATATTGCTATGAAAACTATGCTCATAATGTCTATGTCAAAGAATTTATTGAAAGAATGACCGTTGCTTCTAAAGAATATAATGATATGCATGAATCTATAGATAATTATGATTCCGATGATTTGATTGAAAGATCCCTTGATGAACATTATGCTTCTTGTGGCCATGATGCCAATATTATGAAGATGAATTTGCTATGTTTCCTTATGTTAAACATAAGATCGTTGCTATTGCGCCGATACTTAATAGCTCCATTGATGAAAAGCATGATTGCAATGATTTTACTATAAATTCTCTTGATGTCAATTGTGCTAATAATATACAAGACCCTAAGCTTGGGGATGCTAGTTTTGCTATGTCCTCTACTTGTTGCAATGATCATGATTAGGGTGATTCTTCTTACGATCTTAAAATTTTACTTACTCCCCATGATGAATATGAGATTGATAATAATGTTTGCAGTAATATTGAAAGTGGGTTTGGAAGAGTGTCAACTTTAGATCCCACATATTTGGAAAATGCTCAATCTTATGAAATTTTTGATAGAAGTGGGTTTGGAGAGGTCAAGACTTTAGTTAATGTTGATCCCACTATTTTGGAAGATTGTCAACTTCGCATGCATGTGGATTGTGTTGAAAATATTTTATGTGATAACTATTTTATTAAATTTGCTTATGATCCCACATGTAATTATTATGAGAGAGGAAAATATGGTTGTAGAAATTTTCATGTTGCTAAATTACCTCTCATTATGTTGAGATTACTATTGTTATTCTCCTCTTCCTTGCATATGCTAGTTTTTGATTTCTATGATAATTTGTTTGCCTTCAAGACGCCTATCCATAGGAAGTGTGTTAGACTTAGATATGTTTGTCACATGCTACATGATGCTCCTTTTGTGCTTCAATTCTTGTCTTTCATGTGAGCATCATTAAAATTATCAATGCCTAGCTAGGGGCGTTAAACAATAGCGCTTGTTGGGAGGCAACCCAATTTTATTTTAATTTTTTGCTTTTTGCTTCTGTTTAGGAATAAATATTTGATCTAGCATCTTGTTATATTTTTTTTATGTTTTAATTAGTGTTTGTGCCAAGTTAAACCTATAGGATCTTCTTGGATGATAGTTATTTGATCTTGCTGAAAATTCCAGAAACTTTCTGTTCACGAAAACAATTGTTAAAAATCACGAGAACGTGATAAAATACTGATTCCAGTTGCAGCAGATCAATAAACAAATTGTCTAGGTCTTCCTATTTTGATAGATATTTTGGAATTCCAGAAGTTTGCGTTAGTTACAGATTACTACAGACTGTTTTGTTTTTGACAGATTCTTTTTGTGTGTGTTGTTTGCTTATTTTGATGAATCTATGGCTAATAAAATAGTTTATAAACCATAGAGAAGTTGGAATACAGTAGATTTAACACCCATATAAATAAATAATGAGTTCATAACAGTACCTTGAAGTGGTGTTTTGTTTTGTTTCGCTAACGGAGCTCACGAGATTTTCTGTTAAGTTTTGTGTTGTGAAGTTTTCAAGTTTTGGGTAAAAGATTTAATGGATTATGGAACAAGGAGTGGAAAGATCCTAATCTCGGGGATGCCCATGGCACCCCAAGATAATCTAAGAATACCAAAAATCCAAAGCTTGGGGATGCCCCGGAAGGCATCCCCTCTTTCGTCTACTTCCATCGGTAACTTTACTTGGAGCTATATTTTTATTCACCACGTGATATGTGTTTTGCTTGGAGCATCTTGTATGATTTGAGTCATTGATTTTTAGTTTACCACAATCATCCTTTCTGTACCCACCTTTTGAGAGAGACACACATGATTCGGAATTTATTAAAATACTCTATGTGCTTCATTTATATCTTTTGAGCTATATAGTTTTTGCTCTAGTGCTTCACTTATATTTTTTAGAGCACGGTGGTGGATTTGTTTTATAGAAACTATTGTTCTCGCATGCTTAAATTGAGAAATTAGTCCAAAAGTAATAGGCATCCAAGATTAGTAAAAAAATCCTTATGAGTGTGTTGAATACCATGAGAAGTTTGATGCTTGATAATTGTTTTGAGATATGAAGATGGTGATATTAGAGTCATGCTAGCTGAGTAGTTGTGGATTTGAGGAATACTTGTGTTAAAGTTTTAGATTCCAGTAGCATGCACGTATGGTGAACCGTTATGTGATGAAGTCGGAGCATGATTTATTTATTGATTGTCTTCCTTATGGGTGGCGGTCGGGGACGAGCGACGGTCTTTTCCTACCAATCTATCCCCCTAGGAGCATGCATGTAATACTTTGCTTTGATAACTTGTAGATTTTTGCAATAAGTATATGAGTTCTTGATGACTAATGTTGAGTTCATGGATTATACGCACTCTCTTCCTTTCACCATTGCTAGCCTCTCTAATACCGCACACTTTTCGCCGGTATCATACACCCACCATATACCTTCCTCAAAACAGCCACCATACCTACCTATTATGGCATTTCCATAGCCATTCCGAGATATATTGCCATGCAACTTACCACCGTTCCGTTTACTATGACACGCTCCATCATTGCCATATTGCTTTGCATGATCATGTAGTTGACATCGTATTTGTGGCAAAGCCATTGTTCATAATTCTTTCATACATGTCACTCTTGATTCATTGCATATCCCGGTACACCGCCAGAGGCATTCACATAGAGTCATATTTTGTTCTAAGTATTGAGTTGTAATTGTTGACTTGTAAGTAAATAAAAGTGTGATGATCATCATTTTTAGAGCATTGTCCCAAGTGAGGAAAGTATGATGGAGACTATGATTCCCCCACAAGTCGGGATGAGACTCCAGACGAAAAATGAAAAAAAGAAAAGAAAAAAAGAGGCCATAAAAAAAGAGAAAAGGCCTAAATAAAAAATGAGATAAAAAGAGAGAAGGGACAATGTTACTACCCTTTTAGCACACTTGTGCTTCAAAGTAGGACCAGATCTTCATGATAGAGAGTTTGCTATGATATCACTTTCATATACTAGTTGGAATTTTTCATTATAGAACTTGGCTTGTATATTCCAATGATGGGCTTCCTCAAAATACCCTAGGTCTTCGTGAGAAACCGAGTTGGATGCACACCCACTTAGTTTCTTTTGTTGAGCTTCTATATACTTATAGCTCTAGTGCGTCCGTTGCATGGCAATCCCTACTCACTCACATTGATATCTATTAATGGGCATCTCCATAGCCCGTTGATAGGCCTAGTTGATGTGAGACTATCCTCTCCTTTTTTGTCTTCTCCACAACCACCAATCTATTCCACATATAGTGCTATGTCCATGGCTCACGCTCATGTATTGCGTGAAGATTGAAAAAGTTTGAGGACCAAAAAGTATGAAACAATTGCTTGGCTTGTCATCGGGGTTGTGCATGATTTAAATACTTTGTGTGGTGAAGATAGAGCATAGCCAGACTATATGATTTTGTAGGGATAACTTTCTTTGGCCATGTTATTTTGAGAAGACATAATTGCTTAGTTAGTATGCTTCAAGTATTATTATTTTTATGTCAATATTAAACTCTTGTCTTGAATCTTTCGAATCTGAATATTCATACCACAATTAAGAGAATTACATTGAAAATTATGCTAAGTAGCATTCCACATCAAAAATTCTGTTTTTATCATTTACCTACTCGAGGACGAGCAGGAATTAAGCTTGGGGTTGCTTGATACGTCTCCAACGTATCTATAATTTTTATTGTTCCATGTTATATTATATTCTGTT
Organism: Aegilops umbellulata; assembly: GCA_032464435.1. Taxonomy (NCBI): domain Eukaryota; kingdom Viridiplantae; phylum Streptophyta; class Magnoliopsida; order Poales; family Poaceae; genus Aegilops; species Aegilops umbellulata. The sequence continues at coordinate 388,049,932 of CP136054.1, read as the reverse complement.
TTGGATGTTTAATGGCCTTTATTTTCCACTTTTATATTATTTTCGGGACTAACCTATTAACCGGAGGCCCAACCCAAATTGCCGTTTTTTGCCTATTTCAGTGTCTCGCAGAAAATGAATATCAAACGGAGTCCAAACGGAATGAATCCTTCGGGAACGTGATTTTCGAAACAAACGTGATCAAGAGGACTTGGAGTCTACGTCAAGAAATCAACCAGGAGAGCACGAGGCAGGGGCGTGCCTACCCCCTGGGCGGGCCCTCCACCCTCATGGGGCCCACGTTGCTCCACCAACGTACTCTTCCTCCTATATATACCTACGTACCCCAAAACTATCAGATACGGAGCCAAAAACCTATTTGCACCGCCACAACCTTCTGTACCCGTGAGATCCCATCTTGGGGCCTTTTCCGGCCCTCCGTCGGAGGGGGCATTGATCACGGAGGGCTTCTACATCAACACCATAGCCTCTCCGATGATGTGTGAGTAGTTTACCTCAGACCTTCGGGTCCATAGTTATTAGCTAGATGGCTTCTTCTCTCTCTTTGGATCTCAATACAAAGTTATCCACGATTCTCGTGAAGATCTATTCGATGTAATCTTCTTTTGCGGTGTGTTTGTTGAGATCGATGAATTGTGGGTTTATGATCAAGATTATCTATGAACAATATTTGAATCTCCTCTGAATTCTTTTATGTATGATCAGTTATCTTTGCAAGTCTCTTCGAATTATCAGTTTGGTTTGGCCTACTAGATTGATCTTTCTTGCAATGGGAGAAGTGCTTAGCTTTGGGTTCAATCTTGTGGTGTCCTTTCCCAGTGACAGCAGGGGCAGCAAGGCACGTATCATATTGTTGCCATCGAGGATAAAAATATGGGGTTTATATCATATTGCATGAGTTTATCCCTCTACATCAAGTCATCTTACTTAAAGCATTACTCTGTTCTTATGAACTTAATACTCTAGATGCATGTTGGATAACGGTCAATGTGTGGAGTAATAGTAGTAGATGCAGGCAAGAGTCGGTCTACTTGTCACGGACCTGATGCCTATATACATGATCATACCTAGATATTCTCATAACTATGCTCAATTCTATCAATTGCTCAACAGTAATTTGTTCACCCACCGTAATACTTATGCTCTTGAGAGAAGCCACTAGTGAAACCTATGGCCCCCGGGTCTATTTTCCATCATATTAATCTTCCAGCACTTAGTTATTTCTTTTGCCTTTTATTTTACTTTGCATCTTTATTTATCTTTATCATAAAAATACCAAAATATTGTCTTATCATATCTATCAGATCTCACTCTCGTAAGTGGCCGCTGAGGGATTGACAACCCCTTTATCACGTTGGTTGCGAGGTTCTTATTTGTTTGTGTAGGTGCGGGGGACTCATGCGTGATCTCCTACTGGATTGATACCTTGGTTCTCAAAAACTGAGGGAAATACTTACGCTACTTTATTGCATCACCCTTTCCTCTTCAAGGGAAAACCAACGCAGTGCTCAAGAGGTAGCACCTAACATGTCATATCATAATATTTTCTTTATAGCATGGACAATTGGACTTTTATGTGATTCAAAGCAATAGTCTAGTTTTGACATAATAATTTAGATACTCAAGCATATCAACAAGCAACCATGTCTTTCAAAATATCAACACTAAAATAAGTTATCTCTAGCCCGTCATGCTCAACCATTGATCCATTTGTTGGCACGCGAAATCGCCGCGTAACACCAGGATATTTGTCGTGCTTTCGTGACGACGAACGATTGCTTTACGAGCAAAGCAACAAAGATTCCCTCGCTTTCGTGGAGGAGAACCAGATGCTTTCCAGCGCAAAACGACAAAGATCACCAAACCCTAGGGCTGCTAGGGCTCGACAGGAAGTAGCGACAGAAAATAGACGTACGTGAAAAAGTAATGTATTTGTTGATAGATCGATTGCTGGGGCGTTTCCAATTGGCCATGGCCTTATATATAAGGCACACTGGACTTTGACGTATACAAGGCAGGACTTGGTGTACACGAGTTGAATTCCAAAATCAAACCGATTAGAATCTAATCAGGTCATTCTAATTGGGCTACCATGTATAGTACTTGACGTTTTACATTAGGCTAACTTGCATGGTGATCCCTTCTGACCGTATACACACCTTGCCTTATCAATTAAATATTCCGGCCACGTCGCTATCACCAGATAATATAGTAGCCCAAGTTCTAAGCATACTCGTACAAATACCTTGAGCCTTCAAAGAAAATAATGAAATACTCCGGCAACGTCGCAAATCAACCTGGATAATAGCCATCAGCACTAAGCATACTTCTCTGCACACGTAGATATATAGACCATGCACTCCACGCCCATAGTTTAGCTTAGCACCCGATCCTTCTTAGAACTTGCATCTTTGTTGTCCATGAAAATTCTTGTTGCAATACTTAAAAAATGCATCAACCGATCAGCTTAATAAATCATTGAATCAATTTGGCTCATCATATATTAACTAGCCAAATTATACCATCAACACATGCCCCCCTGTTTTTGATACAATTGCATTGACCAAAAATACTATAGCAGTTACCGTATGATGAAGTCGATCACGATCATATCATTACTCAGGGTGATGTCCAAAGATACATCGGCCAAATTTTCTTAGGGCGATACCTCAAATAATATATTGGCCAAATTTGCTCAGGGCGATACTTTAAATAACATATCGACCACAGCATGTTCACGCCTCCTGCCACATGCTAGGATAGTACTTCTTCAAATAATTTCTATTGAGAGCTTTGGACAACTTTTCTCCCTGCAAAGATTGTACAAAATATGAATTCCCGGTAACAATCTCTAAGATTTTGTACGGGCCCTCCCAACTCGGCGACCATTTGCCGAATTTCCTATCTTTGGTTCCAATAGGTTAAATCGTTTTCCACACTAAATCTCCTGTTTGAAACGATTTCTCTCACACATTTTTATTATAAGCCTTGGCTACTGTTAATTTTTCCTTCTCAATTTCTCGCAAAGCTCTTAATCTCTCTTCTGAAATGTCATCTATCTTATCCATCATCAGGTCATTATAATCTACAGCCGACAAATCATTTTGTCAGGCCACTCTAAGAGCTTGTAAATTAACCTCTACGGGTAACACCGCCTCTTGGCCATATACTAGATCATACGGTGATACTTGAGTCTGCTCCGTGCTTAGATATCTGATGAGCCCATAAAGCTTCCGAAAGTACTTCATGTCACCTTTTCGGATGTTCCTCAATTTTCTTCTTTATAAGCTTAATTAAAGTCTTATTGCTAGATTCAGCCTGTCCATTAGCTTGAGCATAATAAGGCGATGAATTTAACAATTTAATTCCTAAAGATTCGGCAAATTCACGAAATTGACGAGACATAAAAGAAGCACCTTGATCGGTAGTTAAAGTTTGAGGAATACTGAATCTATGAATAATATGCCCCAAAACAAAACTAATAACTTCCTTATGTGTCATATTTTTTAAAGGAACCGCTTCAGTCCATTTAGTAAAATAATCTGTAGCAACTAGGACGAAGCGATATCTTTTAGAAGACGAATGATGTATTTCACCAATAAAATCTAAGCCCCATCCCCTAAATGGCTTGGCCTGATTATGGGATTTAACATAGACGCAAGCGCTAACTGTACATTACCAAATTTTTGACATGCCTCACAACCTTTATAGTACCGAAAACAATCCTCTAGCAAATTTGGCCAATAAAACCCCGCTCTTTTTAACAACCATCGCATTTTGTGAGCCGGCTGATGTGTTCCACATATTCCTTCGTGCACTTCACCCATAGCTATCCTAGACTGATCAAAATCCAAGCATTTTAAAAATAACCCATCTATTGTTCGGTGATACAACTCGTCGTTAAACAAAGTATATTTTAAAGCTTGTTGCCGAATTTTCCTATCTCTTGTTTGACTTGGATCCTTTAAATGATTAACTAGAGGAACTCTCCAATCACTTAGTTCTAAATTATTTGCTAATTCGGTAGTTTGTGACCTATGCACCGAATCTGCAGTACATTGTACAACTAGTTGTTCAACTGTCCTAGGCCCAAGTGCACCCTGTGGAAAAGTATCCACCATTATAGACTCAACATGCATCGGCTTGTCTAATATAAAAAACATTCCTTTACTAATGTGATAACCGGATGCTTGCTGTGCTAAACAATTAGCTCTAGAATTCTCTTCTCTAGGTATACGATGGATGGTGAACGTATCTAGAGACTTAATTATGTCTAAACATCGGTCCAAATAACTATTTAATAATCCATCAAAACATTGAAATTCGCCTTTAATTTGTTGTACTACCAGAAGCGAATCCACAAAAGCATTTACATCCTTTACACCCATATCAACTAAAGTTTGTAATCCAAACAGTAAAACTTCATACTCAGCTTGGTTATTAGTGCAAGGATATTCCAGACGGACCGATGTATCATAAACAACATTATTAGGTGAAACTAAAACATTACCGACGCCTTGCCCATCCCTACAAACCGATCCATCAAAATAAAGCTTCCATGGACACACTAACATAATTAATATTTTCATCATCTTTAATCCTATGATCAACAATGAAATCGGCGATAACTTGACCTTTCATAGCACGCAACGATTCATATGTTAAATCGTATTCTATTAGCGCGTAAGCCCACTTTCCAGTCCTACCACTAAGAATCGGTTGTTGCAACATATACTTAATGACGTCGGCCTGGCAAGCTACTACACACGTACTAGAAAGAAGATAAGGCCAAAATTTGGTACATGCATAATATAAAGATAAGCATAACTTTTCAATAAACACGTACCGACTTTCGGCGTCGAGCAAACAACGGCTTAATTATGCAATGATGTATAATTTGCCGCTGACCTCTTGCGCCAACACCGCACCGATCACCCTATCTTCTACAGCAATGTACAGCCTGAACGGCGTACCGGACTTGGGCACCCGCAATATTGGAGGATTCGACAAGCATCGCTTTATATAATTATAAGCATCTCGTTGCTCTGCCCCCCAAGTAAATCCGGCTTCATTCTTTAGCCTAAGTAGAGGAACAAACGATTCAATTTTACCTGCAAGGTTAGATATGAATCGTCTCAAGTAATTAATTTTTCCTAACAACCTTTGCACATCCCTTTTACATGTGGTTTCCTCCAAATTTCTAGTTGCCTCCACTTTCTTAGGGTCAATCTCTATGCCATTTTCATGAATTATGAATCCTAAAAACTTACCAGCCGACACGCTAAAAGAACATTTGAGTGGGTTCATTTTTAATCCATACCGGCGCATCCTTTCAAAAGCTAATCTCAAATCAGCTAAATGATGATCAAACCCATCTGATTTAACAACTATGTCATCAATATATATTTCTAGTACAATGCCCAGAAGAACATGAAAAATTAAATTCATAGCTCGTTGATACGTCTCCAACGTATCTATAATTTTTTATTGCTTCATGCTATATTATCTACTATTTTGGACTTTATTGGGCTTTATTTTCCACTTCTATATTATTTTGGGACTAACCTATTAACCGGAGGCCCAACCCAGAATTGCTGTTTTTTTTGCCTATTTTAGAGTTTCGGAGAAACAGAATATCAAACGGAGTCCAAACGGAATAAAGCCTTCGGGAACGTGATTTTCTCACCGAACGTGATCCAGGAGACTTGGACCCTACTCCAAGGGACAAGAGAGGCGGTCACGAGGGTGGGGGCGCGCCCCGCTGCCTCGTGGGCCCCCTGTTGCTCCACCGATGTACTCCTTCCTCCTATATATACCTACGTACCCCCAAACGATCAGATACGGAGCCAAAAACTGAAAGTGCAACTATCCCTAGGTGGTTTTGGTAATTCATAACAACATATAGCTCACTGAGCTAATGCTATTCCAAAATGATTATTTCAGGAAAGCTCAATAATTGGCATGGCATGGATGATGAAAGTGGATCCCTCAAAATGCTAAGGACAAAGGATTGGCTCAAGCTCAAAAGCTCAAGACTCTTCATTTTATATTTTAGTGATCCAAGATCACATTGAGTCTTTAGGAAAAGCCAATACTATAAAGGAGGGATGAGGTGTTGCTTAATGAGCCTCTTGCTTCATGTGCTTAGTGCTATGCTCCAAAACCCTCAGCTACTTTCCCATATCCACACTTGACCTAAACCTAAACCCAAACTCGGACCTACCAATTCTTTCAACCCGGCGCCACCGAGTTTCACATGTCATAGCAACTGCCAAACCCAAAGCAAATCGGTTCTACCGATAGGGATCTCGGTCTCACCGAGATGGGATTCCAATTTCTCTGTTTCCTTTTCGTAACTTTTCGGTCTCACCGAAAGAGCGGATCGGTCCCACCGAGATTGCAATGTAAACTCTCTGTTTCCTTTTTGTAACATTTCGGTCTCACCGAAAGAGCAAATCGGTCCCACCGAGTTTACCTGACCAACTCTCTGGTTAGCTTTTTACCAAATCGGTCTCACCGAGTTTGTGTAATCGGTCTCACCGAGATTACGTTATGCCCTAACCCTAACCATATCGGTCCTACCAAGTTGCATGTCAGTCCCACCGAAAATCACTAACGGTCACTAGGTTTACTAAATCGGTCCGACCGAGTTTGTTGATTCGGTCCCACCGAGATTGGTAAATTGTGTGTAACAGTTAGATTTTGTGTGGAGGCTATATATACCCCTCCACCTCCTCTTCATTTGTGGAGAGAGCCATCAGAACACATCTACACTTCCAACTCACATGTTCTGAGAGAGAACCACCTACCCTTGTGTTGAGCTCAAGATATTCCATTCCTACCATATGAATCTTGATCTCTAGCCTTCCCCAAGTTGCTTTCCAATCAAATCTTCTTTCCACCAGATCCAAATCCTATGAGAGAGAGTTGAGTGTTGGGGAGACTATCATTTGAATCACAAGAGCAAGGAGTTCATCATCAACACACCATTTGTTACTTCTTGGAGAGTGGTGTCTCCTAGATTGGCTAGGTGTCACTTGGGAGCCTCCGACAAGATTGTGGAGTTGAACCAAGGAGTTTGTAAGGGCAAGGAGATCGCCTACTTCGTGAAGATCTACCGCTAGTGAGGCAAGTCCTTCGTGGGCGACGGCCATGGTGGGATAGACAAGGTTGCTTCTTCGTGGACCCTTCGTGGGTGGAGCCCTCCGTGGACTCGCGCAACCGTTACCCTTCGTGGGTTGAAGTCTCCATCAACGTGGATGTAGGATAGCACCACCTATCCGAACCACGCCAAAAACATCCGTGTCTCCAATTACGTTTGAATTCTCCAAACCCTTCCCTTTACATTCTTGCAAGTTGCATGCTTTACTTTCCGCTGCCTATATACTCTTTGCATGCTTGCTTGAATTGGGTGATGATTGCTTGACTTGTCCTAAAGTAGCTAAAATCTGCCAAACTCTAAAATTGGGAAAAGGTTAAGTTTTTATTGGTCAAGTAGTCTAATCACCCCCCCCTCTAGACATACTTCAAGGTCCTACAAAAACCTAATTCCACCGCCGCAACTTTCTGTATCCACGAGATCCCATCTTGGGGCCTGTTCCGGAGCTCCGTCGGAGAGGGCCGTCATCACAGAGGGCTTCTACATCATCATAGCCCCTCCGATGAAGTGTGAGTAGTTTACCTCAGACCTTCGGGTCCATAGTTAGTAGCTAGATGGCTTCTTCTCTCTTTTTGGATCTCAATACAATGTTCTCCCCCACTCTCGTGGAGATCTATTCGATGTAATCTTCTTTTTGCGGTGTGTTTGTTGAGACCGATGAACTGTGGGTTTATGATCAAGTCTATCTATGAATTATATTTGTATCTTCTCTGAATTCTTTTATGTATGATTGGTTATCTTTTCAAGTCTCTTCGAATTATCAGTTTGGTTTGGCCTACTAGATTGGTTTTTCTTGCCATGGGAGAAGTGCTTAGCTTTGGGTTCGATCTTGCGGTGTCATTTCCCAGTGACAGAAGGGGCGGCAAGGCGCGTATTGCATCGTTGCCATCGAGAATAACAAGATGGGGTTTTTATCATATTGCATGAAACTATCCCTCTACATCATGTCATCTTGCTTAAGGCGTTACTCCGTTTTTAACTTAATACTCTAAATGCATGCTGGATATCGGTCGATGAGTGGACTAATAGTAGTAGATGCAGGCAGGAGTCGGTCTAATTGTCTCGGACGTGATGCCTATATACATGATCATACCTAGATATTCTCATAACTATGCTCAATTCTGTCAATTGCTCTACAGTAATTTGTTCACCCACGGTAGAATACTTATGCTCTCGAGAGAAGCCACTAGTGAAACCTATGGCCCCCGGGTCTATTCTCATCATAACAATCTCCATCACTTTAACCTTGCTTTGCTTTTTTATTTTGCCTTTTACTTTTTACTTTGCATCTCTATATCAAAAATACCAAAAGTATTATCTATCATCTCTATCAGATCTCACTCTCGTAAGTGACCGTGAAGGGATTGACAATCCCTAATCGCGTTGGTTGCGAGTAGCTATTGTTTTGTGCAGGTACGAGGGACTTGCGCGTGGCCTCCTACTGGATTGATACCTTGGTTCCCAAAAATGACGGAAATACTTATGCTACTTTGCTGCAGCATCCTCTCCTCTTCGGGGAAAACCAACGCAGTGCTCAAGAGGTACACTAGTTGGTATGTAGCGCCGACATTTTTCAACCCAAATGTCATAACGACCCACTCAAATAAACCAACAAAACCTGGGCAACGAAAAGCAGTCTTTGACATATCTTGTTTGGCCATAAATATTTGATTATAACCTGCATTACCATCTAAAAAGCTAATTACTTTATGTCCCGAGGCATCATTAATAAGCATGTTGGCTATAGGCATAGGATATTCATCTTTTGGAGTAGCCTTATTCAAATCTCTAAAATCAACACAGATTCTAATATTACCAGTATTTTTCTTTTCCACGGGCACAATATTAGAAACCCAATCTGCATATCTACACGGCCGAATAAACTTAGCATTTAACAACCGATCAACTTCTTCTTTGATGCGGTCATACAAATTAGGATTGAAACTTCTACGAGGTTGTTTTTACAGCCTAAAACCAGATTTAACTAGAAAATACCCCGCGCGTTGCTGTGGTACATTTTGTCAACATTAGATAGAAAATGAAAAAAAGAGTATTATTTGGAAAATCACATACTAGCATAGGTTAATTGTTTGGGTGTTACCATTTGTTGGATTGTTACAATGCATTACACTATGTGCATTGACAATCTACATATATTTTTTGAGCCAATATAGATGGGCTTCTAAGTGTTCCTCTAATTATTGTATTAACATGTTAGTAGAGAGTTTTTTAGCTTGTGTCATCCACCAGCATGTGTGTGGGGTTAGGGAAGGAATGCACGTGAGGAAATATTTTCTCTTGAACTTGATTGATTTTTAGAGCCCGTCTTAGAGATTACACAAAATCATTGATGTAGTGCACGGTCCGAGATTAAGGATTTACTTGCTTCCAGCATGTTGTAAACCTAAATTCAATATAGCCATTAAGATGAACAGGACAATTTAGAAACTAATGTTAGTGCCAAAACAAATGTGAAGATCTCTATAAGTGAAGTGACCATCTGCCTTTTCTTCAATAAAAATTAATGTCGTACTGAATCATAGATGTAATAATAACCTTTCAATCTCCACAACTCGGCATGAAGTTCACTAACAATTCAGGTTGTAAAATTCTAGCCAAAACCACATATGAAAAGTATAGTGCGAACAAAATGGTCAGGGTATGCTTCACTGTAACGACCTTCTTGAGCAAACCAAGGATGTTGAGGAACTGAAAAACATGTAAAAACATACATACAGAGCAACCAAACCAGGAGAAGAGTGCAAGTAAAAAAATTGTCTTAGCATCATGTGGAAACTTACCGGCATGGATAAGAATAGTGGGAATCGATGAATCCAATTGATTAAAGGCATGGCATTAAATCCATGGAGAAAAACCATCAACCCAAAAGGAAGTGCCCCTATAGAAATCCTATCGCTACTCATACCGAATTAAATGGACACTCCCTGCACACACACACACAAAAAGAATTAAATGGACACTGTGGGAATTGGCCTAAGGATTGGGTCTGATTCCATGGCATCACATCCGTCCCTCAAAAGAAAATCTCCTTGATGTCAGAACCAATGCTTAAGGAGTAGCCTATGTTCAATTTCTATTTGTTGCCAAATAGAGATTTGCTCTTCTAAAAAACTGTGACTCTGCATTACATACATAGTCCTTTAGTAAACATAAGATAGCTCCAAAAATACTCAAAGATTTTTTTATATAGTAGGCAGAACACCTGATTTTTTTTCTAAAAAGGAAGCACATGTGCGCATGTAATAATCTTAAAAATAGGGGTCGAACTGGCAGCTGATTGCATCTATATAAGCAACACACTGACGGACTAACCCCAACACTGGTCGTGCGAAGCACGGCACCCGTACGGCAGCAAAATTGCATGCATGTGGTACTACAAAATTTACACATGAAGACCAAATTAGACTGAAGCAGATTGACACCAACGTATTACTCACATGCGATCCATTGCAGCGGGTTGAAGGTGACCATCCTCTCGATGAGGTCCAACGCGGCGGCATGCACCTTCAGAAACTGCCCCGGGAAGGGCAGGAGGGGGAACTACGGCAGGTGCCTCATGTACCGTCTCATGTCCGGAACTCCGAAAAAAACACAACTCGTTGTGGTTTCTCAGCAAGAAGAGTGGGGCGTGGTTGATGAGCTCCCTGAAGATGCAACCAGTGGATTAGACGCCAATGGTAGCGGACGCAGAGTAGTCGATGGAGTTGAGCAGCAGGTCCGGGGCAGGTACCACCGGGTGATCACGTACTCTGTAATCATGTCGCTCGCCGACGATGGCCGCACCAGACCGAAGTGGAAGATCTTGAGGTCGCAGTTAGCGTTCAGCAGCAGCTTGCTCGGCAGGACAGGATATTTTCCTTAAGAGTTCATGGTTATCTATCCTTGTAACAACAACTGCAGATCAAGAATACGGCCATGGAGCGTCTACCTCAATTGGTATGACGGGAGGAAGGCACTGGAAGGGGGAGATTAATAACAGATTACAGCTGAGGTAACTGAGAGGAATAGGGATGTGTCATCCTTAATTGGGAGTACGGGAGGAGAGGGGCTGGGAGGGGGAGATTTATAACAAATTAAAGTCGAGATAATTGAGAGGAACGAAAGAGGAGAAGATGAAGAGCAAGAAGGAAATGAATTAGTTGTTGCACATAATAAAGAGGTACATGAGTTTCTCGTACAGGATATAGTAGTGGAAATTCATTTTTTGCTGACAAGGCATATCCCGTGATTTGGAATGCCGCATGGTGAGGGAATTAGTGGTAGTGGGAACTAAAAATCTGATGTGGCATGCATGCTGAGGTGGAGTGTGTGCATGTTGAGAGAACTCTTAGTAGTGGGGATCAACTTCTTAAGAATGTAAGATAGGTAATCTATGTTCTACCAAATGTCTACTCAAATCGGGCATCTCAGTATAATTCCAAGCAAAGCAATCAACGAATTCTTTAAGTAATAAACATACCTTACTTTTCTGATCGGCTTTCAAGCTAGCTTTGATAAATGTAGGCCTCGGAATATTTTTATCACCAATAAATTTCTTCAAGTGGATCAGCCGATAAGAATCCCTGTCAAAGATTTTCCATGTTATCAAAATCTTCAATAGTTTCATGCATATCGTTTTTTCCGGAATGATACTCCTCCGTGCGTCTTTGCAGCCACTTAATACTGTCGTCTTTATTCATCATCTATATAGATAAATCATTAAGGCGAGCTACGTTAGCCGGCTGTGCATTTATAGGTACAAAACCATCTCTACCAATACTAATGTAATCATAGTCCGATAAATCCCTACCGGTTAAACATCGCATCTCACCGTGTTGCCAATCAACCGGCGCGTCTGTCAAAGCAATGCATGAAGAATTATCGGCCTCAATCACCTCCACATCATCATTAACCCACTGAATTAAGCACTGATGTAAGGTAGAAGGGATGCAACAATTTGCATGAATCCAGTCGCGTCCCAACAGAATATTATACCAGCCTTTGACATCAACAACAAAAACGCAGTCGGCAACGTTTTGCTCCCGACCGTGAGCTCCATAGAAATAACACCCTTAGCCTCGGACAATTCCCCTGAGAACCCACTAAGTCCCATATTGCTCTTCATTAACTCGCTCTCTTTTTGGTTCAGTTTTGAAAATACTGAAAAGGGCATAATATTAACACCTGCACCGCCATCAACAAGCATGCGACCAATAGACTTACCATCAATATGACCTCTGATAAATAATGGCTTCAGGTGCTGTCCATGCTTCTCCGGTTTCTGAAATGTAGCATTCTTTGGACCAAGAACAAGCTCAGCAATTTCGGCCTCGGGCGCGCGAAACTTAGCAGGCAACGCGAACACCATATTAACATCCATATCAGTTGGTACATCTGTATCATTCTCTGAATTTTTTGCAATAATTGTGTCATATGTATTTTTATTTACCTCCACCGCGATGCGCTTCTCCTTCCAAGTCTTTGTAGGCACCATTGGTTTATCCTGATTGAACCATCTATCGTGCTTATTTTCAGCTATCTCTTCCTTTATTTCCAATGTCCGCAGTCGCTGTACACGGCGTTTCTGAGTGTGAGTAAGTCCATTCGGGCACCATTGAGGTGGTGGTTTAGTCCTTGGCGTGACTGACTTAATTTGGCTGCCCCCCGGATAGATTGGCGTGTATTAGCATACTTCTGTTTTTCTGGCAAACATTTTATCTCTGGCAAAAAAACTTCTTTGCTGATCATATATGGTACTGGAATTAAACCCCTGGCCTCGTACATTGCTTGAGTCCCAACGTGTAAATGTACTAGTATTAGACTTGAAACTCCTCGGAGGAAAACTCTTGGACGTTTCTGTGCAACAATTCTTTATGACCAAATCAGCTTGTGTGCTAGAAGATTTAGGCTCCTGAATAGAACGTGAGGATATAGCATCTGTCCGTGTGTCGCGGGGGATGGCTGACCCCCGCGGGCACCTATGGGGCCGGAGCCCCTTTCGTTGTCCGGAGGGGGGCGGAGGGAGCGCGGAGAGCAGATCGAAGCGGGCACACGGGCGGTTTACCCAGGTTCGGGCCGCGATGGACGCGTAAAACCCTACTCCTGCTTAGTTGTATTGAACTGGGGAGCTCGGGAGCTTGGGGAGCTAGCTGCACCGAGCGTATGGCTGTCTGGGTGCCGATTCTCCGAGCCCCGGAACCTGGAACCGAACCCCGGAACCTGGAACCGAACCCCGGAACCTCCCCCCCGGAACCCCTTTCTACGTCGCACACGGGCCTCCTTTTATAGCACAAAGGGGTCACCGACAGGTGTCAACGTAGGAGAAAGGGGTAAAAGTGTAAAAGGGGTGGTAGCTGTAACAGTGCGGGAACGGTGGCGCTACAGTGCGGCACAGTGTTATCATACCTACTTCTGACGGTAGGGGACAAGGGCATTAAATGCCCGTCACGGTCGCTCGGACAGCACCGAGGCGGACCGTTAGGTGCGCCACCGCTCGCCACGATGGCGGCTGCATGCCGCCGCATGCCCCAGGCTGCGCGGTGCCTCGCCACGTGCCCTCGGGGGAAGCCCCGGAGCGACGCGTGGCGGGCGAGCTGGAGCGCAGCCTTGAGGTGGCGATCTTGCCGCGGCAAGTGGCTTGCCGCGGGGGTCGTCTTCCTGTGCCTGATAGCGTGCCAGCTATCCGGCCTTGCCGGGGCGCTTGGCGCGCCACGGCGGGCTTCTCTTGTGATGCCTGGGTTCGGCCTTCCCGACAAGCTCCTCTTGTCGGGGGCTCGATCTTCTGTCTCGTTATACTTTGTTCTTGGATGGCCTTTCATGGGTGCAGTCGTCCCGGCAAGCTCCTCTTGCCGGGGTCTTGTCTTCTCGGCCCGGCAAGCTCCTCTTGCCGGGGGCCTTGTCTTCTTGACCCGGCAAGCTCCTCTTGCCGGGGGCCTTGTCTTGAATGCTTGGTCTTCTCTTGGCGCTTCCGGGGCGGGCCTTGCCGCAGGGTGCTACAACTGCCCGTGCACAAGTCTGGGGTACTAAGGTACCCCTACTTTAGTACACCGACAGGAGCCCCCGGGCCTGGGCCACACACGGTGCCGAGCGTCGTTGGGCCAGGCCCTAACAGTGCACGGGCACGCGTGGCCTTGGTCGCGCTGCTCCTTAACTCCGCATCCGCCGCGCCTTCCCCAGGCGGTGCGCGCTTACCGCGGCGTCGTGGGGGCGGGGCGTGCGAGGTGAGCGTGACGTGGGTGGCGTGCGCGGAGCTGAACCGCGCAGGCGCGCGTCACGTCGCGCACGATCTCTCGATTCGGAGAGGCGAAGCGTCCCCCCCCCCCACCTCTCCCTCTTATAGCGGAGGAAAGTAGGGGCGGTTCGCCTTTCCCTCGGTCACCACCCCTCTAAAACCTCTGCTACCTCCTCCTCTCAGAGGCAGCAGCGGTTTGTTCTTGGGGCGCCCGTCGTCGTCAGCTCCAGCGATCTCCCTCCCCTGCCTCCGCCATGGCCCCGAAGAGCGATAAGGCGAAGGGGAAGGCTGCGAAATCGGCCGAGGCGCTACAGCTTGAAGTGCTTCGGAAGGAGACGGCGACGTTCCCTCCCCAGCTCGGTGCGGTGGAGCTGAGGGACAGGTACTCCCTTTTCTGGTCGACGAAGACGCGAGCGCATCCGCGCACGCGGGTGCTCCCCGCCGAAGCCCAGAAGCAGTACCCGACCGGGTATCCTTTCTTCGTCGTCTTCTTCTACTGCGGGCTCTGCCCGCCGTACTCGGAGTTCTTCTCTGAAATCATGAGCACCTATGGCCTCCACCTCCTCGACTTTACCCCCAACGCCGTCCTCACAATGGCGGTCTTTACGCACCTTTGCGAGAACTTCGTTGGAATTCGTCCCAACGTGGCCCCCTTCCGGCACTTCTTTGTCCCTCGGGTGGAAAAAGGGGAGCCGCTGTCCGGTGGGATCGCCTGGGTTTCCCGGTCCGGCCAGAAGGGGGCCTACTTGGGCGGGGATCTCCGCAGCAGGTGGGAGGAGTGGAGGGCGGAATGGTGCTTGATTGTCGAGGATCGTCCGCAGCCGTTCACCGCCGTGCGCCGAACTCCGGTGGTGCGCGGCGACGACTGGAGCGAGGTGTCCTCGGACGACGCCAAATTGAAGATCGCCGTCACCCGGATCCTGCGCCTCAGGCTCGCCGGACTCACCGTCGGCGCCGTCGGCGCGGATTTCCTTCGCCGTCGCATCGCTCCCCTGCAGGAGAGGAGGAAGCCGGCTTGGGAGTTCCGGAACGCGGCGGACATCATGAGGCTGCGTCCGGGCCTCAATTTTAATTTCACCGTGTTGGAGCACGACGCGATGTTGAAGGAGTTGTTCAAGCACGACCCTGACCACCCGGAGTGGTTCCGGCTGCCGCCGGGCGTCGTTCCCTTGTGCAACAACTCGTCGCTCAGCCATATCCTTGCGATGATGCCATTGTGCGACTCGCACGGGGTCAACGCGACCTGGCAGGAGCCGCCGGATGACGTCATGCGGGCCTTCTTCGACGGCCTGGAGGAGGAGCCAGTCGACCCTGCCGAGAAGGATGGCCTCACCCGAGCCACCACCGCGGCGGAGCTAGCTTACATTGCCTCCAGGATGGAGGAGGCGGCGGCCGCCGCGGCTGCGGGCGAAGCTGGGTTCACCGTGGCCGAGGCGGAGGCGGCGGAGGCGGAGAGCCTCGCCGACCCGATGGAACTTGTCGACCAGGGGGAACCGGCCGGGCTTGGCGGCGAGGACGAGCCCGCCCAAGACGCGAGCGGCTTGCCGGAGGTCGGCGTTGCCTTCCTGCAGCCTCCGGGCGGCTCGTCGCAGGCGGAGCCCCCGGCCCGGCCGAGGAGGCGCCTCCGCAGGGCCGGGTCGGCGGCGGGAGCGGGGTCCCCGCGGGCTGGGGCTTCGGTTGCCGCCGCGCCCCGTGCCGCGGCGTCGACGGGGGCGGAGTCATCTACAGCCCCCGCCAAGCGGCCTCGGGAGCCCACTCCCCCGCCCCCCCGTGTCAGGGCCGAGCCGGTTTTCGACTATTCAGCGCTCAGCTCCGACGAGGAGGACGGAGAGTAAGTTCCCCATGGAGCTCATATCTTTTTTCCTTGATGGTTCGTCCTGTTCGACAGCTCATTCGCTCTTCCTTTGACCCGGTCCCCTTCTCAGGACCCTGGCTCAGAGGAGAGCGAAGAGATCGAGGATCCCGTGGGTCATCCTTGATGACGAATCTCCCCCGGCAAGCGAGGTCGTGTCGGAGGCGCCCTTACCGGACCCGGCAAGGGGTCCTCAGGGCGGCTCGCAGCGCAGCCCCCAGCGTGAGCACATGACTCGTCCTTGCTGCTTGGCGCGTACGCGAGCCCTCCCTTTTCTTGTTGTTTGATGCGAAGTTGTTGCTTTTGGGCAGGAGCGGAGCAGCTCCGGCGGGCGCGTCCAGAGGGCGCCTCCGCCGTGCCGACCGAGTCCGCTACCCCGCCAAGGGAGAGAGCCTCGGCAAGGGAGGACCTTCCGACAGGGGACGCGGCCGACGGTCCCCCGGCCGCGGCGAGCGCAGCGCCCGCCTCGGATCCGACGAAGGCTGAGGCCGTTGTCGAGGAGGGCGCGCGTGGCGATGCCGACGACGTCGCCGGTGCCCAGGAGGCGGACGGCGCTGATGTCCCCGTGGGCGACGGGGAGGCCGAGGAGCAGCAGAGGCTTGCCGCCGCGGAGCTACCCGCGCGGGAAGGCGAGCTGGTGCTGGAAACGGCCAGCCTCGCCGACCATGAGGAGGAGGCTGCCGCACGCGAGCGGGCGCTCAGCGGAGACCTGAAGAAGGCGCGGGATGCTGCCGCAGCCGCTGAGATCACCAAGAAGGGGCTGGAGGCGAGGGTGGCGCAGCTCGATTCTGACCTCAAGGCGAAGGACGAGGAGCTCGCCGCGCTCCGGCTGGAGCGCGAGAAGGGTGCGCTCACCCTTGGTGAGCTTCAGGGTCGCTTCGCCGAGAAGATCCGGGAGCTTGACGCCGCCAAGAACTCCAACTCCACTCTGGAACTGAAATTGGAGGCGCTCGGCAAAGCGCTGGACAGCGCTAAGGAGAAGGAGGCGGCCTTACGGAAAGAGGTCGACGGCAACGAGGAGCTGCTGAGGCGCGCCGCCGCTTCTCAGAACACCTTCAGGGATACAGTGGAGCGGTGGACCGAGGGCCTCGTCGACATCGCCGCCACCATCGACAAGGAGCTGACGCTGCTGGGGATCGAGGGCCACCAGTCTCTTGCCGACAAGGACGCCGCGCCCAGCGCCAAGCTCACTTCCTTCTTCCAAGGGGTGGCGCAGGCGCTCCAGCACCTCCGAACGTCGCTCCCGAAGGAGCGGGCCGACGAGATGCGGGGGGCCATCTCCGGGGCCCTCGAGAGGGTGCTGGCGAAGATCGTTTTCCGCAATCCCGACATCAGGCTTACCAACGTCCTCAGGCCCTTGCCGGAGAACGCAGACCTGACGGGGATCCAGGCCCTCATCGCCCCTATCGTCAAGAAGGCGGCCGGGGTCAAGAGGATCGAGGGTGACCGCGTAGATTAGGCCGCCTGCCCCTTTCTTTTATCTCCCTTTCCCTGCCGCTGTTAAACATGCCACGGAAACGGCTGGTTAGGGCAGCAGTAAGGCATTTTGTAATATAACTTTTCATCTTAAGCTATGCATCGCGCTGTTATCCCCTCTACTTGACCGGCGCCTTGTTTGTTTCCGCCCTGCGCTTTCGGGGACTTGCCGGCGCAGGCCTCCGCCTTGCCACGGGCGCCGAGCGCGGGACGTCAGCGACCCGCTGGCGGGGCTACCACCGGCAAGAAACCTGGCCGCGGCTGGTTGCCGCTCACTCAGATTGTTGAGCAGGCTCAAAGCAAAGCAAACGGTGCGACTGCGGTCGCAGCACGCTTGGGGTGCCGGGCAAGCTCGAAACAAAGTGAGGACGCTACTCGGGGTGTAGCACACTCAAGTCGTTGAGCGGACTCGAAACGGAATGAGGGCGCAACCAGTCTCGTGCCGGTCCTTCCGCGCTCAGGCCTCTCAACCAAGGCTCGGTCGTTCGAGGGAGATAACTCTTAAAAATCAATGGAGCAATTGCTCGAGCTTCGGCAACTTATCTTCTCTTATCGCTTGCCGCCCGGTGGGGTGAAACCTCCTTGGGCAGCATCCAGCCCATCCTGGGGGTAGGTGAGGGCGCAGGGCCTCACGACCCTCCGGAGCTAGGCGTAGCTATGCTTGGGGATCCGCGCCCCTCTCTGCGCCAAGGATCACATGCGACCGCGGCAAGACTTGGGCAGAGAGGATGGTTGGCGGAAACAGGTTCCGGCAACCGCGCTGGCGAAACTCCTCCCATGGTTGGCGTCGACTCGTTTGGATCTTGGCGGACGAAGCGCGCCGAAGAACGAGGTCGCCTTTTTTCGCGGCTTCCGGCGCTAACCGCTGCGGCTACGGGAGCGGCGCAGGGTTCACTGGAGGCGAGCGGTTCGCCCAGCGGCCGGAAGGCGGTCCTCCTCAAGGAGCAGCTGCTTCTTGCCCGAACTCTGCGTGAGTGGGTACTCGAGGAGGGCCGTGCACGATTCCGTAGGGAGGAATGCCTCCGCCCCGCGGAGCGGGGCGGATAGGTACCTGTTCATACCTGAGCTTACCAGTGTTCGCTTGAATCAGATACGCACCACCTCGACGCATCCCCTACCTGGCGCGCCAAAGATGTCGCGGGGGATGGCTGACCCCCGCGGGCACCTATGGGGCCGGAGCCCCTTTCGTTGTCCGGAGGGGGGCGGAGGGAGCGCGGAGAGCAGATCGAAGCGGGCACACGGGCGGTTTACCCAGGTTCGGGCCGCGATGGACGCGTAAAACCCTACTCCTGCTTAGTTGTATTGAACTGGGGAGCTCGGGAGCTTGGGGAGCTAGCTGCACCGAGCGTATGGCTGTCTGGGTGCTGATTCTCCGAGCCCCGGAACCTGGAACCGAACCCCGGAACCTGGAACCGAACCCCGGAACCTCCCCCTCGGAACCCCTTTCTACGTCGCACACGGGCC
Source organism: Aegilops umbellulata (assembly GCA_032464435.1). Taxonomy (NCBI): domain Eukaryota; kingdom Viridiplantae; phylum Streptophyta; class Magnoliopsida; order Poales; family Poaceae; genus Aegilops; species Aegilops umbellulata. The sequence goes on along the minus strand of CP136054.1, from coordinate 388,030,750 downwards.
TCCTTTTATAGCACAAAGGGGTCACCGACAGGTGTCAACGTAGGAGAAAGGGGTAAAAGTGTAAAAGGGGTGGTAGCTGTAACAGTGCGGGAACGGTGGCGCTACAGTGCGGCACAGTGTTATCATACCTACTTCTGACGGTAGGGGACAAGGGCATTAAATGCCCGTCACGGTCGCTCGGACAGCACCGAGGCGGACCGTTAGGTGCGCCACCGCTCGCCACGATGGCGGCTGCATGCCGCCGCATGCCCCAGGCTGCGCGGTGCCTCGCCACGTGCCCTCGGGGGAAGCCCCGGAGCGACGCGTGGCGGGCGAGCTGGAGCGCAGCCTTGAGGTGGCGATCTTGCCGCGGCAAGTGGCTTGCCGCGGGGGTCGTCTTCCTGTGCCTGATAGCGTGCCAGCTATCCGGCCTTGCCGGGGCGCTTGGCGCGCCACGGCGGGCTTCTCTTGTGATGCCTGGGTTCGGCCTTCCCGACAAGCTCCTCTTGTCGGGGGCTCGATCTTCTGTCTCGTTATACTTTGTTCTTGGATGGCCTTTCATGGGCGCAGTCGTCCCGGCAAGCTCCTCTTGCCGGGGTCTTGTCTTCTCGGCCCGGCAAGCTCCTCTTGCCGGGGGCCTTGTCTTCTTGACCCGGCAAGCTCCTCTTGCCGGGGGCCTTGTCTTGAATGCTTGGTCTTCTCTTGGCGCTTCCGGGGCGGGCCTTGCCGCAGGGTGCTACAACTGCCCGTGCACAAGTCTGGGGTACTAAGGTACCCCTACTTTAGTACACCGACACCGTGCATGTGGGTCATGCCCAGAATTAGTTTGCTTCTCAAATTGATTAAACTGGCCTGCTTGCCGCAACTTTACGCCATTGCTTTTCTCCTTTGTACCGAGAGCTTCTTTTGAGACACGACTTGTTTCTGTACAATTGACAATACCTTCATCTGACTGGTGTTCCGCTATTTTCAGACCATGAGCAGCATCTAAATCATCTGCACTTTTTTCGAGTTTAGGATCGAAACGTTTCATCGGCATCCATACTCGCTTGTAGTTGCCCTTATAGTTGTTGCGCTCTGCAATGCGTACCGGTGATCGACCTCCTCGAATCTCGATGGCGTTATGTGATCTAGCCACCTCATTGAAACGAGCCCTTTTCTCATGTACGTTTGGTCTAAACATAGGCCTCGGCGGGATCCATCCCGGCTGAAAATAACCTGCTGGCCCTGTAGGATATGGCGCCCAAGGATTAAACCCCCATGGAGGAAACTGCGGATACATAGGTGGTGCACAACCCCAATATGCCGGTTCCATTGCAAAATACGGCTGTTGTTCATACGCACTTCCTTGCCATTGCTCATGACCGCGGGGTCCAGAAGGAGATATTGGACGCTTATTACCTCCGAGCCAATTAAACACATTGCTGGTCTTGCGTGAGGTATATTTTTCCAACAACATGCTAATTGTCAGCTTTGGCCTTGAAGCTTGTTTTCTTTTGCCATTAACTTTCCATACTCCTGGTTCTGGATTTTTTGGTTTGATCATCCTTGGAGGAGCATTGTAATCAACAACATTTTTCTCTCTTGCGGATTCGGTCTGATCCGACCGAATACGCATTTTTTTACTCTCAAGATCGACCACATTGATAGGAAAATGGTCACTGTCGAGCTTCATTTTACAACCTTCTGTAAACGTCAATCATCCTTCATTGATGGTCGATTATACCTGTCGACGAAACACGTTACAATCATTAGTAGCATGAGAAAAAGAATTGTGCCACTTACAATAAGCTCTTCTACCCAATTCTTCTGGAGGTGGAATTACATGACCTTCTCTCTCTAATTAATTTATTCTGTAGTAACATATCAAAATTCTATCACACTTGCTAACATCAAAAGTGTATTTAATTTCATCTCTTCTAGCAGGTGTAGGTTTCAAAGTAGAACATGAAAATGGTTTTGACTTTGGTGCTTGAACCCATTCGGCTACACATATGTTAACATCATCCTCACTAGCCGAATCACTATCATAATTTAAGGCATTAACCACATGGTTATCCTTCTCTTTATTTCTATTTTCTTTAAACCGGTTGTATTGTTTAATTTCCTTAGCCCGATTTTCTTGTGCCAAAGCCTTCTGCAAAACTTGATTAACATCTAAAAATTCTTGCCCTTCTAGTTTATCCTAAATATGAGCGAGTAGACCCGAAAAGGCAAGAACGGCTAAATCCTTTTCGGCTATGGTCAAGCAACCATGTCTTTCAAAATATCAATGCTAAAATAAGTTATCTCCAGCCCGTCATGCTCAACCATTGATCCATTTGTTGGCACGCGAAATCGCAGCATAACACCAGGATATTTGTCATGCTTTCATGACGACGAACGATTGCTTTACGAGCAAAGCAACAAAGATTTCCTCGCTTTCGTGGAGGAGAACCGGCCGCTTTCTAGCGCAAAACAGCAAAGATCGCCAAACCCTAGGGCTGCTAGGGCTCGGCAGGAAGTAGCGACAGAAAATAGACGTACGTGAAAAAGTAATGTATTTGTTGATAGATCGATTGCTGGGGCGTTTCCAATCGACCATGGACTTATATATAAGGCACGCTGGACTTTGACGTATACAAGGCAGGACTTGGCGTACACGAGTTGAATTCCAAAATCAAACCGATTAGAATCTAATCAGGTCATCCTAATTGGGCTACCATGTATAGTACTTGACGTTTTACATTAGGCTAACTTGCATGGTGATCCCTTCTGACCGTATACACACCTTGCCTTATCAATTAAATATTCCGGCCATGTCGCTATCACCAGATAATATAGTAGCCCAAGTTCTAAGCATACTCGTACAAATACCTTGAGCCTTCAAAGAAAATAATAAGATACTCAAGCAACGTCGCAAATCAACCTGGATAATAGCCATCAGCACTAAGCATACTTCTCCGCACACGTAGATATATAGACCATGCACTCCACGCCCATAGTTTAGCTTAGCATCCGATCCTTCTTAGAAATTGCATCTTTGTTGTCCATGAAAATTCCTGTCGCAATACTTAAAAATGCATCAACCGATCAGCTTGATAAATCATTGAATCAATTTGGCTCATCATATATTAACTAGCCAAATTATACCATCAACACCATTCATGAAACACACTCGAATATTAGCTACACCTAGTACTCAAGTACGATCATATTGCCTCCTAGTTGGTGTTTTTGTAAGAGAAGATGGAGACTCAAATTCAAAATAAAACTTGCATAATGTAAAAGAAAGGCCCTTCGTAGAGGGAAGTAGGGATTTGTAGAGGTGCCAGAGCTCAAAGCGAAAAATTGGAGATAAAAAAATTTTGGGAGGTGTATCCATCCCACCAACGAAAACTACTTAGAGTTCCCAACACTTTCCATGCTAGATATATCATAGGCGGTTCCCAAACAGGAAATAAAGTTTATTCCTTTTTCCACCATACTTTCACTTCCCATGGCTAGCCGTATCCACGGTTGCCCTCCATACCAACACTTTCCAAGGAATTTAGTATTTGACAACATAAAGTAAATTCATTTTTGCATTTCAGGACTGGGCATCCCTGAAACCTTTGCCTTACTCTCGTGCAATGACAAGTGAATAAACACTCATCGTGAGAATAACACATCTAGCATGCAAAATATTAGCCATCCCTCACCGCTCCGCGAGTGAAAGAAACACACAAAAGAGAAGTTTATTTTAAAAATTAGAGATGGCACATGCAAATTTTCTTAGAACGGCAAAAGAATACCGCATATAGGTAGATATAGTGGACTCATGTGGCAAAACTGGTTTAAAGGTTTTTGGATGCACAAGTAGAGATCATAGTTAGTGCAAAACGAGGGCTAGCAAAAAGATTGAGAAGCGACCAACCAATAAACGAATGATCTCATAAGCAAGCATTAAGCATAATTAACACCAAATAATGCACCACAAGTAGGATATAATTTCATTGCATGACTATTGACTTTTGTACTTGCATAGGGAATCACAAACCTTAACACCAATAGTCTTACTAAAACATAATTACTCATCAACATAACTCACATACCACATCATCATATCTCAAAACTATTACTAAGAATCAAGTTTATTTTGTCCAATGATCTTTATGAAAGTTTTTATTATATCCTTCTTGGATATCTATCACTTTGGGACTAATTTTCATATGTTGCTTTTCACAAGCTCAAACAAATATAAGTGAAGATCATGAGCATAATTCTTTTTATTTCTCTCAAAATAATTTAAGTGAAACAAGAGAGAATTTCTTGAAAATTTTAATAACTCTCAAATAAATCTAAGTGAAGCAAGAGAGCATTCCTTCAAAAATAATAAAGCACACAGTACTAAAAAAGATATAAGTGAAGCACTTGAGCAAGTCCATTGCTCATAAAAATTTAAGTGAAGCATAGAGAGCAATTCTAACAAGTCATGACATAATTTTGGCTCTATCAAATAGGTGTGTCCAGCAAGGATTGATGACTTAAAACACAAAATAAAACAAGCAAAGACTCATATCATACAATACGCTCCAAGCAAAACACATATCATGTGACGAATAAAAATATAGTTTCGCGTAAAATACCGATGGTCGTTAGAAGAAAGAGGGGATGCAACTCGGGGGCATCCCCAAGCTTAGTTGGTTGCTCATTCTTTGGATAATAGCTTGGGATGCTGGGGAACCCCCAAGCTTAGACTCTTCTATCCTTCCTTCATCCATTGTAAGATAACCCAATACTTTAAAACTTCAATCACACAAAACTCAATAAAACCTTCATGAGATCCGTTAGTATAAGAAAGCAAACCTCTACTGTAAGTATTGTACCAAACCAATTCATATTTTGTTTTTGCATTATATCTACTGTATTCCAACTTTTATATGGCAAAAATCATCAAAGTAAACCATAGATCCATCAAAATAAGCAAACAGCACAAAGAAAATAGAATCTGTCAAAACAGAACAGTCTGTAGCAATCTGACTTTTTCAGAAACTTCCGGAACTCCAAAAATTCTGAAAACTAGCACGACCTGGGTAATTTGTATATTAATCTTCTTTCCAAAAGAATCAGGGCAAAATCTCTTTCTTATAAAAACTTAGAATTGTTTTTGTGATCGCAAAGTTTCTGTCTTTTTCAGCAAGATCAAACAACTACCACCCAAGAAGATCCTATTGGTTCTACTTGGCACAAACACTAATTAAAACACAAAAAACACAATCATAACAATAGCATAATTGTGTTAACACTCAAGAACAAAAAAGCAAAAATAAATTTTATTCATTGGGTTGCCTCCCAACAAGCGCTAGTTTTGCGCCGTTAGCTAGGCATAAAGCAAGAATCTAAGTTTTGTCATCTTTGGTTCGAGATCCATAAGATGCCCTCATGATTGATTCATAAGGTGGCTTAATTATTGTTCTAGGAAAAGTGTTCCATACCCTTCCTCAAAGGAAATTGGAACTTAATATTGCCTTCTTTCATATCAATCACGGCACCGGTAGTTCGCAAAAACGGTCTACCAAGGATAATTGGACAAGACGGATTGCTATCAATATCAAGAACAGTAAAATTTATGGGCACATAATTCCTATTTGCAAGAATAAGAACATCATAAATTCATTCCATAGGCTTTTAAATAGTAGAATCCGCCAAGTGCAAATTCAAAGAACATTCCTCAAGATTAGTAAGACCAAGCACATCACATAAAGATTTCGGAATTGTAGAAACACTAGCACCCAAGTCACACAAAGCAAAACATTAATAATTTTTAATCTTGACTTTTATAGTAGGTTCCCACTCATCATGCAATTTTCTAGGAATTGAAACTTCTAATTCCAATTTTTCTTCAAAAGCTTTCATCATAGCATCAACAATATGTTTAGTAAAAGCTTTGTTTTGTTCATAGGCATGGGGTGAATTTATCATGGATTAAAACAAAGAAATACAATCAATCAAAGAGCAACTATCATAATTAAAGTCTTTGTAATCCAAAAGAGTGGGCACATCACTAGTTGAAGTTTTGACCTCTCCAAACCCACTTTTTTCGATTTTTTTCAACAACATTTTCACCCTCCGAAATATTGGGACGCCTTCTATCTAAAGTTGACTCTTCTCCAGTCCATTTTTAATCAATCTTAACTTTAATAAATAAGGAATCAATAGAAGAAACACCAATCATTTTAATATCTTCATCACTTTTGCGAAAGAAATCACTAGAAAATGCTTTTTCTAAAAAATTCTCTTTTATCTCTAAGCATAGCAGTTCTTTTCTTACTTTCATCCATAGAAACATAAAGGGCTTTAATTGATTCATCTACTTTAGGCACAAAATTTTTCATCTTTAGATTTTCCAAATCATGTGCAATTCTATCAACACTTCTAGACAAATCATCAATCTTACTCAACTTTTCTTCTATGGAAGTGTTAAAAGCCTTTTGTGTGTTGATAAATTCTTTAATATTATTCTCAAGATTAGAGGCGTTCCTATTATTATAAGATTGATTTCCATAGGAATTACCATAATTATTAGAGGAATTACTAGGAAAAGGCCTAGGATTAAAATTACCTCTATAAGCATTGTTATTAAAATTATTTTGAGAAATAAAATTCACATTGTCGGCGTTCTGGGAACGGGGGTCCCCAGACTTGCGTGCCTGCGGCGTGGCTCAAGTGGGGGCCTAGTGCGGCCCAGCTTCATCAGCTCAAGCTCAAGACCCTCGCGAGGGGCCAAGCCTCGCGGGGCGGACGACAGGAAGCTTCCTCAGAGGCAGCCTCGTCAGGCAGGCTCGCGAGGAGGCGAAGAGATCAAGGCAGGGGTACCTGGTGAGGAGCCCGTGACGCAAGCCATGACGATCGAGACCAGCGGCCGCCAGGCGGGTGCCGGCCTGCGCAGTGTCCTTGTTTCCCCTTCGGTGCAAAGGGAGCAAGCACATGCCAAGGCATCGGGCAAAGGTTACCATTCCGGTGCAACAAGACCAAGACCAGCAGAGCGGCAGGATGGAGGTCACTGTGGAGCCCAAGACGGCGTCATCACCAGTGCTTTTGGCAGCCGAAGACCACCTTTGGTCAGGATAACTTGTACTAGATGTTCCCCTTCAAAATGGCCAATTGTTGGCGCCCTTCCCGCTCATTATTTGGGGAGAGGCCCAGGGCCTCTATAAATAGAGCTAGCCACCACAGAGTAGAGGTATCGGAGGGAGACCCCGGACCAAGTAGAACACCCCGCACCAGCTCAAGAACACCTCTCGCGAGGCTGTTCTTCCCCTGAACTGTTCATCATTAGCCCCTGAGGCAATCCACCACACCACACACTTGAGTAGGGTATTACACCACAACGGTGGACCGAACCAGTATAAATCTCGCATTCCTTGTGTTGTTCATCGTTTCCAGCTTAGATCACACGAGGAGATCGGACGTAGATCGGTAGGGGAGAGATCTCCGCGCGCACCCCAGAATTCGAACTTTAAGGGTCTGCCGGAACCCGAAATCCGACATTTGGCGCGCCAGGTAGGGGTGCCCCGGAATCTTTCTTCCGTTGTTCGCGTGTGATCTTCCGTCGTGTCCATGGCTGACGCTCGTCGGGCTCGCGCCGAGCGCCGGGCTGCTCTTGCCACCCGTGTCGCCCAGACGGCGCCCGTCGGCGGACGCCCCCGTCGTTCCCTGTCGCCTGCCGCCAATGCCGCCACCGGCCCGGCGGGGAACAAGCAGCAGGCCTCGTCCCAGCATCCTTCGGTGCGGCGGGATGGCCGCACCGCCACCCCGTCGCTGACTCCAGCTGGTTCGTCGTCTCACGCCCGTCGCACCCCCACGGACGCGCACGCCGTGCTGCTCCTGGCAAGAGAGCTCCTGCACTACCGCCCCATCGACGACCTCTACGAGGACTGGCTCGCCCGCATCACCAAACTTGTCAGCGCCGCAGGGGGCTCCCCCTTGCCGTCCCTCTCGCTGCCTCACCCTCCATTCCATGCAGGGGGCGATGATTAGGAGGCGCCTCCGCCACCTCCTCCCCAAGAAGGCGCCCTGGCTCCAAGGCGCGCAGCCCCGGGGCGAGACCCTCCGCGTCCGGCGCCTGCGCAGCAAGAAAGGAGCTGCCAGGAGATCCCTCATCCCCAAGAAGGTGCTCGCACGCTCCCAGCGCCGGCGCGCCGCGTCCCTGCGCCTCCACGCCAAGACCCCGCGCTGCTCCAAGCGGCGGCGCGTGGTAATCCCCAGGAGCAGGCCCAGCACCAGCAAAGGGGGCCGGTGGCCACAGCAGGCTGCCGCGCCTTCACGACCGAGCTACGCGGCGTCACATGGCCAGGCAAGTTCAAGCCTGACCTACCCCCTCGCTACGATGGCATAGCAGACCCCGCGGAATTCCTACAGCTCTACGAGCTGGGCATCGAAGCCGCCAATGGAGACGAAAAGGTCATGGCGAACTGGTTTCCCATGGCGCTCAAGGACAGCGCCCGCACCTGGCTCCTGAACCTGGTTCCTGCCACGATCTCCTCCAGGGACGAGATGCACACCCGCTTCATCGCCAACTTCCAGGGCACTCACGACCGGCCCCCGGCCATGAGCGACCTGCGCCGCATCGAGCAACAGCCAGGGGAAACCCTGCAGAAATACATCCAGCGCTTCAAGAATGCTCGCCTCAAGATCCCCAGGGTGACTGAATAAGCCATCATCTCGGCCTTCTCCGATGGCGTGCGCGGCATCAAGATGAAGGAGGAGCTAGCAATCCATGAAGACCTGTGCACATCCCTGGAGCTGTTCAACTTGGCGACCAAGTGCGCCAGGGCTGAGGAAGGGCGCCTCTCCCTCCTCGAGCTCCCGGCAGCCGACCCAGAAGAGACAAATCTCAAGGCCAAGGACGTGAAGCGCAAGGGAGCTGCCGTGCTTGCAGCAGAACCAGACACCGAGCGAGGCAGGGATCAGCCTGAGTCATCCAAGGGCAGCCGATACTACGTGTACCACGACCTCCACACCCACAACACCAACGAATGTCAAGAGCTTAGGGCCATGCGAGATGGGCGAATCGGCCGACGCCCCGAGCGCAACGACAGGGGCTATTGTCGAGGAGGAGGAAGAGGTGGAGGACGATGGGAAGACCGTGGCCCTCGCCAAGGGTGGCGTGACCGACCTCGCGAGGATCGCTTGAAGGACCAGCCTCGCGAGGGAGGTTGGAGGGATCAGCCTCGTGAGGATCGCCCGCACGGCAACACAGACCTTCCTCCTCTGCCGCCACCGCCAAGGAGGAACGAAGACCAACATCAAGATGAGGGGGTTGGGGGCTTCCAGGAGCGACGCGCAATCGCTTGCATCTTGGGTGGCGCCCAAGCCCCAGCATCACAGTGCATCTTCAAGCAGTTTGCTCGCGAGGTGAATGCATTCCTCCCCAAGCTTGAGGCCACGCGCCCTCTCAGGTGGTCTGCGTGCGCTATCACGTTCAGCTAAGCAGATTAGCTCAAGTGCGCGGCAACGACCGGAGTCCTCCCGATGCTTTGCTACCCAGTCATCAGCAATGTGCTGGTCACCACGACCCTCATTGCGGCGGAGCAGGACTCAACGTCCTGTCCGTCGATACATTCGACAATCTCCAAGTGCCGTACGATCAGCTTCAGCTGACCAAGCCTTTCTCAGGAGTCACTGATGGTTCCACTGTTCCGATAGGGCAGGTTCGCCTTCCAGTCACCTTCGGGCAGCGCAACAACTACCGCACCGAGCTCATCGACTTCAACGTCGCCCACATTCGCCTGCCGTACAACGCCATCCTCGAGTACCCAACCCTAGCCAAGTTCATGGCAGTGACTCACCATTGTTACAATGTCCTCAAAATGCCGGGAAGCGGTGGAGTCATCATCGTACCCTGTGAAGAAAGGGACGCAGTGTGTTCACTTGAGCGTGCGTTCCAAGCCGCAGCAATCGAAGACCCAGATCACAGGAGCGGAAGACTTCCTGAGGCGACCCTTAAGAAGAAGAAGGCTTCGCCTGGCCCAAGCCATAAGGAGGCAGGTGCCTCCGGGTAGGGCTGGATGAAAAGCTCGAAGCTCGTGAGCATAATGAACGCTCGATAGTTCGGCTCTTTTCGGCTCATGCTCATTAGTTAAAGAACCAAGCCGAACAATTTTTTTGCTCATTAACATTAATGAGCTTAATGTGACGCCCCCGATTCAATCGTACACTAATCATGCACGCAAATGTGTACGATCAAGATCAGGGACTCACGGGAAGATATCACAACACAACTCTACAAATAAAATAAGTCACACAAGCATGATAATACAAGCTAGGGGCCTCGAGGGCTCGAATACAAGTGCTCGATCATAGACGAGTCAGCGGAAGCAACAATATCTGGGTACAGACATAAGTTAAACAAGGTTGCCATAAGATGGCTAGCACAAACTGGGATACAATCGAAAGAGGCGCGGGCCTCCTGCCTGGGATCCTCCTAACTACTCCTGGTCGTCGTCAGCGGGTTGCACGTAGTAGTAGGAACCTCCAGTGTAGTAGGAGTCGTCGTCGATGGTGACGTCTGGATCCTGGGCTCCATCGTCTGGTTGCAACAATCGGGTAGAGGAATGGGGAAAAGGGGGAAACAAAGCAACCGTGAGTACTCATCCAAAGTACTCGCAAGCAAGGAGCTACACTACATATGCATGGATATATGTGTAAAGGGCCATATCAGTGGACTGAACTGCAGAATGCCAGAATAAGAGGGGGATAGCTAATCCTGTCGAAGACTACGCTTCTGGCAGCCTCCGTCTTGCAGCATGTAGAAGAGAGTAGACTGAAGTCCTCCAAGTAGCATCGTATAGCATAATCCTACCCGGCGATCCCCTCCTCGATGCCCTGTTGGAGAGCCATCACCGGGTTGTATCTGGCACTTGGAAGGGTGTGTTTTATTAAGTATCCGGTTCTAGTTGTCATAAGGTCAAGGTACAACTCCGGGTCGTCCTTTTACCGAGGGACACGGCTATTCGAATAGATAAACTTCCCTGCAGGGGTGCACCACATAGCCCAACACGCTTGATCCCATTTGGCCGGACACACTTTCCTGGGTCATGCCCGGCCTCGGAAGATCAACACGTCGCAGCCCCACCTAGGCACAACAGAGAGGTCAACACGTCGGTCTAAACCTATGCGCGCAGGGGTCTGGGCCCATCGCCCTGAGCACACCTGCACGTTGCGAGGGCGGCCGAAAGCAGACCTAGCCTAGTGGCGTTCCAGTCCAATCCGGCGCGCGCCGCTCCGTCGCTGACGTCAAAAGTGCTTTGGCTGATACCACGACGCCGGGATACCCATAACTACTCCCGCGTAGATGGTTAGTGCATATAGACCAAATGGCCAGACTCAGATCAAATACCCAGATCTTGTTAAGCGTGTTAAGTATCCGCGAACGCCGACCAGGGCCAGGCCCACCTCTCTCCTAGGTGGTCTCAAACCTGCCCTGTCGCTCTGCCACAAAGTAACAGTCAGGGGCCGTCGGGAACCCTGGCCCACCACTACCTGGGTGGAACCACCTGCCCCTTCAGCCCCCAACTCCGAACAGTATCACAGATAATGTAACAGTGTAAAGTATATAGTATATGTCCGCGATCACTTCCCGAAGTGATCACGGCCCAGTAGTATAGCATGGCAGACGGACAAGAGTGTAGGGCCACTGATGGAACACTAGCAACCTATACTAAGCAAGTAGGATTGCAGGTAAAGGTATCAACAGCAGTATCAAAGACAGGCTATGCATCACGATAGGAATAACGAAAGCAGTAACATGCTACACTACTCTAATGCAAGCAGTATAGAGGAGAGTAGGCGATATCTGGTGATCAAGGGGGGGGGGGCTTGCTTGGTTGCTCTGGCAAGAGAGAGGGGTCGTCAACTCCGTAGTCGAACGGGGCAGCAGCAGTGTCGGTCTCGGCGTCTATCGAGAGAAGAGGGGGAAGAAACAATAAATATTTAAGCAAGCAGATGCATAGTGATGCATGACATGACAAGTAACGGCGTTAGAGGTGCCCCAACGCGGTATGGGATGATACCGGTGAAGGGGGGAAACATCCGGGAAAGTATCCCCGGTGTTTCGCGTTTTCGGGCAGAGGAGCCGGAGGGGGAAAGTTGCGAGTTGGATATGTTAGGCATGTGTGGCAGACGAACGGGCTGCGTATCCGGGTTCGTCTCGTCGCACTGAGCAACTTTCATGTTGAAAATAATTTAATCCGAGTTACGGATTAAAAGATATGATTTTCTAAAGATTTTATTAATTTCTGGAATTTAATTAATTATTTCATTTAATTCGAAAATGGATTTATGACATCAGCATGATGTCATGCTGACGTCAGCAGTCAACAGGGTTGACTGGTCAACCTGACACGTGGGTCCAGTGGGACCCACCTGTCATACTCTATTAGGTTGATTAGGGTTAGGTTAAGTTAACCACTGTTTAATTAAACTAACAGATTAATTAGATTAATTAAACAGGTTTAATTAACTTAATTAATTTAATTAATTAAATTTAGTTTTATTTTTATTTTTATTATTTATTTATTTATTTTTCTAAAAAAACGCCCTGGGGCGCTGGGGCCCAATCGTCATAGGCACATGGCCTTAACGGGCGTCGGGTGCACGAGCGCCGGGCAGCGGGCGCACGGGCGCGGGTGGGCGCCGGGACCCGGCTGGGCACCCGAGCGGGGCAAGCCGGCGCGGCCATCTCCGGCGATGGCTGGAACGGGGGGGTGGGCTCGGCAGAGGCGCCGCTTCAAGTGGAGCAGCGGCAGCGGGCAAGAGGCGGCGCCGGCGTGGCCGCGGCGGCAGCAGGAGGCGCCGCTGGAGTGGGGCCGCCCGTACGGGCTGGCGTGAGGGGCGAGGCCACGGCAGCTGCAGCAGTGGGAGGGCGTGGCCGAAGGCGGCGTTGGTGAGCGCGATGGCGAGGCCGGCGGACAAGGCGCGGGAGGGGAAGAGGCGACAGCGCGTCACACGGGGAAGGAGCAGCAGGGGCAGGGAGCGCCGTGGGACGACACGCAGCGGGCGTCGGTCAGGGACGCGGAGCGCGGCGGCTGTGCGGGGGCGCGGGCGGAGCCGCGCCGGAGCAGCAGCGAGCAGGGGGGAGGCGCACGAGGCTCGCGACGAGGAGGCCAGCGGAGCGCGCAGGACGGCGCGTGCGGGGCGCGAGGCGCGACCCCGAGCGGCGTGCACGGTGATGCAGTGCGGGGTGGGGCATAGGAGAAGGAGGGAGGGCCTCAGGTCGGGTGTAGGGTCTAGGGCGCGTGCTCGGGGATGCTCGGGGTGGGGGATGGGGACGAGACGACGCAGGGGAGGAGGCGGTCCGGCGAGGAGGGGGAAGCAGGCCGGCGGGGAAGGGCTCCTGGCGGTGCGGTCGGTGAGCTCCGGGCGCCGGCGTCGGGCCCGATCCGATCTGGATCGGGGGGGAAAGGGGGCGCGTCGTGGGGGGGCGGAATGGGTGGATAGGGTTAGGGTTCGGGGGTGGGGGCATGTGTAGGCCAGGGGTGGTCCGGCCTGGGCTAGTTGGGTTGGCCGGCTGGGCCGGTTGGCCCATGTGGGGAGGGGGTTGTTCTCCTTTTGTTTTGTTTTGTTTTGTTTTGTTTTTCCTTTTCTTTTATTTATTCTTTTCTGTCTAAATTCATTAAAATTTACTTAGGCATTTCTTAAAAATGTGTTTACTTCACCACAATTACCTTTGTAATATTCGGCAACCACCGAACAATTTTGCTTTAATTTTTGGAAACTTTTATTGTTATCAATAATTTGAATTTGAATTTCGAACGGTTTCGAATTTTTGCGAGGATAGCAACAGTAACTGAGGTGTCATGGCACGGTTAGCGTGGGATTACTGTAGCATGATTATCCGGGCGTTACACTTAACGAGCGAGCAAATGAGTTTCACGAGCTAACTCGTTTAGCTCGCTAATTTTCAAAAGTTTGACATGAGGCCCCTAGTTCAAATTAGCCCACTAACAAAAAAGTTGCTAGTTAGCCCAGCCTGAGGACCCAACACCCCAGCCCACTTTGGCACTTCTCCTTGACCTAGGACCTAGCCGTCAGCAGATCCTAGAGTCCACCAGGAGCCAGCCGTCAGGAACCAAATATCCTTTGTGTGGGATAATGGGATTCTTTTGTGTGGTTTATTACCTTTAATTCCTTGTTTAATTTATTCCATTGTGAATCTTTTATGGGAGCATGGGATTCTTCTATGTTATTACCTTAACAAGCACTCATGAACATTCACGAGGACAATGAGCCCATAACGAACTGAGCTGAACAGACATTTTTTATCGTTAATATTAACGAGCTTAATGATAACGAGCTTAGTGATAATGAGCTTAATGATAACAAGCCGAACGAGCCGAGCAGCTCGTTAATCCAGCCCTACCTCCGAGAGTGTTGCGTCAGGATTTGCGCCCGATCAGGGAGCGCCACCCTCTCTCGCATAGGAAGGCGCGCCCATCGCCCTCCTCAGGCAGGGCTCGGGGGCTCTTTCTTGGAGAGCCACTGACTTTGCCAAGGTCGCGAGGGAGGCGCTCGGGCACCACTTGGAGGGGTGCTTCCAGGCACGTTTCCCTCAGGAAGGTACAAGGCAAGGAAGACCAAACCCTCAGGAGTTCATCGCAAGAAACACCCAGGAGCTATAGGAGTCAAGAGTCATGCGCGGCAGCCGCCGCTTGCCTGCCGTAGCCCCACATCCAGGCGAGGATGGTGGGCTGCGCATCTGCATCAACGTGTCAGGGCTCAACCGAGCCGCGTCTCAGAAGCGCCTCTGGCCTTCGCGTGTGGGGCGTGACGAGGGTCCACCCCACAGCTACGTTCGCATGTCGTTCGGGCTGCCAAACGCGGTCGCCGCTCATCAGCGCCTGCTGAGGAGCGTTCTGGGGGCTCAGGAGGTCGGGCATTGTGCGGTCATGGCGGAGATGGAGATGGCCCTCGAGGACCCACCTGTGCCCCCGGAGCCTCCCGAGGCTCCTGGGCCTGGGGGCTCGTGAGGGTTGACGTCTTCAACGCGCATCGCCCGCTTCTTCGGCACCACTTCATCTTCAATGGCGCCAGGTGACATCTTTCAAAGTTCCATTTTTAGCTGGGAGCGCCCACAGGGCCGCATCATTCCCAGGCCGCGTGGGTCCGTCCCCGCGGCATGTATCCGTTTTGCTTATGCTCTTTACCTACCTTGTTGGGGGCGCCCCTTGGGCTGCATCATCCCCAAGCTGCTCGGGCCTGGCCCAGTGGCGTTTCCCGCATCTACTTAAAATGAATTTGCTCTTTCACGCTTAATCTGGTTACCATGATTGGCACATGCTGCTTATCGCGGACTTCTCCGCTCTCATGCAAAGCGCTTGCACGTTAAAAGGGGGTACCTGAGCATCGCAACTCATGGGCTCCTAGTGGCTCTCGAGCCCTCACCCCCTGGCCTTGACCCACGGCATCGCGACCTGTCATACCAGCGGCGGTTGAGCTCGCTCGAGGGCCGGGACCTGAGAACGTAGAGCATTTGCATTCTAACCACCCTGCAGGAACACACCATTGATAAAGGCCCAGAGCCAGGCACAACCCGCCTCGAGGTAGGGCCTCATGAGCCCCGCGCTGACTCACGAGTGCCCAGATACACCTCTCCTAGCCCTACCGTGCCGGCCACGTGTCAGGGCGGGGTTGTACACGCCCCGGGGGCTCCTCCCGGAGGGGAGCCCCCTCCCACGTACCAGTGGAAGCACCATGCTCCGCGCTGGCTGACGACACTGCCGAGGAGCGGCTATGCCCGTACACATACGGAAGCGCTATGCTCCGCGCTGGTGATAAACAACTGAGGGCGGCCCACGGCCGTACCAACCTCAGGGAGCCCAGAGCTCAGTGTCCGGCACCGTCGCAACGCCTCCCCTCGGGAGCGCCGCGTGAGGGGTCTGGACACGGGGGCTACGCCCGGGCCTTGCCCGAGCGCACGCCACCTAGCCAGGTCCCTCGGACCTGGTCGTCGCGCGCCCCTCGATGAGCAGAGCCAAGGTATGAAAACCCGTTTGAACGTCAAGGGGGACTCCTGAGCATCGCGACTGAGGACCCTAACTTGCCACGTATCCCCTCACTCCTTAGTCCCGTCCTAGTTTCCGGTCGGGGCTAACGGCGGTTGAGGTATGCGCGGGGCCGGGCCCTGCCGACGCAGAACGACAAATCCACTCCTTCGCTCCCCCCTTCCCTACTTGTTGCTCGCGCGTCAAGGGGGACTCCTGAGCATCGCGACTCAGGAGCCTAACTTGCCACGTAGCCCCTCACTCCTTAGTCCCGTCCTGGTTTCTGGTCGGGGCTAACGGCGGCTGAGGTATGCGCGGGGCCGGGCCCTGCCGACGTAGAGCGCAAGCAAGTAGGAGAGGAAAATGCAAATTCCAGGAAATTCAAAGCAAATATTACAATCCATAGATTGTTTCGCGATGCCAAACACAAGTTTAAACGCCTCCGCAAGGCATGGTGCATGTTACAGGAATAAAAACAGGACGGAAGCCACGAAGGGATCACTCCCCGGTGGCGCCGCCGCCTGTGGTGGAGCCACGCTGGGCGACTCCGCCTCCTGGGGCTGCGGAACTAGCGGCACCGCGACCGGGCAAGATGCTGAAGGCGCGGAACCTCCCTAGCAAAGCCTCGGCTCGGCCTTTCACGGCCTCAGTGGCAGCGGCGGCAAGGTCGCCGCTCACGGGTTCCAGCAAGCTGTCGATGTTGGGGTCGCGCAGGTAGACGTGGCTGAGGACATGCGTCAGCGCCGCAGAAGACAGGGCACGCACCTCGGCCTCGGCCGTGGGGCCAAGGCCATCCACGACATCTTCAAGTGCACGGACCAGTAAGGGAAGCAGCTTGGTGGGGCCGTCCTCCGCACCAGCCAACGGCTCCTCCAAGCCGCTCTCGTAAAGCGTCTTTAGCGTGGCGTGAGCCTTCTTCTCCATCTTCGCGAAGGCCACCCGATCCTCCGCCAAGACCTTCGCCTTGGCGTCTAGGCTGGTCCTCTCCGCCTTCAACGACCGCACCGACGTCTCCAATCCGCCGAGGCGGTCATCAAGCTTGGCGTCCCGGTCCTTGACGGCAGCCTCCCGCGCCTTCATCTCCTTCTCCTTCTCCTGGCGGCCGTGGACCTCCTTGGCGAGCTCGTCGCGCAGGCCTTGTAGCTCAACCTCTAGCACCTTGCAGCGAGCCGGGGCAGCCGCAGCGTCACCCAGGGCAGCGTCGCGGGCGGCCTTGGCCTGGCTGGCGGCCTACTTCTCCCTATCGGAGGCCGACACGGCCTGGCTCAGCGTTGTTCGGACGGAGGCGGCAGAACGGGCCTAGCCAGAAGCTAGCTCCAAGCGCCCGGCCACTAGGCGAGGGTCCGCGCTCAGAAGATCCTCCCGTAGCTGGCTCAGTTCGTTGGCGACCTGGTCCAGGACGGCGGCAGAGGGAACAGAAGAAACGGGAACCAGCGGAGCGGGCGAAGAGGACGGCAGCGTGATCACGGCTTGGTAGGAACGAACCCCCTGGGCCTTGGCTGCCCCGGTCGTAGCATCGAGCGCAGTCGACTTCAGGGTCAGCGGGGCCACGGGGGCTGACTCCTCGCCGAGGCGTCCCAGTCAGCCCCGCGAAGACGATCGGGCAGGGGAGGCGCGAGCTGCGCCGTCTTCTTCCCCAACGGATGAAGGCGCCACCCCGACAGATGGACTCGCCCCAAGCAGGGCCGCAGAAGCCCCTCTCAACCTCTTCGCCGCAGGCGCCGGCCTGGCAAAAGAATGCAGACGTCAAGCCTCGGCGGCAGAAACCAAGCAAAGCACGAATCGAGCACTTACAGGTCGTCGTTCGCGGACTCAAGCAACTTTCGGCCAAACTTGAACCCCGAAAGCCTGCAGCTGGGGTCGGCCTCGGGAGGCCCGGAAGCAGAAGGCATGTCAGGAGGGCTGGAGCTGGCCTTAGACCGCCCAGGGACCAGAGCAGACCCTGGGGGAACCAGCCCCGACCTGTCCTTCCTTGGAGAGTCCTCCCCTCCTCGCCTGGCGCCGGCCTCGTCGTCGTCCGGCATGGAGCGGAGGGCCCGGGACCTACGCCGAGGGAAGGACTCCTCCGACTCCTCGCCAGTCGCCTCAGAGTTAGACTCTTCCTCCTCCGCCTCTTCTTCCCCCTTACTCCCGCTGGAGCTGCCGGAGGACACGTCCACCATCGCCAGCGCCGCCAGATCCTTGGGAGCTTCTGCGGGCACTAGCCCCTCACCATTGAAGGTGGGCATGGTGTTCACCACCTGCTCCCAGTCGTCACGAAGGAACAGGGCGGCGGGGGCGCCCACCGGGCTTGCCACGTCTCCCCCGACCAAGGAATGGAGGGCGGCACCCAGATTTTCATCGGTCAGGGCCTCAGGGCTTAGGCGCAAGGCGGCGGCCGCTTCCCCGAGCCTTCACAATGGGAGCGAGTGCTCCTCGAGTGGAGCCACCCGGTGCTCCAAGAACTCCCTCAGGAGCGTGGCCCCGGTCAACTTTGTCGCCCCTAAGTTGCTTGGCCTCAGGTCCGCGTTCATCCTCTTCAGCACCGCCTTCACATGGGGGTCGACGAGCTCCGCGCGGGACCACGCGTCAACAGCCTTGGGCTGCCCCGTAGGCAACACCAGACGGGGGCGGATGCGCCCGACGTCCACCATGACCCCCTTGCTCTGGAAGCCTTCGATTCTCTTCCCGGGCTTCGAGATAGCATCGGAGTTTGAGTACGCGATGAAGCTCGTGCATGCGGAGAAATAGTGGCGCAACAAGACAACTGAGGGCTTTACCCCAACGTGAGCCTCACAATAGTAAGCAAAAATCGCCAGGAGAAGAACAGAGTTGGAGTGGAGATGCAGAGCCTGCAAATTGTATTGGCGGAGAACAGCAAAGAAGAACTCAGAGAAAGGAGGCACCAGACCAGCAACGATGGCACTCACAAAGAACGGATCGAAGGTGCTCCCCTTGCCCTCAGGCTGGTTGGAGCCGGCCTTGAGCACAGTCGCCCCCGTGCTGCCCTGCACCACCGTTATCAGGCGCGTAAGGGCGAGGATCTTCTCCGACAGGTTCGGGGAATCCAGAGCTGGCGAGTACCAGGCCTCGGTCGGGGACTTGCGAGGCGCCATGGCAGGCCGGATGAGAAGGATTGAGATAGATCTGGAGGATTCCGGGAGCAAGAAGGAGGAGAGCGGGAAAGGGGATCTGGGGTGAGACGAACGAGAACAAAGCAAGTAAGTCTGGCCCGGGCACCTCTTTTGTCATATGGACGGTTGTCGAGGCATCGTGGGAAGCGCAGACACCCACGTCCAATCAATTGCCATGCGACGCCCGAGGCCGCAGGCTGTTGGGGCCCGCGGCGCTTCGCGCTTGCCCCTTCGCTTCCCTGCTAGGCCAAGCCCGGGCGCGCCTTGGGCCCGGGGGCTACTGTCGGCGTTCTAGGAACGGGGGTCCCCAGACTTGCCTGCCTGCGGCCTGCGGCGTGGCTCAAGTGGGGGCCCAGTGCGGCCCAGCTTCATCAGCTCAAGCTCAAGACCCTCGCGAGGGGCCAAGCCTCGCGGGGCGGACGACAGGAAGCTTCCTCAGAAGCAGCCTCGTCAGGCAGGCTCGCGAGGAGGCGGAGAGATCAAGGCAGGGGTACCTCATGAGAAGCCCATGACACAAGCCATGACGATCGAGACCAGGCGGGCGCCAGGCGGGCGCCGGCCTGCGCAGTGTCCTTGTTTCCCCTTCGATGCAAAGGGAGCAAGCACAGGCCAAGGCATCGGGCAAAGGTTACCATTCCGGTGCAACAAGACTAAGACCACCAGAGCAGCGGGATGGAGGTCACCGTGGAGCCCAAGACGGCGTCATCACCAGTGCTTTTGGCAGCCGAAGACCACCTTTGGTCAGGATAACTTGTACTAGATGTTCCCCTTCAAAATGGCCAATTGTTGGCGCCCTTCCCGCTCATTATTTGGGGAGAGGCCCAGGGCCTCTATAAATAGAGCTAGCCACCACAGAGTAGAGGTATCGGAGGGAGACCCCGGACCAAGTAGAACACCCCACACCAGCTCAAGAACACCTCTCGCGAGGCTGTTCTTCCCCTGTATTGTTCATCATCAGCCCCTGAGGCAATCCACCACACCACACACTGGAGTAGGGTATTACACCACAATGGTGGCCCGAACCAGTATAAATTTCGTGTCCCTTGTGTTGTTCATCGTTTCCAGCTTAGATCACACGAGGAGATCAGACGTAGATCGGTAGGGGAGAGATCTCCGCGCGCACCCCAGAGTTCGAACCTTAAGGGTCTGCCGGAACGCAAAATACGCACATCTATGGCATCATTATTTTGCTCAATCAAAGTAGATAAAGGCATATCATTAAAATCAATGGGAGCACTTTTACTAGCAACCAGTTTCATAAGAGCACCAACTTTTTCACTCAAAGAAGAAATTTCTTCAACCGATTAACTTTTTTACTAGTAGGAGCTCTTTCGGTGTGCCATTGTGAATAATTTGCCATGATATTATCAAGAAATTTGGTGGCTTCACCCAAAGTAATTTCCATAAAAGTACCACACACGGCGGAATCTAAAAGATTACGAGAAACAGAATGTAATCCCGAACAAAAAATTTGTATGATCATGTGGGGACCCCGACTCATAAGTCGTGATCATCGAATGCACATGTACAGTGATCCCAGAGATCAATGCTCACTGAACACACAGAAGCTGAATAACAAGAGTCTTACATCCATACATACCGTATTACACAAGTAGGACCATTACGGTCAAGTCTTGAGTATAACATTGCAGCGGAAAACTTCGTCGATAACTTGGACCCATGCCATCTGCCTTAACCCTACATGCATTCTGACTGGGAAGCGTCCTAGCTCGCATGTTCGTCACCGAAGTATTCTTCATCATATCCTGCTCTTTTATGCCTGGCCAATAAAATAGCCATTGGCAAGCCAATGAGTACTTTGAATGTACTCGCAAGCAACCCATGTTTTGGTTCAAGATGCAACAATGCATGATATAGGTAATTTTTTGCGGAAAGCTAGTTTTGAGTGCAATGACATGTTCAACAACTTGTAAGGCATGCATCAGGAGAATTCAAGTAACCAAGAGGTCAGGTAACAGATATCAACATAAAGGGAGTGGGCTCCAACCCAACTCCTCTATGTCAAGTCCTTTGACTTGACCCAAGTAGTTCTTCCCACTTATCCAAACACACACACTGGTTTGTAAACATGTGGACGTAGCCCAAGAGCGGTTACCCAACTGTCCTTGACTGTGGACACGTCTATTCGAATAGTTTTACACTCTGCAGAGGTTGCACACTTTACCCACAAGATCCGGGGAACTTCCGTGTCATCCACGATCCGCGGTACCTCAAGTACCCGGGGTAAGCACCCGATCACTATCTTTCCCTAGACGACACTAACAAGGAGTCCACTCGTTGTTCCGTATCCTCACGATGTACATCATACGAGACTCACTCGAGATCGTAACATCCGAGAGGGGACACAACGGTGTATCTGGTGCCCTGTGAAAACAGTCATGGCCGCCCTACCAGGCACGACCCCGTCCCAAGAGAGCGCACCAACAACTCTCCCGTCACTAGTAATGCAGGCTCCAAGCTAGTATCGGCCTAGGTAATCAATAATGCCCTTTCCCATACAAGGGTAGAGTGGTTGTGCATGTAAGGTTGGAATAACGGTCGCAACTTAAACCAATCCGTTTTGAAAAACAACACACACACTTGCCTCGGTACACCACTTCATCATCAAGTGGTTACCCAACTCATCATCTCCCCCGGGCATAAGTGGCACCTGATGGGGGTTTTCGAAAAGTCTTTTGAAAATACTTTGTCTCCATCACCATGCATATTCCCGTCCCTTTTTGCGTAGCATCTACTTTAGCATCCTATCTACTCCCACCGGCATGACCCTCATAAGGAGTTAGGGTCATGCACAATGCAAGTATCAACGAGGAAGTAACAGAGGCAACCCATCAAAGTGGTTACCTCCTCATCATGATTCCGTTGCAACAACAATATGGTGCTATATGACATGCATAAAAAGGGTTTCATAGACATGGTCAAAGGGTTGCTTGCCTGTTTTAACAAAGTCTTCGAGGTCTTCAAATATCTCTGGTCCAACTCCGAGCGTTTCGTTTACTTCGTCAACTATCGTCGGAAACAACCATAATAAGCAACACGACAAGGCAAAAATAAAAGTGCTCTAAAAATGTGAGTTGGACTTTTCTAGGATACCTCTGGTCATATGAGGAATGACCAAAGTGATTTCATTGGAATTGGGTAAGTGGATATTTCTAAACATTTTGATACGATGGAATCAAGGGGTTTATGGATTTGCAAGAAGTGTATAGAAATATATTTTTGAAAAAGGAGCAAAGGCACCTATTGAACAAAGAATGGTTTTAGAAGCCTCTAGGAGTTGGTTTCACTGGATTTGGAGTTCAAATGATTTCTCTATGAATTTGCAAAGTTGGCTATACATGAAGAAATAGACCATTATTTGAGGTGATACAGAAAGTATTAGTAAAAATGTTCAAAAACTAAGTTTTGAACTTATAGACACCTAGGATTTTGAATCATGGGATTTGGATCAAAAATGGGCTCTCTATGATTTTCTAAAGTTTATCAAAGAAATGGAAAAATAGGATTTGCTAATTATTTGTGAAAGAAATATTTCTGCAAAAATGTGCAAGTAGCACCATGTGATAGGGAATGAATTTAGAAACTACTAGAAATTTGAATCATCAAATTTGGAGTTAATTTTAATTGTTTATGCATTTTTGAAGTTGACTGGAAATAAAAAAAAGGAAAAAGGTTTTAACCTTATCAGGCGCGCTGGGCGAGAGTTAGCAGTGGGCCGACCCAGCTGTGTAGCCGCGCGGGAGAAGAGGCCACGTCGAAGGGGCTCCAAGAGGAATGCGCCTCCGCGTGGGGGGAGGCGGACTCCAGTCGACCCGCTTTAACTTAAACCGCGGGGCCGGCCGGGTGGGTCGCTGACCTGCGGGGCCCGCCTGTCGGGTTCATCCCCCTCCTCCCGCTCGAACAGAGTAGAGGTAGGGGTGACCCCCGCCGGCGATCGCCTGGGTTACAGGGCGTCCCCGGCAATGCTCCTCCCACCGGCGCACTCAAGAGGTGATGCCGCGCCCATCCATGGGTGGCACGATCGCCGAGGAGCTCAGGGTCGAGCACGGCGTTGGCCGCGGCGGAGGAGGTCGGCGGCGGCGGTGGTTATGGCGCTACGGCCACCGGGAGGGGTAGATGGAGTGCGGGGGCGCTTCATGGGGGTGGTGGCGATGTAAGGAGGCCCCACGATGGAGAGGAAGAGCTCGGTGTGGGATGGATTTTGGCCGAGGCCGGCGGCGGCACTCCGGCCATTGCTGTGGAGGGAAGGCGAGAGAGGGAGAGGGGGCTATCCCATGAGCATCCTGGGAGGGAGAGGAGATGACCAGAGGGTAGAGAGGGTCCGGGGAAGGCCAGATAAGGCGGGACCACGGCGCACCGTGAGCTGAGCTCGCGGGTGCCCGCGGAATCGGACCTGGGGACCGTTGGGACGGGCTAGGCTGGGTCAATGCGCTCGTGGAGTCCGTCCAGGAGCGAGGGAGGTGAGAGGGGGAGCGGGGCGAGGTCAGAGGCGGGCCAGCCGCGTGGCCAGGGAGTGGCCGAGTCGGGCAATGCTCGAGCACGCGACGACGGCTCAAAGGGGAGAGAAGGAGGAGGGGGCCGACCGCGTAGCGTGTCACGCACGCCGAGGCGCCCTCGGGGGACACGTTCCCGGCGCCCAAGGTCGACGGGAACATCGGGCAGAGGGTGGCTACAGTGCTAGGGCACACTGTAGCGCGCTCCAGAGCGCGTCTTTGGCCGGCATGGCCATTGTTTTGGCGCCTTGGGCGTGGCCAATAGTGTCCAGCAGCTCTAGGGGGGAGTAAACAAGTGGGGAGGAGCTTTGGATGCCTTGGAGAGCTACTAGGAGAGGAGATAGGTTGAGGGAGAGAGAGAGAAAGAGGCTGTCCAGAGAGACAAAGTGAGGGTTTCACCCCCAAATAATTGAGCTGAAATGCAGCCATTGTTACTGGAGGTAGAGGAGGACTTGGGTCAGCTGTGGTAAAACTTGGGCTCATGGAGATTAGTGGAAGAGGTCAAAATGATGATTTTGGAAAAATGGCAGAAGGTGTTTGTTGTTGGTTTGGACAAGAAAGTTAATCCCACTTGCCATGATATTTAACAGGATGGAATGGAACCTAGAAATAGGGTGTTCTACAAAATTTGAGCTCGTTTGGGCAAAGTTGCAAGTGCAACTTTTGTAAACCCTAGAATTTAGCAGAAATGGACTTGTGTAGATCTAGTTGAGCAAATCACTTCTCCTTGATGCACCACTTGGTGTAGTGTCATCATTTGGTCATGTGAACATGCTCACAAAAATTGGGGTCAAGGAGAGAAAGATGGTAGTACAAACTTGTTCAAATTTGATTCTGGTCAAAGAGGGTTTTGGGGTACTTTGATCAAGATAACATTCTCTCCAACTTGTGCCACTTGGTCTAGATGCATTATTACACCATTTGAGCATGTGCACCAAGTTTGAGAGCATTTGGACATGTTTGACAGTGCAAAATAGTTCAAACTTGAAAAAGGACAGAAGTGGTTTTGAGAGGGTTTCATGGGGTTATACTCTTCTCCATGACATGGTACTTGACAAGATCATCAAAAATGTCATATGTGACATGTTAGAACTTTCTTGGATTTTTATGAAAATATTTCCTGTAGAAATATTTCAAATCCTTGAAATGAGCAGAAATGTTTTTGGGAGGTTTTGTCCAATATTTTGATCATGGCCATGTGTTGAAACTCATATATATGGAAAATATATGTCCATTGAGTCTCCCTAATTTTTCTCAAATATTTTTAAAGCTTTAAAATAATTTTAACCTATTTAAGACCATTTCTGGCCTTAAGAAAAAGCCTTTAAATAAAATAGGAAAATAACTTTTAAAATTATATTTTTGTGGTTTCTGGGTATCCTATATCTAATAGGAGTCAAATATATTTTTGGAAAGATTTTTACTGCCCTTTATTAAGTGCCTGCAGTGCAAACCTTAATTCAGGGGGTTTTGGAAAACTATTTTTTTGAAAATACTTTTTGGCCAAATTATTTTTGTAAGAAATTATTTTTATGTCCTATACACATGGCATGATCATTGGTTCAAGAGTTTGGAGCAAGGAGATGAAGTATAGGAGTTGGAGGATTTTATTTGATTTTTAGAGCACTTGCAAACAGCAAACAAAATCCAATCAAGGCAAGGTCCAGAACACTCAAAAGTTTTTGTCAAACCATATTTTAGCATGACTAATAGCTTAAGTGTAGTGGCATGAAAATCAGGGTGTGACAGATCATCCAAAGATCTAACCCATGAGTTGGGCAATTCCTTAGCATCATTTTCATCCTTTCCCAAGATTGTGCAACATGCTCATGTTCAAGTTGCTTGAAATTCATGATCTGGGTTCTAAGGGAAATAATTTTTGCGGGAGGAAAATACTTAGTGATAAAAGCATCTTTGCACTTATTCCAAGAATCAATACTATTGCGAGGCAAAGAAGAGAACCAAATTTGTGCAGAATCACGCAAAGAAAACGGGAATAATTTCATCTTCACCACATCATTGTCCACATATTTTTTCTTTTGCATATCGCATAATTCCACGAAGGTATTAAGATGGGACACGGCATCCTCATTAGGAGTACTGGAAAATTGATCTTTCATAACAAGATTCAGCAAAGCAGTATTAATATCACAAGACTCCGCACTAGTGGCGAGAGGAGCAATCGGAGTGCCAATAAAATCATTGTTGTTGCTATTTGAGAAATGAAATAACTTGGTGTTCTCTTGAGTCATGATGACTACACAACAAGATTGCACTCAAAAACAGATCCGACAAGAAAACGGCGAAAGAAAAAGATAAGCGAATAAAACGGCAATTTTTTTTGAAGTGGGGGAGAGCAAAATGAGAGGCAAATGGAAAATGATGTAAATTGCAAGGAGATGAGATTTGTGATTAGGAACCTGGTATATGTTGAAGATCCTCCCCGACAATGGCGCCAAAAATTCCTTTTGATGCCGCTTGAAGGTACGTCGGTATTTCCCCAAAGAGGAAGGGATGATGCAGCACAACGGCGGTAGGTATTTCTCTCAGATATGAAACAAAGGTTATCGAACCAGTAGGGAACCAAGCAACACAATGTAAACAACCCCAGCACATAGATAACAAATCCTCGCAACCCGACGTGTTAAAGGGGTTGTCAATCCCTTCTGGGGTATGGCGCCTCAAGATAGGCAAACAAACATGAGATAACTTGTAGTAGATTGATAGATCGAACGCCAAACAAAATAAATAGATATAGAACACATCAAGGTATTTTTGTATTTTTGGTTTAATAGATCTAAAAATAAATGCAAGGAAAAAGTAGATCACAAAGGCAAATATATGAAAAAGAAGACCCGAGGGCCGTAGGTTTCACTAGTGGCTTCTCTCGAGAAAAATAGCAAACGGTGGGTGAACAAATTAC
The DNA here is from genome assembly GCA_032464435.1 of Aegilops umbellulata. Taxonomy (NCBI): domain Eukaryota; kingdom Viridiplantae; phylum Streptophyta; class Magnoliopsida; order Poales; family Poaceae; genus Aegilops; species Aegilops umbellulata. Next base: position 388,004,217 of record CP136054.1, on the reverse strand, counting down.
TGTTGGGCAATTGATAGAACTTCGAATAATCATGACGATATCCAGGCAATGATCATTATATAGTCATGACGTCCAAGATTAGTAGACCGACTCATGCCTGCATCTACTACTATTACTCCACGCATCGACCGCTATCCAGCATGGATATAGTGTATTAAGTTCATGGAAAAACAGAGTAATGTAATAAGAATGATGGCATGATGTAGAAAAGATCTATCTATGTAGAGATAGACCCCATCGTTTTATCCTTAGTAGCAACGATACATACGTGTCGGTTCCCCTTCTGTCACTGGGATCAAGCACCATAAGATCGAACCCACTACAAAGCACCTCTTCCCATTGCAAGATAAATAGATCAAGTTGGCCAAACAAAACCCAAATATCGGAGAAGAAATACGAGGCTATAAGCAATCATGCATATAAGAGATCAAAGAAACTCAAATAACTTTCATGGGTATAAAAGAGTAGATCTAATCATAAACTCAAAGTTCATCGATCCCAACAAAACACACCGCAAAAGAGTTACATCATATGGATCTCCAGGAGACCATTGTATTGAGAATTCAGAGAGAGAGAGAGATGAAGCCATCTAGCTACTAACTACGGACCTGAAGGTCTACAAAGAACTACTCATGCATCATCGGAGAGGCACCAATGGAGGCGGTGAACCCCATCCAAGATGGTGTCTAGATTGGACCTGGTGGTTCTGGACTCTGTGGCGGCTCGATGAATATTTCGTTGACCTGCCTAGGGTTTCTGGAATATTTGGGTATTTATAGAGCAAAGAGGTGGTCTGGGGGCACCCGAGGTGGGCATAACCCACCAGGGCACACCTGGGCCTCCTGGCGCACCCTGGTGGGTTGTGCCCCCCTCAAGGCACCCCCCCAGGCGTAGCCAGGGCCCATTACATTCCATATGGTCCAGAAAAAATCTCCGTGGAGTTTCGTTGTGTTTGGACTCCGTCTAATATTGATTTCCTGTGATGTAAAAACTTGCAGAAAACAGCAACTGGCACTTGGCACTGTGTCAATAGGTTAGTACCAAAAAATGATATAAAATGACTATAAAATGATTGTAAAACATCCAAGATTGATAATATAACAGCATGGAACAATAAAAATTACAGATATATTGGAGATGTATCACCTATTGTAACAAACACGTATCATCACGGAAGTGTTTTTTTGTAGTGGTCTTACCTCTTCGAGAGGGCCCGAACCTAGGTAAACATCGTGTCCCTTGTTCAGCATGTTACCATCTAGCGAAGATCACCAGCTCAGGACCCCCTACCCGAGATCTGCAACATCTAACCCAAACTTGGTGGCCCATGCAGGTCCCGCTACATGGTCAGAAAAGCTTGATGGCTCATCTTCGGATTGACAACAACATTGGTTGTGGGAAGACCTTCTTCCTCGGTCAGGTATTTCTCATCGGTAGAGTCATGTTTTATGTCGATGCGACTGGTCATCGTCCCTCGGGGCCATATCGTTCACTAGAGATATCCCTCTCATGAGCATAGTAAAGTGGGTAGACAAATTACTATTGAGCAATTGATAGAATATCACATAGTTATGACGATATATATATATATATATATATATATATATATATATATATATATATATATATATATATATATATATATATATATACATGTAAAAATTACGTCAGAGATAAGTAGACTAACATCCATCTGCATCTATTACTACTACTCCACCCTTCGACCACTATCCAACATGCATCTTAAGGTATTAAGTTCATAACTAATAGAGTAATGCTTGAAGCATGATGACAAAATGTAGACAAAACAAGATCAAATCATATGTTCGAGATCCATCATTTTACCTTTAGTAGCAACAATATAGACATGTGCCTTGCAACTTCTCTTGTCACAGAGTAAAGACATCGCAAGATTGAACCTCTACTACCAAGCACCTCTTTTACTAAACATAAATCAATCTAGTTGGCCAAAAGAGATAGATAGTTCAAAGAGAAATACAAGGCTATAAAATCAAACATAATAAATCTCAGAAAAGACTCAATTACTTTCAATCAATAATCTAATCATAAACCCACAATTCATAGGATCCCAACAAATACATCACAAGAATTACATCGAATAGATCTCCGAAGAGATCATTGTATTGAAGATCGAAAAGTGTGTGTGTGTGTGTGAGAGAGAGAGAGAGAGAGCCATCTAGCTAGGGTTATGGACCCGTAGGTTGATAACCCACAAGTATAGGGGATCGCAATAGTTTTCGAGGGTAGAGTATTCAACCCAAATTTATTGATTCGACACAAGGGGAGCCAAAGAATATTCTCAAGTATTAGCAGCTGAGTTGTCAATTCAACCACACCTGGATAACTTAATATCTGCAACAAAGTATTTAGTAGCAAAGTAGTACGGAAGTAACGGTAACTGTGGCAAAAGTAACAGTAGTGGCTTTGTAGTAATTATAACAGTGGCAACGGTAAAGTCACTAAGCAAAGAGCAATATGTGAAAAGCTCGTAGGCATTGGATTGGTGATGGAGAATTATGCCGGATGCGATTCCTCATGCAATAGTTATAACATAGGTTGACACAGAACTAGCTCCAATTCATCAATGTAATGTAGGCATGTAGTCCGAATATAGTCATACGTGCTTATGGAAAAGAACTTGCATGACATCTTCCGTCCTACCCTCCCGTGGGAGTGGGGTCCTATTGGAAACTAAGGGGTATTAAGGCCTCCTTTTAATAGAGTACCAGACCAAAGCATTAACACTTAGTGAATACTTGAACTCCTCAAACTACGGTCATCACCGTTAAGTATCCCGATTATTGTCACTTCGGGGTTAACGGACGATAACACATAATAGGTGACTATAGACTTGCAAGATAGGATCAAGAACTCACATATATTCATGAAAACATAATAGGTTCAGATCTGAAATCATGGCACTCGGGCCCTAGTGACAAGCATTAAGCATAGCAAAGTCATAACAACATCAATCTCAGAACATAATGGATACTAGGGATCAAACCCTAACAAAACTAACTCGATTACATGGTAAATCTCATCCAACCCATCACCGTCCAGCAAGCCTACAATGGAATTACTCACGCACGACGGTGAGCATCATGAAATTGGTGATGGAGGAAGGTTGATGATGACGATGGCGACGGATTCCCCTCTCTGGAGCCCTGAACGGACTACAGATCAGCCCTCCCGAGAGAGATTAGGGCTTGGTGATACGTCTCCAACGTATCTATAATTTTTTATTGCTCCATGCTATATTATCTACTGTTTTGGACTATATTGGGCTTTATTTTCCACTTTTATATTATTTCTGGGACTAACCTATTAACCGGAGGCCCAGCCCAGAATTGTTGTTTTTTGTCTATTTCAGTGTTTCGAAGAAACAGAATATCAAACGGAGTCCAAACAGAAAAATCCTTTTTGGAACGTGATTTTCTTCCCGAACAAGACACAGGAGACTTGGACCCTACTCCAAGAAGTACCGGAGGCGGTCACGCGGGTGGGGGGCGCGCGCCCCTACAGGGCGCGCCGCCCTGCCTCGTGGGCCTCTCGCTGCTCCACCGACGTACTCCTTCCTCCTATATATACCCACGTACCCCCAAACGATCAGAACAGGAGCCAAAAACCTAATTCCATCGCCGCAACTTTCTGTATCCACGAGATCCCATCTTGGGGCCTGTTCCGGAGCTCCGCCAGAGAGGGCCGTCATCACGGAGGGCTTCTACATCATCATAGCCTCTCCGATGAAGTGTGAGTAGTTTACCTCAGACCTTCGGGTCCATAGTTATTAGCTAGATGGCTTCTTCTCTCTTTTTGGATCTCAATACAATGTTCTCCCCCTCTCTTGTGGAGATCTATTCGATGTAATCTCCTTCTTTTGCGGTGTGTTTGTTGAGACCGATGAATTGTGGGTTTATGATCAAGTCTATCTATGAATAATATTTGAATCTTCTCTGAATTCTTTTATGTATGATTGGTTATCTTTGCAAGTCTCTTCGAATTATCCGTTTAGTTTGGCCAACTAGATTGGTAGTTCTTGCCATGGGAGAAGTGCTTAGCTTTGGGTTCGATCTTGCGGTGTTCTTTCCCAGTGACAGAAGGGGCAGCAAGACACGTATTGTATCATTGCCATCGAGGATAACAAGATGGGGTTTATTTCATATTGCATGAATTTATCTCTCTACATCATGTCATCTTGCTTAAAGCGTTACTCTGTTTTTAACTTAATACTCTAGATGCATGCTGGATAGCGGTCGATGAGTGGAGTAATAGTAGTAGATGCAGAATTGTTTCGATCTACTTGTCATGGATGTGATGCCTATATACATGATCATGCCTAGATATTCTCATAACTATGCTCAATTCTGTCAATTGCTCAACAGTAATTTGTTCACCCACCGTAGAAAACTTATGCTCTTGAGAGAAGCCACTAGTGAAACCTATGGCCCCCGGGTCTATTCTCGCCATATCAATCTCTATCAACTTGGTGGGACCGATGTGCTAGGGTTAGGGCAAAACCTCATCTCGATAAGACCGATTGCATAAACTCGGTGGGACCGATTTCAGCAATGAGCAAACAGAGAGTTGGTCAAGCAAACTCGGTGGGACCAATGTGGTAGGGTTTGGGCAAAACCTCATCTCGGTGAGGCCGATTGCATAAACTCGGTGAGACCGATTTCAGCAATGAGCAAACAGAGAGTTGGTCAAGCAAACTCGATGGGACCGATTGCATATTTCGTTCAGACCGAAATAATTACAACAGGAAACAGAGAGTTTGCAAGGCCATCTCGGTGAGACAGAGATCCCGATCGGTGAGACCGAATTGTCTAGGGTTTCTGGTAGTGGCTAGGTCAAATGAACTCGGTGGCTCCGGATAGATCAGATCGGTGGGGCTGAGTTTCACTTTTAGGTTTTGGACATATGTGTAAATGAGAAAATGGCTGAGGGTTTTGGAGCAATATCACTAAGCACTTTGAGCAAGTAGACCATTAAGCAACGCCTCATCCCCTTTTAATAGTATTGGGTTTCCTATGGACTCAATGTGATCTTGGATCACTAAAATGAAAATGAAGAGTCTTGAGCCTTTGCCAATCTTTGTCCTTAGCATTTTGAGGGGTCCACATCTCTAGTCCATGCCATGCCAATCATTGAACTTCCTAAAATGTTTAACTTGAATGGATATGAGTTCAATGAGCTATATGTTGTTATAAATTATCAAAACCACCCGGGGGTTCAATCTCCCCCTTTTTGGTAATTGGTGACAACATATAGATCAAAGCTTCGACAAATGATAATATGAATGAAATACATTGTCGCTTTGAGAAGTATGTGAGAAGCAAGAGCTCCCCCTAAATTTGTGCATTATTTAAAATTTGCTTTTGAATGCAAATGCACAATCGATTAGGATCATGGGTCACTCTTCCATGTCACATACATCTTGGTGGAGCGCTAAAAAAAGATATATGGAACATGCACTCATCACCAAGGGAAAACATGATTGATCATACACAAATATCATAGATATCATCATGCAAGCACACATTAACGTGTAGTATGATCAAACACATGATCACAAGAGTATTCGACAAACAAGCACAAAATATGGTAGCATGAATCAAACAAGCAAACGATCAAAGTAGAAAGAGAGGCAACAAAAGGCAAAACACACTCTCTCGAAGCCTAATGATCTATACACTTTCTCCCCTTTGGCAACAAGTTACCAAAAAGCTTGAAAATGCATAGTCATATGCGGCACTCTAGGCACGATATCCGGGAGCTCCTGAAGTGTCTTCTGGCTGGTTGCTCCGGTGTGCATAGAAGGCATGGAGAGGATAGCATCTGCAAACGCTTCTGAAGATGTCTGAGGAGCTAGAGGAGTTGAAACTGGAGGGATGACTGATGCAGTTGTTGCAGGTGCTGAAATAGTAGTCTTGGTGTCACTGACAATTGGCATAGCTACAGACCTTTGTGCCCTTGGCACTCTCTTAAAAGTGTTTGTGGTAGGTCTTTCACTCTTGTCCTCAACTTCTTCCTGGAGCTTCTCCAAATAGTCTGGATCTTTGTGACCTTCACATTTAGATCATGGAATTTGGTCTCAATGATCCTCTCAAGAGTTTCTTGATTCTGAGTCATGGTGGTCAAGCCTTTCTCAATCCTCACAGTAGCCTCAAGCAGATAACTGAGTTGATCTTGCTTGGTCTTGAGCATCACTTGTGAAGCATCTGGTACACTAGCTGCCTTTGCTGCTTTAGCAGCCATTGCTCTCTCTCTCTCTCTCTCTCTCTATCTATCTCTCTCTCTCTCTCTCTCTCTCTCTCTCTCTCTCTCTCTCTCTCTCTCTCTTATCCTGGGCTTCAGCACATGTTGGATATGAGGCATCCATGACAATCTCATTGTCCTCAAATTCTGGCCTCAGGGGAAGATGCTCTTTATCAAGAAGATATGTCCCTGTCCCCATCTTGGAGTTGATCAACATCCATATGTGAGGGGCATATCCACATTATCTCTTCTGATCAACTGCAGTTCTCTTCACTGTTTCAACTATCAAACTCATCACTTTGAACTTTTATGGCACATAAAACATATGGAGCAAGTTGATGGAGTGACCACGGATCATCCTATGATCTCCTGACTTGCGCAACAGAGTGTGCCTCAAGATGGTGTTGATGGTGGTCAATCCTGACAGCCGATAATATATGGACCCAAGCTTGTGAGTCTCCAAGGCATCATCTGGGATAGTCTTGTACATGTTTGCCATGGAGTTGTGATCCTTCCTAGGCTTGGCATATACATCCGTGTCACTCTCATCTTCCTTTGCCTAGTAGCAGCCTTAGGCAAGTTGCTTGGAGTACTTCTGCTACCATCATCATAACTGCTGTTGGAGGGACTAGTGCCCTCACTGAGATTCACTTGCTCCTCAGACCTATTCTGACTGTCACTGCCCTCTGACATCTCTGGAACTGACCCTGTGAATAGATAGGTATAGGTAGAGTGGATGAGCATCACAAAGCATAACTATTTTGCAAAAATATTGAGACAAATACTTAACTTTAGTTTTCTGCAGAAAGCATTTCGGAGCTACTGATATGACAAACTCGGTGACACCGAAGCATTAACAAAATCTAAACATGCAATTTCGGTAAGACCGAAATGCAGTTTGGTGACTCCGAGATGCTAGGGTTTCACAGAGTAAGTGATTTCGGTCACACCGATTAGTACTCTTCGGCCAAGTGATTTCGGTCACACCGATTAGTACTCTTCGGCCAGACCGAGATGTGCTTCTGCAATGGCCTGAGCCAAATCGATGAGACCGAGATCCTCAGATCGATCGGTCCGAGATGAGTTCGGCGGAAACCTAACCCTAAGTTTTTGCATCAAATCTATTCTAATGGAACTTTTCGGTCGATAGATTGATCTCATTCGTGGTAAGAATAATGGCAATGATCTTTGTGCAAGAATCAGAAAAAGAGACCACACAAAGAGGTCGAGTTCGTACCCTAACTTGGCGACGAAGTCACTACGACGATAACGGTGGTGAGATTTCCGTTGACGGCGACGGAGACCAGCGGCTGGAGGACACTGGCGATGACGGAGACGATTCGGAGACCAAGGGAGCGGCAGAGCTGGGAGGTGCGGACGTGTGGTTTGGAGGAATTTCCAAATTTTTAACCCGCGTTATATATACCCAGTTACTGTCGGTATGACCGAGTTGGTGGCACGGAGATGCAAAATTGCTAATAGTTCCAGTAACTCGGTGTGACCGAATTGCTCAAATCGGTTGCACCGAGATGAAAACCTAGATCAACTTAATGAAAATTCGGTGAGACCGAGTGTGATGAGTTGGTCTGACCAAGATGCATTAAGAGGTTTTGGAAGTTTAAGCCCTTGATGGATTGGTGGCTCCGAGTGCTCCTCATCCGGAGGGTCCGAATTCCACTTGTTCAAGCTTTGTGATGTAGCATGAAAAGAGTTTGAGACGAGAAAACCATAGATAGCTAGAGGGAGTACTTAGCATTCTTGTCCATCCATTTGGAAACAGAAAAACCAAACAATCAAAGCAACAAATGGATGTCCTTGAATGGAGAAAATAATGCAACCAACATGCTCACACAATAAGATATCAAATGAAATATGTGGCAAAGCATGCACAATCACTATAGCATCTATCAAGCAATTGGCGATGACTAGGTCATCGATATATGAGTATATTGACTGAGGAGTCAAATGAGAACAGTTGATCGTAGGTCATACTCATCGTTTAAGCACAAGTTGGGTTATCACTTTTACATAAGGCATTGTTGTGTTCACATCATTTGAGTTGCTTTAGCTCAATTCTTAGAGCAAAGCTCTCCCTAGATGTGATACCCCCCCCCCCCTAAGAGGGATGAACTAACCTTGGGTTTTGTCGATGATGACTTCATGTAGATGTTAAAGATGTGGATTCTCAATGTTGATGTAGATCATTTGGAGCAATCCATTGGAGTGAGTTGCACTTTCAATACCTACATGAGTTAGTCCCACAAGGAAAAGACAAGGATATCCATAGACATAGAGTGAAACACACATATGATGATGTCCATGAAAGCATTAGGTTACCTTGTCCCTTGTATTACCAACAAGAGGGTTTGTGACTCCTTGAACTAGTGCAAGATATGGAAGTTGATTGCACTTGTCCTTGCCAAAATTAATATGAGTGAAGTATGTTGGCGGGGTCACCCTCAAGAACTCTCTAGTTCTTCTTCTTTGGGACCCACACCAACTTGATGGGAATCCTTGGAGTTGTAGTCGTACTTGATGAAGTAGAACTTGATGTAGTCTTGGGAACCCACTTAACCAAGGCCTTTGGAGCTTCTTCAAATGAATTAATCTCTTCTTGAAGCTTGTCCTTGCCTTTTAACTTGTAGTCTTGTGGTGGAAGATCATCTTGAACTTGTGTTCCCTTGAAAGAAGTAGGGTCATACTTCTCTTTGAGGAACAAACTTCGTCTTGGCGTATTGATCTTCTTCCCACTCAACTCCATTGGCATTGAACTTTCGTTCAAAACCAACACCTTGATTCTTCCGGTGCCTTCCTTGCTTGCGTACAATTTCCTCAAATTGCTTACTTCCGGCAAGGCTCTTGTAAACACCTTTCTCTATAATTCCCTTCAATAAGTTATTTTCTTGCTCAAGTGTAACTTGGCTAAGAGAATCATTAGTGGAATCAAGAGAACTACTAGAAGCAACAATATTGGATTTAACATGATTATTGTTACTACTAGAATAAGAATCTTTCTTGCTCTTGTTGCTAGATTTTACTTGTGGCATGTAAGTAGACAAGAGTAAACGCTTGGCAATGTAAGAAGAACTTTTCTTTCGAAGATAATTATTGATTGCTTTTGAGAACCCATGCTCTTGCTCTAGGTTGAGCTTCTCAAAGTGTAGCTTCTCATGAGTCTTTATAAGCTCTCGATGATCCTCTAAGGTAGTTTCATGAGCTAACTTAAGAGTGTTTAGTTCTTTAGTTAGACGCTCAATCTCCTTCTTATCATTGTCATTCGTTTTATCTTGATTAGCATGATTAATAGTAGTTTCATCAAAGCTTTCATCACTAGTGTTGTCAACAAGTAAATCATCATCACCTAGCAAATCGTCTTCATCACTATTGAAATCAACATACTCGGGGTGTGATACCTTAGGGCCTTTAGCCATGAAGCATCTTCCAATTCCTTCATTTGGTGAATCGCGTATGTCGTAGGAGTTGGATGACACAAGTGCAAGACCGGAAACACCTTCATCTTGAGTATATTCGGAGTCGGAGTGATAACTTCTCTCGGAGTAGTTGTCGGAGTCGGAACCGGATACCCATTCACCAACGTGAGCTTGATGTCTTCGTCTTGTGTAGCTCTTTGATGACTTGTCCTTCCTTTCCGAATCCTTGCTTCTACGAGAGGTTCTTCGTCCATAACGATCATCTCTACTCCTTCTCTCTCTTGGAGATGATTCCTCTCTTTTACTTCTCTTTTAGGTGGGTCTTCTCTTCTTTTGTAGGGAGCCGTACACTCACTAGAGTAGTGTCCGGGTCTTCCACAATTGTAGCAATTGCGATCACGACTAAAAGATCTTTTGTCATTGTAGGACCTTGACTTGGAACTTCTCTTTTTGCTTCTACTCTTGTAGAACTTGTTGAAGTTCTTCACCATTAAGCTCAATTCTTCATTGAAAACTTGTTTCTCACTTGATGTTGTAGGAGCATCACATGAAGCTTTGTAAGCACCACTAGACTTGTTGTGAAGCTCTTCCTTATCCTTGGGTGACATCTCATGAGCAATAATTCTTCCAATGACTTCTGTTGGCTTGAGATCTTTGTAATTAGGCAGCATTTGGATAAAGGTGCACAATATATCATATTTTCCATCCAAGGCTCTTAGGATCTTCTTGATGATGAATATGTCGGTCATCTCTTCGCTTCCTAAGCTGGCAATCTCATTTGTGATGAGAGAAAGCCTAGAGTACATTTCAATGACTCCTTCTCCATCCTTCATTTTGAACTTGTCAAGTTGACTTTGAAGCACGTCCAATTTGGATTCCTTGACGGACTCGGTACCTTCGTGCATATCAACCAAAGTATCCCAAATTTACTTTGCATTCTCAAGGCGGCTAATTTGTTGAATTCTTCGGGGCACAATCCGTTGAAAAGAATATCGCAAGCTTGAGCATTGTATTGCAACATCTTCAATTCTTCTGCGGACGCTTCACGATCCGGTTCTCTTCCATCATCGAAGTATTCACCTTGCAAGCCAATATGCACAATAGCCCAAATGACGGGGTTATGACCAAGAATATGCATTTTTCATCTTATGCTTCCAACTAGCAAAATTAATACCGTCAAAGTAAGGACATCTACAATAGTAATTTCCCTCGCTAGACACCATACTCTCCTAGGTTGTGAAACCAAGGCTATCATCACCAAACCTATGGAAATCAAGGCAAATGGAGAACAAAGCCCTGATGCCACTTGTAGGATCGAAAGTAGGTATAGAGGGGGGTGATTAGACTACTTGACCAAATAAAAATCTAACATTTTTTCAATTTTAAGCCTTGGCAGATTTTAGCAATTAACACAAGTCAAGCAATCAACCTACACATGCAATTCTAAGAGTGTAGCACCGGAAAGTAAAGCATTGCATATGAAGGTAAAGGGAAGTGTTTGGAGAAGGCAAGCGCAATGTAGACACGAAGATTTTTGGTGTGGTTCCAATAGGTGGTGCTATTGTACGTCCACATTGATGGAGACTTCAACCCACGAAGGGTAATGGTTGCGCGAGTCCACGGAGGGCTCAACCCATGAAGGGTCCATGAAGAAGCAACATTGTCTATCCCACCATGGCCATTGCCCACGAAGGACTTGCCTCACTCGGGTACATCTTCACGAATTAAGCGATCTCCTTGCCCTTACAAACTCCTTGGTTCAACTCCACAATCTTGTCGGAGGCTCCCAAGTGACACCTAACCAATCTAAGAGACACCACTCTCCGAAAGGTAATAGATGGTGTGTTGATGATGAACTCCTTGCTCTTGTTCTTCATATGATAGTCTCTCCAACACTCAACTCTCTCTTACAGATTTGGCTATGGTGGAAAGATGATTTGAGTGGAAAGCAACTTGAGGAAGGCTAGAGATCAAGATTCTTGTGGTTGGATTGGAATGTCTTGGTCTCAACACATGAGTAGGTGGTTCTCTCTCAGAAAATGAGTAGTGGAAGTGTAGGCACATTCTGATGGCTCTCTCTCAAATGGAGAAGGGGGTGGGGGTATATATAGCCTCCACACAAAATCCAACCATTACACACATCTGACCCAACTCGGTCAGACCGAATAGAAGAACTCGGTGAGATCGATTCAATTCAAAATGTGAACGTTAGGAATCTCGGTGGGACCGACATGATCAACTCAGTGGGACCGATGTAATAGGCTTAGGGCAAAATCTCATCTCGATGAGACCGATTGCATAAACTCGGTGAAACCGATTTCAGCAATGAGCAAATAGGGAGTTGGTCAAGCAAACTCCGTGGGACCGATTGCACATTTCGGCGAGACCGAAATATTACAACAGGCAACAGAGAGTTTGCAAGGCCATCTGGGTGAGACCGAGATCCCGATTGGTGAAACTGAATTGTCTAGGGTTTCTGGCAGTGACTATGTCAAATGAACTCGGTGGCTCTGGATAGATCAAATTGGTGGGGCCGAGTTTCACTTTTAGGTTTTGGACATATGTGGAAATAGAAAATGGCTGAGGGTTTTGGAGCAATATCACTAAGCACTTTGAGCAAGTAGACCATTAGCAACACCTCATCCCCTTTTAATAGTATTGGCTTTCCTACGGACTCAATGTGATCTTGGATCACTAAAATTAAAATGAAGAGTCTTGAGCCTTTGCGAATCTTTGTCCTTAGCATTTTGAGGGCTCCACATCTCTAGTCCATGGCATGTCAATGATTGAACTTTCTGAAATGTTTAACTTGAATGGATATTAATTCAATGAGCTATATGTTGTTATGAACTATCAAAACCACCCGGGGATTAGTTGCACTTTCAATGTCCGGGATTTTTCTTTGCATGTGCAGTACAAGACCTCTTATTCATGTGAACTGCTGATTTTGGTGCTTGGTTGTCTGGCTCCCACGCGTCGGGTACGGCCGTTCAGCCTGGTATGTAATTGTCACGACATTGTGGAGTCGTCGAGGCTGTTCGTATACATCTGGGCTGCCAGCCACTTGATGCTGGATAAGATAATCACTTTCGCTGACACCAACAGGTTAGGGGCCGCAGTTTCTGAGGTCAGAAAGTCCTTGCTTATTCGACGAAGACCATTGGGCGAAGTTACCGCACACTACTCTTGTCGGACTCCAACTGCCCTTGTCGGACCCCACCGGTTAAAAAAGGTAACACATATAACGTCGACGATGGTAGGACTCCGAGTAGGCAATGGCCCATCGCATCCGGAAGAGACTTAACGATGTACAATGGCTTGCGGGGCCAAGCCACACGCTAGTGACTAAGGATTGTTAGGGCAAGAGTCCGGATAGGCAAACACCTTCCTCATCATAGCAAGACCAACAGGTGAATATGCTGTGGATTGCCATTGGTTTCATGCTAGTAATATGTTTTGGGGTGTCATTGATAGACAACTTCAAGAGCTTATTAACAGCTTTGATGAGGAAAACGCGGAGCTACTTAGATGCATGCCATCATCCCGTCCAGCCAAGTCATTTCCTACTTTTAACACTATATATTTCAAAATTTGAGTACACGGTCTTTAATTCCTGGGCCGCCTCTGAGACTAGCCACAGTGGAAGTAACTTCGGTAGTAACATCGAGTCCAATTCAGCAAATTTATTTATGTGGCAATGAGTTAATGAGGAGAGAGATAGTTTGAGTAATTTAGTTATGACATCACACTTATGTTACTACGCACTATGAAGATAGTAATATAGACTAAGGATATGTGTAAGTTAATAATGTATTGTTACTTTCCATTGTGGCTAGTCTGAGGCAACATCGAGCTAAAGTCACAGCGCATCATTGATGGGTGCAGAAAAAAAAAGGCTTCGGCACCACAAAGTTTTTGAATGTATTTCTATCTTTCTGTAATAATGTGTTTGCAATGACTTTAGGGCTTTTAAAAAATAATCCAAACAGTACGAAAACGTGGACCACAGCTTACGGGAACCAACTCTCTCGCGCCGAAGACAGGCGGGCCGATCGGTGTCAGCGAGGCCAGGGCACACTTTGCATGAGAAAATCCGACGACAACCCCCAGGCCCTGGTCTCGCGACGCGCGACACGATCAAAAGCCGGAGGAAACCCGCAGGCAGCGGCAGCGGCGCCCCGTTTCATTAACACTTTGCCCGAGGCTGCGAGAGCAGCGGCGCTGCGGTGCCGCAGTGCTTCACGCCTGCGGCTGCGCGCGTCAGGCGTCAATGCCCGTTGAAGCCTCCCCCCTTCTCGCGCTTGGTTATTCGAAAGCCGTGACCAACCAGGGAGACGAGCGAGGAACAGGGGATTGATTGGCATGGGCGCGCTGCCAGCCAGCCAGCCTGACCGACGGGCGCACGGCGCTCCGGTAGACGCGGTGGCCGCCTGCATGCGCCGCCCGACGGCGCAGAACCCCGCGCGGCTTCAAAATTCATTTGCAGCTGGGGCGCGCGCGGAGGGGACAACGAGACGCGCGCAGGAGGAGGAGGGAGGAGAGGCATAAATGGACGAGCAGGACAGCGCGTCCATCCATCAATCGAAAGCCGGACGAACGGAGGCAGGCCACGAACGGACTGCGCGGCGTCAGCGCGAGAGCCCAGGCGGCACGCCGGGCTGAATTCCGGGAGTACGGACTGCAGACGGAGTGGGCCCCGCGCGGACACGTTACATCTTCCAGGCCCAGCGCCAACACCAATAATTTGCCATCCTCTCAGACTATGCCGACCTAGTAGCATAGTGGTAGCGCAACCATTTGCTACCACGACATGTGACGCTAGTGCTATCCCCTAACCCTAACGTGCTACCAAATCACCAGCAAACTACAAACAAAATGCTAGGAGAAAATTTAGCAAAAGTCTACCAGCACCTAAACCTATGATATTCCAAGTGTAAATTTGAAGTACACCTCATGAAAAAAATGGACCAACTCTGTGTATGAATCAATGTCACGTTGAACACCTAAAAGGTGACCAATGGGTGATCCATGAAGTTAAGAGCAAGTCTAATAAGGTGCAGTTAACAGACTATAAAGATTAAACTACTCACTCCGTCTCATAATATAAGACTAGCGAATGTGGAGTAACTTAGACTAGAACTTAGACTAGTAACATACATAGGTTACTAGTGTCTATATTACAACCTCTATAATGGAGAAATAACATATATGTGGTGTCATGCAACACATCACTTATTAGGTTGTAGACTCATCTTTAGCACATGCTCTCTTTCTTCATTAATTACTTTTCACATCATCTATTTTACCTACATACGTGATATGTTACCATCTATATTACTCCCATTGTGGATAGTCTAAAAAGTTTTTGACACTAGTGTAATGTTAAAAAGTCTTACATTATGAGACGGATGAAGTATTATATTTTTGCTAAGTTGGATGAGATCGAGACCCTGTTTGTTTGGACTTTTGCTTCTGTTTTTGCAGCTTTTTCATTTTGACAAAAAAAAGCAACAAAAGCTCCTGATTAGGGGCCTTTTGCTTCTGCTTTTGCCTTAAGAATCAATATTGTTATATGATGGTAGAAGCCAAAATTCAATGCCAAAAAAACAACTATTTAGTTTTTTTGGCAGTTTTGTCAAAGTAGAGAAGCTGCAAAAACATAAACAAAAGTTCAAACAAACAGGGCCGTAGTGATCTAAAATATTTTATATTACTTACAACTAGGGAAGGAGCACACGACACACAATCATGCCAGGGAATATAATCGTGTTTGATGATTCTCGTTGACAAAAAATGTCTCTCTCTACTTTCTACAATGATCTAATCGTGTATATTGTAACATTTTTCCATGCCATGTGTTTATAAAAGAATTATATCAAATTGGCCCTTCGTTATAGTTTGCACATTTCTTATGGTCTAGATCCAGCTTGTAGCTATGTATAGTGTCTTTTAGGTAAAACTAATTTATTGGTGCCTCGCAGCTTGCAAATCATGTATACCCACTTGGAACACATGAACTAAAAACACATGAATTAAGAGAAATGCGAATACTTCAAATTGTTATTTGGATACCACATGGTAAGAATACAAGGATTCTAGACAAAAAATAAAATAGAAACACATGGTACAAATAACTTTTTTTTGTCTTCTTCTCCAATATTTATATGGATTGCACTATTCCACATGAATTTCATAGGAAACTTGGCGAATCATTCCTTTGCTCCAATATATTTTTTCCTTTTAGAATTCACTCCTCCAAGGTAAACTCGTCTTGAGAAATGTCATCGTACAATCAACAAAATGATACTACATCATTATTTTCAAAATAGGCCTACTCGTCTCGGGGGAGTACAACCTACGTCCTATAAAAGGGTTGTTGGGAGTGGCACAGGGAACTCTGAATCTTGCCACTTTTTGAATCCCACAAACCACGACTAGTTCAAGCCATTGAAGGCCCCTTGGACTCTGAATCTTGGTCTTCATTTTTTTATAGGGAAATTTTCGGTCTATTCTTCAAACGCCTTTGTTTTTTCACAGGGAAATTGTCAATCTATTCTACAAACATCATGGCAGTAAAAAGAACACAAGAAGTATGGCCTCTTTGGTTCACAGGATTTTTTAAGGATTGGAATCCTTAAGAATTTTTCCTACGTTGATCATTTGATTCACAGGATTGAATCCCATAGGATTTTTTCCTATGGATTCATTTGTACTACATTTCATAGGAATTCTAGCATTCACTCCAACCTCTTGAAAGAAATCCTTTGTTTTTCTTGTGATACAATCAAACAAACTCAAATCCTATAGGAATCCAATGGGCATGTCATTTCAATCCTATGTTTTTTCTATTCCTATGTTTTTGCAATCCTGCGAATCAAAGAGGCCCGTAATATGCATTACATCTATGTCCATAGACCCCTAGCAACGATTACAAGCACTGATGCGAGCCGAAGACGCGCCGCCGTCATCACCCATCCCTCATAGTAGACCTTCCTAACTGTCCTAAGAGAGAAAGTAGGGGAAGATGATACTTTCCTTGAGAACCTTATATTAGAGGGAAACGAGCTACTCCCTCCGGTCCTTTTTGGTTTGCATATAAGATCTGTTTGAAGTCAAACCTCGTAAAGTTTGACCAACTTTATAAAAAAATACCAAAATGCACAAAAGTGAAATCAATATCATTAGATGTGTCATGACTTTAATTTTCATATTGTATAACTTTAGCATTGTAGATGTTGTATGTTTTCGTATAAATATGGTCAAACTTTATGAAGTTTGACTTAAAAAAAATTATATGCAAAGTAGAAAGGACTGGAGGGAGTACTCCCTCCGTTCGGAAATACTTGTCCAAGGAATGGATGTATCTAAATGTACTTTAGTTCTAGATACATCAATTTGTATCCATTTCTACGACAAGTATTTCCGGACGGAGGGAGTATACAATAACATGATTGCTAAATCTCAGTTGACTGATACTTAACAAAGTCTCAGTCGATGCTATATTCATGAGATCTTACATGGAGTGCAAAAATTTCTTTTGATTTTTCTTTCTTCCTTTTATATTTTGTGTCATTTGACTGGGACTTAGTTAAGTCATAGTCAACTGAGATCTAGACACACCCACACAACAATAAAAATGCTAGCGCCCACAAGGACAGAGCCGGTCAGCCAGAAGCGTGAGGTGACGAGGATTCGACTCGTGGGCCGGCAGCCAAGCGGCCCACTCACGATCGACGACTTCCCGAGTGGCTTGCATGCCCAAACTGGGCCCGTTGAGGGTGTACGCTGATATATGCGGGTGTGTGTGTGCGTTGCGTGAGGATTGGGAAGGGAGTTGGTGGCTTCGTCCATGGCTAGTGTATAGCGTGCGTGAGCTTGTGCATACATTCATGGTGAATTGGATACAGATCTAAGATCAATACAAATTATACCCTCACATCTAGCATCAGAGCTGTTCCATCCTGGAGATTCCCCACCACCCACACAGCACCAGATTCAGCAATTTGCGGCGGCGGCAGGCCATGGATGGGTTGTCAATGGAGGGGCACAACATCCACGAGCTCGTCAAATCCGCCATCACCGACGAGCTCGATCAACGCCTCAAGGTACACAGCGAGGATCTCCTCAAATCCATGACCAAATTGCTCCAGGATTCGACCAGAACCTTGGATGGCTTTATCACGACACGCATCGACAGTGTCCGCTCCGAGCTCCTCCTCGACACCGACCAAATCCGCGCGGAATTGGAGCGAGGGGACAAGGCCGACTGTGACGACTGGATTGGAAGGCCTCCCTCATCAAGCAGAGACGCCGGAGAAGGCCGGGAAACGCTTCTTCCTGATCCTCATGGAGCTGACAGGTTCAGTAAGTCCAAAGCTCACACCATCTACGTTCCACCTCCGGCTAGGAGCGGGCATGAATTACCTTCTCCTCACGAGTTCCAGTCTCCTCGTGATCTCGTCACATTGGATCAGGGTGAGCAGTACAGTTCAGGGCCGAGAGTTGAGCTGCCGCGTTTTGATGGCTCAAATCCCAGGTTGTGGCAAGCGAGATGCGAGGACTACTTCAAGCTATGGGACACGCACCACAGCAGGTGGATATCGTATGCCATAGCTCAATTCGAAGGTGCACTCGCTGGTTGGAGTCTGTACAGAGAGTACAGCGGGGTTACAGTGGACTGAATTTTGCAATCTCCTCCAATCGAGATTTGGCCGCAACCAACACCAGAATTTGCTGAGGAAAATGTTCAAAATAGGTCAGACTGGATCTGTCGAAGAATATGTAGATCAATTCTCTGAACTGTACGACCAGCTCACTGCTTATGAAACCAACCCAGACCCACTGCATTATACCACCCGGTTCATCGATGGCTTGAAACCAGGAGTCCGTATGGCCATTGCAATGCAAAAACCCAGAGATCTGGACACTGCATACGAATTAGCTCTGCTACACGAAGAGTTGGGAAAAGTGTCATACCACCAAGCCAGTTCCATGACAAAAAGGAGTTCTGCATCAGCCGGACAATATGCTTATAAGTCCAAAAATGCAGAAGAGCGACAGCCAGTTGATACTCCAAGGCCAGCAACAACTGAAGATAAGTGGGTATCCCTGAGGAAGTTCAGGAAGGCAAAAGGTTTGTGCTTCATTTATGGTGAAAAATGGTCCAAGGACCATCAGTGCAAGTCTACTGTACAGTTACAAGTTGTTCAGGAACTCATTGAGTAACTATAGAGCCCAGTTACTTCTCTGGATGAATTTGACAGTGATACTGACAATTTGATGATGCTATTAGCAGTTGTTGTAAGCAACAGTGCGTCGAAGTTGTCCCTCACCTTACCAGTACTTGTACAAGGTGTTGAGCTAAGGATCCTAGTTGACTCTGGAAGCACTCATTCATTCTTGGACAGTTCTCATCAGCAGGTGCTCCCAACAGTAACTACAATTAAGACTGTTTCTATCAAGGCTACGGGAGGAGGGAAGTTGAGTTGTACACAACAGGCTAAACACTCCCAATGGAGTTGTCAGGGACAAAACTTTGTGCATGATTTTAGAATCCTAACTCTTGGAGGCTATGATGGTATTCTGGGCCTCGATTGGCTAGCCAAGCATAGTCCAATGTACATCGATTGGGAACAGAAATGGCTCTCTTTCCAGTATAAGGACGTTGTTGTTACCTGATACGTCTCCGTCGTATCTATAATTTTTTATTGTTCCATGCCAATATTCTACAACTTTCATATACTTTTTGGCAACTTTCTATACTATTTTTGGGACTAACATATTGATCCAGTGCCCAGTGCCAGTTCCTGTCTGTTGCATGTTTTTGGTTTCGCAGAATATCCATATCAAATGGAGTCCAAACGGGATAAAAACAGACGGAGCTTATTTTTGGAATATTTGGAAAATCTGGGAAAAAGATCAACGCGAAACGGTGTCCGAGGTGGCCACGAGGCAGGGGCCCACGCCCGTACCAGGAGGGCGCACCCCCATCCTCGTGGGCCACCCGTAAGGCGGTTGATGCCCTTCTTAGGCCGCGAGAAAGCTAATTTTTGGAAAAAAATCACGGCGAAGGTTTCGATCCAATCGGAGTTACGGATCTCCGGTTATAAAAGAAACGGTGAAAAGGCAGCAGAACAGAACGCAGAAACAGAGAGAGACAGAGAGACAGATCCAATCTCGGAGGGGCTCTCGCCCCTCCCACGCCATGGAGGCCAAGGACCAGAGGGGAAACCCTTCTCCCATCTAGGGAGGAGGTCAAGGAAGAAGAAGACGAAGGGGCCCTCTCTCCCCCTCGCTTCTGGTGGCGTCGGAGTGCCACCGGGGGCCATCATCATCACCGTCATCTTCACCAACAACTTCACCGCCATCATCATCAACTCTCCCCCCCTCTATGCAGCGGTGTAACCTCTCTCTTACCCGCTATAATCTCTACTTAGACATGGTGCTCAACGCTATATATTATTTCCCAATGATGTATGACTATCCTATGATGTTTGAGTAGATCTGTTTTGTCCTATGGGCTATTTGATGATCAAGATTGGTTTGAGTTGCATGTTTTATTATTGGTGTTGTCCTATGGTGCTCTCCATGTCGCGCAAGCGTGAGGGATTCCCGCTGTAGGGTTTGCAATGTGTTCATGATTTGCTTATGGTGGGTGGCGTGAGTGATACAAGCACATACCTGAGTAAGTAGGTTGTTTGCGTATGGGATAAAGAGGACTTGATGCTTTAATGCTATGGTTGGGTTTTACCTTAATGATCTTTAGTAGTTGCGGATGCTTGCTAGAGTTCCAATCATAAATGCATATGATCCAAGTAGAGAAAGTATGTTAGCATATGCCTCTCCCTCAAATAAAATTGCAATAATGATTACCGGTCTAGTTATCGATTGCCTAGGGACAAATAACTTTCTCGTGACAACAAGATCTTTACTAAAACTAATTTAGTTGTCTTTATTTAAACAACCCCTAGTCTTTATTTTCTCGCTCTTTATTATCTTGCAAACCTATCCAACAACACCTACAAAGTACTTCTAGTTTCATACTTGTTCTAGGTAAAGCGAACGTCAAGCGTGCGTAGAGTTGTATCGGTGGTCGATAGAACTTTAGAGATTATTTGTTCTACCTTTAGCTCATTGGGTTCGACACTCTTACTTATCGAAATTTTTTGCGATCTCCTATACTTGTGGGTTATCAAGACCTTTTTCTGGCGCCGTTGCCGGGGAGTCATAGCGTGGGGTGAATATTCTCGTGTGTGCTTGTTTGCTTTATCACTAAGTAATTTTTATTTGATGTTCTTAGTTGTTCTTTATCTTTAGTCATGGATATGGAACATGAAATACCAAAAAAATTAGGTGTACTTGTTACTCGTGGAGATGGGGAACCTCCTAAAACCCTCGACGCTGGTTATGTGAAAGATATTATGTACTACTTTGATAATCCTGAAAAAAACCCATCAATTATGTTATGGGAGTAACGTTGGATCAACGTGAATACTTTAGAGATTATCGTTTGACTCAAAAAGGGAAACTATTATGGGATCAAATTCATATATTGAAGTGGTATGCTAGGCAACTATGCTTGAGTTATGATTATACTTGTTGCTCTAGGATGAAGGCTCCACACCTTCCCTTTTCATGCAAATTTAATAATAATAAAACCTTAGATTTTTATGCTAATGGTATATATGACTACTATGATGTGAAACAAATAGAAGAATTTGTTGCTTTTATGGGTGCTTATGAAATTGAATCTATGTTTAAAGAGTTTGAAGATTTTGATGATGATGCTTATAGACCTGAAAATTTAGCTATCCTGAAATATTGTTATGAGAATTATGAATACAATTACGAAATTAATGCACTTATTGAGAAAGTCTCCGCTGTCCAAGAAGAGACTAATATTTTGCAGGAATCTATGAAAGAAGAAGTTGATGAAACTGTGAGCTCATTGGATGAAAAAGATGAGGAGGAGAGCGAAGAACAAAAGGAGGAAGAGCGGATTGATCACCCGTGCCCACCTTCTAATGAGAGTAACTCTTCAACTCATACATTGTTTAATTTTCCTTCATGCTTACCGAAGGATGAATGCTATGATAATTGCTATGATCCCGTTGATTCTTTTGAAATATCCCTTTTTGATGATGCTTGCTATGCTTGTGGCCAAGATGCCAATATGAATTATGCTTATGGAGATGAAGTTGCTATAGTTCCTTATGTTAAACATGAAATTGTTGCTATTGCACCCACGCATGATAGTCCTATTATCTTTTTGAATTCTCCCAACTACACTGTATCGGAGAAGTTTGCTTTTATTAAGGATTATATTGATAGGTTGCCTTTTACCGTTGCACTTGATTATTTTTATGAGTATAATATGCATGTGCTTGCTGCTCCTACTTGCAATTATTATGAAAGAGGAACTATATCTCCACCTCTCTATGTTTCCAATATGATAAAATTGCAAGAAATTATTTATACTATGCATTGGCCTTTACTATGTGTGCATGAATTGTTCTTTTATGACATGCCGATGCATAGGAAGAGAGTTAGACTAAGTCATTACATGATATATGTTACTTTGTGCTCACTACTAAATTACAAATCATTGCTAATTAAAATTGGCTTTGATATACCTTGAGATCCGGGTGGATTCACTACTTGAGCACTATATGTCTAGCTTAATTGTAACATCCCAAAATTCTAAATTTTGGAATGTTATGATAAATAGATAGATTTGACTGATTGTTTGATTGTTGTGTGATTGATTGAGTGAAATTCGAAACTTTTTGAAAGTTAAATGAGAGGGAATAAAAGGACTTTCCCAAACTTTCATTTTTGCATTTTAAGATCTCCGTGAATTCAAATTCTTTTCAACACAAAACCCTCGAGAGAAGATGACATGACTTCTTCCATTTATATAAATGACAAGGCGTGTTGAAAATATTTGAATTTCATTTGAAAAATATTTCCAATTCATAAACTTTAAGCAACTCAATGGTTTTCACGAGAGAAGATAATATGACTTCTTCAAAATATATGAAATATGAGTTGGAAGTTTTAAAAGAATTAAATTTAAAGTTCTTTTGAATTTATTTTCAATTTGGAGTTATTTGAGTTTTTTTTAAAATTATTTTTCTCCAAAAAAAATATACGGAAAATAGGGTAACATGATTCCCTACATCAGAAAATTGGAGAGAAATTAATTTGAAATCATTTCGGTATTTTTAAAATGATTTTTATTGGATTTTAGTAGGGCAGTAGCACTCTTTGAATTATCTGATTTTGTGTGGATTTTATTTGGCATTAAAAAAATGTCCATGATGTAGAAAGTATTTTTCTGCAAATTTTGATATATTATATGTCTCTATATTATTTGAATTTTCTTTAGTTTATTTGATTTTTGTTGTCTGTGTTTTTTTTAAAAAATCTCCGTCGCCGACTGGGCCGGCCCAGCGCCCGAGCCAGGCCGCGGCCCAATGGCCCATCCCGCTCGTCCCCGAGCTCGGGCAGGTCTCCACCTCCTGCCCGACACCGCCGCCGCCGTGATCTCTGCGGAGTCCGTCGCCTCCCGTGCCTTGCCCCCTTTTGCAAGTCGCAGCCTCTCCCCTCCCTCCTATAAATCCGGAGCCCCGGGCCCCGCCTCTTCCTCCTTCCCCGCATCTTGCCGGAACCGCGCCGCACCGCCGCCTCGCCTTTCGACGCCACCGCCGAGCTTCCTCGCCATCGCCCGCACCTCCCCGACCACCGCAGCCACCACCCACTTCACCACCGCGTCGCGCCGTCCACCCCAGCTACTCCGCCGCCGCCGTCGTGCCCCGCCGTCGCCGGAGCCACTTCGCCCGCCGCCGCCGGAGACGCGACTCGCCGGACCTCCGCCCGCCCCGGTTCGCCCGAACCGCTCCGCCGACCCGCCGATCTTTTCCGTGGACCGGTATAACCAAACCCTAGATCACTTTTCTGGTTTTCTATAAAACCCGTTTTTTTATATCCAGTTATTTTGCGAACGTTCACTGTTTAGATCTCCTTAGCGAACGGTTTTCGTCGGTTTAGGTTCTGTAGCGAGCGTTCGCTCGATAGATTTTTATTTTTATTTTTAATTTCGGCCAGGGACCTATCTGCAAATACTTTCTTCACCGATTAGTCCCTGAACTTTAAACGATCATAACTTTTTACTCGTTAATTCAAATCCAACGAAACCAACGACCACTTCTTCGCTATGATCTCCTCTATCTAGTAATCTAACTCAAACATGTTTTTGAAAGTTTAAAATTTGAATTAGACCAGATTTGAATTCAAACTTTGTTTGATCATAACTTGAGTTTCGTAGCTCTGTTTGAGTTGATTCTTTCTGCAAATTAAAACTTTTGACCTAAACTTTCTGATAAGGCCAAATTCACATAATTTTGGTACTGTTAGAAATTGTTTTATGTTGCAAGAGTTATTTGCTTGGTTTTGATGTTTTCCGAATCGTCTTCTTCGATCTTCCCGATCTTTTGAGTGATTGCTTATGTGTGGTTACTATTGCTTGATTACGCTAGATTGACCGGAGTGTGACGAGTAGAACTATCAAGAGTTTTGAGTGCAAATCATCTTCATCAACATTGCAAGCAAGTTCACACTTTGATCATATCCCTTTCATACCCAGTTTTATTGCATTAGATCAATCCTCAAACATTGCATGATTAGGATCTAATTAAATTGTGGGATGGGAAGTAGTTGAGGTAGTACCTATTACCTGTTTATTAGAAAACCCTTGGGAGTTACTATTACGTTATGCTTACATTGCCATGCTATGCTCGTAGACGTGGATTGGGTTTTGAGAGTATTCATGACAGTTGTGAGATTATTAATTAATGGTTTACTTAAGGTGGCAACTTAAACACACATCTGGGTGGATTGAGGTACCTGGTTATTCTAGGATTGCCTGTCTAGGCACCTGGGTAGACCAGGATTGCATGTTTTTTTGATGGACCGCCACCCAGGCTCAAAGGGATCATGAGATTTTTCATACTAGAAACTTTCGTGTGCAACCACAAGCTATTATGGTCTCTAGCATAGTTGATTAAGTTGTGTGAACTCTTACAGTGGTAGACTAGCAGATGTAGGGGATGTAGGTGTACCGGTCTACCCATCGTAAGGTGCTAACGCTTCTGGAAGTCTGTGTCTCGGTCATCCGTTTCTCAAACACCATGTAGTGCGAGAAATCCAACGGAGGCGATCGAGTCTTGTGGGGAAAAGTGCGCAAACCTCTGCAGAGTGTACAAACTAATCATGATTAGCCGTGTCCCCGGTTATGGACGTCTTGAGTATCTAGTTCTTGGATTATCCTGTTGATCTCATCATGTTACTTTAATTAATTTTGTTGGTTTTTAATGATGATTCTTAATTGGGATTGATAATGCTGTCAACCATTCTCAATGTTTAACAACCACCATGATAGTTAAATAAAATTTATTCCTTTGCAGTAGGGAAAAATTGGCTTTTCGCAAAAACCATATAACCATAGAGCTTTTCCACCAGCCTTATATGCATGTAGTGATAGCCATATTGTTCATCATTTCTCTATGGTGTGAATTTGCCAGTACATTCAATGTACTGACCCTTTGTGGCTGCAACGTCTCATGTTGCAGGATCTTACGACGAGTAAGTGATACGTTATGGTTACGATTTCTACACTCAACTTTGCCGTTGGTGTTGATGGGAATCCACAACCTTGTTACTTCCGCTATTTGGATTGAGGTAATAGTATTTACGTTACTTTATACATGTGATTTACCTCTGTTATAAATCCTCGAGTACTGTGTGTGTCAGCATACCGATCCAGGGATGACACTTAAGCACAGAGACTTGATCCATTTGGGTCGGGTCGCTACATTAATGGCTTTAAAGAAAGCGCTGCCAGGGAGACAACCCGGAAGTTTTAGAGAGTCATTTATTTCTGTTAAGTGCTTTCATATAGTTTAAAAACAACAAAAATAAAGAGGGAACCCAAAACTTTTTCAAAAAGGAAAGTGAAAGTGAGAAAGACAAGCATTGTTGAAGTGGGAGAGCTCCTTGATCTTAGTTCATGCTCACGGAAACTTTGTGAATCTTGATTACAAAAACTTTTCAACAAAAATAATTATCCCCTTGTACAATTCCATTGTATTATAAAAATAATGTGCTAAGGTTTGCCTTTAGGATGTTTACAATGCTTGATGGTTTGTACGGCGCAGGACATAAACTTTGGCTGTAGTGCGCGATTTTTAATATTTTACTGGAACGTCAAATGGTTCTAATTCTTTTTGCACTGTCTTTATATACAATTTTTTTATTTTTCCTAATTTTGGCAGAATTATTAAAATATCATAAGTATGGTGAATGTTCAGATTATTACAGACTGTTCTGTTTTTGACGGATTCTGTTTTTGATGCATAGTTTGCTTGTTTTGATGAAACTATCAACTTATATTAGTGGATTAAGCCACGAAAAAGTTATATTACAGTAGACACAATGCAAAAACAAAATATGAATTGGTTTGCAATAGTACTTAGAGTAGTGATTTGCTTTATTATACTAACGGATCTTACCGAGTTTTCTGTTGAAATTTTGTGTGGATGAAGTGTTCGATGATCGAGAAGGTTTCGATGTGAGAAGAAGGAAGAGAGGCAAGAGCTCAAGCTTGGGGATGCCCGAGGCACCCCAAGTAAATATGCAAGAAGACTCAAGCGTCTAAGCTTGGGGATGCCCCGGAAGGCATCCCCTCTTTCTTCAACAAATATCGGTATGTTTTCGGATCCGTTTCATTCATGTGATATGTGCAAACCTTGGAGCGTCTTTTGCATTTAGTTTTCATTTTTCTTTTATGCACCATGCTGGTATGAGATGGTCCTTGGTTGATTTATAGAATTCTCTTTGCACTTCACTTATATCTTTTGAGTATGGCTTTATAGAATGCTTCATGTGCTTCACTTATATCATTTGAAGTTTGGATTGCCTGTTTCTCCTTACATAGACAATCGCCATTTGTAGAATGCTCTTTTGCTTCACTTATATTTGTTAGAGCGTGGGCATATCTTTTGTAGAAAGAATTAAACCCTCGTGCTTCACTAATATCTATTTAGAGAGATGACAGAACTAGTCATTCACATGGTTAGTCATAAAACCCTACATAAAACTTGTAGATCACAGAATATGATGTGTTTGATTCCTTGCAATAGTTTTGCGATATAAAGATGGTGATATTAGAGTCATGCTAGTTGAGTAATTGTGAAATTGAGAAATACTTGTGTTGAGGTTTGCAAGTCCCGTAGCATGCACGTATGGTGAACCGTTATGTAACGAAGTCGGAGCATGAGGTGTTTATTGATTGTCTTCCTTATGAGTGGCGATCGGGGACGAGCGATGGTATTTTCCTACCAATCTATCCCCTGGGAGCATGCGCGTAGTACTTTGTTTCGATGACTAATAGATTTTTGCAATAAGTATGTGAGTTCTTTATGACTAATGTTGAGTCCATGGATTATACGCACTCTCACCCTTCCATCATTGCTAGCCTATTCGGTACCGTGCATTGCCCTTTCTCACCTCGAGAGTTGGTGCAAACTTCGCCGGTGCATCCAAACCCTGTGATACGATGCGCTCTATCACACATAAACCTCCTTATATCTTCCTCAAAACATCCACCATACCTACCTATTATGGCATTTCCCTAGCCATTCTAAGATATATTTCCATGCAACTTCCATCATCATCATATACATGACTTGAGCATTTATTGTCATATTGCTTTGCATGATCGTAAGATAGCTAGCATGATGTTTTCATGGCTTGTCCGTTTTTTGATATCATTGCTACGCTAGATCATTGCACATCCCGGTACACCGCCGGAGGCATTCATATAGAGTCATATCTTTGTTCTAGATATCGAGTTGTAATATTGAGTTGTAAGTAAATAAAAGTGTGATGATCATCATTATTAGAGCATTGCCCCAGTGAGGAAAGGATGATGGAGACTATGATACTCCCACAAGTCCGGATGAGACTCCGGACGAAAAAAATAAAATAATAAAAAAGGCCAAAAAATAAAAAAAAGGAAAAAAATGAGAGAAAAAGAGAGAAGGGGCAATGTTACTATCCTTTTACCACACTTGTGCTTCAAAGTAGCACCATGTTCTTCATATAGAGAGTCTCTTGAGTTATCACTTTCATATACTAGTGGGAATTTTCATTATAGAACTTGGCTTGTATATTCCAACGATGGGCTTCCTCAAATGCCCTAGGTCTTCATGAGCAAGCAAGTTGGATGCACACCCACTTAGTTTTAGTTAGAGCTTTCATACACTTATAGCTCTAGTGCATCTGTTGCATGGCAATCCCTACTCACTGTTGGAGAACGTAGCAGAAATTCAAAATTTTCCTACGTATCACTAAGATCTATCTATGGAGAAACCAACAACGAGGGGAAGGAGAGTGCATCTACATACCCTTGTAGATCGCTAAGCGGAAGCGTTCAAGTGAACGGGGTTGACGGGGTCGTACTCGCCGTGATCCAAATCACCGATGATCCTAGTGCCGAACGGACGGCACCTCCGCGTTCAACACACGTACAGCCCGGGGACGTCTCCCATGCCTTGCTCCAGCAAGGAGAGAGGGAGAGGTTGAGGAAGACTCCATCCAGCGGCAGCACAACGGCGTGGTGGTGGTGGAGGAGCATGGCAATCCTACAGGGCTTCGCCAAGCACCGCGAGAGACGAGGAGGGAGAGAGGTAGGGCTGCACCTTGGGAGAGTTCATCTCGTGTCTTGGGCAGCCCCAAAACCTCCAATATATATAGGGGCAAGGGGGAGGGGAGGCGCCCTAGGGTTTCCCCTAGGGGGGCGGCGGCCAGGGCAGATGGGATCTCCCCCTTGGGTGACTTGGCCCCCAAGCCAGGAGGTGGGAACCCTAGAAGGGGCGCCCCAAACCCCCTAGTCACGTGGGAATAGGTGAGGGGGGCGCACAGCCCCTTAGTGGGCTGGTTTGCCCCCCTTCCCTTGGCCCATGAAGCCCCCCAACACTTGTCGGGGCTCCCGAAACACCTTTCGGTCATGCTGGTCATCACCCGGTACCTCCAGAACACTCCCGGACTCCAAAACCCTTCGTCCAATATATCAATCTTTACCTCCGGACCATTCCGGAACTCCTCGTCCGGGATCTCATTCGGGACTTCGAACAACATTCGGTAACCACATACAAACTTCCTTTATAACCCTAGCATCACCGAACCTTAAGTGTGTAGACCCTACGGGTTCGGGAAGCATGCAGACATGACCGATACGTTCTCCGGTCAATAACCAACAGTGGGATCTGGATACCCATGTTGGTTCCCACATGTTCCACAATGATCTCATCGGATGAACCACGATGTCGAGGATTCGATCAATCCCGTATACAATTCCCTTTGTCTAGCGGTATTGTACTTGTCCGAGATTCGATCGTCGGTATCCCGATACCTTGTTCAATCTCGTTACCGGCAAGTCTCTTTACTCGTTCCGTAACACATCATCCAGTGATCAACTCCTTGATCACATTGTGCACATTATGATGATGTCCTACCGAGTGGGCCCAGAGATACCTCTCCGTCACACGGAGTGACAAATCCCAGTCTCGATTCGTGCCAACCCAACAGACACTTTCGGAGATACCTGTAGTGTACCTTTATAGCCACCCAGTTACGTTGTGACGTTTGGCACACCCAAAGTATTCCTACGGTATCCGGGAGTTGCACAATCTCATGGTCTAAGGAAATGATACTTGACATTAGAAAAGCTTTAGCATACGAACTACACGATCTTTGTGCTAGGCTTAGGATTGGGTCTTGTCCATCACATGATTCTCCTAATGATGTGATCCTGTTATCAACGACATCCAATGTCCATGGTCAGGAAACCGTAACCATCTATTGATCAACGAGCTAGTCAACTAGAGGCTTACTAGGGACATGGTGTTGTCTATGTATCCACACATGTATCTGAGTTTCCTATCAATACAATTATAGCATGGACAATAAACGATTATCATGAACAAGGAAATATAATAATAACTTATTTATTATTGCCTCTAGGGCATATTTCCAACAGTCTCCCACTTGCACTAGAGTCAATAATCTAGTTCACATCGCCATGTGATTAACATTCGCAGGTCACATCGCCATGTGACCAACATCCAAAGAGTTTACTAGAGTCAATAATCTAGTTCACATCACTATGTGATTAACACTCAATGAGGTATGGGTTTGATCATGTTGCTTGTGAGAGAGGTTTTAGTCAACGGGTCTGCAACATTCAGATCCGTATGTACTTCGCAAATCTCTACGCTATATTTGGAGCCATTTCAAATAACTGTTCTACTTGGAGCTATTCTAAATTGTTGCTCCATTATACGTATCCGGTATCTCTACTCAGAGCTATCCGGATAGGTGTTAAGCTTGCATCGACATAACTCTTTATGTCGAACTCTTTATCACCTCCATAACCGAGAAACATATCCTTATTCCTCTAAGGATAATTTTGACCGCTATCTGGTGATCTACTCCTAGATCACCTTTGTACCCTCTTGCCAGACATGTGGCAAGGCACACATCAGGTGCGGTACTCAGCATGGCATAGAGCCTATGACAAAAGCATAGGGGACGACCTTCGTCCTTCCTCTTTCTCCAGCCGTGGTCGAGCTTTAACTCTTAACTTCATACCTTACAACTCAGGCAAGAACTCCTTCTTTGACTGATCCATCTTGAACACCTTCAAGATCATGTCAAGGTATGTGCTCATTTGAAAGTACTATTAAACGTTTTTGATCTATCCTTATAGATCTTGATGCTCAATGTTCAAATAGCTTAATCCAGGTTCTCCATTGAAAAACACCTTTCAAATAACCCTATATGCTTTCCAGAAATTCTACATCATTTCGGATCAACAATATGTCATCCACATATACTTATCAGAAATGTCGTAGTGCTCCCACTCACTTTATTGTAAATACAAGTTTCTAACAAACTTTGTATAAACCCATAAACTTTGATTACTCCATCAAAGTGTATATTCCAACTCCGAGATGCTTGCTCTAGTCCATGGAAGGATCGCTGGAGCTAGCATACCTTTTAGCATCCTTAGGATCGACAAAACCTTTCTGATTGTATCACATGCAACCTTTCCTTACGAAAACTAGTAAGGAAACTTGTTTTGACATCCATCTGCCATATTTCATAAATGCAGCTTATGCTAACATGATTCTGACGGACTTAAGCATCGCTGCGGGTGAGAAAATCTCATCTTAGTCAACTACTTGAACTTGTGAAAAACTCTTTGCCACAAGTCGAGCTTCATAGACGGTGACATTACCGTCCACGTCCGTCTTCTTCTTAAAATCCATCTGTACTCAACAGTCTCACGACCATCGAGCCTTTCTGCCAAAGTCTACACTTTGTTTTCATACATGGATCCTCTCTCGGATTTTATGGCCTCGAGCCATTCATCGGAATCCGGGCCCACCATCGCTTCTCCATAGCTCGTAGGTTCATTGTTGTCTGGCAACATGACCTCCAAGACAGGATTACGTACCACTCTGAAGTAGTACACATCCTTGTCGTCCTACGAGGTACTGTAGTGACTTGATCCGAAGTCTCATGATCACTATCATAAGCTTCCACTTCAATTGGTGTAGGTGCCACAGGAACAACTCTTTGTGCCCTGCTATACACTAGTTGAAGTGACGGTTCAATAACCTCATCAAGTCTCCACCATCCTCCCACTCAATTCTTTCGAGAGAAACTTTTCCTCGAGAAAGGACCCGATTTCAGAAACAATCCCTATTGCTTTTGGATCTGAGACAAGAGGTATACCCAACTGTTTTGGGTATCCTATGAAGATGCACTTATCCGCTTTGGGTTCGAGCTTATCAGCCTGAAACTTTTTCACATAAGCGTCGTAGCCCCAAACCTTTAAGAAACAACAACTTAGGTTTCTCTAAACCATAGTTCATACGGTGTCGTCTCAATGGATTTGTGTGGTTCCCTATTAAAGTGAATGCGATTGTCTCTAATGCCTAACCCATAAACGATGGTGGTAATTCGACAAGAGACATCATGGTATGCACCACATCCAATAGGGTGCAGTTATGATGTTCGGACACACCATCATACTATGGTGTTCCCGGCGGTATTAGTTGGAAACATTTCTACAATGTCTTAATTGTGTGCCAAACTCGTAACTCAGGTATAAATCTCTATGATCATATCATAGACATTTTATCCTCTTGTCACGACGATCTTCAACTTCACACTGAAATTACTTGAACCTTTCAATAATTCACACTTGTGTTTCATCAAGTAAATATACTTAGCATCTACTCAAATCATCTGTGAAGCAAGAACATAACGATATCCACCGCGTGCCTCAGCACTCATTGGACTGCACACATCAAAATGTATTACTTCCAACAAGTTTCTTTCTTGTTCCATCTTACTGAAAACGAGGTCTTTCAGTCATCTTGCCCATGTGGTATGATTTGCATGTCTCAAGTGATTCAAAAACAAGTGAGTCCAAACGATCCATCTGTATGGAGTTTCTTCATGCATATCTACCAATAGACATGGTTCACATGTCTCAATCTTTTCAAAAATGAGTGAGTCCAAAGATCCATCAACATGGAGCTTCTTCATGCGTTTTATACCAACATGACTTACATGGCAGTGCCACAAGTAGGTGGTACTATCATTACTATCTTATATCTTTTGGCATGAACATGTGTATCACTATGATCGAGATTCAATAAACCATTCATTTTAGGTGCAAGACCATTGAAGGTATTATTCAAATAAACAGAGTAACCATTATTCTCCTTAAATGAATAACCGTATTGCAATAGACATAATCCAATCATGTCTATGCTCAACGCAAACACCAAATAACAATTATTTAGGTTTAACACCAATCTCGATGGTAGAGGGAGCGTGCGATGCTTGATCACATCAAGCTTGGAAAAACTTCCAACACATATCGCCAGCTCACCTTTAGCTAGTCTCCTTTTACTGCGCAGCCTTTTATTTTGAGTTACTAACACTTAGCAATCGAACCGGTATTTAATACCCTGGTTCTACTAGGAGTACTAGTAAAGTACACATTAACATAATGTATATCCAATATACTAGTATCGACCTTGCCATCCTTCTCATCTACCAAGTATCTAGGGTAATCCTGCTCTAGTGGATGTTCCCCTTATTACAGAAGCACTTAGTCTCGGGCTTGGGTTCAACTTTGGGTTTCTTCACTTGAGCAGCAACTGAATTGTCTTTTCATGAAGTATCCCTTTCTTGCCCTTGCCCTTCTTGAAACTAGTGGTTTTACTAACCATCAACAATTGATGCTCCCTTTTGATTTCTACTTTCGCGGTGTCGCGAATAGCTCAAGGATCATATCTATCCCTGATATGTTATAGTTCATCACGAAGCTCTAGTATCTTGGTGGCAATGACTTTGGAGAAACATCACTATCTTATCTGGAAGATCAACTCCCACTCGATTCAAGTGATTGTTGTACTCAGACAATCTGAGCACAAGCTCAACGATTGAGCTTTTCTCCCTTAGTTTGCAGGCTAAGAAAATCGTCGGAGGTCTTATACCTCTTGACGTGGGCACGAGCCTGAAATCCCAATTTCAGCCCTCGAAACATCTCATATGTTCCGCGACATTTCAAAAACGTCTTTGGTGCCTCAACTCTAAACCGTTTAACTGAACTATCACGTAGTTATCTAAACGTGTATGTCCGATGTTCGCAACATCCACAAACGACGTTTGGGGTTCAGCACATTGAGCGGTGCATTAAGGACATAAGCTTTCTATGAAGCAATGAGGACAATCCTCAGTTTACGGACCTAGTCCGCATAATTGCTACTATCAACTTTCAACTAAATTTTCTCTAGGAACATATCTAAACAGTAGAACTGAAGCGTGAGCTACGACATAATTTGCAAAGATCTTTTTGACTATGTTCAGGATAATTAAGTTCATCTTATGAACTCCCACTCAGATAGACATCCCTCTAGTCATCTAAGTGATTACATGATCCGAGTCAACTAGGCCGTGTCCGATCATCACGTGAGACGGACTAGTCATCATCGGTGAACATCTTCATGTTGATCGTATCTACCATACGACTCATGCTCGACCTTTCGGTCTCTTGTGTTCCGAGGCCATGTCTGTACATGCTAGGCTTGTCAAGTCAACCTAAGTGTTCCGCGTGTGTAAATCTGGCTTACACCCGTTGTATGTGAACGTAAGAATCTATCACACCCGATCATCACGTGGTGCTTCGAAACGACGAACTTTCGCAACGGTGCACAGTTAGGGGGAACACTTTCTTGAAATTTTAATGAGGGATCATCTTATTTACTACCGTTTTTCTAAGAAAATAAGATGTAATAACATGATAAACATCACATGCAATCAAATAGTGACATGATATGGCCATCATCACTTTGCTCCTTTCGATCTCCATCTTCGGGGCGCCATGATCATCATCGTCACCGGCATGACACCATGATCTCCATCATCATGATATCCATCATCGTGTCTTCATGAAGTTGTCTCGCCAACTATTACTTCTACTACTATGGCTAACGGTTAGCAATAAAGTAAAGTAATTACATGATGTTTATGTTGACACGCAGGTCATAAATAAATTAAAGACAACTCCTATGGCTCCTGCCGGTTGTCATACTCATCGACATGCAAGTCGTGATTCCTATTACAAGAACATGATCAATCTCATACATCACATATCATTCATCACATTCTTCTTGGCCATATCACATCACATAGCATACCCTGCAAAAACAAGTTAGACGTCCTCTAATTGTTGGTTGCATGTTTTACGTGGCTGCTATGGGTTTCTAGCAAGAACGTTTCTTACCTACGCAAAACCACAACGTGATTTGCCAATTGCTATTTACCCTTCATAAGGACCCTTTTCATCGAATCCGTTCCGACTAAAGTGGGAGAGACAGACACCCGCCAGCCACCTTATGCAACTAGTGCATGTCAGTCGGTGGAACCGGTCTCACGTAAGCGTACGTGTAAGGTTGGTCCGGGCCGCTTCATCCCACAATACCGTCGAAACAAGATTGGACTAGTAACGGTAAGCATATTGAACAAAATCAACGCCCACAACTACTTTGTGTTCTACTCGTGCATAGAATCTACGCAATAGACCTAGCTCATGATGCCACTGTTGGAGAACGTAGCAGAAATTCAAAATTTTCCTACGTATCACCAAGATCTATCTATGGAGAAACCAGCAACGAGGGGAAGGAGAGTGCATCTACATACCCTTGTAGATCGCTAAGAGGAAGCGTTCAAGTGAACGGGGTTGACGGAGTCGTACTCGCCGTGATCCAAATCACCGATGATCCTAGTGCCTAACGGACGGCACCTCCGCGTTCAACACACGTACAGCCCGGGGACGTCTCCCATGCCTTGATCCAGCAAGGAGAGAGGGAGAGGTTGAGGAAGACTCCATCCAGCAGCAGCACAACGGCGTGGTGGTGGTGGAGGAGCGTGGCAATCCTGCAGGGCTTCGCCAAGCACCGCGAGAGACGAGGAGGGAGAGAGGTAGGGCTGCACCTTGGGAGAGTTCATCTCGTGTCTTGGGCAGCCCCAAAACCTCCAATATATATAGGGGCAAGGGGGAGGGGAGGCGCCCTAGGGTTTCCCCTAGGGGGGCGGCGGCCAGGGCAGATGGGATCCCCCCTTGGGTGACTTGGCCCCCAAGCCAGGAGGTGGGAACCCTAGAAGGGGCGCCCCAAACCCCCTGGTCACGTGGGAATAGGTGAGGGGGGCGCACAACCCCTTAGTGGGCTGGTTTGCCCCCCTTCCCTTGGCCCATGAAGCCCCCCAACACTTGCCGGGGCTCCCGAAACACCTTTCGGTCATGCTGGTCATCACCCGGTACCTCCAGAACACTCCCGGACTCCAAAACCCTTCGTCCAATATATCAATCTTTACCTCCGGACCATTCCGGAACTCCTCGTGACGTCCGGGATCTCATCCGGGACTCCGAACAACATTCAGTAACCACATACAAACTTCCTTTATAACCCTAGCGTCACCGAACCTTAAGTGTGTAGACCCTACGGGTTCGGGAAGCATGCAGACATGACCGAGACGTTCTTCGGTCAATAACCAACAGCGGGATCTGGATACCCATGTTGGTTCCCACATGTTCCACGATGATCTCATCGGATGAACCACGATGTCGAGGATTCGATCAATCCCGTATACAATTCCCTTTGTCTAGCGGTATTGTACTTGCCCGAGATTCGATCGTCGGTATCCCGATACCTTGTTCAATCTCGTTACCGGCAAGTCTCTTTACTCGTTCCATAACACATCATCCCGTGATCAACTCCTTGATCACATTGTGCACATTATGATGATGTCCTACCGAGTGGGCCCAGAGATACCTCTCCGTCACACGGAGTGACAAATCCCAGTCTCGATTCGTGCCAACCCAACAGACACTTTCGGAGATACCTGTAGTGTACCTTTATAGCCACCCAATTACGTTGTGACGTTTGGCACACCCAAAGTATTCCTACGGTATCCGGGAGTTGCACAATCTCATGGTTTAAGGAAATGATACTTGACATTAGAAAAGCTTTAGCATACGAACTACACGATCTTTGTGCTAGGCTTAGGATTGGGTCTTGTCCATCACATGATTCTCCTAATGATGTGATCCCGTTATCAACGACATCCAATGTCCATGGTCAGGAAACCGTAACCATCTATTGATCAACGAGCTAGTCAACTAGAGGCTTACTAGGGACATGGTGTTGTCTATGTATCCACACATGTATCTGAGTTTCCTATCAATACAATTATAGCATGGACAATAAACGATTATCATGAACAAGGAAATATAATAATAACTTATTTATTATTGCCTCTAGGGCATATTTCCAACACTCACTCACATTGATATCTATTAATGGGCATCTCCATAGCTCGTTGATACGCCTAGTTGATGTGAGACTTTCTCCTTTTTTGTCTTCTCCACATAACCCCCACCATCATATTCTATTCCACCTACAGTGCTATGTCCATGGCTCATGCTCATGTATTGCGTGAAAGTTGAAAAGGTTTGAGAAATGTCAAAAGTATGAAACAATTGCTTGGCTTGTCATCGGGGTTGTGCATGATGTGAATATTTTGTGGGGTGAAGATGGAGCATAGCCAGACTATATGATTTTGTAGGGATGAGCTTTCTTTGGCTATGTTATTTCAATAAGACATAATTGCTTGGTTGGTATGCTTGAAGTATTATTGTTTTTTATGTCAAATGATAGACTATTGCTTTGAATCACTCGTGTCTTAATATTCATGCCTTGATTAGATACATGATCAAGATTATGCTAGGTAGCATTCCACATCAAAAATTATCTTTTTTTTTATCATTTACCTACTCGAGGATGAGCAGGAATTAAGCTTGGGGATGCTGATACGTCTCCGTCATATCTATAATTTTTTATTGTTCCATGCAAATATTCTACAACTTTCATATACTTTTTGGCAATTTTTTATACTATTTTTGGGACTAACATATTGATCGAGTGCCCAGTGCCACTTCCTGTGTGTTGCATGTTTTTGGTTTCGCAGAATATCCATATCAAACAGAGTCCAAACAGGATAAAAACGGACGGAGATTATTTTTGGAATATTTGGAAAATCTAGGAAAAAGATCAACGCGAAACGGTGTCCGAGGTGGCCACGAGGCAGGGGCCCACGCCCGTACCAGGAGGGCGCGCCCCCCACCCTCGTGGGCCACCCGTAAGGCGGTTGATGCCCTTCTTAGGCCGCAAGAAAGCTAATTTTTGGAAAAAAATCACGGCGAAGGTTTCGATCCAATCGGAGTTACGGATCTCCGGATAT
Source organism: Aegilops umbellulata (assembly GCA_032464435.1). NCBI lineage: Eukaryota > Viridiplantae > Streptophyta > Magnoliopsida > Poales > Poaceae > Aegilops > Aegilops umbellulata. The sequence goes on along the minus strand of CP136054.1, from coordinate 387,966,565 downwards.
AAAAGAAACGGTGAAAAGGCAGCAGAACAGAACGCAGAAACAGAGAGAGACAGAGAGACAGATCCAATCTTGGAGGGGCTCTCGCCCCTCCCACGCCATGGAGGCCAAGGACCAGAGGGGAAACCCTTCTCCCATCTAGGTAGGAGGTCAAGGAGGAAGAAGACGAAGGGGCCCTCTGTCCCCCTCGCTTCCGGTGGCGCCGGAGTGCCACCGGGGGCCATCATCATCATCGTCATCTTCACCACCATCATCACCAACTCTTCCCCCCTCTATGCAGCGGTGTAACCTCTCTCTTACCCGTTGTAATTTCTACTTAAACATGGTGCTCAACGCTATATATTATTCCCAATGATGTATGGCTGTCCTATGATGTTTGAGTAGATCTGTTTTGTCCTATGGGCTATTTGATGATCAAGATTGGTTTGAGTTGCATGTTTTATTATTGGTGCTGTCCTATGGTGCTCTCCGTGTCGCACAAGCGTGAGGGATTCCCGCTGTAGGTTTTGCAATATGTTCATGATTTGCTTATGGTGGGTGGCGTGAGTGACAGAAGCACAGACCCGAGTAAGTAGGTTGTTTGCGTATGGGATAAAGAGGACTTGATGCTTTAATGCTATGGTTGGGTTTTACCTTAATGATCTTTAGTAGTTGCGGATGCTTGCTAGAGTTCTAATCATAAGTTCATATGATCCAATTAGAGAAAGTATGTTAGCTTATGCCTCTCCCTCAAATAAAATTGCAATAATGATTACCGGTCTAGTTATCGATTGCCTAGGGACAAATAACTTTCTCGTGACAACAAGCTCTTTACTAAAACTAATTTAGTTGTGTATTTATTTAAATAGCCCCTAGTCTTTATTTTCTCGCTCTTTATTATCTTGCAAACCTATCCAACAACACCTACAAAGTACTTCTAGTTTCATACTTGTTCTAGGTAAAGCGAACGTCAAGCGTGCGTAGAGTTGTATCGATGGTCGATAGAACTTTAGAGAATATTTGTTCTACCTTTAGCTCCTCGTTGGGTTCGACACTCTTACTTATCGAAAACTGTTGCGATCCCTATACTTGTGGGTTATCATTACCCTATAAGGGCAATTACGTGAAGAGTGTGCATTCACTCTCACGACAATTTTTCAAAACATCACTACTGGGAACAGTGAGCAGTTACTTGATATACAAGCTCTACTGGACAAGTATGCTGAGGTTTTTGCTCCACCAACTAGTTTACCTCCCAGAAGGCAATATGACCACAATATTCCAATGATACCTGGAGCTCAACCAGTGTCCATTCGACCATACAGAATTCCTGCTCGCCTGAAGATTGAAATGGAAAAACAGTGGCAGAAATGTTGCAGGGAGGGTTAATTCAAGTGAGTAACAGCCCTTTTTCTTCTCCAACTCTAATGGTCCAAAAGAAGGAAGAAGGAGCTTGGAGGTTGGTCATAGACTTCGGACATGTCAATGCACTCACAGTGAAAAGCAAATATCCTATCCCTGTTATTGATGAGCCCCTAGATGAACTTGCTGGTGCTCGTTGGTTTTCTAAATTGGACCTCAAAGCAGGATACCATCAGATCAGACTTGCACCATGAGAAGTGTTTAAAACTGCCTTTCAGACACACAGTGGTCACTATGAATTCACTGTTGTGGCCATGGGGCTGACTGGAGCTCCCAATACATTCCAGGGGGCAATGAACACATATCTAGCCCCAGTCCTGAGATGTGAGGATCACTGTGCTGTGTGCTTCTTTGATGATATCCTAGTTTTTAGCAAATCTCTAAAGGAACATCTCCTGCATCTGGACAAAGTATTGGGTATTCTGCTAGAAAAACAATGGAAGGTGAAACTCAGTAAGTGTGATTTTGCCGAGCAAGAGATTGCTTACCTTGGTCATGTCATAAGTGACAAGGGAATTTCCACTGATGCCAGTAAAATCACGACTGTTAAGAACTGGCCAATCCCTATTGATGTGAAGCAGGTCAGAGGATTTTTGGGCTTAACTGGGTACTACAGGAAGTTTATCAAAAACTATGGTGTGATTAGCAGACCCCTGACTGATTTGTTTAAAAAGGGGCTATATTTGTGTGGACCCCTGCTACTGATTTAGCTTTCCAAACACTGAAGCAAGCTCTGATTCATGCTCCTGTATTAGCTCTTCCAGATTACTCCAAGCAGTTTGTGGTGGAAACAGATGCATGTGAAGTTGGTATTGGGGCTGTTCTCATGCAGCAGGATCACCCAATTGCATTTGTCAGCAGAGCCCTAGGTCCTAAGAACAGAGGTCTTTCTGTATATGAGAAGGAATACATGGCAATATTACTAGCTATTGAGCAGTGGAGACCATACTTGCAATTTCAGGAGTTCATTATCAAGACAGATCAGAAGAGTTTAGTTCATCTGTCTGATCAAAGATTACACACCCCTTGGCAGCAAAAAGCACTCACAATGATGGGCCTCAACTATAAGATCATGCATAAGAAGGGGTCTGACAATTCAGCAGCAGATGCTCTTTCTAAAAGGCCTCATGCAGATTCTCAGCTGCTAACAATATCATGTGCTCAGCCTAGTTGGCTTGATGAAGTTGTCAAGATTTACACAAATGACCCTAAGGCACAAGAGTTACTGTGCCAACTGACCCTGCAATCAGGCTCCAAATATATATTTCAGCTGGTTAATGGGTTAATAAAGTACAAGGGCTGCATCTGGGTGGGCAATGACAGTACATTGCATACAAAAATTTACCAAGCTTTTCAGAACACACCCTTGGGAGGGCACTCTGGTTTCCCAGTTACGTATAAGAGAATTCGTGCTCTCTTCAAGTGGGTTGGTATGAAGAAGGTCGTTCAACAGTTTGTGTAATCTTGCTTAGTGTGTCAACAAGTGAAACCCGAGTGTGTGGCTTACCCTGGACTGCTATCACCATTACCAGTTCCTGCCAAGGCTTGGGCAATGGTAACAATGGACTTTATCTCAGGTTTACCTCCTTCAGGCCAGTTTGATTGCATTATGGTCATCATCGACAAATTTACAAATATGGTCACTTTGTTCCTGTCAAACACCCCTACAAGGCCCAGAAAATCATTGATCTTTTCCTGGACAATCTCTATAAGCTTCATGGCATGCCTCTGTACATTGTGTCAGACTGAGACCCTATCTTAACCAGCAATTTTTGGCAAGCATTGGTCAAGAAAACTGTGGTTGTTCTTAACATGAGCACTGCATACCATCCGGAGATTGACGATCAAACCGAACGAGTGAATCGACAGGTTGAGTGTTTCGTGAGATGCTTTATCAGTGCCCACCCAAGCAAGTGGTCCAAGTGGCTTTCCCTATGTGAGTTCTGGTACAATACAAACTGGCATTCAGCTCTCAACAAATCGCCGTTTGAAGTTCTTTATGGACATAGTGATACGTCCATTTTGCATCAAGCTTTTATATCCATATTTATTGCATTATGGGCTGTTATTACACATTATGTCACAATACTTATGCCTATTCTCTCTTATTTTACAAGGTTTACATGAAGAGGGAGAATGCCGGCAGCTGGAATTCTGGGCTGGAAAAGGAGCAAATATTAGAGACCTATTCTGCACAACTCCAAAAGTCCTGAAACTCCACGGAAGTTATTTTTGGAAATAATAAAAAATATTGAGCAGAAGAAATACCAGAGGGGGCCCTCACCCTGGCCACGAGGGTGGGGGGGTGCGCCCTACCCCCCTGGGCGCGCCCCTGCCTCGTGGGCCCCCTGGTGGCCCTCCGGTGCCCATCTTCTGTTATAAGAAGTCTTTCGTCCGAAGAAAAATCAGAAGCAAGCTTTCGGGACGAGACTCCGCCGCCACGAGGCGGAACCTTTGCGGAACCAATCTAGGGCTCTGGCGGAGCTGTTCTGTCGGGGACACTTCCCTCCGGGAGGGGGCCATCGTCAGCACCAACGCTCCTCTCATCAGGAGGGGGCCAATCTCCATCAACATCTTCACCAGCACCATCTCCTCTCAAAGCCTAGTTCATCTCTTGTATCCAATTCTTGTCTCTAAGCCTGGGATTGGTACCTGTAGGTTGCTGGTACCGTTGATTACTCCTTGTAGTTGATGCTAGTTGGTTTATTTGGTGGAAGATCATATGTTCAGATCCTATATACATATTAATACTCCTCTGATTATGAACATGAATATGCTTTGTGAGTAGTTACGTTTGTTCCTGAGGACATGGGAGAAGTCTTGCTATTAGTAGTCATGTGAATTTGGTATTCGTTCGATATTTTGATGAGATGTATGTTGTCTCTCCTCTAGTGGTGTTATGTGAACGTCGACTACATGACACTTCACTATTATTTGGGCCTAGAGGAAGGCATTGGGAAGTAATAAGTAGATGATGGGTTGCTAGAGTGACAGAAGCTTAAACCCTAGTTTATGCGTTGCTTCGTGAGGGGCTGATTTGGATCCATATGTTTCATGCTATGGTTAGGTTTACCTTAATACTTCTTTTGTAGTTGGCGATGCTTGCAATAGGGGTTAATCATAAGTGGGATGCTTGTCCAAGTAAGGACAACACCCAAACACCGGTCCACCCACATATCAAATTATCAAAGTACCGAACACGAATCATATGAACGTGATGAAAACTAGCTTGACGATAATTCTCATGTGTGCTCAGGAGCGCTTTTCTCCATATAAGAGTTTGTCCAGGCTTGTCCTTTGCTACAAAAAGGATTGGGCCATCTTGTTGCACTTTATTTACTTTTGTTACTTATTGCTCGTTACAATTTATCTTATCACAAAACAATCTGTTACCTATAATTTCAGTGCTTGCAGAGAATACCTTGCTAAAAACCGCTTATCATTTCCTTCTGCTCCTCGTTGGGTTCGACACTCTTACTTATCGAAAGGACTACGATAGATCCCCTATACTTGTGGGTCATCAAGACTCTTTTCTGGCGCCGTTGCCGGGGAGTGAAGCGCCTTTGGTAGGTGGAATTTGGTAAGGAAAAATTTATATAGTGTGCTGAAATTTATTGTCACTTGTTACCATGGAAAGTAATCCTCTGAGGGGCTTGTTCGGGGTATCTTCACCTCGACCAGTAGAGAAAGAGTTTCTCCTCAACCTAATGAACCTACTGAAAATGAAAATATCTACTTTGAAATTCCTTCGGGTATGGTAGAAAAACTGCTGGATAATCCTTTTGCAGGAGATGGAACATTACATCCTAATGAGCACCTAATCTATGTCGATGAGGTTTGTGGATTATTTAAGCTTGCAGGTATGCCCGATGATGTTATCAAGAAGAAGGTATTCCCTTTATCTTTGAAGGGAGATGCATTGACATGGTATAGGCTATGTGATGATATGGGATCATGGAACTACAAGCGATTGAAATTGGAATTTCATCAGAAGTTTTATCCTATGCATCTTGTTCATCGTGATCGTAATTATATATATAATTTTTTGGCCTCACGAAGGAGAAAGCATCGCTCAAGCTTGGGAGAGGCTTAAATCAATGTTATATTCATGCCCCAATCATGAGCTCTCAAGAGAAATGATTATTCAAAAAAATTATGCTCGGCTTTTTGATAACAATCGCACCATGCTCGATACTTCTTGTGCTGGCTCTTTTATGATGAAAACTATTGAATTCAAATGAGATTTATTGGAAAGAATTAAATGCAACTCTGAAGATTGGGACCTCGACGAACGTAAGGAGTCAGGTATGACACCTAAGTTTGATTGTGTTAAAAAATTTATGGATACCGATGTTTTCTGTAAATTTAGCACTAAATACGGACTTGACTCTGAGATAGTAGCTTGTTTTTGTGAATCTTTTGCTACTCATGTTGATCTCCCTAAGGAGAAGTGGTTTAAATATCATCCTCCCATAGAAGTAAAAGTAGCTGCACCTATTAAAGTTGAAGAAAAGACTATCACTTATAATGATCCTATTGTTCCTACTGCTTATGTTGAGAAACCACCTTTCCCAATTAGAATAAAGGATCATGCTAAAGCTTCAACTGTGGTTCGTAAAAGCAATATTAAAACTCATACACCTCCTGAGCAAGTTAAAGTTGAACTTAATATTGCTATTGTTAAAGATCTCTTGGCTGATAATATTGATCTGCATGTTATTTATTTCTATGATGAAACTGCTAGAATTGCTAAACCTTGTGCTAAAGATAAACATAGACCTGTGGTAGGCATGCCCGTCATTTCTGTTAAAATAGGAGATCATTGTTATCATGGCTTGTGTGATATGGGCGCTAGTGCTAGTGCAATACCTATTGGCTTATACAAAGAAATTATGCATGATATTGCACCTACTGAGTTAGAAGAAATTGATGTCACAATTAAACTTGCTAATAGAGATACTATTTCACCAATGGGAATTGTTAGGGATGTTGAAGTCTTGTGTGGGAAAACTAAATATCCTGCTGATTTTCTTGTTCTTGGTTCCCCACAATATAGCTTTTGTCCCATTATATTTGGTAGACCCTTCTTGAACACTGTTAATGCTAGGATAGACTGCGAAAAGGATGTTGTTACTATTGGTTTAGGTGATATGTCTCACGAGTTTAATTTCTCTAAATTTCGTAGACAACACCGTGAAGAGGAATTGCCTAGTAAAGATGAAATTATTGGTCTTGCTTCTATTGTCGTACCTCCTAGTGATCCTTTAGAACAATATTTGCTAGACCATGAAAATGATATGTTTATGAATGAAAGAAGGGGAATAGATGAAGTGTTCTTTAAACAGGGTCCTATGCTGAAACACAACTTGCCTGTTGAAATCCTAGGGGATCCTCCTCCACCCAAGGGTGATCCCGTGTTTGAGCTTAAACCATTACCTGATACTCTTAAATATGCGTATCTTGATGAAAAGAAGATATATCCTATTATCATTAGTGCTAACCTTTCAGAGAAGGAGGAAGAAAAATTACTGAAAACTCTGAAGAAGCACTGTGCTGCTATTGGATATACTCTTAATGATATTAAGGGCATTGGTCCCACTCTATGTCAACATAAAATAAGAAGATGCCAAACCAGTTATTGATCATCAACAACGGCTGAATCCTAAGATGAAAGAAGTGGTAAGAAAGGAAATACTAAAGCTCCTTGAGGCAGGTATAATTTATCCCGTTGCTGATAGTCAGTGGGTAAGTCTTGTTCATTGTGTTCCTAAGAAGGGAGATATCACTGTTGTTCCCAATGATAAAGATGAATTGATTTCGCAAAGAATTATTACAGGTTATAGGATGATAAACGATTTCTGCAAATTAAATAAGGCTACTAAAAAAGATCATTACCCCATACCTTTTATTGATCAAATGCTAGAAAGATTATCCAAACATACACATTTTTGCTTTCTAGATGGTTATTCTGGCTTCTCTCAAATACCTGTGTCAGTTGATGATCAAGCTAAGACCAATTTTACTTGCCCTTTCGGTACTTTTGCTTATGGACGTATGCCTTTTGGTTTATGTAATGCACCTGCTAACTTTCAAAGATGCATGATGGCTATATTCTCTGACTTTTGTGAAAAGATTTGTGAGGTTTTCATGGACGACTTCTCCGTTTATGGAACCTCTTTTGATGATTGCTTGAGCAACCTTGATCGAGTTTTGCAGAGATGTGAAGAAACTAATATTGTCTTGAATTGGGAAAAGTGCCACTTTATGGTTAATGAAGGTATTGTCTTGGGGCATAAAATTTCTGAAAGAGGTATTGAAGTTGATAAAGCTAAAGTTGATGCTATTGAAAAGATGCCATGTCCCAAGGACATCAAAGGTATAAGAAGTTTCCTTGGTCATGCCGATTTTTATAGGAGGTTCATTAAGGACTTCTCAAAATTTCTCGGCCTTTGACTAATCTATTACAAAAACATATACCATTTTTCTTTGATGATGATTGTGTAGAAGCATTTGAAATACTTCAGAAAGCATTGATCTCTGCACCTATTGTTCAGCCACCTGATTGGAATTTACCTTTTGAAATTATGTGTGATGCTAGTGATTATGTTGTAGGTGCTGTTCTAGGGCAAATAGTTGATTAGAAATTAAATGTTATTCAATATGCTAGTAAAACTCTAGACAGTGCTCAGAGAAATCATGCTACTACTGAAAAAGAATTCTTAGCACTTGTATTTGCTTGTGATAAGTTCATACCTTATATTGTTGATTCTAAAGTAACTATTCACACTGATCATGCTTCTATTAAATATCTTATGAAAAAGAAAGATGCTAAACCTAGACTTATCAGATGGGTTTTCTTGCTACAAGAATTTGATTTGCATATTATTGATAGAAAGGGAGCTGAGAACCCCGTTGTAGACAACTTGTCTAGGTTAGAAAATGTTCTTGATAACCCACTACCTATTGATGATAGCTTTCCTGATGAACAATTAAATATTATAAATGCTTCTCGTACTGCTCCATGGTATGCTGATTATGCTAATTACATTGTTGCTAAATTTATACCACCTAGTTTCACATACCAACAAAAGAAAAAGTTTTTCTATGATTTGAGGCATTACTTTTGGGATGACCCACATCTTTATAAAGAAGGAGTAGATGGTGTTATTAGACGTTGTGTACCTGAGCATGAACAGGAACAGATCCTATGCAAGTGTCACTCAGAGGCTTATGGAGGGCACCACGCTGGAGATAGAACTGCACATAAGGTATTGCAATCCGGTTTTTATTGGCCTACTCTCTTCAAGGATGCTCGTAAGTTTGTCTTATCTTGTGATGAATGCCAAAGAATTGGTAATATTAGTAGACGTCAAGAAATGCCTATGAATTATTCACTTGTTATTAAACCATTTGATGTTTGGGGCTTTGGTTATATGGGACTGTTTCCTGCCTCTAATGGATATACACATATTTTAGTTGCTGTTGATTACGTTACTAAGTGCATAGAAGCTATTCCAACTAGTAGTGCTGATCACAACACCTCTATTAAGATGCTTAAAGAAGTTATTTTCCCGAGGTTTGGAGTCCCTAGATATCTAATGACTAATGGTTGTTCACATTTTATTCATGGTGCTTTCCGTAAAATGCTTGCTAAATATGATGTTAATCATAGAATTGCATCTCCTTATCACCCACAGTCTAGTGGTCAAGTAGAATTGAGTAACAGAGAGCTCAAATTAATTTTGCAAAAGACTGTTAATAGATCTAGAAAGAATTGGTCCAAGAAACTTGATGATGCATTATGGGCCTATAGAACTGCATATAAAAATCCTATGGGTATGTCTCCGTATAAAATGGTTTATGGAAAAGCATGTCACTTACCTCTTGAATTAGAAAATAAGGCTTATTGGGCTATTAAAGAGCTCAATTATGATTTCAAACTTGCTGGTGAGAAGAGGTCATTTGACATTAGCTCACTCGATGAATGGAGAACCCAAGCCTATGAGAATGCCAAGCTGTTTAAAGAAAAAGTTAAAAGATGGCATGACAAAAGAATACAAAAGCGTGAGTTTAATGTAGGTGATTATGTATTATTATACAACTCTCGTTTAAGGTTTTTTGCAGGAAAACTTCTCTCTAAATGGGAAAGTCCTTACGTTATCGAGGAGGTCTATCGTTCCGGTGCCATAAAAATCAACAACTTCGAGGGCACAAATCCGAAGGTGGTGAATGGTCAAAGAATCAAACATTATATCTAAGGTAATCCTATAAATGTTGATACCAATGTTATTGAAACCGTGACTCCGGAGGAATACATAAGCGACACTTTTCAGAATGTTTCAGACTCCGAAAAGGAATAGGTATGTGGTACGGTAAGTAAACTGACTCCAAAATAGTTCTAATGGCAATTTTTCTCTGTTTTGGAATATTTAGAAAAATAGAAAATAAGAAGCAGTCCGGGAAGGACACGAGGGCTCCACGAGGGTGGAGGGCGCGCCCTACCCCCTGGGCGCGCCCCCTGCCTCGTGGGCTCTCCGGACTCTGTTTTATTGCACGATACGTATTTTGGTCGGTAAAAATTCATTATATAATCTCCTGAAGGTTTTGACTCCTGTACCACGCAAATATCCTCTGTTTTCATTTCGAGCTGTTTCTGTAGCAGATTTGGAGCAAAATGTCATCTCAAGATTCCAACGGAGAGAGCTATGTCTCGCATCTCATTGCTGACCCAAAGACCTATGGGGATCTATCTCCTTGTGGTTGAACTACGGATGAGGAGGAGGATGTCCCTCTACCTCAACCTGGGGATATGCACGTGAAGTTCAAGAAATCTAGTCTCCCTAAGAGGGCTAAACTATCTAACAACCGATCTATTCCTTCTCGTTTTCGGCAGAAAAGCAAAGGAGATTTATGTGACAAGATCTTGAAGATGGAGTCGGAGGTCGATGATTTAAAGGAGGAAGTTTCCCTCCTCAATTACAGTATGAAGAAGCTAAAGGCACAACTGTCATCATCAACAACTCCATCATCACCACCTCCGGCAAAGGAGACATAATCACATGGGTATGGGCACTCCCCTCGGCAACTGCCAAGTTTGGGGGAGGTGCCCCGGTATCGTATCACCATCACATCTCTATCTTTACCGTTTTTCTTAGTTCGATCCTTTTAGTAATATCTTGATGTAGTAGAATAAAGTTTTTGGTGTGATCTAGTTTTTAGTTTTGCTTTATGATCCCTTTATGTAATTGAGTTCGTTATCTATATAATAAAGATTAGTGTTGAGTCAAGGGCTTGATTATCTCGCCATGATCTTGATGAATAAAAGAAAAGAAAAAAAGATAAAAAGAAACAAAGAGATCATATTGATCTTATGGAGAGTAATGACTTCAAATAAAAAGAGTATGATGATTAAAAGTTGTTGAGAGTTGACAAACATAGCTTTGGTCATCGTTGCAATTAATAGGAAGTAATAAAGAAAGATAGATTTCACATATAAATATACTATCTTGGACATCTTTTATGATTGCGAGCACTCATTAAAATATGACATGCTAAAGAGTTGATGTTGGACAAGAAAGACAACGTAATGGGTTATGTTTTCTTATATCTGAGATAAAGTATAGTGTCATGGATGATCCAACATGTTGAGCTTGCCTTTCTCCCTCATGCTAGCCAAATTCTTTGCACCAAGTAGAGATACTACTTGTGCTTCCAAAATACCCCTAAACCCAGTTTTGCCATGAGAGTCTATCATATCTACCTATGGATTGAGTAAGATCCTTCAAGTAAGTTGTCATTGGTGCAAGCAATAAAAATTGCTCTCTAAATATGTATGATTGATTAGTGTGGAGGAAATAAGCTTTATACGATCTTGTGATATGGAAGAATTAAAAGCGACGGACTGCATAATAAAGGTTCATATCACAAGGGGCAATATGAAGTGACGTTCTTTTACATTGAGATTTTGTGCATCCAACCCTGAAAGCGCATGGCAACCTCTGCTTCCCTCCGCGAAGGGCCTATCTTTTATTATTATATCTTCAACCTTATGCAAGAGTCATGGTGATCTTCACCTTTCCTTTTTACATTTTATCCTTTGGCAAGTACAGTGTTTTGGAAAGATCCTGATACATATATCTAATTGGATGTGAGTTACCATGAACTATTATTGTTGACATTACCCTTGAGGTAAAAGGTTGGGAGGCGAAACTATAAGCCCCTATCTTTCTCTGTGTTCGATTAAAACTCTGTAACCACCAGTATTGCGTGAGTGTTAGCAATTGTGAAAGACTAAATGATAGTTGAGTATGTGGACTTGCTGATAAGCTCTGACGTAGACTCTTTCTGATGTTATGATAAATTGCAATTGCCTCAATGACTGAGATTATAGTTTGTTAGTTCTCAATGAAGTTTCTGATTCATACTTTGCATTGTGAATAGATTATTACTTGAGCATAAAAAAATCATATGACAATACCCATATATGTTGCTATTATAAGATTAATCATGATGCCCTCATGTCCGTATTTTATTTTATCGACACCTCTACCTCTAAACATGTGGACATATTTATCGTTATCGGCTTCCGCTTGAGGACAAACGAGGTCTAAGCTTGGGGGAGTTGATACGTCCATTTTGCATCATGCTTTTATATCAATATTTATTGCATTATGGCCTGTTATTACACATTATGTCACAATACTTATGCCTATTCTCTCTTATTTTACAAGGTTTACATGAAGATGGAGAATGCCGACAGCTGGAATTCTGGGCTGGAAAAGGAGCAAATATTAGAGACCTATTCTCCACAACTCCAAAAGTCCTGAAACTCCACGAAAGTTATTTTTGGAAATAATAAAAAATATTGAGTGGAAGAAATACCAGAGCCCCCCCCCCCCGCCTCGTGGGCCCCCTGGTGGCCCTCCGGTGCCCATCTTCTGCTATATGAAGTCTTTCGTCCGAAGAAAAATCAGAAGCAAGCTTTCGGGACGAGACTCCGCCGCCACGAGGCGGGACCTTTGCGGAACCAATCTAGGGCTCTGGCGGAGCTGTTCTGCCGGGGACACTTATCTAGTACCAAACGCGAATCATATGAACGTGATGAAAACTAGCTTGACGATAATTCTCATGTGTCCTCGGGAGCGCTTTTCTCCATATAAGAGTTTGTCCAGGCTTGTCCTTTGCTACAAAAAGGATTGGGCCATCGTGCTGCACTTCATTTACTTTTGTTACTTGTTGCTCGTTACAATTTATCTTATCAAAAAACTATCTGTTACCTATAATTTCAGTGCTTACAGAGAATACCTTGTTGAAAACCGCTTATCATTTCCTTCTGCTCCTCGTTGGGTCCGACACTCTTACTTATCGAAAGGACTACGATAGATCCTCTATACTTGTGGGTCATCACATAGCCCCAGGTATTTTGGGATATCAGCTTCAGATATGGTTGCTCCGGTTGATTTGCAGCAGTGGTTGGAAGCCAGGGAGGTTGTGCAACAATCGGTTCGCCAACACCTGTTGCGTGTACAACAGCGAATAAAATGCCAGGCTGACAAACATCGCACGGAGAGGACATTTGAGGTGGGTGACAGGGTGTTTCTCAAGCTCCAGCTGTATGTGCAATCGTCAGTGGCGCACAGGGCAAATCGCAAATTTGCATTCAAGTACTTTGAGACTTTCCTTATTCTGGAGAAAATTGGAGAGGTGGCTTACCGGCTGCAGTTGCCAGCAGCTAGTCGTATCCACCCGGTCTTTCATGTCTCACAACTGAAGCGCTTTGTGTAACCACATTATGAGGTACTTGATTCGCTTCCTTGTGCTGATGCTCACCTCCAAATCCCTGTTAAGATCCTGCAGGAGCGCATTCACCGCTCGGACAATTGTTCTGTGGCTCAAGCCTTGATCCAGTGGAGTGGTGGAGATGCATCTACAGCAACCTGGGAGGACAAGGACTCGCTTCGCCAGTTGTTTCCGCGAGCCCCGGCTTGGGGTCAAGCCGGTTCTGAAAGAGAGGGGGATGCCAGCGCCCACAAGGACAGAGCCAGTCAGCCAGAAGCGCGAGGTGACGAGGATTCGACTCGTGGGCTGGCAGCCAAGCGGCCCACTCGCGATCGACAACTTCCCCAGTGGCTTGTAGGCCCAAACTAGGCCCGCTGAGGGTGTACGCTGATATATGCGAGTGTGTGTGCGTTGCGTGAGGATTGGGAAGGGAGTTGGTGGCTTCGGCCATGGCTAGTGTGTGGCGTGCATGAGCTTGTGCATACATTCATGGCGAATTGGCTATAGATCTGAGATCAATACAAGTTATACCCTCACAAAAAATTACGTAAAAAATTCAAAACACGCTATTCAAGCAGTGGGAAGCTTCAAGATCCGACGGTGACGCAAGGAGAAAGAAAACGGAAGTTTCCATCCACGCTGACGATGGGGTTTAGAGCGAGCTCCGAACAAGGCTAAGGCCACAGTTTCGTTTTTGGAGCAAGATTCAAAACTTTTGACGATCGCACGACGACTCTACTGCAGTGACGTTCTGTGGTGCTGATAGTCGTGCTGCCGGCGGTTATTATTACGGTGTTCGGTACACGTACGACGCATCCGCCAGAGTCTCTTAAACCACGAATTGAGTGTGATACTATGAAGTGAAAACCTAGTGAGCCTGTATTTGGCCAGACGGACGGACGGGCGTACCGCGGCGCGTTCCTCCGTTTCTCCGGCGCGTCCGGTCCGGTCTCACGTGATGGCCCCAGATCCGCGTATCCCGACCTCGCGTCCTTGTGCTCGCTCGTACACGATGCAGACTCGCTACGAGCAGCCGAGTAATCAGGCTAGCTAGATGCTACTCTACCGCCATGGAGGCCTAGCTAGCCCTAGGCGGCAGCAGCAGCAGCAGAAAAGAAAGACCCGGCGTATCATATCGCACCGCCCGCAGGAGCTGGTAAAAAGCCGTCGATCGCGTCGCGCCCAATACGAACCAGCAATCAATCCCTGCGACGCGGATCCATGGATCCAGCCACCCAGCAGCTACCGGTTATCGGCTATGGTAGACTGGCGCGCGGGCGTAGGCTGTGGCCGCTGCTGCTTTTAACGCGGGGGCAGGGCTGCAAACGGCGGCAGCGGCAGCGGGCAGAGCAGGAGGGAGAAGAAGAGAAGGGAGCCGGGCGGGCGCGTCAGTGAAAGCTGCCATGCTGCCGCGCTGCGTGCCCCCACAAGAAGTCTCGATCCCCCACTGGGCGCAGGCGCAGCGAGCGGAAGATGAGATCCCGTGGCCGATCTCAGCCGGCCGCGCAGAAGAATTTTTCAGCCGCAGACCCCACCAGCAGCCACTTCTTCAGACCTCACACACGCTGAAGCAGCGCCCGGCCGGCCCCTCTCTCCTCTGCTTCTCTCCTATCTTCACCAGCACACAGCATACACACGCTCCCTCTCTCTCACACACACTCCTTTGTCCTGTGGAAGAAAGTAGAGGTATAAAGAACACAAGTGTCCTGTAGGGTGTAGGCCGTAGGTGTATACACACACAGATACTCCAAAAGGGAGGAGGAGAGAGAGGAGGCTACCTAGCAAGCTATGCTAACCTAGGGTAGGCTCTAGACACTAGAGAGAGGGTGGCTAGCTAGGGTAGCTAGGTGGTAGTAGGGTAGAGTCTTTTGTGTTTTCTTTTCTTTACTCTTGGATGCCCCTTCCTTCGCTGAGAAGAGAGATTCTTCTTTAAAGTGGAGAGGAGGGGTTCCCGTCCGTAGGCTCACTCCGCTCAGTTGCTAGCCGCTACGCTACCTCACTCTCAGAGGGAGCATCTTCGTCTGCTCTTGCGCCTTTTCCGCTCGCCTTTGGAGCTAAGCTTAGCCTAGGTAGGTGCAGGTGCAGCGGCTAGCTAGGGAGGGGGAGCTACTGCCCCCGCCAGCAAGCGTGGCGTCGTCGGGGCGGCGCTTCCCATCGGTCTCCGCGGCCTACGCGGACTGGATCGCGTCGGCCGGCGGCGACGACCTCTCGCTCGGCTTCAATGCCGCGGGCGCGTCCGCCGCAGGGCTCTGGGCGCCCGCCTCGCGCCAGTCCGCCGCGCTCAACTACGGGATAGCGGCGGCTGCCGGTGATGTCGGCATGGTCGTCCTCGCCCCCGCGTCGTCCTTCCACCACCAGAGGGCCGCTGCTGCTGCCGCCGCGGCGGCGGACGGCGCCGACCAAAGGTTCGCGCTCCTCTCCGCGGGCCAGTGCGGGCTCGCCGATCCTGGCGCTCCCAAGTCCGGCAGCGCCATCCAGTTCTGGCAGTCGCACTCGCAGCCCCCCACGACGCCGCCCGCGGCTGCCCCCGCTGACAAGAAGCAGGTCGTCTCCGTGGTGGACTACGGCGGCGTCTCCTCCGGATCCGGCGGCTCCACCACGTGCAGCGACTGCGGCAACCAGGCGAAGAAGGACTGCCCACACCAGCGATGTCGGACGTGCTGCAAGAGCCGCGGCTTCGACTGCACGACGCACGTCAGGAGCACCTGGATCCCGGCCGCCCGGCGCCGCGAGAAGCACCCGCTCGGCGGCGACCTTTCCCCTCCCGCCGCTCCTGCCACGGCGGTCACCAAGAAACCGCGGTTCCACTCCTCCCAGACCACGACCACGACCACCACCTCTCGCACCTCCACCTCCAACGGCACCTCCTCGAGCCAACAAGGTGATCGACCAGCACAGACGCACGCACGCACGCACATCCCATAATTCAAGAAACCTGGACGCTAATCACATCTTCTATCCCATCCTCTGCAGACGCGCCGTTCAGGGACAGCCTGCCGCGGCACGTGCGCGCGCCGGCGGTGTTCCGGTGCGTGCGGGTGACCTCCGTCGACGACGGCGCGGACGAGTTCGCGTACCAGGCGGCGGTGAGCATCAACGGGCACATGTTCCGGGGGTTTCTCTACGACCAGGGCGCCGACAACGGCCGCACCAACAACGACGAGCCCAGCCACGCGCACGCGGCCGCCGTGCGTAGCATCTCCGACCTCCACCTCGGCAACGCCTCCGCGGTGCCGCCGGACATGTACAACACCGTCAGCGGGGCGCTCATTCTCGGCGGGATGGGCTATGGTAACACCATGAACTGAAAACTATTAGTGCTAGTAGCTAGTAAGCCTGTTGCAATAATTGTAGACATCCATCTTGTTACTACATGTCACCTCATTTCTTTCATCTCAATCACCAGCAGTGGTACTACCCTGTCTTCCATTTTGCTGCTGCATGCTGTGTGCCTGTGCCACAGCTAACTTCCAGTCTTTTGTTACTAGAAGTTGGAAAGAAAATGAAAGGAAAACTAGTTAGTATTTCCAAGGTAAACTTGCTGTACAACATACTACTATCTGGCTTTTCTTATGTGGCTGATGCTGTTGTGTTACTATTTTTTTTAATTTTGCATATGTTGGGAACTGCAAATCATATACACTTAAAATCACCATGTTCTGCGGGTCCTTCTTTGGAGTAATTATTTTAGACAAAACCTCATTTGCAGTAATCACTTGACGCCATGGAGAGGTTGATGGTAGTACTACTATTGTTAAATTTGGCAGCTGAAAAGTTTGACTCTTTGATGCTCTTCCTAGTCCCCACGCTATCGACCACTTCACTTCATCCTCTTGCGTGCTATGGCTTCCGAATTGCCAGTCTTGTTTACCTTGTTCAGCTAGTACTAGCACGTATACTCTTATCTCTTTCCCAAATTTACGGGGTTGGTAGGAATAGCAAGGCCATGGGTTGGATTCTTACTTGCTTTGTATGTGCTGTTAAGCATCTTATCCGTGCATTGGAACTTGTAGCGGGAAAAAGAGAGCCAATGTGCAATGCATGTGGTGATAAGAATTCTCTTGCCCTCTTAAAATAATATGCAGCTGATACTCTAGTAAATTACATGGGTCACGATCATGGAAGCCAATAATGGTACAGTGCTCCATGCATTAGCCTTGGCCTGTTTGCTAGTCCTAGTAGCTGCTGTTACCAATATGATGAAGGACATCTTCTCTTAAACTTTTGTTGCGAGCCCCCATATTTATTCCCCCTGCTGCCGGATCCCAAATCCACAATATACATGTACCCCTTTGTTCCGTAATATAAGATGTTTTCCAAGCTAACATAATTTGCAAAAACATGTTATATATGGGACGGATGGAGGACTAAGGAGTGGCCATATCTCCATCAACACAAAACTAAATCTGCCTCAGCAAGTACACTGATAGAGATATATTTCCGGTCAAGATTTTTCATCCATTTCATACTTGTAAGAATCTCTAATTTTGATCAGGTTGTTCTTAGCGGCGAGAAATAACAAGATCATATTTTTATGAGATTTGTTGTTTCAGTCTGATTTTTTTCCTGTTAATCCCTAAGCAGGCCAAGTTATTACACAATAAAGTCTAAAGAAGTTTTCTGTAACTTCAGTTTTAGGAGTGCAAATTACAAATGATTTCTGAAAATGCACTGTACCTCATTTTTCTTGCATGAGAAACCAACGATGTTTAGATCTGTATCGTAAGTTTATGGGTGTACCGAAGCACTGCTCTTTGTAGATTTAAAGTACTTCTAGAATGTCTACTTATGTATTGAAAAATATATCAGTTCGGTTCGTCTAAGATTGGCAGGTGATCATTGGATCAAAGGAAATAAATAGAGATAAAGAACCACTGGGTTAATTTGGTGGCTATTTCCACCTTGTTGTGTCATGTCAAATGTGAGTTTGGTCGATTTGCTTGAGCCACCGCAACTTGAGGACGAAATTTATGCTGTGGTAGCTGGTCGAAGGGGTTGGGTAAGCCATCTTGTCATCAGCAAAGCCGCTGTTATCTCATGTGTAGTTTCTATGGGGATCTTTTGGCCCATGCTGCCGTGCCTAACTTTCGGGAGCACGGCTACTGTGCAGGGCGCTTGTTTTATTCCATGTGGTAGAGTTGGTGTACCATCATCTCCATGCAGCGGCCTGCCATTTAATTTTATAGCTTGACCTTGACTTACTGCGCCATTGCTTTAACTTGTTCGATCTTTGCCAATGCCTGGTAATTAATTAGTCTGATTCCTTTTTCTTCGTACATTGGTACATTGGCCCTGTTTGGATACTCTAACACAGTTAGAGTTAGAGTTATTTTCTAATTCACTCTAACCCAAATAAGCACCTCTTCATCGGGATAGTTGGGTTAGATGAAACTAAGCCACTCTAACCCTCATGTTTGGATACTTTTGGGTTATTTGAGCTCCCAACTAATCCAAACTAGCTCTAACCCCATGATCCAAACAGGGTCATTGTGTTTAAGAATGAAGTACTAGTATAAGGTCACAGGCTGATTATGCTATTGTAATCCTGCCAAGTAATTTGGTTCTTGCTACTGTTTAATTTCCACCTTGAAATTTAGTTTGTTGGAGACGACTTGACCAAACTGTGAATTTCAATATACTCATCTGCTTCAGAAAGTTGCTATTCTTTGTACCATTCTTTTATTGCGGATCACTTATCAATGATTTCAGACGTTGCTTACAGCATTGATAAATATTCCAGTCCCAGAGCATCAGAGAAATGAATAATATGTACGGTGTTATTTGAGTTATAATATTGCAGAATTGTTTTTTTTGTGCTTCTTGCACAGGGTTTATGGTGAATAATTCCTGTTCTAGTTAATCATTTTCTGGCAAGAGTCTTTGTTCCAAATATTGAATGATATAACATTAT
The DNA here is from genome assembly GCA_032464435.1 of Aegilops umbellulata. Classification (NCBI taxonomy): domain Eukaryota; kingdom Viridiplantae; phylum Streptophyta; class Magnoliopsida; order Poales; family Poaceae; genus Aegilops; species Aegilops umbellulata. The sequence continues at coordinate 387,947,478 of CP136054.1, read as the reverse complement.
GATTTCTCAGGTTAATTGTCTAAAGTGCTATGAATATATATTTGGTGCCACAATAAGGTTATGAAGATCGTTATGTCATGTGTCATCTTTTATTCGTGAAAACTTTTTTCCATTAATTTGTTGGTCGTGTTTGACTTCTTTATGGGAGGTTGTGTTTGATTTTGAACTGAAGTTTTGTGAATGGTAGCAAATATATGTTAAGTTAGCTTACTGAAGTTTTGTGAGTGGTAGCAAATATCTGTTAAGTTAGTTTTGTTAAAAAGAAATCTCCAACTGCATTACTAAACTAACATTCTACTATACCACAAGGTAATTCATTGACGTTTGGTTTTTCATCTAACTGAGTAGACACAGATCCTTTAGCTTCTAACATAACGGCATCATGTTTGTTCGATTTTCTCTGGAACCTATTTACATTTGAGACGTTAGTACTCAGATATCGTCCTGAATATTCGAACCTTGTATAGCGTTTTGTTGACTAGCTTTATTGTTTCATGTGCTTCTTAGTATAATCAAGTTTTGAAATAGGCTTTCACCCCGCTTTATAGATAAAACAACCAAAGCCCATACACCGAGTAGCACCGCACCGATATAAAAAGTTTGCTGGGGCCACAACACAAGCAATCCCAAATAAAACATAAGAAAAAGCAGGAAAAAAAAAGGCTACGAAGTGGCCACACAACAAAGGAGCGCCGGAGACGCTAGTCGATGAATTGTGGATAATACTTCAATGTTGCTTTAAATCTCCTTCCTTAAAGGCATGCCAGGCTATTTCCCATCATGAATCGGCCACTTGCAATGAATAATACCATGGTATCTTTGTTTTCCCGCAAAAAATAAGATAAATTATTGGTGACAGTTATTGTATTAGCTTGATTTCAGTCAATCATCACCCATAAACTTTCACATAAACAACGACAGTGGAAATATGTTTAGATGACCATGTTTGTTTCTGCCAATAATATTGAACTATGTTATGGTTGTACTAAGGGCAGTCCTAGTCAACAGTGCCCTTCTCAGCTCGAGCTCAAATGAGCTCGGGTGAACAGTAAAATCCAAAAAACTAAAAACAACATTAAAAATCTGGTTTTTTTTGCAACAAACATTAGGAAAAGTTCCACATGCATGCAAAAATTCGTGACGAAATGACATTTATGGAGCTGTGGGCAAAAAAAATGATGTTCCCAAAACAATCTTTTTTTAGCATGGATTTTTTTGTCCACACTTTCAGGAATGTGATTTCATCTTGAAATTTTGCATGCATGTAAAACATTTATCAGTGTTTGTTGCAAAAAGTTTGATTTTTTTCTGCAATTATTTTGATTTATTTTTGGATTTTACTATTCATGCAAGCTCATTTGAGCTCGAGCACAGATAGTCTGGGTCCCAATCCTAGTGTACTGATATATCTTAAGCTATATCTAATGACATTAAATTGGAAGTTCAGATATAGTACACTACTCCCTTGGTCGTCCGGGTTTATTCGGGGCCCTCATATTGAGTGTCAAAGTTTGACCTAAATTTAACTAATAAAATATAAACTATATGTCATAATGTTTTTATGATTGCAATCCTCTTTTGGATACAAATCCGATGATATATTTTTCTGTAGCATATAAATTATGAATTGTTATAAATGGTCAAATTTTGACCCAAAATACAATGGGGCCAATAAACCTAGATGAAGAGTGTACTACCTCATTTCCGGATTATAAGGCTCAATTCAAAAATCTCACCAACCAAGGTAGATGATGAGTGGTGGAATAAATTTCGTGATTTGTAAAAGCACTCAATTAATGTGCTCATTTTTCTTAAAGAATTGTGTTTACCAATGCATGCATGCATGAAGTACATGCATTGGTCAAGTTTTTCATAATCCTTGCATGCAATGAATTAATGCACCTTGAAATCTCAGCGTGTGATGGGAAATAATCAAATTGAGACTTATAAAAGGGAAATCGAAATTTTGAGATAAGCCCTATAAACCGGGAAGGAGGGAGTATATCTTAGTGTTGTGAAGTATCTAAAACAACCTCATTTAATGTCTTTTATGAGAGAAAAGTTATGAGATGTCTTGAATTTGATGCTAAGATATACTCCCTCCTTTCCGGTTTATAAGGCTCAATTCAAAAATCTCACCAACCAAGGTAGATGGTGAGTGGTGGAATACTTTTTGTAGTTTGCAAAAGCACCCAATTAATGCTCTTGTTTTCCTCAAAAAAGTATGTTTACCTATGCATTAATTGCAATGCATGCATGCATAAATTACATGCACTGGTCAATTTTCTCTTAATACTTGCATGCAATGATTTAATGCACCTTGGAATCTGAACATGTGATAAAAACAACCAAATTGAGCCTTATAAAATGGAAAAACTAAAATTTTGAGATAAGCCCTATAAACCGGAAAGGAGGGAGTATCTAGATTAGGCCTCTTCGAAAACACATGTGCTTAGATGTGAGCATGGCTAATAGTACAACCAATTGCTAACTATATGATGTTGCAATGTCATTTATAGTTATCACTTATAGTCACTCATACAACAAGGTTGGCTATAAGACATCACCTTATCTCTATCTCTTTATTCATATTTATTGCATCTACCTAGGAGCACGCATATAGATAGACTCTTACATCAGAGCCCACTTCCTTGACTTTTCATGTCTCTCTACTCCACACAGGAAAAAGTGTAATGTAAGCGGGCTATAAACCTGTTACTGTACTTGCTTTGAGGCGCTAAGCGCATTAAAGAGTTTAACAACTAAAGTCACCAATGCATACATGCTTAACTTCCTATATCTAGATTAGGCCTCTTCCAATGATTAAGATAGTACTACCTCCATATAGTTGCTCTCTCTTTCATCATTAAATAGGGTGCCACTTCGAAAATTTACCTATGAAACTGATGCAAAAGCTTTTAAATTTCTTGGTCCATTTCTGGTACATTAAACTTGGACTAGTTTCGTTAGAAGCATAATCTTGAAAGATATGTATAAAGCAAACAAGTGACAAGCCACTTCGTTGGCTTGAGTAATTCAATTTTTTAACACAATGTAGACGTGAATGCTTATACATGCGCACATACACTCACCTCTATGAACGCACACATTTACACTGTACCCCTATAAGCATCTTCGAGAAACTGAGCCGACACATCATATTGAGATCGACGAAGTTGCCACAAACGCCTTCAATGTCGACAGGAACGTCTCCTCCCACTGAACCCACATCACTGGAAGACCTGATATAAATCTAGGAAAATGCGAGCACTGGTTGGTTCACTTGAGTAATTCTGGTGGGCCGGGGATACCACTAATCTCCTAGCCATCCAACCACATGTTGGTTAGCTTCAGTAATACAACTTGAAGTCCAGGCCGCATGTGCAATCCCCTTAGGCGAACGGGATGGTCAGAACAGAAGTGACCTTAAATGACCATTTATATGCATGTTGAAATCAAAATGGTCAAAACTGAATCATCTTGAATGATTCTCCAGACTTGAGATTATTCTCCAACCACATCTTAAAGTTGGACTTGTGTTTTTTGTTGATGCCTCATGGTAATAGTTTAGTTAGGCATTTGATCTTGTTTTATTCCATAACACATATGTAAAATTATTGTTTAGGAGCAATTGTTGGAAATATGCCCTAGAGGCAATAATATTTGTATTATTATATTTTCATATTCATAATTATAGAGTTTATATTCTATGTTATAACTGTTATGATCCTGGAATATGCGATTCGGTGGAAAACTCATATGCACGTGTGGATGATAAACGGTTAAATAAAAGGTTCATAGTCTTGCCTCTAGGGCTATCTCAAGTGTTGTTGGTGATCACGTCTTCCAGATCTTAGAGTATCGCTAAGTGTAAAAATAGTCCTAAAACAACATTGAAATTATGACGTGTAACATCCCAAAATTCTAAATTTTGGAATGTTATATTAAATAAATAGTTTTGATTGATTGTTTGATTGTGGTGTGGTTGCTTGTGTGAAATTGTGTGAAATTTGAAACTTTTTGAAAGTTAAATGAGAGGGAATAAAATGACTTTCCCAAACTTTCACCTTGCATTTCTGATTTCCATGAATTCAAATTCTTTTCAAATACAAAACCCTAGAGTGAAGATAATATGACTTCTTCCATTTAAATAAATCAAAAGGGTTTTTGAAAATATTTGAATTTCATTTGGAAATATTTCAAATTCCGAAACTTTATGCAACTCAATGATTTTCATGAGAGAAGATAAAATGACTTCTTCAAAACATATGAAATATGAGTTGGGAGTTTAAAAGAATCCAATTTAAAGTTCCTTTGGAATTATTTTTCAATTTGGAATTATTTGGTTTTTATTCAAATTATTTTTCTCCAAAAATAAAATATATGGAAAATAGTGTAAAATGATTCCCTACATTAGAAAATTGGAGAGAAATAAATTTGAAATTATTTTGGTATTTTTAAAAAGATTTTATGAGGTTTTATTGCAATAGTAGCACTCTTTGCTTTATTTAAATTTTGTAGATTTTATTTGACGCTAGAAAAATGTTCATCTAGTAGAAAATATTTTTCTAAATCTTTTGATATATTATATGCCTATAGTTTATTTGGTTTTTATTTTATTTTGTGTAAAATTATTAAGAAAAACTTTCCCCGACTGGGCTGGCCCGGCTCCAGCCAGGCTGCGTCCCAGCCTAGCACCCGCACCGTCTTCCCGAACTCCGCCACCCGTACGCCGCCGTGACCGAGGCGGGCACGAGCTGTCGTCGCCCCTCGCCCAAGGCAAGCCGCCGCATGTCGTGGATCTAAGACTGACAGTAGAATGGGGGGTAGGTATGAGGAGGCAAGATACTAGCTATCGCGAAGTTGTACACACGAGTTTTATGAGTTCAGGACCTTCGCAAAGGAAGTAACAGCCCTACATCTCGGTGCTCGGAGGCAGTCGACTGGATTGTGTGTGTGTGTGTGTTACAAGGGGTGCGAACCCTTGTCCCAGAGGAGGGGGGTGGCTTATATAGAGTGCGCCAGGACCCCAACCATCCTCCGTTACCAAGAGTTCAATGTACATAAAGAGGAGACGTTACTGATAACGCCAGCTGAGGGAGTCCTGGATTAGGGGGTGTCCGGATAGCCGGACTATAACCTTTGGCCGGACTCTTGGACCATGAAGATACAAGATTGAAGACCTCTTCCCGTGTCTGGATGGGACTTTCCTTGGCGTGGAAGGCAAGCTTGGCGACACGGATATGTAGATCTCCTTCCGTTGTAACCGACTCTGTGTAACCCTAGCCCTCTCCGGTGTCTATATAAACTGGAGGGTTTTAGTCCATAGGACAAACAAGAATCATACCATAGGCTAGCTTCTAGGGTTTAGCCTCTCTGATCTCGTGGTAGATCTACTCTTGTACTACCCATATCATCAATATTAATCAAGCATGGTTTTACCTCCATCGAGAGGGCCCGAACCTGGGTAAAAACATTGTGTCCCTTGTCTCCTGTTACCATCCGCCTAGACGCACAGTTCGGGACCCCCTACCCGAGATCCGACGGTTTTGACACCGACACCAGCCTTAAATGCCTTAATGGCTTTAAATACTACAGAGTGAACGCTTGCTCGTTGCTGTTCTGGATGATTCCTGGTCTTCAATAAGTCAAATGGATTCTTGCATGGTCGAGTGGTCGAGTGACCTTAGGAAGGAGGGGTCTCCGAGTAACTGGTAGGTCGAGTGGATTGCCCTTGACACCTTTGTTGGGCCCTCCCTGTAGTCTCTTGAGCTTCTTTGCTTCTAGGACAGTGACCTTGGATAGGACGTATAGGTCAGGTCTATTACCCTACCCCAGGTCTATGTCATCATCACCGCCTCCTCCCGCATATAACAGGAGGGACCCTGACCCTCTCTCTCTCCTCCTACCAAGCCCCACCGCCGCCGCACTTCTCCCGAGCTGCTGCCGCCGCACTTCGCCCGCGCCGCCGCCGCCACACTCCGCCCGCGCCGCCGAGCCGCACTGCAGTCGCCCTCGCAGTCGCCGCCGCCCACACTCGCCGTTGCAGCCTGATATGTCTCCAACGTATCTATAATTTTTTATTGTTCCATGCTATATTATATTCTGTTTTGGACATTAATGGGCTTTATTATACACTTTTATATTATTTTTGGGACTAACCTATTAACCGGAGGCCCATCCCAGAATTGCTGTTTTTTGCCTATTTCAGAGTTTCGCAGAAAAAGAATATCAAACGGAGTCCAAACGGAATGAAACCTTCGGGAACGTGATTTTCGGAATGAACGTGATCCAGAGGACTTGGACCCTACGTCAAGAAAGCAACCAGGAGGGCACGAGGTAGGGGGCGCGCCCTCCACCCTCGTGGGCCCCATGTTGCTCCACCGACGTACTTCTTCCTTCTATATATACCTACGTACCCCCAAACTACCAAATACGGAGCCAAAAACCTAATTCCACCGCCGCTACCTTCTGTACCCGTGAGATCCCATCTTGGAGCCTTTTCCGGAGCTCCGCCGGAGGGGGCATCGATCACGGAGGGCTTGTACATCAACACCATAGCCTCTCCGATGATGTGTGAGTAGTTTACCTCAGACCTTCGGGTCCATAGTTATTAGCTAGATGGCTTCTTCTCTCTTTTTGGATCTCAATACAATGTTCTCCCCCTCTCTTGTGGAGATCTATTCGATGTAATCTTCTTTTGCGGTGTGTTTGTTGAGACCAATGAATTGTGGGTTTATGATCAATTTTATCTATGAACAATATTTGAATATCCTCTGAATTCTTTTATGTATGATTGGTTATCTTTGCAAGTCTCTTCGAATTATCAGTTTGATTTGGCCTACTAGATTGATCTTTCTTGCAATGGAAGAAGTGCTTAGCTTTGGGTTCAATCTTGCGGTGTCCTTTCCCAGTGACAGTAGGGGCAACAAGGCACATATTGTATTGTTGCCATCGAGGATAACAAGATGGGTTTTATATCATATTGCATGAGTTTATCCCTCTACATCATGTTATCTTGCTTAAAGCGTTACTTTGTTCTTATGAACTTAATACTCTAGATGCATGCTGGATATCGGTCGATGTGTGGAGTAATAGTAGTAGATGCAGGCAAGAGTCGGTCTACTTGTCTCGGAAGTGATGCCTATATACATGATCATACCTAGATATTCTCATAACTATGCTCAATTCTATCAATTGCTCAACAGTAATTTGTTCACCCACCGTAATATTTATGCTCTCGAGAGAAGCCAGTAGTGAAACCTATGGCCCCCGAATCTATTTTCCATCATATTAATCTTCCAATACTTAGTTATTTCTATTGCCGTCTTTATTTTGTTTTCTTTACTTTGCATCTTTATCATAAAAATACCAAAAATATTATCCTATCATATCTATCAGATCTCACTCTCGTAAGTGACCATGTAGGGATTGACAACCCCTTATCGCGTTGGTTGCGAGGATTTATTTGTTTGTGTAGGTGTGAGGGACTCATGTGTGGTCTCCTACTGGATCGATACCTTGGTTCTCAAAAACTGAGGGAAATACTTACGTTGCTTTACTGCATCACCCTTTCCTCTTCAAGGGAAAACCAACGCAGTGCTCAAGAGGTAGCAAGAAGGATTTATGGCACCGTTGCCAGGGAGTCTATGCAAAAGTCAACATACCAAGTACCCATCACAAACCCTTATCTCCCGCATTACAGTATTTGCCATTTGCCTCTCGTTTTCCTCTCCCCCTCTTCACCCTTGCCGTTTTCTTTGCCTTTTCTTCGCGTTCTTCCGTATGTCCTTTTGTTTGTGTTTCCATGTGCCTTCTATTTGCTTGCATCTTTGCTTGCTAAAAATCTATTGATATTGATCCACTTAAAGTGTTCTACTTGGATCATCTTCGATCCATATGCGCTCGTGCTGAAACCCCAACTAGCCTAGTTGATGGGAAATCTTTAGATGAGCATGCTCATTTTGTGCGTCACCATTTGTCTGAAAAAGAGAAACTCTTATGGGGTCAAATAAACAGATTGCTGTGTTATGCTTGGAATCTTTGTGAAATTCGATTTTACTTGTTGTTCTAAGGACCCTAAAAAATACCTCCCTACGTATGTGAGTTTAATGAAAAGGAAATCTTATCTTCTTATGCAAAGGGTGTTTATAGTTACTATGATATCGAACAAATTGAAGAATATGTTGCTTTTAAGGGTGCTTATGAAGTTGCTTATTTGATTGAAAAGTATGATACTACTCTCTACGAATCTGAAAATTTTGACATACTTAAATATTGCTTTGGAAACTATGCTCATAATGTCTATGCCAAAGAACTTATTGAGAAAATGGCTGTTGTTTTGGAAGAAAATAATGATATGCATGAATTTATAGATAATGATGATTCCGATGATTTGATTGAAATATCCCTTGATGAACATGATGCTTGCTATTCTTGTGGCCATGATGCCAATATTTATGAAGATGAATTTGCTATAGTTCCTTATGTTAAACATGAGATCGTTGCTATTACACCCATACTTGGTAGTTCCTTCGATGAAAAGCATGATTGCAATGATGTTACTATAAATTCTCTTGATGTCAATTGTGCTAATAATATGCAAAACCCAAACCCTAAGATTGGGGATGCTAGTTTTGCTATGTCTACTACTTGTTGCAATGATCATGATTGGGGTGATTCTTCTTATGATCTTGAAAATTTATTTAAGCCCCAAGATGAATATGAGATTGATAGTAGTGTTTGCAATAATATTGAAAGTGGGTTTGGAAGAGTGTCAACTTTAGATCCCACATATTTGGAGAATGTTCAATCTTATGGTATTTTTGATAAAAGTGGGTTTGGAGAGGTCATGACTTTAGTTTATGTTAATCCCACTATTCTGGAAGAGTGTCAACTTTGCATACATGTGGATCATGTTAAGAATATGTTATGTGATAGCTATTTTGTTAAATTTGCTTATGATCCCACATGTAATTATTATGAGAGAGGAAAATATGATTGTAGAAATTTTTATGTTGCTAAATTACCTCTCTTTATGTTGAGATTGCTATTATTTCTTTCCGCTTCCTTGCATATGCTAGTTTTTGCTTGCCTTGATAATTTGTTTGCCTATAAGATGCCTATGCATAGGAAGTATTTTATACTTATATGTGTTTGTCACGTGTTTCATGATGCTCTCTTTGCACTTCAATTCTTGTCTTTTATGTGAGCATCATCGAAATTATCAATGCCTAGCTAGGGGCGTTAAACGATAGCGCTTGTTGGGAGGCAACCCAATTTTATTTTTAGTTTTTTGCTTTTTTATTCTGTTTAGGAATAAATATTTGATCTAGCCTCTGTTTAGATGTCTTTTAAGTTTTAATTAGTGTTTGTGCCAAGTTTAACCTATAAGATCTTCTTGGATGATAGTTATTTGATCTTCCTGTAAATTTCAAAAACGTTCTGTTCACGAAAATAATTGTTAAAAATCACCAGAACGTGATAAAATATTGATTCCAATTGCTGATGATCAATAAAAAAATTGTCTAGGTCTTCCAATTTTGGTAGATGTTTTGGAGCTCGAGAAGTTTGCGTCAGTTATAGATTACTACAGACTGTTCTGTTTTTGACAGATTCTGTTTTTCGTGTGTTGTTTGCTTATTTTGATGAATCTATGGCTAGTAAAATAGTTTATAAACCATAGAGAAGTTGGAATACAGTAGGTTTAACACCAATATAAACAAATAATGAGTTAATTAAAGTACCTTGAAGTGGTCTTTTGTTTTCTTTCACTAACGGAGCTCACGAGATTTTCTGCTGAGTTTTGTGTTGTGAAGCTTTCAAGTTTTGGGTGAAAGATTTGATGGATTATGGAACAAGGAGTGGCAAGATCCTAAGCTTGGGGATGCCCAAGGCACCCCAAGATAATCTAAGGACACCTAACAACCAAAGTTTGGGGATGCCCCGGAAGGCATCCCCTCTTTCGTCTACTTTCATCGGTAACTTTACTTGGAGCTATATTTTTATTCACCACATGATATGCGTTTTGCTTGGAGTGTCTTGTATTACTTGTGTCTTTATTTGTTAGTTTACCACAATCATCCTTTATGTACACACCTTTTGAGAGAGTCACACTTGATTCGGAATTTATTAGAATACTCTTTGTGATTCACTTATATCTTTTGAGCTATATAGTTTTGCTCTAGTGCTTTACTTATATCTTTTAGAGCACGGTGGTGGATTTGTTTTATAGAAACTATTGATCTCTCATGCTTCACTTATATTATTTTGAGGATCTTAAAATAGCATGGCAATTTGCTTTAATTAATATCATGAGAAATTTGATGCTTGATAATTGTTTTGAGATATAAAGGTGGTAATATCATAGTTGTGCAAGTTGAGTAATTTTGGAATTCAAAAATACATGTGTTGGAGTTTGTGATTCCCGTAGCATGCACGTATGGTGAAACGTTATGTAATGAAGTCGGAGCATGAGGTATTTGTTGATTGTCTTCCTTTGTGTGGCGGTCGGGATCGCGCGATGGTTAACTCCTACCAACCCTTCCCCTAGGAGCATGCGTAGTAGATTTTCTTCGAGGGCTAATAATTTTTGCAATAAGTATATGAGTTCTTTATGACTAATGTGACTCCATGGATTATATGCACACTTACCTTTCCGCAATTTTCTAGCCTCTTCGGTACCGTGCATTGCCCTTTCTCACCTTGAGAGTTGGTGCAAACTTTGCCGGTGCATCCAAACCCCGTGATATGATACACTCTATCACACATAAACCTCCTTATATATTCCTCAAAACAGCCACCATACCTACCTATTATGGCATTTCCATAGCCATTCCGATATATATTGCCATGCAACTTTCCACCGTTTCGTTTATTATGACACGCTCCATCATTGTCATATTGCTTTGCATGATCATGTAGTTGACATTGTATTTGTGGCAAAGCCACCATTCATAATTCTTTCATACATGTCGCTCTTGATTCATAGCATATCCCGGTACACCGCCGGAGGCATTCATATAGAGTCATATTTTGTTCTAAGTATTGAGTTGTAATTCATGAGTTGTAAGTAAATAAAAGTGTGATGATCATCATTATTAGAGCATTGTCCCAAGTGAGGAAATGATGATGAAGACTATGATTCCCCCACAAGTCGGGATGAGACCCCGGACTAAAAAAAAGAGGCCATAAAAAAAGGCCCAAATAAAAAAATGAGAGAAAAAGAGAGAAGGGACAATGTTACTATCCTTTTACCACACTTGTGCTTCAAAGTAGCACCGTGATCTTCAAAATAGAGAGTCTCTCATTTTGTCACTTTCATATACTAGTGGGAAATTTCATTATAGAACTTGGCTTGTGTATTCCAGTGATGGGCTTCCTCAAATGCCTGAGGTCTTCGTGAGCAAGCAAGTTGGATGCACACCCACTTAGTTTCTTTTTGAGCTTTCATACACTTATAGCTCTAGTGCATCCGTTGCATGGCAATCCCTACTCCTCGCATTAACATCAATTGATGGGCATCTCCATAGCCCGTTGATTAGCCTCGTTGATGTGAGACTTTCTCCTTTTTTGTCTTCCCACATAACCCCTACCATTATACCTTATTCCACCATAGTGCTATATCCATGGCTTGCACTCATATATTGCGTAAGAATTGAAAAGGCTGAAGCGCGTTAGAAGTATGAACCAATTTCTTGGCTATAACCGGGGTCGTACATGATATGAATATTTTGTGTGGTCCTTTTGGTACTTTTGCTTATAGACATATGCCTTTTGGTTTATGTAATGCACCTGCTACCTTTCAAAGATGCATGATGGCTATATTCTCTGACTTTTGTGAAAATATTTGTGAGGTTTTCATGGACGATTTCTCCTTTTATGGATCCTCTTTTGATGATTGCTTGAGCAACCTTGATCGAGTTTTGCATAGATGTGAAGAAACTAATCTTGTCTTGAATTGGGAAAATGGCACTTTATGGTTAATGAAGGTATTGTCTTGGGGCATAAAATTTCTGAAATAGGTATTGAAGTTGATAAAGCTAAGGTTGATGCTATTGAAAAGATGTCTTGTCCCAAGGACATCAAAGGTATACGAATTTTTCTTGGTCATGCCGGCCTCTATAGGAGGTTCATTAAGGACTTCTCAAAAATCTCTCGGCCTATGGCTAATCTATTACAAAAAGATATACCATTTGTCTTTGATGATGATTGTGTAGAAGCATTTGAAATACTTAAGAAAGCATTGATCTCAACACCTATTGTTCAGCCACCTGATTGGAATTTACCTTTTGAAATTATGTGCGATGGTAGTGATTATGTTGTAGGTGTTGTTCTAGGGCAAAGAGATGATAAGAAATTAGATGTTATGCAATATGCTACTAAAACTCTAGACAATGCCCAGAGAAATTATGCTACTACTGAAAAAGAATTCTTAGCAGTTGTATTTGCTTGTGATAAGTTCAGACCTTATATTGTGGATTCTAAAGTAACTATTCACACTGATCATGCTGCTATTAAATACCTTATGGAAAAGAAGGATGCTAAACCTAGACTTATTAGATGGGTTCTCTTGCTACAAGAATTTGATTTACATATTATTGATAGAAAGGGAGCTGAGAACCCCGTTGCAGACAACTTGTCTAGGTTAGAAAATGTTCTTGATGACCCAATACCTATTGATGATAGCTTTCCTGATGAGCAATTAAATGTCATAAATCCTTCTCGTACTGCTCCATGGTATGCTGATTATGCTAATTACATTGTTGCTAAATTTATACCACCTAGTTTCACATACCAGCAAAAGAAAAAGTTTTTCTATGACTTAAGACATTACTTCTGGGATGACCCACATCTTTATAAAGAAGGAGTAGATGGTGTTATTAGACGTTGTGTACCTGAGCATGAACCAGAACAGATCCTACGCAAGTGTCACTCCGAGGCTTATGGAGGGCACCACGCTGGAGATAAAACTGCACATAAGGTATTGCAATCTGGTTTTTATTGGCCTACTCTCTTCAAGGATGCCCGTAAGTTTGTTTTATCTTGTGATGAATGTCAAAGAATTGGTAACATTAGTAGACGTCAAGAAATGCCTATGAATTATTTAGTTGTTATTGAACCATTTGATGTTTGGGGCTTTGATTATATGGGACCGTTTCCTGCCTTTAATGGGTATACACATATTCTAGTTGCTGTTGATTACGTTACTAAGTGGGTAGAAGCTATTCCAACTAGTAGTGCTGATCATAACACATCTATTAAAATGCTTAAAGAAGTTATTTTTTCCGAGGTTTGGAGTCCCTGGATACTTAATGACTGATGGTGGTTCACATTTTATTCATGGTGCTTTCCGTAAAATGCTTGCTAAGTATGTTGTTAATCATAGAATTGCATCTCCATATCACCCTCAGTCTAGTGGTCAAGTAGAATTGAGTAACAGAGAACTCAAATTAATTTTGCAAAAGACTGTTAATAGATCTAGAAAGAATTGGTCCAAGGAACTTGATGATGCATTATGGGCCTATATAACTTCATATAAAAATCCTATGGGTGTGTCTCCGTATAAAATGGTTTATGGAAAAGCATGTCACCTACCTCCCGAACTAGAACATAAGGCTTATTGGGCAATTAAAGAACTCAATTATGATTTCAAACTTGCCGGTGAGAAGAGGTTATTTGACATTAGCTCACTTGATGAATGGAGAGCCCAAGCCTATGAAAATGCCAAGCTGTTTAAAGAAAAAGTTAAAAGATGGCATGACAAAAGAATACAAAAGCGTGAGTTTAATGTAGGTGATTATGTATTGCTATACAACTCTCGTTTAAGATTTTTTGCAGGAAAACTTCTCTCTGAATGGGAAGGTCCTTACGTTATCGAGGAGGTCTATCGTTCCGGTGCCATAAAAATCAACAACTTCGGAGGCACAAATCCGAAGGTGGTGAATGGTCAAAGAATCAAACATTATATCTCAGGTAATCCTATAAATGTTGAAACAAATGTTATTGAAACCGTGACCCCGGAGGAGTACATAAGAGACACTTTCCAGAACGTTTCAGACTCCAAAAAGGAATAGGTATGTGGTACGGTAAGTAAACCGACTCCAAAACAGTTCTAATGGCAATTTTTCTCCGTTTTGGAATATTTAGAAAAATAGAAAAATAAGAAGCAGTCCGGGAAGGACACGAGGCCTCCAGGAGGGTGGAGGGCGCGCCCTACCCCCCAGGGCGCGCCCCCTACCTCGTGGGCACCTCGTGCGCTCTCCGGACTCCGTTTTCTTGCACGTTACGTATTTTGGTCAATAAAAATTCATTATATAATCTCCCGAAGGTTTTGACTCCTGTATCACGCAAATATCCTTTGTTCTTGCTTCGAGCCGATTTTCTGACAGATCTAGATCATCATGACGTCTCCAAGTGCCCCCAAGGACAAGTTCTTCGAGAAGTTCATCAACCCCTACCTCGCGGAGGTGCTGCAACACCCTCAAACCATTGAGATTCATGAGGGGGTGCTGCACATCCGCGATGTTGAGGGACCACGGAGGACCGGAAGCGTGGAGGCGAGGCTCGAGGCAACGGAGCAACAAGTTTTCAAGTGCCAGGAGATGTTGGAGCATGGACTTGACTCCAATCACATGATGATTGCGGAGTTCACCAACAACCACAAGCTGGATGCCAAGGACATTGGGGAGGCCATCTTCAAGCTTCACGAGAAAATCGAGCACCTCCAAGCCCAAATCTATGACCTGCAAAACCAAGACTGCGAGTATGAATATAGATTCAAGAGGATGAGTTTGGCTACAGATTTAAGGATCCCGGAGACTCGATCGTCCTTTTATGATGGTGAGCCTATGCCTTGGAATATGGACGACAAGCCTACATCATCAACAACCCCTTCACCAGCAAAGGAGATATAATCACATGGGTATGGGCACTCCCCTTGGCAACTGCCAAGCTTGGGGGAGATGCCCCGGTATCGTATCACCATCACACTCATATCTTTACCGTTTTTCTTAGTTCGATCCTTTTAGTAATATCTTGATCTAGTAAAATAAGTTTATGGCATGATCTAGTTTTGAGTTTTGCTTTATGATCCCTCTATGTAATCGAGTCCGTGAGCTATATAATAAAGATTAGTGTTGAGTCAAGGGCTTGATTATCTTGCTATGATCTTGAGGGGATAAAAGAAAAGATAAAAGAATAAAAAGAAACAAAGAGATCATATTGATCTTATGGAGAGTAATGACTTCACATAGAAAGAGTATGATGATTAAAAATTGTTGAGAGTTGATAAACATAGCTTTGGTCATCGTTGCAATTAATAGGAAGTAATAAAGAAAGAGAGGTTTCACACATAAATATACTATCTTGGACATCTTTTATGATTGGGAGCACTCATTAAAATATGACATGCTAAGGAGTTGATGTTGGACAAGGAAGACAACGTAATGGGTTATGTTTTCTTATATCTAAGATAAAGTATATTGTCATGGATCATCCAACATGTTGAGCTTGTCTTTCCCGCTCATGCTAGCCAAATTCTTTGCACCAAGTAGAGATACTACTTGTGCTTCCAAATTCCCTTAGACCCAATTTTGCCATGAGAGTCCACCATATCTACCTATGGATTGAGTAAGATCCTTCAAGTAAGTTGGCATCGGTGCAAGCAATAAAAATTGCTCTCTAAATATGTATGATTGATTAGTGTGGCGGAAATAAGCTTTATACGATCTTGTGATGTGGAAGAAATAAAAGCGACGGACTGCATAATAAAGGTTCATATCACAAGTGGCAATATAAAGTGACGTTCTTTCGCATTAAGATTTTGTGCATCCAACCATAAAAGCGCATGGCAACCTCTCCTTCCCTCTGCGAAGGGCCTATATTTTATTATTATCTTCTACCTTATGCAAGAGTCATGGTGATCTTCACCTTTCCTTTTACATTTTATCCTTTGGCAAGCACAGTGTGTTGGAAAGATCCTGATAGATATATCTAATTAGATGTAAGTTAGCATGAGCTATTATTGTTGACATTACCCTTGAGGTAAAAGGTTGGGAGGCGAAACTATAAGCCCCTATCTTTCTCTGTGTCCGATTAGAACTCTGTAACCACAAGTATTGCGTGAGTGTTAGCAATTATGAAAGACCAAATGATAGTTGTGTATGTGGACTTGCTGAAAAGCTCTGACATAGACTCTTTCTGATGTTATGATAAATTGCAATTGCTTCAATGACTGAGATTATAGTTTGTTAGTTCTCAATAAAGTTTCTAATTCATACTTTGCATTGTGAATAGATTGTTACTTGAGCATAAGAAATCATATGACAATATCCATATATGTTGTTGTTATAAGAATGATCATGATGCCCTCATGTCCGTATTTTATTTTATGGACACCTCTACTTCTAAACATGTGGACAATTTATCATTATCGGCTTCCGCTTGAGGACAAGCGAGGTCTAAGCTTGGGGGAGTTTATACGTCCATTTTGCATCATGCTTTTATATCAATATTTATTGCACTATGGGCTGTTGTTACACATTATGTCACAATACTTATGCCTATTCTATCTTATTTTAATGGGTACATAAGGAGGGAGAATGCCGGCAGCTGGAATTCTGGGCTAGAGAAGGAGCAAATATTAGAGACCTATTCTGCACAACTCCAAAAGTCCTGAAAGTCCACGAAAGTTATTTTTGGAAATAATAAAAAATACTGAGCGGAAGAAATACCAGAAAGGGCCCACACCCTGGCCACGAGGGTGGGGCGCGCCCTACCCCCCTGGGCGCGCCCCCTGCCTCGTGGGCCCCCTGGTGTTCCTCCAGTGTCCATCTTCTGCTATATGAAGTCTTTCGTCCGAAGAAAAATCATAAGCAAGCTTTCGGGACGAGACTCTGCCGCCACGAGGCAGAACCTTGGCGGAACCAATCTAGGGCTCTGGCGGAGCTGTTCTGCCGGGGACACTTCCCTCCGGGAGGGGGAAATCATCGCCATCGTCATCACCAACGCTCCTCTCATCGGGAGGGGGCCAATCTCCATCAACATCTTCATCAGCACCATCTCCTCTCAAACCCTAGCTCATCTCTTGTATCCAATTCTCGTCTCTAAGTCTGGGATTGGTACCTGTAGGTTGCTAGTAGTGTTGATTACTCCTTGTAGTTGATGCTAGTTGGTTTATTTGGTGGAAGATCATATGTTCAGATCCTATATGCATATTAATACCCCTCTTATTATGAATATGAATATGCTTTGTGAGTAGTTACGTTTGTTCCTGAGGACATGGGAGAAGTCTTGCTATTAGTAGTCATGTGAATTTGGTATTCGTTCGATATTTTGATGAGATGTATGTTGTCTCCCCTCTAGTGGTGTTATGTGAACGTCGACTACATGACACTTCACCATTATTTGGGCCTAGAGGAAGGCATTGGGAAGTAATAAGTAGATGATGGGTTGCTAGAGTGATAGAAGCTTAAACCCTAGTTTATTCGTTGCTTCGTAAGGGGCTGATTTGGATCCATATGTTTCATGCTATGGTTAGGTTTACCTTAATACTTCTTTTGTAGTTGCGGATGCTTGCAATAGGCGTTAATCATAAGTGGGATGCTTGTCCAAGTAAGGACAACACCCAAGCACCGGTCCACCCACATATCAAATTATCAAAGTACCGAACACGAATCATATGAACGTGATGAAAACTAGCTTGACGATATTCCCATGTGTCCTCGGGAGCGCTTTTAACTATATAAGAGTTTGTCCAGGCTTGTCCTTTGCTACAAAAAGGATTGGGACACCTTGCTGCACTTTATTTACTTTTGTTACTTGTTGCTCGTTACAAATTATCCTATCACAAAACTATCTGTTACCTATAATTTCAGTGCTTGCAGAGAATACCTTGTTGAAAACCGCTTATCATTTCCTTCTGCTCCTCGTTGGGTTCGACACTCTTACTTATAGAAAGGACTATGATAGATCCCCTATACTTGTGGGTCATCAGAAGGCTCGTGAAGGTTTCGTTCAATCCATTCTGCGCGGATAGAACCCTTTCGACCACCGTAACCATCAAGGCACGATGCTCTTCTAAAATAGACGCTCGTTGTAGCATGTCCGTCAGCATTTCCGCTGCTCCTGGGTCTTCGGAAACCACCGCCGGAGTACGGCATTCCTGTGAAGGAACCTGCTTACTTGCCTCCAGAATCGTCTCCGGCTGTAAACCGGCCGGTTCAGGGACGCCATTCTTGATCCTGGAGCCCTGAATGACAGAGGCACCACCTTCGGCTAACGCCTTCTCCGTTTCTTGTACTACTTGGCGTTCGGGAGGAGCACTTCGGAACGATACCTCGGCATCATCCCCCCTATTGGGCAATGAGGCCGGAGAAGGCGTGTCACTCTCCATCATCTCCGGAAGAAGATCTCCCGAGGAGGAGGACGATTGAGAAACACCAGGCTTTAACCTGCGTGGATGAACATAGGTCGAATGATTACTTCACTAGTAGGAAAGGAATGAGGTACGTTTAAAGTGCCCCGGCCTCACTTACGGTTCGTCTTCGTCATCAAGCTCTACGGCAGCATCGCTCGCCCGGCCTAGGACGCTCGACGATGGCATTTTTCCTCTCTTGGAGGGCTTCCCCTCCTAGTCCTCGGAAGCGGCCCTCTTCTTGCCATGGAGGACCCCCTATGCACCCTTGCCCTTGGGCAAAAGGGGTTCGTTTTCCCCGAATGCGGCGTTTAATTCATCCTCGGGGTGGGTATCACCTTTGGGCTCCCTGCTCTCGCCCTCCTCTGCAGACGCCTGGTACGGTGTTGGAATCGGCATCCTCGTCAGCAGGGCGGTCACAGGGTCTTCGGGAAGGGGTGCCGGACACCAGATTAGCATCGCTTTCTTTTTCCAGTCCTGTACAAGGATGTATTGCTCGGTATCTTGTTAAGAGATGCTCAAATGAAAGGTGCTCGAATATCGAGTACTTACCGAAGTGTCCGGATGATTGCAGTCAAGGCCAACGTCTTCGATGGTGTCCGGCCATTGCTCTCGCTCCCCGAAATACAATTTCCACATCCGTTCGTGCGTAGTGCCGAAGAAGTGTTGTAGGGTCCGCCGTCCTTCTGGGTTAAACTCCCACATACGGAGAGGCCGCTGCTGACATGGCAGGATCCGGCGGACTAGCATTACTTGAACAACGTTCACAAGATCGATGCCCTTCTCGGTAAGGCTTCAGATGCGACTTTGTAGAGTATGCACTTCATTGACAAATCCCCAGTCCATTCCCTTATTGATCCATGAAGCGAGATGAATTGGAGGGCTGGGTCGGAACGTAGGTGTAGCCGCCCACTTGGAGCCCCACGGCTCGTTGATATAAAACCACCCCTGCTGCCATAGGACGGAAGATTTGGCAAAAGATCCTTCGGGCCAAACCGCGCTGGCCAGCTTGCCTATTATAACGCTGTCGCACTCTACCTGCTCCTCCTCTGTCACCTGCGGCCTCGCATCAAAGGTCTTGATCCACAAACCAAAGTGCGGAGGAGTCCGGAGGAAGGCCTCACACGTGACAATGAACGTCGAGATGAGGAGAATAGAGTCCGGGGCCTGATACGTCTCCAACGTATCTATAATTTTTGATTGCTCCATGCTATATTATCTACTGTTGGACCATATTGGGCTTTATTTTCCACTTTTATATTATTTTTGGGACTAACCTATTAGCCGGAGGCCCAACCCAGACTTGTTGTTTTTTTGCCTATTTCAGTGTTTTGAAGAAAAGGAATATCAGACGGAGTCGAAACGGAATTAAATCAACTAGAGAAGTTATTTTTGGAAGGAAAGCTACCGGAAAATCTTGGAGTGCACGTCAGGAAAGGAACGAGGGAGCCACGAAGGTGGGGGTGCGCCCACCCCACTAGGGCGCGCCCCCCTGCCTCGTGGGCCCCTCGTGGCTCCCCTGACATATTTCTTCCGCCTATATAACTCCATATACCCTAAAACTTCCGGAGAACAGAATAGATCAGGAGTTCCGCCGCCGCAAGCCTCTGTAGCCACCAAAAGTCAATCAGAACCCTGTTCCGGCACCCTGCCGGAGGGGGGAACCCTCACCGGTGGCCATCTTCATCATCCCGGCGCTCTCCATGACAAGGAGGGAGTAGTTCACCCTCGGGGCTGAGGGTATGTACCAGTAGCTATGTGTTTGATCTCTCTCTCTCTCTCTCTCTCTCTCTCTCTCTCTCTCTCGTGTTCTTGATTTGGCACGATCTTGATGTATCGCGAGCTTTGCTATTATAGTTGGATCTTATGTTTCTTCTCCCCCTCTACTCTCTTGTAATGGATTGAGTTTTCCCTTTGAAGTAATCTTATCGGATTGAGTCTTTAATGACTTGAGAACACTTGATGTATGTCTTGTCGTGCGTATCTGTGGTGACAATGGGATATCACGTGATTCACTTGATGTATGTTTTGGTGATCAACTTGCGGGTTCCGCCCATGAACTTATGCATAGGGGTTGGCACACGTTCTTGTCTTGATTCTCCGGTAGAAACTTTGGGGCACGCTTTGAAGTACTTTATGTTGGTTTGAATAGATGAATCTGAGATTGTGTGATGCATATCGTATAATCATGCCCACGGATACTTGAGGTGACATTGGAGTATCTAGCTGACATTAGGGTTTTGGTTGATTTGTGTCTTAAGGTGTTATTCTAGTACGAACTCTAGGGCTGTTTGTGACACTTATAGGAATAGCCCAATGGATTGATTGGAAAGAATAACTTTGAGGTGGTTTAGTACCCTACCATAATCTCTTCGTTTGTTCTCCGCTATTAGTGTCTTTGGAGTGACTCTTTGTTGCATGTTGAGGGATAGTTATATGATCCAATTATGTTATTATTGTTGAGAGAACTTGCACTAGTGAAAGTATGAACCCTAGGCCTTGTTTCCTAGCATTGCAATACCGTTTACGCTCACTTTTACCACTTGTTACCTTGCTGTTTTTATATTTTTAGATTACAAAAGCCTATATCTACCATCCATATTGCACTTGTATCACTATCTCTTCGCCAAACTAGTGCACCTATACAATTTACCATTGCATTGGGTGTGTTGGGGACACAAGAGACTCTTTGTTATTTGGTTCCAGGGTTGTTTGAGAGAGACCATCTTCATCCTACGCCTCCCACGGATTGATAAACCTTAGGTCATCCACTTGAGGCAAATTTGCTACTATCCTACAAACCTCTGCACTTGGAGGCCCAACAACGTCTACAAGGAGAAGGTTGCGTAGTAGACATCAAGCTCTTTTCTGGCGCCGTTGCCGGGGAGGTTAGTGATTGAAGGTATATCTTTAGATCTTGCAATCGAATCTTTTTGTTTCTTGTTTTATCACTAGTTTAGTTTATAAAAGAAAACTACAAAAAATGGAATTGAGTTTACCTTATACGCTTCATCTTTTTAATATCTTTTGTGAGTATGATGGGAAGGAAAATTGTGCCAAAGTGTTAGAAGAAGAATGCATTAAAATGTTTGGCACTAAATCTTTGAATGATGAGCATGATTGCAATGTTGTTAGTATGAACTCCTTGAATATCCATAGTACTAATGATGATTGCACTAGTCATGATGAAAATATCTCCTATAAGCATGTCAATTTCTGTGGAGTGTATTGGGTTTGCAATTACACACCAAATAGGGAAGATAGATATTACAAGAGGCATAAATACTTAGAAACTAAATGGTTGCAAGAAAGGCTAGATGCGTGTGCTGAAAATTTAAACTTTATTAGCCATACTTGTGAACTTTGCAATGAACGTGATCATTTTAGTACCCAATGCAAATTGTTTCATGATCTTATCGTGTCCAAAAATTGTGATGACTTGATTTCCCTTGCACATCATAATGAACTTAGTTTGCTCTTGGGTTATGAAGAAATTAAACATATAACTAGGGACATTCCAAAATTTGCCCTTGATAGAGTTCTTCATTTTGATCTAGAAGAAATTTATATGTATTGTGCGGTGAATTGCATTGAAAATCCTTATATTGCCAATTACATAAAGAAAAAAAAGTAAATAGAGGATGAAGGGAATACTAACGAAAGGGAAGAGGCTTCCCAATATTCTCCTATTATTTCTTATGACGAATCAGGTAACGAGGAGGAGCCTTTTATTCAACCAATCTCATCAATAAGGAGCTCCAAAAATAAGATTGAACCCACACATGATGTGGTGAAGAAGAAGAAAAGAAAAAGGAAGAGAGGTAAAAAGATATCTCTCCCAAATAATGTTGCTCCTATTATTGTTGTGCCTCATGAAGATGAATAAAAAATAATTGTGGAAGATGATACACTTGATGATGATCTCGTTATGCCTATTGCTTGTTGTGATGATTATGATTGGGAAGATAATGATACTTCTTATGATCTTGAAAATCTTTTTGGCACTTGCTTGGAAGAACATGATAATTGCTATACTATTGGTGTTATCCATACTATTAATGATGAGAGTGATTATGCTTATGATATGAAAAGGCCCAAGCTTGGGGAAGCTATGTTTGATGAAGATGATGTTTTTGAGAATATATTTGCTGCAATTAATGTTTGTCCCAAGCTTGGGGATGCTATGTTTAATGAAGATGATATTTTTAGCATCTCAAGGTTTGATATGCAAAGTTGTTATGATGATAGCATGCCTTCTACCTATGATGATTATATTTATGAAAGTGGGTTTGGAAGAGTGTCAACTTTAGGAAGTAGTGATCCCACAATATTGGAGGATGTTGAATCTTATTGTGATAATTATGAAAGTGGATTTGGAGAGGTCATGACTTTATTTAGTGATGTATCCACTATTTCGGAAGAGGTTTCAATTGATTATGATGAGAACAAAGTTGCTACTTATGATGATTATTGTGATCAAACTTATGCTATAAGAAGTAGTGATGATTATATTTATGAAACTTGTCATGATTGTGATTACCCTTTTTCTGAACATTACTCTTTTAATGAGGAAACAATTTATAATATTCAAGTCTCCTATGATACTCCCACTATTCCGAATGAGAAGAATTTTGCTTATGTGGAGGGTAGTAAATTCTCTATGCTTGTAGATCATGAAAAGAATGCTTTAGGTGCTGGTTATATTGTTGAATTCATTCATGATGCTACTGAAAATTATTATGAGGGAGGAATATATGCTTGTAGGGATTGCAATAATATCAAGTTTCCTCTCTATGTGTTGAAAATCTTGAAGATATGCTTGTTTTGCCTTCCTATGCTAGTTGATTATTGTTCCCATAAGTTGTTTGCTCACAAAATCCCTATTCATAGGAAGTGGGTTAGGCTTAAATGTGTTAGTCATATTCTTTATGATGCTCTCTTTATGTTTCAATTCTTACCTTTTATGTGAGCATCATTGAAATCATCATGCCTAGCTAGGGGCGTTAAACGATAACGCTTGTTGGGAGGCAACCCAATTTATTTTAGTTTCTTGCTTTTTGGTTCTGTTTAGTAATAAATAATCCATCTAGCTTATGTTTAGATGTGGTTTTGTGTTTTAATTAGTGTTTGTGCCAAGTAGAACCTTTGGAAAGACTTGGGTGAAGTCTTTATGATCATGCTGTAAAAAACAGAAACTTTAGCGCTCACGAGATTAGCTAAAAAAATTACTGGAGAGTGCTATTTAGTTGATTATTTTTTGCAGATGATTACTAGACAAATTCCTCAGGTCCATTAATTTATTTTAGAATTTTTGGAGTTCCAGAAGTATACGTTTGATACAGATTACTACAGACTGTTCTGTTTTTGACAGATTCTGTTTTCATTGTGTTGCTTGCTTATTTTGATGAATCTATGGCTAGTAAAATAGTTTATAAACCATAGAGAAGCTGGAATACAGTAGATTTAACACCAATAAAAATAAAGAATGAGTTCATTACAGTACCTTGAAGTGGTGTTTTGTTTTCTTTCGCTAACGGAGCTCACGAGTTTTCTGTTAAGTTTTGTGTTGTGAAGTTTTCAAGTTTTGGGTAAAGATTCGATGGACTATGGAATAAGGAGTGGAAAGAGCCTAAGCTTGGGGATGCCCAAGGCACCCCAAGGTAATATTCAAGGATAACCAAGCGTCTAAGCTTGGGGATGCCCCGGAAGGCATCCCCTCTTTCGTCTTCGTTCATCGGTAACTTTACTTGGAGCTATATTTTTATTCACCACATGATATGTGTTTTGCTTAGAGCGTCATGTCATTTTATTTTGTTTTGCTTGCTGTTTGAACAAAATATCAAGATCTGAAATACTTAAATGTGGGAGAGTCTTCACATAGTTGCATAATTATTCGACTACTCATTGATCTTCACTTATATCTTTCGGAGTAGTTTGTTGTTTGCTCTAGTGCTTCACTTATATCTTTTAGAGCATGGTGGTAGTTTTATTTTGAAGAAATAGATGAACTCTCATGCTTCACTTATATTATTTTGAGAGTCTTAAGTAGCATGGTAATGTGCTTAATCCTAATATGCTAGGTATTCAAGAATAGTAAAAACTTTCTTATGAGTGTTTTGAATACTAAGAGAAGTTTTTTGCTTGATGATTGTTTTGAGATATGGAGGTAATAATATCAAAGTCGTGCTAGTTGAGTAGTTGTGAATTTGAGAAATACTTGTTTTGAAGTTTGCAAGTCCCGTAGCATGCACGTATGGTAAACGTTATGTAACAAATTTGAAACATGAGGTGTTCTTTGATTGTCTTCCTTATGAGTGGCGGTCGGGGACGAGCGATGGTCTTTTCCTACCAATCTATACGCCTAGGAGCATGCGCGTAGTGCTTGGTTATTGATGACTTGTAGATTTTTGCAATAAGTATGTGAGTTCTTTATGACTAATGTTGATTCCATGGATTATACGCACTCTCACCCTTCCATCATTGCTAGCCTCTTCGGTACCGTGCATTACCCTTTCTCACATTGAGAGTTGGTGCAAACTTCGTCGGTGCATCCAAACCCCGTGATATGATACGCTCTTCCACACATAAACCTCCTTATATCTTCCTCAAAACAGCCACCATACCTACCTATTATGGCATTTCCATAGCCATTCCGAGATATATTGCCATGCAACTTTCCACCATTCCGTTCATCATGACACTTTCATCATTGTCATACTGCTAGCATGATCATGTAGTTGACATAGTATTCATGGGAAAGCCACCATTCATAATTCTTTCATACATGTCACTCTTGATTCATTGCATGTCCCGGTACACCGCCGGAGGAATTTATATAGAGCCATACTTTGTTCTAGTATCGAGTTGTAATAATTGAGTTGTAAATAAATAGAAGTGTGATGATCATCATTCAATAGATCATTGTCCCAATAAAATAAAATAAAAGAGAAAGGCCAAAGAAAAAAAGGCCCAAAAAATAGAAAATAAAAGGGGTCAATGCTACTATCCTTTTTTCCACACTTGTGCTTCAAAGTAGCACCATAATCTTCATGATAGAGAGTCTCTTGTTTTGTCATTTTCATTTACTAGTGGGAATTTTTCATTATAGAACTTGGCTTGTATATTCCAACAATTGGCCTCCTCAAGTGCCCTAGGTCTTCGTGAGCAAGCAAGTTGGATGCACACCCACTTAGTTTTTTTTTTGTTGAGCTTTCATACATTTATAGCTCTAGTGCATACGTTGCATGGCAATCCCTACCCCTTGCATTAATATCAATCGATGGGCATCTCCATAGCTCATTGATTAGCCTCGTTGATGTGAGACTTTTTCCTTTTTTGTCTTCTCCACATAACCCCCATCATCATATTCTATTCCACCCGTAGTGCTATATCCATGGCTCACGCTCATGTATTGCGCGAAGGTTTATAAAGTTTGAGATTACTAAAGTATGAAACAATTGCTTGGCTTGTCATCGGGGTTGTGCATGATGAGAGCATTCTTGTGTGATGAAAATGGAGCATGACTAAACTATATGATTTTGTAGGGATGAACTTTCTTTGGCCATGTTATTTTGAGAATACATAATTGCTTAGTTAGTATGCTTGAAGTATTATTATTTTTATGTCAATATGAACTTTTGTCTTGAATCTTTCGGATCTGAATATTCATATCACAATTAAGAATAATTACAATGAAATTATTTCAACTGGCATTCCACATCAAAAATTATCTTTTTTATCATTTACCTACTCGAGGACGAGCAGTAATTAAGCTTGGGTATGCTTGATACGTCTCCAACGTATCTATAATTTTTGATTGCTCCATGCTATATTATCTACAATTTTGGACCATATTGGGCTTTATTTTCCACTTTTATATTATTTTTGGGACTAACCTATTAACCGGAGGCCCAGCCCAGAAGTGATGTTTTTTGCCTATTTCAGTGTTTTGAAGAAAAGGAATATCAGACGGAGTCGAAACGGAATAAAATCAACTAGAGAAGTTATTTTTGGAAGGAAAGCTACCGAAAAAGCTTGGAGTGCATGTCAGGAAAGGAACAAGGGAGCCACGAGGGTGGGGGCGCGTCCACCCCCTAGGGTGCGCCCCTACCTCATGGGCCCCTCGTGGCTCCCCTGACGTATTTCTTCCGCCTATATAACTCCATATACCCTAAAAGTTCCGGAGAACAGAATAGATCGGGAGTTCTGCCGCCGCAAGCCTCTGTAGCCACCAAAAGTCAATCGGGACCCTGTTCCGGCACCCTGCCGAGGGGGGAACCCTCACCGGTGGCCATATTCATCATCCCGGCGCTCTTCATGACGAGGAGGGAGTAGTTCACCCTCGGGGCTGAGGGTATGTACCAGTAGCTTTGTGTTTGATCTCTCTCTCTCTCTCGTGTTCTTGATTTGGCACGATCTTGATGTATCGCGAGCTTTGTTATTATAGTTGGATCTTATGTTTCTTCTCCCCCCTCTACTCTCTTGTAATGGATCGAGTTTTCCCTTTGAAGTGATCTTATCGGATTGAGTCTTTAATGACTTGAGAACACTTGATGTATGTCTTGCCGTGCGTATCTGTGGTGACAATGGGATATCACGTGATTCACTTGATGTATGTTTTGGTGATCAACTTGCGGGTTCCGCCCATGAACTTATGCATAGGGGTTGGCACACGTTCTCGTCTTGATTTTCCGGTAGAAACTTTGGGGCACTCTTTGAAGTACTTTATGTTGGTTTGAATAGATGAATCTGAGATTGTGTGATGCATATCGTATAATCATACCCACGGATACTTGAGGTGACATTGGAGTATCTATCTGACATTAGGGTTTTGGTTGATTTGTGTCTTAAGGTGTTATTCTAGTATGAACTCTAGGGCTGTTTGTGACACTTATAGGAATAGCCCAATGGATTGATTGGAAAAAATAACTTTGAGGTGGTTTCGTACCCTACCACAATCTCTTCGTTTGTTCTCCGCTATTAGTGTCTTTGGAGTGACTCTCTGTTGTATGTTGAGGGATAGTTATATGATCCAATTATGTTATTATTGTTGAGAGAACTTGCACTAGTGAAAGTATGAACCCTAGGCCTTGTTTCCTAGCATTGCAATACCGTTTACGCTCACTTTTACCACTTGTTACCTTGCTGTTTTTATATTTTCAGATTACAAAAACCTATATCTACCATCCGTATTGCACTTGTATCACCATCTCTTCGCCGAACTAGTGCACCTATACAATTTACCATTGCATTGGGTGTGTTGGGGACACAAGAGACTCTTTGTTATTTGGTTGCAGGATTGTTTGAGAGATACCATCTTCATCCTACGCCTCCCACGGATTGATAAACCTTAGGTCATCCACTTGAGGGAAATTTGCTACTGTCCTACAAACCTCTGCACTTGGAGGCCCAACAACGTCTACAAGGAGAAGGTTGCGTAGTAGACATCAGGGCCAGATCGTGAAAATCCAACCCATAGTAGAACATGAGCCCCCGGACGAAGGGGTTAAGCGCGAACCCTAGCCCGTGAAGGAAGTGCGATACAAATACCACCCTCTCGCCAGATCTGCGGGTCGGTATAACTTGCCCTTGTGCTGGAAGCCGATGAAAGATTTCCGGGGTCAGATACCTCACTATGCGGAGCTTCGTGATATCCTCCTCTGTGACAGAAGAAGCCACCCACCGGCCCTGACAGTTGGATCCAGACATGATTAAGGATGGTGGCGATTGGAACCCGAGGGTTGGAACTTGGGATGGCTGGGGTTGAGGAATGAGCAAGCACAAGGGAAGAAGACGAGACTGGGTCTCTATATAAAGGCCCCGAATACTGGGCGTCTCCTCCTGGGTCTCTAAACTTACCTATCACCAAGGAGTTGTACCTAGGGGATGGTTGGGTTACCCACGCGTGCATTAATGAAAATCTCGTAAATAAAGGGACATGATCTCTGCCTCGACGAGACGTGCCAATAAAACCGCGGCCCGAGACATGGGGCGGCTCGCTAGCCGACGGTTGGAAATAATAACCGGGCAGGCATGATATGATGTCATGAACAGTTGTCAACAAGTTGGGCTCGAGGGGTATAGTGTTCTCTGCAATTATATACACAGGTTCGGATGTACTTACTTCATCTGGATACTATGCTGGAGTTCGGAAGGAGGGAACCCGCCTTGCAATGCCGAAGACAAATTTGCGTGTCGGACTCCTCGTCATTGAAGCCAAGTTCAGGGGCTACTGAGGGAGACCTGGACTAAGGGGTCCTCGGGCGTCCGGCCTGTTATCCATGGGCCGGACTGATGGGCTGTGAAGACACGAAGACTGAAGACCATACTCGTATCCGTATTGGACTCTCCTTGGCGTGGAAGGCAAGCTTGGCGACCAATTATGAAGATCCCTTCTTATGTAACCGACTCCATGTAAACCCTAGATCCCCCCCCCTGTGTCTATATAAATCAGAGGGGGTAGTCCGAAAAGGACATACTCATTACCATATTCACATAGGCTAGACTTCTAGGGTTTAGCCATTACGATCTCGTGGTAGATCAACTCTTGTAACACTCATATTCATCAAGATCAATCAAGCAGGAAGTAGGGTATTACCTCCATAGAGAGGGCCCGAACCTGGGTAAACATCGTGTCCCCCGTCTCCTGTTACCATCGATCCTAGACGCATAGTTCGGGACCCCACTACCCGAGATCCACCGGTTTTGACACCGACGGCGGCTAGTCGATGCATGCCCTCGGCTTGATGCCATCAAGCGGTCGGTCTGCATCGAAGGTGCGCAGATGGCCTTCGCCCGTGTCAAGATGCACTGGGCGAAGATGAATGTTGTCACGGTCGCAACCGAGGGACCGCCCGCGGGCAAGCAGCACCGCACGCCCGAGCGATATTTTAGTGATGTCATGGAGGGATCCCGCATTGTGGCGGAGCAATGTACGAAGGATGTAATCTTTGAATGAATACTTTCATATTGTCTCGCTCTGTATTTATGAAACAAGTTTGGCTATGTAATATAATGCTTGTTTATTATTTTACCTCCTGTGCGGCCGTGTTTTATGAAATTTTGAGAGTTGGCCAGTCGTCAGCTTCAGCCCCCACGTAGGTAGTACGGGGGTGTTCGGGATGGAATCTAAACACTCTTGATCCAATTGTTTGGTCCTTGAAGGAGGTGTTTAGCGCAACGAACCAGGCAATCGGACTATGTGGCTTTATCACCCTCACTTAGCCATAGGAGTTTGACAATGAAGTTTTAGGCGCAGCCCCTAGTATCCGAACTAGGGTGCTATAAACACCTGATCGGGTAAGAGCCGATTCATCGCATAATGCGGAAAAAATCGCTAAAGATTTGAAACCTCCGAAGAGCTGACCGGCTCTCGCCGCATCATGACAGTCACTTTTCGGCTTTCTCTGCTGAGGTGCTCTTCCGGATAAACCAGGACACAATCACAGTAGTTCTCCCTTTACTACCCTAGCCGATATAGCGGAACGTAAGGTAGTAAGCACAGGAGCCGGGCAACCCAACTATTGACCAAAGACATGATTCTAAGCCAATGCATACAATGCTAAATTCGGGGTGCCGAACTATATTGTAAAAAATGTTCGGACTTTGCTGCCGTATTATGGGTCGCAATGAAGCCCCTGGTAGATTAAAGCATACCAAAGTGTACGGGTGCAACTTGAGAAGATTATCACAAAAGTAAAAAGGGGGTAGTAAGCTAGTGCCGCAGAAGTTGGGCCGCAAACTATTTCCATTATAGTTTGGTTAATATGTCAAAGCATATTTGTACAAGTGGTGCAATAAGTTGCCGGGCTATTTAACATGCCACAACCAAGGGAGAGCTGCGTGCGGGTCCTGAAAATAGGTGGAGTGATCGTTAAAGAGACCACCTAGAAATTCCCTTGTACGCCAGTGCTTCTTGCCATCTTGGTGTATCCATCCTGTTGAGAGGACCGATGATCAGGTCGTCAGAAGAAACCTGCGGAAAATAGGCCTAAAAAGGATAAAAAAAGAAAAAATGAAAGTATGTGTGTCCAGGAGCGGTCGAGCCGTATTATGGATCACAAGCTAGTTATGCCTCCGTCTATGCCCATGGTATTTTGAGTGCATAGTTATGTAAGCGCGGTATGAATGCCGCCACTTGGTTGGGACTGGGACGGAGGCCAAATTGCTAGTAGAGCTCTTGACGAGCTGGGCTGTCCTGCTGTAGAGTAGTCCGGACTCGCTTGACAGTGTCTAGGAGCTCGGTCGACGAATTAAGGTTCTGCTTGAGAAGGCCGCTATGTACTTCTGCTGCTAACGCAACGGTGTGCTCCTCGGTATGGAGGGAGCGTTCCGTGTTTCCATTGGCTGCTATGACGCTGCGTGGTCCGGGCATCTTGAGCTTAAGATAACCGTAGTGTGGCACCGCGTTGAAGCGCGCAAATGCGGTTCGTCCAAGCAGTGTGTGATAGGCGCTACGAAAGGGGACGATATCGAAGATCAACTCTTCTCTTCGGAAGTTGTCCGGAGATCCGAAGACAACCTCTAGTGTGATTGAGCCCGTATAGCGGGCCTCTACACCTGGTATGACTCCTTTAAAGGTAGTCTTTGTGGGCTTAATTCTTGATGGATTAATGCCCATTTTGCGCATTGTATCCTGATAGAGCAGGTTCAGACTGCTACCACCATCCATACAGACTCGCATGAGGTGGAATCCATCAATGATTGGGTCGATGACCACTGCGGCTGAACCGCCATGACGGATACTGGTCGGATAGTCCCTGCGATCAAAAGTGATCGGACAGGAAGACCATGGGTTCAACTTTGGGGTGATTGGCTCCATCGCATAGACGTCCCTGAGCGCGCGCTTGCGTTCCCTCTTGGGGATGTGGGTAGCGTATATCATGTTCACTGTTTTAACTTCGGGGGAAACTTCTTCTGTCCCCCTGTGTTCGGTGGCCGGGGCTCCTCGTCATCATCCTAGCTTTGCGACCCCTTCTCCTTGTTCTCGGCATATAACTTGCCGGCCTGTTTGAAAACCCAACAATCTCTGTTGGTGTGATTGGCTCGTTTGTCGGGGGTGCCTGATACGTCTCCAACGTATCTATAGTTTTTTATTGTTCCATGCTATATCATATTCTGTTTGGGATGTTTAATGGGCTTATTTATACACTTTTATATTATTTTTGGGACTAACCTATTTACAGGAGGCCCAACCCAAATTGCTGTTTTTTTTGCCTATTTTAGTGTTCGCAGAAAAAGAATATCAAACGGAGTCGAAACGGAATGAAATCTTCGGGAGCGTGATTTTCAGAACAAATGTGATCCAGAGGACTTGGATTCCATGTCAAGAAATCAACGAGGAGGGCACGAGGCAGGGGGCGTGCCTACCCCCCCCCCCCCCAGGCGCGCCCTCCACCCTCATGGGGCCTACGTTGCTCCACCGACGTACTTCTTCCTCCTATATGTACCTACGTACCCCCAAACCATCAGGGGCATCCACGAGAACCTAATTCCATCGCCGCAACCTTCTGTACCCGTGAGATCCCATCTTGGGGCCTTTTCCGGCGTCCTACTGGAGAGGGCATTGATCACGGAGGGCTTCTACATCAACACCATAGCCTCTCCGATGATGTGTGAGTAGTTTACCTCGGACCTTCGGGTCCATAGTTATTAGCTAGATGGCTTCTTCTCTCTCTTTGGATCTCAATACAAAGTTCTCCACGATTCTCATGGAGATGTATTCGATGTAATATTCTTTTGCGGTGTGTTTGTCGGGACCGATGAATTGTGGGTTTATGATTAAGTTTATCTATGAACAATATTTGAATCTCCTCTGAATTCTTTTATGTATGATTGGTTATCTTTGCAAGTCTCTTCGAATTATCAGTTTGGTTTCGCCTACTAGATTGATCTTTCTTGCAATGGGAGAAGTGCTTAGCTTTGGGTTCAATCTTGCGGCGTCCTTTCCCAGTGACAGCAGGGGCAGCAAGGCACATATTGTATTGTTGCCATCGAGGATAACAAGATGGGGTTTATATCATATTGCATGAATTTATCCCTCTACACCATGTCATCTTGCTTAAAGCGTTACTCCGTTCTTATGAACTTAATACTCTAGATGCATGCTGGATAGCGGTTGATGTGTGGAGTAATAGTAGTAGACGCAGGCAGGAGTCGGTCTACTTGTCACGGACCTGATGCCTATATACATGATCATACCTAGATATTCTCATAACTATGCTCAATTCTATCAATTGCTCAACAGTAATTTGTTCACCCACCGTAATACTTATGCTCTTGAGAGAAGCCACTAGTGAAACCTATGGCCCCCGGGTCTATTTTCCATCATATTAATCTTCCAACACTTAGCTATTTCTATTGCCTTTTATTTTACTTTGCATCTTTATTTCTCTTTATCATAAAAATACCAAAAATATTATCTTATCATATCTATCAGATCTCACTCTCGTAAGTGACCGAGAAGGGATTGACAACCCCTTTATCGTGTTGGTTGCGAGGTTCTTATTTATTTTGTGTAGGTGCGTGGGACTCGAGCGTAGCCTCCTACTGGATTGATACATTGGTTCTCAAAACTGAGGGAAATACTTACGCTACTTTGTTGCATCACCCTTTCCTCTTCAAGGGAAAAACCAACGCAGTGCTCAAGAGGTAGCAGTGTCGTGTATCTGGCATGGGCAATCGAGTATGCGGTCCAAGCTGGATTGGTCCGAATTGTTCCTTTTGAATGGCTTCTTCCGCTGGCCGGACTTGGAGCCGCTGAATCCGGCGTTGACCGTTGTGTCGTCGGTATTATCACCATTGTTTTGACACTTGTGTCTGTTGCGTCGGGGCTTGCCGTTGCTATTTCTGGCTTCCGTAGTGCCATGTTCGCTTGCATTGTTGTTGCTACGGGCTAGCCAACTATCTTCGCCCGCGCAAAAGTGGGTCATAAGTGTCGTAAGGGCTGCCATGGACTTCGGCTTTTCTTGGCCGAGGTGTCGGGCGATCCATTCGTCTCAGATGCTGTGATTAAAGGCCGCCAGGGCTTCGGCATCTAGACAGTCGACGATCTGATTCTTTTTGGTTAAGAACCTAGTCCAGAGTTTCCTGGCTGACTCTCCGGGTTGCTGAATTATGTGACTTAAGTCGTCGGCATCCGGAGGTCGAACATATGTACCTTGGAAATTGTCAAGGAAGGCCTCTTCCAAGTCCTCCCAGCTGTCGATGGAGTTTTTGGGCAGACTGTTCAACCAGTGCCGAGCTAGTCCTTTGAGTTTTAGTGGGAGGTATTTGATGGCATGGAGATCATCGCCGCGGGCCATATGAATGTGAAGAAGAAAATCTTCGATCCATATCGCGGGGTCTGTTGTCCCATCATATGATTCGATGTTTACGGGTTCAAACCCTTCTGGGAATTCATGCTCCATTACCTCGTCAGTGAAGCAAAGGTGGTGTGCGGCGCCTCTATATCGGGCCACGTCACGACGTAGCTCGGATGGAGTCCGTCTGCGGTTCTCGGTCCGGGCGTGAGTATGATTGTTGCGTCCGGCTAGGTAGCCGTTGTCGCGTGTCGGGGCACGTCCCCGTGATCCATAGATCGATCTGTTCTGACCTGCTCTACTATCCAAGTCCTGCCGTAGGTCATATGTATGTCCCCGAGCTATTTTATCTCTGCCTTTACGGTAAGGTGGGGCAGGCTGGTGTTCGGCTTGAGTTGCCGCTTTATCCCGACCATGTGGTGGTCGGTCAGCCGCATTGCACGATGATGGTACGGGCTTCATCGCCTCATCATCGAACTGAGGTAGCAATTTGCGCTTCAGGTAACTTTTGGCTGGGCGCTTGAGGCCGTATTCCTCGGCTGCCAGGACATCAGTCCATCTATCGTTGAGCAGATCTTGATCAGCTTGAAGCTGCTGCTGCTTCTTTTTCAGGCTTCTTGCAGTGGCTATTAGCCGACGCTTAAAGCGCTCCTGCTCGAGAGGTTCCTCAGGCACGATAAAATCCTCGGTGTCGAGGCTTAACTCATCCTCAAAGAGCGGAAGATAATTACTGTCCTCCGAGTCTTCATGTGTGGCCTGTTCATCAGGGCTAACTTGCCCGTCTTCCCGTTCATCTTGTTTGGAAGTTGCCTCAATGGGGTCTTCATTGTCTTCGGCACCGTCTGGAGTGTTATCTTCTCCTGTGCCAGTGTTGCTATCTTTGCTGCGGCGTGATTTAGAGCGGCGCCGCTGACGCCGATGCTTTGGTTGTATCTCAAGAGGTTTATCCTTGACTGGATCCTTCTTGTTGTCGCCCTTGTTCTCTTCAGGTGTGTCCACCATGTATACGTCATACAAGGAAGTGGCCGTCCAATGTCCAGTAAACGGCGGGTTTTGGGCCTCCTCTTCTCCGGCATCATCGTCCATACCGTAGATGTCTTCGGAGCCATAATTGAGCATGTCGGTTAGGTCCTCGACAGTGGCTATGAAGTGGGCAGTGGGTGGGAAGCAAAATTCTCTGTCATCGGCCTCCAGTTTGAACCGGATATAATTCAGCTGTGAGTCCCCTGCTAAGGAGAGTGTTTTAATGAGTTTAGCACGTCGCCTAAAGGCAAGTGTCGGAAGATGTCCGCGGAGCTGAATTCGACGATCGACGCCCGATCAAGCTCGTTGTGCGCGGACGCACATGCTTCGAAACCTGTAGTCAGAAACATGTCCGAGGTTCCGGTAACACAGCTCCCACTTGAGGTTGAGTCTGTGTGCGGCTCCAACGCCGCTGAGTCTGCGGCCTCCGTGGCGGGGTTGAGCCTCCCGTCCTCGGATGGCGTGATCTCCTCCGGATCTAGGACTGGAGCGGTTGCAGGCGCTATCTCCTGGGTATGGTCTGATGATAGATTTAAGTCATGGTCATCGTGGTGACAGGGAGCGGCTACTGCCGCGGTCTCGAATCCGTCGAAGATCAAGTCTCCGCGGATGTCCGCGACATAGTTCAAGCTTCTGAATCTGACCTGATGGCCAGGGGCGTAGCTATCGATCTGCTCTAGATGGCCAAGCGAGTTGGTCTGCAGTGCGAAGCCGCCGAATATGAAGATCTGTCCGGGAAGGAAGGTTTCTCTCTGGACAACATTGTTGTAGATGATTGATGGGGCCATCGAACCTCTTGATGACGACGCAGCGGAACTCTCAATGAAAACACCAATGTCGGTGTCAAAACCGGCGGATCTCGGGTAGGGGGTCCTGAACTGTGCGTCTAAGGTCGATGGTAACAGTAGACAGGGGACACGATGTTTACCCAGGTTCGGGCCCTATCTATGGAGATAATACCCTACTTCTGCTTGATTGATCTTGATGAATATGAGTATTACAAGAGTTGATCTACCACGAGATCGTAATGGCTAAAACCCTAAAAGTCTAGCATGTATGACTATGATTGTGATTCTTGTACCTATGGACTAAGCCCTCCGATTTATATAGACACCGAAGAGGACTAGGGTTGTATAAAGTCGGTTACAGAGAAAGGAATCTTCATATCAGGACGCCAAGCTTGCCTTTCACGCCAAGGAGAGTTCCACCCGGACATGGGAGATAGTCTTCGCAGCCTATCAACCCGGCCTATGTACCATAGTCCGGACGCCAGAGGACCCCCTAATTTAGGACTCTCTCAATAGGCACGGATTTTTTTTCTACTACGTTTCCCAACAGCAATGACATATTAATTACCTTATTACTATAGGACATGCAGATGCAAGGGTGACTACTTGAGTTTATGTTTATTATATGTTTTAAAAATTTCTAGAAAAAATTGCCACTTGTGCATAATGTTAAAACTTGTGCACCTGACTTGGAAGCACACTCTTAGCATCATGTTTTAAAAAGAGAGGCAAATACACTGGTGATGGTTGCACGGGATGACCACTTTGATGTCTAAAACTAGTGGTTGGGACGCCTTCCGGTGACGCCGCTTAAGAAAAAGTTGTGTGTACGTTTTCAATTAAAAAAGTACATGTAGTCCTCGCCCATCTAGAAAAATACTTTAGAAAAATCCTCACCTCCATCTAAAAAAAGAAAAAAGAAGAAAAATTCACCAACTCAGGCTACCAGTAAGCGCCACTTTGTGTATATATGTGGGGTCATCACCTCCATCTAAATAAAATATTTAAAAAAAAAATCTCACCTCCATCTCTAAAAAATATATTCAAAAGCTGTTCCACTGCGGCCAACCAGCTTGCGCCATGTGGCATAGCTGGTTGACCGCCCTTCACGCGTAGCTTAATGGTTTTAATTGAAAAATACATGAAACAAGTGCTCAAACTTCTCGTGATGCAAATATGATGCAACTTTTGTATATACTGCTCTATGTCTAGATACATCCATTTTCGAGACAAATAATTCCGAACGGAGGGAGTAGCTGTCTAAGGCGCATGTGTGGCGTGCCAACGTACCTGGTCCACTTTCAATGGCTGGAGAGTCACATTTGGCGACCCCCCTCCCCCTAAATTAATGCCAAAATCTGCTAAAAATCCTCCTAAATTAATGCCAAAACCTGGTAAAATTCCAATAAAATGCCACTGTGCATCTGTATGATCGTGGGGTCCCACAAATCAGTGAACAATACACAGAATAATTTATATGGAAAACATATGCCCCAGGGAGTCAAACCGGTGAAATCCTGCCAAAACGACAGCCAAGGTAACCACAACTACCAATAACTATCTTGTAGCCGAAGACGCGTGTGCGGCGTAAATGGCCTGCAGTCAGTGCAGCCCATTTCGACGTTTTAGTTTACTTTCCCTTTAGAAATTCGTAAAAGATATGTAAATAATAAACAAAATAAAATAATGAAGCTAGAATATTCGTGTGCTGTAATCAAATGCTCCCTCTATAACTACTTTAGTTATTTAAAAGATCTTATATTTCTTTACAAAGGGAGTACATATAAATAAGAACTTGCTTTCTTTTTTAGAAAATGTCATTGTAGCTAGTTTTATTAATTGTCTATCTAATAATAATAAAGGAAGAAGTGCTTCTGATCGTCCGTCTTGGAATTGCCCCTAGAGTTCACATGAATTACCCCCTCCCCCTCTCCTATGCCACCGGTAAGTGAAAAAAACAATTCGTTCTTTTTGTTCATAAATCGGCTGTTTCTTTTGATTCAACAGCAGTAAACCCCCCATGATTAAGAAGTGCGTGGCCACCCCAGCTGGTTGGACGCTTGCTCACCTTGGAGACCTAGGTTTGATCCCACATTCTCCCTTTTTGTTGGACCGGCCCAGTGCGGCCTGCAGCACTTATTCTTCTTACATTTTTACATTCGTTTTGTTTTTTTCGTTTGGTTTTATTTCCATATACTCCGAATATTTCAACTTCTAAAATCACTTAAATGCAAACTTTGGAAAATAATAATCATGCATTAAAGAAAATGTCGAACTTGTATAGATTTTTTTTCATTATATACAAAATGTACAATGCATTTGGAAAAATAATAATACAAAATTTCTTTTATTTCGAAAAATGTTGATCATGCATTTTAAAATGTTAAATGTGCATAGAAAAATATTTCCGATGTATAAGAAAAATGTATACAAAAATATACAATGTGTATGGAACAAAGTAGACATAAAAAATATATGTTTTCAAAAATGTTAATCATGTATTTGGACAATGTCAAACGTCTATATAAAAAATGTTCCTGATGTATAAAAAAATGTAGAATGCGTAAAAAAATTAGACATAAAACTAAATATGTTTCGACAATGTTGAGCATGAAATTGGAAAAAATTAAACGTGTATATATAAAATGTTTCTGCTGTATAAAAAATGTACAATGTTGCTAATACAAGCTTTACGTAAACCAATGGCTTAACTTTGATTTTCATATTGTTTTAAATTGTTTTGATAGTGATTTTTCAAGAATATCGATGTTGATATACAACCTTGAATATTTGGTCTGAATGTCCTTACAAATTCATTGTTTTCGATGGAGCTGTCTAATATGTCTGCAACCAAATTAAGACTTCACTTGGATTACAATATCAGCAAGACAAAAATAATGCTCTTATGCATATGCTATCATTAATTAATAAAACGTATGTCACTATTTTCATAGTAATGCAAATATTTGTTGGGGATCACCGAGGAGAAACAACAACAAATGCGTAAGGAGATACCTGCAACTAGGTAATATTTTTATTGTCTAATAAATTGGAAACACCTTGAGTATACTTCAAAAATTATCACATCTCTATGTTTTTGCGCAACACCATTTATCATGTTGTTTTTCACGTGGCATCATGCAAATTTCAAGAGATTTACTGATGTCTAGAGAGTGTGTGTGAGAGTTTTTTTTTTCTTCCTTTGCAATGCACGGGCATGTTTGCTTTTTTTTGTTTTGCATTTTCTCAAAAAACATCTGACGTTTCAGGTAATCAACCCGCGTCCATATTTAAGTCAGACGAACATTTTTTCGTTTAACCAGAAAACCCCTGACTCTTCAGTCAATCAATCCGCAGCTTATCAAAAATAAAATTATCCATATCTTTTTAATCGTAACGCCAATTTTAATATGTTATATATGCAATTTGATTAGAAAATATGTAAAATCTAAACATGATATTATTTTTAGCTCTTAAATATTTCTAAAATATATTTTTATTGCAAACTTAATCTATAGTGCACGATCCGTTTTCTTTCGTATCGGCGATTATTCGAATTAAAATAAAACACCCATTAAAACCATATTGAGAGGAAAGAAAATATCGATAACCATGCATGCACATCTCTGAAAAACCTCACGGGAAAAACAATATATCTCTCATCTTATTCCGAGTGGGTGCACGCGCGAGAGAGGCGTCTTAGGACTGACCATATTCAGACGTGTTTTCGTTGTGTGAGCACTGAGGCCATCGTCGACAACACAAATGTGATGCCATGTGAAAATAGAGGACGTGGACCTATTAGGGTCTTGAGTCCTGGTTATTGTGTTATTTTCTTTTCCATTGCAACACACGGGCTCTTTTGCTAGTTAGAATAAGGTTTACATCTTTAGCAAGACAAGTAAGAGCATCTCTAGCAGACCCCGCAAAAGTGGTCAAACCCGTAAAAATGCGCGTTTGCTGTTCCGTGGTGTCAAAAACGTCCCGAATAGACCCTGCAAAAGCGGTCAAACCCGTAAAAATTTTGCAGACCCCTGAGAATCCATCCCCATGACTCTTAATTTTACAGATTTGGAGGCAAAATATACGGAGAACTGAAAACCGGTCAACGCTACGCGACAAGAAAATTCCGCCGTGCGCACGCGGGCTCCGTGACCTTCCGCCACGGAACTCGCCGGAATCTCGCCGGAAACTTGCCGTTTACCGCTGCTGCGGCGTCGGCTTGCGGAGTAGATCGCAGGAGCAGCGGCTGAAGACTCGAACAGCTACCCGGCCACGAACGAGCTAGCTAGCTCCTGGATCCATCCGGACACGAACGAGCTAGCTAGCTAGCTAGCTAGCAAACTCCTCGATCCAGCCGGCCTTGGACGAGCTAGCTAGCTCCCGGATCCATCCCGTCACCGTCGAGCTAGCTAACTCCTGGAAGCTGGCTCCTGGATCGATTCGTCGACTACGGTGGACGACGGGAGCTGACTATAAACACGGGCGAAAGGAAGAACAAGACGTGGGAAATAATATACGCGAATATTTTTTTTTACGGATCCGTTATGCGGAGTCTACGTCTGCGGCCGTCCTCGCCGGCCCGCAAAGCCGTTTTTTCGCGAACTGCAAACGCGTTTTACGGGCCGGCGGGATGCAGGCTCTGCTAGAGATGCTCTAGCAACCAGGGTCTAGGGCGCTCATCGTCCCAAGGACAGGATAAATTATTATGAAAACTAAAACAAGCTAGCTCATGGGCCACTCCATTGGCTTATCTGGGTACATGTTTGAATTCCACCGTGCCAATTTGTAGTGCGGTATCATCCACGCAATCCGCATAAAACAGCCGCTGCCGAGTTCCACCATTGCATGTGTCTTTTGCAAAAGAAAAATAAAAAAACAATCTTTAATAAGTAACTCCTTTACACCTAGCGGAGCGTTTTGGTGCCCAGTAGTCCTGGCCATGGGCTGCCCGGCCCGAACAGCCCGGCCCGACCCGGCCCGAAAAAGCCCGGCCCGACGCTGCTCCCGGGCCAGGCCTGGGCCTAGGTTTTGAGCCCGAAGACTAGGTCGGGCCGGGCCTGGGCCCGCTGTTTATGCCATTTACTGAAGAGGCCCGGCCTGAGGCCCGACGTGTTTTTTGCTGTGATGGGCCGGGCTCGGGCCTGAAAACTAGGCCCGACGGCCGGGCCGGGCCGGGCTCGGGCCTGAGTTTTCTACCTCGGGCTTGGTCAGGCCCGGCCCGGAGGATGGCCAGGT
This sequence comes from Aegilops umbellulata, assembly GCA_032464435.1. NCBI lineage: Eukaryota > Viridiplantae > Streptophyta > Magnoliopsida > Poales > Poaceae > Aegilops > Aegilops umbellulata. Next base: position 387,906,715 of record CP136054.1, on the reverse strand, counting down.
CTAGTGCCCAGGCTCATCAGCACCTGCTTAGAAAACAATTCATAAAAAAATCAGAAAATTAAAAAAATCCAATTTTTTTGGGCGATAGACAATTTGATGCCCGCTCCAAATTTCAAGTCATTTGGACATCTGAATAGCTCTCAACAAAAAAGATAAATCGGGCCAAAACAGTACATGAATAGTAAACATTTGTACTGGCCCTCAATTTGTCTTTTTTGCGAAGAGCTCCTCACATGTCCAAATGATGTGAAAATTGGAGCTAACCTCATGCATCAAATTATCTACCGCACAAAAAACATTGGAATTTTTTGAATTTTTCTAGTATTTGTTTTGATATTTTTTTTTTCGTCAGGGCAAGTGCAGATGAGCTTGGGTGCAGAAATGGATTTTCACTTTACACTGCACTTCATGGGGAATTTTGCATTCACTACTTGTTGCAAAGAATCATAAGGATTTTCTACGATACAATCCAACAATCAAATTACTGCACGATTCGAACAGACATGACATCACAACATTTTGTTCTTTCTATTCATGTGTTTTGGAGAATCCTATGAATCGAGGAGACCCTAATATAGCACAGCTATACATGCAAATTGATTAGGAGTGGGTGCCTCTAGAATAGAAAGTGAGGTAAACATAAACAACAATATGATACTCCCTCCGTACCTTAATATAAGAGTGTTTTTGACACTAGTCTAGTGTAAAAAACGTTCTTATATTATGGGAGAGGGAGTATATGAAATCTAAAGTCCCTCGAAAAGAAAAGGAGAACATGACGTGGGTGGATTTTTGCGGTTAACAGCTTATCATTGAGATCACTCAGCAGGATGTTCTTAAGCAGCCACAAGAATTTGTTCCAGGCTGTAATATACTTCCCATGGTAAGTATGAGAGTACTCAAGGATCCTTCATTTCCGCTTTGTTGTACAACTGAATGGACCAGGAGACTGAAAAAAGAGAGCTTATGTTTCTGCTTTACAACCCAAAAATGAGACAAAGGACCAAATGACTACGTATTCTCTTGTCAACAACTGATTCTAGGTTAACGTGTAGGAATTAGCCACCATCCTCCGCTCAAAAGAACATGAATTGAATGCTCTGGTATTATTGATCATTGAGATTCTTTGATTCTACCTCAGCATCAGATGAATTAAGCTCCTCTCCGGCAAAATCATCATTCATATTTCGTCGTCCCACCCTACAATGTTTGCAGTGGCCTCATTGACCATCTTCACAAGGGTAGCCTGAAAAAATGTAATTTCAGATCAGAAAACAACCATAGGAAGGGATTTTACATTTTATCACGAAACGCTAATTTAAATTGTAACGGATCCAGCTGTACTAAGCTCTAGCGCATGTCAAACTGAAAGAAGAAGAAAGATACTGATAAAGAACAAAGTCGTCCAACGTAAATTTCTGCAGGCTGGTCTAGCTTTTGCATCAACTTTTTTGTCTATTGCCGAACGAATTTTCCATTAACAATAGCAGCAGATCCAGAAGAATTGTGAGAATTTCAATAGCGTAACACCCTAATTGGATAGCCAGAAGCAAAGGTTCAGAAGTTTTACGACCGACCCGTAATTGTTTTTTTATTAGATTTACGTACAGATCACAATAAATAATCCATTGACACGGCCAATTCGAAAATTGCATATATTATATGGTAGTGCACATGAGATATCATGGTACCATATGCCACTTATAACATCTTTGCTGGAATCACAGCCTGTAGCGGAAACTTGCATAAGGACGCTACTGTGCCAACTGATGCAAAATGCATATATACCAGGTTCATGTTGAAGTGCGTACATCTATGTGCCAGTAGAAAGTGGCAAAACTCGTCTTGAAAACAATGGCATGAGACTGACATTCACAAAGCTCTCATAGCACAATACAAGTGCATTAACGTATGCTTCATTGGAAGAAACTAATGGAGAATCCCTTCTACTAATGAGTGGCTAAGAACTGAGCGCAGCTCAGTTCGCTAGCGGCTTCTGTGCTTGAATATACACTTCAACACAGCCCATCTGGATTCGAAACATGCCACAGGTGCTAGTGCCCCGTTAGTAAAGTTTTCCTTTTTACTGACGAGTGGCTCAAAAGATGCAAAAACTAATACCAATGCATCATTCGCAAGTTGGCTACGTGCATGTCCTGGCTCATGGAGTAAAACTTTGTATATTGGGTTACAAGCTAATATGGTATGAGATTCCCACTGAATCTTTGGAGAAGATGATGTGTCCAGCCGTCCAGGCTTATCTGACAATAGTCTTCTGAATGCATGCATTAGTTCCTTCACTCTGTTATAGACCTGGCTGGGTTTGGGTCAAAATGTAGGACAGTCGCCCTTGATCTGGTCATGCCACCTGCCAAGGCTCTGAGATATGATTAAAAAAACGACCAGGAACTTGTGTACAGAAACCTAAGCTTAACCAGATAGGTCCTAAAAATAGATTGACAACCAAATTATGACGTTCTTTAAGCATAATCAACAAAGCTTTGCAGCTCAATCTTCTTCATCTCCCAATCCATGCTGCCGGTGATGATTCCCCCAATTGCTCAATACGCTGACGATACTCTTCTCATTATCAAGCTTGCCCTTGTCAGCTCCTTTGCCTCAAAAGGTCTTTCAGAGCTTTTGTCAATCCACTAGCCTTCAGGTTCAACTTCCATAAATCCGGCATTCACCCCATCAACACGCCTGAGGACAAAATTGCTAATTTAGCCGGTCTGTTTGGCTACAAAATTGAGTCAATTCGTTTTACCTACCTTGGATTCCCTCTTGGTATCACTAGACCGAAAATCAGGGATTATGCCCCCTTCATCAATCATATCGACAGAAGATTAGCTTCCAGCTCGTCATTCATGTCTCTCTTAGTGGCCAAAGCTGTGATAACCGCTCCTCCAACCTTTTACACGGGTACCTCAGACGTCCCTGATGGTGTTGAAGACATTGTTGATATATCTAGAAGAATTTGTGTCTGCGGTAAATCTGAATTCTCCAATAGACCTAAGGCTTTGGCAGCCTGGTCTAGTGTTTACCGCCGCAAATGCAATGGGTTTCTTGGTATTATCAACCTCTTTGCTCAGAATGAAGCTCTGTTGATGAAACATCTCTTTAAATTCTTTAACAAGGACGACATCCCCTGGGTCAATCCCATCTGGAATTACTACACCAATATCCCTCCTCATGCATCTAGGCCCATGGGATCCTTCTGGTGGCATGACGTCTTCAAAATTTATCACAAATTCAGACAGCGGGCTCTTGCTCTATTGCAAGAGGAGATACTGCTCTCATCTGGAGCGGCAACTGATCTGATCACCTTTTGAGGAGAAGATTTCCCAGGCTTCATTCCTTTACCCTTGATAACCTTATATCGGTCCATGACGTGCTTGCTGTCCAATACCCTTTTAGGGTGTGTTTGGTAGGGTGTATGAAGGGTGCATGAGCCCAAAAGTTCCCTTCTCGGCCCACTTTTGGGTGTTTGGTAGAGTGTATGGAGGGTGCATGAGTCCACACTAGCTTAGCACAAATACCCTAGGAGCATGCATGAAAAGAGCATGCATGAAGAGGGGTGTTGAGTTGAGCATGCATGGAGAGGGAACAACTATGCTGAGACGAGAATGCAACCAAACACACCTTAGATCTTTTTCATTTTCCTCTGTCCAGCTAGGCTTTTGATGAATTCCATGAATTCAGGCAATATCTATCCAGCCTGCATCTTTCCCTGATGTTGCTGATTCTTGGTCCTTCTCACTGGGGTCAAAATTCTCTTCTAAAATATATAGCGCCTATTTTCAGCACATTCAGGTCCTTTTACTTCTTGAATCTAGAAATCCAAGTGCCCTAACGTTGCCAGTTCACCCCCCCCCCCCTGGAGGCTCCAGTTGTGCTCCCTGCGATCTGATGCTCTGGAAACACACGAATACCTCTACTGGCTCTGTAGCTTCAGCTCTAACTGTTGGCATACTCTTGATATTCACTTTGATCTTCCCTGCCATCCATGTAGGAAATGGTCTCCCAGGTGAAGTACAAGATCAACAAGCCTTTCTTCTTTGAAGTCCTGACAGTTGCGGCATAGAATATTTGGAAGCAAAGAACAGCAAAAAGTCTTTGACAACATTACTCATAGTAGGGGCTCTTGGTTGTTTAATTTCAAGAGGGATCTTTGCCATCTTTCTCACAGAACGAGGGAGGAGCTTGCCACCTCTCTCAGGTCTTGGCTGGGCTATCTAAAGGCTAATTCTGTGCCAAGCCTGTCTATGTGTGTTCTTCTGAATGGCCCCCTCCCCTCATCCCCTTCCAGCCTTGTACATATCCTCTCTTGTATATATTATTCTTATTAGCTTTACTGTCGGGGCCTCCCCTACAATTTCCCCTTTTTTAAAGGTATACTACAGTAATCGCCTCGCCATGACTCACTACGCGACCAAACATCAATATTCACAGCAGGAAGAGTCAATAAGATTCCTTCTTATTCGGTTATTTTTGCTATGTCTATTAACATAGAACCCACTTACCCACGACAAGTTCAATTTACAGGAGAGAAAAAAGTAGGCTAAACATGGATACACTATTGCGAATGCCAGAAAGATAAGATTTTACACTTTGACGCAAGGCAATTCAGAAATTCTAGAAACATGAAGTCAACAGTTTTAGAAGGAAATGGCATTTCGTTGTACTGAAAAAAAATGCAAAACAGTATGTGCATACCACACTTTCAGGAACTCCTGGAGGGGGTAATGAAAGATTTCTTGGTGGTGGTGAGCGAAGATAAGATCTCTTATCAAAACGCCATTCCCCGATCTTACCATAAGTCAGCTCACCCTACATTTTTACAAGATAATCACAAACAAGCTATCATGAGAAGCTTATGAAGTTACAATTTTGTTGCAGTAATAGAGAAATACTACCTCTGTAACTAAATATAAGACGTTTTTGAACTGCAAAAACGTCTTATATTTAGTTACAAAAGTAGTAGATTTTACAGAACAATGGCAGGCATCTTCAAGATGTTGACAGATGTTTAAGGTTAAACAGCAGTCACCTTTAATGAATAGTCACATCCATAAGTATAATGGATGATGAATGTGTTGTCTGATTTCGCGTCCCATGGAGGCTGCAATGAGAATTAATCACATATTTGATGATATGAGCTGCCACAAATAAACTACGGAATAATCTATCAAGTGGCAGAATTACTATGCACCTGAATCATGAAATCTTTTTGGAGGCTGTGGTGCACACCATGCAATGCACTTGCAACAGCATATGCATACCTATAAATATGATAGAAAGGAGCTCCAAATAAGTCTCGCGCATGTTAAGTCAATAGGTAAAAGTATATAGAACTGTACTGACATTTCCAAGACCCATCCAAAAGCTTTGTCTGTCTCCACATCCTCTTTCATTTTTAGCGAAATATTCATCCAGGTTGGAGCAATCTTCTCAAGCTGGGCCTTAGATATTTTGAGGACATCCAAAATAGGATAAAATTGTCATGACAGGTGAGTGTACTGAAATAGTACTTACTAAAAGAACAAAGTTTTGGCACATTATGCCATCTTGGCATCTAGTATAGCTGAACCAGTCATGGTAACAGAAGTATAAAGCTTAGCACAGCTAAGTATTCTACTACCTCCATTCTTTTTTATAAGACATTTTGGACAGCTGACATTGAACTGTTTTGGACGCTGTCTGAATTGTCTAAAAGTCTTATAAAAGTGAACAGAGGGAGTACTAATCTTCTCACAAGAGAAGAGTTGTACCTTCCGGATAATCACAGGGGAGTTGCCAATAGGATCGATATTTGAGACAGGACCTTTTTCTTCTGGAAAGAACTTCCTTAGTATCTTCTCATTGTCAGTTGGTTTGATGTAGAAAAACGGAAATGCAGCAGGTTCTTCACCATGAGCTAAGTTTGGCAAAGGCTTCACAAAGATATGATCTGGCTCAGCCATAAGTATATAACTGCAAATTGTTTTATTAGGAAACCAATGAACCTAAATATTCCAGTGAAGACAAACAAAGAACAGAAGGAAATATGCTTACTCCTCCTTGATGTTTGCCTTTTGCAACCATTGGACAAATGCCCAAGGTCTATTGAGGACAATGTAACCCTGAACAAAACATCATATTAGCAAAAGCTTCAACTCCACAAATGGTAACAAAATGGAACATCCAAAACCTCACCCGGTCGGCGCCTTCAGGGAGGGGGTCAACCACTAAGGTGGGTATCTCATCCATCAAACCATCCGGCTTTCCGGAGTGAAGGATCCGCGTGAAGCCGCCCATATCCGAGCCAGGCCTGACTCTCATCTGCTTGTACCAGTAGTACATTATCCGCGACTGCCACTGGCTGTACAGCGCATCCGTCGCCGTAAGGGCGACGTGGAACCTCTTCGACGGGTCCGAACCAGACCCGAAGGCCACGGCACCGCCCTGATCGCCGCTGCCGAGCAATTTGCGTGGCCCGTCTCCGCTTCGGCTGTGGCCCACCATTGTCAGGAAGTTGTAGGTCGCGAAGAAGCAGCCGACCGAGATGAGGATGAGCAAGAAGGGGGAGGCCTTGCCGGCATTCTTCCTTCCGACGATCATCGTCGACGCTCCGATCCAACAAGGGGGCGGGTTGCACCTCGGGTCCCGCGGGATCACAGCAAAAGGGGAGCTCACCCAGTAAAGGGGGAGTCGGAGGCCAGGTGGTTCGGCAGCGCCGCCGACGATTGAGGGTTTAGGGGCTCCCGATTCGGCTCGATCGTGCCGGGGAATCGGATTCGGTGGATCTGAGATCGCGGTCAACCTCCGACACCGCAGAGAGAGCGGGGAGTAGCAGGAGGTGACTACTCACTTCTACTCACGACGAGGGGGGGGGGGGGGTGTCTCTTCGCCGACCGCCTCCGCCCGGGATGGTTTCGGCGGCGGCCGCGAAGAGCGCCGACCTCTCTCCGGTAAGAACAAAGGAGTGGTGGTGTAGGCGTAGGAGAAGGAAGAAACGAGAGAAGCTCGTTACGGCGATGTGGTAGTAATAAACGCTGTAACGGCGGGTAAGAGCACATGTGTAACCAACAGTTGGTTTTTTTTTCCTTTAAAATCAGGTGGATAAAATGTTCCATGGTACTTGAACAGTTTTTTTCCTTTAAAAAGGTGTTTTTTAGTACATAATAAACTGAAAAAATTTGTGTGTTGCAGCGGGTGAAACAAACCCTCGCACGCCTCTAACGGCCCATCCGTATCGCCACTTCTCCTCTTCGCTTCATGAGTCATCCCATGTGGACTTGTAATGATGGTCAACACCAAATTTGGCCGCATCATCGTCATGGCCGCAGGAGGAGCGGCCACCGGTGGAGGCTCACCGAGGTGGATGAGTAGATGATAGAGGTGAGGGTGTCACGATCTTTCGATGAGATGATAGTTATCAATTTGGTGGAGTCGACTTTGACGATCTGACTACAAACATGCACGACGTTGCGCCTTAGCAATCGCTAAACTAATCTCCTGAGGTTACTGACTATGCCTGAGCACGATCAGCCTGACCACAAAGGTCTATTCCTACATGCAATCAAAAAACAAGCAAGAATATGATAATACAATCTGAATATTGCGAATATATATGAAGTATTGATAAAGGTGGGGATCCGAAAGCGGTCTTGATCTGGTCGTTGGACACAAACGAAGTACACGAAATTGCAATGGCTAACTTTTAACTAAACAAATCCCCAGAAAAAAACTACTAAATGGATCTACTTATATAGGAGCAAGACGTGGCGGCCAAGGAGGTGGGAGAACGTCCCGAGGCATCCTAAAGCCAACCCTAGGTCGTACAAGGCCCATGCACCCAAGTGGAGGTGATGCAACACCTTTGGACTTATAGTTTGACTCGGATTCTGCTGCAGCATCAGATTGTTTCGTCAATATCTCAACGCTCCGGATGAATTTGAATGTGAATCCTATTGGGTTGGAAAGAGCATGGAATCTACTTTCCAGCAAAAAAAGAATCACCCAATTCGGAGTCCGGATGAAAGAGATCTTGACGTTTTGAGTCAGGTATGTCTGTGCAGCCCGAATCTGAGTCCAGAACATGAGAGACTTGAACTCTATCTTCTTGGGCCAAAAGTGACGTGAGAGGATTTTTTGAACAGCACCTAAACTTCTGTTTTCCCCTTATCTTCATATGTGGATTGTACAAATGTCCCATACACCTGCAATTAGATATGGCACAAAAGTCTGTGAAGTGTTTTTGTTCTGGATAACATAAATAAATTATTACATAGTTTACATTAAAATCACCTCGCAAATATGCATGTATGCAATATTTTTTGTTGTATCCAAGGTAGTCATGTCCTTATCATCCTCCCCTTCTTGAAAACAAAGCCGTCATCGGCGTTGCTTAATCTGAAATGCGGCTCAGAAAAAGAGACAAGGTGTACATGTTGTATATGTATATTGTCATCAATTTTTATTTCCCTTGGTTTTTGCACATATGACACATGTATACATGAGTAACTTTCATAGTTCATAAAATATAAAGCCAAAATATTATCCCAAGAAGTAGAAGGCATGAAAATATTGCAACTCGGTTTGCACATATAAGTGAAGCTCTTGTTTGTATCAAAAGATTGACAATGTTCGTCATTAAACCATCCCAACATTGGTGAATAAACCTTACTTGCACCAAATTTATATGCTACAACATGCTTAAATAAGCAAACATGCAATAAGTCGTTTGACACAGAATCATCACCAAGATTAGATGTCATATCAAGATGATTAAACATGAGTTCTTTTGCATCAACGGTTAATTCAATGGGTGCACTCAAAATTGTTGGTATTTCAGTTGTTTGATCACATGATGCATTCATGATAGTAACACGATTCTCTAAAGTAGGTGGTGTGCTCAAATCAATAGGTAACTCAACACATGATGTACTCAAGTTAACTAGGCATGCATCATTCTCATGTGAAGTTATATCATCAATACCTTTATTGTTACCTTGTCGCAAAGACGTAGCCGATATAGGTACGAACGATGGCAATATATGTCGGCGTTCTGGGAACGGGGTCCCCAGACTTGCCTGCCTACGGCCCACGGCATGGCCAAGTCAGCAGGCCGTACGGCCCATGTTCATCAACAAGACATCCAAAACCCTCGCGAGGGGCCGAGTCTCGCGAGGGGCCGAGTCTCGCGAGGTGGACGACGCAGGACCTCCTCAGGAGTGGCCTAGCCAGGCAGGCTCACGAGGAGCAGAGATATCAAGGCGGGGCAAACCTCACAAGGCTCTCGTGACATGAGCCATGACGATCGACACTAGGCGGGCGCCAGCGCGCGCAGCGTCCTCGTTTCCTCTTTAGTGCTAAGGAGGCCAGCGCAGGCGAGGAGTACCGAGGCATCAGGCAAAGGTTGCCTTATCGGTGCAACGAGACCATGACCAGGAGGACGGCAAGACAGAGGTCATCATGGAGCCCAAGACGGTGTCACCGCCAGAGCCTTTTGCAGGCGAAGACCGCTTTTGTCAGGATAGCTTGTACTAGCTGTCGCCCTTCAAATTTGCCTGACGTTGTTGGCTCCCTTCCCGCTCAATATTTGGAGAGAGGACCAGGGCCTATATAAGTAGAGCTAGCCACCATAATAGGGGCATCGAGTAGTTCATCCATCTCTCACCCACGAGTTCACCAAGCACAAGAACACCTCAACCTCAGGAGGCTGTTCTTCCTCTTGTACTGTTCTTCATCAGCCCAAGAGGCAATCCATCACCACTACACTGGAGTAGGGTATTACACCACAACGGTGGCCTGAACCAGTATAAACCTCGTGTCTTTCTGTGTTGCGAGTTCGTCGAGTTCGTCGAGTTCGTCCGCAAGATCTTAGTGAGCTAGGTCGTGGATCAATAGGAGAGAAAGACTTCGCGCGCACCCCAGAGTTCGAACCTTAAGGAAATGCCGGAACCCCACACCCGACATTTGGCGCGCCAGGTAGGGGTGCGCCGGAGCTTCTTCTCCACCAATCGACTTGCTGACGCTCCGCGGCCACGATGTCCGACGACCCAAGAGCTGACTCCGACCGCTGGGCAGCCTGGCCAGCCCGGGCGGCGCCGCCTGCCCATGAAGACCTCGACGCCGCGCTCCAGGCGGCACGAGCGCCGGCCAATTCTGCAGGGCGCGGGTGACGCGGCCAGGCGTCGTCCACCCTCACTCCACGGCAGGTACGAGCCACTGCCAGAGCAGCAAGCCACGCCGCGGCGACGGCACCGCACTCACGGCGAGAGCAAGCAAACATGCGGGCAGCACTCACGGTGGCAAGGGAGCTGCTGCGGTGCCGGCTGTTGGAAAGCGGCCGGGATGCACTGCTGGAGCGCGTTGCCGAGCTGCTGGATGCAGCGGCGTTGGGAGCGCCGCCTTTCTGCTATCGGCTTTCTCCTTCGGCCGCTGCAGGGCCTAACGGCGGGCCTCACCACAACCGCGCGACCTCGGGTACGCCTGGGGGCTTCGTCAACACCGGCACTGCCAGCGGCGCCGGGGGCTCCGCCGCCCCCATGCCGCCCGCGACAAGCATGGGCACAAGCGTCGTCTCCCATGGCCCAAGTTGGATGCGCGCTATCATCCTCAGGACGCTATGCTGGGGCGGGCAACATGGAGTGTGGGGCACTACGGCGAGGTGTTCGGGGTAACGGCCCCGGAAGCTTACGTGCCCCGCATGATGGACCAGGAGTACGCTCCAGAGGACGACTCCAACTCGTTCCTCAAAGAATATTGGGAAGAAGGGACGCTAGAAGTGGAAGCCTTCCAGGAACCGACGGGGAACCACAACAACCACGCCGGCAACGACAACCACAGGGTACCACTAATCTCTCAGGAGCAGGCTTACGCTAACCATGGGCCACAAGTGAATCAGGTCACGGTGTCGGTCGACGGCCCCGACGCAGCAACATCCTTTCCTCCGGGAGAAAAACGCTGGGGGCAGCGTGGAGGGAGCCAGGAGTAGGCCCCTCCCCATGCCGCGCGAAGTCGAGTGACGTCCGGAGGTAGGCCCTCTGTCGGGGAGGCTTCGGCAACCCTTCCCCCGGCAGAGGACCCGTGGTCGCCGAGGGCGCCGCTGGCGTCCCCTTTCCCTCTTTTATGTCGTCCTGGTAGCCGGTCGGCTCAAAGGAGGTCAAGGGTGGCGCAAGGCGGGGCCCTCGTCAGGCAATATGAAGCAAGGTCGGTACCTGTGAAGAAGGCCCAACGCCTGTGAAGCTCGCTGCCCGTGACACTCTCACGTAATAATGAGTTGGGGTTGTACACGCCCCGGAGTCTCAGGAGCGCCGGCCTCGGGCCCTGGGGCTCCCTCCCACGCTTAGTGGCAGCACTTAGCTCCGTGCTGGTGAGAAGACTTGAAGACCAAAAGACTAGACTAGGTGCTGGACGCGGCCTTTTGCTTTGGATCTCTCTTTCTGTAGCTTTGCTTTCTGGATATGGATTTAAGTTGAAGCCGAGTTTTTATCGATGCGCGCGGGGGTGCCTTTTCTCATTCAAGCAATTTCTTTCTTTCTGGATCTCGTTTTGTCTGGGACTCATGTACGTTGTCTTCCCCACACGAGCTCCTTGTGAGCGGGACTGCACGAAGCGCACGCACGCCAAGCGCGCGCCAGTGCTGCAGCTGGTGCTCACCTCTTGTGGGGCCCCTTCTGACGGAGCGACAAGCTCCGCAGGATTCTCAGAAACTCGACGCCTCGCGGCCCAGCTTGAAGCTGGCGCTGACTAAGGTAAACCACGACGGAAAACTCGCCCCTGGATTCACGAGTTCACGAGGGCACATACTCAATATCGCATAGGAAAGTAAAGGCTGCAACTTGCTTACATGAGGGGCTCCCCCTCTCAAAATGCTCTTACAAGTCTTCCAAGGGCCACACCCGAGTTTTGTGTACAGGACGAAACGACAGGAGAACATGGAATCAGCCAGAAATGCCACTCGCTACATCACCCTCGGACGCGTCACTCGCGTCGTCATCATGTTCGTTGGCACCGTCGCAGTCGCCGGCGACGCCCCCATCGCCGTTGTCGACCATGTAGCCCTCATCTGCGATGACCACCACCGCGTCATCCTCTGAAGCGAAGGCCCTGACCAACGCGTCCACATTGTCCTCAACCCAACGCGCCAGGTCGCCCCGGACGGTCGTGGGTACGGGGGCGATGGCGGCGTCGAAACCAAAGTTGGGGTCGACACTCAGAAGGTGGCTAAAGACACGGGAGAAAGCGCGCTCAAGCAGGCCACGGCCCCTTTCCTCCACAAGCTGGCGAGCTCTGTCAGATCGGGCCTCCAGGCGCGTCACCACCTCAATGAAGAAGGTCAGGTGGCTGGCATAGTCATTCGAGTGAGGGGCCGGTGCATCCTCGTCGCAAATATGGCCCAGGGCGGTATTGGCCCTGTTCCGGAGATCCTGAAGCATGGGGCATGCTCGCGCTCCAGCGTTCGTCGTTGGAGTACTTCCTCCCTGTTTTGCCGTGCGACGGCCTCGGCGTCATCAACCCGCCCCCAAAGAGAAAGCATCTCGGGGCGGGCGGAGGCCAAGTCCGCCTGCGCTGTAACCAGGGTGGCAGTCGTGGCCTCGCACGCCTCTCAGCCTCATCCAACCTGGGCCTGAGGGCAGCGGCCCTGCGCGCATCCTCCGCACCCGCGAGCTTCAGCTTCAAGTCGTACCTACCCTCCAGGTCTACGCGAACCTCGGCCACCCGGCGATCGACCTCCTCCTTGACTCTGGCCCCGCGAGCTCTGACGACATCTTCTGCTTGAGCAACTTGACGCTCCCTCATCTCCAGTTGCTCGAGCTCGAGGTTGCGCTCCACGGCTTCCAGGGCCAGCGCCTCCTCGCGCTTCCGGACCTCGTCTTCCTCTACGGGCGTCCCCCTCAGTGATGCAAGAGCGGCCCTGCGCGCCTCCACCTGCTGCTCAAGGGACGCGCTCCAGGCCTGGAGCTCCCATGCACGCTTCCACAGCCTTGCGACGGCGGTCAGCCTCGCGAGCCTCTTCCAAGGCTCGCGAGCGGGCTTCACGGGAAACCTTGAGGGACGCCTCGGCCTTCGCGTTCTCAAGGTCACGCTGATACGGCCGAGGTTCATGGCCACCCTCAGCTTGCGCCGCTCCTCCACCAGCCAGAGACCTTCAGCCTCAAGGCGCAAGTCGACACCCGCGAGGTCTTCACCCAGTCGACTCATTGCGCCCATCGCCTCCTGGAAGAGCTCGTGACGAACTACGCTCCACCTGCGCTCGAGCTCGAACGCTCGGCCCACCTCGTCCTCCACCTCGAGGGCTGCGGGCGGGGCGCCAAGTGGCGCACCACCTCCCGACAGGGAGCTGGGGGCTGGCACTGCACCCGACATCAACCAGTCCTCGCGAGGAGCCCAAGCCAATCGAGGCTTGCTGCTTGAAGAGGAACCGAAGATCGAAGCCAACCAGCTACTGTCCATGAGCAAAGGAGGGGTCTTGGGCACGCCCGCCAAGCCCCACGTCAGACCATGGGGGAGGGGCGACCAAGCCGTGGGTTCAGCGCGCCGTGAAGGCAGGAGCGCTCCTTCAAACAACCCTGCTCTAGGGGCCGCAAGCGGACCCGGGGCGCTCAAGGCCGATGAGGGAGTCGAGGAAGGAGGAGGCCGCTTCTCAGAAGGCGTAGCCGCCTCGACGGAAGGAGCCCTGAAGAACTGACGTCAAGAAATGGAGACAGCACACAAGAAGCCACAACGATACGGTACTTACACGTCGACGGCGATGTACTTCCTTCGCTTCAGCGGCCCAAAGATGTTGTTGCCGCTCGGGGATCCTTTCCTCTTGCGGAGCTCCTCGAAGTCCACACAAAGCCGACCGAAGCGCTGGACATGGCGGCCAGCGCGGGGCGAGGCTGAGGAATAACTCGGAGGAACCGCTTCTGGGGTGCCCAGTTGCGGTGAACAGTCGGGCGCCACCTCACCACAACCTCCCGAGGCTCCTGGAGCCTTGGCCTTGGGAGTCGCCCGCTGTGTCTCCTCAGCGACCGACACCTCAGGAGAGGGGACGCGAGTTCTCGAAGACAACGCTCCAGGATTAGCACTCAGCATGTGCTCCTCAGCACTCGAGCCACCGGCCCCCGTCGGAGCTCGCCCTCCTGCATCTTCACCTGGGGCGAGCTCGGCACCGGCGTCTAGGAAGGGAACCACGTCGACGGGGTTCTCGCAAGACCCCACCAGGCCGATTGGATGCAGCCCCCACTCATCAAAGGAAGGCATGCTGGCGACAAATGCGGCTTTGTTCTCACAGCGGGACAGCAGGCAGCTATTCCTAGGCATGTCGTTCGGCAGCAGGACACCCGATAGGACCGTGAGCACCGTTTGTCGCGTCGTAAGAGAAGCCCCTTCTCCTGAAACCTCATATGATCCTGACTGCTGAGCAAGTCCCACATTGGGCGGGAATGGCACTGAAGCGGTGCGACTCGACGCTTGACGGACTCCTTCACCACCATAGGCGCAGTCACGCCGCGCTCCTTCAGCCTCCTCGGCCTAGCCCAGATGGGGGCAAGGCGGGGGCTCGCGAGCTTCTGATGGCCCCAGCCGGAGTTTGGAACAACAGGACCCGCCGGAATTTGGAGCAAAGGGCTGAGCACGCCGGCATCAGCAAACACCCACCGTGAGCGGAACTCGCTCGTGGATGAAGGAAGCTCGAAGTCAATCCCCGCGCCCGCCGTCGCGGCAATGGCCTAGAAGCTCATGCACCCCGAGCTCTAACGAGGATCGGCTAGATGCAACGAGAAGAAATGACGGAGAAGGGCCACCGAGGGAGCGATGCCCACCATGTCTTCGCACAAGAAGGCGAAGATGGCAAGAAGGGTCACAGATGGAGGGTCAAGGTGCAGCATATGGATCTGATAATGCTTGAGCACCGAGTTGAAGAAGGTGGAGAAGGGAGGAATCAGGCCGGCCCAGAGGGCATCTATGAAGATTGGGACTTCAGTGGCCGCCCGAGCCATGCGAGTGCGAGACGCGGGCCAAGCCACTGTCTCCCCCCACATGTTGAAGCTGGAAGCAAGCATTGGGCGCACCTTGTCCATGGCCTCGTAGTTGAGCACTCGAGATCGACCCAACGCCGGTTCGACAGCCGGAGGAGCGCTTGGTGGAGACAAGGGCTTCTTTCCCTTATCTGCTTGTTTCGGTGCCATGGCAACGAAGCGGGCAGAGGGCAGGTCAGATTGGAGAAGAGGAGCAGAGTCACGAGGAAGCAGGGAGATTGGGGAAGCAAGGCGCAGGCAGCGGAGGAATAACTGTGTAGGCCGCGGGGGCCGCATAGCTGGGCGGATTCAAAGGTAGCGTGGGGAAGCGGAGACGCCCACGTCCAATCAACCACCACACGTCAACCAAGGCCGCAGGCTTTGGGGACTCGCGGCGCTCCGTACTTGACCCTTGGCTTTGCCGCGAAGTCAAGCCCGAGCGCACCTTGGGCCCGGGGGCTACTGTTGGTGTTCTGGAAACGGGGGCCCCAGACTTGCCTGCCTGCGGCCCACGGCGTGGCCAAGCCAGCAGGCCGTACGACCCATCTTCATCAACAAGACATCCAAAACCCTCGCGAGGCGGACGACGCAGGACCTCCTCAGGAGTGGCCTAGCCAGGCAGGCTCACAAGGAGCGGAGATATCAAGGCGGGGCAAACCTCACGAGGCTCTCGTGACGTGAGCCATGACGATCGACACCAGGCGGGCGCCAGATGGGTGCCAGCGCGCGCAGCGTCCTTGTTTCCTCTTTAGTGCTAAGGAGGCCAGCATAGGCGAGGAGTACCGAGGCATCAGACAAAGGTTGCCTTATCGGTGCAACGAGACCACGACCAGGAGGACGGCAAGACGGAGGTCATCGTGGAGCCCAAGACGGCGTCACCACCAGAGCCTTTTGCAGGCGAAGACCGCTTTTGTCAGGATAGCTTGTACTAGCTGTCCCCCTTCAAATTTGCCCGCCGCAGTTGGCTCCCTTCCCGCTCAATATTTTGGGAGAGGACTAGGGCCTATATAAGCAGAGCTAGCCATCACAGTAGGGGCATCGAGCAGTTCATCCAGCTCTCACCCACGAGTTCACCAAGCACAATGTGACGCCCGGATAATTAAACTACAGTAATCCTCTGCTAATGGTGCCACGTCACCTTCGTTACTGTTGCTAATCTCTCATTAGTTCAAAAACCGATTCAAAATTCAAATTCAAAATCAAGCAAACAAAAAAGTTTTCAAATATTAAAACTAAAATGTTCGAAGTGAACCAAATAATGCGCAGGTAATTATGGTGGAGAAACCAAACCTTTATAAAATATTTAAATATTATTAGGCGAATAAAACAGTAGCATAAACTATTATTTAAATGCTTTTAAATATTAATTAATTACGAAACTATTTTAGTTTGGATAACAAGTTAATGTGGCGGTGACATATTTAGTAACATAAAATTAGGTGCCATTGTGGTATTTTTCTAAAACAAAAATAAAAGGTAACTAAAAGAAAACACTGATGAAAAGTGGTAATAAAACGAAACAGATAAAAAAATAAAAAAGGACCCCTTGGCCAAACGGCCCAGCAGGCCAGCTCACTGGCCCGACCGGCCCATCCCCACCTCCTTATCCACTGAGGCGACCCAAACCCTAACCACCGACACCCCCACTTCCCCCACGCACTCGCTCGCTTCCTCCTCCCCCCCGATTCGATTCTAGATCGGGATCGGGCTTTGCCGCCGCCCGCCGTCGCCGTGGACCGCTTCACCATCGCCACCCGCCTTCGTCGACAATCGCCGCCGCACGAGGACCCGAAGCCGCCTGACGTTGCCCCGCCGTCACCACGTCCCCGTCCTCCTCCCCGCCGGACTGCGCCCGCCTCCCTGACGCCGCGACGACGCCTCTTCCCCGTCCTCCTCCTCGACGAGCTCCATCGAGCCTCGCCGCCCCGTGCCCCTGCAACTCTGGTGAGGCCATCGGCCTCCGCCCCCCTCTTCTCCCCCTGTCTAATCTCGCGTCCACGCCGTCGTGCCCGTCTGCCCCTGCTCGCGCACGTGCGCGCGCGTACTCGACCGCCTGTTGCCATGCTGCCACTGCTCCCCCTGCACGCCCCGACCACGCACCACTGTGCTACTCCTCCCCGTACCGCACCATGCTGCTGTAACCACCAGCGTCGCCGCGTCGCGCCCTGGCCTCTCCTGCTCTCTGCTGCCGCTCTGCACCAGCAGCCCCGCGCGCCCCAAATCGCCCTCGCCCCCTCGCCACGCTCACCGCACTGCTCTGCCGTGCGCGCGCGTGCTCGCGCTCCCCACGCCTGATGCCGCGTCCCTCTTCCCCGCGCCGCGGCCCCCGCATGCATGTGCTTGCCGGCGTGCGTCCGCTGCTCCCTGCGAGGCCCGCCTCCCTGCCGTCCACATCCATGCCCGCAGCCCCCCACTGCCACGCCGTCCCCGCCTGGCTTTGCCGTTCCGCCGAGCCGCGCCTCACCGCTCTCCGTTCTTGCCCGCCCGCCGGCGCCTGTTGCTGCGCCGCCCTGCTCTAGCCCTTTGTCGTGGCCGGCGCTCTTCTCCCCTGGTGGCCTCGGGTGTGCGGGCACCCCTGCGCCTGACGCCCATAACCCGCTACGCCCGCCCGACCCGCATAGGCCCTTGGGGCTTATGACAGATGGGCCCCACGCCCAGAATGTTTCTGTTAAAAGAAAAGGAATTTAAAAAATATATAGATAATAATAAAAATAAATAAGTAAATAATAATAATTAAATTAATTAATTAATTAATTAAGTTAATTAATCATAATTAGATTAACCAACTTAACTGTTAGTTAACTAATCATGTTTAAATTAATCTAATTAACTAGTTAGTTAATTAAACAGTAATTAGATTAGCTAATCCCTAAATTAGACTAAACAGTCAATGACGAACGGGACCCACACGTCAGTTGACCAGTCAACACCTCCGTTGACTGCTGACGTCATGCTGACGTCAGCATGCACTGTTCTGGATAATGTTGTATTAAGTTAATTAAATAAATGCTAAAAGTAATTTAAATCTTTTAAAATTAATATTAAATAAACCGTAGCTCGGATGGAAAAACTTTGTACATGAAAGTTGCTCAGAACGATGAGACGAACCCGGATACGCAGCCCGTTCGTCTGCCGCGCATCCCTAACCTATCGAACCTGCAACATTCCCCCTCTGGTTCATCTGTCCAAAAACGCGAAACACCGGGGATACTTTCCCGGATGTTTCCCCCCTTCACCGGTATCACCTTGTACCGCGTTAGAACACGTCTAGCTCTGCCCGTTGTCCTGTTATGCACTTGATTGCTATGTATTTACTGTTTCTTCCCCCTCTTCTCTCCGGTAGACCCCATGACGATGCTGATGCCCCTGTGGTCGACTACGTCACCGACGACCCCTCCTTCTTGTCTGAGCAACCAGGCAAGCCCCCCCCTTGATCACCAGATATCGCCTATTCTTCTCTATACTGCTTGCATTAGATTAGTGTAGCATGTTACTGCTTTCAGTTAATCCTATACTGCTGCATAGCATGTCCTTGCTACTACTGTTGTTACCTTTACCTGCTATCCTACTGCTTAGTATAGGATGCTAGTGTTCCATCAGTGGCCCTACACTCTTGTCCGTCTGCCACGCTATATTACTGGGCCGTGATCACTTCGGGAGGTGATCACGGGCATATACTATATACTTTACACTGTTACATTACCTGTGATACTGTTCGGAGATGGGGGCTGAAGGGGCAGGTGGTTCCACCCAGGTAGTGGTGGGCCTGGGTTCCCGACGGCCCCCGACTGTTACTTTGTGGCGGAGCGACATGGCAGGTTGAGACCACCTAGGAGAGAGGTGGCCTGGCCCTGGTCGGCGTTCGCGGATACTTAACACGCTTAACGAGATCTGGGTATTTGATCTGAGTCTGGCTACTGGCCTATACGCACTAACCAACTACGCGGGAAAGATATGGGTACTCGACGTCGTGGTATCAGCCGAAGCCTTCGTGACGTCAGCGACTGAGTGGCGCGCGTCACATTGGATCGTAAGCTCGCGCTTGTATTAAGGGGGCTAGATCTGCTTCCGGTCGCGTTCGCAACATGCAGGTGTGCTATGGGCGATGGGCCCAGACCCCTGCGCGCTTAGGTTTAGACCGGCGTGCTGACCTCTCTGTTGTGCCTAGGTGGGGTTGCGACGTGTTGATCTTCCGCGGCCGGGCATGACCCCGAAAAGTGTGTCCGGCCAAATGGGATCAAGCGTGTTGGGTTATGTGGTGCACCCCTGCAGGGAAGTTAATCTATTCGAATAGCCGTGTCCCTCGGTAAAAGGACGACCCAGAGTTGTACCTTGACCTTATGACAACTAGAACTGGATACTTAATAAAACACACCCTTCCAAGTGCCAGATACAACCCGGTGATCGCTCTCTAACACGGCAACAAGGAGGGGATCGCCGGGTAGGATTATGCTATGCGATGCTACTTGGAGGACTTCAGTCTACTCTCTTCTATATGCTGCAAGACGAAGGCTGCCAGAAGCGTAGTCTTCGACAGGATTAGATATCCCCCTCTTATTCTGGCATTCTGCAGTTCAGTCCACTGATATGCCCCCTTACACATATATCCATGCATATGTAGTGTAGCTCCTTGCTTGCGAGTACTTTGGATGAGTACTCACGGTTGCCTTGTCTCCCCTTTTTCCCATCTCTCTACCCGATTGCTGCAACCAGACGATGGAGCCCAGGATCCAGACGCCACCGTCGACGACGACTCCTACTACACTGGAGGTGCCTACTACTACGTTCAGCCAGCTGGCGACGACCAGGAGTAGTTAGGAGGATCCCAGGCAGGAGGCCTGCGCCTCGTTCGATCTGTATCCCAGTTTGTGCTAGCCTTCTTAAGGCAATCTTGTTTAACTTATGTCTGTACTCAGATATTGTTGCTTCCGCTGACTCATCTATGATCAGCCCTCGAGGCCCCTGGCTTGTATTATGATGCTTGTATGACTTATTTTATGTTTTAGAGTTGTGTTGTGATATCTTCCCGTGAGTCCCTGATCTTGATCGTACACGTTTGCGTGCATGATTAGTGTACGATTGAATCGGGGGCGTCACAAGTTAGTATCAGAGCCGACTGCCTATAGGAATCCCCCATTCCAACTCCTTGGCCGAAGTCGGGTCTAGACATTACAAAACTTTTACTAACATGGCTGTGTGGCCCATGGGCCCACGTCGCCATTGGGTGGTACTAGGATCTTTTACTCCTCGACCTTTAGTCTGGGACTCTGATCTCTCTTCTATTCGGGTTAAATAATTTTGCTAAAAACAAAACTAACTTTAGGTTCACGATAATACTTTCTCCCGGAGAGCCCCTTACTCCAGATGATTACTTGGCGCACTAGAAGATTCCGAAGATACTCTCCGATGTTATCCCGATAACTTGTGCTCATCGAGTTTGCAATTCCTTACCACCGATAAGCCCCTATGACTAACTGCATATCCTTGTTGCTCATACCTTCATCCCCGGTTGCTCTTGCTATTACAAGATACCTCGAAATTCTCTCTAATGTTCTGAGAATACTTTGTGCCTACTGCCTTGCAGTTCTTTTGCTACATGAATACCCCTATGGATAATTTCTCGCACTTGCCGAGCATCCACTCATCCCCAGTTGATTCATGTATGTCACCAATCCTCGAAATACCATTCAATCTTCCGAAAATCCTGAGCATCCTATTGCTCTTGAAATTCTTGATTGCTTGCATTATGTTTAATCCCATAAGTCTAGTAATCTTGCTGACATCCATTGTCATTATCTTTTTGAGTTCGTTGATTCAATTTGCTGCGAATGCTCGCAATCCTCAAACAGATCCTAGAATTCATCCTTCCGGCTCAGACGCCATTTTAAACATGAGTTGGTTCTCGCCAATCAAATTGTCGTCGATGGTGCCCCTAAGTATATTGAACTTATCCATCCTTGATCAGAGCGTCTGCTTCTGATCCTTCGCTTTGTAAATCTTAATTCCTTTGCAATTGAGCTCTAAGTTACTCAGTTGTTTCTATAATCCAATGTCTTTGCATTGATTCTTCCTCTGGTTCTGAGCCGATACTCACATCAGATCCTTTATGGACCATCAGAACCTTGTTGGATTTTATCCGACAATGTCCTTCATATTCAATCACTTTGGAAGTTCTTTCCCTGATACATAATGCCTTTGGTAAATCATATTCCTTGATTTTGTCAACCATGCTCTGATTTCGAGCTGGTGATATCTACTCTTGAAGCTTGTGGTATATGTTTCTAAGATACCCGATGGGTTGGACCAATGCCTTCCCTAATCTGTGCGAACCTGAGAGTTTTCACGAGTCATATTCTTCTGGTGATTTACCAGATAAAATTTCAACACTACGACTTCGTCGAAAATGAGAAGTGAATGAAAGGGTACGCATTGGAGAAGTGGGAGTCGACCTTGAACCTTGCGTTCATTCCCATGGACACGATGTAGATCTTATCATCAAAGCTTCTCTTCAAATAAATTTTTCCTTGGTATAAGTTTATCTTATATCTGGGATCTGGCATTTTGCAATCGTTGTTCCGGTCTTGTTCTCCTTTAAATACCATTTCTCGGACAAGTTGAAGTACTTGTCTTCTGCAGATCATTGCACCTGTCCAACCCTTACTTTGATCTATCGTCGAGCATTACACTCTGGTATCTCAAGAATACCACGGAACTACATAACTTCGCATGAGTTCTTCATCAACTATTATTCTCGCCGATTCCATTTTTCCAACGGGTTCTGAGTTGTTAGAACCCCTCAAGGACACCGACAACAGAATCGAGTCCACACTGCGATTCAACAACTCTTAGTAACCTTCATTACTTACGAGTTTGAACTCGATCACGTCATTCCTAGCCTGCTCGTCTATATCATGATAGTGCTAATTTTAACTATGCTATCTGGTCCTTCTTCGGGAGCACAATTTGCGACGATAGCTAAGCTTACGTCGATCTTCCTCGTCATACCCTTTCACCTTAAACAACAAGCTTGATTTCGATTTTGTGTCGTAACCGTGGTTCCAATAACATTTCGCTCCATCATTCATTTGACTTGATGTCATCGCCGATCGATTACATCTTCAGGAAAACTCTCGACAAATGTGTCATGATCATCACCAACAAAGATATGCCTTCTTCCAAGTCTGAATCGAATTAATGTTGGGAAATACCATCCTTGCCCCTCGATGATTGTGTTATCATCGACCACTTTATTGCCTTCCGTTCAACACAAACTTGTTAGTGTTTTGTGTTATACCTTGATATCCATGCTATCCAACAATTGTTCTTCTTTACCTTGGAGTATTACCATCTTTTGTGTCAATAATGTCATGAGAATTTCACCACCTCTTAGAAATTCTCGATATGGTGATACTTCTCACCATCACCATTCTTCCTTGGTCCCCATGTTGTTTTTAACCAGGATACCAATATGCTAACGATGTTGTTTGAGTTCTGTACTTCTAGCAACCCTATTGCTTTGAAGTTAGCGATCGACAGTCGATCTTAAACTGCTGGTTATTGAATCGTCACTCTAACATTGATCTTGCTGCCTAAGGTCATACTTCGGGCACACCTTTCAACTAATGTTTAACGATGTATGTTTTCCTAGAGCATACAACATTATATCATTTGAAATGACAAGTGTCATCTTCTTGTTCACATTATTGTGGAAAGCCATCCTTTGGGATTCTCGATGAATTCTTGCTGAGCCCATCAGCCACCTTCTCATCCCCTCCTTGGTTTAATGATGAACTATTGTTCCAGGAACCCGCTCCCATAGTTCATTTCCCGAGAATCTTGCAATGTCATTTCGTCTATTTGTGTTGCACCTTTTCTTCTCGGACATCCTGAGTCTGATGTATCATGACACCAATTAGATCTGAACCTCGGTCATATATGATGGTGGGAACATATTTTCAAGAGTTATATGACCCGGTAAGGTGGTGTCATCCCGAGTACACCTGGCCGGAGGACCTATTGTTATAGTTTCCTTTTTAAACAAGGTTACCCATCCTTCCATGAAGACATTGTAAGACTTATTCTATAAGTTGTCCCTGATGGATCCTTTTGTGTATCCAAAGTCCGACCTTTGCTTGAAGACCATGTCAGTGCTATCTCGAAGCATGTCTGTGGTACTCCGATTTTCAACAAGAAGATTTGAAGCCCAATGCTAAATGTTTCTTGCTCAATTATCCAAACACCATTGTATGGGTAATGTCATGAAATTTGTCCCCCTTTCCTAAAGGGTTTTCTACATCATATCCTGTCGTGGATATCATGCTCTGTTTGTCCTTGGAAAGGGTATACCCCTGAATAATGTGTTTAAACAGATTTTTCTTTCCATTGTTCCATTTAATCTGATGATCACCTTTTCCTTTCCATTGTTTTGTTTAACCTTTCTGGTGATCTATATGATCTAAGCAGTAATATTCTTCTGCTTATGTAAACACCAGGGTGTACAATTGTGTCGGTAAGACCCTGTTACTATTGTTGATAACATTCTGGTAACCTCCGATGGACGAGAACTTTGCCTATTGGTCCGCCTCGTTCAACGAGCAGGAGAATGGTTCTCTTCTTCCCTCGCCCTTGGTACCGACGTTGTTGCTGACATATAACTGACAGACTATCCTTTGACATGCCTTGTATCATGACCGTGCAAGATGTCACCGCTCCTTCTACTTTTAACCCACATGGTGGGCTCATAACCCACAGTTCCATAGGATCAAAACCTGACTCTCCTGTACACCCCTGTTCCCAAGGTTGTTCCTCGCGCGTGGCCTCGTATGTAATTCGCGAGCCACCTTCCTAGTGATCTATTTTGGTATCAGACACAACACTTATTCCCGTTGCTTTGAACCCTTTTCACGCCCTGTTTCAGGCATCGAGCGATTGCCTGCCCGCTCGAAACTTCCCATAATACCTCCTCGCTTTGCTCTCGATAATGTCTTAAGTTTCAATTTGAGAGTGACTTTCTGCCACCTTCCCCGATGTTATCGACCAGATAGTCAACCTTGTAGAGGTTCGTTCTCCCGGAATACCCCCTTATTCTTTCGTTAGTACGATGGAACCCTCGACTTCATCATGATGACCGAAACAGCAAAATGAAGACATCAATGTAATGGATCAACCTCTTCGAGAAGAACAACCAAGACCAAGAACACTCCCTGGAGTTTCGTAACCCGAACCTTCCCCCTTTACTTCCCTCTTAAATCTCGGGACGAGATTTCTTGTAGTGGAGCAGAATTGTGACGCCCGGATAATTAAACTACAGTAATCCTCTGCTAATGGTGCCACGTCACCTTCGTTACTGTTGCTAATCTCTCATTAGTTCAAAAACCGATTCAAAATTCAAATTCAAAATCAAGCAAACAAAAAAGTTTTCAAATATTAAAACTAAAATGTTCGAAGTGAACCAAATAATGCACAGGTAATTATGGTGGAGAAACCACACCTTTATAAAATATTTAAATATTATTAGGCAAATAAAACAGTAGCATAAACTATTATTTAAATGCTTTTAAATGTTAATTACTTAAGAAACTATTTTAGTTTGGATAACAAGTTAATGTGGCAGTGACATATTTAGTAACATAAAATTAGGTGCCATTGTGGTATTTTTCTGAAACAAAAATAAAAGGTAACTAAAAGAAAACATTGATGAAAAGTGGTAATAAAACGAAACAGATAAAAAAAAAAGGACCCCTTGGCCAAACGGCCCAGCAGGCCAGCTCACTGGCCCGACCGGCCCATCCCCACCTCCTTATCCACTAAGGCGACCCAAACCCTAACCACCGACACCCCCCACTTCCCCCCACGCACTCGCTCGCTTCCTCCTCCCCCCGCCCCTCCCAATTCGATTCTAGATCGGGATCAGGCTTTGCTGCCGCCCGCCGTCGCCGTGGACTGCTTCACCATCGCCACCCCCCTTCGTCGACAATTGCCGCCGCACGAGAACCCGAAGCCGCTTGACGCTGCCCCGCCGTCGCCACGTCCCCGTCCTCCTCCCCGCCGGACTGCGCCCGCCTCCCCGACGCCGCGACAACGCCTCGTCCCCGTCCTCCTCCTCGACGAGCTCCATCGAGCCTCGCCGCCCCGTGCCCCTGCAACGCTGGTGAGGCCATCGGCCTCCGCCCCCCTCTTCTCCTCCTGTCTAATCTCGCGTCCGCGCAACCGTGCCCGTCTGCCCCTGCTCGCGCACGTGCGCGCGCGTGCTCGACCACCTGTTGCCGTGCTGCCACTGCTCCCCCTGCACGCCTCGACCGCGCACCACTGTGCTGCTCCTCCCCGTACCGCACCATGCTGCTGCAACAACCCGCGTCGCGCCCTGGCCTCTCCTTCTCTCTGTTGCTGCTCTGCACCAGCAGCCCCGCGCGCCCCAACTCGCCCTCGCCCCCTCGCCACGCTCACCGCACTGCTCTGCCATGCGCGCGCGTGCTCGCGCTCCCCACGCCTGATGCCGCGTCCCCCTTCCCCGCGCCGTGGCCCCCGCATGCCTGTGCTTGCCGGCGTGCGCCCGTTGCTCCCTGCGACGCCCGCCTCCCTGCCGCCCGCAGCCATGCCCGCAGCCCCACCCCACTGCCGCGCCGCCCCCGCCCGGTCTTGCCATTCCGCCGAGCCGCGCCTCGCCGCTCTCCGTTCTTGCCCGCCCGCCGGCGCCCATTGCTGCGCCGCCCTGCTCCGGCCCTTTGCCGTGGCCGACGCTCTTCTCCCCTGGTGGCCTCGGGTGTGCGGGCACCCCTGCGCCTGACGCCCATAACCCGCTACGCCCGCCCGACCCGCATAGGCCAGATGGGCCCCACGCCCAGAATGTTTCTGTTAAAAAAAGGAATTTAAAAAAATATATAGATAATAATAATAATAAAAATAAATAAGTAAATAATAATAATTAAATTAATTAATTAATTAAGTTAATTAATCATAATTAGATTAACCAACTTAACTGTTAGTTAACTAATCCTGTTTAAATTAATCTAATTAACTAGTCAGTTAATTAAACAATAATTAGATTAGCTAATCCCTAAATTAGACTAAACAGTCAATGACGAACGGGACCCACACGTGAGTTGACCACTCAACACCTCTGTTGACTGCTAACGTCATGTTGACGTCATGCTAACGTCAGCATGCACTGTTCTGGATAATGTTGTATTAAGTTAATTAAATAAATGCTAAAATTAATTTAAATCTTTTAAAATTAATATTAAATAAACCGTAGCTCGGATGGAAAAACTTTGTACATGAAAGTTGCTCAGAACGACGAGACGAACCTGGATACGCATCCCGTTCGTCCGCCGCGCATCCCTAACCTATCGAACCTGCAACATTCCCCCTCCGGTTCATCTGTCCAAAAACACGAAACACCGGGGATACTTTCCCGGATGTTTCCCCCCTTCACCGGTATCACCTCGTACCGCGTTAGAACACGTCTAGCTCTGCCCGTTGTCCTGTTATGCACTTGATTGCTATGTATTTACTGTTTCTTCCCCCTCTTCTCTCCGGTAGACCCCGTGACGATGCTGATGCCCCTGTGGTCGACTACGTCACCGACGACCCCTCCTTCTTGTCTGAGCAACCAGGCAAGCCCCCCCCTGATCACCAGATATCGCCTATTCTTCTCTATACTGCTTGCATTAGAGTAGTGTAGCATGTTACTGCTTTCAGTTAATCCTATACTGCTGCATAGCATGTCCTTGCTACTACTGTTGTTACCTTTACCTGCTATCCTACTGCTTAGTATAGGATGCTAGTGTTCCATCAGTGGCCCTACACTCTTGTCCGTCTGCCATGCTATATTACTGGGCCGTGATCACTTCGGGAGGTGATCACGGGCATATACTATATACTTTACACTGTTACATTACCTGTGATACTGTTCGGAGATGGGGGCTGAAGGGGCAGGTGGTTCCACCCAGGTAGTGGTGGGCCTGGGTTCCCGACGGCCCCCGACTGTTACTTTGTGGCGGAGCGACAGGGCAGGTTGAGACCACCTAGGAGAGAGGTGGCCTGGCCCTGGTCGGTGTTCGCGGATACTTAACACGCTTAACGAGATCTGGGTATTTGATCTAAGTCTGGCTACTGGCCTGTACGCACTAACCAACTACGCGGGAAAGATATGGGCACTCGACGTCGTGGTATCAGCCGAAGCCTTCGTGACGTCAGCGACTGAGTGGCGCGCGCCGCATTGGATCGTAAGCTCGCGCTTGTATTAAGGGGGCTAGATCTGCTTCCGGCCGCGTTCGCAACGTGCAGGTGTGCTATGGGCGATGGGCCCAGACCCCTGTGCGCTTAGGTTTAGACCGGCATGTTGACCTCTCTATTGTGCCTAGGTGGGGCTGCGACGTGTTGATCTTTCGCGGCCGGGCATGACCCGAAAAGTGTGTCCGGCCAAATGGGATCAAGCGTGTTGGGTTATGTGGTGCACCCCTGCAGGGAAGTTAATCTATTCGAATAGCCGTGTCCCTCAGTAAAAGGACGACCCGGAGTTGTACCTTGACCTTATGACAACTAGAACCGGATACTTAATAAAACACACCCTTCCAAGTGCCAGATACAACCCGGTGATCGCTCTCTAACAGGGCAACATGGAGGGGATCGCCGGGTAGGATTATGCTATGCGATGCTACTTGGAGGACTTCAGTCTACTCTCTTCTATATGCTGCAAGACGGAGGCTGCCAGAAGCGTAGTCTTTGACAGGATTAGATATCCCCCTCTTATTCCGGCATTCTGCAGTTCAGTCCACTGATATGGCCCTTACACATATATCCATGCATATGTAGTGTAGCTCCTTGCTTGCGAGTACTTTGGATGAGTACTCACGGTTGCCTTGTCTCCCCTTTTTCCCATCTTTCTACCCGATTGTTGCAACCAGACGATGGAGCCCAGGATCTAGACGCCACCGTCGACAACGACTCCTACTACACTGGAGGTGCCTACTACTACGTTTAGCCAGCTGGCGACGACCAGGAGTAGTTAGGAGGATCCCATGCAGGTGGCCTGCGCCTCGTTCGATCTGTATCCCAATTTGTGCTAGCCTTCTTAAGGCAATCTTGTTTAACTTATGTCTGTACTCAGATATTGTTGCTTCCGCTGACTCGTCTATGATCGAGCACTTGTATTCGAGCCCTCGAGGCCCCTGGCTTGTATTATGATGCTTGTATGACTTATTTTATGTTTTAGAGTTGTGTTCTGATATCTTCTCGTGAGTCCCTGATCTTGATCGTATATGTTTGCGTGCATGATTAGTGTACGATTGAATCGGGGGCGTCACACACAAGAACACCTCAACCTCAGGAGGCTGTTCTTCCCCTTGTACTGTTCTTCATCAGCCCAAGAGGCAATCCACCACCACCACACTGGAGTAGGGTATTACACCACAACGGTAGCCCGAACCAGTATAAACTTCGTGTCTTTCTGTGTTGCAAGTTCATCGAGTTCGTCCACAATATCTTAGTGAGCTAGGTCGTGGATCGGTAGGAGAGAAAGACTTCGCGCGCACCCTAGAGTTCGAACCTTAAGGAAATGTAGGAACCCCACACCTGACAATATACCGTACACTTGAGATGATGCTGCGCTCACAATCTGAGTTGTGGCTTCTCTAGTAGGTGCAATGGTGGTGGAACCAACCGATGGTGGTAAGCATGAACTAGAATAGTAGTTGTTGTAGTCACCCAATGCATCCTCCTATATTTGTCTCTCAAAGGTACATGCGCAAACATACATACCAGTAATGCAACAAGGAATATACTGAAATCTTGCATGAATATCATGGTTCAAACCACCAAAAAATATTCATTTCATCATCCTCGGATTCTTCTATGTCACAATGATGCATATAATATTTGAACTCTTGGTAGTAAGCATGAACAGTGTTACTGCCTTGTTTTAATTGTTCTAGTTTGCAAAGTAATTCATGACGATAGTAAGGAGGAAAAAATTGTTGTCTCATTACAGCTTTCAAATCTTTCCAAATTATGGGTTGGCTATCAATGTTTTTCTTTAAATGCACACTCCACCAAACGGAAGCAAAACCAGTAAATGCTCTCTAGTGACAGTCCGTACTCTCTCAAGTTTAGAAATATCATGATGACTAAAAACTTATTCTACTTCAAGCTCCCAACATTAGTAAATAGTAGGATTAAATCTACCCTCAAATGACGGTGAATAGATAACCTGACCATGTGCTTGTGTGTGTTGTCCCACCTCTCGTGATGGTGAAGATGTATCCATTGTCCAAGAACTTCTATCTCCGGAACCTGTCATGATTAGTAAAAACAAGAAACAAAATTCGGGAATAATGTTCCTATGAACTACTAGGATGTGGTGGTAAAGCGCTCACAGTAAATCAAATATTAATATCTTACAAGTTCTTACCATGCAGCAAGTTGTGACATGCAACCAGCGGTGTCAAATAACTTCGAAGATTGAGTAAAGCGATTGCCAGGGGAATGTATGTATACACGGTGTAGAAATATGTGGAGCTTAGAAGGCTTAAATATATGATAGCAAAAGATTAGCAATAATCAATTCAGAGATGCAATGTCAAATAAACGCTCAACGACAGTACTGTGCTGGTCCTATGCTAGACCGGACTAAAGACACGAGCCTAGAACACTAATGAGGTCACGGCGTAGCACAACTAGCATCAATAAAGGATATGAAGTAGCTCTGGATAGCTAGATATAAGTGAAGATCACAATGACAATGAAGATAATGATGAGAAACAACTGCCAAGCAGGATATACCAACAACTATCTCTCCAACTTTCCTCTGGAAAAGTTTGTGCCAATTTTATGATAATTTTTCTCAAGAATGGCACTGACTCAAGCTTTCAAAAGCAAAAAGAAACACCCAATTCCGAGTTGATATGAGGAGTCAAAAAATTCTAAAACTAGAACAAGCTGTGTTCACGAACTTCGGAGGGCAAAAAGACCTATTTAGAAGCCGATTTTGAGGTGTCAAAAATTCAATTAGCTTTTGCAACTATTTAGATGCGGCTCATCTCTAGCTTTAATTTGAGTACTCGCAGAGTCAAAACGAACTTCGTATGAGGAAGATATGACTGTTTAACTGAGCGCGCACAAAACAGATTCCAATCCGAATTCAGCTACGAGATTCAGTCTAGATAGATCCCAATTTTGTTTTTTTATTCTCTTTTTTTCTCAGACTTTTTTCTTTTTATTCCTCTCCTTTTTTCTCTGACTTTTTAAACTTTTTTTCTCTATCTTTTTCTCTCTTTCCCTCTTTACAAAACAAAATAGGTATGTTGCAGATTTGATCGAGCGAAGATGTGAACGACCTCAACTATGATTTTGACAATGAAAAGTGGGCATCACGTGGTGGAAATTGATGGATGGGGTGGTGGACAGTGGAAGGGATAATGATGCAGCGGCGGCGTAAGTAATGTGACGAGAACTCGAAACTCTAAATGAACTAGACACTAAGACCAGCAACTCGACACGACGATGCAACAGAGAATTCAACTATGTAAGCAATTAAAGGAAAATTGCGGAGGCTCGGACTTGCTTGGACAAAGGATGAACAGATCTAACTTCTTTATGGATTTTTCTTGGATAATAGGTAAGAAAATAAATCTAATCTATGGATAACTGGAAATTCTCACCAAGCAACCTTGTAGGATCGGAAGTATGTCTAGAGGGGGGGTGATTAGACTACTTGACCAAATAAAAATCTATCCTTTTCCCAATTTTAGTTCTTGGCAGATTTTAGCAATTTTAACACAAGTCAAGCAATCTCACACGATTCAAGCAAGCATGCAAAAGAGTATATGAGCAGCGGAAAGTAAAGCATGCAACTTGCAAGAATGTAAAGGGAAGGGTTTGGAGGATTCAAACGCAATTGGAGACACGGATGTTTTTGGTGTGGTTTCGATAGGTGGTGCTATCGTACATCCACATTGATGGAGACTTCAACCCACGGAGGGTAACGGTTGCGTGAGTCCACGGAGGGCTCCACCCACGAAGGGTCCACGAAGAAGCAACCTTGTCTATTCCATCATGGCCGTCGCCCACGAAGGACTTGCCTCACTAGCGGTAGATCTTCACGAAGTAGGCGATCGCCTTGCCCTTACAAACTCCTTTGTTCAACTCCACAATCTTGTCGGAGGCTCCCAAGTGACACCTAGCCAATCTAGGAGACACCACTCTCCAAGAAGTAACAAATGGTTTGTTGATGATGAACTCCTTGCTCTTGTGCTTCAAATGATAGTCTCCCCAACACTCAACTCTCTCTCACAGGATTTGGATTTGGTGGAAAGAAGATTTGAGTGGAAAGCAACTTGGGGAAGGCTAGAGATCAAGATTCATATGGTAGGAATGGAATATCTTGACCTCAACACAAGTGTAGGTGGTTCTCTCTCAGAAAATGTGTATTGGAAGTGAAGATCTGTTCTGATGGCTCTCTCCACGAATGAAGAGTGGGTGGAGGGGTATATATAGCCTCCACACAAAATCTAACCGTTACACACAATCTGCTAAACTCGGTGGGACCGAATCATTAAACTCGGTCGGACCGATTCAGCAAACCTAGTGACCGTTAGGATTTTCGGTGGGACCGAGATGCAACTCGGTAGGACCAATATGGTTAGGGTTAGGGCATAACGTAATCTCGGTGTGACCAATTACACAAACTCGGTGAGACCAATTTTGGTAATAAGCTAACCAGAGAGTTGGTCAGGTAAACTCGGTGGGACCGATCCGCTCTTTTCGGTGAGACCGAAATGTTACGAAAGGGAAACAGTGAGTTTACATTGCAATCTCGGTGGGACCGATCGCTCACTTCGGTTGGACCGAAACGTTACGAAGGGAAACAAAGAAATTGCAATCCCATCTCGGTGAGACCGAGATCCCTATCGGTGAGACCGATTTGCTAGGGTTTGTGGCAGTGGCTATGACATGTGAAACTCGGTGGCTCCGGATAGAAAGAGTCGGTGGGGCCGAGTTTGACTTTAGGTTTGGGTCATATGTGGATATGGAAAGGTAGTTGAGGATTTTGGAGCATATCACTAAGCACATGAAGCAAGAGGCTCATTAAGCAACACCTCATCCCTCCTTAATAGTATTGGCTTTTCCTATGGACTCAATGTGATCTTGGATCACTAAAATATAAAATGTAGAGTCTTGTTCTTGAAGCTTGAGCCAATCCTTTGTCCTTATAATTTTGAGGGATCCACTTTCCTCATCCATGCCATGCCATCCATTGAGATTTTCTGAAATATTCATCTTGGAATAATGTTAGCTCAATGAGCTATATGTTGTTAGGAATTACCAAAACCACCCAGGGATAGTTGCACTTTCAATCTCCCCCTTTTTGGTAATTGATGACAACATATAGATCAAAGCTTCGACAAATGATAATAAGAATGGAATATATCGTCGCTTTGAGAAGTATGTGATAAGTAAGAGCTCCCCCTAAATTTGTGCATATTTAAGATTTGCTTTGGACTGCAAATGCACACTGAGTGAGGATCATGGGTTACTCTTCCATGTCACATACATCTTGGTGGAGCGCTCAAAATGATAAGAATTAAATGCATGCACTCATCACCAAGCAAAGTGTATGATCAACATAAAGATAAACTGATAATAACATCCAACAAGCATTTAGTGTAGCTTATGATCAAACACATGATCATCAATGTCTCACAAATTACGGCATAGTATCTCAAGCACTCAAAAGCAAATAAAGTTCAACCAAAAGACAAGAGAGAACAAATGCAGACTCTCTCTCTCGAAGCCTATGATCTATACATTTTTCTCCCCCTTTGGCAACAAGTTACCAAAAAGTTCATAGAAAATGCATAGGACTAAACGACTCTCAGGCTTGGTCTTCAGTTGGTGGAGTCCGGATAACGCCAAGGGCAAAGGCTTCAGTAGAAGTGGTTGGAGCTGCTGGGGTAGGAGCTGGAGCTGGTGGAACTGAAGCTGTAGCTGGTGCAGAAGTTGTGGCTCTGGTGTCAGGAACTGGCACTGCAGATGATCTCTGAGCTCTGGGCACCCTGGCAAATGCATCAGTTGTGGTCTTGCCCTTCCTCTCCTGCATATCTTGTAGTTGTTCCACAGCAGACTGGACCTTTGTCACCTTCACATCTAGGTCATAGAACTTTTGTTCCATGATTCTTTCCAAACTCTCTTGGTTTTGAGTCAGGGTGGCCAGTCCTTTCTCAATCCTCAGAGTGGATGCTATCAGGTAACTGAGCTGCTCCTGCTTGTTCTTCAAGAAATACTCAGATGCCTCCTCTTGAGTTGGCATCTTGGCAGCTTTCTCCATCTTTGCCTTCTCCTTCTTTGCTTGAGCATGTGCAGATGATGGTTCATCCTTGTTCATGACAACCTGATTATCTTCAAAGTCAGGATGGATGGGTAGGTGTTCCTTGTCCAGCAGGTATGTGCCTGTGCCCATCTTTGAGTTTATCAGCTCTTGAATTTGTGGGGCATATCCACAGCTCCTCTTCTGATCAGCTGTTGTCCTCTTAATGGTCTCTACCATGAGGCTCATCACCTTGAACTTCTGTGGCACATCAAATATGTGGAGCATGTTTATTGCATGGCCTCTGATCATCTTGTGATCACCTGACTTGGGCAATAGGGTATGCCTCAGAATACAATTGATAGTGGGCAGCCCTGACAGAAGATAATGCACTGAGCCAAACTTGAAAGTATCAAGTGCCTTGTTTGGGATCTCCTTGTACATGTTGGACATGGAATTGTGATCCATCTTCTTCTTGGCATATATGTCCAGGTCATCTTCTTGCTCTTCTGGGGCATTAATGAGCTGTGCCCACTCAGCAACTGTTGATTGATATCTGGTTCCTTCTGACATCCACACAATCCTGCCATCTGGATAGAAGTGTGATGTGGAGTAGAATTGCATGATTAGCTCTTCATTCCACTTTGTGAGCTTCTGCCCAACAAAGTCTGCAACTCCACAACCCTTGAAGCTGTCATACACTCCAGGATAATGCTCTTCATTTTCCTTGATGTATTCCCAATCTACCCATCTCATGTCACATACTATAGGCTTCTTATCTAGCAGCACTGTCTCATAGAAATCCTGTTGTTCCTTGGTGTGAAACCTGTAATCCACAGTAGTTCTTCTCCTTGAAGCATATGGATCTGCTTCTCTCCACTTCTTCAGCCCTGAATCTCTTCTAATTTTCATGTCCTCAGCCACAGGATGAGTATCATTGTGGTCTGGGATCTTGGGCTTAAGCTTCCTGAGCACTTGACCTTCTTCTTCTTCAGCAATGTCAGGCACTGGGGCCTTGTTCTTTTCAGCAGCAGATATGTTTCTGGTGTTTCTCTTTGGTGCACTCTTGGGCTTAGATGCAGCTTTGGGTGCTTCCTTGGGCTTGGATGCAGTAGCTGAGGGAGTCCTGGATTAGGGGGTGTTCGGATAGCCGAACTATACCTTCAGCCGGACTCCAGGACTATGAAGATACAAGATTGAAGACTTCGTCCCGTGTCCGGAAGGTTCTTTCCTTGGCGTGGAAGGCAAGCTAGGCGTGCGGATATTCAAGATCTCCTACCAATGTAACCGACTCTGTGTAACCCTAACCCTATCCGGTGCCTATATAAACCGGAGGGTTGTAGTCCGTAGGACGAACACATCATAACCATCATCATACCCATAGGCTAGCTTCTAGGGTTTAGCCTCCTTGATCTCGTGGTAGATCTACTCTTGTACTACCCATATCATCAATATTAATCTAGCAGGAGTAGGGTTTTACCTCCATCGAGAGGGCCCGAACCTGGGTAAAATAAAGTGTCCCTTGTCTCCTGTTACCATCCGACCTTGACGCACAGATCGGGACCCCCTACCCGAGATCCGCCGGTTTTGACACCGACATTGGTGCTTTCATTAAGAGTTCCTCTATGTCGTCGCCTTTAGGCCCGATGGCTCCTTTGATCATCAACAGCGATGAGGTCCAGGGTGAGACTTTTCTCCCCGGACAGGTCTTCGTCTTCGGCGGCTTCGCTCTGCGGGCCAACTCGCTTGGTCATCTGGAGCAGATCGAGAGCTACGCCCCTGGCCATCAAGTCAGGTTTGGAAGCCTAAACTACACGGCAGATATCCGCGGAGACTTGATCTTCGATGGATTCGAACCACAGTCAAGCGCGCCGCACTATCTCGAGGGGCATGATATAGCTCTGCCTCCGAACAGTGTCCTGGAGGCCGCATACGCTCTGGCCCCGATCCTCGATTCGGAGCCCGCTGCGTTCTTTGAAGATGAACGGCTGGAAGTCATCCCGGGGGCTGCGATCTTAAAGGCCATTGAGCCAAACGCGAGCCCCGCGCTCCGCACGGCCTGTGACTCCAAGGATCCGGACTCTTCTCCGAACTTCGGGTCGTCCGCGCCCCCGCCGATCGAATCAGATTGGGCGCCTGTAATGGAGTTCACCGCCGCGGACATCTTTCAGTATTCACCTTTTGGTGATATTCTGAATTCTCTCAAGTCTCTCTCTTTGTCAGGAGAGCCCGGGCCGAACTATGGCCTGCAAGGTTGGGATTCGGACGACGAAGAAATTCAAAGCCCACCCACCGCCCACTTAATAGCCACTGTCGACGATATATCCGACATGCTCGACTTCGGCTCCGAAGACTTCGACGGTATGGACGACGAAGGAGGAGACGAGCAAGAACCAGCACCTGTAGGGCGCTGGACCGCCACCTCGTCATACGACATATACATGGTGGATGCTCCAAAAGATGGAGATGGCGATGGAACAGCGGAGGATGGCACTTCGAAAAAACCTCCAAAACGCCGACGTCAGCGGCGCCGCTCCAAATCCTGCAACAGCAGAAATGGTGATTCCGGCACGGGAGATAATACTACCCCGGACAGCGCCGAAGAACACCAAAACCAGCAGGATTCGGCACAGGAAGATGGAGAAGACCTCCCTCATGAGAGAGCGGCAGAGCAAGAGGTCGAGGACGATAATTACATGCCTCCCTCCGAAGACGAGGCAAGCCTCGGCGACGATGAATTCATCGTACCATCAGACCCCGCCGAACAAGAGCGCTTTCAACGCAGGCTTTTAGCCACGGCGAACAACCTAAAGAAAAAGCAGCAATAGCTTAGAGCTGATCAAGATTTGCTAGCTGACAGATGGACTGAAGTCCTTGCGGCCGAAGAGCACGAGCTCGGACGCCCCTCCAAAAACTATCCTAAGCGCAGGCCGCTACCCCAATCAGAGGAGGAAGCCCAAGACATGGCAGATCGGCCACCTCGCGGCCTCGACAGAGAAGCCTGTCGAACATCCAAACAAGCCATGCCCCGCAGCCGCTTTAC
Source organism: Aegilops umbellulata (assembly GCA_032464435.1). Taxonomy (NCBI): domain Eukaryota; kingdom Viridiplantae; phylum Streptophyta; class Magnoliopsida; order Poales; family Poaceae; genus Aegilops; species Aegilops umbellulata. The sequence goes on along the minus strand of CP136054.1, from coordinate 387,870,378 downwards.
CAAGGCACGGGAACACGAACCAGACCTGCGAGACGTCCTGGAGGACAAAGCAAGGCAAACAAGATCGATCTATGGATCGCGCGGACGCCCGACGACACGTGATAGTTTTCACTCCGGACACAATAAATCCGGCCGGGCCGAACACAACAGGCACAGCTCCTCCGAACTGCGTCGAGACATAGCCCAGTACAGGGGCGCCGCACACCCACTATGCTTCACAGACGAAGTAATGGATCATAGAATCCCACAGGGTTTTTAACCCGTCAACATCGAGTCATACGATGGTACGACAGATCCGACAGTATGGATTGAGGACTATCTCCTCCACATCCACATGGCACGTGGCGATGATTTGCACGCCATCAAATATTTACCCCTTAAGCTTAAGGGACCAGCCCGGCACTGGCTTAACAGCCTCCCCGCAGATTCGATCGGCTCTTGGGAGGACCTGGAGGCCGCATTCCTCGACAACTTCCAGGGGACCTATGTACGGCCACTGGACGCCGACGACCTAAGCCACATAGTCCAGCAGCCAGGAGAATCGGCCAGGCAATTCTGAACACGGCTCCTAACAAAGAAAAATCAGATAGTCGATTGTCCGGATGCAGAGGCCTTAGCAGCCTTCAAGCATAACATCCGTGACGAGTGGCTTGCCCGGCACTTGGGACAGGAAAAGCCGAAATCCATGGCAGCCCTCACGACACTCATGACGCGCTTTTGCGCGGGCGAAGATAGCTGGCTAGCTCGCAGCAACAACTTATCGAAGAAGCAAGGTAATTCAGATACCAAGGACAAAAGTGGCAGGTCGCGACGGAATAAACAGAAACGCCGCGTCAGCAGCGACAACAATGAAGATACGGCAGTAAACGCCGAATTCAGAGGCCATAAATCCGGTCAGCGGAAAAAGCCATTCAAAAAGAATACCCAGGGCCCGTCCAGTTTGGACCGAATACTCGACCGCTTGTGCCAGATTCACGGCACCCCCGAAAGGCCAGCCAATCACACCAACAGGGATTGTTGGGTGTTCAAGCAGGCAGGCAAGTTAAGAGCCGAACACAAAAACAAGGGGCTAGACAGCGATGACGAAGAGGAGCCCAGGCCGCCGAACAACAATGGACAGAAGGGGTTTCCCCCACAAGTGCGGATGGTGAACATGATATACGCGACTCATATTCCCAAGCGGGAGAGGAAGCGTGCGCTACGGGACGTATACGCGATGGAGCCAGTCGCCCCAAAGTTCAACCCATGGTCCTCTTGCCCGATCACCTTCGATCGAAGGGACCACCCCACTAGCATCCGTCACGGCGGTTTCGCCGCATTGGTTCTTGACCCAATCGTTGACGGATTTCACCTTACAAGAGTCCTCATGGACGGCGGCAGTAGCCTGAACCTGCTCTACCAGTATACAGTGCGGAAAATGGGCACAGATCCATCAAGGATCAAGCCCACAAGGACGACCTTTAAAGGCGTCATCCCGGGTGTAGAGGCCAATTGCATAGGCTCCATAACACTTGATGTGGTCTTCGGATCTCCGGACAACTTCCGAAGCGAAGAGTTAATCTTCGACATAGTTCCATTCCGCAGTGGCTATCATGCTCTGCTTGGACGAACCGCATTCGCTAAATTCAATGCGGTGCTGCACTACGCATATCTCAAGCTCAAGATGCCAGGCCCTTGAGGTGTAATCACGGTCAGCGGAAACACCGAACGCTCCATCCGTACGAAGGAACACACGGCGGCCCTCGCTGCAGAGGTACAAAGCAGCCTGTTAAGGCAGCTCTCGAGTCCGGCCGCTACAAAGCAGGACAAAGCAAAACGCGCCCGGAGTAACCCGCAGCAAGACCGACTGGCGCGTTCAGAGCACGCGTAGCAATATGGCCCCAACCCCAGCCATCGCTACATAGCGGACCTAGTACCTCGAGTACACAATTACGCCCTTACAATTCCATGGGCATAGGGGAAGGGGCAGATAAAACGGCATGCTAACAATACGGCGTCAAACGTACTAGGGGCTGCCGGGTTCTTCTTTTCTTTCAGGACTCCATACTCTGGATACAGTGTTCGGCCTCGCTGCCGCATAGACGATACAGGACCCAGGAAAGCAAACAACGCCGCATCATGGAACTCTCAGGTGGTCTCTATTTCGAGCGATATATCTGTTTCTAAATTCCGCGGCCTGCGCCTGGTCAGGACATGTTAAATAGTCTAAATTTTTTCGCACTACTTGTATCGTTCGGCTTGAATAAACAGCCTCCTCATAAATAATGCATAGCTTTTCGTCTATTTTTTGCATTATCTTCTTTTAATATACATATGTTTACTCAAATAACATGATCGCAACCGTACACCATGGTACGGCAAACCACGCCAGGGGCTTTATTACCCTTCTATCTGGTGTGAGAAGTCCGTCCACTTTCACAAGTGCGGCACCCCGAACTTATAGCATTATATGCATCGGCTCTGAGTCATGATTTTGGTCGTATGTTGGGTTTGCCCGGCTCCTATGTTTTGGTGCCTTACGTTCCGCTCTATCGGCTAAGGTAGCACTAGGAGAACCACCGCGATTGTGCCCCAGATCATGTGGGTGAGCACCTCAGTGGAGAAAGCTAAAACAGACTGTCATGATAAGGCGCGAGACCGGTCGCTGTTCGAGAGGTTTTTCGAGTCCTTAAAGGCTTATGCCGCTTCGAGCGGAGAGCTGGTTAAGTCCGGCTAAAGGCGTGGATAGTGCCCCGAATTCGGCCTTCCGAACTAGGGGCTTCGCCGAAATTTAAAATTATAACGTTCTATGGCTAAGTGAGAGTGTTCAAGCATTATAGTCCGATTGCCTGGTTCGCTGTGCTGAGCGCCTTCCTCGAAGGACCCAACTATGGGAACAAGAGCCCTCAGGTTTATCCTGAACACCCCAGCACTAGTTGCATGGGGGCAGAAGCCGACGACTCGCCATCTCTCAGTTATTGATAAACGGCCGCACAGAAAATAATATTTTATATTCAGAAAGCATTGCTTAAGCGCATATGGACAAGTTTTCAGCGCACAGGATACAAACGAGCGAGTTCATTAAAATATTACATCTTTGGCACACTCATCCGCGACAAGGCGAGCTCCAGCGAGAACTTCCTTGTAGTAGTTCTCGGGCTTGCGATGCTCCTTCCCCTGCGGTGGCCCGTCCTTCACCAGCTTCTCCCCGTCCAGCTTGCCCCAGTGTACCCTTACACGGGCAAGGGCCCTCCGGGCACCTTCTATGCAGACGGAGCACTTGATGACCTCAAGCCGTGGACAGGCCTCCACCAGCCGCCGCACCAGCCCGAAGTAGCTCCCAGGCAGGGCCTCTCCAGGCCACAGCCGAACTAGTAAGCCCTTCATGGCCTGTTCGGCCGCCTTGTGGAGCTCGGCCAGCTGCTTCAGCTGATCGCTTAAGGGCACAGGGTGTCCGGCCTCAGAATACTGAGACCAGAACACACTCTCCGTCGAGCTGTCCTCTTCAGCTCGGTAGAATGCGGCGGTGTCGGATGCGCTGCGGGGAAGATCGAAGAACGCCCCTGGAGAACTCCGGATTCGGGTAAGTAATAGGTATTTCACCTTTATATTCCTACTTTTCATTAAGAATGCCTTACCCGCTGCTATCTTTTTCACATCCTCCAACTCTTGGAGGGCCTTTTGGGCTTCGGCCTTGGCATTCTTGGTGGTCTCAACAGCCGACGCGAGCTCGGATGCTTGCGTTTTTTCCTCAAGCTCCAAACCCTCATGTTTCTTCATGAGAGCTTGCAGCTCTCGCTGCACCTCGCCGACTTGGACCCCAAGCTTTTCTCGCTCGGCGCGCTCCTCGGCCGCTTCCTTCTCGGCCTCAGCCAGCGCCTGCTTCAGGGTTGCCACCTCGGTTGTGGCCCCTACAATAAGCAGTACAATCCTGTTATTTCTTTTTGCAATGAAGCCTCTCTATAGGCACCTTTTTTTTCTTTTTTCTTTTCTCTCTAAGGGGTATTTCTTACCTTCCTTTTCCACGAGTTGCCTTTTGGCAAGGCCGAGCTCTTGCTCGGACCGCTCGAGGTCCTTTTTCAGGACTTCCACCTGCGCAGTCAGTACGGCGGTGGACAACAGGGAAGCCTGCATACGCATATTAGACTTTTTATTAGACTCCTGCGAAAATTGTTGGATCCTCTATTCGGCTTTTCTTTCCGAACACCGAACAGAGCATCAGGGGCTACTGTCTATGCGGTAATGAATTTAGCATATTTTTTGCTTACCTGGAAGCCTGTTAGAAGGCTAGCGCAAGCTTCATTCAGTCCGCTCTTGGCAGACTGAACCCTTTGGACCACCGCACTCATAACAGTACGGTGCTCCTCGTCGATGGTGGCGCCTTCAAGCGCCTCCAACAGACTATCCGGCGCCTCTGGTTGGACAGAGGTCGCCGGCTCAGACGGCTTACTCCTCTTGGAAGGAGTTCGCCCACCACGAGCCAGGACGGTTGAGTCCGGCGCGGTGTCCGGCACAAAGCCGGACTGGGAGCCCTGGGGGGTTTCATCCCCTTTACTCCTGGGGTCCTGAGGATTGCCTTGCGGCTCCTCCAGGACCACCTCATCCTGCCCTGTTCGGCGGGACGCTGCTTCGGCGTCGTCTGCCCCGCTGGGGGAGACTGCGGGCGGGACAGAGTTCATGTCCGACGAATCCAGGGAGCCGCTCGATGAATCATCGAGTGCGGCTCGGGGCGGACTGCGCAAATAGCGTTCGACATTAGGGTAAGCTGCGCACTTGAAGATATTATGAGTCATTCTGGTATGTGAATACTTACGATGTCGCTGGACGCTTGGTTCTGTCCGGCCACTCCTTTCCGCCCTCTTCGGCGTTGGGGGAGTAGTCCGGCGGAGGGGTCTTCCTTTTCCTCGACCCCTCGGCCTCCCCTGTTGGGGCGGCCTTCTTCTTTTTCGCTCCCCTCGCTGGAGGGGGAGAGCTTCCTGGTTCCTCCTCCTTGTTTTCACGAGAGGAGGGCGTCGCAGACTCGCCAGATGACGAGCTCAACACCACCACATTGCGGGCACCCTTTCGGGTCCCGGTGGTCTTCTTCTTCTTGACCTTCTTCTCCGGCACCACATAGGGCGCCGGAGCCAGCAGCTTCTCTAAGAGAGCTGGGGCTGGGTCTTCGGGCAGAGGAGCCGGACAGTTGATTGGTCCGGCTATCTTCAGCCACGCCTATCAAAGACAAAGGGAGTTTTTAGATCCCTCATAGAGTTAATCTATGTAGAAAAGCTTAACGAACATGTGAAAGGTATAAATAGCCTACCTCGCCAGTGTTGCACTTCGAGCTGTATCCGCGGTCCTCGGAAGCGGATGTGGGGCACTCGGCGCCTTTGGTTAGCACCTTCCAGACGTCTTCATACGTCGTGTCGAAGAGCCTATTGAGGGTTTGGTGTTGCGCCGGGTCGAATTCCCACAAAGTGAACTCCCGTTCTTGGCACGGGAGGATCCGGCGAACGAGCATGACCTGGATGATGTTGACATGCCGGATGGGCTTGTTCACCAGGGACCGGATGCAAGTTTGCAGTCCGGTCACTTCTTCTTCGTTGCCCCACGATAGGCCCGTCTCTTTCCAGGACATGAGCCGCGTAGGGGGGCCGGATCAGAACTCAGGGGCCGCGACCCATTTCGAGTCGCGTGGCTCGGTGATGTAAAACCACCCTACCTGCCACCCCTTTAAGGACTCCACAAAGGAGCCATCGAACCAGAGTGCGTTGGCCATTTTGCTGGCCATAGCACCTCCGCACTCCGCCTGGGTGCCGGACACCACCTTGGGCTTGACGTTGAAGGTCTGGAGCCAGAGGCCGAAGTGGGGGCGGATGCGGAGAAAGGCCTCACACACGATGATAAACGCTGAGATATTGAGGATAAAGTTCGGGGCCAGATCGTGGAAGTCCAGGCCGTAGTAGAACATGAGCCCCCGGACAAAAGGGTGAAGTGGAAAACCCAGTCCGCGGAGGAAATGGGGGAGAAAAACTACCCTCTCATGGGGCCTTGGGGTGGGAAGAAGTTGCCCCGCCACAGGAAGCCGGTGCGGGATGTCCTTGGACAGATATCCGGCCTTCCTAAGCTTTTTGATTTGACCCTCCGTAACGGAGGAAGCCATCCACTTGCCACCCGCTCCGGACATCGCTGGAGCAGGTTGGGGAAGAAAGAGCGAACTTAGGCGTTGGAGCTTGAGTGCGCAGGAGATGGATGGGCAAAGGAGGAAGAAGGCGTAGGTGAAAGAGGTGGATCTTTATCCCCTTATATAGGCTGATGCCGTTATGCGTCCCCACCTACCTAATAAAACTCGCTTGCCGCTCACACGCCGTGGTAAATGGCGCGGTTGGGTTACCCCGTCCGCATTAATGAGAATCCCGTTAAAAGGGGCACACGATCTCTCCTTCGACAAGACGTGCCAAGGAAACCGCCTCGCTATACGGGCTGAGGTGGAACGATGAAAACAATTTATAGAAGGCTTGGCCGCAGTGTTATGACGCACTGTTGGATACGTCAGCAGATTTGATTTGTGTTCATATTATTCTCTGTATGGCAATATGTGGAAACTTATTTTGCAGAGCCGGACACTATTTTTTGGTGTTTATTATCTTCTTGAAGAATTTGGAGGAGGAACCCGCCTTGCAATGCCGAAGACAATCTGCGCGCCGGACTCGTCGTCATTGAAGCCTGGTTCAGGGGCTACTGAGGGAGTCCTGGATTAGGGGGTGTTCGGATAGCTGAACTATACCTTCAGCCGGACTCCAGGACTATGAAGATACAAGATTGAAGACTTTGTCCCGTGTCCGGAAGGTTCTTTCCTTGGCGTGGAAGGCAAGCTAGGCGTGCGGATATTCAAGATCTCCTACCAATGTAACCGACTCTGTGTAACCCTAACCCTATCCGGTGCCTATATAAACCGGAGGGTTGTAGTCCGTAGGATGAACACATCATAACCATCATCATACCCATAGGCTAGCTTCTAGAGTTTAGCCTCCTTGATCTCGTGGTAGATCTACTCTTGTACTACCCATATCATCAATATTAATCTAGTAGGAGTAGGGTTTTACCTCCATCGAGAGGGCCCGAACCTGGGTAAAATAAAGTGTCCCTTGTCTCCTGTTACCATCCGACCTTGACGCACAGATCGGGACCCCCTACCCGAGATCCGCCGGTTTTGACACCGACAGTAGCCCCTGACCTTATGGCATCTCCCATGAGTTTCTGTGCCTTAGGTGCTGGTGCAGCAACCTCTTCTTCCTCTTCCTCATCTGAGTCTCTCCTCATAGAGGGTTTACCAACAACTCTGGCAGTGGTAGTCCTGACTCTCTTCTTCTTCTTATCTTGGCCACTTGCTTCCTCTTCTGATTCCATGGTGAGCTTCATGGTTTCTTCAGGTACAGCCTTCCTAGGCTTAGAGGTAGGAACTCTTCTTGCAGGTGCCTTTTTCTGCATTCCAGGTTTGATGGCTGCAGCTGAGCCATACTCTTTCTTGAGCACCTTTCTCTTGGATGTGGCTTCCTCTTCTGCCACATAGTCCTCATCCTCTGATTCAGAGGTTCTCTTCTTGCTTGCTCTAGTGGCATCTTTAGGCAGATTGCTTGGGGTGCTCCTGCTACCCTCATCAGAACTGCTAGAGGGACTAGTGCCCTCACTCAAATGAGCCTGCTCCTCAGATATGTTCTGGCTATCAATCTGATCAGACATGTTGATGTTCAGACTGCTGACCCTGTGAATAGTTTATAGATGAGATAGAGTGGATGAGCATCACAAAATGCAGAGATTTTTGCAAAAGAATGAGTCAAAAAGTTAGTTTTAGTTTTTCACAGAAAGCATTTCGGATCGACCGATTTGCAAACTCGGTGATACCGAAGCAGCTATTGGAACCAAAACTAGTGAACTCGGTCAGACCGAATCACAGTTCGGTGGCACCGAGACTGCTAGGGTTTCACAAAGTCCTGAACTCGGTCTCACTTATTTGTAATTCTCGGTCAGACCGGGAACCACATGTGCAATGGTCGTGGCCGAATCGGTGGAACCGAGTTCCGCAACCCGGTGGGTCCGAGATGGTTTCGGCGGAAACCTAAACCTAAATTTTCGAATCTCAACTATTCTAAGGATTGTTTTGACTGGATAGGAGTGTTTCAATCGTAGCAAGATTCATAAAGAACACAATGTGCTAGGAATTGGACGGGGAATAGCACTGTGATCGAGTCCATACCCTAGTTCGGCGGCGGACTCGCTACGGCGGCAACGGCGGAGACGAAATTCCATTGACGGCGGCGGAGACCAGCGACTGGAGGCGGCTGGCGACGAGGAGGACGATCCAGAGACCCAGGAGGCAGAGCGAGCTATGCGCGGGCGAAGAGGTTTCGGAGAAATTTCCAACATTTTGCCCATGAGTATATATAGCTCGACCCTGTCGGTGTGACCGTGTGGAACAACTCGGTGGCACCGAGATGCATAACTGTTGACAGTTATAGCAACTCGGAGTGACCGAAAAGTTCAAATCGGTTGCACCGAGGTGAAAACCTAGATCGACTTAGTGATCTCGGTATGGCCGAAATGGAGGAATCGGTCAGACCGAAAAGCACAAAGAAGTTTTGGAAGTTTAAGTCTATGACAAATCGGGGACTCCGAGTGCTCCTCACACAGAGTGGTTTGAATCTGACTTGATCAAATTTTGTGATGTAGCATGAATAGAGTTTGAGACGAGAAAAGCATAGATAGACAGAGAAGGTTCTTAGGCATTCTTGTCCATCCACTTGGCAAGGAAAAAGAAAGCCAATGAGTCAAAACAACAAGTGGATGTCCTTGAATGAGTAAAATATGCTCTCAACATGCTCACACAATAAAATGGCAATTGAAGTATGTGGCAAAGCATGCACAACCAATTCTAGCATCTATCAAGCAATTGGCGATGACTAGGTCATCTATATATGAGTATATTGACTTAGAAGTCAAATGAGAACATTTGATCATAGGTCATACTCATCGTTTAAGCACAAGTGGGGTTACCACTTTTACATAAAGCATTGTTGTGTTCACATCATTAGAATTGCTTTAGCTCAATTTTTAGAGTAAAGCTCCCCCTAGATGTGATATCCCCCCTAAGAGGGATGAACTAACCTTGGGTTTTGTCGATGATGACTTCATGTAGATGTTGAAGATGTGGATGCTCAATGTTGATGTATATCAATTGGAGCTATCCATTGGAGTGAATTGCACTTTCAATACCTACATGGGTTAGTCCCACAAGGAACAAACAAGGATATCCATAGACATAGAGTGATGCACACACGAGATGATGTCTATGAAAGCTTTTAGGTTACCTTGTCCCTTGACTTACCAACAAGAGGGTTTATGACTCCTTGAACTAGTGCAAGATGTGGAAGTTGATTGCACTTGTTTTTGCCAAAATGGTAAAAGTGAAGTATGTTGGCGGAGTCACCCTCAAGAACTCTCTAGTTCTTCTTCTTTTGGATCCACACCATCTTGATGGGAATCCTTGGAGTTGTAGTCATACTTGATGAAGTGGAACTTGAAGTAGTCTTGGGAATCCACTTGACTAAGGTCTTAGGAGCTTCTTCAAATGCATCAATTTCTTCTTGAAGCTTGTCCTTGCCTTTTTGCTTGTAGTCTTGTGGTGGAAGATCATCTTGAGCTTGTGTCCCTTTGAAAGAAGTAGGATCATACTTCTCTTGTTGAGGAACAAACTTTGTCTTGGGGTATTAATCTTCTTCCCACTCAACTCCATTGGCATTGAACTTTCGTTCAAAACCAACACCTTGATTCTTCTGGTGCCTTCCTTGCTTGCGTACAATTTCCTCGAATTGCTTACTCCCGGCAAGGCTCTTGTACACTCCTTTCTCTATAATTCCCTTCAATAGGCTATTTTCTTGCTCAAGTGTAACTTGGCTAAGAGAATCATTAGTGGAATCAATAGAACTACTAGAAGCAACAATATTGGATTTAACATGATCATTGTTACTACTAGAGGAAGAATCCTTTTTGTTCTTGTTACTAGACTTGACTTGAGGCATGTAAGTGGATAAGAGTAAATGCTTGGCAATGTAAGAAGAACTTTTCTTACGAAGATCATCATTGATTGCTTTTAAGAACTCATGCTCTTGCTCAAGGTTTTCAAAGCGTAATTTCTCATGTGTTCTTAAAAGTTCTCGATGATCTCCTAAGATAGTTTCATCAGCTAACTTAAGAGTGTTTAGTTCTTTAGTTAGAGCCTCAATCTTCTCCTTATCATTGTCATTCGTTTTATCTTGATTAGCATGATTAATTGACGTTTCATCATAGTATTCATCACTAGAGTTGTCAATAAGTAAATCATCATCACCTAACAAATCATCTTAATCACTATTGAAATCAACATACTCGGGGTGTGATACCTTTGGGCCTTTAGCCATGAAGCATGTTCCAACTCCTTCATTTGGTGAGTCAAATATGTCATAGGAGTTGGTTGACACAAGTGCTAGACCGGCAACACCTTCATCTTGAGTATATTCGGAATCGGAGTGATAACTTCTTTTGGAGTGGTTGTCGGAGTCGGAGCTGGATACCCATTCACCAACATGAGCTTGATGTCTTCGTTTTGTGTAGCTCCTTGATGACTTTTCCTTTCTTTCCAAATCCTTGCTTCTCCGTGAGTATCTTTGTTCATAACGACCATCTCTACTCCTTCTTTCTCTAGATGGTGATTCCTCTCTTCGGCTTCTTCTTTTGGGAGAGTCTTCTCTTTTCTTGTAGGGAGCCGTACACTCATTGGAATAGTGTCCGGGTCTTCCACAATTGTAGCAGTTTCGCTCTCGACTAGAAGATCTTTTGTCATTGTAGGACCTTGACTTGGAGCTTCTATCTTTGCTTCTACTCTTGTAGAACTTGTTGAAGTTCTTCACCATTAAGCTTAATTCTTCATTGAAGATTTGCTTCTCACTTGATGATGTGGGGGCTTCACATGAGGCTTTGTAAGCACCACTTGATTTGTTGTGAAGTTCCTCTTTATCCTTGAGTGACATCTCATGAGCAACAATTCTTCCAATGACTTCCGTTGGCTTGAGATCTTTGTAATTGGGCATCATTTGGATCAATGTGAACACGGTATCATATTTTCCATCCAAGGCTCTTAGGATATTCTTGATGATGAATATATCGGTCATCTCTTCACTCCCTAAGCCGACAATCTCATTTGTGATAAGAGCAAGCCTAGAGTACATTTCAGCGACACCTTCACCATCCTTCATTTTGAATTTGTCAAGTTGACTTTGAAGCACATCCAATTTGGATTCCTTGAAGGAGTCGGTACCTTCGTGCATATCAATCAAAGTATCCCAACTTTCCTTTGCATTCTCAAGATGGCTGATTTTGTTGAATTCTCCAGGGCACAATCCGTTGAAGAGAATATTACAACCTTGAGCGTTGTATTGCAGCATCTTCAACTCTTCGGCGGTAGCTTCACGGTTGGGTTCTTTCCCATCGAAGAAGTCACCTTGCAAACCAGCACACGCAATAGCCCAAACGGCAGGGTTATGTCCAAGAATATGCATTTTCATTTTATGCTTCCAACTAGCAAAATTAGTACCATCAAAGTAAGGACCTTTACGGTGATAATTTCCCTTGCTAGACGCCATACTCTCCTAGGTTGTGAAACCAAGGCTATGACCACCAAAAGCTATGGAAATCAAAGCAAATGGGGACCAAAGCTCTGATACCACTTGTAGGATCGGAAGTATGTCTAGAGAGGGGGTGATTAGACTACTTGACCAAATAAAAATCTATCCTTTTCCCAATTTTAGTTCTTGGAAGATTTTAGCAATTTTAACACAAGTCAAGCAATCTCACACGATTCAAGCAAGCATGCAAAAGAGTATATGAGCAGCGGAAAGTAAAGCATGCAACTTGCAAGAATGTAAAGGGAAGGGTTTGGAGGATTCAAACGCAATTGGAGACACGAATGTTTTTGGCGTGGTTCCGATAGGTGGTGCTATCGTACATCCACGTTGATGGAGACTTCAACCCACGGAGGGTAACGGTTGCGCGAGTCCACGGAGGGCTCCACCCATGAAGGGTCCACGAAGAAGCAACCTTGTCTATTCCATCATGGCCGTCGCCCACGAAGGACTTGCCTCACTAGCGGTAGATCTTCACGAAGTAGGCGATCTCCTTGCCCTTACAAACTCCTTGGTTCAACTCCACAATCTTGTCGGAGGCTCCCAAGTGACACCTAGCCAATCTAGGAGACACCACTCTCCAAGAAGTAACAAATGGTGTGTTAATGATGAACTCCTTGCTCTTGTGCTTAAAATGATAGTCTCCCCAACACTCAACTCTCTCTCACAGGATTTGGATTTGGTGGAAAGAAGATTTGAGTGGAAAGCAACTTGGGGAAGGCTAGAGATCAAGATTCATATGGTAGGAATGGAATATCTTGACCTCAACACAAGTGTAGGTGGTTCTCTCTCAGAAAATGTGTAGTGGAAGTGAAGATCTGTTCTGATGGCTCTCTCCACGAATGAAGAGTGGGTGGAGGGGTATATATAGCCTCCACACAAAATCTAACCGTTACACACAATCTGCTAAACTCGGTGGGACCGAATCATTAAACTCGGTCGGACCGATTCAGCAAACCTAGTGACCGTTAGGATTTTCGGTGGGACTGAGATGCAACTCAGTAGGACCGATTGGTTAGGGTTAGGGCATAACATAATCTTGGTGTGACCGATTACACAAACTCGGTGAGACCGATTTTGGTAATAAGCTAACCAGAGAGTTGGTTAGGTAAACTCGATGGGACCGATCCGCTCTTTTCGGTGAGACCGAAATGTTACGAAAGGGAAACAGTGAGTTTACATTGCAATCTCGGCGGGACCGATCGCTCACTTCGGTTGGACCGAAACATTACGAAGGGAAACAGAGAAATTGCAATCCCATCTCGGTGAGACCGAGATCCCTATCGGTGAGGCCGATTTGCTAGGGTTTGTGGCAGTGGCTATGACATGTGAAACTCGGTGGCTCCGGATAGAAAGAATCGATGGGGCCGAGTTTGACTTTAGGTTTGGGTCATATGTGGATATGGAAAGGTAGTTGAGGATTTTGGAGCATATCACTAAGCACATGAAGCAAGAGGCTCATTAAGCAACACCTCATCCCTCCTTAATAGTATTGGCTTTTCCTATGGACTCAATGTGATCTTGGATCACTAAAATATAAAATGTAGAGTCTTGTTCTTGAAGCTTGAGCCAATCCTTTGTCCTTATAATTTTGAGGGATCCACTTTCCTCATCCATGCCATGCCATCCATTGAGCTTTTCTGAAATATTTATCTTGGAATAATGTTAGCTCAATGAGCTATATGTTGTTAGGAATTACCAAAACCACCCAGGGATAGTTGCGCTTTCAAACCTGAAAACTGATACCACTTGATAGAGGCGAGGGTGTCCCGATCTTTCGATGAGATGATAGCTATCGATTTGATGGAGTCGACTTTGACGATCTGACTACAAACATGCACGACGTTGTGCCTTAGCAATCGCTAAACCAATCTCCTGAGGTTACTAACCATGCCCGAGCATGATCAACCTGACGACGAAGGTCTATTCCTGCATGCAATCGAAGAACAAGCAAGAATATGATAATGCAATCGGAATATTGCGAATATAGATGAAGTATTGATAAAGGTGGGGATAGGGAAGCGGTCTTGGTCTGGTCGTTGAACACAAACGTAGTACACGAAGTTGCAATGGCTAACTTTTAACTAAACAAATCCCAAGAAAAAGCTACTAGATGGATCTACTTTTATAGGAGCAAGGCGTGGCGGCCAAGGAGGTGGGAGGACGTCCCAAGGCATCCCAAAACCAACCTTAGGTCATACAAGGCCATGGGCCCAAGTGGAGGTGATGCAACACCTTTGGACTTTTAGTTTGACTCAGATTCTGCTGCAGCGTCAGATTGTTTCGTCAATATCTCAACGCTCCAGTCGAATTTGAAGGTGAATCCCATTGGGCTGGAAAGAGCACGAAATCTACTTTCCAACAAAAAAGAATCGCCCAATTGGAGTCCAGATGAAAGAGATCTTGGCATTTTAAGTCAGGTATGTCTGTGCAGCCCGAATATGAGTCCAGAACGTGAGATACTTGGACTCTATCTTCTCTTGGGCCAAAAGTGATGTGAGAGGACTTTTTGAATAGCACCTAAACTTCTCTTTTTCCCTTATCTTCATATGTGGATTGTACAAATGTCCCATACACCTGCAATTAGACATGTCACAAAAGCCTGTGAAGTTTTTTGTCCTGGATAACATAAATAAATTATTGCATAGTTTGCACTAAAAATCACCTCACAAATATGCATGTATGCAATATTTTTGGTTGTATCCAAGGTAGTCATGTCCTCATTAGTAGAGGTGCGAGGCGGCATATGTGAGGCTTTGGGGAGGAGTGGTTCTCATAAGTTGGCACACATGTCACAAATCTTATTTTTTAGCCCAAAATAGCACATATGTTATTAATCTTAACGGATTTATGGCTAATTCTTTTGGCGGCTTAAAAAATAAGTCGCTCCCTCTCCAACTTTTTCGATAAGCCGCCTGAGGGAGTCCTGGATTAGGGGGTGTTCGGGTAGCCGGACTATACCTTCGCCGGACTCCAGGTCTATGAAGATACAAGATTGAAGACTTTGTCCCGTGTCCGGAAGGGACTTTCCTTGGCGTGGAAGGCAAGCTAGGCGACGCGGATATTCAAGATATCCTACCATTGTAACCGACTCTGTGTAACCCTAACCCTATCCGGTGTCTATATAAACCGGAGGGTTGTAGTCCGTAGAACCATCATCATACACAATCATACCATAGGCTAGCTTCTAGGGTTTAGCCTCCTTGATCTCGTGGTAGATCTACTCTTGTACTACCCATATCATCAATATTAATCAAGCAGGAGTAGGGTATTACCTCCATCGAGAGGGCCCGAACCTGGGTAAAAACATCGTGTCCCTTGTCTCCTGTTACCATCCGGCCTTGACGCACAGTTCGGGACCCCCTACCCGAGATCCGCCGGTTTTGACACCGACATTGGTGCTTTCATTGAGAGTTCCTCTGTGCCGTCGCAATCAGGAAGGATGCCTCTTCCCATCTTTAAAGATGGCACCATTACTAAGGGAGCCTTGGCTGTCGGCCAAACCCTCCGGCTAGGTGGTTTTGTCAAGACCGCCTGTTCGGCCGTTGCGCCGACGGTGACCTCTCGGGTCATCGAAAGCAACCTTCACTCAGCTCAGAACTCGCCGAGCAGCTGGATCCGATGGAGCTCTCTTCCGTAAACGAGCTCTTGGATCGCATCGCCGCACTGGGGGTCGCTACAAATTACGACCAGGTTGGGCTTAAACCCGATCTAAGAGAAATTAACTCTCCCCAAGTCACCCACCATGTTGCGATGGTAGAGGCGCAGTGCGGCGACCCTTCATCTATTCTAAGGACTAGTTACGTCCGAATTCCCGAACCCTCCAGGTCGGATACCCGCGGAGGGGAGGATACAATTCAAGACCTGAGCTTAGAATCAGGCAACGGGCTAGATTCATTGGACAGCATCCAAGGCTCCGGACTTCAGAGTTCGGAAGCTCTTCGGCCTCCGAATCTTAAATTGGGTGAGGTCCCGGATTCAACGACACCCGCCCGCCCGAACATAAGCGATCTTTCCCAAATCAGGCAAAAGCCCGAGGAAACAGTACATCACTACTGGGCCAGATTCCTCCTGGTTATGAACAGGACAAAGGACTGCCGCGAGGGAGGCGCAATTTCAATCTTTTGTAGTAACTACACGGACGAGGGAATACTTAACGCCATAAGTTGTCATGATATTACACGCTTCGCTGACTTGGCGTCCATAGTACAAAAGTACTGTGCGATGGAAAGCGCTTGGAAAACCGAAATAAAATTTTGGGATAATCCGGCCTTGAATAGCAATCCCGTCCGAACTAAGAGGGTGAATCACAGTAAGACACCCGGATTAAATATCAAAAAGCCAAAACCCTCTACAGGGCATGGAACCGTACTGGAAAGGTGGCTTGATGGACCCTGTAGAATTCACAGTACAGAGGACGCCACACCAACTCACAGCCTTAGAGCATGTTGGATACTCCGGCAGGTGGCCAAAATTGGCGAGGACCTCCTAATTTCAGAGGCCGAAGAAAGCCAGCCCGAGGACACCAGTACCGTTCTCACAGTCTTCGAGACTTTCGCATCAAATAATATGCGAAAAAGAACACTCCGCAGCCTCACCGAAGTCTATCAAGTAGCAACAATAAACCCATGGAGCGACACTGCTATCACCTTCAACGCGAGTGACGAACCTAAATTCCGAACAGCCTGAGCACCAGCCGCATTGGTCCTCAGTCCCATAGTGGACGGCTCTCGCCTCACAAAGGTACTCATGGATGGAGGCAGCGGATTGAACCTCATTTATGAGGAAACCCTTCAAAAGATGGAAATAGACTGGAACCGCATCGAGCGAAGCAACACAACCTTTAGAGGAATAATCCCCAGTCAGGAAGCACGTTGCACAGGAAAGATCACACTAGATGTGGTGTTCGGCACGCCGGATAATTATAGGTCCGAAGAAGTCACGTTCCAGGTGGCCCCGTTCAATAGCGGATACCACGCTATATTAGGACGGGAGGCATTCACAGTCTTCCAAGCCATACCCCATTACGGGTACATGAAGCTCAAAATGCCTGGGCCAAACGGAATTATCACTCTTGCTAGTGATCCGGACATAGCACTCCGCGCCGAAAACAAGACAGCCGCATTGGCCCTTGAGGCACTATCCGAAGCCTTAGCGGTCGAGGAACTGACTGCGCTGCGCTCCACGGTTAATAGGGATGATGTGATACTCGATAAGAGATCCAAATCCACATCCTTCAAACCAGCGGACGAAATAGTCAAATTCCAGGTCCATCCAATGGACCCCAATAAAACAGCTTCCATCGGGGCACGACTGAACCCTGATGTAGACGCCGCACTGCGAGAGTTCCTACGAGAGAACTAGGACATTTTTGCTTGGCACCCTTCAGACATGCCAGGAATCCCACGCAGGCTGGCCGAACATAGCTTAAATATCCAGAAAGGATTCAAATCTGTCAAACAAGCCCTTCGGCGCTTTTCCGAACCGAAGAGACAGGCTATGGGAGAGTAGCTAGCCAAGTTATTGGAGGCCGGATTCATCAGAGATGTAAAACATCTGGACTGGCTAGCAAACCTAGTGATGGTACCAAAGAAGGATAGATCCCGGCGCCTCTGTGTCGACTTTAAAGACCTTAACAAGGTCTGCCCAAAGGATCCCTTCCCCCTCCCTCGTATCGATCAAATTATCGATGCCACTGCAGGACACGATTCGTTGTGTTTCCTCGACGCATACTCCGGTTACCATCAAATCAAGATGGCAGAATCAGACCAAGCCGCAGCAGCATTCATCACACCATACGGCCCATTCTGCTTCAACACAATGCCCTTTGGGCTAAAAACCGCCGGCGCAACATATCAGCGCATGATACAAACATGTCTGGCCAACCAGATCGGCAAAACAGTGGAGGCATATGTGGATGATGTGGTCGTCAACTCAAAACATGTCGACTCTCTAGTAGACGACTTGAGGCTTACATTTGATAACCTCCGAAAATACGACATTAAGCTCAATCCGGAGAAATGCGTCTTCGGCGTTCCAAACGGAAAGCTCTTGGGCTTCATTGTATCCTGTAGAGGAATCGAAGCAAATCCAGCCAAGATCCGAGCTTTGTCACAATTGGATGTCACAAAAGACCTCAAACAAATACAGAAACTAACCGGATGCGTGGCGGCTCTAAGCCGCTTCATCTCCTGCTTGGGAGAAAAGGCGCTGCCCCTTTACCGCCTCCTACGGCGCACCGAACACTTCGAGTGGACGGATGCCGCCACGGCCGGACTCGGCGAAATAAAAGCCATATTGGCAACAAACCCAGTCCTGGCCGCGCCAAACACCGGCGAGCCAATGCTATTGTACATCGCGGCAACCCATCAAGTTGTCAGCGCAGTGCTCGTCGTCGAGCGGGAAACGGACGGACACAAATTCCCCATCCAAAGGCCGGTCTACTACGTGTCCATTGTCCTCACTCCATGCAAATCACGGTACCCGCACTATCAGAAAATTGCATACACGGTATTCATGGCATCCCGGAAGCTACGACGCTACTTTCAAGAGTGTTCGATTACAGTAGCCTCGGAAGTACCACTCAATGACATTATCAATAACCGCGACGCAACGGGCCGGATCGCAAAATGGGCCATTGAGCTCCTCCCGTTCGACATAACCTACAAGCCACGGCGAGCTATCAAATCGCAAGTGTTGGCCGAACTCCCTAAAGAGTACGACACATACTCAAACTGGATCATGCATTTCGACGGCTCCAAAATGTTGGCCGGACTGGGGGCTGGCGTCGTTTTGACGTCCCCCACAGGAGACACAGTCCAATATGTACTCCAAATTATGTACACGGACTCCAACAATGCAGCCGAATATGAGGCCCTCCTACATGATCTCCGGATGGCAGTATCCATGGGCATTCAACGCCTAGAGGTACGCGGGGATTCGAACCTCGCGATCTCCCAAATAAATGGCGACTTCGACGACAAGGATCCAAAAATGGCAGCTTACCGCAATGCCGTCCTAAAAATGTCAGCTCGGTTCGAAGGGCTGGAGTTTCACCATATAGCCCGCGAAAATAATCAAGCAGCAGACGTCCTGGCACGCATCGGAGCAAAACACGATGCAGTCCCCCCAACATCTTTTTGGAAAGATTGTTCAAACCATCTGTAACATGGGAGGGGGAACCCACAATTAACAGCCCGGACGCAGCCGCACCACTCGACGCCGAACAACCCGACATAGTTGGAGGTCCTGCCAACGAAATTACACCTTCAGCCCACGCAATAATGGCGGTTATCGCCCCGTGGACAGAACCATTCCTAGCCTACCTTACTAGGCAGGAACTCCCAGAGGACCAAAACGAGGCCCGCTGCATAGTGCGGCGATCTAAAGCCTACAAAGTCCACGAGGGGGAGCTTTATAAGAAAAGCACTACCGGAGTCCTTCAGAGGTTCATCTCCGAAGAGGAAGGGCGGAATCTTCTGGCCGAAATTCATGCCGGACTCGGTGGTCATCACGCTGCTGCTCAGTCCCTTGTTAGCAAGGCTTTCCGTACAGGCTTTTATTGGCCGACGGCCCAGGCAGACGCTTAGGACTTAGTCCAACGATGCGTTGGTTGCCAACTTTTTGCCAACCAAAGCCATATGCCACCCACCACACTCCAAACTATACCATCACCTGGCCCTTTGTGGTCTGGGGGCTTGACATGGTCGGACCCATTAAAGGTGGAACCCATAAGAAAAAAATACTTACTGGTCATGGTGGATAAGTTCACCAAATGGATAGAAGCCAAGCCTGTTAAAAAGGCTGAATTCGGACCTGTGATAGACTTCATATCCGGGGTTGTACACCGTTATGGCGTCCCCCACAGCATCATAACCGATAATGGTACAAACTTTACAACCGACGAGGTAAAACTCTGGTGCAAAAACATGGGCGTCAAGCTCAATTATGCTTCAGTCTATCACCCACAAACCAATGGCCAGGTCAAACGTGCAAACGGTCTTATCATGAGCGGCATCAAACCCAGACTAGTGCGGTCCCTCAAGGAATCTAACACGCACTGGGTAGAGGAGCTCGACTCCGTACTCTGGGGGCTGCGGACCACGCCAAATCGCACCACCAGATACACGCCATTCTTTATGGTGTACGGCGCAGAGGCAGTTCTGCCTTGCGACATAATTCATGACTCACCTAGAGTGCGCATGTATGAAGAAAGAGAAGCCGAACTCGATCGGCAGGACAGCCTGGACGCCTTGGAGGAAGAGCGTGACGTGGCGAAAGCTCGTTCCGCATTTTATCAACAACAGGCTCGAAGATACCAAAGCAGAGAAGTACGGGCCAAAAATTACAATGTTGGCGAACTAGTTCTACGCCTACCGGATAAGAAAAAGGACAAACTCAAGCCCAAATGGGAAGGTCCATTTATAATCGACCAAGTCCTGACTGGTGGGGCATACCGCCTGCGAGATGCGTCTGATAACCGACTCGAGCCAAACCCGTGGAACGCCACACGTCTCCGAAGATTCTACACTTAGCGCCGGACTCCGTGTTCGTCTCCTTCCCCTGTCCATTTTTTACATTTTTCTGTCTTATATTTCTCTCCTTCCCCCCTTTTTTCCTTTATAGCCCTTAAAAGGCTCACTACATGACGCGCCACTTGCGCTCATTTAACCTAGGGGCTTCTTTAACAGAAGCTTATTTATACGGGCTTCATGCCCCACACATGTGTCAAACTTCCGCATGTACCTTTTTCTTCACCATTATATGCATCGATATGACTTAAGTTTTGGCCAAGCTGGGTTGCCTGGCTCCTGTGCTTACCCCTACGTTCCCGATTGTTCGGCTAGGTGGTAAAGGGAGCACCTCTGCGATTGTTACTGCTGGGTCAGCCGGATGTGTACCTCAGACTGGGTGAAGCCGAAAGCTAGCGTTCTTAAGGGAATATTCGGTCGGTGAAATAAAAGATGATCTTTTTATTAATTTTCATAAGCCCCCAGATGCTTTTTCTACGTCTTTTTTTACACAGTTCGGACATGCACTTTAGGGCATGCCTCCCTAGCGAAAGGAACCCTTAACGGAACTATTCTCTCTGGAAGATGTTTCTTACTAACCATGTAATATAACATAACTAGTTGGGCACTTGTCTGATAAAGCACTAATGACCCCTACGCCTAGTCTCCACGCATACCACGGGTCTTGTATAACCGCTATGGTATTCGGACACACTCCGGACCGTCAGGTCCCGAGGTTGAAGCGGAAAGGTCGGCAATGACAAACGATCTACAATCCGGCTAGAAGGCATTACATATGTCAATTCAAAAGTACATAGTCATTTCGACTGATTGTATTCCTCCTCTATACCATCTAACAGGCTATCTAATTTACAGTCCTGCTGGGAATACTTTGCGGCCAATTCTACTTGGCCGTACACTAAGCTTACAGGGATCTCCTTCCCGTCAGGCCCCACCAGTCCGACCTCGGCCATGTGGTTTGGGTCAGACTTCGTAAAACGGGTCTTCACCATGGCCCAGGCCTCCCTAGCGCCTTGTCGGCAGGCTGATACCTTCCACAACCGGAAGCGCCGCCGAGCTCCCTTCAGCTTCTCCGCAAGCTCTCCAAGGCCCTCGGGCGTGGGGTGGGCAGGCCATAAGGCTTGGGCAACGCCTTGCATTGCCTGCCGAATCCGCTCGTGCAGTTGCAGGAGGTCGGGAAGAAGGTCACCCGTAGAACCAGGCATCTCCTCTGCAGGACGACCTATGAGCATATCTACAGACAATACTCTGTTATTCGACTTCCTCGCCGAACTCATTTTTCAAAGTTCGTTCAAGCACTTACTAAATATGCCGCGTCGAAGCCGCTAATTCTCCTTCGTGGAGTCCGACAGCTGGCCACGAACGTCCTTAAGTTCAATGTCCAGCTTGGTGTTGGCATCCTGAAGATCATTGTTCTCTCGCCTCACCTTTGTCAACATAGTCTCACCGGCCTTTAACCGGCATAAGAGTTGTTGCTTCTCCGGACCAAGTCCGGCGCCATCTGCAAACATGAATTGTCAGATTTGCACCCAAACCGCACAATACTAATCTTTCGAAGTGTATCTTACCTGAGGAGGTCCCTTTGGGCTCCCTTGCTGCGGCTGGTGCGGCCTCTAGTTGGGCCTTGCAGTTTTCCCACTCCTGGGACAGCACGGTGTTCTTGTCTGTAAGAACCTGCATGTTATATGATCCTTAAATCAGTTACCTTAACTGTTTCAAGTCTCGGGGGCTACTGGTATATATATAACCGTAATCTTCTTACCCGTATGTCTTTCACATACTGCTCCGTGGCTCCGGCCAAACCATCTTGAGCGGCACGGAGATACGCATCTCCCGAATTAAAGGCATCTAAATCCTCTCGGGAGAAACAAGCGTCGCGTAAAACTGTCCGGCGACGCCAGTGGTTCATGGCACTCTCCACTTCAGAATTTGTGGCAGATAGCCTATCCGCATCCTTTGTCGGAGGAGCGTCGGTGCACACCTTGTGCTCGCCTCCGCTTCCTGGCCGGTCACTGGAATCTGGCTGGTAGAGGCGCGATTGGTAGCCTCTCCGGATATAGTTCGGCGAGGTCTATTCGTCCTGAAAAAAGCACGAACGTTAATATCCCCTGACGAAATGACACCGTGGAAGCGGAGGGTGCGTAATACCTTTGCGCCGACATCTCGGGCCGGACTACCTTTCTTTTTTCACCACGGGGCCCTGCGACCCCTCGCTGGCTAGCCGCTGCAGGTTCGGCGTCCCGCCTCGGAAATCTCCCCTGTGAAACACGGTTGTTGTTAGAAACACCGGAATGCATGAAAATGGAATCCCCCTCGAGGGAATAAAAACTCTGGTTTTTGTCACCTGGAAAGCCTGGATTAACCCGGGGTAATCAGCCACAATAGCGACCAAGGTGTTGTCCTTGCTTAGCTGATGAAACACCCCGTCAATAAGCTCCACCGATATGTCCGGGTCCTCTTCAGAATCCGGATCGAGTGGCCGTTCTGGGTCCTCGGGTTGTGGAGGGCGGCTGCTTATATCTTTCACTTCCTGTCGCAGTTCCTGCATTGAAGACGTCAGACTACGTATCTGACCATGGAAATATAAAATGAATAGGGCAGGCGCAATTGTTCGCTTACCCAACTTGGAGGTTCATACATAGTGAATCCGGCCCGCGGGTTGACGCGGAGGAACTCCTCCTTTTCTCCCTTGTACAAAGAGGACAAAATCTTTATTAGGGCGGCAGTCGAGGCCGGTCCCTTACGACCGTAACGCGTGGCGTCGTCGTCCCCATTGAAATCCCACATAGGGTGGCCTCGGTATTGAAGCGGCTGCACCCCTCGCATAATGCATACGGCCGATCATGGTTAGTCCGGAATGAGCCAACAGTCTTATCCGGCCCATCAGGTAAAGGACATCTCTGTCGCTTTCTCTCTGAGAGCTCCGTGGACGCCAGCTTAAGCGTTTCTTCAATGGAGCACTGTTGAACTCAGGGAGACCGGCCCGGACAGGGTCCGGCAGCGGGACGTCGTCTATGTAAAACCATTCCGAAGGCCAGTCCTCGGACGCCTTCTTCGGGGTTCCGGACAGATATCCGGTCCCGGCGATGCACCATACTTCGGCTCCGCCCACTTGGTATATAGACCCCTCTTGAGAACGGGGCACCAGGCAGAATATCTTCTTCCACAGCGTGAAATGAGCCTCGACGCCTAAAAATAGCTCGCAAAGGGCAACGAAGCCCACAATATGTAACACGGAGCCGGGCGTGAGATTGTGCAGCTGGAGGCCGTAGAACTCCAGAAGCCCGTGGAGAAATGGATGAATTGGAAATCCCAGTCCCCTCATCAGATAGGGAACAAGGCACACCCGTTCTCCTTTAGAAGGACTGGGGGTGTTCTCCGCTTGTTTTCCGCCATTGTAGGTGGCGAGACCGGCTCGGACCGGGACCATGTATGCCTGAGGGAGAAATCCCTTGGCCTGAAGCGACACTAACTCACTATGCGGAATGGTGCAACTCTCCCAGTCTCCGGGTTTAGGACCGGAGGGGCGAGGGGAGGAGCTGCGACGGCTGGCCATGTTGGAATGGACTTTAGCTGGCAAAGCTCTGATGATAACTCGCGAGAGGAGAAGATGCGGTTTGGATCTAAATCCTCATCCCGTTAAATAGGCGGCTCGTTTATATGGCTGGGGGTGTGGATGTAAAAATGCCCCAGGCCTTTTGCATTCGTTCAACACGTGGAAGACGACCATTATTAGGCGCAGAAGCCGAGGAGCGCTACATTACAAAAATCGGACATTATTCATACATGTACACGGAATTTGGGAAAGAACCCACCTTGCAATGCCGAAGACAATCTGCGCGCCGGACTCGTCATCATTGAAGCCTGGTTCGGGGGCTACTGAGGGAGTCCTGGATTAGGGGTTGTTCGGGTAGCCGGACTATACCTTCGCCGGACTCCAGGTCTATGAAGATACAAGATTGAAGACTTCATCCCGTGTCCGGAAGGGACTTTCCTTGGCGTGGAAGGCAAGCTAGGCGACGCGGATATTCAAGATCTCCTACCATTGTAACCGACTCTGTGTAACCCTAACCCTATCCGGTGTCTATATACACCGGAGGGTTGTAGTCCGTAGAACCATCATCATACACAATCATACCACAGGCTAGCTTCTAGGGTTTAGCCTCCTTGATCTCGTGGTAGATCTACTCTTGTACTACCCATATCATCAATATTAATCAAGCAGGAGTAGGGTATTACCTCCATCGAGAGGGCCTGAACCTGGGTAAAAACATCGTGTCCCTTGTCTCCTGTTACCATCCGGCCTTGACGCATAGTTCGGGACCCCCTACCCGAGATCCGCCGGTTTTGACACCGACACCACCTCTCTTGTTCATTCGAGCTTCTAAACTAGGTACGGGATAACTAATTTAAAAGTCTCAACAAACTCAGAGGGCGGCTTATTTTTTTAAATGAAGAGAGGCGGCTTAATTTTTAAGCCAACCAAAGAACTGGCCTTGTCCAAATTTAGTCTATAAGAATTATGTTTTTGTTAGCCCACCAACACCAATGTCATCAATCTTGTTTTTTGCGAACCAACCTATGGTTGGATGGTTAGAGTGACATTGGTATCCCTATAGCCCACCAAAGGTACAAGTCCTAGTGCTCGCATTATTTCTGGATTTTGGGCGATGTGCTTTCAGTGGGAGGAGACGCTCCCGTCAATGACGAGGTACCTACGGTGACTTCGTAAATCTCGAGATGATGTGCCAGCTCAGTCTCTCGAAGGTGGTAAATGGGCAGGGTGTGTGTGTGCACGTTCATAGGGGTGAGTGTATACGCGTGTGTATGAGCTCTTCCATCTGTACTGTGTTAAAAAATCAATATTTTTTTGTTAGCCCACATGATTGATTTAATTCAACTTTAATTCAGAAGAATTCTATTTTTGTTAGCTTATCACACCATGTGTCTTCGTTCCTTAGAGCATCTACAGCCGGGCGCCCCAAATCCGCCTCATAAGCCCAGGCGGGCCACCCGATCACTGACCGGTCATGAAATTTTGACCCATACGGGCGCCTCAAATGCTCAGACTGATCAGCACCCCTTGAAAGCACACTTGCGCCCTTGATGGTTTTGATAATTAATGTCAACATATATTGTTGGACTATTTATCTAGTACATTTCAGATAAGTTCAACAGTGGCATGGCAAGGACATGAAGACGTGGACCCCTTCAAAATCATAAGGACAAGAATTGGCAAAGCTACAAGACTTTATCCTTTTTCTTAAGTGATTGATAACCCACAAGTATAGGGGATCGCAACAGTTTTCGAGGGTAGAGTATTCAACCCAAATTTATTGATTCGACACAAAGGGAGCAGTTGAGTTGTCAATTCAACCACAACTGGATAACTTAGTATCTGCAGCAAAGCATTTAGTAGCAAAGTAGTAAGATATTAATGGTAACGGTAGCAAAAGTAATAATTTTGGGTTTTGTAGTGATTGTAACAATAGCATCCGTAAAGTAAATAAGCGAAGAACAATATGTGAAAAGCTCGTAGGCATTGGATCGGTGATGGAGAATTATGCCGGATGCGGTTCATCATGTAACAGTCATAACATAGGGTGACACAGAACTAGAGCCAATTCATCAATGTAATGTAGGCATGTATTCTGAATATAGTCATACGTGCTTATGGAAATGAACTTGCATGACATCTTTTGTCCTACCCTCCCGTGGCAGCGGGGTCCTAATGGAAACTAAGGGATATTAAGGCCTCCTTTCAATAGAGTACCAGACCAAAGCATTAACACATAGTGAATACATGAACTCCTCAAACTACGGTCATCACCGGGAGTGGTCCCGATTATTGTCACTTCGGGGTTGCCGGATCATAACACATAGTAGGTGACTATAGACTTGCAAGATAGGATCAAGAACTCACATATATTCATGAAAACATAATAGGTTTAGATCTGAAATCATGGCTGAGGGAGTCCTGGATTAGGGGGTGTCCGGATAGCCGGACTGTTGGACTATGAAGATACAAGATTGAATACTTCGTCCCGTGTCCGGATAGGACTTTCCTTGGCGTGGAAGGCAAGCTTGGCAGTACGGATATGTAGATCTCCTTCCATTGTAACCGACTCTGTGTAAACCTAGCCCCCTCTGGTGTCTATATAAACCAGAGGGTTTAGTCCGCAGGACAACGATAACAACAATCATACCATAGGCTAGCTTATAGGGTTTAGCCTCTCTGATCTTGTGGTAGATCTACTCTTGTACTACCCATATCATCAATATTAATCAAGTAGGAGTAGGGTTTTAGCTCCATTGAGAGGGCCCGAACCTGGGTAAAAACATTGTGTCCCTTGTCTCCTATTACCATCCGCCTAGACGCACAGTTCGGGACCCCCTACCCGAGATCCGCCGGTTTTGACACCGACATTGGTGCTTTCATTGAGAGTTCCTCTGTGCCATCGCCATCAGGAAGGATGCCTTGTCCCGTCTTTAAAGACGGCACTGTTGCTAAGGGAGCTTTGGCTGTCGGCCAAACTCTTCGGCTAGGTGGTTTTCTTATGTCCGCCTGTCCGGCCATTGCACCGACGATGACTTCTCGGGTCATCGAAAGCAATCTTCACGTCAACTCGGAACTCGCCGAGCAGTTAGATCCAATGGAGCTCTGATGTCTGCTACACAACCTTCTTCTTGTAGACGTTGTTGGGCCTGCAAGTGCATAGGTTTGTAGGACAGTAGCAAATTTCCCTCAAGTGGATGACCTAAGGTTTATCAATCCGTGGGAGGCATAGGATGAAGATGGTCTCTCTCAAACAACCCTGCAACCAAATGACAATGAGTCTCTTGTGTCCCCAACACACCCAATACAATGGTAAATTGTATAGGTGCACTAGTTCGGCGAAGAGATGGTGATACAAGTGCAATATGGATGGTAGATATAGGTTTTTGTAAACTGAAAATATAAAAACAGCAAGGTAGCGAGCGGTAAAAGTGAGCGTAAACGGTATTGCAATGGTAGGAAACAAGGCCTAGGGTTCATACTTTCACTAGTGCAAGTCCTCTAAACAATGATAACATAATTGGATCACATAACTATCCCTCAACATGCAACAAAGAGTGACTCCAAAGTCACTAATAGTGGAGAACAAACGAAGAGATTATGGTAGGGTATGAAACCACCTCAAAGTTATTCTTTCCAATCAATCCGTTGGGCTATTCCTATAAGTGTCACAAACAGCCCTAGAGTTTGTACTAGAATAACACCTTAAGATACAAATCAACCAAAACCCTAATGTCACCTAGATACTCCAATGTCACCTCAAATATCCGTGGGTATGATTATACGATATGCATCACACAATCTCAGATTCATCTAATCAATCCAACACAAAGTACCTCAAAGAGTTCCCAAAGTTTCTACCGGAGAATCACGACGAAAACGTGTGCCAACCCCTATGCATAGGTTCATGGGCGGAACCCGCAAGTTGATCACCAAAACATACATCAAGTGGCACATGGTATCCCATTGTCACCACAGATACGCACGGCAAGACATACATCAAGTGTTCTCAAATATTTAAAGACTCAATCCGATAAGATTACTTCAAAGGGAAAACTCAATCCATTATAAGAGAGAAGAGGGGGAGAAGAAACATAGGATCCAACTATAATAGCAAAGCTCGCGATACATCAAGATCGTGCCAAATCAAGAACACGAGAGAGAGAGAGATCAAACACATAGCTACTGGTACATACCCTCAGCCCCGAGGGTGAACTACTCCCTCCTCATCATGGAGAGCGCCGGGATGATGAAGATGGCCACCGGTAGGGTTCCCCCCTCCGGCAGGGTGCCGGAACAGGGTCCCGATTGGTTTTTGGTGGCTACAGAGGCTTGCGGCGGCGGAACTCCAGATCTAATCTCCGTTCTGGAAGTTTTACGATACATAGGTATATATGGGTGCAGGGGGTACGTCGGTGGAGCTGCGGGGGCCCCATGAGGCAGGGGGTGCGCCCCCTACCCTCGTGGCCAGCTCCTGTATCTTTTGACATAAAGTCCAAATCTATCAGGTAGGTTTCCTTCCAAAAATAACTTCTCCAGTTGATTTCGTTCCGTTTCGACTCCGTTTGATATTCCTTTTCTTTGAAACACTGAAATAGGCATAAAACAACAAATCTGGGCTGGGCCTCCGGTTAATAGTTTAGTCCCAAAAATAATATAAAAATGGATAATAAAGCCCAATATTGCCTTAAACAGTAGATAGTATAGCATGGAGCAATCAAAAATTATAGATACGTTGGAGACGTATCAAGGTCTCTTCCTTAAATGAGCTCTTGGATCGCATCGCCGCCCTGGGAGTCGCTACAGACTACGATCAGGTTGGGCCTAAACCCGATCTGAGAGAGATTAACTCTCCCCAGGTTACCCATCACGTTGCAATGGTGGAGAAACAATGCGGCGACCCTCCATCTATCTTAAGGACTAGCTATGTCCGGATTCCCGAGTCCTCCAAGCCGGATACCCGCGCACGGGAGGACGTCACCAAGCCCTGAACCTAGAGTCAGGCAGCGGGCCAGACTCATTGGACAACATCCAATAATCCAAAGTTCTGAGTTCGGAAACTCCCTGGCCCCTGAGTCTCAGATTGGGTGAGGTTTCAGAGTCAATTCCACCCACCCACCCAAACATAAGCGATCTATCCCAAATTAGGCAAGAGCCCCAAGAAACAGTACACCATTATTGGGCCAGATTCCTCCTGGTAATGAACAGGATCAAGGACTGCCGCGAGGACGACGCAATCTCATTCTTCTGCAATAATTGCACGGACAAGGGAATCCTCAACGCCATTAGTCGCCGTGAAATTACACGCTTCACCGACTTGGCGTCCATAGTACAAAAGTACTGTGCGATGCCGAAATAAAATTTTGGGACAATCCAGCCCCGAATACGAACCCACTCCGAAATAAAAGGGTGCATTATCACCAGACACCCGGGTTAAACACCAAAAAGCAAAAACCCTATACAGGGCATGGAACCGTACTGGAGGGATGGCTCAATGGACCCTGTAAAATTCACAGTACAGAGGGCGCCATACCAACTCATAGCCTTAGAGCATGTTGGATACTCCGCAGGTGGCCAAAAGTGGCGAGGATCTTCTAATTTCAGAAGCCACAGAGCACCATCCCAGGGATATCAGTACGGTATTAATAGTCTTCGAGACTTTCACATCAAATAATATGTGAAAACGAACACTCCGCGGCCTTGCCGAAGTCTACCACGTGGCAACAATAAACCCATGGAGTGACACGGCTATTACTTTTACTGCCAGTGACGAACCTAAATTCCGAACAACCCGAGCACCAGCCGCATTGGTCCTCAGTCCAATAGTGGATGGCTTTCGACTCACCAAGGTACTCATGGACGGTGGCAGCGGATTGAACCTCATTTATGAGGAAACCCTTCAGAAAATGGAAATAGACTGGAACCGCATTGAGCGAAGCAGCACAACCTTTAGAGGAATAATCCCCAGTCGGGGAGCGCGCTGTACAGGAAAAATCACACTAGATGTGGTGTTCGGCACGCCGGATAATTACAGGTCCGAAGAGGTTACGTTCCAAGTGGCCCTGTTAAGTAGCGGATACCACACTCTATTAGGGCGGGAGGCGTTTACAATCTTCCAAGCCATACCCCATTACGGGTACATGAAGCTCAAAATGCCCGGGCCCAACGGAATCATCACTCTTGCTAGTGATCCGAACATTGCATTCCGCGTCGAAAACAAGACAGCCACACTGGCCCTCGAGGCACTATCCGAAGCCCTAGCGGTCGAGGAACTGACTGCGCTGTGCTCCACGGTGAACAGGGACGACGTGATACTCGATAAAAGATCCAAGTCCACCTCCTTTAAACCGGCGGACGAAATAGTCAAATTACAAGTCCACCCAACGGACCCTACAAAAACAGCTTCCATCGGGGCACAATTAAACCCCGATATAGACGCGCACTACGAGAATTCCTACGCGAGAACTGGGACGTTTTCGCCTGGCACCCTTCAGACATGCCAGGAATCCCACGCAGGCTGGCCGAGCACAGCCTAAATATCCTAAAAGGATTCAAGCCAGTCAAGTAGGCTCTTCGGCTTTTCTCCGAACCTAAGAGACAAGCCATGGGAGAGGAACTAGCCAAGTTATTGGAAGCCGGATTCATCAGAGACATAAAACATCCGGACTGGCTAGCAAACCTGGTGATGGTACCAAAGAAGGACAAATCCTGGCGCCTGTGTGTCGATTTTAAGGACCTCAACAAGGCTTGCCCAAAGGATCCCTTCCCCCTCCCCCGCATTGATCAAATTATCGACGCTACCGCAGGACACAATTCATTATGCTTCCTCGACGCATACTCCGGCTACCATCAAATTAAGATGGCAGAGCCAGACCAAGCCGCAACGGCATTCATCACACCATACAACCCCTTCTGCTTCAACACAATGCCCTTCGGGCTAAAAAACGCCGACACAACATATCAGCGCATGATTTAGACATGTCTGGCAAACCAGATCGGCAAAACAGTGGAGGCATACGTAGATGATGTGGTCGTCAAAACCAAACATGTCGAATCTCTAGTAGACGACTTGAGGCTCACGTTCGATAACCTCCGAACATATGACATCAAGCTCAACCCGGAAAAATGCATTTTCGGCGTACCGGCCGGAAAGCTCTTGGGCTTCATTGTATCCGACAGAGGAATTGAAGCAAATCCAGCCAAGATCCAAGCTCTGTCATAATTGGATATCCCAAAAGACCTCAAACAAATACAAAAATTGACTAGATGCTTGGCGGCTCTAAGCCGCTTTATCTCCCGCCTGGGAGAAAAGGCATTACCCCTTTATCGCCTCCTTCGGCGCACCGAACACTTCGAGTGGACGGATGCCGCCACAGCCGGACTGGAAGAAATAAAAGCCATATTGGCAACCAACCCAGTCCTGGCCGCGCCAAACATTGGCGAACCAGTGCTATTGTACATTGCGGCAACTCATCAAGTTGTGAGCGCAGTGCTCGTCGTCGAACGAGAAACGGATGGACATAAATTCCCCCTTCAAAAGCTGGTTTACTATGTATCCACTGTCCTTACTCCATCCAAGTCACGGTACCCGCATTATCAAAAGATAGCGTACGCGGTATTCATGGCATCCCGGAAGCTGTGACACTACTTTCAAGAGTGCTCGATAACGGTAGCCTCGGAAGTGCCACTTAATGATATTATAAACAACCGCGACGCGACGGGCTGGATTGCCAAATGGGCCATTGAGCTCCTCCCGTTCGACATAACTTACAAGCCACGACGAGCTATTAAGTCGCAAGTATTAGCCGACTTCGTCGCCGAATGGACGGAAGCCGAACTCCCTAAAGAGTACAACACATATTCCAAATGGATCATGCACTTCGACGGCTCCAAAATGTTGGCCGGTCTGGGGGCTGGCGTCGTTTTGACGTCCCCAACAGGAGATACAGTTCAATACGTACTCCAGATAATGTATACGGACTCCAACAACGCAGCCGAATATGAGGCCCTTCTACATGGTCTCTGGATGGCAGTATGCATGGGCATTCGACGCCTAGAGGTGCGCAGGGATTCGAACCTCGCGATATCCCAAATAAATGGAGACTTTGATGCCAAGGATCCGAAAATGGCAGCTTATCGCAACACCGTCCTAAAAATGTCAGCTCGGTTCGAGGGGCTCGAATTTCACCATATAGCCCGGGAAAACAACCAGGCAGCAGATGTCCTGGCACGCATCGGCGCAAAACGCGATGCAGTCCCCCCCCCCCCCCCAACATCTTTTTGGAGAGGCTGTTCAAGCTATCCATAGTATGGGAAGGGGAACCCGACAATAACAGCCCGGACCCAACTGCACTGCCCGATACCGAACACTCTGACATAATTGGAGGCTCTGCCAACGAAATAACATCTTCAGCCCACGCAATAATGGTCGTCATCGCCCCGTGGACAGAACGATTCCTAGCCTACCTAACTAGGCAGGAACTCCCCGAAGACCAAAACGAGGCACGCTGCATAGTGCGGCGATCTAAAGCCTATACAGTCCATGCAGAAGAGCTTTATAAGAAAAGCACCACCGGAGTCCTTCAAAGGTGCATCTCCGAAGAGGAAGGGCGGAATCTTCTGGCAGAAATTCATGCCGGACTCGGCGGCCACCACACTGCAGCCCGGGCCCTTGTAAGCAAGGCCTTCCATACAGGCTTTTATTGGCCGATGACTCGGGCAGACGCTCAGGACTTAATCCAACGCTGCGTTGGTTGCCAGCTTTTTGCAAACCAAAGCCATATGCCACCCACCGCCCTCCAAACTATCCCCATCACCTGGCCCTTCGCGGTCTGGGGGCTTGACATGGTTGGACCCCTTAAAGGAGGAACCCACAAGAAAAAATACTTGCTGGTCATGGTGGATAAGTTCACCAAATGGATAGAAGCCAAGCCTGTTAAGACGGCCGAATCCGGACCAGTGATAGACTTCATATCTGGGGTCGTACACCATTACGGCGTCCCCCACAGCATCACCACTGATAATGGCACGAACTTTACGGCCGACAAGGTAAAAATCTGGTGCAAAAACATGGGCATCAAGCTCGATTATGCTTCAGTCTATCACCCACAAACTAACGGTCAGGTCGAGCGAGCAAATGGTCTTATCATGAGCGGCATCAAACCCAGATTAGTGCGGCCCCTCAAGGAATCTAACACGCATTGGGTAGAGGAGCTCGACTCTGTACTCTGGGGGCTGCGGACCACTCCGAATTGCACTACCGGATACACACCATTCTTCATGGTATACGGTGCAGAGGCGGTTCTGCCATGCGACATAATTCATGACTCACCTCGAGTGCGCATGTACGAAGAAAGAGAAGCTGAGCTCGATCGGCAGGACAGCTTGGACGCCTTAGAGGAGGAGCGTGACGTGGCAAAATCCCGTTCCGCATTCTATCAACAGCAGGCTCAAAGATACCAAAGCAAAGAAGTACGGGCCAAAACTTACAATGTTGGCGAGTTAGTTCTACGCATGCCGGATAAGAAAAAGGACAAACTCAAACCCAAATGGGAGGGTCCCTTCATTATTGACCAAGTCCTGACTGGTGGAGCGTACCATCTGCGGGATGCATCGGATAATCGACTCAAGCCGAACCCATGGAACGCAGCCCGACTCCGAAGATTCTACGCCTAGCGTCGGACTCTATTTTCGTCTCCTTCCTCTGTCCATTTTTTATACAATATCTGTCTTACATTTCTCTCCTTCTCTCCTTCTTTTCTCTCACAGCCTTTAAGGGCCCATTTGTGCCTTGCTTGCACACAACTGACGTGTTATCCGCGCTCATTATACCTGAGGGCTTCTTTAACAGAAGCTTATTCATACGGGCTTCATGCCCAACACATGTGTTATACTTCTGCATGTACCTTTTATTCACCATTATATGCATCGATATGACTTAAGTTTTGGCCAAGCTGGGTTGCCTGGCTCTTGCATTTATGCCCTACGCTCCCGTTAATTCGGCTAGGGCATAAGGGGAGCACCTCTGCGATTGTTACTGCCGGGTCAGCCGGATGTGTACCTCCAACTGGGTGAAGCCGAAAGCTAGCGTTCTTAAGGGAATATTCGGTCGGTGAACTAAAGATGATTTCTCACTTATTTAGTTATGCGCCCCCAAATGTTTTTTCTGCGGCTCTTTCCGCAGTCCGGACATGCACTTTAAGGCATGCCTCCCAGGGAAAGGAACCCCTAACGGAACTATTCTCCCTGGAAGATGTTTCTTACTAACCATGTAATATAACATAACTAGTTGGGCACTTGTATGTTCAAGCACTAATGACCCCTATGCCTGGTCTCCATGCATGCCCCAGTTCTTACATAACCGAGAGGGTAGTCGGATACACTCCGGACCGTTGGGTCCCGAGGTTGAAGCGAAAAGGTCCGCCATGACAAATGATCTACAATCCGGCTAGAAGGCATTATACATGTCACTTTAAATTACATAGTCAACTTGACTGGTTAAATTCCTCTTCAATACCATCCAATAGGCTGTCTAGTCTACAGTCCTATTGGGAATACTTCGCGGCCAACTCTACTTGGCCGTACACTAAGCTCACAGGGATCTCCTTCCCATCGGGCCCCACAGGTCCGACCTCGGCCATGTGGTTTGGGTCAGCCTTCGTGTACCGCGTCTTCACCATGGCCCAGGCTTCCCTAGCACCTTGACGGCAGGCCGATATCTTCCATAATTGAAAGCGTCGCCGCGCTCCATTCAGCTTCTCCGCAAGCTCTCCAAGGCCTTCAGGCACGGAGACGGATGGCCACAAGGCCTGGGCTACTTCTTGCATCACCTGCCAAACTCGTTCATGCAGTTGTGAGAGCTCGGGAAGAAGGTCACCCGTAGAACTGGGCATTTCCTCAGCAGGACGACCTGTTAGCATACCTACAGACATAACTCTGTCAAGCCAACTTCCTCGCCGAACTCTTTTTCAAAGTTCATTCAAGCACTTACTAAAAATGCCCCGTCGAAGCCGCCGATTCTCCTTAACGGAGTCCGACATTTGGGCACGAACATCCTTTAGTTCCACGCCCAACTGGGTGTTGGCATCTAGGAGATCATTCTTCTCCTGCCTCACCCTTGTAAGCACGCTCTCACCGGCCTTTAGCTGGCATAGGAGTTGTTGCTTATCCGGATTTACTCCGGCGTCATCTGCAATTTTATCGTCAGATCTGCATATACGCCGCACTTTATATGATACTTATCACTTGAAGCATATATTACAGAGGGGGTCTCCTTGGGCTCCCCTGCTGCGGCTAGTGCGGCCTGAAGTTGGGCTTTGCACTCTTCCAGCTCATGAGACAGATGGATATTCTTTTCTGTAAGAACTTGCATGACAAATGATCCTTAAATCAGTTATTCTAACTGTTTCAAGTGTCAGGGGCTACTGATATATGTAATCACCAAATTTCTCACCCATATGTCTTTTACATACTGCTCCGTGGCTCTGGCTAGACCATTTTGAGCAGCACAAAGGTGCACATCTCCCGAGTTGAAGGCATCTAATGCCTCTTGGGAGAAACAAGCGTCACGAAGAACAGTCCGGCGGCGCCTGTGGTTCATGGCACGGACAGTCTGTCCGCATCCTCTGTCGGAGGAGCATCCGGCGCGCGCCTCATATTCGCCTCCGCTTCCGGACCCGGCCTTGGAGCCTAGCTAGTGGAGGCGCGATTAGCAACCTCTCCGGATATAGTCCGACGAGCGCTCTTTTTCCTAAAGAAAGCACGGGCGTCAGTATGTCTCTGAGAATAATATCTTGGAATAAGATGGCGCGCCATACCGCTGCGCCGAAGTCTGATAACCCACAAGTATAGGGGATCGCAACAGTTTTTGAGGGTAGAGTATTCAACCCAAATTTGTTGATTCGACACAAGGGAAGCCAAAGAATATTCTCAAGTATTAGCAGCTGAGTTGTCAATTCAACCACACCTGGAAACCTAGTATCTGCAGCAAAGTATTTAGTAGCACAGTAATATGATAGTGGTGGCAAAGGTAACAAAAGAGTAGTGCAAGCAATAGTAAATGTTTTTGGTATTTTGTAGTGATTGCAACAGTAGCAACGGGAAAGTAAATAAGCGTAAACCAGTATATGGAAAACTCATAGGCACCGGATCAGTGATGGATAATTATGTCGGATGCGGTTCATCATGTAACAGTCATAACATAGGGTGACACAGAACTAGCTCCAATTCATC
This sequence comes from Aegilops umbellulata, assembly GCA_032464435.1. Taxonomy (NCBI): domain Eukaryota; kingdom Viridiplantae; phylum Streptophyta; class Magnoliopsida; order Poales; family Poaceae; genus Aegilops; species Aegilops umbellulata. Next base: position 387,834,385 of record CP136054.1, on the reverse strand, counting down.
AATGTAACATAGACATGTATTCCGTATATAGTCATAAATGCTTATGGAAAAGAACTTGCATGACATCTTTTGTCGAACCCTCCCGTGGCAGCGGGGTCCTATTGGAAACTAAGGGATATTAAGGCCTCCTTTTAATAGAGAACCGAAACAAAGCATTAGCACATAGTGAATACATGAACTCCTCAAACTATGGTCATCACAGGGAGTGGTCCCGATTATTGTCACTTCGGGGTTGCCGGATCATAACACATAGTAGGTGACTATAGACTTGCAAGATAAGATCAAGAACTCAAATATATTCATGAAAACATAATAGGTTCAGATCTGAAATCATGGCACTCGGGCCCTAGTGACAAGCATTAAGCATAGCAAAGTCATAGCAACATCAATCTCAGAACATAGTGGATACTAGGGATCAAACCCTAACAAAACTAACTCGATTACATGGTAAATCTCATCCAACCCATCACCGTCCAGCAAGCCTACGATGGAATTACTCACGCACGGCGGTGAGCATCATGAGATTGGTGATGGAGGATGGTTGATGATGACGGCGATGAATCCCCCTCTCGGGAGCCCCGAACGGACTCCAGATCAGCCCTCCCGAGAGGTTTTAGGGCTTGGCGGCGGCTCCGTATCGTAAAACGCGATGATTTCTTCTCTCTTATTTTTTTCTCCCCGAAAGCCAATATATAGAGTTGGAGTTGGCATCGGAGGGTTTCCAGGGGGCCCACGAGGTAGGGGGCGCTCCCTAGAGGGGGGGGGCGCCCCCACCCTCGTGGACAGGGTGTGGCCCCCCTGGTCTTCATCTTTGGCGAGGATTTTTTATTGTTTTTTCTAAGGTGTTTCATGGAGTTTCAGGACTTTCCGAGAATATTTTCTTTCTGCGCATAAAACAACACAATGGGAAATTCTGCTGAAAACAACGTCAATCCGGGTTAGTTCCATTCAAATCATAAAATTTAGAGTCCAAAATAAGGGCAAAAGTGTTTGGAAAAGTAGATACGATGGAGACGTATCAAAGTCTCAATCCGGACAGCATGTCTTTTCAGCCAGCCTGGCCTCGCGGCCCCTTGTTGGCTAGTCGCCGCAGGCTCGGTATTCCGCCTCGCGGGCCTCCCCTACAAAACACCGTTTGTATACGGTAATCAAAAATACGCAAGGACGGATCCTTTTCGAAGTGCTGGGACTTCGGTCTCAGTTACCTGTGAGGCTGGAAGTAGCCCAGGATAATCGACCGTAATGGCCACCAAGGTGTTGTCCTTGCTCAATTGGTAAAATACCCCATCGATCAGCTCCACAGATATGACCGGATCCTCTTGAGAGGCCGGGTCGAGGGACCGCTCCGGATCCTCGGGTAGTGGAGGAGGGCTGTTTTGTTGGAAATATGCCCTAGAGGCAATAATAAATTGATTATTATTATATTTCCTTGTTCATGATAATCGTTTATTATCCATGCTAGAATTGTATCGATAGGAAACTCAGATACATGTGTGGATACATAGACAACACCGTGTCCCTAGTAAGCCTCTAGTTGACTAGCTCGTTGATCAATAGATGGTTACGGTTTCCTAACCATGGACATTGGATGTCATTGATAACGGGATCACATCATTAGAAGAATGATGTGATGGACAAGACCCAATCCTAAGCCTAGCACAAGATCATGTAGTTCGTATGCTAAAGCTTTTATAATGTCAAGTATCATTTCCTTAGACCATGAGATTGTGCAACTCCCGGATACCGTAGGAGTGCTTTGGGTGTGCCAAACGTCACAACGTAACTGGGTGGCTATAAAGGTACACTACAGGTATCTCTGAAAGTGTCTGTTGGGTTGGCACGAATCGAGACTGGGATTTGTCACTCCGTGTAAACGGAGAGGTATCTCTGGGCCCACTCGGTAGGACATCATCACAATGTGCACAATGTGATCAAGGAGTTGATCACGGGATGATGTGTTACGGAACGAGTAAAAGAGACTTGCCGGTAACAAGATTGAACAAGGTATCGACATACCGACGATCGAATCTCGGGCAAGTACTATACCGCTAGACAAAGGGAATTGTATACGAGATTGATTAAGTCCTTGACATCGTGGTTCATCCGATGAGATCATCGTGGAACATGCGGGAGCCAACATGGGTATCCAGATCCCGCTGTTGGTTCTTGACCGGAGAACGTCTCGGTCATGTCTGCATGTCTCCCGAACCCGTAGGGTCTACACACTTAAGGTTCGATGACGCTAGGGTTATAAAGGAAGCTTGTATGTGGTTACCGAATGTTGTTTGGAGTCCCGGATGAGATCCCGGACGTCACGAGGAGTTTCGGAATGGTCCGGAGGTAAAGATTTATATATGGGAAGTCCTGTTTTGGTCACCGAAAGAGTTTCGGGTTTTATCGGTAGTGTACCGGGACCACCGGAGGGTCTCGGGGGTCCACCAAGTGGGGGCACCAACCCCAGAAGGTTGCGTGGGCCAAGAGTGGTGAGGGACCAGCCCCTTAGTGGGCTGGTGCGCCTCCCACAAGGCTCAAGGGGCGGCTAAGAGAAAAAAGGGGGAAACCCTAGGCTTAGATGGGCCTTAAGGCCCACCCTAGGGGCGCCACCCCTTCTCCCCTCTTGGCCGCCCCCCTTTGATCCCATCTAGGGCTGCCGCCCCCCCTAGGGGTGGGAACCCTAGAGGGGGCACAGCCCCTTCCCTTCCCCTATATATATGAGGCCTAAAGGGCTGCCCAAACATACATGTGATTCGATCCCTCCTTGGTGCAGCCCTGCGTCTCTTCTTCCTCCTCTCTTGCGGTGCTTGGCGAAGCCCTGCTGGATTGCCACGCTCCTCCATCATCACCATGCCGTTGTGCTGCTGCTGGATGGAGTCTTCCTCAACCTCTCCCTCTCTCCTTGCTGGATCAAGGCTTGGGAGACGTCACCGGGCTGTACGTGTGTTGAACGCGGAGGTGCCGTCCGTTCGGCACTTGGTCATCGGTGATTTGAATCACGACGAGTACGACTCCATCAACCCCGTTCACTTGAACGCTTCCGCTTAGCGATCTACAAGGGTATGTAGATGCACTCTCCTTCCCCTCGTTACTGGTTTCTCCATAGATAGATCTTGGTGACACGTAGGAAAATTTTGAATTTCTGCTACGTTCCCCAACAGTTGCATCATGAGCTAGGTCTATTGCGTAGATTCTTTGCACGAGTAGAACACAAAGTAGTTGTGGGCGTTGATTTTGTTCAATATGCTTACCGTTACTAGTCAATCTTCATTCGGCGGCATTGTGGGATGAAGCGGCCCGGACCGACCTTACACGTACTCTTACGTGAGACAGGTTCCACCGACTGACATGCACTAGTTGCATAAGGTGGCTAGTGGGTGCCAGTCTCTCCCACTTTAGTCGGATCGGATTCGATGAAAAGGGTCCTTATGAAGGGTAAATAGCAATTGACATATCACGTTGTGGTTTTGCGTAGGTAAGAAACGTTCTTGCTAGAAACCCATAGCAGCCACGTAAAACATGCAACAACAATTAGAGGACGTCTAACTTGTTTTTGCAGGGTATGCTATGTGATGTGATATGGCCAAAGGATGTGATGTATGATATATGTGATGTATGAGATGATCATGTTCTTGTAATAGGAATCACGACTTGCATGTCGATGAGTATGACAACCGGCAGGAGCCATAGGAGTTGTCTTAATTTATTTATGACCTGCGTGTCAACTTAAATCGTCATGTAATTACTTTACTTTATTGCTAAAGCATTAGCCATAGTAGTAGAAGTAATAGTTGACGTGACAACTTCATGAAGACACGATGATGGAGATCATGATGATGGAGATCATGGTGTCATGCCGGTGACGATGATGATCATGGAGCCCCGAAGATGGAGATCAAAAGGAGCAATATCATATTGGCCATATCATGTCACTATTTGATTACATGTGATGTTTATCATGTTTATACATCTTATTTGCTTAGAACGACGGTAGTAAATAAGATGATCCCTCATTAAAATTTCAAGAAGTGTTCTCCCCTAACTGTGCACCGTTGCTAAAGTTCGTCGTTTCGAAGCACCACGTGATGATCGGGTGTGATAGATCCTTACGTTCACATACAACGGGTGTAAGACAGTTTTACACATGCAAAACACTTAGGGTTAACTTGACGAGCCTAGCATGTACAGACATGGCCTCGGAACACAGAGACCGAAAGGTCGAGCATGAGTCGTATGGTAGATACGATCAACATGAAGATGTTCACCGATGATGACTAGTCCGTCTCACGTGATGATCGGACACGGCCTAGTTGACTCGGATCATGTAATCACTTAGATGACTAGAGGGATGTCTATCTGAGTGGGAGTTCATAAGATGAACTTGTTTATCCTGAACATAGTCAAAAGAACTTCGCAAATTATGTCATAGCTTACGCTTTAGTTCTACTGTGTTAGATACGTTCCTAGAGAAAATATAGTTGAAAGTTGATAGTAGCAATTATGCGGACAGTAGAAGGCTTATGTCGTTAATGCACCGCTCGGTGTGCTGGACCTCGAACGTGGTCTGTGGATGTTGCGAACATCCGACATACACGTTTTGATGACTACATGATAGTTCGGTAATGTTAAATGGTTTAGAATTGAGGCACCGAAGACATTTTTGAAATGTCGCGGAACATATGAGATGTTTCGAGGGCTGAAATTGGGATTTCAGGCTCGTGCCCACGTCAAGAGGTATAAGACCTCCGACGATTTTCTTAGCCTGCAAACTAAGGGAGAAAAGCTCAATCGTTGAGTTTGTGCTCAGATTGTCTGAGTACAACAATCACTTGAATCGAGTGGGAGTCGATCTTCCAGATAAGATAGTGACGTTTCTCCAAAGTCACTGCCACCAAGTCGTTAGAGCTTCGTGATGAACTATAACATATCAGGGATGGGTATGATGATCCTTGAAATATTCGCGATGTTTGACACCGCAAAAGTAGAAATCAAGGAGGAGCATCAATTATTGATGGTTAGTGAAACCAATAGTTTCAAGAAGGGCAAGGGTTGAACCCAAACCCGAGACTAAGTGCTTCTGTAATGAGGGGAACAGCTACTGGAGCAAAATTACCCTAGATACTTGGTAGATGAGAAGGCTGTCGATAGAAGTATATTGGATATACATTATGTGAATGTGTACTTTACTAGTACTCCTAGTAGCATCAGGGTATTAGATACCGGTTCGATTGCTAAGTGTTAGTAACTCGAAATAAAAGCTACGGAATAAACGGAGACTAGCTAAAGGTGAGCTGACGAGATGTGTTGGAAGTGCTTCCAAGGTTGATATGATCAAGCATCACACGCTCCCTCTACCATCGAGATTGGTGTTAAACCTAAATAATTGTTATTTGGTGTTTGCGTTGAGCATAGACATGATTGGATTATGTCTATCGCAATACGGTTATTCATTTAAGGAGAATAAAGGTTACTCTATTTATTTGAATAATACCTTCAATGGTCTTGCACCTAAAATGAATGGTTTATTGAATCTCGATCATAGTGATACACATGTTCATGCCAAAAGATATAAGATAGTAATGATAGTACCACCTACTTGTGGCACTGTCATGTAAGTCATATTGGTATAAAACGCATGAAGAAGCTCCATGTTGATGGATCTTTGAACTCACTCATTTCTGAAAAGATTGAGACATGTGAACCATGTCTATTGGTATATACGCATGAAGAAACTCCATGCAGATGGACCGTTTGGACTCACTTGATTTTGAATCGCTTGAGACATGCAAATCATACCATATGGGCAAGATGACTGAAAGCTTCGGTTTCAGTAAAATGGAACAAGAAAGCAACTTGTTGGAAGTAACACATTATGATGTGTGCAGTCCAATGAGTGCTGAGGCACGCAGTGGATATCGGTATGCTCTAACTTCACAGATGATTTGAGTAGATACTGAGCATATTTACTTGATGAAACACAAGTCTGAATTATTGAATGGTTCAAGTAATTTCAGAATGAAGTTGAATATCGTCGTGACAAGAGGATAAACTATCTATGATATGATCATAGAGATGAATATCTGAGTTGCGAGTTTGGTACACAATTGAGACATTGTGGAAATTGTTTCACAACTAATACCGCCTGGAACACCATAGTGTGATGGTGTGTCCGAACATCATAGTTGCACCCTATTGGATATAATGCATACCATGATGTCTCTTATCGAATTACCACTATCGTTCATGGGTTAAGCATTAGAGACAACTTCATTCACTTTAAATAGGGAACCACACAAATCCGTTGAGACGACACCGTATGAACTATGGTTTAGTGAAACCTAAGTTGTTGTTTCTTAAAAGTTTGGGGCTACGACGCTTATGTGAAAAAGTTTCAGGCTGATAAGCACGAACCCAAAGCGGATAAATGCATCTTCATAGACACCCAAAATAGTTGGGTATACCTCCTGTCTCAGATCCGAAAGCAATAGGGATTGTTTCTCAATCGGGTCCTTTCTCAGGAAAAGTTTCTCTCGAAAGAATTGAGTGGGAGGATGGTGGAGACTTGATGAGGTTATTGAACCGTCACTTCAACTAGTGTGTAGCAGGGCACAGGAATTGTTCCTATGGCACCTACACCAATTGAAGTGGAAGCTTATGATAGTGATCATGAAACTTAGGATCAAGCCACTCCCGAACCTCGTAGGATGACAAGAATGCGTACTACTTCAGAGTGGTACGTAATCCTGTCTTGGACGTCATGTTGCTAGACAACAATGAACCTACAAGCTATGAAGAGCCGATGGTGGGCCCGGATTCCGAAAAATGGCTCGAGGCCATAAAATCCGAGAGAGGATCCATGTATGAAAACAAAGTGTAGACTTTGAAAGAACTACTTGATGGTCGTAAGGCTGTTGGGCACATATGGATTTTAAAAGGAAGACAGACAATGATGGTAAGTGTCACCATTGAGAAAGCTCGACTTGTCGTTAAGGTGTTTCCCGACAAGTTCAAGGAGTTGAGTACGATGAGACTTTCTCACTCGTAGCGATGCTAAGAGTCTGTTGGAATTAGCAGGTACTGCATTATTTATGAAATCTTGCAGATGGGATGTCAAAATATCGTTTCCTTGTTCTTGAGGAAAGGTTGTATGTGATACAACCAGAAGATTTTGTCGATCCTGAAAGATGCTAACAAGTATGCAAAGCTCCAGCAATCCTTCTAAGGACTGGAGTAAGCATCTCGGAGTTGGAATGTACACGTTCATGAGATGATCAAAGATTTTGGGTTTACACAAAGTTTATGAGAAACTTGTATTTCCAAAGAAGTGAGTGGGAGCACTATAGAATTTCTGATGAGTATATGTTGTTGACATATTGATGATCAGAAATAATGTAGAATTTCTAGAAAGCATATAGGGTTATTTGAAAAGTGTTTTTCAATGGAAAACCTGGATTAGGCTGCTTAAACATTGAGCATCAAGATCTATAGGGATAGATCAAAACGCTTAATGGTACTTTCAAATGAGCACATACCTTGACATGATCTTGAAGGTGTTCAAGATGGATCAGTCAAGGAAGGAAGTTCTTGCCTGAGTTGTAAGGTACGAAGTTAAGACATAAAGCTCGACCACGGCAGAACAGAGAGAAAGGACGAAGGTCGTCCCCTATGCTTAGACATAGGCTCCATAGTATGCTATGCTGTGTACCGCACCTGACATGTGCCTTGCCACATGTCTGGCTAGAGGGTACGAAGGTGATCTAGGAGTAGATCACCAGATAGCGGTCAAAATTATCCTTAGAGGAATAAGGATATGTTTCTCGGTTATGGAGGTGATAAAGAGTTCGACATAAAGAGTTACGTCGATGCAAGCTTAACACCTATCCGGATAGCTCTGAGTAGAGATACCGGATACGTATAATGGAGCAACAATTTAGAATAGCTCCAAGTAGAACAGTTATTTGAAATGGCTCCAAATATAGCGTAGAGATTTGCGAAGTACATACGGATCTGAATGTGACAGACCCGTAGACTACAACCTCTCTCACAAGCAACATGATCAAACCCAGAACTCATTGAGTGTTAATCACATAGTGATGTGAACTAGATTATGAACTCTAGTAAACTCTTTGGATGTTGGTCACATGGCGATGTGACCTGTGAATGTTAATCACATGGCGATGTGAACGAGATTATTGACTCTAGTGCAAGTGGGAGACTGTTGGAAATATGCCCTAGAGGCAATAATAAATTGATTATTATTATATTTCCTTGTTCATGATAATCGTTTATTATCCATGCTAGAATTGTATCGATAGGAAACTCAGATACATGTGTGGATACATAGACAACACCGTGTCCCTAGTAAGCCTCTAGTTGACTAGCTCGTTGATCAATAGATGGTTACGGTTTCCTAACCATGGACATTGGATGTCATTGATAACGGGATCACATCATTAGAAGAATGATGTGATGGACAAGACCCAATCCTAAGCCTAGCACAAGATCATGTAGTTCGTATGCTAAAGCTTTTATAATGTCAAGTATCATTTCCTTAGACCATGAGATTGTGCAACTCCCGGATACCGTAGGAGTGCTTTGGGTGTGCCAAACGTCACAACGTAACTGGGTGGCTATAAAGGTACACTACAGGTATCTCTGAAAGTGTCTGTTGGGTTGGCACGAATCGAGACTGGGATTTGTCACTCCGTGTAAATGGAGAGGTATCTCTGGGCCCACTCGGTAGGACATCATCACAATGTGCACAATGTGATCAAGGAGTTGATCACGGGATGATGTGTTACGGAACGAGTAAAAGAGACTTGCCGGTAACGAGATTGAACAAGGTATCGACATACCGACGATCGAATCTTGGGCAAGTACTATACCGCTAGACAAAGGGAATTGTATACGAGATTGATTAAGTCCTTGACATCGTGGTTCATCCGATGAGATCATCGTGGAACATGCGGGAGCCAACATGGGTATCCAGATCCCGCTGTTGGTTATTGACCGGAGAACGTCTCGGTCATGTCTGCATGTCTCCCGAACCCGTAGGGTCTACACACTTAAGGTTCGATGACGCTAGGGTTATAAAGGAAGCTTGTATGTGGTTACCGAATGTTGTTTGGAGTCCCGGATGAGATCCCGGACGTCACGAGGAGTTCCGGAATGGTCCGGAGGTAAAGATTTATATATGGGAAGTCCTGTTTTGGTCACCGAAAGAGTTTCGGGTTTTATCGGTAGTGTACCGGGACCACCGGAGGGTCTCGGGGGTCCACCAAGTGGGGGCACCAACCCCAGAAGGTTGCGTGGGCCAAGAGTGGTGAGGGACCAGCCCCTTAGTGGGCTGGTGCGCCTCCCACAAGGCTCAAGGGGCGGCTAAGAGAAAAAAGGGGGAAACCCTAGGCTTAGATGGGCCTTAAGGCCCACCCTAGGGGCGCCACCCCTTCTCCCCTCTTGGCCGCCCCCCCTTTGATCCCATCTAGGGCTGCCGCCCCCCTAGGGGTGGGAACCCTAGAGGGGGCGCAGCCCCTTCCCTTCCCCTATATATATGAGGCCTAAAGGGCTGCCCAAACATACATGTGATTCGATCCCTCCTTGGTGCAGCCCTGCGTCTCTTCTTCCTCCTCTCTTGCGGTGCTTGGCGAAGCCCTGCTGGATTGCCACGCTCCTCCATCATCACCACGCCGTTGTGCTGCTGCTGGATGGAGTCTTCCTCAACCTCTCCCTCTCTCCTTGCTGGATCAAGGCTTGGGAGACGTCACCGGGCTATACGTGTGTTGAACGCGGAGGTGCCGTCCGTTCGGCACTTGGTCATCGGTGATTTGAATCACGACGAGTACGACTCCATCAACCCCGTTCACTTGAACGCTTCCGCTTAGCGATCTACAAGGGTATGTAGATGCACTCTCCTTCCCCTCGTTACTGGTTTCTCCATAGATAGATCTTGGTGACACGTAGGAAAATTTTGAATTTCTGCTACGTTCCCCAACAGTTGCATCATGAGCTAGGTCTATTGCGTAGATTCTTTGCACGAGTAGAACACAAAGTAGTTGTGGGCGTTGATTTTGTTCAATATGCTTACCGTTACTAGTCAATCTTCATTCGGCGGCATTGTGGGATGAAGCGGCCCGGACCGACCTTACACGTACTCTTACGTGAGACAGGTTCCACCGACTGACATGCACTAGTTGCATAAGGTGGCTAGTGGGTGCCAGTCTCTCCCACTTTAGTCGGATCGGATTCGATGAAAAGGGTCCTTATGAAGGGTAAATAGCAATTGACATATCACGTTGTGGTTTTGCGTAGGTAAGAAACGTTCTTGCTAGAAACCCATAGCAGCCACGTAAAACATGCAACAACAATTAGAGGACGTCTAACTTGTTTTTGCAGGGTATGCTATGTGATGTGATATGGCCAAAGGATGTGATGTATGATATATGTGATGTATGAGATGATCATGTTCTTGTAATAGGAATCACGACTTGCATGTCGATGAGTATGACAACCGGCAGGAGCCATAGGAGTTGTCTTAATTTATTTATGACCTGCGTGTCAACTTAAATCGTCATGTAATTACTTTACTTTATTGCTAAAGCATTAGCCATAGTAGTAGAAGTAATAGTTGACGTGACAACTTCATGAAGACACGATGATGGAGATCATGATGATGGAGATCATGGTGTCATGCCGGTGACGATGATGATCATGGAGCCCCGAAGATGGAGATCAAAAGGAGCAATATCATATTGGCCATATCATGTCACTATTTGATTACATGTGATGTTTATCATGTTTATACATCTTATTTGCTTAGAACGACGGTAGTAAATAAGATGATCCCTCATTAAAATTTCAAGAAGTGTTCTCCCCTAACTGTGCACCGTTGCTAAAGTTCGTCGTTTCGAAGCACCACGTGATGATCGGGTGTGATAGATCCTTACGTTCACATACAACGGGTGTAAGACAGTTTTACACATGCAAAACACTTAGGGTTAACTTGACGAGCCTAGCATGTACAGACATGGCCTCGGAACACAGAGACCGAAAGGTCGAGCATGAGTCGTATGGTAGATACGATCAACATGAAGATGTTCACCGATGATGACTAGTCCGTCTCACGTGATGATCGGACACGGCCTAGTTGACTCGGATCATGTAATCACTTAGATGACTAGAGGGATGTCTATCTGAGTGGGAGTTCATAAGATGAACTTGTTTATCCTGAACATAGTCAAAAGAACTTCGCAAATTATGTCATAGCTTACGCTTTAGTTCTACTGTGTTAGATACGTTCCTAGTGAAAATATAGTTGAAAGTTGATAGTAGCAATTATGCGGACAGTAGAAGGCTTATGTCGTTAATGCACCGCTCGGTGTGCTGGACCTCGAACGTGGTCTGTGGATGTTGCGAACATCCGACATACACGTTTTGATGACTACATGATAGTTCGGTAATGTTAAATGGTTTAGAATTGAGGCACCGAAGACATTTTTGAAATGTCGCGGAACATATGAGATGTTTCGAGGGCTGAAATTGGGATTTCAGGCTCGTGCCCACGTCAAGAGGTATAAGACCTCCGACGATTTTCTTAGCCTGCAAACTAAGGGAGAAAAGCTCAATCGTTGAGTTTGTGCTCAGATTGTCTGAGTACAACAATCACTTGAATCGAGTGGGAGTCGATCTTCCAGATAAGATAGTGACGTTTCTCCAAAGTCACTGCCACCAAGTCGTTAGAGCTTCGTGATGAACTATAACATATCAGGGATGGGTATGATGATCCTTGAAATATTCGCGATGTTTGACACCGCAAAAGTAGAAATCAAGGAGGAGCATCAATTATTGATGGTTAGTGAAACCAATAGTTTCAAGAAGGGCAAGGGTTGAACCCAAACCCGAGACTAAGTGCTTCTGTAATGAGGGGAACAGCTACTGGAGCAGAATTACCCTAGATACTTGGTAGATGAGAAGGCTGTCGATAGAAGTATATTGGATATACATTATGTGAATGTGTACTTTACTAGTACTCCTAGTAGCATCAGGGTATTAGATACTGGTTCGATTGCTAAGTGTTAGTAACTCGAAATAAAAGCTACGGAATAAACGGAGACTAGCTAAAGGTGAGCTGACGAGATGTGTTGGAAGTGCTTCCAAGGTTGATATGATCAAGCATCACACGCTCCCTCTACCATCGAGATTGGTGTTAAACCTAAATAATTGTTATTTGGTGTTTGCGTTGAGCATAGACATGATTGGATTATGTCTATCGCAATACGGTTATTCATTTAAGGAGAATAAAGGTTACTCTATTTATTTGAATAATACCTTCAATGGTCTTGCACCTAAAATGAATGGTTTATTGAATCTCGATCATAGTGATACACATGTTCATGCCAAAAGATATAAGATAGTAATGATAGTACCACCTACTTGTGGCACTGCCATGTAAGTCATATTGGTATAAAACGCATGAAGAAGCTCCATGTTGATGGATCTTTGAACTCACTCATTTCTGAAAAGATTGAGACATGTGAACCATGTCTATTGGTATATACGCATGAAGAAACTCCATGCAGATGGACCGTTTGGACTCACTTGATTTTGAATCGCTTGAGACATGCAAATCATACCATATGGGCAAGATGACTGAAAGCTTCGGTTTCAGTAAAATGGAACAAGAAAGCAACTTGTTGGAAGTAACACATTATGATGTGTGCAGTCCAATGAGTGCTGAGGCACGCAGTGGATATCGGTATGCTCTAACTTCACAGATGATTTGAGTAGATACTGAGCATATTTACTTGATGAAACACAAGTCTGAATTATTGAATGGTTCAAGTAATTTCAGAATGAAGTTGAATATCGTCGTGACAAGAGGATAAACTATCTATGATATGATCATAGAGATGAATATCTGAGTTGCGAGTTTGGTACACAATTGAGACATTGTGGAAATTGTTTCACAACTAATACCGCCTGGAACACCATAGTGTGATGGTGTGTCCGAACATCATAGTTGCACCCTATTGGATATAATGCATACCATGATGTCTCTTATCGAATTACCACTATCGTTCATGGGTTAAGCATTAGAGACAACTTCATTCACTTTAAATAGGGAACCACACAAATCCGTTGAGACGACACCGTATGAACTATGGTTTAGTGAAACATAAGTTGTTGTTTCTTAAAAGTTTGGGGCTACGACGCTTATGTGAAAAAGTTTCAGGCTGATAAGCACGAACCCAAAGCGGATAAATGCATCTTCATAGACACCCAAAATAGTTGGGTATACCTCCTGTCTCAGATCCGAAAGCAATAGGGATTGTTTCTCAATCGGGTCCTTTCTCGAGGAAAAGTTTCTCTCGAAAGAATTGAGTGGGAGGATGGTGGAGACTTGATGAGGTTATTGAACCGTCACTTCAACTAGTGTGTAGCAGGGCACAGGAATTGTTCCTATGGCACCTACACCAATTGAAGTGGAAGCTTATGATAGTGATCATGAAACTTAGGATCAAGCCACTCCCGAACCTCGTAGGATGACAAGAATGCGTACTACTTCAGAGTGGTACGTAATCCTGTCTTGGACGTCATGTTGCTAGACAACAATGAACCTACAAGCTATGAAGAGCCGATGGTGGGCCCGGATTCCGAAAAATGGCTCGAGGCCATAAAATCCGAGAGAGGATCCATGTATGAAAACAAAGTGTAGACTTTGAAAGAACTACTTGATGGTCGTAAGGCTGTTGGGCACATATGGATTTTAAAAGGAAGACAGACAATGATGGTAAGTGTCACCATTGAGAAAGCTCGACTTGTCGTTAAGGTGTTTCCCGACAAGTTCAAGGAGTTGAGTACGATGAGACTTTCTCACTCGTAGCGATGCTAAGAGTCTGTTGGAATTAGCAGGTACTGCATTATTTATGAAATCTTGCAGATGGGATGTCAAAATATCGTTTCCTTGTTCTTGAGGAAAGGTTGTATGTGATACAACCAGAAGATTTTGTCGATCCTGAAAGATGCTAACAAGTATGCAAAGCTCCAGCAATCCTTCTAAGGACTGGAGTAAGCATCTCGGAGTTGGAATGTACACGTTCATGAGATGATCAAAGATTTTGGGTTTACACAAAGTTTATGAGAAACTTGTATTTCCAAAGAAGTGAGTGGGAGCACTATAGAATTTCTGATGAGTATATGTTGTTGACATATTGATGATCAGAAATAATGTTGAATTTCTGGAAAGCATATAGGGTTATTTGAAAAGTGTTTTTCAATGGAAAACCTGGATTAGGCTGCTTAAACATTGAGCATCAAGATCTATAGGGATAGATCAAAACGCTTAATGGTACTTTCAAATGAGCACATACCTTGACATGATCTTGAAGGTGTTCAAGATGGATCAGTCAAGGAAGGAAGTTCTTGCCTGAGTTGTAAGGTACGAAGTTAAGACATAAAGCTCGACCACGGCAGAACAGAGAGAAAGGACGAAGGTCGTCCCCTATGCTTAGACATAGGCTCCATAGTATGCTATGCTGTGTACCGCACCTGACATGTGCCTTGCCACATGTCTGGCTAGAGGGTACGAAGGTGATCTAGGAGTAGATCACCAGATAGCGGTCAAAATTATCCTTAGAGGAATAAGGATATGTTTCTCGGTTATGGAGGTGATAAAGAGTTCGACATAAAGAGTTACGTCAATGCAAGCTTAACACCTATCCGGATAGCTCTGAGTAGAGATACCGGATACGTATAATGGAGCAACAATTTAGAATAGCTCCAAGTAGAACAGTTATTTGAAATGGCTCCAAATATAGCGTAGAGATTTGCGAAGTACATACCGATCTGAATGTGACAGACCCGTAGACTACAACCTCTCTCACAAGCAACATGATCAAACCCAGAACTCATTGAGTGTTAATCACATAGTGATGTGAACTAGATTATGAACTCTAGTAAACTCTTTGGATGTTGGTCACATGGCGATGTGACCTGTGAATGTTAATCACATGGCGATGTGAACTAGATTATTGACTCTAGTGCAAGTGGGAGACTGTTGGAAATATGCCCTAGAGGCAATAATAAATTGATTATTATTATATTTCCTTGTTCATGATAATCGTTTATTATCCATGCTAGAATTGTATCGATAGGAAACTCAGATACATGTGTGGATACATAGACAACACCGTGTCCCTAGTAAGCCTCTAGTTGACTAGCTCGTTGATCAATAGATGGTTACGGTTTCCTAACCATGGACATTGGATGTCATTGATAACGGGATCACATCATTAGAAGAATGATGTGATGGACAAGACCCAATCCTAAGCCTAGCACAAGATCATGTAGTTCGTATGCTAAAGCTTTTATAATGTCAAGTATCATTTCCTTAGACCATGAGATTGTGCAACTCCCGGATACCGTAGGAGTGCTTTGGGTGTGCCAAACGTCACAACGTAACTGGGTGGCTATAAAGGTACACTACAGGTATCTCTGAAAGTGTCTGTTGGGTTGGCACGAATCGAGACTGGGATTTGTCACTCCGTGTAAACGGAGAGGTATCTCTGGGCCCACTCGGTAGGACATCATCACAATGTGCACAATGTGATCAAGGAGTTGATCACGGGATGATGTGTTACGGAACGAGTAAAAGAGACTTGCCGGTAACGAGATTGAACAAGGTATCGACATACCGACGATCGAATCTCGGGCAAGTACTATACCGCTAGACAAAGGGAATTGTATACGAGATTGATTAAGTCCTTGACATCGTGGTTCATCCGATGAGATCATCGTGGAACATGCGGGAGCCAACATGGGTATCCAGATCCCGCTGTTGGTTATTGACCGGAGAACGTCTCGGTCATGTCTGCATGTCTCCCGAACCCGTAGGGTCTACACACTTAAGGTTCGATGACGCTAGGGTTATAAAGGAAGCTTGTATGTGGTTACTGAATGTTGTTCGGAGTCCCGGATGAGATCCCGGACATCACGAGGAGTTCCGGAATGGTCCGGAGGTAAAGATTTATATATGGGAAGTCCTGTTTTGGTCACCGAAAGAGTTTCGGGTTTTATCGGTAGTGTACCGGGACCACCGGAGGGTCTCGGGGGTCCACCAAGTGGGGGCACCAACCCCAGAAGGTTGCATGGGCCAAGAGTGGTGAGGGACCAGCCCCTTA
The DNA here is from genome assembly GCA_032464435.1 of Aegilops umbellulata. Classification (NCBI taxonomy): domain Eukaryota; kingdom Viridiplantae; phylum Streptophyta; class Magnoliopsida; order Poales; family Poaceae; genus Aegilops; species Aegilops umbellulata. The sequence continues at coordinate 387,818,216 of CP136054.1, read as the reverse complement.
GTGGGCTGGTGCGCCTCCCACAAGGCTCAAGGGGCGGCTAAGAGAAAAAAGGGGGAAACCCTAGGCTTAGATGGGCCTTAAGGCCCACCCTAGGGGCGCCACCCCTTCTCCCCTCTTGGCCGCCCCCCCTTTGATCCCATCTAGGGCTGCCGCCCCCCCTAGGGGTGGGAACCCTAGAGGGGGCGCAGCCCCTTCCCTTCCCCTATATATATGAGGCCTAAAGGGCTGCCCAAACATACATGTGATTCGATCCCTCCTTGGTGCAGCCCTGCGTCTCTTCTTCCTCCTCTCTTGCGGTGCTTGGCGAAGCCCTGCTGGATTGCCACGCTCCTCCATCATCACCATGCCGTTGTGCTGCTGCTGGATGGAGTCTTCCTCAACCTCTCCCTCTCTCCTTGCTGGATCAAGGCTTGGGAGACGTCACCGGGCTGTACGTGTGTTGAACGCGGAGGTGCCGTCCGTTCGGCACTTGGTCATCGGTGATTTGAATCACGACGAGTACGACTCCATCAACCCCGTTCACTTGAACGCTTCCGCTTAGCGATCTACAAGGGTATGTAGATGCACTCTCCTTCCCCTCGTTGTTGGTTTCTCCATAGATAGATCTTGGTGACACGTAGGAAAATTTTGAATTTCTGCTACGTTCCCCAACATGTTTATCTCCCTTACAGCCTTGCGCAGCTCCTGCGTTGAAATCGCAGGACAAAATACTTAACTATGGGAATATGGAACGGATGGGCAAGAAAAAGTGTCAGCTTACCCAGCTTGCAGGATTGTACATAGAAAATCCGCCCTTTGGATTGAAGCAGAGGAATTCCTCCTCTTCTCCCTTGTACAAAGTGGACAAGATCTTTGCTAGGGCAGCCACCGATTCCGGGCCCTTACTGCCGCAGCGGGTGGCGTCGTCCTCCCCGTTGAAATCCCACATGGGGTGGCCTCTATATTGAAGCGGCTGCACCCCCCGCATAATGCATATGGCCATGACCTCGATCATGGTCAATCCGGATTGAGCTAGCGACCTTATCCGACTCATCAGGTAAAGAACGTCCCTGTCATCTTCCTCCTAGGGGCTCCGTGGACGCCAGCTCAGGCGCTTCTTCAAAGGAGCGTTATCGAACTCAAGAAGGCCGATCCGAATAGGATCCGGGAAGGGAACGTCTTCTACATAAAACCATTCTGAAGGACAGTCTTCGGACGTCTTCTTTGGGGTTCCGGATAGATATCCGGTCCCGGCGATGCGCCACACTTCGGCTCCACCCACTTGATATATTGACCCCTTCTGAGAACGGGGCACAAGGCAGAACAACTTTTTCCACAGCGCGAAATGAGCCTCGCAGCCCAAAAACAGCTCGCAAAGGGCTACAAAGCCCGCAATATGCAGTATGGAGGCGGGTGTAAGGTTGTGCAACTGGAGGCCATAGAACTCCAGGAGCCCCCGGAGAAACGGATGAATTGGAAATCCGAGCCCTCTTATCAAATGAGGGACAAGGCATACCCGCTCTCCCTTGGAGGGATTGGGAAGGCTCTCCGCTTGCTCTCCGCCATTGTAGGTGGCGATCCCGGCTCGAACTGGGACCATGTACGCTGGGGGAAGAATCCCTTGGTTTGAAGCGTCACTAGTTTGCTGTGCGGGACGGAACATCTCTCCCAATCTCCAGGCTTGAGACTGGGGGAGCAAGTGGAGGAGCTGCGTCGATCGGCCATGATGGAATGGATCTCTGTCGGATGCGCTCCGATGAATGCTCGCCAAGGGAGGATGGTGTTATTTGGATTTGAATCCTCGTCTCTTTAATAGGCGGCTCATTCACATAGCTAGGAGGGCAAATGTAAAAACACCCTGGCTCTTCACATTCGCTTGACGCATGAAACATGGCCATTATTGGGCGTGGAAGCCAAGGAGCGCAACATTCACGAGAAGTCGGACACTATTTAACAGGTATACGGAATTTAGAGGAGAACCCGCCTTGCAATGCCGAAGACAATATGCGCGCCGGACTTATCGTCATTGAAGCCTGGTTCAGGGGCTACTGAGGGAGTCCTGGATTAGGGGGTGTTCGGATAGCCGGACTATAACCTTTGGCCGGACTGTTGGACTATGAAGATACAAGATTGAAGACTTCGTCCCGTGTACGGATAGGACTTTCCTTGGCGTGGAAGGCAAGCTTGGCAGTACGGATATGTAGATCTCCTTCCATTGTAACCGACTCTGTATAACCCTAGCCCCCTCCGATGTCTATATAAACCGGAGGGTTTAGTCCATAGGACAACGATAACAACAATCATACCAAAGGCTAGCTTCTAGGGTTTAGCCTCTCTGATCTCGTGGTAGATCTACTCTTGTACTACCCATATCATCAATATTAATCAAGCAGGAGTAGGGTTTTACCTCCATCGAGAGGGCCCGAACTTGGGTAAAAACATTGTGTCCCTTGTCTCCTGTTACCATCCGCCTAGACGCACAGTTCGGGACCCCCTACTCGAGATCCGCCGGGTTTGACACCGACAATGGCACTCGGGCCCTAATGACAAGCATTAAGCATAGCAAAGTCATAGCAACATCAATCTCAGAACATAGTGGATACTAGGGATCAAATCCTAACAAAACTAACTCGATTACCTGATAAATCTCATCCAACCCATCACCGTCCAGCAAGCCTACGATGGAATTACTCACGCACGGTGGTGAGCATCATGAAATTGGTGATGGAGGATGGTTGATGATGACGATGGCGACGGATTCCCCTCTCCGGAGCCCCGAACGGACTCCAGATCAGCCCTCGCGAGAGAATTTAGGGTTTGGCGGCGGCTCCGTATCGTAAAACGCGATGAATCCTTCTCTCTATTTTTTTCTCCCTGAACACGAATATATGGAGTTGGAGTTGAGGTCGGTGGACCCCTAGGGGGGCCACGAGGCAGGGGGCGCGCCCGGGGGGGCAGGCGCGCCCCTACCCTCGTGGAAAGTGTGTGGTCCCCCTGGCCTTGATTCTTTTGCCATTATTTTTTATTATTTCCATAAATAATCCCCGTGAAGTTTCAGGTCATCCCGAGAACTTTTGTTTTTGCACAAAGATAACAGAATGGCAATTCTGCTGAAAACAGCGTCAGTCCGGGTTAGTTCCATTCAAATCATGCAAGTTAGAGTCCAAAACAAGGGCAAAAGTGTTTGGAAAAATAGATACGACGGAGACGTATCAACTCCCCCAAGATTAAAACTTTGCTTGTCCTCAAGCAATTCAGTTGATAAACTGAAAGTGATGAAGAAAAACTTTTACAAACTCCGTTTGCTCTTGTTGTTGTAAATATGTAAAGCCAGCATTCAAGTTTTCAGCAAAGATTATGAACTAACCATATTCACAATAACTCTTAGGTCTCATGTTTACTCATATCAATGGCATAATCAACTAGCGAGCAATAATAATAAATCTCGGATGACAACACTTTCTCAAAACAATCAGAATATGATATAACAAGATGGTAGCTCGCTAGCCCTTTCTGAGACTGCAAAACATAAATGCAGAGCACCTTTAAAGATCAAGGACTGACTAGACATTATAATTCATGGTAAAAGAGATCCAGTCATAGTCATACCCAATATAAATTAATAGTAATGGATGCAAATGACAGCGGTGCTCTCCAGCTGGTGCTTTCTAATAAGAGGGTGATGACTCAACATAAAAGTAAATGCATAGGCCCTTTGCAGAGGGAAGCAGGGATTTGTAGAGGTTCTAGAGCTCGGTTTTGAAATAGAGATAAATAATATTTTGAGCGGCATACTTTCATTGTCAACATAACAACCGAGAGATGGCGATATCTTCCATGCTACGCACATTATAGGCGGTTCCCAAACAGAATGGTAAAGTTTATACTCCCCCTCCACCAACAAGCATCAATCCATGGCTTGCTCGAAATAACGAGTGGCTCCAACTAACAACAATCCCGGTGGAGTTTTGTTTGCAATTATTTTGATTTGATTTGCATAAAGCATGGGACTGAGCATCCCGGTGACCAGCCATTTTCTCGTGAGTGAGGAGCGGAGTCCACTCCTCTTGAGAATAACCCGCCTAACATGGAAGATACAGACAACCCTAGTTGATACACGAGCTATTCGAGCATACAAAACAGAATTTCATTTGAAGGTTTAGAGTTTGGCACATACAAATTTACTTGGAACGGCAGGTAGATACCGCATATATAGGAAGGTATAGTGGACTCATATGGAATAACTTTGGGGTTTAAGGGATTGGATGCACAAGCAGTATTCCCGCTTAGTACAAGTGAAGGCTAGCAAAAGACTGGGAAGTGACCAACTAGAGAGCGACAATAGTCATGAACATGCATTAAAATTAATGAACATTGAGTGCAAGCATTAGTAGGATATAATCCACCATGAACATAAATATCGTGAAGGCTATGTTGATTTGTTTCAACTACATGTGTGAACATTTGCCCAGTCAAGTCACTTAAATCATTCAAAGGAGGATACCACCCCATCATACCACATCACAACCATTTTAATAACATGTTGGCACGCAAGGTAAATCATTATAAACTCCTAGCTAATTAAGCACGGCATAAGCAACTACAATCTCTAATTGTCATTGCAAACATGTTTATTCATAATAGGCTGAATCAGGAACGATGAACTAATCATATTTACAAAAACAAGAGATGTCGAGTTCATACCAACTTCTCTCATCCCAATCAGTCCATCATATCTCGTCATAATTGCCTTTCACTTGCAGGACCGAACGGTGTGAATAATAATAATAGTGCACGTGCATTGGACTAAGCTGGAATCTGCAAGCATTCAATAAACAGGAGAAGACAAGGCAATATGGGCTCTTAGTTAAATCAACAATAATGCATATAAGAGCCACTTCAACAATTTTATCATGGTCTTCTCCTATCGACCCCCAAAGAAAAGAAAAAAATAAAACTATTTACACGGGAAAGCTCCCAACAAGCAAAAGAAGAACGGGAAATCTTTTTGGGTTTTCTTTTAATTATTACTACTACCGCAAGAAAATAAACTAGCTAAAAGTTGTTACTAATTTTTTGGTTTTTCTTAAGATTTTTCAAACACACAAGAAGAAAGCATAAAAAAAGGAAAATAAACTAACATGGATAATACAATGAAAAAGTATAAGCACCGACATCTAGCAATGAGTGTCTAAACATGAATGTAATGTCGGTGAGAAATACGTACTCCCCCAGGCTTAGGCTTTTGGCCTAAGTTGGTCTATGGCCACGGCTGGCCTGGCGGATATCCAAAGTTGTAGCTGGGGTCGTGCTGAGATGCAGCAGTTATTGCATCGTGGGCTGCAGTTTGGAGGCGAGCTATCTCAACCCTCCTCTTATACTCTTCCGCCTCCTCTCTTGTTATAAAATATCTCCCTTTTGCTTGAAAGTCAAAGAAAGTAGAAGCAGGGAGAGCGACGTGATAGGTGCGTCATCTGTCAAAGATTAGTCGGTACTGGAGGAACTGATCATTCCTCTCAACAAAATGATGACGAACCATAGCCTAATAATCCAAATAAGCAGGAGGCAACTCAATATCATCCTCACGTATGGTTACACCAAGAAAATTAGCTAAACGGGTTGCATAAATTCCACCAAAGAAATCTCCATTAAACTATTATTATGCAACCTACGTGCAACAATGGCTCCCAAATTATAATGTTTATTCCCTAACACAGCACTCCTGAGAACACTGAGGTCAGGGACACACATGTGACATGCTTCATCCTTACCATTTATGCACCTACCTATGAAGAGAGCAAAATAATGTATAGCAGGAAAATGAATGCTCCCTATGGTAGCTTGTGCTATGTCTCTAGATTCCCCCACAGTTATACTAGCAAGAAAATCTCTAAATTCATATTTGCGAGGTTCACTAGTGCTACCCCATTGTGGAAGTTTGCAAGCAGTGGTAAAATCTTCTAAGTCCATAGTATAAGAATTTTCATAAAGATCAAACATGACAGTTTGAGAATTGCGTGAAGATGAAAATTCAAACCTCCTCACAAAGGAACTAGTGAGATAGTGATACTGACGACACTTATCTGCCTCGAAGCTCACAAGATCAGCGTTACGCATATATGCGTTGTCGTGGTTCTAAGTCTGACAGTAGTGTAGGGGGGTAAGTATGGAGAGGCTAGACCTTAGCTATGCAGGAGTTGTAAGAACATGGGGTTTACGAGTTCAGGCCCTTCATGGAGGAAGTAATAGCCCTACGTCTCGGTGCCCAAAGGCGGTCGATTGGATTATGCGTGTAAGGATAACAGGGGTGTGAACCCTTGATACTGAGGAGGGGGGTGACTTATATAGAGTTCGCCAGGCCCCTCCAGCCCTCAGTAATGCAGGGTTTAAAGTACATTAAGGTTGGGCGTTACTGGTAACGCCCCTAATAAAGTGCTATAATGACCATAAGAGCTACTTAATAACCGACCGTTTGTGTGCGGAGTGACTGTAGAACTCCTTGCGATCGAGTGCTTTCTTCGTGGTCGAGTGATGGCGTCATGGTCGAGTGTCTTGAATCCGTCGAGTGGGATACCTCCAAGTCAATTAAAAGGTGACTTCTTGTAGGGATGTCCTTGGGTAGGGTACTTAGAACAGGTTCATGCCCCTACCCTAGGTACACAGCTTCATCATTAGCCCCCGAAAGGATCGAGGTTTGAGTGGGAAGAAGTTGGAGACCCTTCCGACTGGTTCTCTGTGTTACATGAGTGCCTTGTTTTGGATTAACCGTCACGGATGACGTCGTCAACCTCTTTCAGTCGCCTTGATCCATTCTAGGCCTTTCATCGAGTGAATTTCCTTGCTTGTGATATTCCGAGTGATGGCGCGAAAAGGATCTTCTGTCTGACGAATTGTTCTGCAACCCGCGGATTTTGCAGGATTTGAACTTCAGGAAGCGCGCGGGACGGGGGTGGCCGCAGTAATCGGATGTGATAAGGCGGAAGCTCCTCGATTTCCACGCCACTTTTTTCGCCACGTACTGCGCGCGCGTCTGCTGCGGGATTTGATGGGATAGCCCGGGCCTACCCGTCAGCCACTCGGAAGTGGCCTCTTATAAGCCGCAGGCTCGGGCTCTCAAACAATGTGCTCTCTCTTTTCCTTCTCCCTTCGCAAAGACTTCCGCCACCTCCGCTCTCACCCTAGCGCCGTAGGCCCGTTCGAGCTTCGCCGGCGACGATGGTGAAGGACAAGACGTCCGCTCTGGAGCACGCGAAGAAGGCGGCGGTGCAGGGGAAAGGGAAGAAGTCCGCTCGGGGTGGATCTTCTTCGAGGACTGCCCTGCCCAAGGGTTGGATCCAGGGCGACTGGATGCCGTCGGTGATTCAGCGGGAGGATCTTGACGATATGGTCGAGGGGGGAGTCATTTCTCACGAAGCTGCGCGTCTCCCGGGGGGAGAAGTCGAACCTCAGCCTCTGGACGGTGAGTGCGTCCTCCTCGCCACCCATATCGATCGCGGGTTTTCTCTGCCTCCTCATCCTTTTTTCCGGAGCTTTCTGAACTTCTTCGGAGCGCAGCTCCATCACTTCACTCCCAACTCCATTGTGTATCTTGCTGCTTTCGTTTCCTTGTGTGAGGGTTTCTTGGGTTGTCACCCCCATTGGGGGCTCTTTAAGCACATCTTCACTTGCCGCTCCCAATCGGTCAAGAAGGCCAAGTCGAGTGATGAAAGGACGCATGTGATCCAGCTGTGCGGGGGCATGGCGATTCGGACGAGAGGAAAAAGTTCTTTTCCATCTATCACTTTCCCTGAGTCGGTCCGTGGTTGGCAGTCGACCTGGTTTTACTGTAAAGACCAGGCGACCCCAGGATAGTCGACTGGGCTTCCCCCTTTCTCTCTGGACCACACCCAAAAACCTGCTTCTCTGAAAGTGGCGCCGGAAGAAAAGGCGCAAGTCAAAGTGCTGGTGGGTCGAGTGGTTCAGCTTGTCCGCGAGGGTGTGACCGGCATGGACTTGCTGGAGGTCTTCCTTTGGAGGCGCATCCAACCGCTTCAGGCTCATGACCACCCGATGTGGCTGTACGCGGGTCTTGAAGACACCACTCGGATTCACCCGGAGGAGGTCACTGACGAGATGTTGGAAGGGTGGTTGTCGAGCATCACGGGGAACAAAAACAACCCCCGAGGGGCCAGGAGGGTCCATCCACTCGACAACACATACGAATTGGACCAGGTCTGACCTTGTGTTCCTGAATGAGATCTTGCTTTCTTTAGCAGGCTGAGGAAGGGGAGGCGAGTGGAGGCGAAAGCGGAGACGAACATGGCGAGTGGGAATCTGATGGCGAAGGAGAGGGAGACAACGATGTTGACTCCAGCGAAGAGGAGGAGGAGGAAGTTGACCCCCCCCCCCCCCCCCCGCTCGGAGAGGCGATCCAAGCTTACACACGACCCTGCGCTGGAACGTGGTAAGGCGACTGCTCCTGTTGGACAGTCATCGAAACGCCCTCGGACCTCTTCTCCTACGCCGACTGAAAAGGCTCCCAAGCACCCACGAGCGACGCCGTCCAAGCCGTCCAAGGCTCTGCCCAAGATGAAGATGACTGTCCCCACCATTTCTGGGTAATAATAAGACTTGTTTTCCTTTGTCGACCGTGAACAGGTCCTTGGTCGATTCGTTGAGCCAACTGACTGACTTCCAAAATCTGCAGTGCTGCTACTTCTGAGATCTCCGCCAAGGACGAAGATCAAGAGATGGAAGATGCTGTTACTTCCAACCCAGGTACGATCACTAATGTTCTGCCTGGAGTCGACTGGATATTTCTTGTAACTCTGGTCGACTGACTTTTCTTGCAGCTCCTCCTCATGTTATCAACCTACCGGATGACGAAGACGACGTGCCGTTGAGAGTGAGAAGGAACCGGAGGGCGTCGACTGGCAAGGCCTCCCAATCTGCTCCAGCGTCTGAGGCTGTAGCTCGGGACGGTGGTGCTGCCACTCAAACTTCTGTGACTTTCGCTGAACCTCTGACGAGCGTGCGTCCTTCGACGTCGACTGCAAATCCGCCTTCGCTTTTTGCTACATACCCTGTCCCAGAGGACCAAGTGGGTGCCGCAAAAGAGGCTATACGCCAGGCGGAAATCATGATGGAGCAAGTGAAAGTGGTTCGGGATGCCAGCCAAGCAGCGTATGACGCGAGTTCGGCTCTTCAGAGCAACATCCAGGTCAGTCGACTCAACACTTGGCCTGTTATAACATGCTGTTTGAAGAATCTCTTTTCCGAAGATCTTTATATCTGTACACCCACTGGGTGTGTCTGTCAACTTTTGGACGAGTGGGGGCATGCTAAGTGCACCCACTGGGTGTAGTCCCCGAGACTACGGTGGACTGCTCGCAGTCGACTGTAGTCTTTATATTGCGTTGCTGTAGTTGTACTTCTTCACTCGGTCTGGTCAGGTCATGTCGAATGGAACTGTATCCGGTCGACTGCGGGCAGTCGACTTTTTTTTTTGGTCGAACCAGTGGGGGCACGCTGAGTGCACCCACTGGGTGTAGTCCCCGAGACTGCTGTCGAATGTTTTGATTCGGTTGCAGTCTTAGAAACGCCACCATTGTCTCTTGGTCACTCGGAAGTAACCTATCTTTGACGTTTGTCGACTGGTTCTTCGCAGAAATCCTGTGAACTTGTGGCTCGCTTCACTGAGTTGGAGAACCAATAGATCCAGCTTAACCTTGACTTGAAACTTGCTCAAGAGAACCTGCAGAAGGCGCGAGAAGAAGCAAAAGGTATGGCTGGTGAGGTCCTTCATTCTTGACGAGTGACTTTTCTTTCTTGTCCGTTCCTGATGTTGATCCTACTCGACATGCCGCAGATAAACTGGAAGAAGCTCTGAAGAAGAAGGATCAAGATCTTGCTGAAGCGCAGAAGGAGGCCTTGAATAAAACGAAGCTTGCCGAAGAAAAGCTGGCCTCAGTCGATACTCTTGAAAAGGAGAACTCCAGACTGAAGGCTGCTCTTGACGCAGCTAATAAGGAGGTCAGCCGACTGAAGAACGACAAGATCGCTCTGAATGACAAAGCAAGCGAGCTGGCGGGGAAGAAGAACGATCTTGAGGTTTATCTCGGGGGGCTCGCCAAGAAGTTGTTCATCATGCTTGAGGGTAACAATCTTCACCTGACTGGCTTGCAGTAACTAAACTCGTGTAGAGCCATTGTCTTATTCCTGAATTGTATTTGCAGAATTCTGCCAGAACTTTGAAGAGGAGACCAGTCGAGTGGAGCCAGGCTTGGATCCCGCCAATTCTCTCGTAAAGGATGAGGCTGCTATGAACGTGCTCCAACTGGAGTCTCGTATTGCCAGCGTGGTTGACTACCTGGCCCGACAGAAGGTTGCAGTGTCGCGGATCGACACGTCTCTCTGGCCCAGGGCGACGCTTTCGAATGATCTCGAGTCCCTGATGACTCGACTGAATGACGTCCCTGGTCGAGTGAAGGAATGGAAGAAGTCCTCTGCAAGGTGTGGTGCTGATGTTGCTCTGTCTCTGGTTCGCGTCCATTTCAAGGAGGTGCGAGAGGATAAGTTGGTTGCCATTCAGGTTGCCAATACTAGGAAGCTCAGCTTTCAAGACTTCATGGAGACTTTCATTGCTGCTGCCACCCGTATCGCAGACGGGATTGATTTGGATGAGTTCGCCGCCCCTTCCAGCCCTCCGCCTGAGGAATGAAAAACTTTAATGCTTCACTTTGAATTTGCCTCGGAATGCCGAGTAGATTTTGTAATCGATAAACTCTGTCGAGCCGAGGGCTCGAGTACTTTGATCTGAGGTCCGGGACCTTTGGATCTTATCTGAACTTGATTTATCGTCGAATATCTTCATGAATTATCTGTCGAGTGGAACTTGATCTTCACTCTAAATAACCTCGTATTTGTGGTGCAGCTCCGAAGGAGAAGGTAACAGTCACTTAGGCGAGCACTGGGCTGCAGCTAAGTCTCTGAGTGGGAGGTTTGCTCTCCACTCGGTAGAGTTTTTACACACTTAGGCGAGCACTGGGCTGCAGCTAAGCCTCCGAGTGGGAGGTTTGCTCTCCACGTAGGATTTTTAAACACTTAGGCGAGCACTAGGCTGCAGCTAAGCCTCCGAGTGGGAGGTTTGCTCTCCACTCGGTAGGATTTTTAAACACTTAGGCGAGCACTGGGCTGCAGCTAAGCCTCCGAGTGGGAGGTTTGCTCTCCACTCGGTAGGATTTTTAAACACTTAGGCGAGCACTGAGCTGCAGCTAGGCCCCCGAGTGGGAGTCTGGCTCTCCACTCGGTAGGATTTTTAAATACTTAGGCGAGTACTTGGACTGCAGCTAAGCCCCCGAGTGGGAGTCTGGCTCTCCACTCGGTAGGATTTTTAAACACTTAGGCGAGCACTGGGCTGCAGCTAAGCCCTCGAGTGGGAGTCTGGCTCTCCACTCGGTAGGATTTTTAAACACTTAGGCGAGCACCGGGCTGCAGCTAAGCCCCCGAGTGGGAGTCTGGCTCTCCACTCGGTAGGATTTTTAAACACTTAGGCGAGCACTGGGCTGCAGCTAAGCCCCCGAGTGGGAGTCTGGCTCTCCACTCGGTAGGATTTTTAAATACTTAGGCAAGTACTTGGACTGCAGCTAAGCCCCCGAGTGGGAGTCTGGCTCTCCACTCGGTAGGATTTTTAAATACTTAGGCGAGTACTTGGCCAGCAGCTAAGCCCCCGAGTGGGAGTCTGGATCTCCACTCGGTAGGATTTTTAAACACTTAGGCGAGCACTGGGCTGCAGCTAAGCCCCCGAGTGGGAGTCTGGCTCTCCACTCGGTAGGATTTTTAAACACTTAGGCGAGCACTGGGCTGCAGCTAAGCCCCCGAGTGGGAGTCTGGCTCTCTACTCGGTAGGATTTTTAAACACTTAGGCGAGCACTGGGCTGCAGCTAAGCCCCCGAGTGGGAGTCTGGCTCTCCACTCGGTAGGATTTTTAAACACTTAGGCGAGCACTGGGCTGCAGCTAAGCCCCCGAGTGGGAGTCTGGCTCTCCACTCGGTAGGATTTTTAAACACTTAGGCGAGCACTGGGCTGCAGCTAAGCCCCCGAGTGGGAGTCTGGCTCTCCACTCGGTAGGATTTTTAAACACTTAGGCGAGCACTGGGCTGCAGCTAAGCCCCCGAGTGGGAGTCTGGCTCTCCACTCAGTAGGATTTTTAAACACTTAGGCGAGCACTGGGCTGCAGCTAAGCCCCCGAGTGGGAGTCTGGCTCACCACTCGGTAGGATTTTTAAACACTTAGGCAAGCACTGGGCTGCAGCTAAGCCCCCGAGTGGGAGTCTGGCTCACCACTCGGTAGGATTTTTTTTGCAAACTTAGGCGAAACGAATTCGCGGCTAAGTCACCCACTGGGGGATTTCATACGTAAACAAAAGTGACAGCAATTACTGGAGAAACTGGAACACACTTGTCTTTGATAAAAGTAAACTACAGAGGTTTTTCTTATTACATCTCATCCGAGTGAGAATTCAAGTGTAAAATGGGCGGAGTAGCTCCGCATTCCAAGCTCGTGGCTCGTCGATCCGATGATCAACATTGTAGAGGTGATATGCTCCATTGTGGAGGACTCTGGTGACGATGAAGGGGCCTTCCCAAGTAGGAGCGAGTTTGTGTGGTTTCTGTTGATCCACTCGGAGGACCAAATCTCCTTCTTGGAAGGCTCGACTCTTCACATTTCTGGCATGGAATCGACGCAAGTCTTGCTGATAAATGGTCGATCTGATCATAGCCATTTCCCTCTCCTCCTCTAGGAGGTCGACTGCGTCTTGCCGGGCTTGCTCTGCTTCATCTTCGGTATAAAGCTCGAGTCGGGGCGCATTGTGAAGTAGATCACTCGGCAGGACTGCTTCGGCTCTGTAAACCAGAAAGAACGGAGTTCTTCCAGTCGACCGGTTCGGGGTGGTCCTCAATCCCCACAGAACTGACGAAAGCTCGTCGACCCAAGCGCCTGCTGCGTGCTTGAGATCACGCATCAGTCGAGGCTTTAGTCCTTTGAGAATCAGACCGTTTGCCCTTTCAGCTTGTCCATTCGACTGGGGATGTGCGACCGACGCGTAGTCGACTCGTGTGCCTTGAGAGGCGCAAAAAGCTCTGAACTTGTCTGAATCGAAGTTTGGCCCATTGTCCGTGATGATGCTGTGTGGGACTCCATATCTGAATGTTAACTCCCTGATGAAACTGATAGCAGTGCTAGCATCCAGATTCTTGATAGGCTTAGCTTCAATCCACTTGGTAAACTTGTCGACTGCTACGAGCACATGTGTGAATCCGCTCCTACCTGTTCTCAGTGGTCCAACCATGTCCAGTCCCCAAACAGCGAAGGGCCAGACGAGTGGAATGGTCTTCAGGGCTGATGCTGGCTTGTGCGACATGTTGGAGTAAAACTGGCAGCCTTCACACCTGTCGACTATCTCTTTCGCCATTTCATTTGCCCTGGGCCAGTAAAAACCCGCTCGGTATGCTTTAGCCACAATGGTCCGAGAGGACGCATGGTGACCACAGGTCCCTGAGTAGATATCATCAAGGATTATCTGACCTTCTTCTGGCGTTATACACTTCTGACCGATTCCAGTCGCACTTTCTCTATACAACTGTCCTTTTATGACTGTGATGGCTTTGGATCGACGGACGATCTGTCGAGCCTCTTCCTCGTCCTGTGGGAGTTCTTTCCTCAAGATATACGCGATGTATGGTATCGTCCAATCAGGAGTGATTACCAAAACTTTCATGATTAAGTCGACCACAGCAGGAATTTCGACTTCAGTCGGATCTGTGGCACTTTTCGGCTGCGGGGCTTCTTCTGTAAAAGGATCCTCCTGGAATGACGGTGAGTGGATGTGCTCCAAAAACACATTGCTGGGAATGGCTTCTCTCTTGGAGCCTATCTTTGCCAAATCATCAGCTGCTTGATTTTTCAGTCGGGGGATGTGATGAAGCTCTAACCCCTCGAACTTCTTTTCCAACTTTCTTACTGCACTGCAATAACCAGTCATAGCTGAGCTTCTGACGTCCCACTCCTTCATCACCTGATTAACCACCAAATCTGAGTCGCCATAGACCATGAGGCGACAGACGCCGAGTGAAATGGCCATGCGCAACCCATACAAAAGTGCTTCATATTCTGCTTCATTATTGGAGGAATCAAAGTGAATCTCGAGAACGTATCTGAGCTTATCTCCTCGGGGGGAGACCAATACTACCCCAGCACCGGAACCATTCAACATCTTAGATCCATCGAAGAACATGGTCCAGTGCTCTGAGTGAACTTGAGTCGGAAGTTGCTGTTCAATCCACTCGGCGACGAAATCTGCAATTGCTTGGGACTTGATAGCCTTCTTTGCCTCAAACTTGATATCTAAAGGAAGGAGTTCAATCGCCCACTTTGCCACTCGACCAGTTGCATCTCTGTTGTGCAGAATATCTGACAGTGGGGCGTCGCTGATGACTCTAATGGAATGATCAGAGAAGTAGTGTGCAACCTTCTTCGTGGTCATGTAAATCCCATATACAAGCTTCTGGTAATGGGGATATCTTTGCTTTGAAGGAGTCAACACTTCGGACACATAATATACTGGGCACTAAACTCTAAAGGCCTTTCCTTCTTCTTCCCGCTCGACCGTAAGTACCGTACTGACAACTTGTCCCATGGCTGCAATGTAAAGCAGCAAAGGCTCTTTACTGATTGGGGCAGCAAGCACCAGCTGGGTGGAGAGCAGAGCTTTGAGGTCTGCAAATGCTGCATCAGCTTCTGGAGTCCACTCGAACTTGTCAGACTTCTTCATCAGTCGGTAAAGAGGCAACGTCTTTTCACCGAGATGAGAAATGAATCGACTTAGAGCGGCCAAGCAACCTGTAAGCTTTTGGACATCGTGCACACGCACAGGATGCTTCATCCGGAGTATGGTGCCAACTTTTTCAGGATTGGCGTCGATTCCTCGTTCGGAAACGAGAAAACCAAGTAACTTTCCACCTGGAACTCCGAATGTGCACTTTGATGGATTGAGCTTGATATCATACCTCCTGAGGTTGGCAAAGGTTTCAGCAAGGTCAGTCAGTAGGTCGGAACCTTTCCGTGACTTGACCACAATATCATCCATGTATGCTTCCACGTTCCGACTGATCTGAGTGAGCAAACACTTCTGAATCATCCTCATGAACGTGGCTCCAGCATTCTTGAGACCGAAGGGCATGGTAACATAACAGAAGCACCCAAATGGAGTGATGAAAGCTGTTTTGATCTCGTCGGGTCCATACAGACGGATCTGATGGTACCCTGAATAGGCGTCTAGAAAAGACAAACGCTCACACCCCGCGGTCGAGTCGACTATCTGGTCGATGCGGGGGAGAGGGAAATGATCTTTCGGGCAGGCCCGATTGATATGCTTAAAGTCGATGCACATGCGAAGCGACTTGTCCTTCTTGGGGACCATGACAACATTGGTGAGCCACTCGGAGTGGTAAATCTCTCTGATGAATTCTGCTGCTAGTAGCCGAGCCACCTCCTCGCCAATGGCTTTCCTTTTCTGGACGGCGGACCGTCGAAGATGTTCTTTTACAGGCTTAAATTTCGGGTCGACTCGCAGACGGTGCTCAGCCAGTCCCCTGGGAACTCCAGGCATGTCAGAAGGATTTCATGCGAAGATGTCCTAGTTCTCACGGAGGAACTGGACGAGCGCTTCTTCCTATTTGGAATCGAGCGTCGTTGAGATGTGAGTCGGAGCTGCACTGGGATCGGTCGGGTGAATGTGAACTGGCTTCGTCTTACCGGACGACTGAAATGCTGACTCCGAAGCAGGCTTCTTGGCTCGTAGCAATTCACTCGGATCTGCAGTCTTCTGGTACTCCTGCAACTCGACCACTGCCATCTGGGCGTCAGCAATCTTTGAACCCTTCTGAAAACACTCTTCTGCTTTCTTCCGGTTGCCCGTAACAGTGACCACACCTCTAGGGCCAGGCATCTTCAATTTGAGATACACGTAACATGGTCGAGCCATGAAGCGTGCATAAGCTGGTCTGCCCAAAATAGCATGATAAGCACTTTGGAAGTCCACAACCTCGAATGTCAACTTTTCCTTGCGGTCATTCTTCGAATCACCGAAAACCACATCAAGAGCAATCTGGCCGAGTGACTCGGCTTTCTTCCCGGGAATGACTCCATGGAAGCTCATGTTACTGGTACTGAGCCTGGACATCGGAATGCCCATCCCTTTCAACGTTTCTGCATACAGAATGTTCAGGCCGCTGCCACCATCCATCAGGACTTTTGTCAGTTGAGTGCCTTGGACAACTGGGTCGACCACCAAAGCTTACCTCCCAGGGGTGGCAATGTGCGTGGGGTGATCGGACTGGTCGAATGTGATGGCAGTCTGAGACCACTTCATGTAACTGGGTGTTGCTGGGGCAACCATGTTTACCTCACGGTTAATGACTTTTAGTCGACTTTTGCTTTCAACATCAGCAAAAATCATCAAGGTGGAATTGACTTGGGGGTATCCATCGTCGCTATATTCCTTGTCCTCAACTTTGTCCGACTCTTTTTCCTTGTCTTTGGACTGTTTGCCTTGAAACTGCTGGATCAGGAGCCGACACTGTCGGGTGGTATGCTTTGGGTAAACGAGTTTACCCTCCTCATCTTTCTTGGTGTGAATGTGACACGGTAGATCCAAAACATCATTTCCATCTTGATCTTTCACTTTCTTGGGGTTCCAAGGCCCCTTGGGTTTTCCCTTGAATTTTCCCTGGGTTACGGCCAGGGCCTCCCCAGGAGCGGTTGGCTCAGCCTTCCGCTTCTGTTTTCGACTGGAGTTGCCTCCGGTTTCCTGGGCGACTGCCTTCTGCTTGCCGCTTTGGAGTCGGTCTTCATCTTCACCATTAGCGTATTTGGTGGCGATTTCCATCATCCGATTCAGAGACATTTCTCCGGTCCGGCCGAACTTCAGATTCAACTCTCTGTTCTTGACGCCTTCTTTAAAGGCACAAACTGCTTGGTGATCTGGTACATTCTCCACTGTGTGATGCAAAGTGATCCACCTCTGGATGTAATCCCTCAGAGTTTCATTCGGTTTTTGCACGAAAGACCACAATTCTGTGAGGCCGGCTGGTCGCTTGCATGTCCCTTCAAAGGTTGTGACAAACACTCGGGAGAGGTCCTCCCAAGTGTAGATGTTGTTGGGTGCTAACTGATTCAGCCACGCTCTGGCTGAGCCCTCTAATAGGAGAGGCAAATGCTTCATAGCCACCTCATCGTTGCCACCGCCAATCTGGACAGCCACTCGGTAATCTTCGAGCCAAGTATCAGGCTTAGACTCACCGGTGAACTTGCTGACTCCAGTCGCCAACCTGAAATTGGGAGGAATCACTGCGGCTCTGATGGCTCGACTGAAACACTCCGGCCCTGAGACATGTACTCTGCTGCTGGTAGGTGCATCTCTGTCGTGGCCTTCTCGATGAGCTCTGTTCCTGTCGACCAAACTTTGAACGAGGATGGATCTCGCATCAAAGCCTGGTTCCCTGGGGTCGACCGGAATCCTCGGCCCAACACTGTGAGGGCGTATGTCATCCTGCTGTCGAGGCGCATGTGACCCACTCCTCGGGGGAGGGGTTGGCACTCGACGCTGATCATCGCGATCGAGTCGGTGATCATACTGCTCATTTCTTCTGTATTGATCGTGTCGGTCTCCACGTCCTTCACGCCTCGGGGGCGATCTTGGGCTGTGAGCTGACTGCACTGTATCCGCTGCAACAGACCGACTGTGGATCCTATTCCGTGACTGAGAAACAGCGGAATTCTGGTTTCCTGCTGCCCGGAGCAACGCTCTGATCTGCAACAAGCCCCTGCCAGCCTCTTACTGGGAGGGCTGAATTGATTCTGCTATTCGGGCCGCGGCTGCCAAATTCTGAACGGGATTTCGATATACCTGCGTAGGCGGGAAGAGCTGACGTCGACTGGACTCGGGAGCCCGCTGACGCGCTCTCTCGTCGAGTGTTCGCTGGAGATTCTCCAGTCGAGTGCGCTCGGCCAAGTTAGCCAAGCGCGCGTCCTCCAAGGCTCGGGCCTCGGGGGTTTCTCCAATGATAGGAGTGTGGAGTGCATCCATGTTCCAGCGGTGAAGCTCCTCTCGCTGCAGCGACGTGAGAGGCCCGGGGAGATATTCTTCGTGGGGATGCGCCGAGTCGTCCCCACCCGCGCCTCCGTTGGTACGGGGAAAACCAGGAGGGCTGCGCGTCTCGTCAATTGCCAAAACCTCAGCCGCAGGGTCACTGCTGTCGCATTCGGATGCGGTCTCTGCGGAGCCAGTCGACAGGTCGAACAGGCCGTAGAGAGATTCGCCGGGCTCGATTGCCGCGACCTGAGGGATGGCCGACTGGCGAGCCACCACATGCCTCACCCACCTCTGAAGCCTCGATCGACCGGAGCGCTTGAGTCGGCGAGAGACAAGGTGGGGAGATGAAACGGGAGCCGACCGATACTGGGTCGACGGCTGCCGCAGGAGGACGCCACGAACACATGCGCGGAAGTGCGTCGCCCCGCGGACTGGGAGCGCGTCGATGTCGAGTGGAGCCTCCTGAAGCCAAGCGGAGTCGTCGGCGATGAACGTGAGCGCGCCGAGACGGATCTCGTGGCCCTCCACCAAAACTCCGCACGAAACCATGATCAAGGAGATCGGAAAAATCGCAACTCCTACAATCAAGCGCTAAGATTCCTACCCCAAGGTGGGCGCCAACTGTCGTGGTTCTAAGTCTGACAGTAGTGTAGGGGGGTAAGTATGGAGAGGCTAGATCTTAGCTATGCAGGAGTTGTAAGAACACGGGGTTTACGAGTTCAGGCCCTTCACGGAGGAAGTAATAGCCCTACGTCTCGGTGCCCAGAGGCGGTCGATTGGATTATGCGTGTAAGGATAACAGGGGTGCGAACCCTTGATACTGAGGAGGGGGTGGCTTATATAGAGTTTGCCAGGCCCCTCCAGCCCTCATTAATGCAGGGTTTAAAGTACATTAAGGTTGGGCGTTACTGGTAACGCCCCTAATAAAGTGCTATAATGACCATAAGAGCTACTTAATAACCGACCGTTTGTGTGCGGAGTGACTGTAGAACTCCTTGCGGTCGAGTGCTTTCTTCGTGGTTGAGTGATAGCGTCATGGTCGAGTGTCTTGAATCCGTCGAGTGGGATACCTCCAAGTCGATTGAAAGGTGACTTCTTGTAGGGATGTCCTTGGGTAGGGTACTTAGAACAGGTTCATGCCCCTACCCTAGGTACATAGCTTCATCATGCGTTAAATTCTTCCTTGATTCCTGCTTGATCCATGAAGTCCTCTGAAGGCCATTCACAAGCCCGTACTGGAGCGTCCCTTGGTGGTTCATCGTCGGCATCGCACATTGCGAGCCTGGTTCCTTGCTTCCTTGAAGGGCCACCTTGGTACATTTTCCTAAACATATTTCTTCCTCTGAAAATTTCTGAAATTTTTAGTAACTTCAAATAAAAGTAAACCAAACTCAACAAAATTGATAGCAACTACTCCTACAGGTGCCTAGAGACTATATCATGCATTAGAACTACTTGGAACCATATAAATTTGACATGCAAACTCAAGAACATGGTCACCTAGGCAGCACAAATTTGCAATGAATAAATCACTAGAACAAAAACTAATTGAACCAATGGAGGAGTCACATACCAAGGATCAAACCCCCAAAGCAGTTTTGTGAGAGGTGCTTTGAGCAAGGAGATCAAAAATCGCAGCAAAATGAGCTAGAACTCGTGCTTGAGCTGGTTGGTGATTTTTTTGGGAGGAAGAAGAAGTATGTGGGTGCAGGAATAAGTGGAGGGGAGCCACCATGGGCCCACGAGGCAGGGGGTGCGCCCTGGACCCTCGTGGCCAGGTGCCAGCTCCCCTGATGTGTTCTCAGTGCCAGATATTCTCAAATATTCCAAAAAAAATCATATTTCAACTTCAGGGCATTTGAAGAACTTTTATTTTCAGGGTATTTTTTATTGCACAAATAATTCAGAAAACAGACCGAAAATACTATTTTTTTACTTTATTTCAACTAAATAACAGAAAGTAAAAGGAGGGTATAGAAGGTTGTGCCTTCTAACTTCATCCATCTCATGCTCATCAAAAGGAATCCACCAACAAGGTTGATCAAGTCTTGTTAACAAACTCATTCCGGCTAACATGGAACCGAAGAAATTTCGAAAAACACTATGTTACGTCAACGGGGATATGCACATCCCCAATAATAAGAATATCATATTTCTTCTTGATAGTAGGTAGAGGAAATTCTAAACCTCCAAAAATAATCGATGGAGTTTTTCCAATAGAGTTTATACTATGAACTTGAGGTTGTTTCCTCGGAAAGTGTACCGTATGCTCATTACCATTAACATGAAAAGTGACATTTCCCTTGTTGCAATCAATAACAACCCCTGCAGTATTCAAAAAGGGTCTTCCAAGAATAATAGACATACTATCATCCTAGGGAATATCAAGAATAACAAAGTCTGTTAAAATAGTAACATTTGCAACCACAACAGGCACATCCTCACAAATACCGACAGGTATAGCAGTTGATTTATCAGCCATTGGCAAAGATACTTCAGTAGGTGTCAGCTTATTCAAGTCAAGTCTATGATATAAAGAGAGAGTCATAACACTAACACCGGCTCCAAGATCACATAAAGCAGTTCTAACATAGTTTCTTTTAATGGAGCATGGTATAGTTGGTATTCCTGGATCTCCTAGTTTCTTAGGTATTACACCCTTGAAAGTGTAATTAGCAAGCATGGTGGAAATTTCAGCTTTCGGTATCTTTCTTTTATTAGTAACAATTTCTTTCATATACTTATCATAAGGATTCATTTTGAGCATATCAGTCAAACGTATATGCAAGAAGATAGGTCTAATCATTTCAGCAAAGCGCTCAAAATCCTCATCATCCTTTTTCTTGGATGGTTTAGGAGGAAAGGGCATGGGTTTCTAAACCCAAGGTTCTCTTTCCTTACGTGTTTCCTAGCAACAAAGTCTCTCTTATCACAACGTTGATTCTTTGATTATGGGTTATCAAGATCAACAACAGGTTCAATTTCTACATCATTATCATTGCTAGGTTGAGCATCAGCATGAACATCATCATTAATATTATCACTAGGTTCATGTTCATTACCAGATTGTGTTTCAGCATCAGAGATAGAAATATCATTGGGATTCTCAGGTGTGTCAGCAACAGGTTCACTAGAAGCATGCAAAGTCCTATCATTTTTCTTTTTCTTCTTTTTAGAAGGACTAGGTGCATCTAAATTATTTCTCTGAGAATCCTGCTCAATTCTCTTAGGGTGGCCTTCAGGATACAAAGGTTCTTGAGTCATTTGACCAGTTCTAGTAGCCACTCTAACAGAAAAATCATTATTCTTACTATTCAATTCATTAAGCAAATCATTCTGAGCTTTAATTACTTGCTCTACTTGAATGGTAGCCATAGAAGCATGTTTACTAATGAGTTTAAGTTCACCTTTAACTCTAGACATATAATCACTCAAGTGTTCAATCATATAAGTATTATGTTTCAATTTTCTACCAACATAAGCATTGAAGTTTTCTTGTTTGACAATAAAATTATCAAATTCATCTAAGCATTGGCTGGCAAACTTATAACAAGGAATATCACCTTCATCAAATCTATAGAGAGAATTTACCTTTACTACCTATGTCGGGTTATCAAGACCATGTGTTTCTTCAATAGGTGATGGATTAAAACCATGTATTTCTTCAACAGGCGGTAAATTAAGACCATGTATTTCTTCAACAGGAGGTAAATTCTTAACATCTTCAGCTTTTATACCTTTTTCTTTCATAGATTTGTTTGCCTCTTGCATATCTTCTGGACTTAGAAATAGAATACCCCTTTTCTTCGGAGTTGGCTTAGGGGTTGGTTCAGGAAGTGTCCAATTATTTTCATTAGTCAACATATTATTCAATAGAATTCCAGCTTCATCTGGTGTTCTTTCCCTGAAAATAGAACTAGCACAACTATCCAGGTGGTCTCTGGAAGCATCGGTTAGTCCATTATAAAAGATATCAAGTATTTCATTTTTCTTAAGAGGATGATCAGGCAAAGCATTAAGTAATTGGAGAAGCCTCCCCCAAGCTTGTGGGAGACTCTCTTCTTCAACTAGATAACTCCCCGCGTGTTGCTGCAGAAAATTTTGCCTACAATTGGTCCTTTACTCTATGGACTAACTCTCCTGAAAGGATCATGAAAAAAATAAAAATAAATGATATTTCTTCGTTAACAGTACTTTACAATGATACATTACATATACCAATCAAAGTTTGGACAACGGAAGAACAGTCATATTAGAGGATTATATGGTAGTAAATATGCGAAACCCAAATAGTTCATGGCTTCAATACATGCCTACCATCTCCTCTTCTTCTGTAAGGGGAAAAACCTTCAAGAAACAACTAAAATATGACCAGCTACCTATAACCCCATGTTCAAACCGTGCCAATCTCCATCAGTACTCCCCCCTCCATTTACTTCGATCCATCCCTCCACGTGAGGAAAAGAAATGTCGGATCTTAAACATGAAAATCACTGAAGGGCAACTTCAGAATCAAGAAAAAAGTGACATGTAAACATCAAGGCCCTTCTATTATTCAGAGAAGATGGATTCGTCTTGCACAATACTAATTAATATAAGAAGACGTGTTGATCAACAAAGAAAATTATGGATGGTATATCATCAAATTAAACTGCTGCACTTTTGCAAAGCAATTTCATTAGACATTTTCAGCAATACACAACAGTAAGATATGTGCAATTGTGGTTCTGAAAAGGGAGTGGAATAACATGAGTTGCATCAAGTGGGTGATATCATTGCCTTCCTCAATAGTTGACTGACAAGGTTAATAAAATCAGGGGCTTTGCACGAACACATGATTTAGAGAAAATTAGATCAACCCGTAGCATTTTGGCACACCTCGATTGATATATTTTTGGGGATCTGAGGAGTTACGAAGTACTGTATCTTGTTTGAAGACCACACTGTAGATGTCATGGAACACCTCGAGACACCAATGCTCCATATCCTGAATTCCTGATCAAGCGCCAACTGCGGCTATCGCTAGCCTCAGTGTGCTATCCCCGTTTCTTCACGACGAGAGCACTGCAGTAGAGAAATAGTTAAATGTATTAGGAATTGATTTGACAGATGATTAGATGTGTGTGTGGCATGATGCCCATCTGACCTAGGCGCTTCGTTCTCATACTTTTGCACAATCGAAAGAAGAAACCGCCACGTCCTGCCTCTTATTAATTAGATACAGGTCAATCCCGCCATGGATTTCAAACTACACTAAATTTATTGAGGAAAACAAAATTTAGATCGTTTGTTCGTGAACTATATCAGCTCCAAGATTCCTCCTGCTGTCCCAATCTGTTGGACATCTCTGAAAGTCAGTTAGACTCAACAAACAAATCTAATTACTTCAACTTATCTCCTGATAAGCAACCGGATTAGGGCATGCCATTGTGTACCTGCTGGTGTGCAACGGTGGTACGGCAGTCCGGCCAGTCTAGATACCGTAACCACGCGATCGAGGAGAGGAAGACTCGATGA
This sequence comes from Aegilops umbellulata, assembly GCA_032464435.1. Lineage (NCBI taxonomy): Eukaryota > Viridiplantae > Streptophyta > Magnoliopsida > Poales > Poaceae > Aegilops > Aegilops umbellulata. The sequence continues at coordinate 387,794,587 of CP136054.1, read as the reverse complement.
AACTGGCGAGCGAAGAGGGGAGTTGGTGAAGGTTGGAAAGCAAAGATGGGATGGGAGGGGTCAGATGGACGTCCGGGGTCATATACTCAGATGGGATATATATGAAGGAAAGGAAAGACAATGCGCCATAAAGGGGAAGATAATGCGCCGTGAAGGATTAACTGCAGCAGTAACACGACATTTGCTTTGGGAAGTGCATGCACGGATGCACATGATCTTCTTCCTATGAAACAGACGACGCTTCATGTCCCAGTGGCCTAATAAGCTTGGATAAATATAGTACTAATTAATTGTGATAATTATTCTAGAAAATAAACAATGACGTGGATGCATGAATGTATTATGCATGCTAAGAATTGATGATGCACATTGCTAAGGTGGATAGCTTGCATGTTAAGATAAATGTCATAGTGGGGATGAACTTCTTAAGTATATAGGATTTGCACAAAATTATATATTTCTCTTAAAGCAGCTTATTTCTTATGAGCAGGGAAATATTTAGCAGAGAAGTAATAAATCATATCATGGGGACTACGCACACAACTAGGATCAAGAGAGTTAAACCATATCTTAGCATCACCCTTTAATGAGAACGGAAATATTTTAAGGATATAATAGTAGCAAGTTTTCTCATCATTAGTGAACAGAGTGGCTATATCATTTAATTTAGTAAGATGTGCCACAATAGTTTCATATTCATAGCCATAGAAGGGATCAGATTCAACCAAAGTAATTATATCAGGGTCGATAGAGAATTCATAATCCTTATCAGTAACAAAGATAGGTGAACTAGCATAAGTAGGATCATATTTCATTCTAGCATTCAAAGTTTTTTGTTTGAGCTTAGCTAATAATTTCTTAAGATCACTTCTATCATTGCAAGCAAGAAAGTCTCTAGCAGTTTCTTCATCCATAACATAGCCCTCAGGCACAACAGGCAATTCATATTTATTGGGAGAGTCTTCATCATCACTTTCATCAATATTATCAGTTTCAATAATTTCATTCTCTCTAGCCCTAGCAAGTTGTTCATCAATAAATTCACCAAGTGGCACAGTAGTATCAAGCATAGAAGTAGTTTCATCATAAGTATCATGCATAGCAGAAGTGGCATCATCAAGAACATGCGACATATCAGAATTAATAGCAGAAGCAGGTTTAGGTGTCGCAAGCTTACTCAGAACAGAAGGTGAATCAAGTGCAGAGCTAGATGGCAGTTCCTTACCTCCCCTCGTACTTGAGGGATAAATTTTTGTTTTCGTGTCTTTCACGTTCTTCATAATGACCAGCAGATATAAATCCCAAGTGACTCAAAGAATAGAGCTATGCTCCCCGCAACGGCGCCAGAAAATAGTCTTGATAACCCACAAGTATAGGCGATCGCAACAGTTTTCGAGGGTAGAGTATTCAACCCAAATTTATTGATTCGACACAAGGGGAGCCAAAGAATATTCTCAAGTATTAGCAGTTGAGTTCTCAATTCAACCGCACCTGGATAACTTAGTATCTGCAGCAAAGTATTTAGTAGCAAAGTAGTATGATAGTAACGGTAACGGTAGCAAAAGTAATATTTTTGGGTTTTGTAGTGATTGTGACAGTAGCGACGGTAAAGTAAATAAGCGAAGAACAATATGTGAAAATCTCGTAGGCATTGGATCGGTGATGGAGAATTATGCCGGATGCGGTTCATCATGTAACAGTCATAACATAGGGTGACACAGAGCTAGCTCCAATTCATCAATGTAATGTAGGCATATATTCCGAATATAGTCATACATGCTTATGGAAAAGAACTTGCATGACATCTTTTGTCCTACCCTCCCGTGGCAGCGGGGTCCTAACGGAAACTAAGGGATATTAAGGCCTCCTTTTAATAGAGTACCGGACCAAAGCATTAACACATAGTGAATACATGAACTCCTCAAACTACGGTCATCACCGGGAGTGGTCCCGATTATTGTCACTTCGAGGTTGCCGGATCATAACACATAGTAGGTGACTATAGACTTGCAAGATAGGATCAAGAACTCACATATATTCATGAAAACATAATAGGTTCAGATCTGAAATCATGGCACTCGGGCCCTAGTGACAAGCATTAAGCATAGCAAAGTCATAGCAACATCAATCTCAGAACATAGTGGATACTAGGGATCAAACCCTAACAAAACTAACTCGATTACATGATAAATATCATCCAACCCATCACCGTCCAGCAAGCCTACAATGGAATTACCCACACACGGCGGTGAGCATCATGAAATTGGTGATGGAGGATGGTTGATGATGACGATGGCGACGGATTCCCCTCTCCGGAGCCCCGAACGGACTCCAGATCAGCCCTCCCGAGAGAGTTTAGGGCTTGGCGGCGGCTCCGTATCATAAAACGCGATGAATCCTTATCTCTATTTTTTTCTCCCCGAACACGAATATATGGAGTTGGAGTTCAGGTCGGTGGACCTCCAGGGGGCCCACGAGGCAGGGGCGCACCCAGGGGGCAGGTGCGCCCCCACCCTCGTGGAAAGGGTGTGGGCCCCCTGGCCTTGATTCTTTTGCCAGTATTTTTTATTATTTCCAAAAATAATCTCCGTGAAGTTTTAGGTCATTCCAAGAACTTTTGTTTCTGCACAAAGATAACACTGTGGCAATTCTGCTGAAAACAGCGCCAGTCCGGGTTAGTTCCATTCAAATCATGCAAGTTAGAGTCCAAAACAAGGGCAAAAGTGTTTAGAGAAGTAGATACGACAGAGATGTATTAGACTATCAGTGATCCAAGATCAGATTGAGTCCGTAGGAAAAGCCAATACTACTAAAAGGGGACGAGGTTTTGATCAAGACTCAATTGCCCAAATGCTTAGTGATATTGCTCCACAAATCCTCCAACACTTCTCCACATTTCATTTATCTAAACCATTAAATTTCCATCTCGGTCCCACTGATATCTTCCCTCCGTACCCACCGAGATGAACCCATATACTACCACATGCCAAATCCTAAGTTTTCGGTACAGCCGATATGGATCATGGTCTCACCGAGATGGCGTAACCAAGTTTATGTGATGAAGTTGCTTCATTTTGGAATTACCGATATGAAACGATTGAAACTACTGAAATGACGTCTTGCCCTAGCCATTGCACTTCGGTCACACAGAGATGTTTTGTTCGGTCTCACCGAAACCTCCAACGTTCAAATCTTTTGCACTAGTCGGTCTCACCGAGAATTCTATCCGGTGTCACCGAGTTGGGTCAAAGACTTGTAACGGTTGGATCTTTGGGTGTAGGCTATATATACCCCTCCACCCCCACTTACTCTCTAAGAGAGCCATAAGAATGAACTACCACTCCTACTACTCATTTTCTGAGAGAGAACCACCTACTCATGTTTTAAGACCAAGAGATTCCATTCCTACCATTTGAACCTTGATTTCTAGCCTTCCCCAAGTTGCTTTCCATTCAATCGCCTTTACACCAAAGCCAAATCTGTGAGAGAGTGATTGAGTGTTGGGGAGACTATCATTTGAAGCACAAGAGCAAGGAGTTAATCATCAACAACATCGTTTATTACCTTTTGGAGAGTGGTGTCTCCTAGATTGGTTAGGTGTCACTTGGGAGCCTCCAAGATTGTGGAGTTGAACCAAGAAGTTTGTAAGGGGCAAGTAGATCCCCTACTTCGTGAAGATCTACCGGAGTGAGGCTAGTCCTTCATGGACGTAAGCCATGATGGTATAAGCAAGGTTGCTTCTTCGTGGGCCGTTCGTGGTGGAGCCCTCCATGGACTCGAGCAACCGTTACGCTCCGTGGGTTGAAGTCTCCATCAACGTGGACGTACGATAGCACCACCTATCGGAACCACGCAAAAAATCACCATGTCTTCATTGCATTTGAATTTCCATCTCTACCCCTTACTTCCCGCACTATTGCATGATGAACTATTTCCGCTGCCCTATATTTAGAAATGCATATGTAGGAAGTCTTCGTGATATCTAACTAGTGCTAAAATCTGCCAAAGTTCCAATAAAACCAAAAACTACACCTTTGGTTGGTTAAGAGTCTATTCACCCTCCCTCTCTAGACCTATCTTTTTCCGATCGTACAACCCTCAAATCTAACCCAAGTATTGGGCTGATATGGAGGCCTTCGGGTACTCTATTTATGATTTGAAAGGGATAAGTCCTTCTATATGCACACGTCGGATATATATGAAAGAAGGGGCTACACCAGTGCGCGAATATCAAAGGAAGCTAAATCCTGAAGTGAAAGAAGTGTAGGACAAGAACTAATTTGTTTACTTGATGCAGGAATCATATAGACTGTTTTTGTAATAAGTCGAGTTCATTGCGTTCCTCAAAAAGGAGGCTTTAATGTGGTACCTAATAAAAACAACGAACTAATCCCCACCAGAACAATAGTTGGGTACAGAATGTGCATTGATTTTAGGAGATTAAATAAGGATACTCGAAAGGACCACTATCCATTGCCCCTCATCGATCAAATGCTTGAAAGATTGGCAAATCACGCTCATTTCTGTTACCTTGATGGATAGGATTTTCACAAATAGTTGTGCATCCCGATGATCAAGAGAAACTACGTTCGCTTTCCCTTTTGGTATATTTTCTTACCACTGCATGCCATTTGGACTTTGCAATGCTCCTGCTACTTTGCAAACATGCATGAATACTATATTTGCTGATTTTGTGTATGAAGTTATGGAAGTTTCCATGGACGACTTTCTTTGTCTACAAAACTTCTTTTGATGATTGCCTTTACAGTCTTAAAAAGTTTTACTGCGTGTGAGAAAACTGACCTTGTTTTAAATTGGGAGAAGTGTCACTTCATGGTAAATGAAGAAATTGTGTTGGGTCACAAAATATCCGGAAAAGGTATTGAGGTGGATAGAGCAAAAAATTTGCAATGGAAACGTTGTCATATCCATGAGACATAAAAGGGATACAGAGTTTTCTTGGGCATGTGGATTTCTATAGATGTTTCATTAAATATTCTTTAGAATTTCAAAATCTTTGACTAATATTTTGCAGAAGAGTGTTCCATTTGAATTCATTGAGGAGTGCAAGATAGCCTTCAAAAAGCTAAAATAAGGGTTGCTCATGGCACCTGTCATTACACCTCCCAACTGAGATCAATCCTTTGAGGTAGTATTTGAAACTGATAACAACGCGGTAAGTGTTGTGTTGGGACACCACGAAGGTAACAAGTTCATTATCAATTTTTATTCTAGCCACACTCTAAATGATGCACAAACGAATTATGCTAAAAATGATAGAGAATTATATGAAGTGATATTTCCTTGTGAAAAGTTCAGGCCTTATATTACAGAGACAGAAGTCATTATCTACACAGACCGGCAAACAATGCAGGAAGTTTTGGCAAAGAAAGACACGAAACCTCGATGGATTTGGTGGGCTCTTCTCCTACAATAGTTTGTCACTTAAAAATCAGACTGAAGTGAAATAGACAAGGCATTGGTGAATGTCTTGTTCGTGAAGAAGGATGAAGAGAAGGCCTTGGAGACGGCAATTTGTATCCCTTACGGTACAATGGTGAATTTGGATGAAACCACCACACATACTAAACCCCCACTTATTTGCATAGAGGATCCATCCCTAAAGATGGAGGTAAGGGAAGCACGGGAACACGATATAATTGATTATGCTAATGTTATGCATCCCAGCAAACTTGCCAGGACTGACCTCTCGCTGAGGCCAAGGAGAGAAAAGATAGTTGGAACAAAGTCATATTTTAAGAACAAGTCTTGGGCTCAGCACCAAAAATTTGCTAGAACAACTTTAGGCAAGTCTCAAGTGTCAAAATTTCCATTCCTTTATTGTCTTGTTTTTCTATAAAGACTAGCAGTTTTCCAGGGATGAGTGCTCATGTAGTCGATGTTCACATAATATCACTGGAGGAAATACAACATACATCTCATCAAAATATCGAACGAATACCAAATTCACATGATTACATATAACAAGACTTCTCCCATATCCTCAGGAACAAAGGTAACTACTCACAAAGCATATTTGTGTTCAAGATTAGAGGGGTATTGAATATCATTAAGGATCTGAACATATGATCTTCCACCGAATAAACCAACTAGCATCAACTACAAGGAGTAATCAACACTACTAGCAACCCACAGGTACCAATCTGAGGTTTTTGAGACAAAGATCGGATACAAGAGATGAACTAGGGTTAGAGAGGAGATGGTGCTGGTGAAGATGTTCTCGATGAGAGGATCGTTGGTGATGACGATGGCTTTGATTTCCCCCTCTGGGAGAGAAGTTTCCCCGGTAGAACAGCTCCTCCGGAGCCCTAGATTGCTCTGCCCAGGTTCCACCTCGAGACGGTGGCTCTTCGTCCCGATAGCTTCCTTATGATTTTTTTTCCAAGTCAAAAGCCTCCATATAGCAGAAGATGGGCACCGGGGACCTGCCAGGGGGCCCACAAGCCCTAGGGGCGCTCCCAGGGGGTAGGGCGCCCCCTAGGCTTGTGGTCACCTGGTGGTCCCCCTTTGGTATTTCTTCGCCCAATTTTTTTATTCCAAAATAATTCTCCATAAATTTTTAGGACTTCTGGAGTTGCGCAAAATAGGTCTCTCAAATTTGCTTCTTTCGAGTCTAGAATTCCAGCTATCGGCATTCTCCCTCTTCATGTAAACCTTGTAAAATAAGAGAGAAAAGGCATAAGTATTGTACCATATTGTGAACCCATAACACAGTATATATCAACATAAAAGCATGATGCAAAATGGACGTATCAACTCCCCCAAGCTTAGACCTCGCTTGTCCTCAAGCGGAATCCGAAATCAAAAAATATGTCCACATGTTTAGAGATAGAGGTGTTGATAAAATAAAATACGAACATGAGGGCATCATGATCATCTTTAGAGCAGCAACATATATTGACATATAATTTCTCATGCTAAAGTGACAATTCGTTCACAAGATAAAGTAGGAATCAGAAACTTTATTGAGAACTAACAAACTATGATCTCAGACATTGAAGCAATTGCAATTTATCATAATATCAGAAAGAGTCAATGTAAGATCTTTTGTATAGCAAGTCTACATACTCAACTATCTTTTAGTCTTTCACAATTGCTAACACTCATGCGATACTTATGAGATCAAAGCCTCAATCGGACACAGAGAAAGATAGGGGCTTATAATTTTGCCTCCCAACCTTTTACCTCAAGGGTAACGTCAACAATAATACTTTATGATAACCTACATCCGAGTGGATATTTCCCCAACATATAGTGCTTGCCAAAAAAAAGTGTAAAAGGGAAAGGTGAAGATCACCATGACTCTTGTATAAGGGTAGAAGGTAAAAGTAAAAGATAGGCCCTTCGTAGAGGGAAGCAGAGGTTGTCATGCGCTTTTATGGTTGGATGCCCAAAATCTTAATGCAAAAGAACATCACTTTATATTGCCGCTTGTGATAAAGAACTTTATTATGCAGTCCGTCAGTTTTATTTCTTCCATATCACAAGTTCGTATAAAGCTTATTTTCCTCACACTAAAAGATCATACATATTTAGATAACAATTTGTATTACTTGCAGCGATGACAACTTACTTGAAGGATCTTACTCAATCCATAGGTAGGTATAGTGGACTCTCATGGCAAAATTGGTTTAAGGGATGTTTTGGATGCACAAGTAGTATCTATACTTGGTGCAAAATATTTGGCTAGTATAGGAGGGGAAGCAAGCCCAACATGTTGGAAGATCCATGACCATATAACTTCTATTCGGATATAGGAAAACATAACCTATTATGTTGTCTTCCTTGTCCAACATCAACTTTTTAGCATGTAATAATTTAATGAGCGCTCACAATCATAAAAGATGTCCAAGATAATATGTTTATATGTGAAACCTCTCTTTCTTTATTACTTCCTATTAATTGTTGCTACCTCTTGAGCATGCGTTGGTTTTCCCTTGAAGAGGAAAGGGTGATGCAGCAAAGTAGCATAAGTATTTCCCTTAGTTTTTGAGAACCAAGGTATCAATCCAGTAGGAGATAACATGCAAGTCACCTAGTACCTGCACAAACAATCAAGAACCATGCAACCAACGCGATAAAGGGGTTGTCAATCCCTTCACGGTCACTCACAAAAGTGAGATTTAATAAAGATAGTAAGATAAATATTTTTGGTATTTTCGTTGTATAGATTGGAAAGTAAAGATTGCAAAATAGTAAACGAGATGCGATGTAAATAAAAGAGATGCAATATAATAAGAAAGAGACACGGGGGCCATAGGTTTCACTAGTGGTTTCTCTCAAGATAGCATATATTACGGTGGGTGAACAAATTACTGCCGAGCAATTGATAGAAAGCGCATAGTTATGAGAATATCTAGGCAATGATCATGAATATAGGCATCACGTCCGTGTCAAGTGGACCGAAACGATTCTGCATCTACTACTATTACTCCACACATCGACCACTATCCAGCATGCATCTAGAGTATTAAGTTCATAAGAACAGAGTAATGCATTAAGCAAGATGACATGATGTAGAGGGATACACTCAAGCAATATGATATAAACCCCATCTTTTTATCCTCGATGGCAACAATACAATACGTGCCTTGCTGCCGCTACTGTCACTGGGAAAGGACACCGCAAGATTGAACCCAAAGCTAAGCTCTTCTCCCATTGCAAGAAAGATCAATCTAGTAGGCCAAACTAAACCGATAATTCGAAGAGACTTGCAAAGATATCAAATCATGCATATAAGAATTCAGAGAAGAACCAAATATTATTCATAGATAAACATGATCATAAATCCACAATTCATCGGATCTCGGCAAACACACTGCAAAAGAGTATTACATCGAATAGATCTCCAAGAACATTGAGGAGAACTTTGTATTGAGAACCAAAGAGAGAGAAGAAGCCATCTAGCTAATAACTATGGACCCGAAGGTCTATGGTAAACTACTCACACATCATCGGAGAGGCTATGGTGTTGATGTAGGAGCCCTCCGTGAATGATTCCCCCTCCGGCAGATCGCCGGAAAAGGCCCCAAGATGGGATCTCACGGGTACAGAAGGTTGCGGCGGTGGAAAAGTGGTTTCGTGGCTCTCCCTGATGTTTTTAGGGTATAAGAGTATATATAGGCGAAAGAAGTACGTCGGTGGAGCTCCATGGGGCCCACGTGGGTGGGGGCGCGCCTACCCCCCCGGCGCGCCCTCCTGCCTCGTGGCCACCTCGCGGAGTTCCAGACTTCAACTCCAAGTCTTTTGGATTACTTTCGTTCCGAGAAAGATCATCGTGAAGGTTTCATTCCGCCTAGATTCCGTTTGGTATTCCTTTTCTGCAAAACAGTGAAATAGGCAAAAAAAACAGAAATCGGCACTGGGCCTTCGGTTAATAGGTTAGTCCCAAAAATAATATAAAAGAGCATATTAAAGCCCATTAAACATCCAAAACAGATAATATAATAGCATGGAACGATCAAAAACTCCCCAAGCTTAATTCCTACTCGTCCTCGAGTAGGTAAATGATAAAAACAAAATTTTTTATGTGGAATGCCACCTAACATAATTTTCTATGTAATTCTCTTTATTGTGGCATGAATGTTCAGATCCACAGGATTCTAAATAAAAGTTTCATATTGACATAAAAATAATAATACTTCAAGCATACTAACAAAAGCAATTATGTCTTCTCAAAATAACATGGCCAAAGAAAGCTTATCCCTACAAAATCATATAGTTTGGCTATGCTCCATCTTTGTCACACAAAATATTCAAATCATGCACAACCCCGGTTTCAGCCAAGCAATTGTTTCATACTTTAGTATTCTCAAACCTTTTCAACTTTCACGCAATAAATGAGCGTGAGCCATGGACATAGCACTATAGGTGGAATAGAATGGTGGTTGTGGAGAAGACAAAAAAAAAGAGGAAGATGGTCTCACATCAACTAGGCGTATTAATGAGCTATGTAGATGCCCATCAATAGATATCAATGTGAGTGAGTAGGGATTGCCATGCAACAGATGCACTAGAGCTATAAATGTATGAAAGCTCAACAAAAGAAACTATGTGGGTGTGCATACAAAATTGCTCTAAATATGTATGATTGATTGGTGTGGGAGAAATAAGCTTTATACGATCTTGTGATGTGGAAGAAATAAAAGCGATGGACTGCATAATAAAGGTTCATATCACAAGTGGCAATATAAAGTGACATTCTTTTGCATTAAGATGTTGTGCATCCAACCGTAAAAACGCATGGCAACCTCTGCTTCCCTCTGCGAAGGGCCTATCTTTTACTATTATCTTCCACCTTATGCAAGAGTCATGGTGATCTTCACCTTTCCTTTTTCATTTTATCCTTTGGCAAGCACAGTATGTTGGAAGGATCCTGATATATATATATATATATATATATATATATATATATATATATATATATATATATATATATATATATATATATATATATATATATATATATGTATGTATATATATAATTGGATGTAGGGGAGCATGAGTTATTATTGTTGACATTGCCCTTGAGGTAAAAGGTTGTGGGGCGAAACTATAAGCCCCTATGTTTCTCTGTGTCCGATTAAAACTCCGTAACCACAAGTATTGCGTGAGTGTTAGCAATTATGAAGGACTAGATGATAGTTGAGTATGTGGACTTGCTTTTAAGCTCTGACATAGACTCTTTCTGATGTTATGATAAATTGCAACTGCTTCAATGACTGAGATTATAGTTTTTTGGTTCTCATTTAAGTTTATGATTCGTACTTTGCATTGTGAATGGATTATTACTTGAGCATAAGAAATCATATGACAATATCTATATATGTTGCTGTTATGAGAATAATCATGATGCCTTCATATCCGTATTTTATTTTTATCGACACCTCTACCTCTAAACACGGGGACATATTTATCGTTATCAGCTTCCGCTTGAGGACAAGCGAGGTCTAAGCTTGGGGAAGTTGATACGTCCATTTTGTATCATGATTTTATATCGATATTTATTGCATTATGGCCTGTTATTACACGTTATGTTACAATACTTATGCCTATTCTCTCTTATTTTACAAGGTTTACATAAGGAGGGAGAATGTCGGCAGCTGGAATTCGGGGCTGGAAAAGGAGAAAATATTAGAGACCTATTCTGCACAACTCCAAAAGTCCTGAAACTCCACGAAAGTCATTTTTGGAAATAATGAAAAATATCCAGCGGAAGAAGTTCACCAGAGAGGGACCCACCTGGCCACGAGGGTGGGGGGCGCGCCCTACCCCCCAGGGCACGCCCCCTACCTCGTGGGCCCCCCATTGGCTCTCTGATGGCCATCTTTTGCTATATGAGGTCTTTCGATGAGGAAAAAATCATAAGAAACCTTTCGGGACGAGACTCCGCCGCCACGAGGCGAAACCTTGGCGGAACCAATCTAGGGCTCCGGCGGAGCTGTTCTGCCGGGGACACTTCCCTCCGGGAGGGGGAAATCATCGCCATCGTCATCACCAATGCTCCTCTCATCGGGAGAGGGCAATCTCCATCAACATCTTCACCAGCACCATCTCCTCTCAAAACCCTAGTTCATCTCTTGTATCCAATTCTTGTCTCCAAGTCCGGGATTGGTACTAGTAGGTTGCTAGTAGTGTTGATTACTCCTTGTAGTTGATGCTAGTTGTTTTATTTGGTGGAAGATCATATGTTCAGATCCTTTATGCATATTATTACCCCTCTGATTATGAACATGAATATGCTTTGTGAGTAGTTACGTTTGTTCCTGAGGACATGGGAGAAGTCTTGCTATTAGTAGTCATGTGAATTTGGTATTCGTTCGATATTTTGATGAGATGTATGTTGTCTAGCCTCTAGTGGTGTTATGTGAATGTCCACTACATAACACTTCACCATTATTTGGGCCTAGAGGAAGGCATTGGGAAGTAATAGGTAGATGATGGGTTGCTAGAGTGACAGAAGCTTAAACCCTAGTTTATGCGTTGCTTCGTAAGGGGCTGATTTGGATCCATATGTTTCATGCTATGGTTAGGTTTACCTTAATACTTTTGTTGTAGTTGCGGATGCTTGCAATAGAGGTTAATCATAAGTGGGATGCTTGTTCAAGTAAGAACAGCACCCAAGCACCGGTCCACCCACATATCAAATTATCAAAGTACCGAACGCGAATCATATGAACGTGATGAAAACTAGATTGACGATTTTCCCATGTGTCCTCGGGAGCGCTTTTCCTTATATAAGAGTTTGTCCAGGCTTGTCCTTTGCTGCAAAAAGGATTGGGCCACCTTGCTACACTTTATTTACTTTTGTTACTTGTTGATCGTTACAAATTATCTTATCACCAAACTATCTGTTACCACTTATTTCAGTACTTGCAGAGAATACCTTGCTGAAAACCGCTTATCATTTCCTTCTGCTCCTCGTTGGGTTCGACACTCTTACTTATCGAAAAGACTATGATAGATCCCCTATACTTGTGGGTCATCAACCCTGAATCCAACTCCATAAATACCTATTTTTTCCAGAAAAATCAGGGAGAACGAATTATCGCGTTTCACGAGAAGGAGCCGCCGCCACCTCCTGTTCTTCATCGGGAGGCCAGATCTGGAGTCTGTTTGGGGCTCCGGAGAGGGGGATCTTTGATCTTCGTCATCACCAACCCTTCTCCATCGCCAATTCCATGATGCTCCCCACCAGGAGTGAGTAATTCCTTTGTAGGCTCGCTGGTCGGTGAGGAGTTGGATGAGATTCATCATGTAATCGAGTTAGTTTTGTTAGGGCTTGATCCCTAGTATCCACTATGTTCTGAGATTGATGTTGATATGACTTTTCCATGCTTAATGCTTGTCACTTTGGGCCCGGGTGCCATGATTTCAGATCTGAACCATTTATGTTATCACCATTATATCTATGTTCTAGATCCAATCTTGCAAGTTATATTCACCTATTACGTGTTATGATCCGTAAACCCCGGAGTGACAGAAGTCGGGATACTTTCTGGTGACGATCGTAGTTTGAGGAGTTCATGTATTCACTATGTGTTAATGCTTTGTTCCGGTTCTCTATTAAAAGGAGGCCTTAATATCCCTTAGTTTCCATATGAACCCTGCTGCCACGGGAGGGTAGGACAAAAGATGTCATGCAAGTTCTTTCCATAAGCACGTATGACTATTTACGGAATACATGCCTACATTATGTTTATGAATTGGAGCTAGTGCCGTATCGCCCTAGGTTATGACTATTATATGATGAATATCATCCAACGAATTCGCCGATCCAATGCCTACGAATTTCTCTTATATTGTTTTTGCTAAGTTACTACTGCTGTTGTTTCTGTTACACTTGCTACAAAATCATTGCTATCACTGTTATTGTTACTATTGTTGTTGGTACTACTACCAAAACTATCATACTACTTTGCTACTGATCACTTTGCTGCAGATAATTAATCTCCAGGTGTGGTTGAATTGACAACTCAGCGGCTAATACTTGCAAATATTATTTCCCATGTGAATCAATAAATTTGGGTTGAATACTCTACCCTTAAAAACTGTTGCGATCCCCTATACTTGTGGGTTATCAATGGCCTAATCTAGTATTGCTGCACTCTGGAGTTCCTCGAGCATGGCTCCAGGTTGCGAGCGAGAGATGACTTCTTGATCCTCCTCCATGGCATCCACTCTTTTCAGGTCGGCTTCCATCTCTTCCACCATTGACCACCCCAAGGGTTCAGCTTCGTTGTATGCTCTCGGGTCCCGTGCCGGGTGAGAGACACTACTCTCCCCGACCGACTCGCGAAGATATCTTGCTCTAAATCTGCTGCAGAAATAGCTCGAAACAAGAAAAGAGGATTTTTTTCGTGGTACGGTGGTCAAAACCTTTGAGAGATTATATAATGAATTTTTACCGATCAAAAGAAGTATTCTGCAAGAAAACAGAGTCCTGAGGGCACACGAGGTGGCCACAAGCCAGGGAGGCGTGCTCAATGGGGTAGGGCGCGCCCCTAGGGCTTGTCGCCTCCTTGTGCACTTTTCAAACTACTTTTCATTTTCCTAATTTTTTTAATATTCCAAAACGGAGTAAAATTTCCATTGGAAAAGTTTTGGAGTCGGTTTACTTAGCGTATCACATACATTCCTTTTTGATGTCTGGAGCGTTCTGGTAGGTCTCCCTTATGTACTCCTCCAGTGTTATGGTATTAATAATATTGGTTTCGACATTTATGGGAATACATGTGACATAATGTTTGATCCTTTGCCCGTTTACCACCTTCGGGTTGGTGCCTTCGGCGTTGTTGATCTTGATGGCACCGAAATGGTAAACCTCCTCGATAATGTAAGGACCTTCCCATTTAAAGAGAAGTTTTCCTGCAAAAAATCTTAAACAAGAATTGTATAGCAAGACATGGTCACTTACATTAAATTCACGCTTTTGTACCCTTTTGTCATGCCATCTTTTAACTTTTTCTTTAAACAACTTGGCATTTTCATAGGCTTGGGTTCTCCATTCATCAAGCGAGCTAATGGCAAATAACCTCTTCTCACCGGCAAGTTTGAAATGATAGTTGAGCTCTTTAATTGCCCAATAAGCTTTATGTTCTAGTTCAAGAGGTAAGTGTTTACTTACCATATCACATACCTATTCCTTTTTGATGTCTGGAGCGTTCTGGTAGGTCTCCCTTATGTACTCCACGGATTGACTCTTGCATAGGAGCTGTTCCTGTTCATGCTCGGGTACACAACGTATAATAACACCATCTACTCCTTATTTATAAAGGTGTAGGTCATCCCAAAAGTAATGTCTTAAATCATAGATTTTTTATTTTGTTGGTATGTGAAACTAGGTGGTACTATAAATTTAGCAACAATGTGATTAGCATAATCAACATACCAAGGAGTACTACAAGAAGCATTTATGATTGCTAATTGTTCATCGGGAAAGCTATCATCAATAGGTAGTGGGTCATCAAGAACATTTTCTAACCTAGACAGGTTGTCTGCTACGGGGTTCTCAGCTCCCTTTCTATCAATAATATGCAAATCAAATTCTTGTAGCAAGAGAACACACCTAATAAGTCTAGGTTTAGCATATTTCTTTTCCATAGGATATTTAATAGCAGCATGATCAGTGTGAACAGTTACTTTGGAATCTACAATATAAGATCTGAATTTATCACAAGCAAACACAACCGCTAAAAATTCTTTTTCAGTAGTAGCATAATTTCTTTGAGCACTGTCTAGAGTTTTACTAGCATAATGGATAGCATTTAATTTCTTATCAACTCTTTTTCCTAGAACAACACCAACAACATAATCACTAGCATCACACATAATTTCAAAGGGTAGGTTCCAATCAGGTGGTTGAACAATAGGTGCAGAAATTAAGGCTTTCTTAAGTATTTCAAAGGCTTCTACACAATCATCATCAAAAACAAATGGGACATCCTTTTGCAAGAGATTGGTAAGAGGCCTAGAAATTTTAGAGAAGTCTTTAAGAAATCAACTATAGAAACCAGCATGACCATGGAAACTTCTTATACCTTTGATATCTTTAGGACACGACATTTTTTCAATAGCATCAACTTTAGTTTTATCAACTTCAATACCTCTTTCGGAGATTTTATGCCCCAAGACAATACCCTCATTAACCATAAAGTGGCACTTCTCCCAATTCAAGACAAGATTAGTTTCTTCACATCTCTGCAAAACTCGATCAAGGTTGCTTAAGCAATCATCAAAAGAAGTTCTATAAACGGAGAAATCATCCATGAAAACCTCAACAATCTTTTCATAAAACTCAGAGAATATAGCAGTCATACATCTTTGAAAGGTAGAAGGTGCATTGCATAAACCAAAAGGCATACATCTATAAGCAAAGGTACCAAAAGGGCATGTAAAAGTAGTTTTTTCTTGATCCTCTTGTGACACAGGTATTTGAGAAAACCTAGAATAACCATCTAGGAAGCAAAAGTGTGTATGTTTGGATAGTCTTTCTAGCATTTGATCAATAAAAGGTAGAGGATAATGATCTTTCCTAGTGGCTTTGTTTAATTTTCTAAAATCAATTACCATTCTATAACCTGTAACAATTCTTTGTGGAATCAATTCATTCTTTTCGTTGGGAACAATGGTAATACCTCCCTTCTTTGGAACACAATGAACATGACTTACCCATCTACTATCAACGATAGGATAAATTATACCTGCTTCCAGAAGCTTTAATATTTCATTCCTTACCACTTCTTTCATCTTAGGATTTAACCGTCGTTGGTGATCAACAACTCGTTTAGCATCAGGCTCCATATTAATTTTATGCTGACATAGAATGGGACTAATGCCCTTAAGATCATCCAGAGTATATCCGATAGCGGCACGGTGCTTCCTCGGAGTTTTCAATAACTTCTTTTCTTCATGCTTTGAAAGGTTAGCACTGATAATAACAGGATATATCTTATTTTCATCAAGATAAGCATATTTTAGAGTATCAGGTAATTGTTTAAGATCAAACACATGATCACTCTTGGGTGGTAGATGATCTCCAACAGTCTCAAAAGGCAAATTGTGTTTCAAGACATGCATTTATTTAAATAAAATCTCGTATAATCCCTTTCTTTCATTCATAGACATGTCATTTTCATGGTCTAGCAAATATTATTCTAAAGGATCAGTAGGAGGCACAACAACAGAAGCAAGACCAATAATTTCATCTTTACTAGGCAATTCTTTATCATGGGGTTGTCTACGAAATTTGGAGAAATTAAACTCATGAGACACATCCCCGAAACTTACACTAACAGTTTCTTTCTCACAATCTATTTTAGCATTAACAGTGTTCAAGAAAGGTCTACCAAATATAATGGGACAAAAATCATCTTGTGGGAAACCAAGAACTAGAAAATCAGTAGGGTATTTTATTTTTCCCACACAAGACTTCAACATCTCTAACAATCCCAATTGGTGATATAGTATCTCTATTAGCAAGATTAATGGTGGCATCAATATCTTCTATTTCAGCAGGTGCAATATCATTCATAATTTCTTGATATAAGGTAAAGGGAATTGCACTCACACTAGCACCCAAATCACATAAGCCATGGTAACAATGATCTCCTATCTTAACAGAAAAATAGGCATGCCAACAACAGGTCTATGTTTATCTTTATCACCGGGTCTAGCAATTATAGCAGCTTCATCATAGAAATAAATAGCATGCCCATCAATATTATCGACCAAGAGATCTTTAACCATAGCAATACTAGGTTCAACTTTAACTTGTTCAGGGGGTGTAGGTGTTCTAGTATAACTCTTACGAACCAAAGTTGAAGCTTTAGCATGTTCTTTTATCCTAACAGGAAAAGGTGGTTTCTCAATATAAGCAGTAGGAACAACTGGATCAACATTATAAGTAATGGTTTCTTCTTCAGCCTTAATAGGTTGTACTACTTTCACTTAAGTGGGAGGATGATATTTAAACCACTTCTCCTTAGGGAGATCAACATGAGTAGCAAATGATTCACAGAAAGAAGCTACTATCTCCGAGTCAAGTCCATATTTAGTGCTAAATTCACGGAAAGCACCGGTATCCATAAAAGATTTAACACAATCAAACTTAAGGTTTATACCTGACTCCTTACCTTCGTTGAACTCCCAATATTCAGAGTTGCGTTTAATTCTTTCCAATAAATACCATTTGAATTCAATAGTCTTCTTTATAAAAGAACCAGTACAAGAAGTGTCAAGCATTGATTGATCATTACGAGAAAGCCAAGCATAATTATTATGAATAATAATTTCTCTTGAGAGCTCATGATTGGGCATGAATATAACATTGACTGAAGCCTCCTGCATGAAAAATTATATATAATTCTGATCACGATGAACCAGATCCATAGGATAAAACTTCTGATGAAATTCCAATTTCAATCGGTTGTAGTCCCAAGCTCCAATATCATCACATAGCTTATACCATGTCAGTGCCTTTACCTTCAAGGATAAAGGGAAGACCTTCTTCTTGACATCATCCTCGGGCAAACATGCAAGCTTAAATAATCCAGAAACGTCATCCACATAGATTAGATGCATATCAGGATGTAGTGTTCCATCTCGTGCATAAGGATTAGCTAGCAGTTTCTCTATCATACCCGAAGGAATTTTATAATAAATATTTTCAGTAGGTGCAGTATGTTGAGGAGCAACTCTTTGCTCTTCCGGTCGAGGTGAAGATACCCGAACAAGCACCTCAAAGGATGATTTTCCGTAGTGACAAGTGATAGTAAATTTCAGCACGTAATATAAATTTTTCCTTACCAAATTCCACTCACCAAATTTTAGGCAAGTCTCAAGTGTCAAAATTTCCATTCCTTTAGTTTTGTCTTGTTTTTCTATGAAGACTAGCAGTTTTCCAGGGAAGAGCGTTCATGTAGTCGACATTCACATAACACCGCTAAAGGAAAGACAACATACATCTCATCAAAATATTGAACGAATACCAAATTCACATGATTACTTATAACAAGACTTATCTCATGTCCTCAGGAACAAACATAACTACTCACAAAGCATAGTCATGTTCATGATCAGAGGGGTATTGAATATCATTAAGTATTTGAACATATGATCTTCCACCGAATAAACCAACTAGCATCAACTACAAGGAGTAATAAACACTACTAGCAACCCACATGTACCAACCTGAGGTTTTGAGACAAAGATCGGATACAAGAGATGAACTAGGGTTTGAGAGGAGATGGTGCTAGTGAAGATGTTGATGGAGTTTGAGCCCCTCTCAATGAGAGGATCGTTGGTGATGACGATGGCTTCGATTTCCCCCTTCGGGAGAGAAGTTTCCCCGGCAGAACAGCTCCTCCGGAGCCCTAGATTGCTCCGCTCAGGTTCCATCTCGAGACGGCAGCTCTTTGACCCGAAAGCTTCCTTATGATTTTTCTTTCTAGTCAAAAGCCTCCATATAGCAGAAGATGGGCACCGGGGACCTGGCAGGGTGCCCACAATCCCTAGGTGCGCGCCTAGGGGGTAGGGCGCGCCCCTAGGCTTGTGGCCACCTGGTGGTCCCCCTCTGGTATTTCTTCGCCCAATATTTTTTATGTATTCCAAAATAATTCTCCATAAATTTTCAGGACTTTTGGAGTTGTGCAGAATAGGTCTCTCAGATTTGCTCCTTTCTGGTCCAGAATTCCAGCTACCGGCATTCTCCCTCTTCATGTGAACCTGGAAAATAATAGAGAAAGGCATAAGTATTATACAATAATGTGTAATAACAGCCCATAATGCAATAAATATCAACATAAAAGCATGATGCAAAATAGATGTATCAAGCACCCGATCGTAGCCCACGCCGTCTCCGGCTCGGGATGTTTCTGTTGCTTTGGTCGAAAGTGAGTATGACCCATGGTACAAGCGCCTTCGTTCTCTCCTAAGTAACTCTGACTCTTGAAAAAACGTGTTTTTACCGCAAGTGTTGTAGGGGAGTACGACCGGTGGTACGAGCGCATGCGCTCATACCAAAGGCCTCGATCGTTTTGTTGTTTTTGGCTTGAAGCGACAAAAACAGTGCGGACGCTTTATACAAGCGCATACACTTGTACCAGACACCGTCACACGCGATTGGAGCCCGATTCAGTCCAGATTATTCCTAATTTTGTTTGGTTTGTTTCCTAACCTTTATCAATCCACCTTATCTCGAGATAACCTGTGAGCCTAGCCCCTTATATATTGATCCATTGCCGCCTTTCTCTCCAAAACTAACAAGGCCAATCTAGTCAAAAATTTCTTAAGCTTGAAGTGCAAAGAGGCCATGGGACGTTCATGGGAAAAGAGGCAAACCTCTTCCCAGGAGGAGGATGATTGGGAGCTCGAAGGCCGTGACTCACCATACAACTCCAATATGGAGAGGGCACGTCACATGGACAATTAGGGGTCCTCCTGGGAGGAACTGGGGGAGGAGTTCTACGAGGATGAGGATGATGAAGACAAGAAGCTGGAACCAATCTCCATCGAGTCTGTCAAGCTCCTCAACACCGACGACCACCTCGATTCATCAAGATCGATCCAGCCGTATTCCATCGTGCATGCATTTTAGAGGGGAATCCATATTTTTATCCGCTTTTCAACCGCCATCCTTGAAAGACAAAGGTCCTTTTTATAGTTTTTTTTTCTAAACTTGGCATGTGCATTTTTATTATATGTAGCATGACAACTTCTTGGTCTTTTTGTAATGCCCCACATGGAAAGCTTTTTAGAACTTTATCACTTATTCATGGCATTTTTTGGAATTGTTTTTATTTTACTTTCACACATGGCAATTGTATTTATCAAGGGTATGAGATTTTAATAATTAGCAACATGTCATCTTTATTATTAAGAGGATGCCCGTTTACCCCTCAAAAAAAAAAAGAGGATGCCCGTTTTATTATTAATAGCATGACATTCTTATTACTAGGAGGATGACAGTTTTAGGATTAATAACATGGCATTTTTATTATTAGGATAATGGCAGTTTTATTATTAAGAGGACAGTTGTTTTATTATTGAGAACATGCCATTTTTTGTGAGGGATGGCTTTTTTATTGTTAGCATGACATTTTTATTATCAAGAGGATGAAAGTTTTATTATTAAAAGTATGGTAATTTTATTTTTGCTGCCTTGTGTCGGTGTACTAAAGTAGGGGTACCTTAGTACCCCGAACTTGTGCACAGGCAGTAGTAGCGTCCCGCGGCAAGGCTTGCCAGGGGAGCGACAAGAGTCTCCACGGCCCTTTCTGGGCCGGACGGAGGCCAAGTGATCAAGCCAAGAAGACCAAGCCCCGGCAAGAGGAGCTTGCCGGGCCAAGAAGGCGAGGTCCGGCAAGAGGAGCTTGCCGGGCCAAGGCGACAAGGCCCCGGCAAGAGGAGCTTGCCGGGACGACTAAGCCGGAGCACCAAGGCCCCGGCGGGAGGAGCTCGCCGGGACGGCCAAACCAAGGCGCCCCCAAGAGAAGCCCGCCGCGGCGCACCGCGCGCCCCGGCAAGGCCTGACGAGCGGCAAGCTCTCAGGTGCGGCAAGACAACCACCGCGGCAAGTCACTTGCCGCGGCGAACCACCACCTCAGGCGTGCGCTCCAGCCCACCTGCCCACGCGTCGCTCTGGAGCTTCCCCAGAGACACGTGGCGGGGCGCCGCGCAGCCTGGGGCGCGCGCGTGGCATGCGACGTTGGCGGAGTCGCCCCCGTGGCAAGCGGAGGCGCCCCTAACGGTCCGCCTCGGCACTGTTCAGGCGATCCAGACGGGCATTTAATGCCTTTGTCCCCCGCCGTCAGAGTTAGGTGCGATAGCACTGTGCGGCCACTGTTCGCACAGTTCCTTGCCATTTTTACCCCCACCTGCGTCGCTACCTGTGGAAAACCCCTTAGCATATAAAAGGAGGCCCATGCGCGCGTAGGAGGGGGAGGAAGGAGAGAAGGAAGGAGAGAAGGAGGACACCCGGTAGACCCTCGTCTACGTCCAGCTCCAACTTACTGTAGCTTCTTGCGCTCCAGAGCAAGAACTCGAATCAACCAGACAAGCAGCAGTAGGGTTTTACGCATCCATGCGGCCCGAAGCTGGGTAAAATCGTTGTGTGTGTGTGTCGCATCGATATGCTCTTTGTGCAACCTCCGCCCCCCGCCGAACCGACAAGGGGCTCCGTCCCCATAGGTGCTCGTGGAGGCCGATATCCCCCGACACCTTGGTATTTTTAATTATCGCTGCAAATTTATAAATTAGGAAAATGGCATTTTTATAAAGTAGCATGCCAATTTTCGTATTTTCAAAGCATGGCATTTATAAATGTATGTGCTCTATTTTTTATACGCAATTTGTTTTTTGTTCATGACATTTTTTATGTATAGGATGGCAGTTTTATAGTTTAGCATGGCAATTTAATTTTTCCAGATCACATGACCTTTTTCTTTTGGTTTTGATCATTTTATTTTTATAAATTAGAGAAATGAAGATTTTATAAAGTTGCATGGTATTTCAAAATTTAGGGTTTCTCTGTTTTTACAAAAAAATGTTTATTTCTTTTGTGCATGGCATTTTTTAGATAAATGACTGTTAATTGTGCCTTCGGGCCAATGGGGGTTCGCCCTGGCCTGCCCCTTAGCGAACGAGGCGAAAGGTTCACCGGGAGCTGCTCCCCCTAGAGAACGAAATTATTTGATGGGAGCAGCTCTGTGGCGATGAGTTGCGGGATGTTAGGGTCCTTTTTATTTTTGATCACGATGACTAAGCTTCCATCCGTAGCAGGATGTCCTATTCCGCGACTTTAGCATTGTGGAAGCCAACTGGCACTCACTACAGCGCCCTGTTGGCCGGTCGATGAACACATAGCGTGATGAACTTGTAGTGCGAAAGAACTGTAAAAAGTGTCTCTTTCCAGGATTCGAACTCGTGCTGTTGCATTCTTGTACGAGTTTGGATAACCACTAGATCTAGTGGACACTAATGACTAACAATAATAGTGCCAAAAACATAAGAACAATTGTGGTCGTGCTACTTATTGTACAGAACCATATATTGTGTCACTTAGATTTCAAATTATTTAAAAAACAAGTATTTTAAAAAGTTCATCGATTCATGATTTTGAAAAATGTTCATCATTTTTGAAGAAAAGTTCGCAAACTTGGAAAAAAGTTCTTTAATTTTGAGAAGAAGTTAATCAATTTTGAAAAAGTCCATTAGTTTTTAAAAAATCATCGATTTGAAAGAAGTTCATGGAAAAAATTCATCAATTTTGAAAAAAGGTTCACAAAAATTGTGAAAAGTTCATATATTTTGAAAACAAGATCACAAATTTAAACAAAAGTTCATGCATTTGAAAAAAGTACTTGAATTTAGAAAAAGTTCATGAATTAGAAAAAAATCACAAATTCAAAAACCTTCATATTTGAAAAGGTTCATAAAAATTAAAAAAAATAAAATTTTGAAAAAATATTTTTTAAAAGAATGCAAATACAAAAGGAAAAAAGGAAAAAGAAGGAAAAGAAAAAAAGGAGCGGAAAAAAAAGAAAAACTGGCTAAATAAACACATAGTACTAGGGGGAAGAAAAACTAGCTTTAAGCTACAAGAAGCTTCCCAATAGCACAAAAAAACAACCCGAGAGCCACCTTCCAAGGTTGAGCTTTCGGTGGGCGTGTATCGCTTTTTGTGGGTCGGCCCACATGTAATCTGTTAAGTGGGGGTTGTTTGCCCTGTACCATTATGCCTATAACGGGCACCAAATAGCGAATACCATATGTAGCATACCATTCACATTTAGCTTTTCTCTTGTTATGGGCCGCACCGTTAGAACTCCATCCACTGCTCCTCCATCGGTCCATCGACCGAGAGAAAGCAACACAAAGTTCAAAAGGACGCGCGAGAGCTATATTTTCGCCTACAACGAGAAAGAAGGAGCTCTCGCTTGAAGCGTCCAAAGTAACTGCCAGCCCCATTAGCGCAAACTTAAGTGTAATAGAAAAGAGAAAAAGAAAGGAAGCAAGAATCGATCCTTGGTCTCTTGGATGCTTTGTCGCGTTGCATACCTCAATGTCAAGTTGTTGTTAAACTCGTAGGGCGCGACCAACTAGAGGGAGAAAAGAGATGGTTTATTCACTGGTTATTCGGGTTTTTTTGTTTTTGTTTTTCTACCGATTCTCTTCATTTCTTTCTTTGTTTTCATTGAGTTTTTCTTTCATTTTCTTTTGGTTTTCTTTGTTACTATCTTGATTTTTATTTTTTTTCCTTTCTTTTTTCTTTGTTTTTTTTGCTTCTTTCTTGTTTTTCATCGGTTTTCTCTTAGTTTTCACTATTTTTCTGTAATCATTTTTGCTCTATATCTAATACATTTTCTAATACACATTTAACATTTTCCAAATACAAGATTTACAATTTTTTAAGACATGGTCATTATTTTTTCCAAACACATTTAACATTTTTTAAATACATGGTCAATATTATTTTTTACACATTTAACATTTTTTAAAAGCTTGATTAACATTTTTCGAGTACAAGTTATAACTTACATGATCAACATTTTTACTATACACATTTAACATTTTTCAAATACAAGTTTAACAAAATTTTAATACATCGTCAATATTTTTTTATACACATTTAACATTTTTCAAATACTTGATTAATTTTTTGAAATTATTGTTTAACATTTTTTTAAATGCTTGGATTAACATTTTTTAATTTTTTTACTCGCATTGAATTTTTTTTGTATACATTGTACATGAGAATTTTTCCCCTACACATATTTAACTTTTTTTAAAATGCTTGATTAACATTTTTAAAAACAATTATGTAAAGTATTTTTGTTATTATACTTATTTAAACATTTGGAAATATAGAAAGGAAAAATAAAGGAAAAACAAAAACAAAAACAAAAACGTGAAAAAGCAAAAAGAAAATGAGGTTGTGGCCTCATGCGCGCCTGGGCCGGCCCAACTCGCGCTCTGCTTGAAGCGAGGCACGCGATGCTTCCTCTCGGTCTCGCTAGAAGAGAGGTGGGGTCTGCTCTCTTTTTCTAGAAGAGTATGCCAATATGATCCTAATGAGGTGTGGGGCTTTACATCTGACATTCGTTGGGCTTTCCTTTGTGGGATCCCGCGTCCCGGCCTTTTTGTGCAATAAACCCCTCCGGCCGAAGACTAGTGATAGGTGGTCCCGTGGAGCTTTCGGAGAAGGGTAGCCTAATGTGTAAGCACATCAATGAAGCGGCTGGTCTTTTAAGCCAAAAAGACCGTTTATGCAATGGATCAAAGAAAACTAATTGAATTGGGCTAAACCGGTCGTTTTACATATATTAAAACGGAACTAGAAAAATAGGGTGCACGTAACCCCCCAGTTTCTAGCGAGCGTGCAAAGCCACTAGTGCTCACCGTGCTTCATGACTAGAAGGCATCAAATTTCAACAAAAAGGCGGTCTGATTGATAGAAATCTGAACCGACAATCTTATTGGTTTTTTAAACTATGCCAAAGAACGAGCATGGGCTGACAGCACAAGACAGTGAAGACGCTATTGTCGATCAGGCGACATGTGTAGTCGACAATGACGCGATACGTCTTGGGCGTCGTAAGCATTTTTTCTTCAAGAGTACGCAAATGCGTATTATATTTTTATAGAAGGAGGAATTTCAAATAGAAGATGACTAATTTGTTGCGAACAACGAGCATAGCAGACTCCACACCAGGGCTAGTCGGAAGACAGCTACCACTGACAACACAATTACAAAGCAAAAAAAGCCTGTCTAAGACAGAGCAACATCACAGCGTCTCGACCAACACCGCTCACCTCTGAAGACAACACCAACTCCGACTAAACTTCCCTTCTGGCCTTATCGATGCACCATCCACCCTTGATATCTAAGAGGAGGTGACAAGTAGATGACGGAACTTGATCGGTCCACTAATGCCACCGTCTTGGACTCACCGGCGATGACATACATTGCGCCGATGAAGATCATCTTAAACAACGGCGAGCACCGGAGGCAGCTCAACATGAAACCTCAAGACCGTGTCTTCAAGCACAATGCTTCCAACAAGCGACGTTAAAACGCCGTCATTGCGCCGATTCAACTCCGAACTTAAGCTTTCGCTAATCCCAAGAGCGAGAGAGGAAGATGCTGTAACACCTTGGCGACGCCTTCAAGAAAGGGAACGACACCCACATGCATCGCTGCCGCCAGCACCGACCGAGTACGAGCAGGAATTTCTTTTGAGTAGCCACACACCTCCATCCCTTCTCACCGGATTAGGGTCACATCGTCCAAGTTGACCACTCCGCCGCGGCCGCCGCAACACTTCGACGGCATAGTCAAGATGCCGAGCTCCACCCAGGACATGCACAATCAGGAGCACACAGCCCAACCACAAGCACCACCACAGCTGAGAACTCGCACGTAAGCATTTGATTCGCCTACAAAAGAATAGCTTGAGAGGTACACTCAAAGCGTGTGGCCAAAACCGTAGCAACGAATCCAGGTAAACCAAGCAAGCAACGTACTACTAGTAGTACTACTATCAAAGAACACTCGCGTAAGTCGGCGAGATAGACAGACAGACACAATCGATCGGCAAAACTAAAGCCACACGTTACCAGCTCAGTAACAGCAGTTCCACACACCTAGTAAACTACCGGCGCCGAGCCAAATCGGCAGCCACAAATCGGTCCGCGCGCGCGAGGTTAGGTCGACGCAGCTCATCCCGAGCCCGGTAGCATTCTCGAAGCAAAGTCCCGTAGCTTTCGACGACGGCGACGCGCCTCCACCTGACCAAAGCCCCTGCTACTGGCCGACCTTGCACCAGCGCCCGCTCGCTCCCGGTCAACTCCACTCGCGGCATTGTGCTCTACGCAATAGCTAGCGCCACCGGCTCTCGGCGGAACGAGCCCCGCCCGGGCCCGCGCGCGCACGCGCGGGATCCTCGCTTTCTGTAAAGGCGCGGCCGTAGATCTCGTGCGATCTTTATCTGGACCTGCCGTGGTCCGTGGAGCTCGTTCAGTTCGTGATGGACGCGGAGGCTTTCGCGCCACCACTTGGTAAAGTTTGTATGGACGCTGTCAAAGTTCAGGAGCTAGATGAATGGTTGAAGTGATCGTGCAACTGCAACCGGTGAAATACAGCTCTGGGGTATATGCCGGCATGGAGAATCAAATTTATGTATACCACTGTTGTGCTAGTTAAGTAATTATAGTGTACCCTCTTTGTAAAGAAATATAAGAGCGTTTAATTCACTGATTGTACTGAATAAAAGAATGTGTTGATATGTTTGTCTATGTTTGGGAGGATGAACATGAGGACGACCTATTTGTTAGGTAGCTGAAAAAGCCCGTTGGATCTTCATCCGACAGTCGCCCTCACCCCACACACTGGTTTTCTTCTTCCTCCATTCCTTTCATTTTTGCATCCCCGTGGCTACCCCGTGGCGGGCAGCGCTATTTTGCTCGCCTCATTGCTCCTGCTCTCTGAACCGTCGTTCACTGTGTGCTGCCGCCGCCCAGGCTATCCCTCTAAGCCCTCCCCCCCTCCCCCAATCCTCCCTACCTCATTTTCTTCTCGAGCGCCGGCAACCTCCCGCATTTGAACCAGTCAACCTCCGAGTCTCTTCTACCTGGGACACTGTTGACGTGTTGTTCCCATCTGAGCCCTCGTCATCATCCACGTGTCTCGCTAGGCTCGCCGGCCCAACACCGATTTCGGGCTTGACACTAACGCTCAAATCAAGTGATACAAAATGTACTTTTAGGTACGTGACAGATAGCAAATGCGATGAAAGACCGAGTGTAATCTCTGAGAGCGCCATGACTAGATCATCTTTTCCCCCTAATGCATTAGTGACGAGAGCTTTATCGCTACTAGATGATACCCCGCATGTTTAGCCTAGAATTTGTTGCAATGTACTTTGATCATATTTAATTATTTGAACATGAATATCTGGATGAATAATATGGTAATTGAAATTAAAAATATTTTATTTAATTATTGAGCTGGGTCAAATATGTTAGTGGGGCTAACTATTATTGCCGCTAAATCAGTTTACGGGTGGAACATTTGAAACTGACTAATCGCAAAGGTCAGCGGGAAAAGGCCACCTCACTAAAACACTGCTAGCCAGTCCCGCGCGGTTTAATCTTGCTCCATATCTGAAGTGTCTTCTCATTTTGGTATTCTTTGGTCCGTGTTCTTGTCATCACGAGCATCATTCTGTTTGCTTCAATTTTTTTTCCAGCTTAATTGAGTAGACCATGCAAGATATTTTCAAAACTACTAACCAAAGATCAGTCTCTTTGAGGTGCCAGCGCATGACCACCAATAATATTTGTGGCACATCCTTTTGGAATAACTATGCATGAAACAGACTGTTATCTGCTGCACTAAAACTTCTACCAGTGATACCTCTACAAATTCAGTGCAGGTGCTAGATGCACGACCCTACGACCCCAAATCTATCTAAACTATTACTACTTGTGATTGTACGATTTTTAGATGAAAAACCAAATCATAAGTTTTTTAGATAGGTGTAATATCAATGACATGACAGTTGTGTCTCACTCTCACAACCCGTAATAGGATTTGGACGTCAGACAGGCTCACCAGGAGGGGTTGGCAAAATTGTGGACTCTGTCCACTTTGCCAATGTGTGCAAGAAAGTAGAGCCCATCCTTTTTTTAAGTGTCGGTTTTGTTAGAGGAAAGACCTACACCTGACTTTATAAATAAATCCACCAGACAGAGTACGAGAACATCATCAACACACCACAAGAACACAGTATCACGGCCAACAACCAGGCAGACATGTCGAAAGTACTAAACGACACACAGGCCGACAAGGAAAGAGCAAAATAGGCGCGCGGGCCAACAACCTACCCCTAAAGCACAGAAAGGATACTGCATTTGGGGAACCTTGCACTTACTCTCTCAATCTTTTCTTCAAGTCTCGGTTCACCGTTAGGATTTGGAACCTTATAAAAAATTGGCTCAGTCTTCATGTGATTGACACGGCAACTTGGGAAACCTTGCACTCACTCTCACATTGGTGGAGAAACATGTCTGGAAGCAACATCCCCAATAGAAAGGCCATGGCATCCTCACCATGCTAGTTGGCTGGACCATCTCGAACGAGAGAAATGTGTATTCCGACACAAATCAACTCCCGCACCGGTCATCTTCGGTATCATCAAAAGGGATGCTAGACTTTGGGTTATCGCGGGTGCAAAAGAAATTTGGAAAACATAATGTCGGGAGATAATGACCATTTTGTATTTGGGGTGGTGTGTAACAAACTCTATTCTCCTTCTTAATTAATAGATGAGGTAAAGCTTATGCCTCCGTTTAAAAAATCAGTTGTATCTTAAATCCATGTAGGAGAGGATTTGTAGCACCAAGGCCGGGGGCACGCAGATTTGCAGCCCAATAGCCCCGTGATTCAAAAACCCGGTTTGGTCTTTGCAAGTGAAAGAAAAAGCATGGGATGTGGGATGTAAACCAACTAATTTTGTCGGTCTTTCCCTTGCCTCTAACGGTTGGTTTCAGTGTTGGAAGACGGGAGAGACACATCATTGCGCTTGCAGGGAGTCTTAGTCTAGTTTGTTAGGTTTTGGCATCCTCATATCATTTCAAGTAGTAGAGACGACTGTACAATGGAATAAGTACTGTCTTGTCCTCGTCACGGTGGCAATGCTTCCACCTTTGTTGTGGATGCAGGAGGGTCAATTTGACCATATCTAATCCGTCGGGTTGTGGTGGAGAGTTGTCAAGCACACTGTTTCCGCTTCGGCTTGCGATAACATTGGTGCTCTCGTACCTAGGATTCTATGACGACGCTTTGGGCGTCAACATGGGGTTGGATCTTGCCGTCTGGTCTTTGCCTTCTTCTTTAGGCCGAAATTTTGTGCTTCAGACCACCGTTCATTTTCTAACAACATCCAATGACTTCACAACCATAATTACAATGACTCTAATTATGGTGCAGAGCAGGGCGCGCCATCGAGCTACCCTCACAACATGACATCAACATGTGCATGTTAGAGGCGATGATGTACACTTTTGGTATGTTTGCCATCTTATTTTCGCCAGCGGTGACTTAGTTAATATATGACCTCTACCATTTGCGGAAAAAAAATAACATCATAGCTTTGTGTGTAGGGCTATTGCCACATAATCAAATAGGCTGATATATCATAGTTGAACTGCAAAAATGAAACTCATTTTCTAAGTCTTGTATTAATATGTGATATAAATAGGAAATAAATTACATGCAAATACCGATTAGTCAAACAAACTAATTCTAATGTACTGCACTGCCAAACACAAAACATTAAAGAGTGAACTCCACTTTTACACTATAAGATTGAGTTTGTGACGCTTTTGAACTATTCAAGAAAAAATCTTCCAAAATACTCTACTTACACAAGTTTGTTCCAATTTTTACCCCCTTTAAAGTTTTGCCATGTTCTATTGGGTGGGGCCAACAATCAATCTCACGCGGATTGCCGTGTCGGATGCCACATCATCGACATTCCTCCAAGACGTGTATGTTGCAACAAGCCGCACTTCGGGCCATAAAGCGCGGAATTCACTCGATCTTAAATAATGTAAGGACGTTTTTCTTTTGGCGTGCCAATCAAGCCTGATTTAAAGGAGTGTTCTTTCAGGATTCTTTAGATTCAGGCATGGTCTTAGGGGGGGGGGGGGATATCCTATGCTCTTAGAGCACCTAAGTTCAGGTGCTACCGAAGAAGCTCGACCCTTTGATCTAGATCCCACGACTCCAGGGAGAGCTCTCGCGAATTTGTAGAAAACCCCTAAGGAGTCCCGTAATTACACATAAGTCTAGTAACTCCTCATCTTGTCGTTCGATCCACATTAAAAGGTCGAGCTCGCGCTAGAGTATGTGGATTTAGGTGCTCCGAGAGCACATGATATTTAGGGGGTGTTCTTTGAGGATTCTTTAGATTCGATGTTGAACTTGACTTCAGTAAAACTATAGAACACAAAAATTCAGACATGTCGTTTCGAATTATTTTAGTACTGTCGTCATTACAAAAAGGAATACGGAATTTGAGTCCTTTAGTTTCATTTTTATGATCCAGCTGGACCAGCCGGGAATCAAATCAATGGAATTATGATGAAGTGCAGCAAAGTATCAATGTCAAACTCATTCATTCATTTGCATCCAATTTTTGGTCTAACACAAAACTGAATGAACTAAAACTAAATCAGATTTTTTCTGCCCATCTCCTTCTGAACTATCTTGCACTCTTGCCTCTTTTCCGCTAGTATGAACAATTAAGCGAGACTGAAAAACTAAACTCCATCTCTCTTGATGGGCCACCACTTTCGGCAATAACGCACGCGGGGCTGCTACTGTTATCTTGAATTCTTTGCCAGCCCGACCAGCCTCACCGACGGCGGCATGTCGGCATCCTTCTCCCCTTCCTGGCCTCCGATATCGTCTCGAGCCCCGGCGACCACGGCCGCTGCTGCCTCGCCCCCACCAGCTGCATGTAGTGCTTCCTCAGCTCCGGCGTGCTGCACAGCTGTTCGGGCGCCGTCGCGCCGCACTTCTTGTCGCCGCCACCGTCGGACGTGATCACCTTCTCGATGAACTCCGGGAGGACCCTGATGAGCGCCATGCCGTCGGCGCCGGTGACGTACTCGAACGGGGACGATTCGCCGGCGAGGGACACCTTGGTCGGGGCCGGCGACAGCGACGCGAGCGAGGCCGCGGTGAGCGCCTGGCAGCTGGAGAACCGGGCGGCGGGGAGCACGAAGTAGGTCCGCCCCGCCTGCAGCTCCTCGCCCGGCGGCAGCGCCGGGATCGGGAGGCCGATGAAGAAGGAGTCGCCGGAGCAGACGAGGTGGTCGGGGGCCTCCGCCGTGACGTCGCCGGCCGTGGTGAACCGCCCGCCGGAAGCTGCGGCGAGCCTCGTCTGTCCGCCCCAGAACACCAGCCTCGCCTCCGCTCCCTTGCCGTGCACGGCCAGGGCGCGCAAGCAAGGGGAGAGGCCGTTGCCCATGCCGCGGCCTAGATTCTAGAAGCGTCTAGAACAAGCTTTGAGGTGCGAAATTGCGGAAGGGGAGGGATGCTCTGACTGAATGGTGCTTCGACAAGATTTGAGGATTCCTGGTGTGGGGATGTATATATAGGGAGGGGGTTGGGTGTGTGGGTTGACATTTGAAAAGTCAGAGCTGGGGTGTTTGATTATGGGTGTTATTTTACTCAAAAGTTGACCGGCCGGCTGTTCAAATATCAGGACAGTTGACCTTAGTTCTTCTTTTTTCCTTTTCTTTTTTGAGGGAAGGATAGATGGCTTTGTTAATATACTTGTTAGTGGGCAATGTCAACGCCCATTTTGGAAACGGAACTTCTAGCAATTAGTGAATGGTTTTTCTCATGGAAAGTAAAATGAGATATTTCATTTGACATCTAACAGTGCTCCAATCACTCAGTTCATTCAGCCATGATAGAATATTTAATAATTGATGCATAGAGAAAAAAAAGGAAGATACTATTGCCTTCTATTGATGAAGAGATAATCTCTCGACATTGAAGAGATAACTATGCCACACAATTTTAGAAGATGCTTTGCTTCTTAGCGTGTTTTTCGGTCCAGTTTTGCTCATCGCATTACCTTCGCTTGCGAGAGAAGACATCGAAAGTAACGTAACATTGTCTTCTTCCGGTGAAGAGATATGCTCTCGACGCCTAAAGATAATTGTGGCGTGCATTTTAGGAGATGCTTACTTCTTCGCGTGTTTTCCGATTCAGTTTTAGTCATTGCATTAACGTGATCATTGATTGCCAGAGATATCAAAAGATACATATCTACAACAAAGTGTTATCGTCATCTCTAGATGGCATGGATGGCGCAAGAGAAGATTACCTTCGCTTTAATTTAGATGTCGTATCGGTCACGGAATGATGAATCTTTGTTTTATCAGAGTTGTGAGGACATTATTTTGTGATCTTATGTCACCAATGCGACCATTTGTTTATATAGTACTACTTTTTTATTCATATTCGGATACAATGGAGAAATTAGGATGTATATCAATAACTTATTATCTTACGATATTAACCAAGTGGCTATCCAGATATCTGAGACATATATTATCAAGGAATAAGCTTCTAGCGATTGGTAAATGGCTAATCTCATGGATAGTAAGAGGTTTTTTTTCATCCATATGTGTTAGAGTCACTTATCACTTGGGGTATTCACTGTGTCACAAGCTTCTCCAATAGGTGTTTGTACCAAAATTTTATCAAGTTCAGATGTAAAATAAATAAATAAAACCAACTACCTTTTCTTGGTAAAATAATAATAACCCATAGAACCATCTCAACATAAGGGTCACATTCATCCATTAGGATGCTAGAATACCTAGACCCCCTTGGTCCTTAGGGAAGTAGGTATTAGTCCACTTCACCATGTGGTACTTCTGGCGTCAATCAAACACATACCAGATGAAGCATGACAGGTCCTTGTCGAAGGAGCTATGCACCCCCTCTAGGAGAATGTACAACCCTGCTAAAAGAGCATGGTGTCCCCGTGTTTTGGTCTTGGTAATTGATGTCAATCCCTATGGACTAATGGTTGCCTTGAGTTATATTTGGAGGGTTTATCCATAGGCATTACTTGAAGACCATTCTTTGGTTTCAAGGTAATAAGGAGATTATGTGTTGACCAAGGTGCTATTCAAGGAGTTATCCAAAGATTGATCATGTGAGGGTTGAGCCTAATGCAAGCATGTCTTAAAGAAGAAGATTGTGTGAACATTCATGTTTACCTTTAAGACATCATCTTTATCAAGAGAGAAGATAAGATACAAGGTTGATCAAGACTAAGGGCAAATAATGGATTCAAGTTGATCAACACACAAAGCGTAGAAGATGTACCGAGTGGAATCAAGTGATCTCATGGTATGATGAGCATTGTCCATTCTGCTTTGTGTACTAACTCATGATCTATTTGTGTGGTGGTTCTATGTGGGGTTAGGTATTTTTTCATGGGCTTGCATCAAGAGGAAGATCTCATATAACCCATGGAGGGTGACATCAAGTGGGGATCGTCATCAAGGTTGTGTTGTGCAAGTTCAAGTGGGGCATCACAAAGATATCACATGCTTGAAGCTTTTCGTCCATTCTGGTGATAATGGAATTGTGAAGATGTGCCGAAGAAAGGCTCACACATAGTGGAGTACGTGAGAGCAATCTACTAGTGTTCATTAAGCCTGCACAATCAAGAAAGGTAGTCTAACTTGAGGAGGACAAGATCGTCATCATCTAGCTCAATTGGACTATGCACAAGGCAAAGGTTTGGCCTTGATAGGTTTTCTATTTTACCGGTCTCATGGAGTTAGTTGGGAGACCGGGTTATAGGATTGATTGTCATGCTATCAAGGGGGACTCCCGCGTGAGTAGCTTGATCATATCATTCATAGAGAGCTCAAACAATTGCATCCTTGGGATCATATTTCTTGGTTCTTATTTGGATTTCCTCTATGTGAGTTTGGAGCTTGTGGTCATCCTCATGACAAGCTCAAGTTCATCGAGAGAGGATTTCGTATGCATCATCTATTGTGTTTTCGATATTGGAGTTTTTGTCGGTTCTTCACTAATGGAGGTTTCACACTCTATATCATTGACATATCTCTCTTGCCACTTCTAAAGATTTCTAGTTGCGATTTGACAGCTTTCTATCAAGCTTGAGTTCGTCAAAATGAGAGTTCATTTGTAGAAGTTATGGTAGTTTCGATCTTACTTGCATCCATCTGTTTAGCTTGCGCACTTTTGCAGTACCCAGGCAATAGTACCGCTCGGCTCCACGTAGTACTGCTTAGACGGTACTTCTGGTGTGAGCTACCGCGACTACTAGCGCTTGGTAAATACCTTTTGCCTCCTCTCTGGTTAGCTCGCGGTAGTGGCACATTAGTCCCACTTGTGCGGTACTTCCGCTTATTACTACCGTTGCTACTTCCGCATGTGTTCGAGGGATGTGCAAGTTTCTGTTGCCCATTTCGTTCTCGCGGTAGTTGGATGGTAGTTACATGGTACTTTCGCTCTGGTGCCGCTCCACTATTGCTGGTCCCTTTGTATATATCCAGCGACAATTAGTGGTAGTACCACTCACTGTAGCCTGTAGCACCGCTCCGGCGGAACTACCATGCTTGTACTCTGCAGTACACATTGGCTGGCACTGGAACTACCTCTCTAAGCAGTTGTACCACTTCCTCGAGCGGTGGTACCTCTTGAGCGTGGGCACAGTGCATAATAGTTGGATTTGTGCCCCCTCTATAAAAGGGGATCTTCGTCCCCGCTGCCCCCAATGAATTGGGGCAAGCTTTCTCATCCATTATTGACCTCCAAAAGCTTTGCGTTCTCTCCATTCCTCCCATGAATCTTGCATCTAGGAGATCTAGATCTACAGTCTCCACCAATCCATCTTTCCTCTTAGTGAGGGGAACCTTGATCTTGGAGTTATTTTGTGTTCTTCTTGTTCTTCCTCTCATATTCCTCCATAGCTTTCGTTGTTTGGTGGGATTTGAGAGTGAGAGATTTGAGCACTTTGTGTGTTCTTGCCATTGCATTAGTTGCAACGGTTTGAGTTCTCCACGGTGATGCGTGGAAGTGAAAGTTGAGAAGCTTATTACTCTTGAGTGAGATATATTGTTGTCATTTAGTTGTTTATCTTGCTTAGCATAAGTTGTTGTTGCACATAGTTGAGCCCACTTGATTTAGGTTTTGTGCTTGAAAAATTAAATGCTAATTTTATTATACATTTGTTCAAGCCTAGATAATAATTATTTTAAAGTGGCTATTCACCCTCCTCTAGGCGACATCCACATCCTTTCACCCATCATATACATGGGAAGGCTAGAGAGGCAAGAGTCGATGAGCACGCCTTTTCTCCCTTTTGAGGTGAACCTAATATGCCACGACTCCACCTAGGACACAACCCACTCCATAAGCGGGACAAAGTACCATATTCGGATCCTAGAATCAGAGAGCGGCATCCCCATGTAGGAGATGGGGAAAGAAGAAAACCTAGAGTTAATGATGCCTGCTATTTATTGTTGATCAGTGCCCGAGTACCCATGACTATGATACGCCAACTTTGCATCATAATCACCTATTGTTATTTATCTTATTTTAATGTTATATTTCACAATATGATGCAATTTTAGTGTCTTTTCTCTCTTAAAATGCAAGATACATCAGAGGGAGATTACCAGCAGCTAGAACTCTAACCTCAAAAAGCAACATCAGAGATAGCAATTCTCTGGAGCTCAAAATGAAGCATGGATTTTTGGAGAATTATTTTGGAATACATGAAGAATTGTAGAACAAAATATGCCCGAGGGGCCCCACAAGCCAGCCACATGGGCAGGTGGCGCGTCCACCCTGGTCATGCCACTTGTCCATGTGGGGCCCTGGTGGCTCCCCTCCCGACGTCCTTTGGCCATGAATTCCTATTTTCCCTAGAAAAAATAAGAGAAGAGTTTCGGGACTTTTTGCCGCCGTCTTAATGAGGAATCAGGGTAGGAGCATCTTTGCTCTCCGGTGGAGCGATTCCATCGGGGATACTTCCCTCTGGGAGGGGGAAATAGATGCCTTCGTCATCACCAACACTCTCATCATTGTGGCAATCATTATATTCGTTAACATATTTCACTAGCACCATCTCATTTATAAACCCTAGTTTATCTTTTGTATTCAATCTTTGTGTCAAACCTCATATTGGTACCTAGGGGTGCTAGTAGTGTTGATTACATCTTGTAGTTGATGCTAGTTGGTTTACTTGGTGGAAGATTATTATGTTCAGATTGTTAATCACTTATTATACCCACTGATCATGTTTAATAAGATACGTTCACTGGTACGCGTCAGTGCTATACAAACGGTTTTTAACCCTTTTCCGCGACGACATTTGGAA
Organism: Aegilops umbellulata; assembly: GCA_032464435.1. Classification (NCBI taxonomy): domain Eukaryota; kingdom Viridiplantae; phylum Streptophyta; class Magnoliopsida; order Poales; family Poaceae; genus Aegilops; species Aegilops umbellulata. The sequence goes on along the minus strand of CP136054.1, from coordinate 387,758,114 downwards.
CCGTCGCCAAGTGAGTGTGGGCGATAGGGGGGGGGGTCCTTCCCACACGACTCGGAAAACATCAGGGATAGGCCCTCCTCGGACACAGGCTGGGGCAAAATGAGCTCGTGTGTGATCGGGTGAGGCATCGAAACCCAATCATTTCCGTTCATATGTACATCCCACACGATGAATCCCAGAAAAACATTTCCGTTCGTATGTATATCACACACAGTCAATCCAAGGAATACATTTCCGTTCTTATGTACACCCCAGACAGTCATCCAGGGAAAATGTTTCCGTTCGTATGTATATCACACACGGTCAATCCAAGAAATACGTTTCCGTTCTTATGTACATCCCACACTGTCAATCCTGGGAAAACGTTTTTGTTCATATGTACATCCCACACAGTTTTATGTGTAGCCTCGTCTGTGAAAGTTGTAACTATCACACACGCTCTGTCTTGGTTAACTATTTGCTTTTATCAACTACATCACACACAATTTTATGAAGAAAACTGTTTGGCATTGGGCTATCCATCACAAGCGCTTTTACTGCTAGAACCGTTTACAAAGTTCCATGACACATTTAGTAGGTTTATTAGTTTACAATTAATAATTTTAGTATTACGCAAATTCACATTTCATATCGAACAGATGTTTGCCAATTTCATATCAGGCACATAAATATATTATGACATCACAGTACGGTAGGTACATGAGAACAACACAGTACAATATATAGCTAGTTCAACTTCATAAGAACAATATTAGAACAATATATTCATTCCCTAATCGACATCATCTAGGCTCATCTTATCCACCTCTGCTTTCAGTTCAGTAAGAACCTGTTTTGCATATGCCAACTAGGAAAGTGCCTCCTCCTTCGCCAACACCATCTTAGCAAAGTCTGATTTAAAAAATCTGAGCTCATTCTCCACCTTTCTCTTTTTATCCCGCGTCTTCAAATATTCTTTAGCGTTGACAACACTTTCTCTAAGCCTACCTCTGTTCTCTTCCTCATACATGCTCCAAAGCTTTGCTAGGCACATTTTCAAAGACTGTGGCCACTCTTGATCAACCCACTCCAAGTAAGAACACTTCCGTTCATCCTATGATATCTAAAACTAGACCAGTAACAATTGTGGGGGAAATGGGTTTATAGCAACATAGAAAATCACCGATGCTTATTTTGAAAAACTGAAGAAACATGTTAATTATGACATATCTTCTGAAAAGGATTAATGTGTAAATGAATTAATTGCTACTGAGACAACAACCAAATTCTGAAACATCAGAAGCTATAATTAACTACAACAATGCTACAAGTTCTTACTCATGTACAATAAATAACAAATTGAACATTTTATGAGGAAGATAAATATAACTGCAACAGCATAGCGACCGTGTTTGGATGACATCAAATTGATACTAACAGGTGTGTACATGCACAAATTTACTAACATAGAACTAATAGCACTAAGGTCATCCACTATGTATGCCAAAACTGGTCTAAAGACAACTGTTGCTACATCTTGCACCGGTGCCCTGCACTGGCGAGCCGATGCAGCGGAAAAAAATCATGGACCCAGACTCCGGAGCACCTAGTTGCTCCGATGTCCAGTTCCTTCGTGCCATAAAGATTTAGTATTTTACTGCTTGACTGCTCGGATGTGTGGACCAAAGTTGGCTGCACAAACTGCTGAAGTGGTGCCAAATAATATTCTAATGGCACCGCTGATGAGATGGCAACAATTTTAGATACTAGATACAAACTGTGACACTGTCTTAGGATGCGTTTGGTTGAAGGTGTGGTATGAATGGGTTGGGACCATGACAGTGTCTGAATCATATCTAACAAATGATTTGTAATAATGAAAGAGGGTCTAACCTTCTCTGCACATGCCAGAAACTTCCTCCCACTGTCCACAGATTCAAATGCAACTAGCTTCACACATGGAGATTGATGGTGAGAATGAGCAGATAGACCTTCAGCCACCCCGCTCCATTCGTTGCCACTGATGGTCCTAGGGATCTATAAGAGGAATAAATGACTCAAATCGTTCGCCGGGTAAAAATCCTTCATTACAAGTCATAGCCCGAGAGAGAGAAGAGAGGCATACCCGGGTGGTGAAGGATTCATCACCGGAGGAGGAATCGCTGGAGTGGTCTTTGAAGAAGACCATGGCGACCCCGTTGGTAGGATGCGAGACGACGAGAGCGAGGAAGCGGCTATAGCTTAGGAAGGAAGGAGGAAACAGGGGAAATGTGACTTGTGGTCGGGAAGAAAAAGGGGTGGGGAAGGGGGAGGGGGCGGGGGGTAGATATTTTGGCGGTAGGCCAAAATTTTGGAAATGTGGAGGGAAACTTAGCGCGCGGTGCCGCCGGACCATTCACTTTGAACGATTGTGTGCATCGCAAACGATTCTTCTGCTTTGCGCGCATGGGATGAGTTTGATAATTCAAATTTTGGTGGAAATTTCCCCGGGTACGTCATTGCATAATTTAACATCGCTTGCTAATTTGGGCACACAAAAGAGCGTACAGCAGACAGGCCACACTTACTGAATCGAGCAATTTTAGTAGTTAAACAGAGCTAGTTGACCTAAACATTGCTCTAACAAAAGACCAGCATTAAAAACAAAGCCAAAGTACGCATAATTTTAACAAATCCGCCGCCGCGCCTGCCTATGCATCTCCGGTGTGAGATGAGACATCGATGACTTGTCCTGGCGACATGCCGCCGTTGGTGGACTCCGCGTCCCCCTTGCTGAAGTCGACCGCGTCCTCGTCCTCGTCCTCGGTGCCACCCTCAAGGTTGTAGTACTCATAGTAGTGGTTGCGCCAGAGCTCGCATTGGTACTCCACTATTGATTCCTCGACGGACAGACTCTTCTCTACCTCAACCTCGGTCACGCGCAACTCCTCCTCCCGGCGCTCCTCGATCTACACCACCTCCTGCATCTCCAGCTCCCGCTCGGTGACCTCATGAGGAAGCAGGTGCTCCATGGCCATCGCCGCCTTTTCGGACATGGGTTGCATGCTGGATTCCGAGGTGGCCTGAAATATCTTGGTGTGTGCATCCTCAATCTTGGCATGGATGGCCTCGACCCGAGCCAGGGCGACACCGGCGGCACGGACGACAGCTCGAGCGCTCTCGGCGTTTGCAGCCACCGTCGCAGCAACGGCTGCCGCGGACGCCCTCTCGGCGGAAGCGGCCGTGCTCAATGCGGATGCGGTGACACTCTCGGTGTAGGCGGCCGCGCTCTCGGCGTAGGCGGCCATGCTGGGGAGGGGCGGCCATCGTACGGGCCTTCACGAAGTGTTTCCACAGCGTCATCTTTGCAAGAAGGGGGTGCGGGAATGGGGATCGGGATTCGTGGATTCGAGGGTTGCCGACACTGGAGCAGACAAGCCGGCGAAGTTTAAGGAGGAAGACTTAAATAGACCCAGATATTTTCATCGCAAGCGGTTCCTACAAAACAACTGTGTGTGATGTTGTAGATATTTTTATTAGCTGTGAAAGATGAATTTGGAGTAAAGTGGCAACGGATGGTGTTTTAAATGTATGAAAAAAATTGTAGTATTAATACAACTGTCATGTCAAATTTTGGAAAATTTCAAGGGTCATTTGACCTTTTAAGACATTTAAATGATTTTCTAGCCATTTAATGATCATAATTGAAATTTGAACTATATGTACATGCAACAGCTAACCATAACGGTTTGAAAAGTCATATTTTGTGTACTTGTGTGCGATTTAATTCCATGTGCAGTAAATTGGAAGAAATTTTCAAACATATTGGTCTAACGGCTATGACACAATTAAGTATGGCGTGCCATGGCATTTAAATTCCAAAAAAAATAAAAAAATCAGAAACACATGAAACCTTTGTTGATGTAATGTCATGCCACCAAAATGATGTGGTACAAAATTTGGCATGTGTGACGAAAGTTTTGGACACACACCCCTCACAAACCAGAGCAACTCACTAGAAGGCTCGTGGTTCCGAGAGGGAACAATGCATGTTTGATGACGCACGGGAGATAGCTTCCTCTTATGGCCTTTAAATTTTTTCTATGTGTAACGTGCACTAATGCAGCTATCATATGAAAATTTGGAAAATTTCAGGGGTCATTTGACCCTTTGAAGACATTTAAGTGATTTTCTAGCAATTTAATGACTGTAATTCAAATTTGAACTACATCTACCTGCAATGGCTAACCATAACGGTTTGAAAAATCATATTTGTGTACTTGTGTGCGAGTTAATTTCATATGCAGTAAATTAGAAGGAATTTTCAAACATATTGGTCTCACGACATGGACACATGCATATGTATGCATGGAGTGCCATGGCATTTTAATTCCAAAAAATTAAAAAATGATCAGAAAAACATGAAAACTTGCTTGATGTAATGTCATGCCACCAAGATGATATGGTAAAAAAATGGACATGTTTGACAAAAGTTTGGGCACACACCCCTCACAAATCGGAGCAACTCACTAGAAGGCTGATGGTTCCAAGAGGGAACAATGCATGTTTGATGACGAACATGAGATAGCTTCCTCTTACGGCCTTCACATATTTTCTACGTTTAACGTGCACTACTACAACTGTCATGTGAAAATTTGGAAAATTCTAGGGGCCATTTGATCTTTTAAAGACATTTAAGTGATTTTCTAACAATTTAATGACAATAATTCAAATTTGAACTACATCTACATGCAACGGCTAATCATAACGGTTTGAAAAATCATATTTGTGTACTTGTGTGCGAGTTAATTCCATCTGCAGTAAATTAGAAGGAATTTTCAAACATATTGGTCTCACGGCATGGGCACATGCATGGAGTGCCATGGCATTTTAATTTCAAAAAATTAAAAAATGATCAGAAAAACATGAAACCTTGCTTGATGTAATGTCATGCCACCAAGATGACGTGGTAAAAAAACTGGCATGTTTGACAAAAGTTTGGACACACCCCCTCACAAACTGGAGCAACACACTAGAAAACTCGTGGTTCCGAGAGGGAACAATGCATGTTTGATGACGAACGGGAGATAGCTTCCACTTAAGGCCATCAATTTTTTTCTACATTTAATGTGCATTAATAGAACTGTCATGTGAAAAATTGGAAAATTCCAGGGGTCATTTGACCTTTTAAAGCCATTTAAGTGATTTTCTAGCCATTTAATGACCGTAATTCAAATTTGAACTATATCTACATGCAAAGGTTAACCATAACGGTTTGAAAAATCATATTTGTGTACTTGTGTGCGAGTTAATTCCATGTGCAGTAAATTAGAAGAAATTTTCAAATATATTGGTCTCATGGCATGGGCACATGCATGGAGTGCCATGGCATTTTAATTCCAAAAAAATAGAAAATGATCAGAAAAACATGAAACCTTGCTTGATGTAATATCATGCCACCAAGATGATGTGGTGAAAAAATTTGTCTGTTTGACGAAAGTTTGGACACACCCCTCTCACAAACCGGAGCAACTCACTAGAAGGCTCGTGGTTCCGAGAGGGAACAATGCATGTTTGCTGACGAACGGGAAATAGCTTCCTCTTACGGCCTTTATTTTTTTCTACATTTAACGTGCACTACTATAACTGTCATGTGAAAATTTAGAAAATTTCAGGGGTCATTTGACCTTTTAAAGACATTTAAGTGATTTTCTAGCCATTTAATGATCGTAATTAAAATTTGAACTATATCTACATGCAATGTCTAACCATAACGGTTTGAAAAATCGTATTTTGTGTACTTGTGTGCGAGTTAAAAAATCATCAGACGATGTAAATATTTGGTGTTCAAAAAAGAAAATGTAAAGATCAGGCAAGACAACCGGCCCCCACATGATTGACACTCTATCTCGCGGGTCATTAATCAGACACGGTTCTGTATTGGAGACCGTCAGTTATTATGTTCACACATGGATTTTGCTGCGGGAATCGTGTGTAATTCAAACTACAGTACTCGTAAATTCTGGCGACCAACGTGTGTACTGTTCCCGTCGATCTAGATTCCGGCCGCCAATAAATACTACCTTGCTCACATCGTCCCGCCTGCATTCTCATCTACATTCTCCCCTCGCTCGCCTCTCTCTCTCTCTCTCTCTCTCTCTCTCTCTCTCAAATCTCTGCCATGGTGCCGCCGGTCTGCCCACGCGCCGACGAGGACCCCTACGCGCCGCCGGACGAGGTTGCGCCGGACCCCCCAACTTTGATTGTTTTTGGGGCCAGTACAATCTTTGTTTGTGGAAGTCGCTGTCGCCAGCTGAGAAAGCTAGGCAAGTGGCGTTCAAGAAGGAGATGGCGGAGGAGGAAGCCAGGTACCTGGTGCCCTGTCAAGCCCGTGATGCCGCCTATAAAAAGGAGGCGGCGAAGCTTTGGGGGCGGGCGCGTCGTCGTGCGGGGGGGGGGGGGGGGTGTACGAAGACAGGTACTTCGCGAGGAAGGTCAAAGGCGCCGGGTGCCTCGCCGCTGCGTGGAGGTGGGACGATAAGCTCCAGCGTGCCACTGACGTGGAGCTCCGGTGGGCGCCCAATGAAATGGCAAGATCGTTCGCGCTCGTCCGCCAGCAAGAGGCAGATCGGTACGTCAAGCGCTGTGAGGCTGAGGAGGCGGAGTACTGCCTCCGCACCGGGAAGCCGCCGCGCACTAGGGAGCTGCTGGCAAGGGGCTGCCGGAATACTGCCCTGCTACCTCTTGAACACTGCGTTGGATTTCCCCGAAGAGGAAAGGATGATGCAGCAAAGTAGCATAAGTATTTCCCTTAGTTTTTGAGAACCAAGGTATCAATCCAGTAGGAGGCTACGCGCGAGTCCCTCGTACCTACACAAAGCAAATAACTCCTCGCAACCAACGCGAATAGGGATTGGCAATCCCTTCACAGTCACTTACGAGAGTGAGATCTGATAGAGATGATAGATAATATTTTTTGCTATTTTTGGTATAAAGATGCAAAGTAAAATAAAAGGCAAAGTAAAAAGCAAAGCAATAATAAAGTGATGGAAGATTAATATGATGAAGATAGACCCGGGGCCATAGATTTCACTAGTGGCTTCTCTCAAGAGCATAAGTTTTCTACGGTGGGTGAACAAATTACTGTTGAGCAATTGACAGAATTGCGCATAGTTACGAGAATATCTAGGTATGATCATGTATATAGCCATCACGTCCGAGACAAGTAGACCGACTCCTGCCTGCATCTACTACTATTACTCCACTCATCGACCGCTATCCAGCATGCATCTAGAGTATTAATTTAAAAATAGAGTAACGCCTTAAGCAAGATGACATGATGTAGAGGGATAGTTTCATGCAATATGATAAAAACCACATCTTGTTATCCTCGATGGCAACAATACAATACGTGCCTTGCTGCCCCTACTGTCATTGGGAAAGGACACCGCAAGATTGAACCCAAAGCTAAGCACTTCTCCCATTGCAAGAAAACCCAATCTAGTAGGCCAAACCAAACTGATAATTCGAAGAGACTTGCAAAGATAACCAATCATACATAAAAGAATTCAGAGAAGATTCAAATATTGCTCATAGATAGACTTGATCATAAACCCACAATTCATCGGTCTCAATAAACACACCGCAAAAAGAAGATTACATCAAATAGATCTCCACGAGAGAGGGGAGAACATTGTATTGAGATCCAAAAAGAGAGAAGAAGCCATTTAGCTACTAACTACGGACCCGAAGGTCTGAGGTAAACTACTCACACTTCATCGGAGGGGCTATGATGATGTAGAAGCCCTCCGTGGTGGATGCCCTCTCCGGCGGAGCTCCGGAACAGGCCCCAAGATGGGATCTCGTGGGTACAGAAGGTTGCGGCGGTGGAATTAGGTTTTTGGCTCCGTATCTGATCGTTTGGGGGTACGTAGGTATATATAGGAGGAAGGAGTATGTCGGTGGAGAAATGGGGGGCCCACGAGGTAGGGGGCGCGCCCTAGGGGTGGGCGCGCCCCCCACCCTCATGGCCACCTCCCTTCTTTCTTGACATGGGGTCCAAGTCTCCTGGATCATGTTCGGTGAGAAAATCACGTTCCCGAAGGTTTCATTCTGTTTGGACTCCGTTTGATATTCCGTTTCTTCGAAACACTGAAATAGGCGAAAAACAACAATTCTGGGCTGGGCCTCTGGTTAATAGGTTAGTCCCAAAAGTAATATAAAAGTGAAAAAAGCCCAATATGGTCCAAAACAGTAGATAATATAACATGGAGCAATCAAAAATTATAGATACATTGGAGACGTATCAGGCATCCCCAAGCTTAATTCCTGCTCGTCCTCGAGTAGGTAAATGATAAAAGAAAGAATTTTTGATGCGGAGTGCTACTTGGCATAATTTCAATGTAAATCTTCTTAACTGTGGTATGAATATTCAGATCCGAAAGATTCAAGACAAAAGTTCATATTGACATAAAAATAATAATACTTCAAGCATACTAACTAAGCAATTATGTCTTCTCAAAATAACATGGCCAAAGAAAGTTATCCCTACAAGATCATATAGTCTGGCTATGCTCTATCTTCACCACACAAAGTATTTAAATCATGCACAACCCCGATGAGAAGCCAAGCAATTGTTTCATAATTTTGACATTCTCAAAACTTTTTCAATCTTCACGCAATACATGAGCGTGAGCCATGGACATAGCACTATATGTGGAATAGAATGGTGGTTGTGGAGAAGACAAAAAGAGGGGAAGATAGTATCACATCAACTAGGCGTATCAACGGGCTATGGAGATGCCCATCAATATATATCAATGTGAGTGAGTAGGGATTGCCATGCAACGGATGCACTAGAGCTATAAGTATATGAAAGCTCAACAGAAGAAACTAACTGGGTGTGCATCCAACTCGCTTGCTCACTTAGACCTATGGCATTTTGAGGAAGCCCATCATTGGAATATACAAGCCAAGTTCTATAATGAAAAATTCCCACTAGTATATGGAAGTGACAAAATGAGAGACTCTCTATCATGAAGATCATGGTGCTACTTTGAAGCACAAGTGTGGTAAAAGGATAATAACATTGTTCCTTCTCTCTTTTTCTCTTATTTATTATTATTATTATTATTTATTTTTGGGCCTTTCTCTTTTTTTTGGCCCCTTTTTTTTCGTCCGGAGTCTCATCCCGACTTGTGGGGGAATCATAGTCTCCATCATCTTTTCCTCACTTGGGACAATGCTCTAAAAATGAAGATCATCACACTTTTATTTTCTTACAACTCAACAATTACAACTCGATACTTAGAACAAAATATGACTCTATATGAATGCCTCCGGCGGTGTACCGGGATATGCAATGAATCAAGAGTGACATGTATGAAAGAATTATGAACGGTGGCTTTGCCACAAATACGATGTCAACTACATGATCATGCTAGCAATATGACAATGATGGAGCGTGTCATAATAAACGGAGTGGTGGAAAGTTGCATGGCAATATATCTCGGAATGGCTATGGAAATGCCATGATAGGTAGGTATGGTGGCTGTTTTAAGGAAGGTATATGGTGGGTATATGATACCGGCGAAAAGTGCGCGGTATTAGAGAGGCTAGCAATGGTGGAAGGAAGAAAAGTGCGTATAATCCATGGACTCAACATTAGTCATAAAGAACTCATATACTTATTGCAAAAATCTACAAGTTATCAAAGAAAAGTATTACGCGCATGCTCCTAGGGGGATAGATTGGTAGGAAAAGACCATCTCTCATCCCCGACCGCCACTCATAAGGAAGACAATCAATAAATAAATCATGCTCCGACTTCATCACATAACAGTTCACCATACGTGCATGCTGCGAGAATCACAAACTTCAACACAAGTATTTCTCAAATTCACAACTACTCAACTAGCATGACTCTAATATCACCATCTTCATAACTCAAAACAATTATCAACCATCAAACTTTTCTTAGTATTCAACGCACTCAAAAGAAAGCTTTACAAATCTTGAATACCAAGCATATTAGGATTATCAAGCAAATTACCATGCTATCTAAGACTCTCAAAATAATCTAAGTGAAGCATGAGAGATCAATAATTTCTTTAAAACAAATCCACCACCGTGCTCTAAAAGATATAAGTGAAGCACTAGAGCAAAACTATATAGCTCAAAAGATATAAGTGAAGCACATAGAGTATTCTATCAAATTCCAATTCATGTATGGCTCTCTCAAATGGTGTTTACAGCAAGGATGATTATGGTAAACTAACTAGGAAAGACTCAAATAATACAAGACGCTCCAAGCAAAACACATATCATGTGGTGAATAAAAATATAGCTCCAAGTAAAGTTACCGATGGAAGTAGACGAAAGAGGGGATGCCTTATGGGGCATCCCCAAGCTTTGACTTTTTGGTGTCCTTAGATTATCTTGGGGGTGCCATGGGCATCCCCAAGCTTAGGCTCTTGCCACTCCTTGTTCCATAATCCATCAAAAGATTTCACCCAAAACTTGAAAACTTCACAACACAAAACTCAATAGAAATCTTGTGAGCTTCGTTAGCGAAAGAAAACATAAGAACACTTCAAGGTACTGTAATGAACTCATTCTTTATTTATATTGATGTTAAACCTACTGTATTCCAACTTCTCTATGGTTTATAAACTATTTTACTAGCCATAGATTCATCAAAATAAGCAAACAACACACGAAAAAACAGAATATGTCAAAAACAGAACAGTGTGTAGTAATCTGTAACTAACGCAAACTTATGGAACTCCAAAACATCTACCAAAATAGGACGACCTATAAAATTTGTTTATTGATCAGCAGCAATTGGAATCACTATTTTATCACGTTCTGGTGATTTTTAACAATTGTTTTCGTGAACAGAAAGTTTCTAGAAATTACAGCAAGATCAAATAACTACCATCCAAGAAGATCCTATAGGTTTAACTTGGCACAAACACTAATTAAAACATAAAGACATATCTAACCAGAGGCTAGATCAAAGATTTATTCCTAAACATAAGCAAAAGAAAAAAAACTAAAAATAAAATTGGGTTGCCTCCCAACAAGCGATATTGTTTAACGCCCCTAGCTAGGCATAAAAGCGAGGATAGATCTAGGTATTGCCATCTTTGGTAGGCAATTCTTTAATGAGGCATCTACCTTCCTCAGAAATTTCTTTCTTTCTAGTAATTATCAAACTTTTAGGCACAAAATCGAAAAATTCATTCATAGCAAATGGTTCATTTTCCTTAATATTTTTCAAAGTTACTCCCACCTTAGATCCATATTGGGTAATTTGATTGTGGATCTTTTTATCTAGATTTTCAATTAATTCAACAGTAGCAACTTTATTTTCAATAATTTCAAGCCTTTGCATTACATGCTCCAAAGTTAACATAGTTCCATTAACCAAAAGAGGTGCTGAGCCATATAAATCTATCATAGCATTATAAGAATCAAAAGTATGGCTACCCAGGAAATTCCCTCCAGTAATGGTATCAAGAGTATATCTATACCAAGGATTAGCACCTACATAAAAATTACGAAGGAGAACTGAAGTAGATTGCTTCCTAATAGATCTATTTTGAGCATTGCAAATTCTATACCAAGCGTCTTTTAGATTTTCTCCCTCCCTTTGTTTAAAATTTAGAACTTCGTTCTCGGGAGACAACGGAGAAGATATAAGACTAGCCATAACGACAAGAAAACGAGAAAAAGGCAAACGGAAAAGAGAGGGCGAATAAAACGGTAAGGGTGAAGTGGAGGAGAGGAAAATGAGAGGTAAATGGCAAATAATGTAATGCGAGAGATAAGGGTTTGTGATGGGTACTTGGTATGTTGACTTTTGCGTAGACTCCCCAGCAACGACACTAGAAATTCTTCTTGCTACCTCTTGAGCACTGCGTTGGATTTCCCCGAAGAGGAAAGGATGATGCAGCAAAGTAGCGTAAGTATTTCCCTCAGTTTTTGAGAACCAAGGTATCAATCCAGTAGGAGGCTACCCGCGAGTCCCTCGTACCTACACAAAGCAAATAACTCCTCGCAACCAACACGAATAGGGGTTGTTAATCCCTTCACGGTCACTTACGAGAGTGAGATCTGATAGAGATGATAGATAATATTTTTTCTATTTTTGGCATAAAGATGCAAAGTAAAATAAAAGTCAAAGTAAAAAAGCAAAGCAATAATAAAGTGATGGAAGATTAATATGATGAAGATAGACCCAGGGGCCATAGATTTCACTAGTGGATTCTCTCAAGAGCATAAGTTTTCTACGGTGGGTGAACAAATTACTGTTGAGCAATTGACAGAATTGCGCATAGTTATGAGAATATATAGGTATGATCATGTATATAGGCATCACGTCCGAGACAAGTAGACCGACTCCTGCCTGCATCTACTACTATTACTCCACTCATCGACCGCTATCCAGCATGCATCTAGAGTATTAAGTTAAAAACAGAGTAACGCCTTAAGCAAGATGACATGATGTAGAGGGATAGTTTCATGCAATATGATAAAAACCTCATCTTGTTATCCTTGATGGCAACAATACAATACGTGCCTTGCTGCCCCTACTGTCACTGGGAAAGGACACCGCAAGATTGAACCCAAAGCTAAGCACTTCTACCATTGCAAGAAAAACCAATCTAGTAGGCCAAACCAAACTGATAATTCGAAGAGACTTGCAAAGGTAACCAATCATATATAAAAGAATTCAGAGAAGATTCAAATATTGTTCATAGATAGACTTGATCATAAACCCACAATTCATCGGTCTCAATAAACACACCGCAAAAAGAAGATTACATCAAATAGATCTCCACGAGAGAGGGGGAGAACATTGTATTGAGATCCAAAAAGAGAGAAGAAGCCATCTAGCTACTAACTATGGACCCGAAGGTCTGAGGTAAACTACTCACACTTCATCGGAGGGTCTATGATGATGTAGAAGCCCTCCGTGGTGGATGCCCTCTCCGGTGGAGCTCCGGAACAGGCCCCAAGATGGGATCTCATGGGTACAGAAGGTTGCGACGGTGGAATTAGGTTTTTGGCTCCGTATCTGATCGTTTGGGGGTACGTAGGTATATATAGGAGGAAGGAGTACGTCGGTGGAGCAATGGGGGATCCACGAGGCAGGGGCGCGCCCTAGGGGGGTGGGCGCGCCCCCACCCTCGTGGCCACCTCCCTTCTTTCTTGACGTGGGGTCCAAGTCTCCTGGATCATGTTCAGTTAGAAAATCACGTTCCTGAAGGTTTCATTCCGTTTGGACTCCGTTTGATATTCCGTTTCTTCGAAACACTGAAATAGGCAAAAAAACAACAATTCTGGGCTAGGCCTCCGGTTAATAGGTTAGTCCCAAAAGTAATATAAAAGTGGGAAAAAAGCCCAATATGGTCCAAAACAGTAGATAATATAGCATAGAGCAATCAAAAATTATAGATACGTTGGAGACGTATCATGCCCCTAGGAGGGATTATTAGTTTTAGTATTGTTCGTTTTCAATTTTATGCATTGTACCCCACGTCAGGAGCTAAGGGAGGTGCTCACGAGGGTGGGGGGCGTGCCCCCTGCCTCGTGGGGCCCCCGAAGCTCCACCGACGTACTTCCTGCACCCATATATACTCACGTACCCTAAAACTTCCAGAACGGAGATTAGACCGGGAGTTCTGCCGCCACAAGCCTCTATAACCACCAAAAACCTCTCGGGACCCTGTTCCGGCACCCTGCCGGAGGGGGGAATCCTCACCGGTGGCCATCTTCATCATCCCGGCGATCTCCATGACGAGGAGGGAGTAGTTCACCCTCAGGGCTGAGGGTATGTACCAGTAGCTATGTGTTTGATCTCTCTCTCTCTCTCTCTCTCTCTCTCTCTCTCGTGTTATTGATTTGGCATGATCTTGATGTATCGCGAGCTTTGCTATTATAGTTGGATCTTATGTTTCTTCTCCCCCTCTACTCTCTTGTAATGGATTGAGTTTTCCCCTTGAAGTAATCTTATCGGATTGAGTATTTAAAGATTTGAGAACACTTGATGTATGTCTTGCCATGCGTATCTATGGTGACAATGGGATATCACGTGATTCACTTAATGTATGTTTTGGTGATCAACTTGCGGGTTCCGCCCATGAACCTATGCATAGGGGTTGGCACATGTTTTCGTCGTGATTCTCCGGTAGAAACTTTGGGGCACTCTTTGAAGTACTTTGTGTTGGATTGAATAGATGAATCTGAGATTGTGTGATGCATATCGTATAATCATACCCACGGATACTTGAGGTGACATTGGAGTATCTAGGTGACATTAGGGTTTTGGTTGATTTGTGTCTTAAGGTGTTATTCTAGTACGAACTCTAGGGCTGTTTGTGACACTTATAGGAATAGCCCAATGGATTGATTGGAAAGAATAACTTTGAGGTGGTTTCGTACCCTACCATAATCTCTTTGTTTGTCTCCGCTATTAGTGACTTTGGAGTGACTCTTTGTTGCATATTGAGGGATAGTTATATCATCCAACTATGTTATTATTGTTGAGAGAACTTGCACTAGTAAAAGTATGAACCCTAGGCCTTGTTTCCTATCATTGCAATACCGTTTGTGCTCACTTTTAACGCTCGCTACCTTGTTGTTTTTATATTTTCATTTTACAAAAACCTCTATCTACCATCCATATTGCACTTGTATCACCATCTCTTCGCCGAACTAGTGCACCTATACAATTTACCATTGTATTGGGTGTGTTGGGGACACAAGAGACTCTTTGTTATTTGGTTGCAGGGTTGCTTGAGAGAGACCACCTTCATCCTACGCCTCCCACGGATTGATAAACCTTAGGTCATCCACTTGAGGGAAATTTTCTATTGTCCTACAAACCTCTGCACTTGGAGGCCCAACAACGTCTACAAGAAGAAGGTTGTGTAGTAGACATCAAGCTCTTTTCTGGTGCCGTTGCCGGGGAGGTTAGTGCTTGAAGGTATATATTTAGATCTTGCAATCGAATCTTTTTGTTTCTTGTTTTATCACTAGTTTAGTTTATAAAAGAAAACTACCAAAAAATGGAATTGAGTTTACCTCATACGCTTCATCTTTTTAATATCTTTCGTGAGAATGATGGAAAGGAAAATTGTGCTCAAGTGCTAGAAGAAGAATTACATAGAATGCTTGGCATAAAAATATGTGAATGATGAGCATGGTTGCAATGTTGTTAGTATGAATTCCTTGAATATCCATGATGCTAATGATATGCAAAGCCACAAGCTTGGGGATGCTATGTTTAATGAAGATGATATTTTTAGCCTCTCAAGTTTTGATATGCAAAGTTTTTATGATGATAGCATGCCTCCTATTTATGATGATTATATTGATGAAAGTGGGTTTGGAAGAGTGTCAACTTTAGGAAGTAATGATCCCACTGTTTTGGAGGGTGTTGAATCTTATTGTGATAATTATGAAAGTGGATTTGGAGAGGTCATGACTTTATTTAGTGATGAATCCACTATTTCGGAAGAGGTTCCAATTGATTATGATAACAAAGTTGCTATTTATGATGATTATTGTGATGACACCTATGTTTTAAATAATACCGATAACCATGAAACTTGTCATCTTGATCTTAATTTTCAGTCACATGATAGTTATTTTGTTGAGTTTACTCCCACTATTCCGAATGAGAAGAAATTTGCTTATGTGGAGAGTAGTAAATTTTCTATGCTTGTAGATCATGCAAAGAATGCTTTAGGTGCTGGTTATATTGTTGAATTCATTCATGATGCTACTGAAAATTATTATGAGGGAGTAATATATGCTTGTAGGAATTGCAATAATATCAAGTTTCCTCTCTATGTGCTTAAAGTTTTGAAGTTATGCTTGTTTTGCCTTCCTGTGCTAGTTGATTATTGTTCCCATAAGTTGTTTGATCACAAAATCCCTATGCATAGGAAGTGGGTTAGACTTAAATGTGCTAGTCATATTCTTCATGATGCTCTCTTTATGTTTCAATTCTTATCTTTTGTGTGAGCATCATTGAAATCATCTTGCCTAGCTAGGGGCGTTAAACGTCAGCGCTTGTTGGGAGGCAACCCAACTTTATTTTAGTTTCTTGCTTTTCGGTTCTGTTTATGAATAAATAATCCATCTAGATTCTGTTTATATGTGGTTTTTTTGTTTTAGTTAGTGTTTGTGCCAAGTAGAACCTTTGGGAAGACTTGGGTGAAGTCTTTATGATCATGCTGTAAAAAACAGAAACTTTAGCGCTCACAAGATTAGCTAAAACTTTTTACTGGAGAGTGCTATTTAGTTGATTATTTTTGCAGATGATTACTAGACAAATTCCTCAGGTCCACCAATTTATTTTAGAATTTTTGGAGTTCAAGAAGTTTGCGTTAGTTACATATTACTACAGACTGTTCTGTTTTTGACAGATTCTGTTTTCATTGTGTTGTTTGCTTATTTTGATGACTCTATGGCTAGTAAAATAGTTTATAAACCATAGAGAAGTTGGAATACAGTAGGTTTAACACCAATATAAATAAATAATGAGTTCATTACAGTACCATTAAGTGGTGTTTTGTTTTCTTTCGCTAACGGAGCTCACGAGTTTTCTGTTAAGTTTTGTGTTGTGAAGTTTTCAAGTTTTGGGTAAAGATTCGATGGACTATG